>JAPVLV010000001.1:7500000-10000000 GCA_029168935.1 Oxyria digyna | reverse complement strand
AGAATGACAATTAAAAAAGAACGAAGGGAGTACATCACAATAACTAATTTTTAGATTTTACAATCGACCAACCAATAATTTGAAATGATCAAATGTGTACGAGTACTAATTTGGATTTTATATATTCGACCTCGTTTTAATCTAATGGCTTGCGTCCATAAGTACGTTGTCAGAATATAGTTTAATTGGTTATATTGCAAGGGAACAATCTTAAGTCTAGTGAGAACAAGCAAACATGACAGCTGCTAATTTGTGTGCACAACTACTCCATTAATTCGATTGTCATTTGTCAATACAAGATAGATTGCAGGAACATGCATGTTTGAATCGTTACTGACTAACAAGGAAACATTTTGCAAAATGAGGCTTCAGACAAAAGTGAGCATTGAGAACAAATTTTGTATCAACGTCAAAATGTGTGCATGTATTTGTTGGACCCGGGTAGAGACAATCCCAATCCATTACAATAAAAAGGCCCAATAGGTTAAAGAAGGAATGGGGTATAAGAATGAACAGTGAAAGAATGATTAAGGGGGCACAAATCGGGAAAGGAGGATAGAGGCAGGTGCTGGACGACTTCCCGATGGAGATACAACTTCATCTTCAACCTAGCACCTTATCCTTCATCCCATCAACCATTAATGGCAGAAACGGAGTTCGACCATCACACTAACAATCTCGGTTCGGACGCGGGAAGCATTCAGGGCTAATCGACAAATGTCGACCCCCGACTGAGCTACTTCCCAGCTCGTGAGCACATCCTGGTCTTCATCGCCGCTCACCCGAGCTCTACTGTCAATCTTCCCGTCTTAGTTGTCGCATATGTGCACTCCCGGACGAATTCCGTCAACGTCATGGTTCCATTTTTGCCATCGCTGACCAGCGAACCGATGTCGAGCTTCGGCGAGTCGAATGTGACCTCCTGGTATACTCATTGCTGTTGTTTACGCCCTGGTGTGGTAAGGTTGCTCAATTCTTCACCCCTTAACCATATGTTAAGTATATCCCTAATTAATATTATAACAAGTCCCAAAGTGATATATGAGTTTGATAGGTTTCTGGCAATTGATTAGTGAAATCATAATCTTATAGTGGTATATCGTGTGGTTGAGCTATCTGATGGCTAGTTCAGCGGTCGAGGAAACGTCTCTATTACGCTTACGTTTAGAGTTCGAATTGCGTGGATGACTCTCTCAACAAACATTTTTTAACCTCCATTAAGTCTCGAACTCGAGACCTCGTGTTGAATGGTTGATGTTCTTTACCACCCGACCACATGCTTGTTGGTGTTATTTTAATTCGCCCGACTCATACCCAACCCAATGTATTTTATTTTTAATAAATAATAAAGCGTGTTTGAGCTCATCTCTCCTTTGTACGAAACAATAAAATAAATTAGGATGGCAGTCTTAGTGGGCCTGAAAAATCATTCTTGGGCTTGACACGAAAATTGGGTTGATGTCTTAATGGGCTTGTATACCGGTCATTGTATAAAACATTTCCTTCACTACGTACGGAATTGGAAAAATGATCCACGATTGATCATATAAGCATGTACATCAAGAGTCTTCAACGAACTACTAGTACTAGGATGCTCCGGAAAAAGAAGAAGAGAAAACACTGCTAGAGGTACTAGGTGAAACAGATTATGTTATTTTTCAAATGTAGAACAATATTTTTATTCCTACAAATACGAATATAGGTTTTCCCATGAATTTTATCCTAAATTAGACTATTCCCCGCGCCATGCGCAGATAATTTTTTTGCGTTTATATATTATATAATTTATATGCTATGACTTATGATGTTATAACCTTTTAAAATTTTACTTCTATCAATTTTCTTAAACTAAAGTTCAAATTTAATTTCTTCTATTGATAAATTTGGGTATAAATTCCAACAGTTAACAGTCTTGTTACCATTCCCAGAAACATAAAAACACTGGTAGGATTCAAAATAATTAAGTAAATTTTTAATGCCAGTTTCAATAGATCTGATATCATAAATATATCGCATATAAATTACATTATAAATAAACGTCAAGGAATAGATTTAATTTCGCATGAAAACGCATAAAACATGGTTTTATATATCACTAAGAAAAGTTCATATTTATAAAAACAAATGATTTTTAGTTAGCAAGATAAATACACCTTAATTAGTATTATTTTTTATTTTAGATTTGTTAAGATTTTATAATTTTAATTGAAATTAAAAAAAAAGTGAATTAAAATGGAGAAGTTTAAAGAGAAATTTACACCTAGAATTAGTGGGGCTAGAGTGAATGAGAAAGCTTAAAATAACTTTGTTTTAATATATACTCCCTCTGTCCCTTAATATAAGGTTCATTTGTTTTTTCGATACTATTCACAAATCGAGAGAATTTTCTCATTTTCTTCCAATATATAAAAATAAATATAGGCATGTGAGATCTCGTTTGATTCGTCTCAATGAGTACTTTAACAATATAAAAAAATTATATTTTTTATCATCGTATATTAAGAGACAATGTGTCAAAAACAAATGGGAAGATCAATATGAGACGGAGGGAGTACATATTAATCCCAAGTAATAATTCAGAAAATCCTTTTAAACAACAAGAGATCAAAATCTATAAACAAAACTAAAAAAGTGGAACCTCTACCCGAGTGTTGATTTAACAGTCAAAGATCCTGCGAAAGATGTGTGATTGTTCCACGTGGCATCATATGCACGACAACCTTAAAACAAGACTGATTTGTGGACAAGGACATACTACGAATCCTACGGCAAGTACTGGATTCGGTGTTGCATCAGTGCCACTGCAATGCTTTTCTCCCATAACTGTACGATTTGATACCATTTTCATCTAACCTTAAAATTACAATCATATGCACATTTCATATCCCACTCTTCTCTAAAAATTGCATACAGCAGTACAACACTTAATATTCCATAAATGAGGTGAAAACTAACTCTCATAGCTAATTTAAACCAATGACAATATAAAATGATAGTTGAGCAAAAGATGAGATAACAATAATAATAAATATAAATGTATTCCTCCAAGGACATTCCTCATAATGGAAATCCTTGATGAATGTCAAGTCTAATGCATAAGAAAAACATCATCCAAACAAAACCACCACCTTCAAAATTAGTCCCCACTCCAAAAACAAGTCTGTTAGGAGTGGATGGATTTCTATCAAGATTCGGATCTCTATCTAAACAACACCATACACACACAACATACTATAAAGAATGAAACAATCTGAGCTCTATTTGTGTGTGAAGCATCACTTGTTTGATCTCTTAATCAATAATTAGTGACTGTTCTCATCTGGTTTCGTGCTCTTAACTCACTTGTTGTTGGTTGCCATAAACCGGGTAGGCTCCATATGCTGCTGCGTACATGCTCGGGTCTTGAGGGTGAGGCATGCCGTAGTAATCATAGACTGGCCCTCCATAGTATCCCCCGTTCCACTGGTTTCCGTAATCGTTTCTCTATGAAAAACATTTGATTCAAGGTTAATAATGTAATCTAATCCGAAAAGTAAGGAAAGTGTGATTTTTGGAAGGAAAAAGTGTTGTGTTTTCGGAAATTATTACCTGTTTATTGGACGGGTTACGGCCCCATGAGAGACGAACGGTCTGTTTTCCAATCGTGGTTCCATTCAATTTGTCTAAAGCTTCTTCAGCATCACTTCTGCAATGTTGTTGATAGAGAATTAGCAGATGTTTTGGTGTTCACATTAAATAAGAAGGCAGAAACAAACCTGTTGGCAAATTGAACAAATCCACAGTTCTTATTAGCTGGGATTTTCACCGAGACTATTTCACCATATTGAGAGAAAGGCTGCCTAAGATCATCATCAGTAGCTTCTTTATCAAGCCCGCCAACAAATATCTACATGAAGGAGAAAAAACTTAGTGGTATGAGTACAATTTAGGGCAGGTAAGGTTTTGAGGATGATTTGGAGTGGAAGTGAACAATCTCACTGTTGTGTTAGTAGAATCTCCTTCCGTTTGTGAGCCTTGGTTAGAGCCACCGTTTGCTGCATACGCACCTAGCAAAATCAAAGCATATTAAAAGGATGTTCAATCTCAGTCTCATTCCATTTTCCACTCACTTAGTTTTTGGTTTCATAGAGCTAACAAGACGCTGGGGGGAACAGGAAATCTATTAAATAACCTTCACAAGTATATTCGATCTCAACAATGCAGAAGCGAAAAAGACTAGTATAAGACAAGTTTGTTGTTGATATATAATGGACCTTCATAAGAAACAGATACATCATCGGCCACGTATAATTATATGATATTCAAGACCACAAACATATATGATATTTAGGACCACATGAACTAAATCTCGCATTACTCTAAAGCAAATTAACTCTTTATTTGTCAGAGAAACCATAATGCCAAGCAGAGTCTATAATCTGACATAAAGTAAGTTGGATGAAACTGTGTAAGTGATCATAAAAATTAAAAACAATGGTGGGTAGAAAATTCTGATGCAAAAGTTCCTCACTTTTCAAAGACACCAATATCAAAAAAATGTGGCACATACTACAGTTAAGTTTTACTTTTACATCAATAAACTTCCATGTCGATATACAAAAGATTTTACCTTGCTGATATCCGTTAGATTTTCTAGGAGTAGCAGCACCAGTGCGCATGGGTCTGGACGAACAGTACACACCGTTCATCTCAGTCATTGCTTGAGTTCTCTCACTGTCATCCCCAAACCTGACAAAGCCGTATCCTTTTGATCTCCCAGTGCTGACATCAATCACAACCTTAGAAGCCTTAACAGAAGGGTACTTGCTTGCAAATGTCTCAAGCAGTAATCCATCAGTAACATCTGCAGCCAAATCTCCCACGAATATTGAATGATCAGAACCGTTTTCAGCACGCTTATCCCCGTTGCTAAAGGACGCCCAGTTGAGTCTGAAAGGCTGATCAGTGTTGGGCATCGGTGAGCTACCATAAGCCTGAAGAGCTTTCTCAGCTGTGGCATGTGAGTTGAACTCTACAAATCCATAACACTCGGAAAAACCAGTCTGCTTATTGCGAATGACCTTGATGTTTGCAATCTGAAATGGTAAATCGACATTTACAAAGTTAGGATCAACAAACTGGACTTGTCAAGACAGAGCAATCTTTCTAATTTGAATTGTACAAGCATTATAAATCACAATCAGAATGGATATGATTTTCATTGATCCAAACTGAAGTACGAGGTGTGTAAAAATGAAGTATTTTTAACCTCTAATATAATTCGCTGAATACTCTGCAAAAAGATCAACACTCAATACTTATTTGTGAATAAGATATGCAAAAATAATAATCAAAGTACCTCAAATTCTAGGTAAGCATTCACCAAAAATAGTAAGACAAACTTTTATGTACTTTTCATATGATATTCATGAAGCTTGATTTAAAAGCTAAGAAAACACGACAAAAGAAAGTAGATTGTCGCCTTTATTCCTACTCAAAATACTCGACTCAATAAAATCCATACCTTATATGAAATCAACAATAGATTTTAGTATTCCCTTTGCGAAAAAGACACTTGACAATTAAGGTTAATGTTCCGAACAAGAAAGGAGCGAAAATTCTGGAATAAAATTCTTTTGTTCTTGTAACCACAATCAAGATTACTAAAACTGTACTTCCCAAAAGACACCTTTCTAATATTCTCCACACACTAAGCCTGTCAATACAAAGCAGCACCCCCAAAGAAGCACCTATATGAATCAAATCATTAATAACAACCATGCTATACTGCTACTATTAGCTAGCTGGGACTGAAAACATTTAATTAGTCATCAACACCAAATGTGGCAAACATTCTATTCCACTCCAATTAATATCACAAAATTCAAATCACAGCTTAAAACATCAAAACCCAACATAATTAAGCCACTGAATCCCTATAAGAACAAATCAAGATGCAACCTTTCAAAACAACATTAATTCCACAAGAAACCAGATCTAACCAATCCACCCAACCGAAAACAAGAAATCAATTATGTCCATACTTCATAAGAGGGAGTGAAGCAGCTATGGAGATACTGCTCATCCATCCAATGATGCAAGTCACCAACCCACAAAGTCTTATTCTCTCCAGAGGAAGAATCACCATTGTTATTGCTGTTCCTGTAATGGTGGTGTGGCGAGGGAGGCATATAGGGATGTGGGTGAGGAAGATAAGCAGCTGCAGCAGCAGCAGCCATGTAATGATGCGGAGGAGGAGGGTAATGCATCTGATGCGGCATTGGGTACTGCATCATCCAGTGAGGAGAAGGAGATGGCTTTGATTGAAGCTGATCAGAGGTGTTGGTTGGCTGCATCTTTGATTGGATCTGTGGAGAATATGAAGATGGTGGCGGAAGGGGTTTAGGAAGGGAAGGGGATGATGAAAGTGGAGATTGAGATTATTTATTCGAGCAGCTAAGGGAAATGCCCTCACTTGCTATTACGCGCTAGATGTTCTCAGCCGTTGGATGGGATTTCGTTAGTTTTGAGATGAGTTACTAGATTTGCATTGCAGCTAGTAGTGGAGGGTGTTACAAAGGTTACACCAAACTCATTAGGTCAGCTCTTACGAGGTTGGGGAATAACCTAACTTCGTCTCAATTATTGGAAATTAACTACACTTTATAGATATTTAAGAATAGATATACTTTAAAATTTAGAGGAAAGTTCTGGTGCAAATAACTCCTAACATAGAAAAAACGATATTTTCATAGATTACACGTCAATGTTCATATTCTAAATGATAATGTTCATAATCTGGGTCATAAAAAAATTTGAACGTTGTTCACTGAGGACACGGTGACATATTTGTAATTACTGCGAACTTTGGTTTTTGTTTTTTGTTTTTTTTCTCAAAGTGACGTTAAAATTTTTATCATCCAGATTATGAACATTATCGCTCAAATTATGAACATTATCACTCAAATTATGAACATTAGCTTGTTATCTATGAACGCGAAAACTTCGTTTTTCCTACGTTAAGCCTTGTTCTCACCGGAACTTTTCTCTTAAATTTAACATTAATAAAATTTAATTTTATCACTTAGTTTGATTCCGGTGAGGAGTCATCTTAGTGTTAAAACTAAGGATGAAATTGATCCAACAGTCCACAACTCCCAACACACTTCCAGCAACTCCAAGTGGGCGCGTGCCGTTCACGCTCAAAAAATCTCACGTGCATTCCTTCTTTTAACGTGCCTATAAAACTCCTCCCCCACCAATCTCTTCACATAATTTGTAACAATGCGATAACAAAATCAAAGCGATTTCCAACCGTTTGGAGCGGTTTCGAGTGATTTCTCACAATTTCAAACAAGATCTTGCGGATTCGAGCAAAATCAGAGGTGATTCTATTAATTTGAGGGAGAAAACTTATGTTCGAACTCAACACACACAATTTGCTGTAACGATAGCCGATTCTCCGCCCTAACCAAAATCTAGAAGCAAAGATGACAAAGAAAGGGAACAAGAAGGTCAACATTGCAGGTTCGCTCTCGATTTCGAGTTCATTGTACACTATTTACAAGCCCCAATTGTTCATATGATGTTTAACTTGATCTCTCGTGTTCATTTAGTTCAAAATATGTCTTAATGCTGGAAAATTAGTAAATGATGAAAGTTGATGCATAATTAACTTCAATGTAAGCATTTGAGAACCTCAAAATCATTGTTAAATAGCTTGCATGATGAACATCGTTGAATGAATTCACATTTCAAAATGAATGATGAAATATGGTTTTGGCGGTTTTTGTGTGATAATAATGTATATTGTGTTAAGTAGTAGCCATGTGTTCATCATTAAAGGCATATGTGTTCATCAATTAATGAGTTAATAAGTAAATGTGTATGAGTTTATGAGTAAATGTGTATGTGATCATCAGTAGCTGAATATGTGCTCATCATTGAAAACTTATGTGTTCATGAGTAAATGTGTATGTGTTCATCAGTAGTTGAATATATGTTCATGAGTAAATACATATGCGTTCATCTGTATTTAAATATGTGTTCATCTGTATTTGGATATGTGTTCATCATTGAAAACTTATGTGTTCATGAGTAAGTACATATGTGTTCATCTGTATTTGAATATGTGTTCATCATTGAAAACTTATGTGTTCATGAGTAAGTACATTGTACATATGTGTTCATCTGTATCTGAATTGTGTTCATCTGTATTATGATAATAATTAGTTGACCCAAAAATGATGGAACTACCTTATGGAATATTAGTAGTTGGAGATAAAAACCGATACATCATCCAAGAGAGAGCACGAAAGCAAAGCAATGCATGAAAAAGTTGGAAGCAGTGGAACAAAAACTCCCTCTCCAAGTAAATCAAGCCAAACAACTTCAAATGGGAGTGACATACCCACAAAAACACAATTGTAGTGACACATCAAGCCAAACAAAATCAAAACAAAGACAGAACAAAAGTAAATCAAGACAAGACCCACTTGCAACCCCCACCTCTGAAATAGTTAATATATTGTGTGTTCAGTTGTACTGACATATGTGTTCATGTTTGATCCTAATTGTGTTCATGTTTATTCACTAATATAATCAAGTCCGAGCCTAAGTAGATGCAATAGGCTCCAGTGGACCATCGACCAAGTATAATGTCAGACCAATCAACATCACAAAATGCAGACAAGGTGCAGGGAGTGTTGATGTCGATGGTAAGAAACATGTCTCGAGTGGAATCCAAGTACCGAAGGATCCGTTTGACGGTGAACCAATGAAACACGGTGGGGGAATTCATGAACTAACAGACTTTGTTAACGACAAATGACACATTGGGACAAGTTAGCGCCAAGTACTGTAAGTTGCCCACAACACTACAGTATAGGCCAACATCATGAAATGAAGCACATGTGCTATCCACTACAAGAAAAACCGTTTTTGGAAACGACAAAAGTCGTTACGATACATAACAAATCGTTGCAAAAACAGGTTTTGGCAACGACAATTGTCGTTTCTAGGTCGTTGTCGGTAACGCCGTAGTCAAAGGCTTTTGCAACGACTTTTATCGTTGCCAAAACAAATATTTTTTACAACGACTTTGTTCGTTGCTAATTAGTTGTCGTTGCTAATTACAATCCGGATTCGTCACATCTTTTGCAACGGCTAATGTCGTTGCAATACTTAACAACGTATTGCAACGACAAATGTCGTTGCAATACATATCTGATGTTTTGACAACAGCTATTGTCGTTGCGATAGATCATTGTTTTGCAACGACATTGTGTTGTATCCTCTCATCAATACCTGTTTCTACCCTTATAATTCACATTCAAACAACCTATATCCAAAATCATAAACACAATAACTTCAACTATATAACCTTCAAAAACTTGTTCAAATTACAACCTGTACCAAAAACATGTCTAACATTCAAATATTTAATTTGCCAACTTAGCTACATCCCAAATCATAAAACCAACTGTCCAGATGATGAGATACCTCAATACAAGCTCAATCTCAGCTGAGACGCCCCCAACATATGCATTTCGCCACCCACTTGCCCAGAAACCAGCGAGATCAAGAACTCGATCAAGGCCCACCCACAAAATAGTCTGTGGATATTGCTCTTCAAAAATTACGGGTTGATGGGTGCAATATAAATAGATCAATCGCTGGATAGTAGCATCCTAAGTAATCTGGGAAAATATTATCTGAAGTTGCAGCAACGAGCTAGGCCTCTATGCAAAATGTCCCATAAGCAGATCATCTGTCTTGGAGACTGGTAATGTGCAGTGTAATAGTTTTCCATGCAACCGTATTGACAAAATTTCCAGTTATGGGAATATTAAACGTGTCTTGATCTGTTGAATTGTTCAACCCACATTCCCATGCTCACATCCTCCATCTTGAACAGCTGCACTCCGTCACAGAAAAAAGAGTCAAAATCTCAAATAATAAGGTGTTTTGGGTAAATGAGGACGATCAAAAGTTTCCAAGGTACAAACCCTTAAACTTTGTTTATTATACTGAGCTATGATGAACTTGGCGATATCGATTGTGATGACATATGCAGGACCATTGGCTATGGAGGGTAGACTTCTTCTGGCCACTCCTATCAAAGCATATATTTTCTTTTAAAATGGAGATTAAAAGTAATTTAGCCTTATACAGAATGGAAAGCAAAGTATACCTCATAGCTAACTGCCCACTTTCCATGCCGCAGAGTTCGATGCAAGAGATTGAGATTGCCCATATATAGGAACCTTGCAGGCGGAATACGCTCAATTTTACTCAAAACAGTGGGCAGCCTCACGAAGGTGTCGTCATCACACTTCATGATGTAAGAAGCTGTAACATTATGAACCTGACAATAAAACATTTGAGCTACTTATAAACGCCAACACATAATTTTATGCATTACGATGGTCACACAAAATATATTTATTTAAAGTTTTATTCACTCACCCCATATTCACAGATAGCTATAGTTTTAAGAACAACTAGCTCATAACGATCCATGAATGGTAAAACGACAATATCAACAAAGTAAGAAGCTTCTTTCTTGAGTACTGCATTTACCTCCTTCCGTGCATTCTGCAAGGTCGAAAGAAAAATGTATTAGCTGCTAAAATCTGCATTGCGAAGAAGTAGACCAAGTGATTCAATTTTATGAGAAACAGATGGATAAAACAAAATTGATCATTAGTATACACAAACTACAATCAGTTTGATGCACAGAAAGACGGTTAGGCAAGGGTTTAAACAAATATAATGGAGATGCCGTACTTTCATGTAATATAATAATGGTGATGAAAACATGCAGATACTTCCAATTTTTAGCATTTAAACATTGAGATTTCAGACACATACATGAATGCCAATTTCTCAACCTTTTCAACCCTAACAAGCAGAAGATATACAAGGGATTGATGCTTAATAACCTACTTATAAACCTAAATATCACATGGCACTCATCACAGTAACTTTTTAATAAACCACAATTACAGGAATACCTTTACCAAAGCAAAACAAAAATGGTTTCATCTGCTTATACATTTCAACTGAAATGGATAGAATTCTTCCTAAAACATGTTGTATGTTTGAAATTTCATAACTTAGATAGCCAGACTCCAGGTTTCAGCTGCAGCTCAAACATCAACATTTGCAACAGATATAGTATGATAATTATAAGTTTATAACCATATTCGCACACATCAAACTAGTGTTAAGATCACGAAAATACACACGCATATTCCCTCCCACCCAGAAAACTAAGGCAGGTTTGCATAAAGAAAACTGCCAGGATCTATCATAAATTAGCCACATTAAGCATCTGAAGCAAACAGCCGGTACCAATAAAATATTAATCAGGGCCATAATACAATTTCTGATAGTAAAGATCCATGTATAGTGCATAGAAGTTGTCATTATCTTGGACATTGTATGATTAGCATTTTATTAGACCGAACAGAAGGTATAGGCGAAACGGTTCCTCCTATCTTGCTTCTGTCATTATCCTCTAAGATTTCTTATCCTAAAAATCCTTACCATTTGATATGCAGAGAACATTTTTTGGATGAAAAAGTGATGTCTAAAAAAATACATCTGAGGAATTCTTACCAATGCAACAAAGAAACCAACAGCTACATGTGAGGATTTGATCTCTGGAGATTGCATCCAAGTTTTCCTGACAGCCATGCATTCTGCAAAGTGATTACTGGCAGAAAGTACTCCAATGAAGAGATGAATAGGTTTCTTCTGTAGAGGATGAGATTTCCATTCAGGTAACATCTCTAGAACTCTTTGGGGAGAGAATCTTGGATGAGAAGTTTGCAAGGCAGTGGCATACACAAAATGAACATCAACATCACCACCAACCGCTAAACCTGTTGCATCTTCAAGGGTGAAGCCCTGAAAATACATTTAAGCAAATTAATGAAAATTATATTTGCACTATATAATTATATAAACCAAAAATAATGATATCGCTCTGCCCTCTATTTGATGATAGATGTCTTGATATAAAGAAGAAAGTTTGTGCTTAGTAACAAAATTATGGTATCAATTATTCAAAGTGCCATACAGTTCGGTAAGGGAATGAAGATATATGTCGACCTCCAACAATGATATGATATCCTTCAATGCCAGCACGAATGGTGAGGATAAACAACTTTCCCTCAGCAAAAGGAAATGGCTAGGTTACATCTGGCTTTTGCTTACGACCAATAAATGATATTATAAATGATATTAAATGACGGAAGTAAGAATCCTTACTAAGCATGTCATCATCCTTTCTAGATGGTGAACCATTGCACCTCTGAGCCTGACCCCATTGCATCCTGTAGCAAGTATTATGTTCAACAACTGGTTGCGTGCTCCAGTCCCCTCTAACACGAGGATTCAAATGTAGAATCTTTGGAGGCGCCTCACCTTCAACTACTTTCAGCCCTTGTAATTCAACCATGAACTAATCCATACAGACAAACCTAATAATACTCTAAGCCAACTGAGAAGTACAACTCTGGTATTCTAGAAAGGTCTAACCTTCAAACCAGCCATGGTAGTCCCATAATATTTGTACAACAGATGGCACATATCAGCAACATTGCTTTGATCTACCCCCAGCTTTTGAACCATATATTCTAATCACAAAATGAAATTACATAAACAAAACAATCAACACTCAACTTCATATATATTTAGATGAAAATCATGTATGATTACCTTGAATATTAGCAGAGCAATGTTTGGCTATACCAGAACTAAGAGGGTAAAGAGTATCATCCAGATCTGATATGTACAAATTTAACACACAAATTCACAACTGATTTTCAAAATACCACTTCAACAAAAGACATCAGGCAAATTAGGGCACAAAATTCTGATCTTACCAAACATCAGGCAATCATATTTAGCCTTGGAAAGTTGCTGATTTTCACTATCCATTCCTTACTTGTTTCGAAACCAACCAATAACTGCAAACAACAGAATAATACGGAGAGAAATAGCAACAAAGATTGAGTCTTACAGAAACGGGCGCAAAATGAACATTTATAAACAAAGAAGAAGAAAGGAAAGAACTTACAAAATTTGATGCGACAGAGATTACAGAGCAATAAGTCAGAGGGAATGGAACTGAATGCAGAATCTTAGATTATACTTATGTTAATTTATATCCTTACTTAGAAATAGAATAATTAGATTACTTATCTTTCAAGTAGTAATTTTCCTATATAATGTCATGTAATCCTTCATTAAATATCAGAATATGAGAATATCTTTCTCAATTGCTTCTTTGCAAGTATTACTATCTATGAAAACATTCAAATACTTTTTTGAATTAAACATTTTTTTGAATTCAAAATGACACTTGTGGTACAGAGTTTATAGTGCAAGTCCAAAACTAAATCATGACTCACAAAACATCGTACATTTTAGCAAAGCATGATCAAATGTGGCAAAAAACAAATTCACATGATGTAAGGAACACATACAGTGTGATTTGAGGTGAACCAATCTCCAATAAGGACTACAATATCCCCATCTGGCTCATGGAATAAGATATTAGACTTGACATGTTCAGTCAAGCTAGAAAACTGAAGTTAAGTACTCAGTATGTTCATAGAATCGGCCTAGCAATTTCAATCAGGGAGAACGTTCACCCAATTCAACCAGGGTTTCACAATAAATAAGAACTATGACCATTAAATTTAAAACATAGAATTCAACTAACAGTAATCATCAGGAATAATACTGCAATGTTAATTAATCAATCGACCTCCTGGAGAGAAGCACCTGCAACACCATCATCGAATTGACACAGGAATTTAACTCAAGGAGATGGATTTCTAAGCATTTTTAACTAACACAATTCATAGAGAAAATGAAAGCATCCAATTGCACTACACTACTAGAAACTTAAAATCCAACTAATACTGCAAAATCACTAAATCAATCAACCTCGTGGAGAGAAGCACCAGCAGCAAAATCATCGACCGTAAACTTCCCCTTCCCCTTATCACCAGCAGCAACTCTGGATTAGGGCAAACTGCGCAGACGAAGATGGGATCCAGATTAGGGCTGCTTTGTATTCCACCTTGTGCGGCACAGTAGTTAGGGAAGAAACGCGCCGCGCATACGAAGATGGGCTCCTGGGCGGCTCGCGACAGTGACTGGAGAAGGACGAGGACGAAGATTGAGATTGAAATTTGGAAAGAAAGGAAAGAACTAAGACTGAATGAGAAGAGTAACGATAAGCTGGGGAATGAGAAGGGGAACGAGAAGACGCCATAAACCTAATCTGGGAAGAAAGGAGAAAATTGAGAGACTGAAATTTTATTTTTTTATCTGTTTTTTGCAACGACAAGTCCGTTGTTAAATCTGTAACATATTTATTGCAACGACATATGTCATTGCTATACATGTATAAGATCTATTGCAACGACAAAAGTCGTTGCCATATATAATTTCTAATTTTTATCTCTACTCCCGCCAAAATTGTGTGGAGGGAAATGAAAATTTCATGTATAGTAACAACATTAGCAACACTTGTTTTTTGTCGTTGCAAAAAACATATTTTTAGCAACGACATAATTTAGTCGTTGCAAAAGCTCGTTGCTATAAATGGTTTTTCTTGTAGTGATCATCAAGTTTTACATTCAAGGACATGGGCGTAGCAATGGGCTTACACTGACTCATGGAAGTGTGTTGCAGTAAATCATTGATGTACTTGTGTTGATTAGGAAGCAAGTCAATCGATGTATGATGAACCTCAACACTAGAAAAATAGTGTAGTCTACCTAGATCCTTCACTGGAAACTGCGTTGCAAGGGAAGATATGAATTTAGTGGCTAGGGATTCTTGGGAGGTGATGAGGATAATATCATCAACATAGAAAAAGACGTAAGCAATGAGATTTTGGGAATGAAAAAGGAAGAGGGAGGAGTCAAGGAAATCCATTAATTGAGATAAAATTGAAGGGTCAGACTTTCAATTTGTATCATCATTCTTCTCTTCTTCCGACTAGGCGACTTCCATTGTTATCTCTTGCAGTCTTGTGTTTCTTCATGTTGCTTGTTGAAGATAGTAGGTACGTCAGTAACTTGACACTTAGTAGTTAGTAACTTAGTATTATACTCTATACACTTGTTTTACTCTCCTATAGTACTCCTTGAAAGACTACTATGCAGTGTAAAATTGTAATATTAAATAAATCTAAACCAAACTAGAATACACTAATGAGGGTTTGTTTGATTATTTAAGGGTTTGATTGTTAGAATGGCATCACAAAACTATGAAGATGAAATAGTTGATGATGAAGTCCCTACATAAAGTTCTTCCAACTGTTCTTCCAAGTTTTCAGAAGATGATAAGCCTTTAGTGAAATTTGTTGAAAAAATAAGAAAACCTGGAGGAGGAGGAAACATATGGTATGGAAATGTAACATTTGTAAAGAAGAGAGGAAACAAACTTATACAAGAATTAAGGCTCATTTGTTAAAGATTGAAGCCAAAGGAGTTGCAGTATGTAGGAAGGCCTCAGGAAAAACATGTTAAAGAGATGACTAAACTGGAAGAGGAATATGAAGCTAAACTACTAGTTGTAGCGCCTAAGTCAGATCCACTTCCTTCGAGACCTTCGGTACTAGCTTGTCAATTTGGTGCAACAAAGAAGCGCCGCAGTGATTCTGCTCTTGCTAAATCTTTTGACACTCATGCTAGAAATGAGCTTGATTGTATAATTGCTAGAATGTTTTATATTGGTGGTCTATTTTCACTCTTGTAAATAATCCTTATTATTTGAGCTCTTACACTTTTGCAGCTAATCATAATTTGGGGAGCTATGTACCTTCAGGGTACAATCGAATAAGAATCACATTGCTTGATCAAGAGAAAAAGCATGTTAAAAGTCATTAGCTCCTATTATAAGCACTTGGAGAACTAAAGAAGTGATTGTTGTATTTGATGGTTGGAGTGATCCACAAAGAAGGTATTTGATCAGCTTCATGGTTTGTTGTGAAAGTGTCCCATGTTTATCAAAGTTGTGAATTGTGCTGGTGAGGTGAAGGATAAAGACTTCATTGCTTAACTGTTGAGAGAAGTAATTGATGATATTGGCCATGAGAATGTTGTTCAACTCATCACTGGCAATGCTAGAAATCATAGGCGGAGCCAGGGGGAGGGCAGGGTGGGTGACCGCCCCCCTCTTCCCGGTTCCGAAATAGTGAGTATGAGTATATTTTTGGGTAAAAATTAATAAATATATATTATATTTTATACACTATGATACTAAGTTTCTTTAGCTAAGTTGGTAAATGTTTCTACAAAAGTACCATAGGTCTAGAGTTCAAACTTTCTCCTCTACTTTTTAGTATTTTAACTATCCTAATCTATATATATAAAAAAATCATGGGTTTGAGAAAGTAATGGTAATTGAGACTCATTAATGTTTAAACTTAATGAGACTTATTAATTAAGCACATAATTATGGTTCTATTTCTCATTATCCAATGATAAATGAGACTTATTAAATGTCTAATAAAACCATAATTATATGCTTAATTGATTAGTATTTCCATCATTTTCATCTTCTTTATTTTCGCTCTTCACCTTCATTCCGTATGACGATGAAGAGAAATCCGAGCAACGTAAACGACTATGTGATTTTGGTACATATATAAGAGATATTCAATTCATTTTATTATAATTTACTAAAAAATACATATATGAAAAAATACACTAAGTATATGAACATAGATAAAAATAAAAAGTGTTTGGCTCGCGCAAAGCGCGGGTAATGACCTAGAAAGTTGTCATTAAGTCACCATTACTATGCGGCCTCTTGAATTGCTCTTCTAATTTCAACTTTTGATTTTCCGACTTCTCCGAATGAGATTTCGTATTGAATTCTCCCACCAAGTCGTCGTTACTCTTCTGCATATTGTATTTCGCCGTTACTCATGGTTATTGTCAATTTGTTATTGAACCAATCAATTTTCTATTTTTATCACTTCTATTGTTCGTTTATTTTTGTGTTAATGTCTTGATCTGCATGTTAGATTTGCTTTGGCCAAAATTGGATAAAATATGCCCTAAAAAAGATTGTAAATATATAATTAGCCCAATCCAGTTTTGAGACGAAAAACCGTTATTATTCCGCGCGTAGCGCGAGGGTCCTATTCTAGTCTTAATCTAATATAAAGTTAAATATTAGGTAATAAATTACAGTCAATAAATTCTATCCCAAAATTCAATTCCTCAAAATCAATCCAAACCACGATCATTAAACACCATCTAATCACACCAAATTTGATCATTGGCTGGAATGGGCCAGACTATTTAACGACAATAGTCCATGTTATTGGGTCTCATGGATTAGTCCATATTAATGGGCCTCTTTATTGGTTTTGTCTTCTCATATCTGCTACTGATACAAGTAAGTCGATTAGGGTTCTTCTACTCCATCTCGCTCGCTCAAATCAACTCCTCATCTTTCATTCTTTACCGGCTACTGTCATAATGGAACATTCAGACCTTTCACTTCCGCCGCTCCAGGTGCCCCACGACTGACCCTTAAATAACCTAATGGCGATGTTTCTGATCTCCGTTTCACAATCTTCAACACAAAGCAAAACGAAACAAAACGATCATCCAGACTCAAGCAGGCTGCCAAAACCACCGTCGCTGGCTCTGGAGGAGTCCGCCGATCTGCTATGCACAAGCCTTCCACCGACGTTTGGACCTCCTTCGGTAACCTGCGCGTGGCTGATGCTCTAAAACGCGGACGCAAACCCCGACATCAACCCATTCAAGCCAACCGATCATTCACCTCGGCGTCGTCACCTACCGTCACATGCCCATACAGTTTCAATGGTGAACAACATGAAGAAATAATGTGAGAGAGTTGTTGAAGGGGTGAGTTCAATTTTTAGTTTTAGGGTTGTGGATTTAACAACGTTCTAGGCTTCTAACGCAATATCCCACCTACCGTTTTGGCAGTGCCCTTGGTTAATCAGTTTGTTGTTTGTGATGACGATTGGTTTCTTCGGGGTAGCCATCTTTCTCTTTTTCAGTTTTCACGTTGGATTTGGATTTCTACGCTTCACCCAACACTACTGCTACAAACGTCGTTGAGGTATGTCTGTTTGTTTTAGGCTATATGGATGAGATTCTAATTTTTTTGTCCAACGAGTGATCATTTTTTGTTACGATGATATCAATTTGTCAAATATAACATGATTGATCTATTGTGCCCTATCATCATCAACAACAACAACAACAATATCCATTTAGGTTACGAAGAATCCTAGCCCCTCGATCTATTGTGGCCTATCATCATCATCGTCAAAAATTTAATGTAATCCATTTAGGTTACGAAGAATCTTGGCCCCCTGCTGAAAATGTAGGTATGAAAATGATGAATATGAAACCAAATTTGATGACATGATAGTGGTAGAGGCAAGCTAAGGTAAGAACCGTGAACTTAATATGAATCTACAGGTTTTCCACATGAACAAACTCACTCTTTTAATTGGTATGATTCATATGATTGAAATTATCAGCTATTTTATTTGGGAATTCTGCATCTGATCTTGAAATTTCAGGGACAAGCATGTAGTATTAACCATTGATGTAAGATACTAAAAGCATGTACAAAGGATTTATGTATGATTCAATCAAAGCCTAAATTCACTCACATACAAATTTTGAATAAACAACTTGGTTCAAGACACCATTGAGGTAATTAGTTTATTCTCCTTATCTTATTACACATCATTTATTATAATGAACTGGTGCCAGATGTTTTGTGAAGGTAATAAAATTTAGATATCGAACAGGTTTGACACGTTAGTTGTCAACATTCTCTTTATATTTAACAAGCTAACGTAAGAAGCTCTACTTCTCATCTCAGCTTCTGCGCAAATCTTTCTTCAATGTGGAGGGAAGAGGGAAAGTCGGTGAAACTCGAACACCTCAGAGTCACCCTAAAAATGCACCTTTCGACCAATGACTTCTTGCGTGATTCTTTCTCTTAGATGGAGCCATATTTGAATTTCCCTTCCAAGCTCAGTCCCCCCTCTCGCGCTTGACCGCCTTCGTCAAAGGTTCACCGAATAAACAGCTTCTTTCGCAAATCAGAAATTCCAGCCATCGAGGATGAGAATGAAAAATTTGAGCAGTCTGAGCGAGTGGTTGTATTCTCTTTTTCTGGAATTGTAAGTTAAATAAGTTTTCTCTGTTCGATCTCATTATACGTTCTTAGTCAATTTTCCATGCGCAATATTGGTTTATTTCTGGCGCCATATTCTAGGTTGAACTTTGGTCTTTTGGTGGCTTATAAATGATGTGAAATATGATTCCGCACTTCCAGTTTTGCTTTGTTTGAATTGTGATCTGCTGAATTATTTGTAAGTGTTGAGAACTGCGGAAATCGTTGATTTAGCTGAAAGTGTTGACTTCAGTATTATATTTGAAGTATCTTTACACCGTTGTACTATGATTGATATGCTTCTTGCTTTCTTTGTTTAAGAATTTCGAATCAATGATTACCAACTGTATGTATGAAGTGTCTGTACTCTTTAGTATAATGAATGATGAAGTTCTTGGCTTCTTGATGTGTTTGTTCAAGAATTTAAAATCAATGATTATGAACCATGCTGCTTCAGATTGAATGGGTTAATTTGAGTATAAATTTTTGTCTATAGTCGATCTTTCTTAGTTATTTTGTTGTTTTAGTCTAAGCACATGGTTATATACTACCTTCTAAAGCTGTAACTTTATTCATGAAGTGATACTATCAAGGCCTAAGTATCCAAGAACACACTTGATTTGGTGCAAGCAATGGCATCTTGATCTCTTCTTTGTTATCCAAGGTAATATACTATTGCATAACATTTAGATTGTTGGTTTTCCTATTTCATATGTTAAGACTGTTTTAAAATAGGCTAGGGCATTATTTGGCTATCTTGAACTGTTGAGCGATTTAATTCTTTGTATAGCGAGAAGGCTAGCATATACCATAATTTTTGTTATCTATTCAAATCATCATTTGATTGTTCATTAGTATGTTTAAAGTCATACTAGATTGGAGAGTGTAATAACCGTTACATCCTTTGTAGAGATTGGGTACAATCTTTATGCCCTTGCTTCGAGTAAAATCTAATAACTACATTGTTTTGCCCCGAAACAGTTTCTCTTTTTCTAGAGATTTTACAACTTTGCATAGTACCTCCAAACAACCTTTGTGAATTGTGATGGTTCTGCGCTATATGGACTTTAGGGTTCAACATAACAATTAGGTCGTGTACATTTTTTCCTGTAAGATTTGGGAGTTTTGTTTGGTTTTTGTTGTCGTTCCGTGTAGCATAATTTCATAATGTTTGACATGATAACTTTTGTCAAGACATGCTTTTTAAACAACCATTTGCAGTGACATATCTGGGAGCTTCTCTAATGGTAGCTTACCTTCCGATAACATTCATTCAGGATTGGCTTTGTGCTAAACTGAAAAGTTTCTATTTTTAAGGTCGCAAAAATTTAGAGTCTCAAATCGAATTGCAAAATCAAAGTCTTTGTTTGCCACAAGTGGGAAGTTGCAGCGCTGGATTCCAAATACTTGAGCACGGATTATCTTTTTCCCGGTCTCACTGTATGTTTTATCCTCTGCCCCTCAGAGCACGTTCGTCATACTTCTATTACTTATTTTTTAAAATTGGGATTGCTTTGTTAGGGTGTTGGGATTCATTGCACTTCGCGAGCCTCAATCTCCCACTGATATGTCTCTAACTACTGATAAATCGTGGGTGAGTAACCGTCCTCTCCTGCAAAAATACATGCTCTTTTTCTTTCAAAATTTCTAGCGGCATTAACTCACTTATAATTTATATGATAGTCATAAGGTCTGGACCGATTACTATATATACATATATGCAGTGGAATCATATTGATTTTTTGAAGCTGTGTGTACATTCAGATATCCCGATTTCGCATTAGAGGATGGAAAAATCAAGACCTTGAAGGTTAGGCCTCATCTCTTTCAATCTCTTTCAATCTCTGTGTTGACGTGATTGACTAACAAATTATCAACCTGAAAAGGTGTAAATGTCATTTGTTTACAATTTAGACCACAAAGAACATGTTTGAATTTAACATATTTATAGATAAACTCTATGCCTTAATTCATTGAACATTCATTCTATGTTGATTGTTGACAATTTCATTTTCTTTTACTGTGTGGTTTTATATGTTATGAGTCTATTTTAGTTTCTCAATTTCCTAAATGTATTACGAATAAATAGAAGAGAAAGACCATATTAACTGAAGTATTATATATTACATGATCCCGAACTCTGTTAACTTTATAAGTTCATTTATGCAAATCATCTACTGAATGTTGTTGTTTACAAGAGTAGTGTATCTTTTGTGAAACCTCGAATGCAAATTAGATATAAAATCATGAGGTTTAATTCTTATGTTGGGAAACTTTAGTAATAAATATTTCATAGCGTCAGAAACCAAAGAGTATAAGGTGGAACCATTGTTCAGTTGGCATATTTTATGACTTCAAAGTTCTACTGCAATGATACAAGCAAGAAGATGATGAAACTTAGTTTTGCATGTTCATTTCTTCTTCCGGAATCAGTAGTACTTTCAGTTTTTGCATTTGGTTTCATGTTTTCTACTGTCGTAATTAATTTGTGATACAATTTGTCCTAAGTTTGTGTAGAAGACACTTGGCACCTTGGACTTCTTACAGTTGCACCAACTACGGTGATAGTGTTGGAGATGGTGATTTATGAGCTTAGGTTGTTAACCTAGATCAACCTAACTCCCAAAACAAGGTGATCTCTATCTTATTTGTGACAAAAAGCGTTTTAATGTCTATGTGAACTTTTGGATCTATAGTTGAGGCAAAAGTGTCTGGCAATAGGCACATAGTCGTTGATCGGCATGTTTAGGAAGATATAGCTCTTGGTAAAAAATGAGGTCAGTTCTTTGTTTTGATATGGCTTGAGATCTTAAGTTGTTTGACCAGTTTTCTGCAGCTTTGGGTTCTTATATGTAAAATTTGGATTTGATAGTAATGCTTTAGATTTCAGTTTTTGTGTGAGGTATTATAAATGGTGATGTATCTGTTGAATACATTTCAGCATTGAAATGTTGTTGGGGAATATATCTAGCCAATGGAATTTTATGGGCTTTAGTAGTATTGGCAAATGGCTGGATTTTTTGGCTTGAATGTTCTTACACAAATAGTAATGGCTATGATAGTGACAAGGTATAAACCTTTGGGATTTGTCTACAAAGACAGTTTAAGGTTCAACACTTTGTTTTGTTTTTTTTATAGATTTTGTGTGGAGATTTATAAGTTATGATATAAACATAATTTGTTCATACGTTTTTTATATACTATGATAGGCCAAAATTGTCAAAGTAGTTGATCTATAAAAACGCTCTAAAAGAACTAAGACATGGAAAAGAATTGTTCATTTTAGGTTTTGCCAATTGTGAATGAATTGTACTATTTCTTCCTTGCATTATGTAATTGGTCATAAAATTTTAACACTGATTTTTTTATATGTTATTGTAAATTAAATGGAATAGTCATTCTTCTGATTATTCATTTTCTATATTTTGGTCATCTTTTACCCTCAAACTTATTTGACAATTCTTTTTCAATCTAATTTCTCTTAAACGGTTAATTGACCTAATGTATTTATATGCAATATTGAAAAATATCAATCAGAACTCATCCACACATCCACTGTAACCTTATCTAACTGCATTAACAATTTTTCCAATCATATTCCAAAGACTTAGTTAAAGAATTGCATGTTAATATTCTTAAACATACCATCACTTATATAAAAATAGTTAAAAAGGAAGAGCAATTAAAAGCATCGAATGTTACGTTTTTTTTTTCTTCATCTGGATATTTTAAATTAATTAAGTTCAACTGCTATCTTTTTGAGGTTTCGTATTCTTAATTAATATGCTAAGACTGGTGATATGATTACACGAGATGTATCAACAGATTACATAATTAGTTCTCTGACAAATTGAAAAAACACTATTTCAAGGTCAACAATTATAATATACAAACTTCCTAATGGTATCGAATTTCTAGATCAACTAAAAGAAAATATGAAAGACATAAAGAGTAACACCTTCTATTCAATACTTTTATAATATGATTGGTTGGTTTTATGTGAATTATTTTATATCTAAAATAAAAAAAACTAATCTTCTCCAACCTTCTTTTTCTACTCCTATTAGCCCAAACACGCATTATCTCTCTACTCATTATGGATGATGATGTTAGTCGTCGTCGGTACAATTGAGCTACACAGCCCCTTTAAGACTCTATTAGTAAAATAAAGATACTTGATATCAAATTTAAACAAATTTTATGCAAGTTGCTCTATACCATGTGTAGCTATCCTATTCCAACTTAAATTTCAAATATCTTTCACCAAAAAATATGTAATTGAAGATATTCAGCAAGGAAAGCTCAAATTTTTAAAGTAGAAAGATGCGATCTCCTTTACTTTTTTACTATATTTCTATTGTAGAAAACATACACTATTATACGTAAGAGTGGTAAGACTTTTTTTTCTCTACTCAGATTGTAATTGTTGTACACGATGAAGATAAGGAAAATGAAGGAGATCATCTCATAATGGTTGCAAAGTTGGCAGAGGTATGTCCTTCATATTGAAGAATTGAACTAATATTATTTGTGTGAGAACATTCAGGGAGACTATAACTTACTCAGTGGACCTAAAAGAGAAGCATAGTGCTATTGGGACTGTAGGTAGAACGAATTCAAATGTATAGACTATGTTAATTTTAATTCAAATGTATGGACTACATATTGAAAGTTTTTCGGGATATTCACTTGAGCACCCTACTTTGTTACATTTTATTTCCACTAGCAACTAATTCAAGTTATTATTAATAATATAAAGATGTTAGCATTATATTGGTCAGATCAGACATACGATTATTTACGGAAGACCTATTACAAACACACTTTAATCTAACCAAATTATATACAAGACTATAAACCCGCGCGTAGCGCGTGAATCAAAATCCTAGTATAATATAAATTTGGATGTTTTAGCTAATAAATTCTAATCCCCAACTTCATAGATGCTTTTTTTTTTTAAACTTCAATCAACCATTCCATTGAAAAATTGTGCCAAATTCATAATGCGTAATGTATACATGGGTAGTCTTTGCAGTGGGTCGGCCGATCCACATGCTTCATTTTACCTTTACCTTTGAGATTTTTACCGTGTATAGATAATAAATTGTTCCGTAATTTTTCCTGTCTAAAAATAAGAATAGTTTATTGTTAAGGGTTCACAAAATTCCATAAGGGGAATCCATGGAAGAAAGAGCAATTTGATTTTGTTAAAGAAAAACAAACAGTAGTGTGTATACTTGCTCCAACAAAGTTGTGAATGGAAAGTAAGATCAATTTTAGTGTGCAATTTTACACCTGCCTCCAAAGTCTCAATTAACAACTTAGTGTAAATAAAAAATATACTTCCAAAAATAAGCGACGTACAAACATGTTTTTTTAGCACCACATACAAACATGTTTGTAATCAAAAGAAGGATAGTTCTCATCTTTTGATGGCGCACTTGGTAAAGACCGCTTGCATTTTAAAAAAAATCGTCGACTAGACTACAGAAATATTGACAATTGCACCTTCACCTTTAAATGAAGTACAACACCTTTATATAATACAATACTCAAATAAAATTATGCAGTATCAAATGTTAAGATTGAAAAAACAAATATATATGTTTGCTCTTTTCATTTAAAAAGATGGAATTCGCGAAATGTTAGAGCCGTTTTAAAACCCACGCGTAGCGCGGGCCGAGAAATCCTAGTTGTTTTAAATTTCAATACCCTTTCTTTACTCTCTTCCTTTGTTTTTTATAACGCTTGCAAAATTTAAAGTCTTAAATGTTTTAATTATTCATTTATACTATAAACTAAATAAATAATTTTATGTTATAGAAAATTTTTTCCCACCCTTTAAAAAAATCCAGGCTCCGCCACTGCTAGAAATTGCAAGGCTCCAGGAGAAATTATTGAAGGTATTTATCCTCACATATATTGGACTCCATGTGTTGTTCACACTCTCAATCTTGCTTTGAAAAATATATGTGTTGCAAAGAATGTGAACAACAATGAAGACACTTATGATGCATCCCATTGGATCACTGTGATTCATAATGATGTTGTTCAAATCAAGAATTGCATTGTCTAACAATTGCATTGTCAATCATGGTATGAGGCAGTCTATTTTCATGCGGTTCACTCCTCTCAAGTTGCTTTTAGTGGTTGAAACTCGATTTGCTTCGATAGTTATGATGTTGAAAAGGTTTAAGCTTTGGTAGCTATGGTTGTGTGTGACCAATGGTCAACATATTGAGATGATGATCAGGCAAAAGCTAGGTCCGTGAGAGAGAATATATTAGATGAAGAATGGTGGGGTAAGCTGAACTACATTCTTGTTTTACAACTCCAATGTATGATATGATTAGAGTTTGTGACACTGACAAATCTTGCCTTTGTTTGGTGTATGATATGTGGGATGTGATGATTGAGAAAGTGAAGAAGGTTATTTATGAGCATGAGAAAATTGATGAGTTCGAAGAGATCGATATCTATGAGGCGGTGCATATTATTATTCTTGTTGCTCGTTGGGCCAAAAGCAACACTAATCTTCATTGTTTAACTCATTTTTTAAATCTAAGGTAAGAGTTTATTCTGATTTTTTTTGTTTAGTTTGACTTTGACTTTGACTTTGACTTAGTGAGAAAAATTACACTAAAATATATTTTTATTATTGTAGGTATTATAGACATGAATGGCTTAGTGAGGATTCTAGTAGAGTATCTCCACATCGGGATGCTGAGATCTCTGAAGAACAAAGGAAGTGCTTCAAAAGGCTATATCCTAGTGTCGAGGATTTCAACAAAGTTATGAATGAATATGCTAGCTTCTCTCTTGGAGGAGGAGGATCTATTGGTGCCCCATATGCCATTCAAATGATGTATACAATGGATCCAAGAAATTGGTGGGCTAACTTTGGAGCATCAACACCTTATCTTCAAGGATTAGCTCTTCGTTTACTTGGACAACCAACTTCTCCGTCATGATGTGATAGGAATTGGATCACTTATTCTTTCATTCATTCTTTGAAGAGGAATAAGTTGAATCCTAAGCGTGTTGAGGATCTTGTGTTCATTCATAACAACCTTCGTCTCTTGTCAAGAAATTCCCCAAAATTCCTTGATGAAAGGAAAAAGATGTGGGATGTTGGTGGTATTCATTTGGATCTATGAAGCACACCAGACTCCTTGTATTTGTTGTTCTCTCCCTCGATGAGCTAGAGACGGAGAGCATATTCTTTCAAGATAATCATTAGGTCCTCTTTTATGTTTTGTTGTTTTAGACTTCTTTTCGATTATGATCATCTTTTCAAGAACTCATATTTTTATGGTTTTGTTAAAAATTATTGAACTATTTTTCATCGTAACCTGAAGACATTAGTATTATCTTACGTCTTATTTTATTTATGTAATAATTTATATTTCATTTATCATTTATATCTCATTCACTTATTATTTTGGTGCTCTTATTAACATAAATGTACTAGTATTTTCAAGAGCTTTAAAATGATATATAATTTAAAAAAAATACGTTTTCTCGTCGCTTCCTCTTTTTGTATTTTTAGAATTGCTGCTTCCTCGTTTCCTGACGTTTGCATTTCCCGTTTCCGTTTCCGTGGTACATAGATAACATATGTGTGTGTACAATTGTTTCTTGGGGTCGTAATTCAATATGCATTGTGTTGAGTTGACGATGTGTATTTTCTGTTGGAGTTGTAATTCTCTCAACAATTCAATATTCTTTCTATGTTCCCTAACTCTGATTAGAAACCCCTCCCCATGGTAGCTAATCCTTCTTCAATTTATGTTGTATTTTCTAACCCTAAAAAATTAATAATATGTCAATTGACCATTTAACACATGATCATAGTTTCACAATTACTTGACGATGGTTTCACTGATGACAGTTATTGTCATTAAATGGCGATAAAATATTGTCATCGAAGATAGAAAGTTGTCAATAAGTGATGACGAAAAATTGTCATCATTAAATGTTAAAAGGTAAAAAAACACAAATTTTACAAATTAGGGTTAAAAATTATAACATTTTTCCAGAAAGGGGTATCGAGCCCTCCTTTGCGACGTTACTTGGGCTTCTACGTAGATGCAACAATTGGGCCTTTATCTAGTACATTAGCAACCTACGAAAATGTGCGTAAAGGAAGGATTTGTGCCCAATACCCTATTGGGCACTATAATTGTAACAACTACACTCCCTAATTAAACATTAATAAAATACCCCACCTATATATACTCACCTTTTTTTCAGATCTAGATTTACTCTCTCCCCAAATTAATATCGATGCTTCAATTGATAGTCGCCAGCCCAAGGGATCTCCTCTTCTCTTATCTCTCGAAGCAAATTTGGTCTCCAAGCACGCAGATCTGGTCTCGGAGGCCTACAAGCGATCCATGGAGTTAGCCTCTGAAGCCTCCATGCAGATCGATGCTCTGAGCTTTTGATTTAATGTCGATGTCCTGAGTAAGATGCATAAGAAGGTCTGGATCGTCTCCAGCGATATTATCTTGGTCGGCCTTCGCGATTATCAGGTATGCTTGTTTAATTTGATTTCGGCCTTCAAGGATCTGTCGCCTGTTTTGGTTTCAAGTAGAGATAAGGTTTTGTGGATCTGGTTGCTTATTTGTTCAATCTCCAGTTCATAGCATCATCGCGCTCGTAACAATCTGGTTGCTTATTACTCCGACGAGCTGAGGGATGGATCCGACGCTGCAGAATCATCCGTGTAGCTTTGTCGGCAAATCCTTAGACAGATCTCGCCTAAATTGACTGCTGCAGAATCATCCGAGTTGAAGGATTTGTCGCTTGTCTGGCTTCTTTCTTGTTATTCTGTTTTGATTTGCTTGTCAACATGCCTCATACAAACTGTGAATTTGTTGCCGTGTTACTGTGCACATAGATCAAATAATGTTTAGTCTGGCTTCTTTCTTGTTATTCTGTTTTGATTTGCTTGTCAACATGCCTCATACAAACTGTGAATTTGTTGTTGTTGTTACTGTGCACATAGATCAAATAATGTTTAGTCTCTCTAAATGAAGTTCTTGTACTGTTTGAAAAAAAGTAGAAAGTAATGGACCTAGAGATACCTATCTGTTGAAATGTTGGTGATATCTACATGATTATAAGGATTAATCTACAAAATCGTGATACTTTACTCGAATGATAATTGACTTGACCATGAAGTTTGAGTTTTCTAAAGGCTGTGGATATGATTCTGTCCAACAAAATTTCATAGTTATTGGATCTTATTGAAGATGAGAAGATTTTCTGCATTCAACACTCCTAAGCTTTTTCGTTTTTTTTGTGTGTGAATCATGTCAGAGGACCATGGGAAGTTGGCTACGACATACAAGTCAGAGAGACGCGATGAAATGGTCAAAGAAGGGTATTGTATCCTTGGCAACTCTGGAGACCAGTGGAGCGACTTGTGTTGACAACTTTTTTTAGTATGTGTTGACAACTTTTTAGTGTATTTATAGTTTTTAAAATATGTTGACAATTTTATTTACTCCCTCCATCCCCAAAAGTTTTAAGAGAATCTTCGACATATCTTCCAATATATAAGAAAAAATATACTAACATGGTGTCTTGTTTGATTCGTCTCATCAAGAGCTTTAACAATATCAAAAGTTTATAATTTTTATTAATGTGTATTTAAAGATATTAACGTTACAAAACGTGTCTCGGCGAATGTGCCGAAAGGAGATGAGAAGAACATTAAGGGAAGGAGGGAGTAGTATATTGACAAGTTTTGTAAAGTGTTGACAATGTTGACAACTTTGTAATATTACTCGTGTTGTATGTTGTTGACCGTTTATTAGTCGTGTAAATAATTTATTTAGTTGGGTTGACAACTTATTTAGCCGTGTTGACAACTTAATATTCTTGTTGGCAATTGTGTTAAAAAATTTGTTGACAGCTCTGTTATAATTTTCATGTCAACAAAGGGTTATTATTGGTGTTGACAACTTATTATTCTTGTTGACAGCTCTGCTAAAAAAATTGTTGACAGCTCTGTTAAAAATTATGTTAGCATCTCTGTTAAAAATTTTGTTGACAGCTCCGTTAAAAAATTTGTTGACAACTCTGTTAAAATTTTTGTTGACAACTCTGTTAAAAATTTTGTTGACAACTCTGTTAAAAAATATGTTGACAACTTTGTTAAAAAATTTGTTGACAGAGCTTTGTAAAAAAGTTTGTTGACAGCTCTGTTAAAATTTTTGTTAACAACAAATGAGGTATTTTCTTATAACTTAAAAAAGTGATGCAAAAACTTAAAAACCATAACAGTTTTAAGGTAATTACCCAAAAACCGGGTGCGTAAAGATGTTCAATGGTTCGACTCCAACCAAGAATTGGCGTTTCTAGCTAGAACCGGCCTAATAATCTTTACATATACATGATTTGTTTTACTCAAAAAAAATATATACATGAGTTTAACCTATGGTTTATTTCTGTGTGCATGAATTTTGTGAATTTTATACTCTTTACATACACCGAGTTTAAAGTGTATAACGTTTAGTTATATTATGAATAATACATATATATTGGTTAAAGGATAAAGATCTCATACGAATATTCATACGTGTAAAAACATACGTATTCCTTCATATTCGCATGTAAATTTGTTCACACGCAGACATGTGAATGCATTTTCTCATATATTCTTATATACATGTATACATATGTGAGTGTATATACATGTATTTACGTATGTATGTGTATGATCATATTTTTGTACATTGATGATCATTCTCACTAGGAATGGCAATTTCACCCGCATCCGCGGATATCCGCATCACCCGACCCAAAAAAATGGATGAGCACTCGAAAAACGTGGATGAAAGTTGGATGACGGGTGATTGGATGGGTGAATGGATCGGATGTGGATGACCACTCTCACCCACCCGACCCGACCCGATCACCCGAACCACCCCACCCAATCCGCATCCACCCGCTCACCCGCTATGTTTAAAACCCTACATGATTGTTTCTTGAACTAAATTTCCATGAAGTAAACTAGATCTTTGATGTATTTGAACAATGTTTATTGTTTTGTTATACTTGAAATTTGGATTATATTTCTTTTTATTTTCTTTTAAGATAATTACATCTATTTTTGCTTCAATTTTTTTTTAAATAATTTCCACCCGAAATCACCCGATCACCCGCGGATGATCGGATGGATTGGAGTGGATGATGCCCCATTAAGGATGTGGATGGAATCGGATGAGTTATCCAACCCATGAATCGGATGATGGATGTGGTTCATCCATCTTTCACCCGATCCATTGACATCCCTAATTCTTACATGATTCTGTTCAATTGGTTAAATACTTAAATTCTCAAGATAAAATTCAATAAAAAATAACTAAACATAAATTAGGTATAAATCTTGAGAGTATTGATATCAACTTCATATTAATAAAATTTAATGTTATAAACACTTGCATATCATCCGTGAAATCGTTATAATAGAAATCATACACAAAACCATACCATTTTTTTATCAATTAATTAAGATTCTACCGTTGATCAAATTCAAAATTCTACTAATCTAGATATTTCTTGTACATTCTAGACGGAAAGGGAATATAAAAGTGGCAAATATTTCATTTGTATTGATCGAACATGATAATTTTTCACGTGTCAATCTAACACTTAACGAACTGCGAGGGAGTCTTCCTTTTCTTTCCGAGTCAAATTAAAAGACTTCGATCACATTCATCCATCCATCCATAAAATGTCGTTCTTTCTTGATACATTACTAATCATGCAAAACATTTTGATCAATTCTTTTATTATTCCTAGTTGCAAGGAAGCTGGAATGGATGCGACGACGCAACCTTACTTGACCTAATAGCTAGAGTGCTAGTTAAGTTAGTTAGTTAGTACTGGTAGTTTTGAATTAATCTCATCAACATTCAACATTCAGCTTGCACCTGCTGCATAAATTTCCAAGTCTTTCGATGCACAAGAAGACTCTTTTTCAACTCTTTCGTTACTTTTCTTAAACTGCACGTACCATATATTCCATCCACGTAACATAAACACTTTGCATGCATGCATGCTTTTACCTACTAATCTAACCTACTAGCTGAAAATATTCATCTGCAGTGAATGTCATGTTTTTGTTTGGAGTGTATTATACAGCTACCATTCCATATAATACTTAAAATATGGAGTATATAGTATATGGATATATATGGAGGCGTCGCGTCTCAATTCCGATAGCCTAGCTATTTGTTTAATTAGATATATATGACACTTAACCTAATCAAATAATCATATACAAATAACCACGCTAATGACACTTGCTTTCCGAAAATCACAACCTTTTTGTGGAATCTAGTCATTTCCGGAATTGTAAAGTTTATGCCGACTTAGAAAATGGTGCAGTTTCGGGTAGGAACATGATTTATGGTGAAAAACTACTGTTTTTTGAAATATACATAAATGTTTATTAAAGTATATTTAAATATTCATTAAAATTTTGATGCAAATCCTTTGAAAAGTGATGTATATATATATATATATATATACGTTTTTTTACCTGAATGTTCTTGAATTTCTCAATAAATGTTCTTTATAAAATGAATGTTCTTTAATTTTTTGATGTTTTAATATTTAAGTTTGTCAATTAATGTTCTACAAATTACTAGTAAATGTTCATCAATTTACTTCTAAATGTTCATCATTCTTACGTATCTTAAAGTTTATTCCTATCTAACACTTTCCTATTAAAGAAGTTTCTCTCTTAATTTGGAGTTGATCGAGAGTATTTAGGCCCCCTCCAAAAATATGTGTATAGTAAAGGAGTAAATATCAATACCTAATATATAAAGCTTACTAGAGCAACAACAATCGACCTAGTGTTTTCCCGTCGAGGCTGGGTCTGTGAGGCTAGTTGTGGAAAATCCATACCCCGACACTTCCCGAGAGGATGTGAACCAACATGCCTAAGATACAACAGAAATTAAATAAATAAAAGAAAAAATGAACAGAAACGACTTTGCAAGAGACATGTAAATAAATAAGTTTTTGTTAATCGTTCTATCTAAATCGCTATATCGAACTGGTTTATTTTCGTAATTGATTTTAAAAAAGTTTGTTTTGTTATATACAAATACAACTAATGAAATTGATCGCCTTCGAACTTTCACATATGTAGAGTTCGCAAGTACAACTTTCGATCGTTATCCTTAAGATCGTTAATAAGATGTGTCCTTTTACTAAACAAGTTTCTTACTAGCTACTAAGTAAATCGTGATGATTTAATTGATCAAGGTATCGTGATTTAATTGATTAAGGTAGAAGATAGACGTCGAGGGACATAATACTTAGGAAGTATAGATTTCTTACGTAGCTACTAAGTAAATTTCCAAGTCTTTCTATGCTCAAGAATACTCTTTTTCAACTCTTTCGTTACTTTTCTTAAACTGCACGCAGTGGCGGAGCTAGGGGTGCTTGAGGGTGCTCAAGCACCTCCTTCACCACCCGGAGCCATGGAAAATACCTTTGATTTTCAAAAACTGCCATTAGAGCACCGGCTAAGCTAGGGCCGGTTGTTGCTGCTGGAAAGGAAGAAGAAGGGCTCAGTGAACCCTTTCTATTTGTTTTAAATGAAGAAATTGGTTATTAGATATTGAACCCGATTATGTTTGTCAAGATAACCCATCCAAAATTTTCAATTGGGCCTATCCCAATACCCATTTTCCTATTAAAAAAACAAGAATCGAGGCTGTTTTTAATATAACCCATCGTGCTACTTTTTTTGTTTGATTCTAGATTGAATATTATCATAGAACTTTTTTTATATGTATAAAACTTATTTTATTATAATTTTCAAATATAAATTATTAATAAACTATAATAATAGTATTAACCATTATATTTATATAAAAATAATTAAATTTAACATCAATTACTTAGTATATTGCTTATTATTGGTAGCATTAATAATGTACGAAATCGAGCACCCCTTCAAAAAATTCCTGGCTCCGCCATTGACTACACGTACCATATATTCCATGCACGTAACATAAACACTTGCATGCATGCATGCTTTTACCTACTAATCTAACCTACTAGCTGAAAATATTCATCTGCAGTGAATGTCATGTTTTTGTTTGGAGTGTATTATACAGCTACCATTCCATATAATACTTAAAATATGGAGTATATAGTATATGGATATATATGGAGGCGTCGCGTCTCAATTCCGATAGCCTAGCTATTTGTTTAATTAGATATATATGACACTTAACCTAATCAAATAATCATATACAATAACCACGCTAATGACACTTGCTTTCCGAAAATCACAACCTTTTTGTGGAATCTAGTCATTTCCGGAATTATAAAGTTTATGCCGACTTAGAAAAGGGTGCAGTTTTGGGTAGGAACATGGTTTATGGTTTGATTTATGGTGAGAATGTACAAATATCTAATGTTTTTAAAATAGAGGAAAGTTCCGGTGAGAACAAAGCTTAACGTACGAAAAACGAAGTTTTCGCGTTCACAGATAACAAGTTAATGTACATAATTTAAGCGGTAACGTTCATAATTTAGGCGATAAATTATGTGGCCTATATTATGAACACTACCATCCAGAATATGAACATTGACGGATAATCTGTGAACACAATCTGTTCGTTTTTCCTACATAAATGTTTATCAAAATGCATTTAAATGTATGTTTATCAAAATTTTGATGCACATCTTTTGAAAAGTGACGTATATACATGTTTTTTTTACCAGAATGTTCTTGAATTTCTCAATAAATGTTCTTTAGAAAATGAACTTTCTTTAATTTTTTGATTTTTTTAAGTTTGTCTTGAATTTCTCAATAAATGTTCTTTAGAAAATGAACTTTCTTTAATTTTTTGATGCTTTTTAAGTTTGTCGATTAATGTTCTACAAATTACTAGTAAATGTTCATCAATTTACTTCTAAATATAATGTTCACCATTCTTACGTTCGTATTATAAAGTTTATTCTTATCAGACACTTTCCTATTAAAGAAGTTTCTCTCTTTATTTGGAGTTGAGTTTGGAGTATTTAGGCAAAAATATGTGTATAGTAAAGGAGTAAATATAAATACCTAATATATAAAGCTTAGTAGAACAACAACAATCGACCTAGTGTTTTCCCGTCGAGGTTGGGTCTGGAATGCTAGATGTGGGAAATCCATATCTCAACACTTGCTGAGATGATGTAAACCGACATGCCTAAGACACAATAGAAATAAAAGAAAAAAAAGAAAAAAAATGGACAGAAACGACTTTGCAAGAGACATGTAAAGGAATATGTTTCTGTTAATCGTTCTATCGAATTCGCTATATTAAACTGGTTTATTTTCGTAATTGATTTTAAAAAGGTTTTTTTTGTTATATACAAATACAACTAATGAAATTGACCGCCTTCGAACTTTCACATACGTAGAGTTCGCAAGTACAACATTCGATAATTATCCTTAAGATCGTTAATAAGACGTGTCCTTTTACTAAACAAGTTTCTTACAACTAAGTAAATCGTGATGATTTAACTGATCAAGGTATCGTGATTTAATTGATTAAGGTAGAAAATAGACGTCGAGGGATATAGAATTTAGGATGTATAGATTTCTTATGTAGCTCAGGTCCTTCTTTATCTTTAATTCTCTAAATATTGAAAGGTAGATATGTGAAGCATGTATTTAGCCGATGAAGTAGAATTGTAGGTGCGACCGCATGCATGCACTAACAATTACAATCATTGGTTAACTTATAGTCTTTCCACTTAACTTTTAGAATAACCTTTTTGTAATTACCGTGTGAGCACGACAATGAATTCTCAACTCTTCGATTTTCAAATTTTGAATACATCAACCGTCAAATATGTCCCGTTTCTTCCTTTATTAAGCTAAAGCTAAAGTATAATTTACGGTAACATTTGGATTGGATGTTGGTTGCACAAGAATGCATCTATAACCAATAGTGTTTAGTTCCTTTAAAAAAAAACAATAGCATTTAGTTGGTTTGCTCATCATTAAGTTGATTTAAATGTTCATCTTTGTCTAAAGGTCTCGAGTTTGATCCTTTCCGAAAAGACGGCATAAAAGAATGTATAATACATGCATACCTAGCTATAGTTTGAATTAAGAAAAGTATTTCAACATGGTTGCATATTGATTCGGGCATCTTCATCTGAACCTCCATTATTGCACCTCTAGCTTTAAGCTTATCTTTGCATATCGATTAGGAAACATGACATCTCAATATTGATATTTTCAAGTATGAACAAAGTCATAAGATATTAAATACATGTGAGGTATTAATTGTGACATGGGCCCTAGCACAATAGTGCTCATGACCGTTTAGATAGATTGGAGGTCATGCACATACGAGTAATTTGCGCATTAAACAAACCACATAAGCTGAATCAGATTACCGGTAACCAATTGGCTACACATATTCATAAATTCATATGCTAAATTTTGATTAGCGTCAACTTTGGATTTGAGAATCTACTTCATTGATCACCTTCATTTCGAAAGTTAAGAGATTCCGCGCCCGCCATCGTTTGCTTTTCTTATTTAGGGCAAACTCCATTTAGAATCACACGCATGCGTGCATAAGTTAGGTTTTACCATGTCATGAAAGTTCTCTATCCATGTTTGAAAGTCCGAGTCAACTCAAACACCATAGTGTGTATAAATACACAGCCTTGCCTCCTCTATATGCCAAAGTGCTAGTTGATTGAAACTATTAATCCTTTCTCCTTATAAGAACAAACTCTTCCTTGGCTTTATACCTCAAACAAATTACCTCATTCTTCTTTGTAGCTTGCTTATTGATATATCATACCAAGATGGAAAGAACTAAGTCGTTATTGCAGCCACCAACGTACGGTAACCTCATCACAATCCTCAGTATCGATGGAGGAGGAATTAGAGGGATTATCCCTTCTGTAATTCTCGGTTTTTTGGAATCTGAACTACAGGTAACATACAAGCGTACATACATACACATACTTTCATTTTAGTGAATACTATCTTTTAATTTGTTCCTAACTATCAATTCCCTGAGTAGAAATTGGATGGCGATGATGTAAGACTAGCGGACTACTTTGACGTGATGGCAGGGACGAGCACAGGCGGTCTAGTGACGATGATGCTAACCGCCCCAGATGAAAAGAAACGCCCTCTATACGCCGCTAAAGACATTAAACAATTCTACCTTGATGAAGGCCCTAAAATATTTCCCCAAAGAAGGTACTTGTATTTCACACCAAATCAACATTGCTTACAAAGTATATATCTAATAGTCTTAATTATATCAATTACTTGTTTATGCATATGCAGTTACGCGATGTCAATGATTAAGGCAATCGAAGGCCCTAAGCACGACGGAGTGCATCTAAGAAACATAGTGATGGAGAAACTTGGAGACAAAAGGTTGGACGAGACTTTAACAAATGTTGTGATTCCTACTTTTGACATCAAAAGAATGCGACCAACCATCTTCTCTAGCTATGAGGTATACATATATAGTTAAGTTTATAATCTCTTAACTAATTAACATACTAAATAAGCTATGATCTATATGTAGGTGAAGAGAACTCCGAGCTTGAATGCAAAATTGTCGGATATATGCATCGGAACTTCAGCTGCTCCGACGTATCTTCCGGCACATTATTTCAAAACCGAGTGCGGCCATGCCGGAGAAATCCGAGAGTTTCACCTCATTGACGGCGGTTTAGCAGCCAACAATCCAGTAAGTTTAAAATCAATTGGCAATAGAAGGAGTAATTCATTGACTTACATACTAAAGTTTTATTTAATCTCAACTTCAGATGTGAGAATCTATTCTAACAGAAGCGTTGTTTATGCAGTCATTGGTGGCGATGAATGAAGTGTGCAACGAAATAAACTGCGGTAGTTCGGATTTCTTTCCAATAAAACCGACGGATTATGACCGGTTTCTGGTATTGTCATTGGGAACCGGGTCCCACAAGCAAGACGGAAGGTACTCGGCCGGGCAAGCCGCGAGTTGGGGCTTGCTCGGCTGGCTTACTAGTGGCGGTTCGACGCCATTAGTCGAAGCCTTCATGTGTGGCAGCTCCGAGATGATTGATTTTCACCTCAACACTGTTTTCAAGGCACTTCACACCGAACAAAATTACATCCGGATTCAGGTAAGATTGGATCAAAACATTCAATTATGTCGAATTAAGTGCGTGTTTGGTGGTAGATGTGAGAATTGAAGTAGTTGATAACTTGATATAGACATCCAACTGTTTCTTTAAATGAATTTCTAAGTAGCTCAAGTTGTGGAATTTGGTATGTATCCGATATTCATAACACTAGATTTTCTAAAGAATTCTATCAAAATATCTTGATTTTGATTTTAGCTAAAACCATGAAAATACGTTACTGAAAATATCTACATATGTCAACGTTACTAAAGTTGGCGTAAAGTAATATCTACCGTTTTTTAGAAATATAGGGACCTTATAAAAAATATCAAGCATAATTAATGCTCCTAATGGAATGTATTTCACGTGGTTAATTAAGTGACCCAATTTTCATTGAAGATGACATTTCATTTAGCAATCTTATTTTGGTCTTACCTTTAAGCGAAATATGTGTCAAATCACTATATCTTTTCTAAATTCCAAATCTTAGTCATTCATCTTATATAAACACTTTAAACAATAATCTAAACCCTAAAAAAGTAAAGAAAATATATATGTGTGTGTGCGTTCGTCATATAAATTTGGATGTGATCTCAAATAATACAATCTATAACAATTTTTTGTTTTTACAGTGTGATTCACTTACGGAGGAATTAGTTACAGTGGATGATTCATCTGAGGAAACACTGGAGAAGCTTGTGAGGGTAGGTGAAGAATTACTGAAGCAGCCAGTTACCCAGGTTAATTTAGCTACTGGAGTTTACGAGCCCATATCTAGACACACCAATGAAGAAATTCTTACAAGGTAAATACTAAAAAGCTAGTACTATACTTATATACAAAGTAATCTTAAAGCTAATTACATGTGATTTTTTACGGTAAAAATAGGCTGGCAGAAGTTTTATCCAATGAGAGGCGTCTACGAGATATAAGATCTCCACAAGGAGGGGCCTACCAACGTCGTCATCCAGATGAGCTTAGCAACCTCACCATTGACGAATGATTCAATATTTGCTAACTATGAGCATAGAAAAAAAGTGTGCAAGTACAGAGTTGAATTGTCAATTTGTGTAATGAAATTCATTAATGTGCCGTAATAAAAAATTTAGTGCGTTTGTTGGCCCATGACCAAGAGTCAGAAGGTGACTTAGGCAAAGGAGGAAGCAAGATCACCCTTTACAATGACCATGGCCGTCCAATCAATTTTAGAGTCCTGTGTAAAATTTTAATTAATTTTTTATATATTTATTTTAACAATTTAGAGGTGTATATTAACTAATAAATTAAATATTTTATTATGTGATATCACTATAGTTGTAACTAATTATGAAAATAAAATATGTTAGGGTCGAGCATGTATTATCTTTTGTAAGTTTGAATTTAACCATTAATTTTAAATGTTATATATAATGTGTACATAAATAAATACAAAATTCATTGATAATAATTGTAAATTTGTAATACTAAATTTAATTCCAAAAAAAATAAAATTGCAAAAAATAATAAAAATGGAAAAAGTCAAATCGATAAGCAACGGAACCGATTATATTTGAGAACAATTGATAAGTTAATGGAAATTAAATTAGACAAAAATAATTAAAATAGCTCAAACTTTGATTAGGGATTAAAAATATAACCTAAGTATTTTTTTAAGTTAAAAGTAACTCAAGAGTATATTGGATTATATTTTTAACACCAACCAAAGCTTGGGTTATTTTAATTATTTTTGCCATTAAAAACGTTTTTCTAGAGAAGGAAAGAGGAAATCTATCATTAGAATGGCCCAAATAGAATCAAAAATTAATATACTTGAGCGTGCTGCCTGCATGATTTGCGATCACGGGTCTTCTTGCTTCTCTGTGCACGTTCTACCACTAAGCTATGATAGTTTTATCTATGACATATAGGCTTTATAAAATATATACTGTCTTTAAAATTTCTGGAGCCCCGAAATTTTTAAGGCCCTGTGCAATCGACCACCTTGCACACCCTTATGGCCGGCCCTGACAATGACTGAAATCTTGTATTGTTGATCTTCTTTTAAGCTCATTAAACAACTCTGCCTCTCCGTTGAGGCTTGAACACTCCGAGAATCTTGTTTTGACCGACAAAAACTCGCTTGTCGCAGAGACATTGCTAGAGAAATGGCTCATAACTGATAGAAATTCTTCGTTTTCTTCACTCTCATCTTCGAATTGCTTCTCCTTGTCAATGTCATGTTGCATTTCTGATCTTATAAAGAGTTCGCTAAGTGTTACATGATAGAATATTGAGGAGAAACTCTCGTCCCAGAGGATGCTTTTGCGCCTCAACCTTGCTTCCATAGCTCGAGCTCTTACTATAGAAACAACCTAAAGGACATATTCACTATAGTTAAGTTCAACACATAAGAACAATGAGTTATTGTTTTTGCTTTAGAATTGATTGACAATAAAAAGAACTAGCTACCAACTTATAGAATCCCAACAGAATTCAAGCATTGAAGACTTTCTTATTATTCTTACTTACATTTCATCACAGAAGTAGGTGATGGCAGGAGCATAATCGTCATAGCTAGAAACCGAGCGGCTTCGTTTGCAAGTACGGAAGTTCGAGAAAGCATACTTGAACGAAGATGAGAGTGATCTGCATCTCTTGGAAGAACCATTTGGGATCTGCTTATGGTAGAGTTTTGTCATGTTAGAGATTTGAATTGCCCAAATGCACTTATAAGATGTATTTATAAAATGAAACCTATCAATGTTCCTTGATGATTACAGCTGATTTGAAAAGCTAGGTCATACGTTAGGTTAAAGACACAAAATTTGAACCCTAGCCAAGTATAGATTGACTGATGAACAGAAAAGAGGGATTTGTTAAGTAGCATAAAGTTATTATTACGTTTTGTATAGCAATTTTAAAATCTCGATTGTTATTTCCACTAGTGACATGTATGAAACGTTTATATTAGACTTTAAGCAAAAGTTAAGTGGTGATATAGTACCTAATACATCCTATCGCACCAAAGAAATTAGTATATGGATCGGCCCATATACGCGGCCCAATAAACGGGCCCATATTGAGTTGAGCATTCCGGATGAGCTCAATTAGGCAAATGAAAACTAAGTGAACAACTCCTCATTCCTCCACGCGCTGAACTTCTAGCTAGGGTTTTTCTTCTCGGCGAATCGACGACTGCATCTGCAAAGGGAAGAAGAAGATGACGAAGAGGACGAAGAAGGTCGGGATCGTCGGAAAGTACGGTACTCGTTATGGTGCCAGTCTCCGTAAGATCGTCAAGAAGATGGAAGTTAGCCAGCACAGCAAATACTTCTGCGAGTTCTGTGGCAAGGTATTTATCTCTTCGTTTTTTATTGAATTCAGAAACAATGCGAAATCCGTCCTTAATTTCTGGTTTTTGGTGGATTACAGTATGCGGTGAAGAGGAAAGCAGTGGGAATTTGGGGATGCAAGGATTGTGGAAAGGTTAAGGCCGGAGGTGCTTACACTCTCAAGTAAGTACATTTATCTCAATCTTTATCGATTGTTTTTGAATGCTTGAGTGGTGAGTGTTGATTTTCATCTCTGTTTTTGGTTTTATTCAGCACTGCTAGTGCCGTGACAGTGAGAAGCACAATCAGAAGGTTGAGGGAGCAGACAGAGAGTTAGAGGACTTTAAATCTTTGTTAAATTTTGATTTCTGTTTTGAAGTTTTGGCAAGACTTTGTGGAAACTTTGTTCTGGAATGTTATATGAGTATTGTATCTCTTGTTATGCCAAGATTTTGTTTATTTTCTTGTTCATCAGCTGAATGATGGTAAAATTTGAGCTCACTTCATGTTCAAGGTTTGAGTACTTTTGTTCGAGTAGGATGATAGTTCAGCTCTATTTTGCATCAATGGTCATTCATACCTTTACCAGTCGTTAGCTCATAAACGTGCAGTTTGATACCAAAACCCTGCAAAGATTGCTAAAAATTGTTCAATCAAAGAGGTATATGAAGTACAATGACTCTATCAGAAGGCAAGGAAACCGTTTCCTCGGAAACTATACTATTCTTTTGTAGCGTTTCTTCGATAGCTAAACTAGTAGTCTTGGTACTCCAATGGAAGATGGAAGTTTAACAAGACTTCAAAACGACATATCTAGCATCTACGTTTAAAGGTGTAACCAATCTTAGATGGATAGAAGAAGCATCCATGAATGATGTCAGGTGTATTAAGCATGATGATCTATGTTGTGGAAGCCAGGAAATAGCGAGGTGATGAATCCAAACACGATCATCTGAATCTCTTTGACAATTCCCCACCACTGGTTTCCTCCATTAGCTCCTTCTTGAGGAATATTCTCATTATCTGTATCCCGATTTGCAACATCAGCTGCTTGCAGGTTGTTTTCACCTCCAGCTTGTCCCTCTATCATGGCAAAATGAGTAAATTCATAATTTAAACCATAGATTCATGAATCACAAATAAACATTCAAGTAACAAAGATATGTTGCAGCGGTAGCATCCAATTATGAAGAAGAGGGTAGTAAGTTACCAGCAGCTGGTGCGACGTTTTCATTGCCAGGTGGCATAGCAGGTTCAGCTCTAACAGCAGGTCTAGCTGGAGGAGGTGGGGCCGCAGCTCTGTGCATCGCTTGTGAAATCCAACGAACCATTGGCGTTAAAGCACCAGTCTGATGCCTGTAACATCCCATTTTTCACAAAGTTTAGGTTGAGATACTTTCTAAATGGAAACAATAGCATAGCTAAAAACATCTTCAGACATAAGAACATTTCAACATGAAGAACTCAATGCAAGGTAATGGTTAACTTTTGAAATCTGTTTTAAAAATTCAAATCCTAACAATAATCTAGGTCAAAGATATAGGAGTAACTTTCTTGCAGGGAGTCTGAAGACCGTTGAGGATGAGAGAGGAAAGGAAAAGAAAGAAAGCAATATCAGGATGAGGTTCTGTAAGTGATTGAAATTCAAGTATTCAACGGTGGTTTTGAAAAATATAGTAAGACGGGCCTGAGAGAAGAGCTAGTCTTAGTAAGCAATGCAGCTTATATGCAAGATATCACTGTGCATGAGATATGCATGACCCAATCCAATAAAAAATATGGAACCAATTTCAGTCTAAGAATTTCTGTTATGTTTCTTCACTCATAGATGCATGGTTTTATTTCCACTTGGCAGATTTCAGCACTCCAGCTTCGTATTTAATAAAATAATAATTAACGAAAGAGGAAGAACAGGATACTTACAAATACACGAGTGTAGCAAGAAATACAAGAAGAGCAAGCCTTTGTCTTGAACCATCTTGGTTAAATAGAAATATCACTGCTGCCAGCTTCAGTATCAGCAATAAGTCAAGTTGGAAAGCAATTTGCAATCTCCTTACTACAATCTGCCTCTGAGGTCCAAGCTGTTGGGCTTGTTGCTGTTGTTGGTCGAGTTGGCTTTGTTCACCCCCAGATGCACCATTCTCAGCAGAGACAGATCTCCTGTACTCAGAGCACAATCAGCACATTTATGCAAAGTTTAGCAATAATAATTGTGTGCCTTTGAGATCAACAGAAAATAAAAACCATCTTCAAATTCTTCTTTTTCATATGTCATCTCTTGTTTTTTGTTCCAAAAAATATTAATTTAGTGATGTGGTGTAGAAGATTCCACAAAGAGAGATCCAGAAAGCTTTTGGTCCTCTAGAGGACCAGAAGATAATCAGCTAGCAATATCAACTTTGCAAAGCAAAATCTTTTATGAACTCGGAAAAATGGGAACGGTTCAAGATCTCCTTTTGAAAGGGAGGGGTGCCTTCGGTAACTCCATTTTTTTTGGCGTGTATAAGAAATAAATTTTATTTGTGTATATCCGGTTAGGGCCTCTTCCCAAGAAATGAACTATCCAAGAAGCGACTCGAAACTGGAAAGATATTCAATAGAAGATATTGCATTACAACTCACGTTGGAATGCGGTATTTAAGAGGTATGAACATGTCTGATGTCATTCCATAAACTTGACCTGTTTCTGGAAGGCTACGAATGGCGTAAATGCCAGGTCCACGGTAAATGCGAACCTGGTTTTGAGTAGCAACAGACCCTGGAACTAATGCAGGACAAATAACAGGTGTAAACATGTTCCTATCACCTTGTGCTGGAAGTGGGACAGCAGAAAAAGTTGGTGCCTGCAACATCATAGCTTGAAAATGAAAAGCAAGCTACATAAATTTAGAATACACTCAGACATTGAGCATAGAGACTACTCGAAATTATAAAGAGAAATCTAAATTATCCTTAGAAATTAGTAATAGCTAGACATTCAACATGAACACTCGAAGGAGTTCATCTGACTCCATGCATCAAACACATTGCTACGTCCAAACAGTACAGTAGCTTTCAAGAATTCACTTGCATAAAATTTAACAGCACTATACAAGATGTCCATTGTGTAAGATAAATAAGGCATCACCAATTCATCATGAGGCAAATTCGGTTTTCCCTAATTGGAAAAATAGATCACATCAAGTGAATGGAAAAAGGCAATTGATGTTCATGATCAGAGTTTCACTCATCAACTGAATCACAAGGCAAAGAATCATCATAATCACAGAATCATACAGAACGCCTAATTAGACTATGAATATGAACAGGCGATGCCAATAAAACCTGTGAATTCTTAAGAGCTTCTGTGGGTTCATGAGGCAATACCTGAGGTGCAGAAGACTGAGCATCAGAGCTTTCCGCCATTTCAATTGATTCGCTCTCCACCAGGGGATCACCAATTCTGCTCAGTGTTGCTCAATCAAATCAGGAATTGGAGATAATTTGCAGGATTTGAATCAAGTATATTCCTAATTATAAAAGCAAGATCAAAACCTAATTCGAAAATCGCGAACAAAACCTGATCCGGAATCAGTCGCAGGGATCAAGGAGTACCTTATAAGAGATGATTAATCCTCAGTTTGGCGGAAACACAATCGCCAATTCAGCACCAAGAAACGCCCAATAGAGGGTAATCGGAAATAGCGGGTAGAAGGAAAAAGAGACACCGAACCACGAAAGTACGAAGACCAGTTGAAGAGAAGTTGTTCAGTACAGAAGATTGAGGGTATAAAGGGTATTTTAGGTGAGTTCTTGCCAAATTTGGATAATTTCCATCTTAGACTTCATTTTCCTCATACAAACCTATCGATTCAGGAAAATAACATCTACTAACAAATACGGAGTACTCCGTGAGATATGGCCTATTAGAGCGTCAGTGACACCACACGAGCTAATTAGAAAACGCCATGAATTTAGATGATCGGTGACGAGGCTTTCGAATGCTACAAGACTAGAAACACAGAGTTAATTGAGATAAGTTGGTCTTTATTGACGATTATATATGGTGCGTTAATATGCCTTCTTCTTTACATCATGTCCTAGCTTTACAGTTGCTCGTGCTAACAGCTTAACGAGATAAAGAAGATTACACAGTATATCATTGACGAACATCGATATCCGAGCTTTTACATTCACCGTGGTGATGCATTAGTTGAGCGGAATGAAGAACATGACATACACTATGATTCATGTATCTTCGATCTTGAAATTCATACACATGATCGTGCTCTTAGTTCTTAGGGTCTGAGAGCCAAAAGACTGTTTCCTCCAATTTCCTGCTCTGGAGGGGACGGGGCATTCATATAGGTAGAGAACTTGTGTCGATCTTTTCACTTGTCGATATAGATTACAATTGGTTGAAGAGAGCGGTATGCAGAGGCAAAGCCAAAATTTATTTAAAAAGGGGGTCACACCGAACGTAAGTTAATATAGAGGTAGATGACACAATAGCAACGATCAACAATATATTACTATATAATTAATTAACTAAATAAGTTAAATAATTTAATGTTTCTCACTAGTACAAATGTTATATTTCACGGGGGATTTTTAATAATTGACACGGAAGGCCCGAGAAACGTTAATTACCATTTTTGAGTTACTTTTATCGGGAGTAATACTTTTTATTTCTCTGGAGAATTTGAATTTTGTATTTAACCCACTTGAAACTGAAATTAGATTATTCTTTTAATTGAATCGAGCACAAAAATCTAACAGGGAAGTGGAACCCTAACTGAAATTCAGAGCCTTCCCCTCCCAAATCTCTGCCCCGCAGTTCTTCACTGCTACAGAGTGCATCCCATATACTACCGTTGAAGTCAGAGATGCCACCCGTCGAATTTGTTGATGTTCACTGTCTGCTTGATGAATTCTCTGAGGTGTTGCTAGTGTTTCTTTTTGAAATTGACCGTATCTTATTAAATTTTTTACTAAGGTTGATTTGATTATCTGATAAGAACGAAGTTTATGATGGTTAAACTTGCTCTGTGTATTTGTGAATTATCTGCAGACATTGCGTCATAGCAATGGAAGATTTGTTAGCTTATTTTATTAATCACAAAAGATAATGCAATGGCATATTGCATACTGATAACGCTGCTAGTACTACGGACTTGTTGATTCTTCTGAATTTTATATCCTGATTCTACAACATCTAAGCAGTTTACATAAGGACTATTGCAGGAAGGAAGTTTGCTCCTTTATTTGGATGTTGGACTTGTTCTTCATTGTATTAGAATTCTTAAGCTTTTTAGACCATCAAAGAGTTGTGCTCTTTGGTGAGTACTAGTTTGGGTTTGTTAACCGGTGTATATAAGTATTCTTTATGATTAAGTCCGTATATTATTAATCAATTATCACCATATATGTTGAGGCTCCTTCATGTTTTGAATGGAGACAAACATTCTGCTAATGAGTTGTCTGAGTGTTTCAGGATCGTTGCTGAGAAAGGAACGTTACACAGCGGTGTTCTATTTTAGGAAAGCTCGATCGGAAAGAGAGCGAGATAAAGGAATGAGTTTTTAAGGAAAGATCTGATAGAAGATATATTCGAAGAAGATATCAAGGGAGATCGTGATCTTGGCAGTTGGGCGGATAAGATTTTATGGAAGGAAATATTATCTTTTCCTAAAAGATATTATTTCCTTATAGATTTATTTCCCTATTTTTAACCTAGACTATTTTAGTATAAAAGCTAGGTTGAGACTTAGGAATAAGTTGACGCATTGATTGAAGTTACACGGCTGAGAGATTCAGAGAAGAAGAAGAAGAGTGATACTTAGGCTTAGAGGTTGAGTTCGGGCTCGAGTGAGAGGAGTGATTCGTGATCGTAATCCGAGCTCTCTTTTGTAACGAACAAGAAATCAATAAGATAAGTACACCCTTCTAAATCCTTCAAGTGAGAAGCTTGAAGGTGGTGGTTTTACTCAACACAAAAAGGTTGAGGTTTCCACTCTAAATCTTGTGTCAAAGTTTATTTCTTGCATATTATTATTCCGCTGCTATACCTCCTGAGGAACAATACCTATTGTTCCCTAGGAAGTAACTGTGCTAACCGATCCAACAATATACTTTTTATAATTATGTGGTAAGAAGTGGTGTAGATTTCATGTTTCAAAAGAAGTTATTACATTATGGTTCATATATCTTCTTTGGCCTATAATTTATTTGATCTCTAGATTATACACCATTAATGTATTTGACTTTTTTTATAGCAGTAAAATGATCTTGTTTAGCTTATGATATGCATCTCGAAAGAACAAGAATGAATTTCAACGAGTATTAGTGGGTTTTTAAAAACCAGATTTGGAGTTCATGACATGATCGTTTTAATCTACATAAAATAAGCAACTCTATTTTAACTATAATTATATATACTTTTCTTTATTATTGTGCGTGTAGCAGTAAATGTATATTTGAGTATGTTGTTGTTGAAAAACTGATATCACCAGAGAAAATTCTCCACAAATGAAATGTAAAAAGCGTATTTGGTTAAGGTATTTCCCCCCTGCTTGTACTGGTCATTCACTTGTGATCAAATTGCTAAACTGATCTTATGTAATTTTGGTGATTCATTATAATCACATGAACGTTTGATGCTTTCATAGTATGTTTTCTCTTTTACTCTACTAACAGAGTTTGAGGTTGTTTATCTCATCTGATGTTCAGTGTTGTTATTATATAATTATGGTACAAATGTTCTAACATGTTCCAGTCAGATGCTGAGTAGAGTCAACAGGTTTAAAACTTTGTATTATTTTGATCATCAATCCCCTATACTTTGAAGTTTACACTGTAGTTATGAATTTTGCGCTCTAAACTTGTTATGTATCCTTTGTAAATATATTTGTAGTCTTATAATTTTTGGGGAAATACTTAATGAACCTAAACTCTCTATTTTAGTCACTAAAATAAAAGAGCTAATTTAATTATAAATAAAAATATAATTAAAATTTAAAAAATAGTATATAGATTTATTAAAATTTAGTTAACTCATGTAAATTACGGGTGGAAAATAATCTAATATTACAATAGACTTCTAACTAAAACATACTAGTTAGTAGCTATATAAAGAGTTACTAGCGAGTTAGAATACTCCCTCCGTCCCTTAATATAAGACTCATTTGCTTTTTCAACACTATTCACAAACCGATAGAATCTTCTCGTTTTCTTCCAATATATAGAAATAAATATAGGCATACGAGATCTCGTTTGATTCGTCTCAATGAGTATTTTCACAATATAAAAAAAATAGAATTTTTATCATCGTATATGTAAAGATATTAATGTTACAAAACGTATCTCGACAAATGTGTCAAAAGCAATGAGAAGATCAATAAGGGAGAGTATATATTAGCTATCTGATTCCTACTTATATATTAATAGAAGGTTGAAACAATATTAGTTCGGAAAGAAGTAAAGTTTGAGTAGAACAAGTTGTAAATAAAAAGAAAAAAAAAACGATTGAACGTTGGGGTGACAGTCCCAAGCTTTGAACACGTTTTTTTTTTAACAAGCAAACAAAAGGCTTATTGTTTACAAACAAATCAAGCCTAAATCATCATCACGGATGATTTTAAAGAAATCTTTCAGGGGAAAGAAAGGAGAGTTCCTAGTAAGAAGCAGTCTCTGGAGTTCCAACGTATCAGAACTTGAGCTTGAATTGTTCCACTGAATGATGATCTCTCTTAAGTCTTCTAGATTTGGGCCGCCAAGAAGTCAGTAGCTTTGTTGCAATGCGGTCGAATGAAGAAGAACCTGCAGGAGTCAAACCTAGCTGCTAGGGCTAGGATATCCGTCACAATAGATCTAATTTCCCACAGAGGGTCACATTTTTTATTAATACAATTAATAACAGAAAGACTATCGCTTTCAATCAAAATATTTTTAAGATTAAGCCGAATGGCAACTTTTATGCCTTCAAGGATGGCTACTACTTCAGTAATCAAGACTGACGAATCAGGAATACGGAGATGTTCAACAAATGAGGGTTGACCATTCGAGTTTCGAATGATGAACCCGATAAAAGACCCATAATTGGCTCTGACCGAGCCATCACAATTGAGTTTAAAAAATTCAGGGGGTGGTCTCTTCCAATTGGATTTAGACAGAATGACTTTAGGTTTTGTAGTGGATTTCTTAGTACTTTAGTTCATAGTGTTCTCGAAATTGTCATAGAATTGAATAGATAATTGATAGTTTCCTAATTCATTAAGTTTTTGGAAGACAAACAAGGTAAAAGGGCAATGGAAAAAGAAGTGGTTTTTATCTTTAGTGGGATTATCACACAAGTTGCACGAGGAGAAAACTTTATGATAGTACCTGATAAGACGTTCTGTGGTTGGAAGGTCGTCGGAGTAAGCTTTTCAAAGGAAGTTTTGGATATTAGGGGGTAGTTTAGTTTTCCAGAACATTTTAAGATCAATAGTAGGGTTAGTACTCGGTCGAATGACATTGTAAGCAAATTTAACTGAGAAAATTCCATTGGTGGCATCATTCCAAATCATTTTGTCCGGGATTCGCGTGACAGGAATACGTATTTGGATAATTTTCCCCACAATATGGTGTGGGGGATAGTGAGATAGTTTAGGGATATCCCATTGTTTGTCAAGAGTGATGAATTCAGCTACAATTGGGGTTCCATTGGAGGGGCTTTAGAATTGGGCTAAAGAGCAGTCAGGGATCCAACTATCAGTCCAAAAACGGATAGATGTCCCATCACCTAATTGCCAAAAGAGGTTCTTTTTAAAATCTTCAAGAAGGAGAAGTAACCGACTAAACTGCCATGATTGAGTTGGTTTGCACTGGAGAGTTAAAAAATCACTGGAGGAGAAGTACTTTTCTCTAAGAATAGAGACCCATATGTTATTAGGTTGAATAACAATTTTCCAGAGAAGTTTCATTTGAAGAGCACAGTTGTTCTCCCAAGCCAAACGAAAATCAAGCCCGCCTTGACATTTGGGTTGACAAAGAAATTTCCATTGGAGAAGGGATTGGGGTGAGGGATATTTTTTGTTCCAAAAGAATTTTTTGTTGATATCATCAATTTCTTCGCAAACACCTTTAGGCAGGAGAAAGCTTTGCATTAAATAGTTAACTTGTGAGGAAAGATTAGATTTAATAAGTACGACTCTAGCTGCTTGTGAAAAGGAATCAGCTTTCCATTGCGATCGTTGTTGTTTGAGAGTGGAGATTGCATCATCAAAGACCTCGTTACACACCCGTCCTTGGAGAATGGGGATACCCAAATATTTCTCCATTTTTGAGGTAAGTGGAATATTCATGTGGGAGGCCATAGTTTTGGCAAGAGTACTTGAGACATTGTTGGAAACTTGGACAGGGCTTTTATGGTAGTTGATAGAAAGTCCACTTTGTTTGGAAAATAGTGATAGAAATTGTTTTATATAAAGGATATTTTCAACATTGGCATTAGCAAGAATAATGGTGTCATCTGCAAAAGTAAGAAACGGAATAGAAGTGCTATGAGGAGTTAATTGAATCCCAACATGGGGGTTACTTTCTAATGCTTCTTTAGAGAGTTTACGGGCTAGAAATTCCATAGCAATAACAAAGAGAGCTGGAGCTAAGGGATCCCCTTGTTGAATACCGCAGGAGGGTTTAAATTCAGTGTCAGGTTGATTATTAACAAGAACAGAGTACGAGGCCGTATGAAGACATGCTTTTATAAGATTAATCCATTTGGTACAGAAGCCAAATTGGGAAAGGATTTTACAAAGGAAATCTCAATCAAGTTTATCATAAGCTTTTTCCATATCTAATTTAAGGATCATCCAACCAATAGCACCTTTCTTATTTTTGTGAAAAGAGTGAAATATTTCATGAGCAACCAGGATATTATCTTGAATAAGGCGACCTTCAACAAAAGCTCCTTGAAAAGGAGAGATGAGTTTATTTAGAAGAGGTTTAAGTCTATTGGCCATTACTTTAGTAATGATTTTATAGGAGGAATTACAGAGACTTATAGGTCTAGCTTTGAACACGGTTTGAGTGATAAAAGCTTTGTGACAAATGGGATGTGAAATAACTTTGTAACGAAGGTCATGCTTTATTCATCTGTGACGAATCTCGGGGTGTGTTAAATAGATCTTTAGGGTATGGTATATAAATGTTTTGTATATATAGTGTAACTGAAAGGAAACAGAGGCAATGGCCCACCTAGGCACCCCTGGCTCCGCCTATGACGGTATGCAATGAAGAGGTGCTCTCTTGTGATTGGATGAAACACAACACATGACAATGCTTCAGGTCTTGAGAACACTCATAAGTCATAACGAAATGTTGAAATGTCCTTTGTGATTCATATATCTTTTGGAGAGATATTACAGAGAGAAAGGGTCAACTATCCCCTATTAAAATAGAACATCTCTAACCCTAATGGAGGGGAGCAGTCACTTGTATTTTAAATAATTTAATATCTTATCTATATAAAAGTTGGCTGTCCATTGCCAAAATTGAATGAAATTGGTACCAATTTAATGCATTACTCATTTCTTAATCACATCATATTGGACTTTTGGGCATGTATTTAAATATCTTTCTTATATTCCTATGTTATATTTATTTATAGTCTACTTGATTAAGTCACAAATTAAATTAATGTGTGAGTTTCTCTTATGACAATGCAAACTTATCTTAATATTATGTTTTAAAACTACTTCAAACATAAATATAAGGAAATAAAAAATACTTATATTTACAAATATTAATGAATTTGATAACAAGAACAACATATTAACAAATAATGTATAACTATATTAAATCACATACGAACATCCGTAATTTTCTCACGCGTAGCGCGAGACCCGTATCTAGTCTCTTATAAAGAAGATGTACTGGCTTGGTAGCCTCCATATGTAGTCATTAAATCATTAATGATGAACTGGGTCAACAAATCTCGTGTTTTACTTTCGTTTTTTATCGTTATTATGTGAGCGTTATGAGATCAATCATCGTCATTCAATACATATTGTGGAGCGGAGTTTTTCTGCCACACATATCCTTTTCTTTAGCTCACTGCGCAATTGATTCACTTTATTTCTACGCTTTTGCTTTGATAATCGCGACACATTCTCATACTCGTGACATGAAATGTCGCGCTCCATCAGTCATAGCAAAACATTGAATATCATAAGATTGTACAATTCATTTCCAAAAATCAAACTTAATCTTGTGATTTATCATACAAAAATCTGTTCTAATTCCTTTCTGACTGATAACTTTGAATATCATAAATTTGTAAAAATCAAACTCAATCCTAAGGTTTATCATACAAAAATCTGTTTTGGTTCCTTTCTAGATTCTGATATGTGCTCATTTCAGAAGCCTTTAAAGTACATTTTGCTTACATTTCAATGTTTTGATTTCCTTATCCTAAAATAGATTTCATATAACCAAATGTTTGTAATAAAGTTTGAAATACTCTTCCTTTCAAAAAAAAAAAGTTTGAAATACTCTTGCACATCATTATCCTTATCTCTAAACGCATGAAAACACCAACTCTTATAACATCCTTGTATCCTTCATGAATATTTGGTTCTGCAATTCACTCTAACAGATTCAGAGGACCCTGAACTGAAACACACAAAATCAATCAAGCATTCCGAGGAGAGAAGAAGGATTTTGATCGAGAGAGAGGTGGAAAATTTTCTGTATAGTTCGAGCAACTGAATCTCTACACAAGTATTTCTCTATCTTTATACATACACACGAATGAACATCAAAATTTCCTTGAATGAACATCAAAATTTCCTTACATGTTCAGCAGTTCAAAATAAAAATAAAGAATAGATGATGTAGGACATATGATTTTCTGAGTAGCAACCAATGTTACATTGTGGTTTACTTCAACATTTGTCAAAATCTGTATGAAATTCAGCAGCACATTCAGGAGAAATTGACCCCACTGCAACGATTGATTCAAGCTCAAGCTGGATATAATGCGTCTAAGACATAAATATGTCATAGAAAATGTTGATATCGATAACAAACGACCTGTGAATATAAGTATATGGCTTCAACACTAAATTAATTAAAAAAAAATCAGTCTTTACATGAAGTTGCTGGTAAGTAAAAAGAGGAAGTGGCCCCTAAGAAGTGGTTAGGCATCTATTTTGTTTTCTGTTTATGGTAATGTGTCAAAATTTTCTTGCATCTCTTCCATGATTTATGGTTTGGGTGATGAATTAATCATCACGATTAACATCTTATATTTTATTTTTATACTTTAGCAGGGGTTTTGCCCGTCATTCTCTTGCCATGTGGATACAGCTAATGAGTATTTTCTTTCTAGGTTGACAAATTATACATGGGATACCACTAATGCGATGTCTACCTTTCCCTATATTTTCTTGGGCATTTACCAAATTCTTGTCCCATAAAGTCTTGGTTTTTATAGGTTAGGAAGCGAATGGAATTTCCACTCGCTTGCTGCAACTTTCTGAATGATGCGTTACATTATGGCAAACTTTACGCGTAAATTACATGCTTTTTTGGCATCTGAACTTTACACACGAATAACCGCATATTCACTCGCGATCGTGCTAAGTCAGAATCACACTCGTCGCCTTCAATCTTCGTGTTGTTTCACAATACTTTAACTAAAGGTCAGCGTGTCTGCAACGAACGTACAAACTTTTATAATGCAAGAAGCAACAAATTAAGCTGGTAATGCAAGCCATTGATATATATAGCTGATGCAGACAGGTGAAGTGGAGAAAACATAGCTTATCAAAACATAGTTAATCGGAGGTTTAGGTTAGGCTAGAAGATCTATTTTCTATATAAATACGCCTTAAAAGTTCTCATTTAGAGGATTTCCGATCCGACTCCGATTACTCGGGTTATGATCAATAGTTTGTGGTTGATTCTCGATTCATAAAGTACTTGATATATAAGCTTTTAGTTCGATTCTTCGAGATTCAATAAGATTTAAGCGCACTCTTTCGATAATCGATATCAATTTAGATACACGTTTTATTAAATTTGTAAACTGGGGAATTGAAGACTCACACTATAGATTACATGCAATCATGTATATATACATATGCCTTTATAAAAGGAGAATCCGGTTCATATATGATCACATCCTGTAATCATGATAATACTAGGGAAATCTTATCGAGTTTGCGATGAGAATTTTGTTTGTATTTCAATGAGGACAGCGTTACGTACTCATGTATATATACAATACTAGATTCCAATACACACACAAAATATAGTATAAAAAACCAAGTATGATTTAATCGATTTGGTTTTGGTTTTGTTTGGTTTGCGAGCTGAATGCGGTGGGTGGAATCCAGGGTGTGTTGATGACAAATGTTGCAGGTATGTTATGTTATCCAGCCTGCAATCTACGACCCTCTTAACATTTTACCTCTTCTCTTAATTAAGCCTCCGATATCATATAGTACATGTGCATTAATTTAAGGAATTTTTTTCTCATTCGGCTTTTTTTAAAAAAAAAATCCCGACGTAGGCTCTTTTCAAAAGAAATTTCCAATATAGGCACTTATGCCAGCTTCGGATTTTTTTTATGTGTGAGAGACGCTGGTAGAACCAGCGTCTCTCGTCCGAAGCTGGTAATTTTTTTTTTAAAACATTTTACGTGTAAGAGATGCTGGTTCGACCAACGTCTCTTACACGTAAAATGTTTTAAAAAAAATTGTATTGGGTCTGTATTGATCCCAGCTTTCACCAGATATGTCTCTCGCTCGATTCTGATTTCGAACGACCCCATACGAGCCACCCGAACAAGCGTAAGTCTCGTGCATACCTTCTACTGTAAATGGATATTTACAAATCCGTTCATCCATATCACGCGATGAGAGACATATCTGGTGAAAGCTGGGATCAATACGGACCCAACGAAACTGGTCGTGATCAATTCCGATTCTGAACTGGTGAAAGAAGGTATGCACGAGATTTACGCTTGTTCGGATGGCTCGTATGGGCTTGTTCGGAATCGGAATTGACCACGACCAGTTTCGTTGAGTCCGTATTGATCCCAGCTTTCACCAAATATGTCTCTCATCGCGTGATATGGAGGAACAGATTTGTAAATATCCATTTACAGTAGAAGGTACGCACGAGACTTACGCTTGTTCGGGTGGCTCGTATGGGGTCGTTCGAAATCAGAATCGAGCGAGAGACATATCTGGTGAAAGCTGGGATCAATACGGACCCAACGAAATCGGTCGTGATCGATTCCGATTTCAAACGAGCCCATACGAGCCATCCAAACACGAGTAAGTCTTATATAAAAATATATATATATAAACTTTGGAAAAAAAAAATTAAAACAAATGACTTGTATAAGGCGCTGGTTCTCCCAGATCCTTATACAAATAATTTTTTTTTTTAAACATTTTACGTGTAAGAGACGCTGGTTCGACCAGCGTCTCATATAATTTTTTTTTTTTATGTTTGAACGTATAAGAGACGCTGGTCGGGCCAACGTCTCTTATACATAAAAAATTCAAAAAAAAAATTACCAGCTTCGGACGAATATTGGGAATTTCTTTTGAAAAGAGCCAACGTCGGGAATTTTTTTTGAAAAAAAACCCATTTCAGAAAAAAAATTCTTAATTTAAGCTATGATTATGTTATACTAGTAATTGTCGAAATCACAGAAGAAAACAGACTTAACTGGCGCCGGGAATTTCGGTCGAAGACTATCCGGCCCACCACATCAACTGGGCCCATGTTTAGCCCTGGTCCACTCTACTGTAGAGTCTGTAGTTTTTGAAAACAAATTACAGTATGAAAAAACTTGGTTTAGTGAAGAAGGGTATGCAGAAATGTGTGAAAGGTCAAGCTCGAGTAGCTCATGTGAACAAACAAAAAGGGTGGGCCCTTGATGACGATGACCCCACATGCACAATTGATTTGCCTCGACTTACACCTATCAAAAGTTGACTCAACCTGTTTGGTCGATCCGATCCGATCCGAAAAGAACTTGATCCAACCTGACTCTAAAATTCATGAAATCCTTGGGTCAAATCCGGGCCAAGTCGAACTTCTCGAAACTCGTCGATGGATCCACTTTTTACATATTTTATTCCATTTAAATTAAAAAAATAACAATTTATTTTATTAAATAATAATATTTTATTATAAAAATATTGTTTAAATTCTATTTTCTTTATTACAATAAAAAAAATCAAACATTTGAAATTCGTTGGGTTAACCGACCAACCCGAAAATTTTATCGACCGTTTGACCCGAATCCATTTTCGACCCGAACACGATTGACCCGACCGTTCAACCCGTTTGCCAGATCTAGATGAACCAGATCCCATTTCCTCACTATTTCAACATTTCATTTTCTTTATTTTTTCATACTCTTATTTTTAAGACCGGTTAGAAAACTAGTTTAAAAAGTCCTATAAATGGAAACAATATGGTCTAAAATAGAAAAAAAGATTCATAGAAATGCAAAAAATGATACTCTCTAGTCTCTAGACTCAATTTTGATTTTATGGTTAGGTACATCTTAATTCTTTTTTGACATTTTTTACTAATTATACAAGGTGCTTATTTTTATTAACACCAATAAAAATATTCTAAAAATAGACAATAACACCTTCATGATTGACTAGAAATATTCTTATTTGAAAAAGAAAACATTGTTTTTTTTTATATTGCACTATTTAATTTCTGCTCCTTAGGTCACATGCTCTACATAATGAACAAAAAAACGTATTATTATTTCCATGAATCAGTCCCACAATTTTTGTTTGGATTCATATGTAATTTTTTTTTATATATAATGGTCCATGAAAAAAAAATGAAATTTGTTTTGTGTAGTTGTTATTTCTTGGTATTTAATGCGGTTGCGTGAACCGGGAGTCACGGTAAAAGACATAGACCGGCAGAAATACGGCTGGACCGACCGTTGAATCACGTAAAAACGCCGCGTTTTGACATATCATCGTCCACACAGACAGCTAAGAAAACAAAGGAAGGAAGAAAAAAAAAACGAATACACCGAAAAGGAAACACTACACCATTCCTCCTCTTTCTCTCTCCTTCTCCTTCTTCGATTCTCAAACAAAGGGAATTTTTTGCAGCTCGACGGGATCCGCGTTTCTTGATCTCTCCACCCTGCCAGAATCTCCGTTTCTCCGTCTACTCGCTGAATCTCTCCCTGTCTTTGGCGGTTTTTTATTTTCCATGTAAACGTTTGATTTCAGTCGTTTGATTGATCCACAAGTTTATATTTCATTCGTTTGTTTTACATTTATTTAGCTTCCGGAAATGATTTGATTCGCAATTCAATTTTTTCTATATGTGAATGTTCGCGTGAATCTGCGACGATTTTGCGCTATTAGAATGAATTTGTGCAATGCTGGTTGTTTTCGTGGTTGTTTTGGCGTAGATCTCGATGAATATGCTTTTGTAACCTTCCTGAGGGACTAATTTGTGGAATTTGTTGTTTTCTGCTTGCAGATTTGATCGCCTGTGGAAGTATTGATTAATATCAAAGTGAAATTTTAGGATTCTTCAGTTTGCTGGAATTTTTTTAGGGGACGAAAAATGTCCTCAAGAGGCGATCATCATACGGTTCCGTTGTCTGTGTTGTTGAGTCGAGAAACGAAGAGTGAGAAAATTGAGAATCCGGATATTGTGTCTGGTCAAGCTAATCAGAGCAAGAAAGGAGAGGATTTTACGCTTTTGAAGACCGAATGCGAGCGTCATGTTGGCGATGGAGTCACCGAGTTTTCAGCTTTTGGGGTAATTGGCCTAACTTGCACCTGTAATTTCCTTCATTTTTGTATGCTCTTGTACTGAGTGTCTTGACCTCTGGATTCTTTATGAAGCTTCGGAGGCACTTTAAAAAGTATACTGTCTGTGTCAACACCTTTTGGCCTCTGGTCTTTATAGTTATAGGTTGGCTTTTGGTATTGGGGAAGATCTGTACGTGTAAGCAGGTACCATAGTTGATCATGTCAAATAGTATGGCGTAAGTTGTAGGTTCTTGCTGCTTTTAATATGGAAATGAGAGGGTAGTTAAGATAATGGCAGCAAAAGAAATTTACATTGAAATCTTGGTTTTATGGATGTTAAGAAATTTGGGTGTATTTTGTCCTGACGTCTTGTATACATCTAATTCATTTGCACATTTGTTGTAACTACTAGCATCAGCTATTTTTGAAAGAGATGCTGACTTGTACTTGTTTTGCAGTTATTTGATGGACATAATGGCACTTCGGCAGCGATATACACCAAGGAGAATCTTCTTCACAATGTTTTAAATGCTATTCCTTCTGATCTTAATAGGGATGAATGGATAGCTGCACTACCAAGAGCGTTAGTGGCTGGGTTTGTTAAAACGGATAAAGATTTTCTACAAAAAGGTACGACAGATGCTATATATGAAGAATGTAACAAATCACTGCTAGTTCTGCCATAGCCGATGTGTTTGGCCAAATCCATTCTATAGTTATACTATTAGATAAACGGTGATAAAAATATGCTGATCCATGTTTTGCTTCTTATCCTTGAACCCTATGATGCTTGCTTCTTCCCTGCTTCTCATCAAATTTCTACTCCAATTTTCAGGTCAATCATCTGGAACAACTGTAACATTTGCAATCATTGAAGGATGGGTTATATCTGTTGCTTCAGTTGGTGATTCTCGATGTGTGCTTGAATCTACTGAAGGGGAAATATACTGTTTATCAGCTGATCATAGACTGGATAGCAATCTAGAAGAGTAAGTTACCTTAGAACTTACCAGTATTTGGCTTCTTCTTGTGTTCAATCTTTTGCTGATATCATTTCTTTACCAGGAGGGAAAGAGTTACTGCTAGCGGGGGAGAGGTTGGTCGCCTTAATACAGGTGGTGGGACCGAGGTAATTTTTTCTACTATCCATAACTTCTGCTTGTGGGTGTATATACTCTTCTTATTTTGTGGATTATGGTGGTACAGACACTTAACGCATCTATTGACTATAGAATCTTTTGTCATTCATCTTCAGATTGGTCCTTTAAGATGTTGGCCTGGTGGCTTGTGCCTCTCAAGATCCATTGGAGATAGGGATGTTGGCGAGTTTATTGTACCAGTTCCTTATGTAAAGCAGATCAAGGTTGGTTTGGTGTACTTAATCTTCATCATCTCATGAATCTTTGGAAACAGTACATCTTCCTTACTTATAAAACACTTGAGTGATAATACTCAGTAATTAAGACTGTATACCTTTAAAAATCTGAAGTTGGAATGTCTACACCTCATATTAGGAATGTGTTTTGTAAGCTTGGATTCATTCAAGTTTATTGCATGTGGCAAATCTTTTTCTGGTTGATTGGTACTTGTGTTTTAGAAAATGTTTACATATATTATCCACCCAAATAAAATGTTTTACATACATGTGCAAGTTCAGCTAAATTGAAATGCATTGTCTATCAACTTGACGTGAGTATGTATATCCAGTCCTCCTGGCTAAGAATAGTATATACTCTTAAAGTTGTGACTAAGATTGCACAGCATGAAACATCAGGATTGTATAAATCAGCAATAGTTCTTTCTGGCTTTTTCTCTCAACTTAACCTATATATGGCTAATTTGCAGCTGTCTGCTTCTGGTGGAAGACTAATTCTTGCAAGTGATGGTGTTTGGGATGCTATAAGTTTCGAAGCAGCATTTGATTGTTGCAGGGGAATGCCACCCGAGTCGGCTGCTGCACAAATAGTAAAAGTACGGTGACATCTAAAAACTTTTTGCAAACATTTCATTTAATTCTGTTCTTAATACATTATATGTATTATCTATGCAGGAAGCAGTTCAGTTGAAGGGCCTTAGAGATGATACAACCTGCATCGTAGTGGATTTGTTCCCAGCAGAAAAAACCCAAGCTACTTTGCCGCCTCCAAAAAAGCAAGGGAAAGGAGTTTTTAAGTCTATGTTCAAGAAAAAGTCTTCTGAATCATCATCACTTCCCGAAAAGGATTATGTCGAGCCGGATATGGTGGAGGAAATGTTTGAAGAAGGATCCGCAATGCTTTCAGAAAGGTTTGTTCTTCGTATAATCTAGATGGTCTTATGTTTTAGAATTCGCTCATTTCAGACTTTTAATTCCCCTGCCTACAGGCTAGACACAAAGTACCCGCTATGCAATATGTTCAAGTTGTTTACATGTGCCATTTGTCAAGTCGAGATTAAACCTGGAGATGGTGTCTCAATTCATGCTGACTCTTCATCTAATCGAAAAACTCGTCCTTGGGATGGACCGTTCCTCTGTGAAAGTTGTCAGGAGAAGAAAGAAGCAATGGAAGGGAGAAGACCATCTGGAGGTAAGTTCTAGGGTATGTTTATATTCCATAAACAATGCATTATTTTGTATCAAATCTCAAATTTAATGCAAAATAATGCAACTCCCTATGATTTTAACAGACCCTTAGACTGTTAGACCCATTCATAAGACTTTTCTAGACTCCAAAATGATATTTACTCCCTTTTCCATCATTTACAGATCGGTACAGCAGTGGAAGTGACTAGCGAAACTACATCAAAGCTGGTCAATGATGGTTAGACATTTTTTTTCCACAAATCTTTTATTATCCTTTCAAATGTAGAAGGAAATGGCTGGGGCTCGAGCCTATTTGCTTGGAAAATTTGACACCTGGTTCAGAAGATTGAGAATAGAGAACCAACAAATCTAATTTACAGATCTATATTTGACAGTAGTAGTGATTGATACGCAGCTTCGGGCGCCTTTCTTGGACGTAATGCTATGGGACGAGCTATGTGAGGTTACTAAGATGTATACTGACATATAAAAGAGATCACTGCATACTGAATCTCCCTTTGCATAAATAAAGCCTATGTGAAAGGGGAGTGTTGATTGTACCTTCGTTTACACAAGTTAATTGAGGAGGTATAGGATTTGCTAAATTGCTGTAGATGAAAGCATGATTGTTTCTTTTTTTTAAAGGTTTATTATTGTAGTATTTGTTTGGTCTTAATTTGTAGGATGGTGAACATTTGAAATAGAAAAAATTGGGCATTCTTTTCAGACTTGTCATCTGCTGGTGCATATGTTAGCTGGATTATTTACCTTGTTATTGCTGACAGTAATAACAGCATGTCAGAAATAGTTTTCCAACATTCCTTGAGCTTTAATGTTTTTTTTGGAAATGAGTTGGATTTCTGATTCCTTCTCGTTGTCTTTTTTTACTGACATCAAACCAAAGAAGGCAATCCCAATCATAGACCATCTCTTACAGCTAAGCTCATGAATCAATGTCTGATTCTCATCCACACACGGCTATTCTCTTGAAGATCATATGAGCATCAAATTAGAACTGTTGATTTGGGTTAAAATTCTAGCTCCATTTTCAAAAGGATCCTGAACAACTGACATATCCTGAAAGTGGACGAACATTAATGTTTGTTGTGTGCGTATGATCCCCAATCTACAAGCTACATTAGTGTCTTCAACAAATAGTTGGTACGTACAAACGAAGTAGTATTAATTAATGATGTAAACTTGCACTTGTATAATTGAGTCAACAAAGATCCAAGTAGCTGATGATAAGGTTGAACGTTGGGAGGAGGGATAAGCCATATTCTTAGGAGCTTAAAGCTAAACAGAAAGAGACACACTCTTTCAAGAAATTTATAATCAATTGTTGTTTTGATTACCACGTATTACATCTTAGCTTGCATCGAAGAATGAACGTTGTATCACTCTTTCTTGTCATCCTTGAGTGCGAAATCTTTGTTTCATGCCTTGTTTTTCTTTGTCCTCTTTTTATCCTCGCTTCCACATGGCCACACGTTCTCCTTTTCTCGAAATCTCATTATTTACATTAGGTGTTTATCATGATTTTACTTTAATGGTCCAAAGTCACAATACAATGCATCTTAGTTGCAGATTGAATCCTCTAGCTTGTTATGTGCCATGACTAAAAAACCAATTTTTTCATTTTTAAATCATAATTCATACCCCCTACAAACCACCCTTAAACCCCAAACCCCAAATTTTAACCTAAAACCTAACCCTATACCCTAAATAATAAACCCCAAACTAGAAAAAAAATATTTTGAAATTATTTCTTTGTATTGGCACAGGAGCTGCTGCAATAGCAGCTTCAGACAATTCAAATTCTCTTAGTTGATATGAAACTACTACTTCAAGTCATTCATTAACACTTTTACGATAAATAATGAGAAGCAGAGTGAAATACAATTATAGGTAAATGAGCGGTCCAACTAATACTCAATTGATTTAGTAATTTTACGTTATGTTTTCTATAGCGTTTTATTAAAGATACACAAGACATGCACTTTATTTTTTTTATAGACGTAAATGAAGATATTGATGTTATATGTATGTAAAACAACTTAGATCAATCAAATTAGACGAAAGACTTAGAAAAAAAGAGTAAATGGGTGGCCTATATTAATGAGATACTTCAATATTTGTGTAGTTGTGGGATAAATCGTTTTGACAATGACCAACTAAGGAATATCAAAACAAACTAATGATAAGACATATCAAGTGAACCCTAATTGAGACGTGAAATGATCAACTTCTGTCGGCAAACTATTTGCAGAAGTTAACAGCTCTCTGATTTTAGCTAAACTTCACTGATATGCATATTGTGAGGAGAAATTCTGTATTTTAACGATGATTTAATTGTAAGGTTAACATTCACTTAGACTAGTACTCGTAGATGCCTTCATAATTGAGACGTCGTTTTTTCCCTTTCCGACCCTCGAAACTGGAACAAAAATCCTGTATATGGAATTGGACCAGTGACATACTGCTGCATGTGTGCTCTGGGTCTACCATTTTTAACCCACTTTTCTACTGTACATTTCTTAATCTTGAGTTTTGTTAATTTAATGACTTTAAAATAGCACATCAGATAATGTCATCATGATTCATGAGAAACTTACCGTCCAAATGTTCTTCTAAACTCTAAGCTAGGAAAATACATTTTATGCTAACTTATTACAAACACTTTCTTGCATTTTGAAAAAGAGTATATTTGAATATTTGATAGTAGGGAGTATGTTGGATGGTATGTACCTTTTGTGTGCAATAGACGTATTAAGAAGAAAATAATTTTGGCGGATCGAATCAGGTGATCAAGACAAAAGAAACTAGAAGAGTAATTTTGACATATCGAAACTTAATTAGTGTCGATGGAGTTGGAAAGAAAAACTTTGAATGTTATTTAATAAATGAATCTATATTTTTGTAGTTTATTTGATAAGGTTTACTTACTTATTATATTTGCTTTATAAAGAACAAAAACACAATCAACCAAATATAATCTCATGGAAGTAGGGTTTCATGAGATAAGTCAATCAAGTTCAGTCCTAAAACCAATTAACAATTGAAGAAATAATCGATAAGTCTATATAGTAGGGAATTATCTCCCACCTTCCGATGTGAGAATATGTGTAACAGAAAACAAGAAAATAAAATGACAGCAACAGAAAAACCAAATGGTTTACCATTTTTCTTATCCCTCGTCTACTCATATCTTCTTCTCAGAGATTCATGTTCTAAGCTATATATGTTAAGAGTAGAAGTCCACAGGAATAAAACTGACTCATTCTTGAGTCCAAAAGTATAAGTTAGTTTGGATTTTGGATTAGCGATGGAGGAACAGAGAAGATGTTAATCAAGGATTTGGTTTGTCCCCAGCAATGACAAGTCACATTCTTGATTGGGCTAAATCTAAAGACCCAGCTGCCTACAATTTGGTCTTATTATCTCCATTGAATAAGATGATAACCCTATTCTTCTTTTTGAGTTGTGACCATCTTATTTTCTGTTTCCATGTGGGGATGCCAATTGTCAAGATAGTTGTGTGCTTCTAGTTCCTTAGATTCTCGATCATTACTGGATAAGTTTTTCTTGTGTTATCACAATACTTTCTTCTTTTTTCTATCCCAACTTGAAACTTTATCTCAACCTTTCTCTTCCTAGTACAATCAATGCCTATCAGTAGACTATACAAGAATTGGAAGAGAATCTACTCACATATATAAGTGAAATAAGAGTTAGAGCCAAATAACCACTTAAAAACGAAACTTTATAAAAAAATATAGTTGGGGTTTAGAGATCATCTCTATGTAACTATTAAAGCAAAACATTATATTTATCAATAAGCTATGTCACGTTATTTACTCATCAATAAGTTATGCCACGATATTAGACACATGTCGCTTTTTCAAAAATAAAAAAATAAATATATATGTTTAAAGATAATTAACCTAATTTTAATGATATCATCTCCTTATTTAAACACAAATCAATTAAAATATATATGCAAAAATCACTGTCCTAAATCTATTGATATCATTTCCTTATTTAAATGCATATCAAGATAAAAGATTATAAATCAATTGAAATTCATTTTATTTATATAATAACGATTTAAAAATCAATTAAAATAAATATAATTATATAATACATACTTTTATTTATATCGATGTTATTTCTGTGTTTTTTAATATATATATAGTTATAAAAATTGTTGTGCGAAATTCCGAGCATGGCGCGGGAATAAACCTAGTTACGAGCTGAAAGTAGAGGGGCTAAAAGGTTAATGAGACCGGAACCGGCCCGATCAAAACCGGAATCGGACCGGCCCGTTGCCGATTTAGGTTCATATTCAAGCAATTATTGAACCTTAAACTGGCGGTTTATGAACCGGAACCGACGGTAACCGACAACACCTCTAGCCGAAGGGAAGGAAGAAAATGTAAAATCCAGCTTCTTATAGTTTTGGAGGTTATATTAAAGTTTGGTAAACCTAAATTGCAACAATCTATTGGTTAAGTAGATTAAGGAATCTTAAAGAAGCTTTATTAAAGAAAGAAGCTTTATTGAAGGGAACCTAAGAAATGGGAAAATGAGTTGGTTTCAAGTCAAATCTTATTATTAGCAAACAAGAGTTGAGCCAACAAAAAACAGCTATAACCAATAATCTCCTCAGTTGACAGAACTTTTCCTTTACCTTTTTGTGCTTTAGTGGTTTTACAAGAATCAATTAACTATGTTTAGATTAAGGACAAATCAGTAATCAGTTAACCATGATATATGTTTGATTAGGGAGGGACCCACTAAAGTCCCTCCATACAGCTCATCACTTCATTCCTACTTGCTACCAAGCCCACCACCACTGCATCTCTTTCCTTCTAACATATGAATATATGGTACAATTAAATATGTTTTAAGGAGTATGTAACTTTCTTGAAAAACCGAGATTATAATCCAAGATATTGTTATTTCATTCAATTTAGGGACAGTGTATGATATAACATAAATTTCAGATTACATATATTTATGTTTTTTTAAGAAACGAATTTCACTTATACTAATGTGCATGGTTTTTGGATCATATATTCCCAGGTTAATATATAAATATATTTATATGTAGTCTTTTGTATAAAGTAGAACGTAGTTAGGCCATCAACAAATGGGGTTGTATGATTTGACATTTATTTTTATTTTTTGGCATTTATTTTTATTTTTATGTTATATAAAATTAAAAAACACTATTAAATTAACTACCAAACAAAAAAAAGTAATCTCCGTCCCATATTGATAGTCCCGTTTCTATTTTGAGCGTTCCCTTTGATAGTCCCGTTTTCATTTATATCCATATATTTCTTACCAAAATACTCTTACTTTTAATATTTTACTCCAATTTAATCATATCAATTTATAACCCTAATAACACTTTATCAATCAAATCAACCATCTACATCATCTTCTCCAAATTAATCTTCTTCATTTATCACTCAACTACCTTCATCTCCATTAAATTTCTTCCATTCTTACCTAACTCATTTCTTAACTAAACATCAGATTTCATTAATTAAACACTTAACCTAATCTAATCAAAATTTTATTCTTAAATTGCCGGCCAAAAAATTCACTTAAACCCATTAACCTAAGCTAACCCAATTCACTTAGCCTAATCTAATCCAGCCCAAAAACTACCCAGCCCAAAACCAAACCTTAAAACTCCCTCTGTTAAAACCCATCTCTTCTCTCTCCATCTCTTCTCTCTCGTTCTATTCCTCACCGCCTTCACTCACAAACCCTAAAACACTCTCTTCTCTTCTCTTCCTCACCGCCTCTGCTCTCTCTGTTGGATCTTCCTCCCTCAAATTCGCCATGTCCATCTCCTCCACTCACACTCATCCCTCCCAAAGCTTGACGAAAAGTGAAACCCCTCCCTCTTTCGAGAGGAATCACCACTCCTTCTCGGACATGGAACCAGAGAGCTCCCCAACCTGGATGAGGGAGGAAGATCCGACGTCGGAGAGCCCAAACACCTCGAGTGGTGGGTGTTCTATGTCGTTCCCTTGCGAAAAGGGGGCTTTATGCGATGGGAACCACCTCTATACTCCCGAACAACGACAGAGCACCCCCACCACTCCTGAGTGGACAGAACCGGAGCCCAAACACTCAGTCGAGATGCACTGGTCGCCAGAGCTTTCAGAGAACGAGGTGATTTCTCGTCCTCGCGAGGTGATCGTCATCCTTGATACGCCGACGCCGGAGCTGCAGATCCCCGATGCCCCTACGCCGGAGATGGTGATTCCCGATGGAGATTTGGAGGAGATGCTTCCCGGTGATGTTGTTGAGGGGTTTGGTGAGGTGTCCCCTGAGCCGATGTCCCCTGAGATCATTGTCATCTCTTGCAGCCCTTCCCAATCAGATACAATCTAGCTAAGTCGCTCCTGTTGTTTTTTGTTGCCTTTGTGGTTTTGGACTTCTGTTGGACAGTACTGGACAATGTTGCTCTGTTTTGTGGAATACTTATGTTTACTGTATTTTGTGGATTATTCTGTTGCTTTGTCTTGTGGATTTTGGTTGGTTTGTTGACAGGTACTCTATATTGAATAGTTAATCTATTCAGTTTTGTGTATTATCTGTGATCCATTGAGCATTTAGCATGGTTGGTAATCCACAAAATACAGAGTAACAAATGTGATCCACTGAGCATGGTTGTGCATAATTGGGTTTGATTCTCTGTTGTCTGACTGTGGATGATGGTTTTTTATCTGATTCTCTGCTGTCTGGATGTGGATGATGGATTTTTGTGTGCTCTGTTTGAACATATCACAAAAATACTGTCTATATGTGTCATAGGAACTCTTTTGCATTTGATTGCTTCTTGTGTGATATTTTAAGTTAGTGTGTAGCCGTGTGTATTATCTGAGATATTACAGTAATATCAGTGATGAATTTTTGTGATGCTTTTATATGCTCGGCTAAGATCACTAGCTTAACTTGCCATAAGAACTCTCATTTGTAATGAAGTAGATGCCTATCTTGTATGTGTAGATTAGTTTTTTGTGGTAATTGGTCTATGATGAATCCTTATAACTGAGATGATGATCCTAGTATTTTTGCAACTTAAATGTGCTATAAGCCACCAGTTACTTGTAACTGAATTGCTAGGTTTATCTGGTATTATGAGTTGTAAAAATTGGGTTTGATTCTATGATGTTTGGGGACAACTGAGACCTTGAAATCATAACTTCATTCATATCATTTATTTTTACATCCATTTTCCAAAAAGGATTAGCATACAAAAGAGTTTCTTAATGTCACATTACTGTCTAGTAATGTGACATGTAGAAACTGATAGAAAGCCTTAATATTACTGAGCATTTGATGTCCCCTCTGCTGTTGGTTGTGTGATTTCTTTTTCTGCTATTCTTGCTTGAGCATTTGATGTCCCCTCTGTTGCTTGTTGAGGTCTTGTACCATTAACTATCTCCCAAGCCTGTTTGACAACCCAGGTTGGGGCACCAATTTCCCTTGGTAGACAGCCTAGTGCTCTCATCTTTTGCTTACTGAAATGTGGCATGTCATACCCATTACCACCCTCTGATTTTAGAATTTCATTCATGACAAATTGTAATGTATGCCAAACATATGAGAGTGTTAGAGGTGCTAACTCATAAAAAACCTGATGCACTGCAGCTAGCATTTCTGTAATGCTCTTTGGCATTTTTTTGTGCATCAATGACTGGATGCTCCTGAAAAAAACAAGGTCTAGAATATTAAGATCTGGACTGTTTGTTGGTTGTTGTATCAATATGAATGTAAATCCTTCTTGTTGGTACACTTCTTGCCACTGTGGATCTTGCTGAGTTATGTGTGGCCTTGCATTATCTTGTTGAATGAATATTGTTGCATGTCTTCCCTCAGTTGGCCACTTCTCTTTGATTGCTGGAACAATTTGATTTATCAACAAGTTCCTTGTTGCATCTTTGTTGACCCTTTCCACTAATTTGGTGACCATTGTCCCCTTGTCTCTATTTTTAGAGTTCCTCTTTGCTGGTTCTTCAAATGAGAATGAAAATATACCTATTTTTCCATCAAAAGTGCATATTCCCTCTGAGTTGTATCTTGGTCTGGCAACAGCAGCTGTGAACATAACCTTTGGAATGAATTTTGTTGAACTGCATGATCTATATTGGCCTTTTTCATGCCTACCTAGGTACACTTTCTGTGATTTCCTTGTTTGAAAGAACCATTTCTCATCTATGTGGACAAATCATACATAGGGTAATACTCTGTTTTTGTTTCTGTTGTGTCCCCTTTAAGCAGCCTCAAACACCATTTGAGCCTATTCATTTTATGTACATTTGATAAACCTGGATGAATGACATTAGTATGTGGCTTCATGTCTCCTTTTTTGATTAGCCTATGACATGTTGATTTTGATATGTCTAGTGAAGCTGCCAAGTCCCTAACACATGTTCTGTCCCCCATGCTTATTGCTTCTATTGCTGCTTGGTCTATCTGAATTCTCTTCTTTCCACTGAGGTGATGGTTGGTAGTCAAATTGTAATTTTCCAGTTGCTCTGCCTGCTGCTTTGCTGTATTCCATATCCTACTTATAGTCTTACGTGCTCTGTTTGCAGCTTCATTTATGGCACCATGTGCTAGCTTGCCTGCTGTAGTCCGTTGGAGAAGAAAGGTTAGGATCTGCATCTTATCCAAACTGCTGAGCCGGATAATGGGTGTCTCATGATGCTCTGTTGCCTCTTCATGCCATGCTTCTGCTTCTGGATGACTGGCTTCAGGTGAGAAGTTAAGATCAAATTCATAGTTTTCCATGTCCCCAACTGGCCCTCCTTCTTGGGACCATTCTTCATCCATGTCATCTTCATAGCTGTCGTCATCATCCAGAAGTGGGGCAGAATTTAAATCAAATGCTGAAGACATCCACCCCGGCAATGATGCTCCACAGAGTTTGGTGAAAATAAGAGAATGAAGTGAAGTGGAAGAGAAGTGAAAGTGAAGAAGGAGTAAATGCTCTGTTTTTAACTGTGTATTTGTTGCTGTCAAAGGAATAAGAAGAAGAATGTACATGAATTGAATAGGGAAGTAAAGGAAAAGTGGGTATAGCTGTTAGGGGTATTTTGGGTATGTAAATATGGTGATCCGTGTGAGTGTAATCCTTGATTCTGATTGGTTAATAAAAATTGTATACTAGCATCTGATTGGTTGGAAATAAAAAAAAAAAAATTCTCTCTCCTTTTCTCTTTCCTTTGCTGTACTTTTGCATTGCCTTAAATATTGTGCAAAGTCCCAAATAGGACTATCATTCCGGGACAGAGAGAGTATGATGTAACTCTCATTTTGGTTGCATGGTTGCACAACAAAAACAATTTTTTGTTATGCAACCAATTATTAAAATAAGCTATGCAACACCATTGTGGATAGTCTTAGATCTCATGTTTAATTAGTCTTTTCACTACATTCATTTTACCTATATGTCTACGTATTAAATAAACACTTAATCCGCTACTACATTTTTACTTTAAAAAATATTTATGATATAAATTTATGTTTCTAGTGTTTTTTTTTTTCCTTCCTGGACTATTATCTTCTATGACATTTTGATACTAAAACTAATTGTTTTGAATATTTTCAATAATAATTAAATGTACTTTGTTTTTTGCAGCATATGTGTTCCATTTCATATAAAGACATCCTATACTACAATATAGATAGAAAATTTCCTCTCCACACCCTTCAAATTCCTCTCCCTTATCCCTCTCTCTTATCATTCCAAAACATTCAGAATCTAAAAAAAAAACATTATTAGATCTCGACAACCATCAAAAAACACATTCAAACTCATGGAAATCCAACACAAGAACAAGATCAGAGGATGGGAAGCAGAAAAAACCAAAGAAACAATCTCATCTGCACCTTCATCTCCTTCCCATGAATTCTCCTTCACAATCTCTCTTATTTCCCAACCCTTAGCCATTGATCTAACTCCTGCAGACGACATATTCTTCCATGGCCATTTACTCCCACTTCACCAACATAAACCACACAACATCCATAGTTGCATATGCCCTAAGTGTGACACAAAACCCAAAAGGCACAGCTTCAATAGCTATGAGTACACGAACCGAAGACACGATTTCGATCGAAACAAAATGAATAATGAGGAGGAAGAAGAAGAGGAAGAGTTTCATACAAAAACAAGAATCAAAGCCAAGACGTTTTCTTTGTTCGGTCGACCGAGGAGGGCGAAGCAAGGAGAGTCAAGATGTGAAGATCAAGATGAGAAGCATAAGAAGAAGCTGAGATTTGATCATGTCAGCCATTTTGTGAAAAAGTATATAGCCATGTTTTCTAAAACTGAGTTTAGAAAACAGGGCTATCCAATGAAGACTAATCAAGCCAATCTTTCCAATGATAGTACAATGGAGGAGCTTCAAGCTGCGATCCAATCTGCAATTGCTCATTGCAAAAACTCAGCTTTGTAAACTAGCCGTTATTATTAGTGTATTATTCTTTTTGACATTCTTTTTTCAACTCCTACTTATGTTTTATATATCAAAGTACAACTTCAATGTGTAACGCCATTTCGTGAAATGGAGATATAATGTACATAATTTATGTATGGAATGGACCAAATGAGATCGATTCTAATATTGGAAAGGATTTTGAATGTAAAGCGATTACTGCTAATCAAACTAAGCGAAAGACCCAAAAACCAAGTGTTCATATGTGTTGATGTTAGAATGCTTTGAATCTGAATCACACACTGCAACAGGTAGCACGGGGGTCTCGCTGTATGGGCCTATCAGTTTTGTTGTTGGGCTTAGGGTTGTTTAGCGCTATATATAGTCGCTTATGTGTAAACCCTAATTGTACCGAAAACTGTAATCAACCTCCAATACAATCTGTTCTCCCTCTTCCCGTGGACGTAGCCAATTTGGTGAACCACGTAAACCTTTGTGTTTTTCTTACGTTTATTGTTCTCGTTTCGATTCTGTTACAACAGTTGATTCTTATCAAAATGCAAGTTGTTCATGAAAAAGTTGTAACTTGTAAATAAAGACAAACTTTTATTTGCTTTTTTAAACAATTTGGCACTTGATTATCTTTGAGCTGTTATCATATTCCTTTTGGTCCCATTGAGCCAATAAAATAAAAGCTAACCATAAGTACCAAAGTAATTGCATAGCAACACAACCAAGATTATGTTAATTTAATCATGTCACTTCTTATTCCTAGATTTCTAAGAAAGACCATGCTACAAAATAATTTCAATTTTGGAGTGGTTCATCTAAAAAATTTACCTTATTAGATAGCTAAGAAGAAGCATTTCATGGACAACAAGTTACATATTGCAAACAACAATAACAACACCGAAGAAGGGTTTGGAGGGTCACATTCATACCTCGAGCAAGTCGTGAGGATGTTTTTGTGATATTGATTTGATCTATTCGCTCAACAACACAACCGACAGTTCTCAAACCACAATCGATTCGTTGAACAAACAAGTTAAGAATCTGAATGCAAGGGGACACAAGGTATGTTTACGCGGTTCAGTAATCCCTAATCCGCGGAGTCTCAGTGGGGAGACTCGGCCCAAGCAATGCACTAAGAATCTCAGGGAGTTCGCACAGAAGTTACAAAGCAAGGCAAGAACGGCAGATCACAGAATACATGCAAGATCTAACTCAGATCTAACAGAGAGATAGGTAAGAGAAGGAGTTTGGGATTCGGCCCGCAATAGGCTGTTGTAGCTTCAAGGCAGAAGCTACACTGAGAAACCAAGTCTTCAATCTTCAGAAATCACCACCCTAGGATCTCCGCAGAAGCACTTCAAGATCTCTCTCTCTTTTCTCTGTAATCTCTCTTTTCTGTAATGAGGCGCCGTCAACAAAAATGAACTTAGGGCAAGCTTCTCCTTCACAGAAGCTTTATATATCACGTCTTACCAGATGGCTCAAGTGGACTTCGTCCATTTGATCAACAGATACGGCCCAAACAAACACATCCATTTGATCAATAGACACGGCCCAAACAAACACAGTCCAAGAACAATAGCCCAACTTAAAGATATAATCCAATACCAGATTTTGCCTTCCAACCGATTACCCGGGGTTGCAAAATTATCCGGTTTCAGACTTAATCTTAAAGCTATAACTAAGTCTTAAACTATCTACTAATTCCTACACTTAAGCTTTGTTATACTAATGTGCAAACTACTTAGGTCATACATGAACTTAGGATTATAACCCTTACAGTTTTCTAATAGGTCAGAGAAAGTCAAAACATAACAGAAAAACCCGGGAATATATATGAGACCAAAATTTTCAATATAATTAACATACTGAACATTGTAGTAGTGCATTAAAATATTCTCATCAACTTAGAATAAAGGTGAGGACTTCCGTCAACTGACTATGTGGGGAAGGCCAAAAATGTTCTACTACTAAAATATATACATCACAATCACCACATAATCATAGACACTGCATTCACTAAGTTACAAGTACTGAGTAGTCACGTTGAGTGGTGGAAAGTAAGTATAGGAGAAGGCATAGATACATTGTAACAAATATAAGATCATGATTTTATGGCAATGGAGATTCTAGTTGTTAGAGTGGTAGTTGCTGTTCAAAGAGGAAGATGACATACTACATAATACATGATCAAATCATATATTATGGCCTACTACCGACTTTCGTTATGCTGCAAAGTACGAAGCATCCGATGAGAAACTCGTACGAAACACGAGAAAACAATGCCTTATTGCTTAAGCAAAAATGATAGGGTTTGTTTGGATTAACATGCATTATATATATATTATATGGTATAATAATGTCAAAATGACATTATATCATAAGGTTTATGAGTTTGTTTTTCTTGATTAACGAAGAAACTGATAGATAGAATCAACCAATTAGGTTCTTTTTTATGGAACAACTTTGTGATCATTAAAGCTCCCAACATTGCCAATTAAAGGCCACTCCACCTACATATGGAAGTACTTTAGACTTTAGAGTTGACATAGACTTTTGAAGCTGTATAGTGGATGCACATGACCAAGAAAAGGGAATACATACAAGATAAGAAAGGCTCATATGGATTTTGCACAAATGGAAAAGTAAAAGAAGCTAATAGAAACAAAAAGAAATGACAATGTACTAAATTTCAAATGCTTCTTCAATCTAGTTGCAGCTCTTGCATTACATCCAACTATTGCAATATGCGTGATGACAGTTGATTAAGGTGCACCTGATTTGGCCAATCCATTATAATGACATTTTTAGTTATAAAGGTCTTTATTTTAAAAATCCTTTTCAAAACTTTGAAATTTGTGCCGTTAACACATCATATTTACCATAAAAAAGTCATTATAATTTTGTTTACAAAACACCATTATTCTAGAAAAGTTATTATTATTTTTTTAAAAAGCCTTTATAATTGATTTGACAAACAAAACCTTAATTAAGGTTAGTCGAAGCCTCAATCCTAGGTGGGTAGGTGAAGTTATTCCAACCACTAGGATCAGTTTTTTATGTAAAAAAAACCGTAGCTAATCTGCAAGCGTAAGATCCAATATTCAATATCCCATCCAAAAGGAATTCAAAATCTACTATATAACTACTAAAGCAGAATGTCTTACTCTCACCTTAGCTATGCCACGTGGCAAGAAGGCTTTTCAGCCTATCCACGTGGCTCCCACGTGTCATTACACGATTCGCTGTTTTTCTGTTTTTTTCCAGAATTTGTTGTCAAACAGCTGTGTTTTCATCTATTTGGCAAGTGTATAACACCGATTTATGTTTTTTGTGGCAAGTTTTATGCTGCTAACGTGTGAAACTTTTTTTGGTAATCTACTATATAAGTACTAAAGCAGAATGCCTTACTCTCACCTTAGCTATGCCACGTGGCAAGAAGGCTTTTCGGCCTATCCACGTGGCTGCCACATGTCATTACACGATTCGCTGTTTTTCTGTTTTTTTCCAGAATTTTTTGTCAAACAGCTGTGTTTTCATCTATTTGGCAAGTGTATAACACCGATTTATGTTTTTTGTGGCAAGTTTTATGTTGCTAACGTGTGAAGCTTTTTTTGGTAATTCATTCTACAATCCAATTGACCTAAAAGGCTGAAAACAGATGCCCTAATTAGTTTTAAAAAACGCTCATAATTTTAAACCTGTAATACAAAAAACGCCCATAACCAATTGATGATATGAACTAAAACAGAAAGTGCTTTAAACTTGTAATGCAAAAAAAAAAAACTGAAACACATGAAAAATGAAGACATTATTACATTTTAACCTAGCTAAAGACCTGATATAAAATTGCATAAATTACACAAATATGAAACCCCAAAAGACCAAAAGCTGAACACATTATTACAATTATTTCTGCATAAATAAAAACTGAACCCTAAATAAACAAAATAAAAAAATCGTACTCTTGCCAGCTTTAGAACTTGCCTCCAGAGAATCAACTCAGCACATTCACCATAAGCTGTAAAAATCATTCGCCATGCATGAAGAAGGAAATTAAATATATATAACAAAAACTGAACACATTACTACACTTATTTCTGCATAAAAAAATTGAACCCTATATCAAAAATAATAGAAAAACGTAGCTACACCTTTAGAACTTGCCTCCAGAGAATCTACTCAGCACATTCACCATAAGCTGTAAATATCATTCGCCATGCCTGAAAAAGGAAATTAATAATACATAACAAAAGATACACTATTAAAAATCTGGAAGCAAATCATGACACATAAATATTTAGTTCCGGAATTACAAAAGATATGATTCTGCACATTTATTATTAACCTAATGGATCATTAAATATGATGTTTCTCTCCCACAGAATCACAAACCTAGAGCCATTCTTCCCTCTAATTTATCATTATAAATATGATGTTTTGTTTTCAGAGAATCACAAACCTAGAGCCATTCACAATAAAAAGAACGTGTTTTGGTTATTCAGAAATCACTCAATGGTCTCAGTTCTGCATAAGAGTGTTCAAAGTTCCTACGAAAGCGGATCCACAAGCACCAACATTATTTTCATGGATAAAAAGGTAGACATTATTCCCCTACATCATAGAACGCTCATTCATTCTTCTAGCACCTAAGATCTACTTAACATATTGTATAACATGTTCACTGCATACCTACAACAACACCAAATCTAAAGATATTGTGTACAATTCTATTCTCTCATTAATATGAGTTTCTTTGAGTTGTTCATTCTTATATATGTGTACTACTCTGCCATGTCTATTCTCAGATCTACAAAGAGTGAGAAGTTCGTTGCAAGTCAATGTATTCCTACGGAAACCGTCTATTTCAAGGTAAGGTATTTAAATTAAGATTTATCACCTTTAGAATTAAATAAAAAAATTAAGTTTTCAGTTTGTATTTATTTGTAGTCTCACTTATAACACTAAGAATAGAGTTTTCACTTTGTATTTATTTATAGACTCACTTATAACAATAAAGTAGAGTTTTTACTTTGTATTTAGTACCCTAAAATCATAGAGTCGGTTTCAGTTTTCAGTTTCTTACTATAAAGAAGCATAAAAATGTAGAAATATGAAGCATGGATTTCCTAAATAATAAAACAATAGACTAATAGGAAAATAAAAAACTAAGAGATGTTGAAATTAATAGTGGTCATTACCTCCTCTAAGAGCCCATGTCTCCATCCCAGTCTATAGAATCTAAGCATAGCTCCAATAGGTGTATCCTCCTCACCTGCAACCATTGGAACCATAAGAATGTTCAAAAGTCAGACACACAATTTTTTTAAAGGGTCGATTTTTACTGAAGTTATTCTTAAACATGAGATTTTTATTTGAACTTTTGATTTCTGAATACAACATACATAACCTGTCAGAGCATCCCTGCCATTAGATTCTGATGTATGTCCTATACACAAAGAGATTTCTACGTTTTTATTTAATTTAAATAAATTACTTATTAACAAATGATATTTTATTTAGGAAAATTAGGATACTACAATTATTGACATTGATGTGACATCAAAATCTTCTTTTAATGACACTACCTCAAATAATGAGCATTCTTCCTAGCTGCACTCCTTCAGATGCACTCCTAAATAATAAAACAATAGACTAATAGAAAAATAAAAAACTGAGAGATGTTGAAATTAATAGTGGTCATTACCTCCTCTAAGAGCCCATGTCTCCATCCCAGTCTATAGAATCTAAGCATAGCTCCAATAGGTGTATCCTCCTCACCTGCAACCATTGGAACCATAAGAATGTTCAAAAGTCAGACACACAATTTTTTTAAAGGGTCGATTTTTACTGAAGTTATTCTTAAACATGAGATTTTTATTTGAACTTTTGATTTCTGAATACAACATACATAACCTGTCAGAGCATCCCTGCCATTAGATTCTGATGTATGTCCTATACATAAAGAGATTTCTACGTTTTTATTTAATTTAAATAAATTACTTATTAACAAATGATATTTTATTTAGGAAAATTAGGATACTACAATTATTGACATTGATGTGACATCAAAATCTTCTTTTAATGACACTACCTCAAATAATGAGCATTCTTCCTAGCTGCACTCCTTCAGATGCACTCCTAAATAATAAAACAATAGACTAATAGAAAAATAAAAAACTGAGAGATGTTGAAATTAATAGTGGTCATTACCTCCTCTAAGAGCCCATGTCTCCATCCCAGTCTATAGAATCTAAGCATAGCTCCAATAGGTGTATCCTCCTCACCTGCAACCATTGGAACCATAAGAATGTTCAAAAGTCAGACACACAATTTTTTTAAAGGGTCGATTTTTACTGAAGTTATTCTTAAACATGAGATTTTTATTTGAAGTTTTGATTTCTGAATACAACATACATAACCTGTCAGAGCATCCCTGCCATTAGATTCTGATGTATGTCCTATACACAAAGAGATTTCTACGTTTTTATTTAATTTAAATAAATTACTTATTAACAAATGATATTTTATTTAGGAAAATTAGGATACTACAATTATTGACATTGATGTGACATCAAAATCTTCTTTTAATGACACTACCTCAAATAATGAGCATTCTTCCTAGCTGCACTCCTTCAGATGCACTCCTAAATAATAAAACAATAGACTAATAGGAAAATAAAAAACTGAGAGATGTTGAAATTAATAGTGGTCATTACCTCCTCTAAGAGCCCATGTCTCCATCCCAGTCTATAGAATCTAAGCATAGCTCCAATAGGTGTATCCTCCTCACCTGCAACCATTGGAACCATAAGAATGTTCAAAAGTCAGACACACAATTTTTTTAAAGGGTCTATTTTTACTGAAGTTATTCTTAAACATGAGATTTTTATTTGAAGTTCTGATTTCTGAATACAACATACATTACCTGTCAGAGCATCCCTGCCATTAGATTCTGATGTATGTCCTATACACAAAGAGATTTCTACGTTTTTATTTAATTTAAATAAATTACTTATTAACAAATGATATTTTATTTAGGAAAATTAGGATACTACAATTATTGACATTGATGTGACATCAAAATCTTCTTTTAATGACACTACCTCAAATAATGAGCATTCTTCCTAGCTGCACTCCTTCAGATGCACGTTTAGGGCTTCTATAACTGGAACAAGAAATGGCTAAAATAAGCAGTGTAACTACAGAAGTACAATGCAATGCAATTCTATAAAAAATTATTAAAAAGGCTCACATTCTTGCATAGAGTAGTAGTTGCATAAAGTGTTGCATAGAGACTGGATGTAAAAACACAAAATATACATCATGTGAGTGGATAAAAAAGTTGCATGGTATAAAACGATAATGCAATAGCATAATATTACAAAGGTTGAAAAATAAAAGTGATGCACCCTCAAAAGCCATTTCATTATTTATGTAATAAACCTGAAAGTTAAAGACAGATCTTTCAAGAGTAACAATAAACACATGGAGAAATCTTATAAGCATGAACTCTTTACAGTTTAAGCCAGATTTGTACACCTATCTTATTCATGCTATGTACTAGCCAATTTGGAGATGGAAGAATGTTAAAAGCTAAAACATTTTCTATGTCCATATCTAAAAATGAAAATAGAACAGTTCATTTTTTATAATCACCTTCTCCATCGCAGGTTGGATTATTTCTGTAAATCTAGCAACTAACTTCTTGGTGCTCATTTGCATTGGCCTTCAAAAATACACTAACAAACATTAGAACACAGTGATACTATACAACAATGTACTGAATTACCAGACGGATAAACTAAATATACCTCCTTGCTATCTCCTGGTTGTTCATAATGCAATAACTGATAACCTGGATAATAAGAAACATTACAATTCAGCTCAACCACTAAGATTGACAAGACTTACCAACAATGATCGGCCAACCTTACAAGAATTGAGGTGTCCACTAAGATTGACAAAATTTCCCTTTCAAAACAAGTATGATGGTTTATTTGAATAATTTGTTTTGGATAAAGTAAAAGTGATAGTTAAAGGCTTGATTCAAAACAACAATTTAGTTATGTGCATAAATTTACATATAAAATAATAATGCTACTTAAAATCATGTCACTCTCCTGATATTGCCACATTGGAAGATATACTTAGGTATAAAATGGAGAGCTCTTTGACAGATTTTATTGTTTGATGTTTAGCTTCTACTATTTTCTGATTTTTTTTACATTTTAGCAACTTGATAAGGATAAACCTCAGTGGGACATTTGGGGTTGTGACTACCACTAAAAAAAATGCTCTTGAAGCTTTTCAGTCATGATTGAAAAACCAAAAGAAAACTTAAATTTAATGATTACATACAACTTGATTTTAATAGAGCAAAAAACATACTAAACTGAACTTACTTCATGTCAAACTCTTTCACGGGTGACAAACTGACAACTAATACAACAAGAGTAGAGAACACCTCATAATTGCATATTTTAGGGTTTCTTAAAGGTGATATCAGCATAAACTCATCAGGTCATCAACAAATTTTCTCCTTAAATCTTTCTGAAATGAACTATTTTCACTTAAGCAGCCCATAAAATCTCTCAAATGATAGATCGTTAAAAGCCGAGTAGAATCCAAGGATATATATCATACATAAATAATTAGTAAAACATATTGGAAAATAAAAAAATACTTTAATGATGTCTATTACTTGATGTAATCTCTTCCAATGTTCTTCACAATACTATCTAGCAGATACAGTGATGGAAGCTTTTGATCACTAGGAACCTGCAGGTTACACAATTGAGATTAGTTCTAATGATCAAGATTTAAGTCTTAGTAAGGTAGAGTAAGAACAAATTAACATAGAGCTGCAGATAAATTTCTCATAAAAGATAAGAGAAACCTATAGCCAAGCTCTATTTCATTGATTAAGTAGATCCTGATAAATCTTGCAGAGTGAGGCACGGAACCTTAAAAGGAGCAAAAAGGCTCTCAAATAGATCTAGCAGTTGACAATTCCAACCAATTACGTTCACACACATATAGATGAACTATAAAATCTCAATCAAATTAGATTGATGAAATTTTCTGTGCATAAGTTAAGACAAAATCAAGAGCAATCAACTCCATTAATAAACGAAAGATCAAATTAGATTGATGAAATTTTCTGTGCAGAAGTTAAGACAAAATCAAGAGCAATCAACTCCATTAATAAACGAAAGAGTGTACACCCATCCACCATTTCCTTCCTCTCATGACAAGTGATGACAAAAACAATACACTTAACTTCAGAAGGGAGCATAGTTGCAAATGAAGGTACTGAGGGTGACTCAGCAGGTTAAATACATATCTTTCCTCTACAAAGATTTGAAATCAAAGGCACGTCGTATCTTTTCCCCTATTCCATCAATCTGAAAACTAAATCAGAATGATGTCTAATATCAAAACAGTCACGAGATATTTAATGAAAACACTTTAACAAATCAGCATGCAAACAAATTCAAAGAACATATCGAGATTTTTATAGCAAGTTAAAGCATTACAAAGTCTAAATTTAAAGAACAAATCATCTTCAAAAAATAAAAGAAAGAAGCATCAAACAGAAACCCTAGATCTGAGTAGATGAAAAAGGCACAAGAACAAATCATCTTAAGATAAAAAAAATACCTGAAGAGATGTACAGATCCATCACCGTCTTCCTGATTTAGTTCAAAAAAAACCTAGATCTGTTTGTACAGAGGCTTCTTCCTCTCTTCCTCCTCCTCCATTACCTCATCCTCTCTCCCGACCTTCCCCTTTCTCTCCTATCTCCCATGGATCGCGAAGACTGGAAGAAGATTTCGAAAAGAAGCACAATTCTCTCTCCCCCACCTTCCCCTCTCTCTCTCATATCTCACCATGGATCAAAGGCGAGCGAAGAACGGCCGACAAGCGCAGAAGCCTCAAGGGAAAACTGGAAGAGGATTTCGATCAAAAACCTAGATCTATTTAAGCTGAAAGAGAGTGAGGCAGAGTGAGAAGAAAGGAAATGAAGATGGACATCTAGGGTTTCGGTATTTATCTGTCTTTGTTGTTTTTTTTTTTTTGAAACCTTATCTGTCTTTGTTTAGCCACGCATTATATTTCTTTTTTTATTTCTTTGAAATCCCTGTTAACCTTTTTGCCAAACTGATGTTGTGTCTATCCTTTCACTGTTAGCTGCATTTGATGTCCGTAATTTTTTTTCCTTCTTTAATTAATGAAAGTGGTAGAACTGTCACCTTTTGTGGGTTATTGATGAGTACTCCGTATTTGATTATCAAATTTGTGGTTCGTGTTCAGGCGTAATGCAGGTGTGAAATACTGTATGTTTTATTCTTCCAAGATACAAATGGGCTTCTTTTCAAGGTATAGTTGCTCCCTTAGACATTTCTGTTGAATCCATTTCAAATGACTAGCCAAATAGAAAATTAAATAAAGAACTGAACATTTTGTCTTTGTTTCTGCGTGTGTGACAATTAGACCTGGGAAAATATGACCCGACCCGAACCCGCGCGATTTTTTGTGCTCTTAACCCGTTAAATTAAACCCGAAACCCGATTTTGACCCGACCTGATGACCAGACATTTTGTCGGGTCAAAAACGGGTTGGGTCGGGTCAACCCGTTGGGTCTTACACTCTTACCAAAAAACAACTAGAAAAATAACAAAAGGAAAGAAATATGAAAAAACTGAAAAAATGATAGGGAAAAAAATGATATTTTGCTATTATGTTATAAATTCTGTTTATAAAAACAAGCTTAAAAATAAAAATTAGGTTGATTAGGCTTAAATAATATATTGTTTTACTTATTATGGGCTTTAATTTTAAAAGTCAAATTAGGAAAACATACCAAATTGAATTGTAAGGAGTCAACAACTTGACTAATGTTGGTTTGACGCCATCAGACACTACATTCCCGTTCAAGTTTCAACGAAGACAATTCCCGGTGAGTGTGTGTTTTGGTATGACAATTAACAAAAGTCAAGGTCAATCTTTGGCTAATGTTGGTTTGTATCTTCCACGTCCTGTTTTCTCTCATGGTCAGTTTTATGTTGGAACGTCAAGAGTGACTAGCAAAAAAAGGTTTGAAGATTTTGATATGCGACAAAAATAACAAAAGATCTGATACTACAACGAATGTAGTATACAAAGAAGTTTTTAGTAATTTGTACCAGTACTAGAATTTCTTAGTATATTTGTCTTTTTAGAGTTACATTTTTTTGTTTAAATACTTTTGTTTTTATTGTTCTAATGGGATTAACTACCCCGTTTTGATTTAATGTTGTCAAGATCTTCTATTTTAAAAAAATTATTAGACAGAGTTGCATTTCTTTCTACCATTATAATATGTCATTTAGTTATGTCAATCTAAATGGTGGCTTTATTATATAGAGATGTAACTCTTGACGTTTAAAACTTTTTTAAAAATACAAAATATAAACAAATCCCGTGCAGGGCACGGGTACTGATCTAGTTCATTCTACAATCCAATTGACCTAAAAGGCTGAAAATAGATGCCCTAATTAGTTTTAAAAAACGCCCATAATTTTAAACCTGTAATACAAAAAACGCCCATAATTTTAAACCTGTAATACAAAAAACGCCCATAACCAATTGATGATATGAACTAAAACAGAAAGTGCTTTAAACCTGTAATGCAAAAAAAAAAACTGAAACACATGAAAAATGAAGACATTATTACATTTTAACCTAGCTAAAGACCTGATATGAAATTGCATAAATTACACAAATATGAAACCCCAAAAGACCAAAAGCTGAACACATTATTACAATTATTTCTGCATAAATAAAAACTGAACCCTAAATAAACAAAATAAAAAAATCGTACTCTTGCCAGCTTTAGAACTTGCCTCCAGAGAATCAACTCAGCACATTCACCATAAGCTGTAAAAATCATTCGCCATGCATGAAGAAGGAAATTAAAAATATATAACAAAAACTGAACACATTACTACACTTATTTCTGCATAAAAAAACTGAACCCTATATCAAAAATAATAGAAAAACGTAGCTACACCTTTAGAACTTGCCTCCAGAGAATCTACTCAGCACATTCACCATAAGCTGTAAATATCATTCGCCATGCCTGAAAAAGGAAATTAATAATACATAACAAAAGATACACTATTAAAAATCTGGAAGCAAATCATGACACATAAATATTTAGTTCCGGAATTACAAAAGATATGATTCTGCACATTTATTATTAACCTAATGTATCATTAAATATGATGTTTCTCTCCCACAGAATCACAAACCTAGAGCCATTCTTCCCTCTAATTTATCATTATAAATATGATGTTTTGTTTTCAGAGAATCACAAACCTAGAGCCATTCACAATAAAAAGAACGTGTTTTGGTTATTCAGAAATCACTCAATGGTCCCAGTTCTGCATAAGAGTGTTCAAAGTTCCTACGAAAGCGGATCCACAAGCACCAACATTATTTTCATGGATAAAAAGGTAGACATTATTCCCCTACATCATAGAACGCTCATTCATTCTTCTAGCACCTAAGATCTACTTAACATATTGTATAACATGTTCACTGCATACCTACAACAACACCAAATCTAAAGATATTGTGTACAATTCTATTCTCTCATTAATATGAGTTTCTTTGAGTTGTTCATTCTTATATATGTGTACTACTCTGCCATGTCTATTCTCAGATCTACAAAGAGTGAGAAGTTCGTTGCAAGTCAATGTATTCCTACGGAAACCGTCTATTTCAAGGTAAGGTATTTAAATTAAGATTTATCACCTTTAGACTTAAATAAAAAAATTAAGTTTTCAGTTTGTATTTATTTGTAGTCTCACTTATAACACTAAGAATAGAGTTTTCACTTTGTATTTATTTATAGACTCACTTATAACAATAAAGTAGAGTTTTTACTTTGTATTTAGTACCCTAAAATCATAGAGTCGGTTTCAGTTTTCAGTTTCTTACTATAAAGAAGCATAAAAATGTAGAAATATGAAGCATGGATTTCCTAAATAAAAAAACAATAGACTAATAGGAAAATAAAAAACTAAGAGATGTTGAAATTAATAGTGGTCATTACCTCCTCTAAGAGCCCATGTCTCCATCCCAGTCTATAGAATCTAAGCATAGCTCCAATAGGTGTATCCTCCTCACCTGCAACCATTGGAACCATAAGAATGTTCAAAAGTCAGACACACAATTTTTTTAAAGGGTCGATTTTTACTGAAGTTATTCTTAAACATGAGATTTTTATTTGAAGTTTTGATTTCTGAATACAACATACATAACCTGTCAGAGCATCCCTGCCATTAGATTCTGATGTATGTCCTATACACAAAGAGATTTCTACGTTTTTATTTAATTTAAATAAATTACTTATTAACAAATGATATTTTATTTAGGAAAATTAGGATACTACAATTATTGACATTGATGTGACATCAAAATCTTCTTTTAATGACACTACCTCAAATAATGAGCATTCTTCCTAGCTGCACTCCTTCAGATGCACTCCTAAATAATAAAACAATAGACTAATAGAAAAATAAAAAACTGAGAGATGTTGAAATTAATAGTGGTCATTACCTCCTCTAAGAGCCCATGTCTCCATCCCAGTCTATAGAATCTAAGCATAGCTCCAATAGGTGTATCCTCCTCACCTGCAACCATTGGAACCATAAAAATGTTCAAAAGTCAGACACACAATTTTTTTAAAGGGTCGATTTTTACTGAAGTTATTCTTAAACATGAGATTTTTATTTGAAGTTTTGATTTCTGAATACAACATACATAACCTGTCAGAGCATCCCTGCCATTAGATTCTGATGTATGTCCTATACACAAAGAGATTTCTATGTTTTTATTTAATTTAAATAAATTACTTATTAACAAATGATATTTTATTTAGGAAAATTAGGATACTACAATTATTGACATTGATGTGACATCAAAATCTTCTTTTAATGACACTACCTCAAATAATGAGCATTCTTCCTAGCTGCACTCCTTTAGATGCACTCCTAAATAATAAAACAATAGACTAATAGGAAAATAAAAAACTGAGAGATGTTGAAATTAATAGTGGTCATTACCTCCTCTAAGAGCCCATGTCTCCATCCCAGTCTATAGAATCTAAGCATAGCTCCAATAGGTGTATCCTCCTCACCTGCAACCATTGGAACCATAAGAATGTTCAAAAGTCAGACACACAATTTTTTTAAAGGGTCTATTTTTACTGAAGTTATTCTTAAACATGAGATTTTTATTTGAAGTTCTGATTTCTGAATACAACATACATTACCTGTCAGAGCATCCCTGCCATTAGATTCTGATGTATGTCCTATACACAAAGAGATTTCTACGTTTTTATTTAATTTAAATAAATTACTTATTAACAAATGATATTTTATTTAGGAAAATTAGGATACTACAATTATTGACATTGATGTGACATCAAAATCTTCTTTTAATGACACTACCTCAAATAATGAGCATTCTTCCTAGCTGCACTCCTTCAGATGCACGTTTAGGGCTTCTATAACTGGAACAAGAAATGGCTAAAATAAGCAGTGTAACTACAGAAGTACAATGCAATGCAATTCTATAAAAAATTATTAAAAAGGCTCACATTCTTGCATAGAGTAGTAGCTGCATAAAGTGTTGCATAGAGACTGGATGTAAAAACACAAAATATACATCATGTGAGTGGATAAAAAAGTTGCATGGTATAAAACGATAATGCAATAGCATAATATTACAAAGGTTGAAAAATAAAAGTGATGCACCCTCAAAAGCCATTTCATTATTTATGTAATAAACCTGAAAGTTAAAGACAGATCTTTCAAGAGTAACAATAAACACATGGAGAAATCTTATAAGCATGAACTCTTTACAGTTTAAGCCAGATTTGTACACCTATCTTATTCATGCTATGTACTAGCCAATTTGGAGATGGAAGAATGTTAAAAGCTAAAACATTTTCTATGTCCATATCTAAAAATGAAAATAGAACAGTTCATTTTTTATAATCACCTTCTCCATCGCAGGTTGGATTATTTCTGTAAATCTAGCAACTAACTTCTTGGTGCTCATTTGCATTGGCCTTCAAAAATACACTAACAAACATTAGAACACAGTGATACTATACAACAATGTACTGAATTACCAGACGGATAAACTAAATATACCTCCTTGCTATCTCCTGGTTGTTCATAATGCAATAACTGATAACCTGGATAATAAGAAACATTACAATTCAGCTCAACCACTAAGATTGACAAGACTTACCAACAATGATCGGCCAACCTTACAAGAATTGAGGTTCCACTAAGATTGACAAAATTTCCCTTTCAAAACAAGTATGATGGTTTATTTGAATAATTTGTTTTGGATAAAGTAAAAGTGATAGTTAAAGGCTTGATTCAAAACAACAATTTAGTTATGTGCATAAATTTACATATAAAATAATAATGCTACTTAAAATCATGTCACTCTCCTGATATTGCCACATTGGAAGATATACTTAGGTATAAAATGGAGAGCTCTTTGACAGATTTTATTGTTTGATGTTTAGCTTCCACTATTTTCTGATTTTTTTTACATTTTAGCAACTTGATAAGGATAAACCTCAGTGGGACATTTGGGGTTGTGACTAGCACTAAGGATATATATCATACATAAATAATTAGTAAAACATATTGGAAAATAAAAAAATACTTTAATGATGTCTATTACTTGATGTAATCTCTTCCAATGTTCTTCACAATACTATCTAGCAGATACAGTGATGGAAGCTTTTGATCACTAGGAACCTGCAGGTTACACAATTGAGATTAGTTCTAATGATCAAGATTTAAGTCTTAGTAAGGTAGAGTAAGAACAAATTAACATAGAGCTGCAGATAAATTTCTCATAAAAGATAAGAGAAACCTATAGCCAAGCTCTATTTCATTGATTAAGTAGATCCTGATAAATCTTGCAGAGTGAGGCACAGAACCTTAAAAGGAGCAAAAAGGCTCTCAAATAGATCTAGCAGTTGACAATTCCAACCAATTACGTTCACACACATATAGATGAACTATAAAATCTCAATCAAATTAGATTGATGAAATTTTCTGTGCATAAGTTAAGACAAAATCAAGAGCAATCAACTCCATTAATAAACGAAAGATCAAATTAGATTGATGAAATTTTCTGTGCAGAAGTTAAGACAAAATCAAGAGCAATCAACTCCATTAATAAACGAAAGAGTGTACACCCATCCACCATTTCCTTCCTCTCATGACAAGTGATGACAAAAACAATACACTTAACTTCAGAAGGGAGCATAGTTGCAAATGAAGGTACTGAGGGTGACTCAGCAGGTTAAATACATATCTTTCCTCTACAAAGATTTGAAATCAAAGGCACGTCGTATCTTTTCCCCTATTCCATCAATCTGAAAACTAAATCAGAATGATGTCTAATATCAAAACAGTCACGAGATATTTAATGAAAACACTTTAACAAATCAGCATGCAAACAAATTCAAAGAACATATCGAGATTTTTATAGCAAGTTAAAGCATTACAAAGTCTAAATTTAAAGAACAAATCATCTTCAAAAAATAAAAGAAAGAAGCATCAAACAGAAACCCTAGATCTGAGTAGATGAAAAAGGCACAAGAACAAATCATCTTAAGATAAAAAAAATACCTGAAGAGATGTACAGATCCATCACCGTCTTCCTGATTTAGTTCAAAAAAAACCTAGATCTGTTTGTACAGAGGCTTCTTCCTCTCTTCCTCCTCCTCCATTACCTCATCCTCTCTCCCGACCTTCCCCTTTCTCTCCTATCTCCCATGGATCGCGAAGACTGGAAGAAGATTTCGAAAAGAAGCACAATTCTCTCTCCCCCACCTTCCCCTCTCTCTCTCATATCTCACCATGGATCAAAGGCGAGCGAAGAACGGCCGACAAGCGCAGAAGCCTCAAGGGAAAACTGGAAGAGGATTTCGATCAAAAACCTAGATCTATTTAAGCTGAAAGAGAGTGAGGCAGAGTGAGAAGAAAGGAAATGAAGATGGACATCTAGGGTTTCGGTATTTATCTGTCTTTGTTGTTTTTTTTTTTTTGAAACCTTATCTGTCTTTGTTTAGCCACGCATTATATTTCTTTTTTTATTTCTTTGAAATCCCTGTTAACCTTTTTGCCAAACTGATGTTGTGTCTATCCTTTCACTGTTAGCTGCATTTGATGTCCGTAATTTTTTTTCCTTCTTTAATTAATGAAAGTGGTAGAACTGTCACCTTTTGTGGGTTATTGATGAGTACTCCGTATTTGATTATCAAATTTGTGGTTCGTGTTCAGGCGTAATGCAGGTGTGAAATACTGTATGTTTTATTCTTCCAAGATACAAATGGGCTTCTTTTCAAGGTATAGTTGCTCCCTTAGACATTTCTGTTGAATCCATTTCAAATGACTAGCCAAATAGAAAATTAAATAAAGAACTGAACATTTTGTCTTTGTTTCTGCGTGTGTGACAATTAGACCTGGGAAAATATGACCCGACCCGCAAACCCGACCCGAACCCGCGCGATTTTTTGTGCTCTTAACCCGTTAAATTAAACCCGAAACCCGATTTTGACCCGACCTGATGACCAGACATTTTGTCGGGTCAAAAACGGGTTGGGTCGGGTCAACCCGTTGGGTCTTACACTCTTACCAAAAAACAACTAGAAAAATAACAAAAGGAAAGAAATATGAAAAAACTGAAAAAATGATAGGGAAAAAAATGATATTTTGCTATTATGTTATAAATTCTGTTTATAAAAACAAGCTTAAAATTAAAAATTAGGTTGATTAGGCTTAAATAATATATTGTTTTACTTATTATGGGCTTTAATTTTAAAAGTCAAATTAGGAAAACATACCAAATTGAATTGTAAGGAGTCAACAACTTGACTAATGTTGGTTTGACGCCATCAGACACTACATTCCCGTTCAAGTTTCAACGAAGACAATTCCCGGTGAGTGTGTGTTTTGGTATGACAATTAACAAAAGTCAAGGTCAATCTTTGGCTAATGTTGGTTTGTATCTTCCACGTCCTGTTTTCTCTCATGGTCAGTTTTATGTTGGAACGTCAAGAGTGACTAGCAAAAAAAGGTTTGAAGATTTTGATATGCGACAAAAATAACAAAAGATCTGATACTACAACGAATGTAGTATACAAAGAAGTTTTTAGTAATTTGTACCAGTACTAGAATTTCTTAGTATATTTGTCTTTTTAGAGTTACATTTTTTTGTTTAAATACTTTTGTTTTTATTGTTCTAATGGGATTAACTACCCCGTTTTGATTTAATGTTGTCAAGATCTTCTATTTTAAAAAAATTATTAGACAGAGTTGCATTTCTTTCTACCATTATAATATGTCATTTAGTTATGTCAATCTAAATGGTGGCTTTATTATATAGAGATGTAACTCTTGACGTTTAAAACTTTTTTAAAAATACAAAATATAAACAAATCCCGTGCAGGGCACGGGTACTGATCTAGTATAAATAAAAACAAAAGAATGATGAGAATTGAGAGGACTACAATCAGATCAGCCCATATTGGCCCATTCGGAATATCCAAGAAAAACCCATATTTGCCCATTTAATAAAATGCGCCATATTGGCCCATTTAAAGAAAAGCCCATATTGGCCCGTTTAAAGAAAAGCCCAAACTACTCCCTGATAATAACATGAGTTTATGATGAGGTGGATTGATGAACTTGCTGATCGCAAAGTCTTGGGAAAATAAGGACAATTCTTACTTCATACAATGTGAAAAGAAAGAGGCACGTAACTTCGAATGCGATGCTTTCTAACTTTTCAAATCAATGTTGATGTATTGTGATGTTAATATAACATGCAATTGTAATGGTAGGTTATACTTTCATTCTTAGATGTCGAAACTAAACCAAATATAAAATTCAATGGACCATAATTTTTTCGTGAATTGATTTTGGCTCAATTTCTGTAAATCTTATGCTGAAAAAGCTAAGTCACAATCGTAAAGCAAAAGCTAAGTTACAATCGTAATGACAAAACTCTCACCTATACAGTTAGCAAATTTGAAACCTCTGCCATTAATAAAAGAGGTTTTTGGTATAAATCACCCGTTATTTGCCCAAATTTGCAAGGAACCACCCGTATCTTCGTTAATGATTCTAAACCACCCAAAACTTGCCTTCCGTTAACAAAGTCACACCCAAACCATATTTCTGTTAGCATTCCGTCTAAATACGTGAAAAGACCAGATTGCCCCTTCGTTTTCGTTAAAATTACACTAAAAAATTGACCTTGTTACTGTTCATCGTCTTCAACCTCCCACAAAACGCCCTAGGTCGATTCGGATTTTGACTCAAACACTCGATTTTCATTCCCTAAACACTCCCATTATGGTCTATTTCTTCTCATCTTTCATTACCCTCAAGAATCTAGAGTTGTGGTGGCCGGAATCGTGATGTGCCATTGAAGGTCGAGCTCGGCCTCTTCCTTGTTCCTCCATTTTTTTCTTCGATTTTCAACCTCTAAACACTCTCATTATGGTCTATTTCTTCTCCTCTTTCATTCCCCTCAAGAATCTAGAGTTTTGATGGCCGGAATCGTGATGTGCCATTGAAGGTCGAGCTTGGCCTCTTCCTTGTTCCTCCATTTTTTCTTCGATTTCCAGACTTTAAACACTCCCATTATGGTCTATTTCTCATCCTCTTTCATTCCTCTCAAGAATCTAGAGTTGTGGTGGCCGGAATCATGAATTGTCATTCTAAGTTTGCAAAGTCACCATTGAAGGTGAGGTTGAAGACGATGAACAGTAGTAACAAGGTCAATTTTTAGTGTAATTTTAACAAAAACCAAGGGACAGTCTGGTCTTTTCGCGTGTTTAGACGGTAATGCTAACAAAATTATGGTTTGGGTGTGACTTTGTTAACGGAAGACAAGTTTTGGGTGGTTTAGAATCATTAACGAAGATACGGGTGGTTCCTTGCAAATTTGGGCAAATAACGGGTGGTTTAAACCAAAAACCTCTTAATAAAAACATTCTTTAGATTTAGAGGACACTAGCCTAGTCCCCGCGCCATGCACGGGTTTATATAACTCGATATACTTAATAAGTAGTACGTAGTATTATGTAAAATATAATTTTATATGAAAATAAGTTGATATCTTAAATAATATTGATATATAATTAAATTTTAAATTTAAATATAATAAACAACGAATATAATGAATTGTTATACCAAAAATCTTATTTGATCAAATTATCGTAGGTCCATTTTTAATAAATTTAAATTAATTAATTTCAACATATATAAAACTATATAATTTAAAACACTATCATAGCACAAAAATATAATATTTTCTCTTATTTATTAAGAAATCAATTTTTTTGTGATATGTCATATCATAAAAATAAAATTATAAATTTGTAAAATAACATAATAGGATATGTCAAAGTCTAAAATAATTAACACATAAAAATCTTTTTGTAATCTGAAAGATCTTAAGCAATCTTTTTGTGATATTTTTGAACATGAGTTTCCAAATATAATCATTTTTTTAAGAAAATTACAATAAATAGTAAAAATCGTGACCATTGAAATGACGCCAAGTGGATGACCTGAATGAAGAGTATGCCACGTGGCATAACTAGAATTGGAGGAAGGTGATTTGCTTTAGTAATTATATAGAGATTAATTAATGTCAAAATTGTTACATCACTAGTATCACTCAGAAGTTGACAAGAAAAGAATTTCATATAATTCTAGTAACCTCAATATTCTAGTTCATGCGTATGATTCTAACAATTCTATAAACGATCTTTTTAAATCCTACATCATGTACATTATACATATATATGACATTATTTTATTGCTGGATGAAAACTCACTCACTTTTTTATGTTAAATATATGCATTTACTCTTTTTAGTTATAAAATGATAGCAGATATTATCATATCATCAATTTAATAATACAACCGATTTAAAACGTCATGATTTAAAAATTGACTTTATAACACAGTTCTATAAAATCCGGGTTATAAGCATATAACCGAGGTCAGACGACCTCGGTTCTAAAAATTTCGGGTTATAAAGTCTCATAACTGTTTGAAATTCGGGTTATAAAGTTGGGTTTAAAACGCTACGTTGGTGCGTTTTCACACTAATTCCCAAATTAAATTTTTTAAAATTAAACGTCACATAATAACGTTTTTAATTCGGTGTAAAAAAAATTGGTTCAAACAAGAACCCATTTTTACATTTCATTTCACGCATAGGATTTTAGCATTTATTGTGTCAGATTATACTAGATTTTATTATATAATAAAGTTTTACAATTTCGGCTCATATAACAGTTTTGCGATCCGATGGTCTCAAGTTTACAACATTGTGTTACTAATTGCTAGGAGTTTGGTTCCGGTGAGGATGATTCCTTAAATAAGGACCGAGGATGATGCACACAAACGTTATAACTCATGCACACACTATGTGCATGTGTAATTGATTGTGTGTATCACAAAATACTATGTGCATGAGTTATAACGTGTGTGCATTAATTATAGAGTTTGTGTACATCATCCTTAGTACTTATCTAAAAATTTATCCTTACGAGATCTTTTCCCAATTGATAGTTACCTAATCTAATAAAAAAAAAATACGCGGGATCAACAAACACCAACAACACACGAAGAGAAACCTGCCGATTGACAATCACCGACGAATAAAATCTCATTTTATTATATCATGAATAAGTTATTGTTAATTACCATAAAAAATTAATAATATTCTACGGAGTATATAGTTTTCGTGGTTTCATGAATATTTGTGCTTTATCTATTCTCCGATGAGTGTTTAGTACATAAAGCTAGCTACTACATCAAGGAGTTTGAAATGACGAATTCATGCCTGCATAAGATAATGTATTTGTTAGATCATTTTACAAATGATTTGTTTTCAGCTTTTATTAACGTAAGGCGATTGAGTATGGATTCTCTTGTTACAACATAATTAAATAAACCCATTTAACAATAAAAATCGTTTTAATAACTATTAAAAGTGGGTGAAAGTTTGATTTTGCTCTTATTGAAACCCCACTAAAAATGGGTTTTTATATGAAAGCTACTCGGTTATTGGTGTGTATGAAAAGCGACATTTCTCATTGTATCTTATGAAGTTGACTCCGCAACTAAACTAGTCGTTGAAAGGTCTATTACTCAGCTGCTTCCTCTAATATTCTTATTTTCCCACTTAATTTCACAATTACATCTAAACATTTCTCTTATTTTCTACTTAATATCCATGCAAATTTTAATATCTAATTTTACGTGTTGAAAGCAGCACAAGCATAAACACTCACGATGTATCTTTAAGCAAGGTAAAGCTACACATGTAACATTTTGAGTGGTCTTAATCTTTCATTTATTTTCTTAATCAATTATAAGCGTAATACTATCCTAACCACCATTTCCAATTGCCAATGGTCAATGCTCTCTAGGTCATCATGTTTTAACCATGTCATTACTTGTTTAAAGTATATACACTAATCACGCTCTACGACACATAAACTAAACATACACCTACTATATTAACATTATATATTCAAATGTCTAGACCCACTTCCTCCAAACATCCCACCATCCACTCTATACCTATAACCTCTTCATTCAATTGCACCAAATCAAATGGGGTCTTTGCTGAAATTGGTAGGAGGCCTAGGCCTTGTCAAAATGATGAACAAGGCTAATAATCTATCAAAGGCTTTGGTAATCAAAATCAACCTTATTTTCCTCGCCTTGTTCTTGTTCGCCTACGCTTCTCTTGTTCTTCGTCCTTCGTCAACCTCATCCTACTCGTTGTCGTTTTATCAAGACAGACTTCCAAGTTGTTCTCTTCGCGGTTGTCACCACAAGGTAAGGTAAGCCCCACTCTCAAACAAGAATGTATCATCCTAACTTCCTACCTATAGACCTATGTATCATTAATTTGATTCATTTTTGTATCTCATTTGTAAGTTTTGATCACTAGCTTATCCTTCTAATCCATGATATTTCAATTCCTAGAGGTCCTCATTAATCAATTCATTCACTTTGTATCTCATTAATGTGTATAATTTGTTGATTAGATGGATAAAGGAGTGAAGTTGAAAACATTTTTAGAAGATTCTCCAATGGAAACCAAACCTCTAAATAAAATGGAAAGACCAAGCTTCATGAACGAGATCACATCATCCAACAAAATTGGAGGTGCAACAATCGCCATGATCAACATGGACAATGAGGATCTAACCGAGTGGCAATCCAATGGAGAAATCCTAATCCACATCAACTTCGATAAGGTCTCAGATCTATTCGAGTGGAAGCACCTTTTCCCAGAATGGATCGATGAGGAGCAAGACAATGAGGGTTACTTGTGCCCCGAGATCCCAATGCCAGATTTCAACGAGTACCCGAATGTGGACGTGGTTGTCGCAAAGTTGCCATGCAGGTACATTACAGTCCGAAATTCACATTCTAACACAAAAGTTAAAGCCAATGCATGATCCTTGAAGTTCTAAAACCACCCTGTAACGCAAAACTTAGTAACGCTTTATAACATCTTACGTTATTTCTGATAGGTACCTAGAGTCAGGATGGAAAAATCTTCTAACACAAAACTTAGTAACACGTTATAACTTCTTTCGTTATTTCTGATAGGTATCCAGAGTCGGGGTGGAACAGGGATATGGTGAGGCTACAAATGCATTTGGTTGCAACACATATGTTGGCGAAGAAGGGAAAGAGGGACTGGTATGGTAGGACTAAGGTGGTGTTGGTGAGCTCGTGTCGTCCCATGTTGGAGTTGTTTCGGTGTGATGACTTGGAGAAGAGGGAACGAGATTGGTGGTACTTTGAGCCGGAGGCGGCTAGGTTGGATCAGGTGGTGGCCTTGCCTATGGGCTCTTGCAAGCTCTCTTTCAGATTATGGGGAGAAGGTAATTATTTTTTAACTTATTAAACTCCTAAGTATTTGATCCAGACTTGTTAAATTTTGCTTATTTTGTGCTCCACTACGGAGTATAATTAATTAATAACTACGTACTCGCATGCTATTATTTATCCAAAGACGAGGAGGAATAAGGTCGTATTCAATCTGGTTATGATAGTGAAGTCTAAGCTGTGGTTTATTCTAATCAATTAATTAATGTTGAAAAAGTTGAAAAAATGTAAGACTAATGATGAAATGATTGTTTCGGTAGGGAATGCTTCATCTTTCAGATTTCTCCTACTCCACCTAATATATACAAACATTTCCATGGAATATCATACTGCATTTCTTTAAGCCAATTTTTATAGCATGATTCTTGAAAGGAAAAACATGTTTAATTACGTATACAATTAAAATATCAATAAACCTTCTCAACCAACCCGTAGACTAAAACGCAAGCTAAAGTCATGATAGTACCAAATACCCATCTACCCAACTTTATTTCATAAAAATATAAAGGTTTTTACATCGAACTATCCCTTATATAGGCAAATTTACATGGAACCACCCCTTATATGCCTATTGATTTAAAACCACCTATTATATATGTTCTCTTAACAAAAGACCACCCTTGTGATTATTCCGTTAACTAATCTGTCAAGTGTTAAAAGGACGATTTCACCCCTCAGTTTGTAAAGAAATTACAACCCATTACCAGGTTATGGGTGGTTTTGCTTATTTTGGGGAAGACGAAGCTACTGGGGATAACCTGGTAATGGGTTGTAATTTCATTACAAACTGAGGGGTGAAATCGTCCTTTTAACACACTTGACGGATTAGTTAACGGAATAATCACAAGGGTGATCTTTTGTTAACAGAACATATATAAGGGGTGGTTTTAAATCAATATGCATATAAGGGGTGGTTTCATGCAAATTCGCCTATATAAAGGGTTGTTTGATGCAAAAATTCCATCATGAGCTACCGAGCCTAGAACGCGCGGCCTCACGTTAGTTTGATATAGATATACTAGCATATGAGACAACGGTTATAGACGATTTTATACGCATGTCATATCTCTATCTAATATGGGCTAAAAGCTAAGATGAATTTTTAGGTGAGAATAATAGATATTTACAGTATACAATATGTATTGTGATGTAATGAACACACATGTTATAATATATAAATAATTTTTTTTGTTCATAAACGCAATGACTACATTATAGATGTCATACTCTTACGCATGAACACACGACAACAAATACGTATGAGTGATATCTTATACACATACCCGATACATCCTAACATCTAACTGATTGCAGGAGTGGAAGAAGTATACGACCTACCGAGCCTAGAACGCGCGGCCTCACGCGCCACCAACAAACGCGAAGCCTACGCGACCGTCCTCCACTCGTCTGAGGCCTACATTTGTGGCGCCATAACGCTCGCACAAAGTCTCCTTCGCACCAACACCACACGCGACCTCGTCCTCCTCCTCGACAAATCAATTTCGATGCCCGCACGAGCTGCCCTCTCCTCCGCCGGGTGGCAAATCCGAGTAATCAAGCGCATTCGCAACCCACGCGCCGAGAAAGGCTCATACAACGAGTACAACTATAGTAAATTCCGCCTATGGCAACTCACCGACTACGACAAAATCATCTTCATCGACTCTGACATAATAGCTCTCCGAAACCTCGATCTCCTCTTCCAGTTCCCCCAAATTACCGCCACGGGAAACGACAACTCCATCTTTAACTCGGGAATCATGGTCCTCGAGCCTTCGAATTGCACTTTTCGGATCTTGATGGATCGAAGAAGAAAGATCTTCTCCTATAACGGAGGCGATCAAGGGTTTCTAAATGAGATCTTCTCGTGGTGGCACCGCCTACCGCGGCGCGTGAACTTTTTGAAGAATTTCTGGTCCAATTCGTCGGTCGAAGCGAGCCTAAAAAACGGGTTGTTCGGGTCGGATCCTCCCCGAGTTTACTCGGTGCATTATTTGGGCCTTAAGCCGTGGATGTGTTATAGAGACTATGATTGTAATTGGGACTTAGCGGATCAACATGTGTATGCAAGTGATGTGGCGCATGAGAGATGGTGGAAACTGCATGATTCAATGGATAAGGGTCTACAAAAATACTGTGGATTGTCGGAGCAGAGGAAGATTGAGCTCGCGTGGGATCGAAAGAAAGCTAGGGAGTCTGGAATGAAGGATGATCATTGTCGAATGAATGTTACTGATACGAGAAGATTTGCTGTGGTCGATCAAAATTGATGATTTTTTTTCAATGATGTTGTTTAAATATGTATTCTTTTTTGGATTTTTTTAGTATTATGGTACCTAAGTTTATGTGTGCACATATATATACCATCGTATGATATAGTAGAAATATATGATTTCTTTTGCTCAATAATGGACTAATTTAACTTAACTACTCTTTTATTATTGTCTAATTTATAATTAATTTCGCTTTGTATCTAACATCAATTTTCTTCATGGGTTGAAAGACAACACTGTGATTTGAGTCCTTTATGAGCTCCACAAGACACATGCTGATCACCGTGTGTCTGTGAAGAACTTCCATGAAAGTGATTTTCTTATTCTCTTGTTTTATGTGGATGATATATTGATCGTTGATCGAGACACCAACAAGATTGCTAGCTTGAAAAAAGCTTTGAGCAAGTCCTTTGCAATGATGGACATAAGCCATGAAAGGAAAATCTTAGGGCTCCATATTGCACATGACAGGAAGAAACGTTTGCTGTGTTTGTCATAAGAGAGGTATATTTCAATGGTGTTGCAGAGGTTCAACATGGATAAGTATAAGCCTGTTATCTCTCCACTGGCGGGAAACATGAAGCTGGAGTCCATCCAGTGTACGAAAAGTGAGAAAGAAAAGGTGGAAATTAGGAAGGTGCCTTATGCTTTAGTTGTGGGTAGTTTAATGTACACCATGGTTTGCACTAGGCGAAATGACCAAAATTAATCTCAACTTTCACTTATGAACAAAAAATAGTCTTAACTTTCATATTAACTAAAAAGTCTGAATAAAAAATGGTCCAAATGACATTTTCGATTGAATGTTTAGCATGTAGACTTCAATCTCTAACGTGCTAAAATGTTGTATATTAGGTCAAGAGATATGTGGAAATGAATCTGATTTTTATATTGTACATGAAATGACACTGATCTAAGTGACATTAAATAATATACTTTAAAGTCTATTAGCTCAAATGGAAGAACAATATGTTTTCGAATCTCATGATGTGAGTTCGAATCTCAGATAGACTACAAAAACAGAAAATTAGAAAATGAACCTACATGACTAAACTTATGTACTTGCAAGTGTAAACTCATGAACCTGTAACAAATCAATCAATACAAGAGTAAACTTATGAACCTATTAGTGTAAACTCATGAATTTACACCATGAAATTAATGAAATTGATAAAGTCATGAACTTACAATATAAAATTCATCCCTAGTGCAAAAAAGTTAATGAACTTGCAAGAAAAAAAACTTGAATGTTCAAGAGTAAACTAATGAACCTGAACTCAGAAATCGTAGATCTTAGGACATTGCTTTCTCTTTGTGCTCAAGCAAATGCAAGATTTGATCTCAAGACAACAAATGATATCCTAAACCAAATCAGAACTCATGAACCTACAAATGATACTGATCAACTTATAGTTAAAATTGATGAACCTGCAAGTGAAACTCGTGAACCGACAAGTGAAATCTAACGAACCTACAAGTGAAACTTTCATAAACTAGTAACACACAAGTTAAAGCCACTGAAACCACAAGTGGGAACTAAAGAAACGTCTAAACTAATGAATCCGCAAGTGAAAATTGATGAACCTGCAAGTAAGAACTTGTGAACCTACAAATGAAAACTATGAACGTGTAAGTAGAAATTCATGACCTTAAGAAACTTTTTCCTTTTCATGAACCTGACGAATATTAAAGTACTTTTGATGAAAAACTAATGAACTTGCAAATAAGAAATTCATGAACTTAAGATACGTTTTTCTTTCTATAAACCTGAGGGTTGTGAGAGTATTTTTTATGAAAAAACAAAAAAGAAGTTGTAAAAAAACTAATGAACTTGTAAGACAAAACTTGTGAACTTGCAATTTAAAACACATGAACCTACAACTTCAAACTGTAGGTTCAACAAGTTTGACTTGTGCGTTCAACAAGTTAGATCTGTAGGTTCAATAGATATTCAGAAGTAGCTTTCTTACTTGAATGTTGAACAAAAGTATAACAACAACATGGCACATAAATGTCAAAACAAAGAGTCAAATTGTCTTCATACCATTACCCTAATATAGCAAAAGTAAGGTTACACTTACGTATCAGGTTCATCGATATACACATACGAGTTCATTAAATTACTAGTGAACCTCAACACTACCGGTATGAAACTACAAGTCTATGTACATCAATCTAGGTTTTATTTGATTTTCCATGTGTGTTCATATGTTTTAATTTGTAGGCTCATCAGTTATGTCTTATGGGTTAATAGGATTTTCAAGCGGGTTCATTTTTTTTTTCCAGGTTCATTAATTTTATTTTTCTATGGTTACATTTTAACTTGTACGTTTTAACATCTAGTTCATAAGTTTTAACTTGCAAATTCACGAGTTTTAATTTATGGGTTCATTGAATCTAACTTGCGGGTTCATGATTTTTCTTAATTGATGAATATTTTCTTCTTGTAGGTTCATGAGTTTTGTCGTATAGGTTCATTGGATCTTTTTGCATGTTTATGGGATTTTTTATGTGTGTTTAAAATGGAGATTCATAGACTTGCAAAATTAGAAAAAGGCTTCGAAAACAAATGATATCCTAAACCGAATCAGACCTCATGAACCTAGAAATGAAAATTGATGAACTTATAGTTAAAATTGATGAAACTTCAAGTGAAACTCGTGAACCCGCTAGTGAAACCTAACAAACCCTCACAAACTAGTAACACGCTAGTCAAAACCAATTAATCCACAAGTGAGAACTAAATAAACGTCTAAACTAAGGAATCCGCAAGTGAAAACTAATGAACCCACAAATGAAAATTAGTGAACCTACAAATGAAACTAATGAACCTATAAGTAGAAATCCATGAACTTAAAGAAACATTTTTTCTTTTTATGAACCTGACGAATATTAAAGTACTTTTGATGAAAAACAAAAAATGGGTTACATAGAAACTAATGAAGTTGCAATTGAAACTCATGAACCCAAATATGAAAAGTAATGAACTTGCAAAGAAATTCATGAACCTAAGATACATTTTTCTTTTTATGAACCCGAGGGTTGTGAAAGTATTTTTTATGGAAAACAAAAAAGAAGTTATAAAAAAACTAATGAACTTGTTAGACAAAACTTATGAACTGACAAGTTAAAACACATGAACCTTTAACGATGAACTAGATGATATCGATCAGTGGTCGTCAGAGTAACTTTGGCAATTTGTGTTTAAAATCTGAACTTAATGAAAATACAAGAATAATCTAAATGTTTATAGCAGGTTCATAGGTTCATATTGATAAGAAGAAAAAAACTATAAAGTTGGTGAACCTCTATTAAAAATCAGTGAACCTACACTATAAAGTCGGTGAATATGTATTAAATAATCAGTGAACCAGTAAATCACTGAACCTATATTAGTAAATCATTGAACCCGTAGACATATATCAATGAACTTAATTTTTTTTTTATTTGATTAGATTACACCTCTTACACTCGTGTAATTTTTTGATATTTAGGTTTATAATATTTCATTAAAGAGCAACCGAGTTCACTCAGTTTAGGTAGAAGGTTCATGATATTGAACAACTAAGTTCACATAGAATAAGTAGAAAGAATGGTGAGAAAGGGAAGCAAGTTCACAATAGAAAATGGTTAGGTTCAGTGTGACAATAGATCCATGAAATTATACATTGAGGTTCAGGGATGATACTAAGAAATGAATGACACAAGAAAAGATTCATCAATTTTAACTTGTAAGGTTCATTGGATTTTCCATGAAGGTTAAATGAACGTAAGAGATAATAAATATGTACATGTGAGACTTTTGGCATGAACTTGTCGAATTATTGATATAAATCTACAAGATTACCAATTTTGTCTTATGGGTTTCATGCGATATTTGAGTTCATGAGTTTTGCAGGTTCATCACTTTTATCTTATGAGTTCATAAGATTTTCCATGTGAGTTCATCAATTTTAATTCGTAGGTTCTTTAGTTTTTTCATAGAACTGTAGCATCTTATCTATATAAAGGTTGGCTGATGGTTGAACGAATTAAATGAAATCGGTACCTATTTAATTCTAAATCCATTTAATTTTTTAATTATCATTAATTCTAAATTCAAGTTCTCTTTGTTTCTATTAGTTAATTATCCCTTATACCTAATTAATTCTAAATCCAATTAAGTCTTTTGTTTTCTTAATTAGTTAACTTATTCTAATTCTAACCTAATCTAATATATCTTAGAAATATAGTAAAAATATATAAATTATAGTATTAGCTCCTTTATAAAGTCTTCGTGTTATTTAGAAACTTAATTAAGTCACAAATTTAAATACATACATATTCTAATAATAGAAACATGACATATTAGCTATTTTATAAGGCTTCTTTGTTATGTTAGAAACTTAATTAAGTCACAAATTAAATTAATGTGTGAGCTTCTCTTATGATAATGCAACCCTATTCTAATATTATGTTTTAAAACTACTTCAAATATAAATATAAGGAAATAAAAAACATTTATAATTAAAAACAATAATAAATTTGAGAACAACAAAAAAATAGTAACAAATAATGTGTAACTATGTTAAATCACATACGAAAATTCGTAATTTTCTCGCGCGGAGCGCGAAACCCGTATCTAGTTTACTAGTAAGTTCACAAGTTTGTAAGTTCACAGGTTCATAGGTTTAAATGCATACAAGTCAAATGATTTTTTTAATGAAAGAAAAAAATCTATGAAACCTATACATGCTCGATGTTCATAAACAAAATAAATGAAACAATAAATTGACATACCCATGTTCATAAAAAATGCATCATAATGTCATACAAAAATGGCATGAGCTTGTTTGTAGATACAAATGAACCCGCCCGTAATAATTAATGAACTTTAGCATTTATACACATGAACATGATATTATAATCGAGAAAAATAGAACAACAACCAATGATAAAGAAAAATAGAACAACATTTGCTCTGGTAGGTTACATAAATGAACCTTACAGAAAACCAATGAACCTCAAAAGAAATTTCTTTCAGGTTTCACGATTTTACTCTGGTAGGTTCTTGACTTTTCTCTTTCAGGTTCACAACTTATATTTGTAGCCTCATGATTTTTCTCTTTTAGGTTCATCATTTATATTTGTAGGCTTGTGATTTTTCTCTTTCAAGTTCTTGGTTTAATGAACATGTAAGATATATTTAATGAACATGTAACAAACCTAATGAATATAAGAGTAAACTTATGAACCTTCTAGAGAAAAATTGTGAATCTGAAAATAGAAAAGTCATGAACATACAAGAAAAAAATCATGAACCTGAAAGAGAAAATAATCTAGCTAAAAAGAAAAATCATGAACCAGAAAGAGAAAAATCATGAACCTACGAAATAAATGTGTGAACCTAGAGCGTGAATCTTACATAGGCTAGAAAAGTGAAAATATAAACCTCGCTGAAGATTCATATCTTTTAACGAGATGGTTCAAGTGAATTAACAACTAGGTTCATTTTATCATCGTCCGGGTTCATGTCATTTTTTATGAATCTTTTGTAATTTTTTTAATGAACCTGAAGTTCGAACCTTACATAGACTACAAAGTTAAAATATGAATCTAGTTAAAGATCCATATGATTTAACGAGAGGTACATGTGAATTAACAGGTAGGTTCATTTGTATTAACATGCATGCATGTTCATGTTACTTTTGATAAATGTATAAAAAAAATTAATGAACTCGAAGTTCAAATCTTACATAGATTATGAAAGTGAAGAATACGAAGGCCCTTTTTGGTAACATACACTTCAATCTAAAATTCATTTACAAAATTATATTCATGCCCTTTTTGATAATTTTACACTTTAAGTACTCAACTTCAACCAGATTATTTTTTGTCGAGCCGAACACGCCATTTCACATTTTTTACACTTTTCAATCACATAATACACCAACTTCAGCTAGTTTACCGAAATTCAGCTTCAGCTAGTTTACAAACAGCACATCATCTTCAGCTACTAGCAACTTCAGCTAGTTTATTTCTTCGCCGAACCGAACAGGCCCTAAATCTAATAGATTATCGTTCAACTGGCGGAGTTGATGAGAGACGCTCACTCCTTGCCTTTTCAAGATAATCCTAATGAGACTGATGCTTTGCTCCTGTACAAAAGAAAGTCAAACCATATGATTAGTTGGGACAACAGGAACGCAAGTACGAAGTCAACTAGATGTAGCATGCACATAAATTTCTATGGTTAACAAAGTAGGGGCCTAGAGAACATGCAAATGAAGCTCGACTGAATCTATATGATACCAACACAGGACAAGCTATTCAGAATTTTGGAAGATCAGGCCCGGAGACAATGTTGGGGTTTAAGGTAAATCGAGTTGGCAATGAAATCAAGTCTAATGTTACAAACTAAGTAAATTACACCATATAGTGAATCAACTATACAACAAGAAACGTGCATACTCTGTTTAAATTGTTCAAGCCTTATATCTGAAATGTATGAATGAAAGAAGAATACCTACATTAGACCAAGTAACTGTAATGATAAACTATCTTGTGATTGCTGGGAAATTACACAAGTGTAATATTAGAACTAACTGAACTCCATCACCAAAAATTAGTCTCATGCTAAGTCAGTTCAAGCATAAGATACACATATCATCTGCTCAACTACCCCGGAATCTCAATTTTCATCTGCATCAATCTAGATCACACAAACCATACAAATGACCAAATGAAAATAAAATCGAATACAGTAGACTAGATAACTATCTTGATCAACCAAATTCATTTCATATATTCTTCCCCACAACAAGAATTCTCATATTAGAAGTCAAAGAGGAAACATAACACTTTTCAGTGACCAAAACACAGCAATATACTAACAAGACATGATCAAAACAGCCATTTTCAGAACATTCCAACAAGACTAAATCCATCATAAACTTTATTCATTCTACTAAGAACCTTAGGCAATTGGTTTACTACAAACATGCCAGGATATATTCATGAACCTTTCGGTTATCTTTCATGAACCTCCAACCACACTAGAATGAACCTAGTTTAATTTGTTTCAATCATCAAAACTATAATGAACCTCTATGCAAATAAACATGAGCTTGGAGTCACTATACCATGAACCTAAGACAATCAATATATATATTGAACCATACTATAATGAACCTAAATGAAACTACTATGAACCATTGCCTCATCATTTGAAGAATCAAGGTATATGTAGGTCGACGATTTGATCTGATCTTACATCCTCGTCATGACACAGAAAAATGTGACGGGACACGGATTCAACTTAATTACATACCTTGAAGAACACCGATTCAGTCATGGTTCTTCAATGGCGCCATAGAAGCAGTAGATTGCGCCGATAACCTGTTCCCTAGAAGTAGTAGGTCGCTCGACCCGTAACTCGGCTTGACCCGCAGCAGGTTAATTGTGCTTATGTTCACCTCCTCCTCGACTCCTCATCTTTCATCTTTCAGTCGCTCAGATGAGCTTTGCTGAGGGAGGAACAGTCAGAGAATTCGTCGTCATAGGTGTCGAGAGAGAGGAAGGAGGTGTATGGTCAAAGGGAGAGTATTTTTTTTGACTTCTGAGAGGCAGGTGTGTCAGTATTTTAATTTTCTAATCCTACGTATGTTCTTCCCGTCTCCAATTTTTACGCTATTCATAATTCAATATAATTCGCTAGATTATTCTTAATCTATAAGAAGTCATGCGAGATCTTATTTTGTTCGTCTCATTTAGTACTTTATTAATATCAAAATTTTATAATTTTTAGAAAGATATGATAAGAGATATTAACGCCACAAAATATATCTCGGCAAATGTTTCAAAATGAAATAGGAAAAACATTAATGGACGTAAAAAGTATTTGATTTACAAAATTTTCACCGAATACAATATACTCCTTGTTTTATTTTTTATTTCTCAAATTTAATCTGAACCATCTATTTTCCGGATTAGACAGTCCATAAGAGTTTTTAGTTCTTATCTTAACCTAAGTTCTCATTTGATCATTTCTCTTGATATTTATATCCTTTGTATTTTATATATGTGACATTTAAATATGTTTACGTATGTATAATATATATATTTATATGTATGATGTATGTTTAATGTGATAAACTGGCTATTGCAATTGATCACGGTGTATATATTTTTCTACGATGAATGTGCCTACGTGTTTGACTTTAATTAAATTACATGTGACTATTAATTTGGTGGTAAATGGTCTAAGTTTCTATAATTTTTTATATGATCATTTGGATCAAGGATAATATAATCGTGATCGGATTATTAATATGTCTTGAGATTTGCTTCGATCATTATTAATTCCTAAAATCTATTGTGATATGGATAGAGAAATGGCCCAATTATCTTATGAAGATGTATTAGATTATATACATGGATTAATGGGCGGATGAGAAATGGCCTAAGTTTCCGATCACTGCTTTGGAGAAGCTAATATAGCAGCAGATTTCCTTGCACAACTTGATATTAATGGTCATTACGTTAAGACTATTCTTAACTGTAATGAAGATCATGTGTTGTTTGATGATTATATCAGAATCATTCGGCCTACCTTGATGGCCTCTAGCCTGTTCCCCTCTTACAGACCTTTCTTCCGGATCATCGCCTCAGATGGTCAGGGGTTATCACCCTCTGGTGGGTGATACCCCGTGTCTTGCATGCTTCAAAAAAAACAAAAAAAAGAGAATTATCAAGTTCTCATAAATATATATATATATATATATACGTGTACGTGTGACATTATCATAAGGTTTGTATGATTTTGGTTTTTTTCGTTGGTTTAAACGAAAGATTGAAGAACGGTGTTAATCGTCCGGATTTAGTCTCATGAGACTAAGGATCTCATTAACTATTTGAGGTCTTATAAAATTTACGGGTCTACTATATTTGGTATAGACTACTCATGATTTTAGATTACTTGATTCAAGTCTACTATATTTTATATAGATTACTTGATGAGTCTACTAGATTGGCTAGACTACCTCGTGTCTACTAGTCATGTGATGCCTTATAATATTCTTGTACCGATTGACTTTGGTTGACTAGATTACTTTTAACTCTACTAGATGATCATGTGATGCCCTAGGTGCTCGTTTGTTGATTGGCTATAATAATTGACCCTACTATACTTTGTATATATTGGTCGGTAATTTATAAATGTTATTTGTATTATATATGAAATGTTATTTATATGATAATATTATAAAGTTTTATATTTTATAATGGATACTAGACAATTGATGGTTTATGTATGACCATGTGTTACTTTATAAAGAAAATCTTGATCATGAATGACACACTTGTTATGGTGGGATGTACTAAGATTTTGATTTATTTCAATTTCTAAGGTTATGTCCATATCATATTGCTCGGAAAAGATTAGACACATAATGTGTATATAAATGTCGAGTTGTGCCTAGTCGAGCAATGATGTGTGCTAAGAGTACGCATGTATAGAAATGGTCTCTTCTATGTTTCCTTACTCTAAGAGTAAAGTGACAAATATGGGTGAAGTCATATTTTGGCTTGATATTGATAAAATATAGTCCATATAAATGGAATATATTAGACTCATGTGATATTATATGTATGATAATCATAAGTTTGCCCTACCCCAAGTGAAATATTTTGGGTGATAAAGGTAATGATTACAAATGTTAGACATTATGAAATGTTCTAAATAAAGTTCTTATGATAGAACTAAATGACTCGGTTGAAGTGTTTATACATTTGAGTCATGCCGTGTAATGATAACACCTAGCTTCTTAAAATGCCTAAACTAAATGACTTGGTTCTAGTGTAAATTATATCAAGGTTAAAGATGATTGGGGTGTAATACTCATCTGAGATTAGTTACTTGAATCCGTGAGGAAAAGAATATAATGTCATTTGATTCTAAAGTCCGTGTAATTTGATAAAGGATCAAGGATTGACATGAGTTATGTATATGGATTCTCCACCAAGTTTGTTAGCTATGAGCTATGATGAGCTATGAAAGAATCTTTAAGAAAGAAGATGAATGTCTTTGGCAAAAGATAAGGTTCTTATAAGTGTTGAAACTAGGACCAATTTTTGGATAATCAAGGTTGATATCCATGGGTCGGTTACTCGAAACTCCTAAAGTGGAAAATGTTATTGAGTAAACCGTTCGATTTCTATGTTATAAGGGAAATTAAGGTGCATGTTGATCAAGTGTTATAAGATTTAATGTGATTTCCATGTCAATGAGATTGTCTAGTGAGAATTTAGTCAAAGCTAAAGGTGAAGTATGTCTATATAAAAGTTGATGATTCATGTTATGAGTCGTCTTGTGACATGTTGGTGTTTGATAAAGCACATGTTTATTAATTAAGACATATTTGTTATGGGGAAACCATGATGGACATGGGGGAGGTGCATGAGATCTTTGATAATAGGACATGAGGGAGGTGCGTGTAGAGGTACATAAGAAACGCTCCCTCATAAGAACACTCAAGTTGTGAGCTTGAAAGTTTATACCTAGCAATGGTGTAATGACTTCTTAAGCTCGGATATTCATGGTTAAATTAATATATTATTAGTGTTATCTAATGATTTATTTAAGGTGGATATACCTTGAGAAAGACCATTGATTATGGGCTTTGGTATTGTCATTTTCTCTCGATATTAGAGAGATTGTGGATGCTAGATGATTGCATAATAACTTTGACAATGGAATAGAATTCCTAATATTGGTCAATGCCGGTATAGAGGTGGTATGATTAAGCAACTCGAATTTTGAGATCTCGGTTGTCTAAAACAAGATTATCCTAGTTTCGTTGTTGATGTGCACATAATGACTTGGGCTACTTCTTACTCAAGTGAACAATGAAATGAAAACTCCTTTGGTGTTGGAGGATTAATTGTGGTAAGACGATTACTCAAGAGTTGAGTTGGATTAAGTTTGTACGTACATGTTATGTCAAGTTGACCTTCTTGTTGATAGGGCTTAGCTAGAGACTTGAATTGGTTGACAAGTCGGTTTTAGGGATGGGTTAAGTCCGTTTGAAATCTCTAATGGTGGGACAACCAATTCCCCTCTAATACGACGTTAGAGGCTGAATTCAATGTGGAAAGCCCACATTTAAAGATTGGAACACTTGATATATGTATCATCCCAAAGTTGTGCTCGTACCTGAAAGAATGGGTTAGGATAAAGTTGTCTTCTTAATGGGCCTTTTGAAAAAATGCATTTGCGGGTGCATGATTGGAAAGAGTTCACCTATATGAGTGTGAAGTGTTTCCGCTTCAATTAGCATGAGCTTGGCTTTGTATACACTCATGAATTGATTAGGACACATGGTCGTAAAAGTGTCAAGTAGCACTTGGATTAGTGTGGAGACTTATGTGTGTTGTATCTTCAAGTATTCAAAATGGGTTGAAGGGTACAATCCGCAGGACACCCGATTCTCGAGTATTTGGAATGTGTATGACACTAAGGTGGAAATTCAATCCTAAGGACATTTTCATTTATGCATGAGTCTGGTACAAAGACTTGTTTTGAAAGGTGTGAGTCAAGGATTATGCTAAAATGGGGGTCGGTGATTTTAGTAAATCAACGTTCGTTTTAGTTTATCGAGACTCTCATATTGCTAATGAGATATCGAGTCGTTAGAACGTGGGTTAGGAGTGTGTGGAGTACACACCCATATAAACGAACTTGGATTCCATATTCATATTTTGGAGTGTAAGGTTTGAGCTTATGATCCGCGATATTAATCGGGTTGGAAAAGTTATGTACATGTTATTTGATATTAAGGTAATATGTTAAAGCAAGGTGTATAACCCGGACAAGGTTTGTCCGTGTTATTTATGTGCTAGAGGAACAAGGGCTTATAACCCGGTCCTGTCAGTCGGGATAATATCCTGTGTTGTAAGTAACTGCTTCAGAATATACTCCGGATTAGAGAAGATCCGGGTTATAAAGTGTCAGCGTGGGATATTCCACAAATATGCTTTTTTGGCGGTTGTAACCATTTTTAACATGCATTTTGTCTTCTCCAAGACATGAGGGACGACCCATACTCTATTTATAGAGTCATTTGGGTGTTGGCAAAGGTTACGAACTTAATCAATCGATTTTACGTAATCAAAGTCACAAGTACAAAACACATGTAAACTTCTAGTGTTTCTAGTTGATTGCCTTAATCTTCTAGAGTTTGCAACGTCTTATTCCACTCCAATTTTCGTGTAACCCAAAGGCAAGTGAATAGGGTCAAAATTTTGGTTTTGAAAAGTGCGTTTAGCATGATTCGTTTGCGTATCCAAGTACCAAGAATGATCAACGACACTCACCTTCTACAACACTCCCTCCGTCCCCTTTTATAATTCATGTTTCAAATTTTACACTATTCACACTTCAACATATTTTGTGACATAGCTTCTAACATATAAGAACAAATATAGTCATATGGGATATTGTTTGTTTCGTCTCTATGAATACTTTAGCATATCAAAATTTTATAACTTTTTATTGACATATAGTTAGAGATATCAACGATACAAAACGTGTCACAACAAATGTGAAAAAAAGGGGATAAACTTTTGAGCCGAAAAAATTGAGTTTTTTTTGTGATAAAGGTTAGAAACGGAGTCTCACCTAAAAACAAGTGACAACTCCTGACCATCCTGACGGATGGCCCTGAAAAATTCAGTGTGTCCGATCATTAAGTTATATCGTAGGAATACCGATCTCATTAATATGATATATTCATCAGATAAAAGTAGATCTTGATTTCAATTTAGAATTTTTTTAATGAAATGGGTACTAATATCTTGTTTTGCCAGAAGATCTGCAGCCCGATTTGCTTCTCTAAAGCAATGAAATAATCTGAGATTATGAAAGGATTTCATAACGTTCTGAATGTCAATGATAATATTTCTAATTTCCCAGGGGATTTTCCAAATATTCTTAATTGAATTAATAATTGTTAAGTTATCACCTTCAATTATCATATTTGTACACTTAAGCTTTACTGCAAATTTAACAGCATGAAGTGCCGCTAAAGCTTCAAATATCAATGGTGAAGACCAACAAACCTTTTTGTTATAAATATCGATGATATTCCCTTTGTTGTCTCTTGCTACACAAGATATATATGACTTACTAATTGATTGGAAAGAGCCATCAAAATTAATTTTAATCCAATTTTCAGGAGGTTTAATCCAAGTTTGGTTAATACATTTTTGTCTATTTCTACGATTTTTGTTTTTAGGGCCTTTGGTAGTTGTATTAGTTGATTCCCAAAATTTGAATTGTTCCCAAGCAACTCCGGCGGGGTCTTTAAATTGATGCTGATGTCTGCCAAAGATTATCGAGTTTCTGTGAGTCCATAATGAGTACCATAAAAATATTAAGGCTTCCATCTTGTTCTTATGGGTTTGTAAACTTGTAATTATGCTTTGCAATCTATTTTAAAAAGAAGTGTTAGTGGGTATATTAAATTTAAAATTTATAAGGTATTCAAATTTTTGTAATTGAGTAATTGTGTGGTTGCATTCAAAGAAGAGGTGTTCTCTGGTTTCCATCGGGTTATTACACAAGACAGATTGGAAGGGAACTCTATTATAGTATTTGTTTAATCTCTGTGATGTAGGAAGGTTATCAGATATTGCTTTCCATAAGAAATTTTGATATTTCGGCGGGATTTTCAAATTTCAGATCCAAGAGTAAATATTATCATTATGGTGTTGGTTATTCTGACTGTTAAATTGTCTAGCCGAGGCAGTAGTAAAAACACCTGAATTTTACACTGGTTTAAAACGCCACGACGTGGAGTTTAAAAATTTACTTTATATCACGATTCTGTAAAATCCCAGAAATGTTTGAAATCCGGGGTACAAAATTAATTCTTTAATATCAAAAGTTAAACGCTACGTGATAGCGTTTTTATTTCAATGTAAAAACAAAAAAATTTGGTTCCAACAAAACCCCGAAGAGAAAAACAAAATTTATATTATGGGAGAGAGTGAGTACTTATAAAAAAGGCTCAAATACCGAGAATCACCCCTTAAATGGGTCAATTTGCAAAAAACCACCTCTTAAATTTTTTTTACCAAAAACCACCCTTAAATCAGTTTCGTTTGCCCAGAACCACCCCACCTCACTTTTTCGTTAAACTTCTGTCCGTTTAAATTTTTAATTTTTAATTTTTTTTAGGCTCAAATACCGAAAACCACCCCTTAAATGGGTCAATTTGCAAAAAACCACCTCTTAAATTTTCTTTAATCTTTTTATTGTTTTTTTAATTCAATTTAACCCCTTTAATTTTCTATACCCAAAATTCCCTAATAAAACCCTAATATCCAACTTAACCCCTTCATCTTCCACATCTCGCTCCACTCTCCTTGACTCCATTTACCGCTCCAATGATTAATCCAGCCATGATCTTCGATCATCTTCTGATCTCGCTCTCAATCGTTGCTGAAGAGTTTCTCTTCGAAGAATTAGGGCTCAAGAAGCAGAATTACGGCTTAATCGCCCCTCCGCCGCCGCTCACTCGGATCGATGAAGGTGCCCTCGTCTCCAGGAAGCTCCACGGAATCTTAGCTCTGTTGGCCGGTTTTTGTCTTCCGCCGACTCCGGTTTCCTTTACAGTACGAAGAAGAAGAAGAAGAAGAAGAACTTACCAAATCTGAGCTTGCGGAGCCGATCGGAAGTGAGAAAGTTGAGAGATTTCTAGAGGTCTTCCAAATCAAAAAGGCTTGAAGAGCTTCTCCCACTCGTTTGGGGATTTGGGCCGGGTTGTTTGACGGAATTGGTGGGAGTGAATGGAATTCCGCCATTAATGGAGGATGAAAGGTCGAAAATGAGCCCTTATTAAGTTTAGGAGAAGAATTAGAGAGTTGAATAATTGGATATTAGAGTTTTATTAGCGAGATGTGGAAGATGAAGGGGCTAAGTTGGATATTAGGGTTTTATTTGGGAATTTTGGGTAAAGAAAATTAAAGGGGTTATTGAATTAAAAAGATAAAAATAAAAAGAAAAAGTAAAACAATGAAAAGATTAAAGAAAATTTAAGAGGTGGTTTTTTGCAAATTGACTCATTTAAGGGATGATTTTCGGTAATTGAGCCTAAAAAATTTAAAAATTTAAAATTGACGGAAGTTTAACGGAAAAGTGGGGTGGGGTGGTTCTGGACAAACGGAACTGATTTAAGGGTGGTTTTCGGTAAAAAAAAAATTAAGAGGTGATTTTTTGCAAATTGACCCATTTAAGGGATAATTTTCGGTATTTGATCCTATAAAAAAAGTGATTTTGGTACATTGTTATTGTAAATGTTGTTATAGGATTAGTTAGCGAGATAATGTATCGTTTCGTTATTTTATACTCCATCTCAAATCTCAAATAAATGACAGCTCTTATCATCCGTATAGTAGATGATTATAAAAAACGCTAGAAAATAAACATTTTAATTAAACAAAAACAAATCACGTCTAAACATTTTTTATACTTTTTTATTAAAAGAAACGGGACATTGTTACAAAGTTTAGTGAATTAACATATCATGTTTTTTTCACAATCGTGCTCGGTCTCCTCGGGCCTCATCTATTATAAAATGGATTATGTAAATGATTTGAGAGTTGATTTTTTTTTTTTTTTTGGTTTCCAACTCTAGTTCAGCGGTTAGGAGACTCCCCTAGTACCATTACATCTAGAGTTCGAGCTGCGTGGGTGACTCTTGTTGGATCGGTTAGCACAGTTACTTCCTAGGGAACAATAGGTATTGTTCCTCAGAAGGTATTGCAGCGGAATAATAATATGCAAGAAGTAAACTTTGACACAAGATTTATAGTGGAAACCTCAACCTTTTGTGTTGAGTAAAACCACCACCCTCAAGCTTCTCACTTGAAGGATTTAGAAGGGTGTACTTATCTTATTGATTTCTTGTTCGTTACAAAAGAGAGCTCGGATTACGATCACGAATCACTCCTCTCACTCGAGCCCGAACTCAACCTCTAAGCCTAAGTATCACTCTTCTTCTTCTTCTCTGAATACTCAGCCGTGTAACTTCAATCAATGCGTCAATTAATTCCTAAGTCTCAACCTAGCTTTTATACTAAGATAGTCTAGGTTAAAAATAAGGAAGTAAATCTATAAGGAAATAATATCTTTTAGGAAAAGATAATATTTCCTTCCATAAAATCTTATCCCCCCAACTGCCAAGATCACGATCTTTCTTGAATATATCTTCTTCGAATATATCTTCTTCTTGATATCTTCGTTTCCCTCATACATCCTTTTGAGTGCATTGAAGATATCATGGGCAGTTTTGTAGCGGAGGACTTTTCTTTGATCAGAAGGACCTAGAGCTGCGAGCATGACTTTCTTGGCTCGCATGTTGAGTTCCAGCACCTTGTAATCAGCGTCTTGATAATCAGCCCTCGACTTTAATTTGACTCCAGTGGGATCAGTAGGATCAAGAATTTTGATATCGCCAAACTCTACCACTTTCCACATCTGTCCATGAAGCGAGCAGATATGCGACTCGATCTGTTCCACCCAATAAGAGAATTCTCCGAATTTGAGCACCGGGGGTTTCCAGAACGAATCATTGATGACAGTTTGTGAACCCTTACTTCCTGCAAAGCTAACAAAAATCTAGAGACCAGGCTCTGATACCAATTGTTGGATCGGTTAGCACAGTTACTTCCTAGGGAACAATAGGTATTGTTCCTCAGGAGGTATTGCAGCGGAATAATAATATGCAAGAAGTAAACTTTGACACAAGATTTAGAGTGGAAACCTCAACCTTTTTGTGTTGAGTAAAACCACCACCCTCAAGCTTCTCACTTGAAGGATTTAGAAGGGTGTACTTATCTTATTGATTTCTTGTTCGTTACAAAAGAGAGCTCGGATTACGATCACGAATCACTCCTCTCACTCGAGCCCGAACTCAACCTCTAAGCCTAAGTATCACTCTTCTTCTTCTTCTCTGAATACTCAGCCGTGTAACTTCAATCAATGCGTCAATTAATTCCTAAGTCTCAACCTAGCTTTTATACTAAGATAGTCTAGGTTAAAAATAAGGAAGTAAATCTATAAGGAAATAATATCTTTTAGGAAAAGATAATATTTCCTTCCATAAAATCTTATCCGCCCAACTGCCAAGATCACGATCTTTCTTCGAATATATCTTCTCTCAGATCTTTCCTTTAAAAACTCATTCCTTTATCTCGCTCTCTTTCCGATCGAGCTTTCCTAAAGTAGAACACCGCTGTGTACCGCTGTGTAACGTTCCTTTCTTAGCAACGATCCTGAAACACTCAGACAACTCATTAGCAGAATGTTTGTCTCCATTCAAAACATGAAGGAGCCTCAACAAATTCCCCCTTTTTGATGGTGACAAACATTCTCTTCTTTAAGGCATATAGACACTTAAGATATAAGACACGAAAAATGTATTCACAATATGCACATAAATAGTTTCCCTTAGGATTGTTACTCGTAGAGGAAGGATCTGATATTCCCCCTAAAACCTTGAACTTCCTTTATTTTCCCCCTTTTGGCATCATCAAAAAGCTAACTTAATCATATAAGAACTTAAGGCAAGTGAAGTCAGGTCACAAAACAAGCTTTCCATTGATTAATAAGCGTCTAAGGAGCTGACGCTGGTACATAGTCAAACAGGAAAGAAAACACAAACAGAGCAAACAAAAGAAGGTCAAGCAAATTAAGCAAAGGGTACAATAAAGCATAGAAGAGAAGAGGTTGATGTGCTAGGGAACAGAAAGTGGGGGTCAGAAGTAAGGAAGGAAGGGTGCACTGGCAGCGTCTTGATACTGCGAAGGGAACCTTACTGGTTTGATTTCGTCCAACGACGGATCTCATCCTTCAGGGCAGTGATCTCCTTAGCTAGCCTGTGTTGTTGTTCAGAAAGAAGTCCAACAAGCGTGCACAATTCCTCCAACTTATCATTTTGATAGACCATAGTAGGCGCTTCATTCTGTTCCTCTTGAGGGTCTTCAGACATGGCATCAATCTCAATATTGTCCAAGGCCCTTACCCAAGCACCATCAGCATTCTTGTCAAATCTCATCTTTTTCAAGTTAGCCTCAGCAAGTTCTCGTGCATGCACAGCATCAGCAGGCCCAGACTCATACACCTTCAGATATTCTAAGACCTTTTTCACAATTCCAGGGAAAGGAAGACCGTGCCTGTCAATCTTCCTGGCATGAGCCATGTGCAGCATGATGATCTTAGGCAGATTGATGGCTTTCCTGAGGAGCATTTTATCCATGATTAGAAAGTCCTGGATCAGTATTGTGGTGCGCTTCTGCTCTCTGGGGGTAATGTTGCTGATGACGTAACTGTGAAGCACTCGATTCACAATTCCCATGGATGTTGTAGACATCTCGCCTACCACCTCAGTGTTGAAGTCCTGAGAGACACTCTGAATAGCAGCCAAGCTCACTTCCTTAGGCCACTGACCTTTAACATACTCCTCAAACCCACAGTGAGGAACTCCAAGAATTAATCCTAATTCAGTGCTTGAAAAGACATGAGTTTCCTTACCCAGTTTGAAAGAGGCTTGTACAGCATGAGGCTTCTCAGTGATGGTGAGGGATGTGTAGAACTGACGGAGCAGATGATCATTTACCTGTTCAGCGGAGCAGAACAGCTTTTCCCAGCCTTGGAAGCGAACCATGTCAACCAGTACATCCATTCCATTGTTGATCAAGAATTGGGCGTTGAATATCAGGTCCCTGATGATCACGCTCTTTCCCAGAGCTTTGCCTTCAACAATTGATTTTGGAGCTTTCTTGGCTCTGGGTGGTTTTGCTGCAAGACTCCGAGTGCGAGGGCGAGAGAGAGAGGCTTCGACTTTTGTCTTTTTGAGGGTGGGCTCATCAGATTCCTCAGAGACGACGGTTGACGACCGTCGAGGGGTAGATCGAGCCTTTCGTTTGATGATTGGTTCATCCTCGTCTTCCATAGTCAGGTCTGTTACATCCAGACCCTTTCCCTTTTCTTTCCTTCGACTTTCTTCCTCTGTTTCCTCCAGAACACTTGCAATACCCAGATCTGTTGGCGTTGTGGCCGAGGTGGTACCTTCGGACTTTGTTTCTTGTGGGCTTGCCTCAGGTACTGTTAATTTTGGAGCAGTGATGGATTCAGGGACAGAGCTAGGGTTAGGGTTAGATTTTTGTGGTGAGGGCTCTGTGGAGAGAGGCGGGCTGAGGAGCTTTACTGTGGAAGGAGTAGAGATTTTTTCTGTGGAGGTGTTGGAGGTGGTGTGAATGGGTGTGACTGGAGGAGTTTTAGATTTGGCCGGAGATGGTGTGGGTGTGGTTGTTTTGGCTGGCTTTGGTGAGGGGGTTTTTGATTTGGCTGGTGATGGAGAGGGTGATTTTTCTTTGGTCTGCGTTGGAGGAGGTGATTGGGTTTCTGCAGGATATTCGATGGCGACTCCTATGGCGGCCAGTATTCGTCTTATTGTTTCAGGGCTTTCTTTGCCTGTGAGAGAGATGGAGTTTGAGTTCACCATTGCTGAGAGCTTTTGGGGATTGAGGGTTTTAGGGTTCTGAAGGTATGTTCTTGAGAGGATCTGAGGCATGAAGAGGAAGACTCAAGACGATCCCTTTTTATAATAAGACGTCTGCAGAAACAAACTCTTCAAATCTGCAAATTTCCTTGTGTGAATTTGTTTCCATAAATTCGCCAGTTGTTGTTGCCGCAATTTTCTCCAATCCAAATCCTTCCCTTTTCATCATGAACCTTGGGAGAAAAACTACCATTATTGATCTGTACCTCCTGTCACTTCATACGGCGCTAATAACCATAAAGTTCCCACTTGCAGATTTCAGAGCACAGCCTTTTCACCTTTCCTTCCTTATCTGATGTCGATGGTGTGTGATGGTTGGGGTAATGTTACCAGAAAGGGTACAAAGAGAACATCACACGAAAATAGCATATATAGCATGAATTTTAATAATTTTATATCATGGCGAGTGAGTCCAGTTGTGAATGAATAAACAGGGCTCATAGGACTATCATCCATGAAGGCTAAGGGTGGCAGTAGATTTCCTCTATCCTTTGGGCTTATATTGTGGGTTCAGTACATCAAGAGGAATCTTTTGGGCTAGAAATAAGACCTTTGCTCAAAATAACATGACATCAATTGAATACAGTGATTGGTAACTTTCCTAAGCATGAATAGTACTAGCATGCGGCACAAAAGACACGAATTCATATCATGGGAAATCAAGAGTGACCATGCTTCAAAAGATCAAGTGCAGAATGAATAAATTAGCTAATTTCTCCAATCATTGGGGGTTTTATAGAAGAGCTAGATCATTCGAGAGAAATCATACCTAACCCCAGTCGTAACTTCTCAAAAGGGGCCTTATTTAGTGGCTTTGTGAATATGTCCGCGATTTGATCCTCAGACCGAACGTGCTCCATAGAGACGATTCCCTTTTCCACACAATCACGTAGAAAGTGATGTCTAATATCAATGTGCTTGGTCCTTGAGTGCTGCACAGGATTTTTAGAGATATCAATAGCACTTGTGTTATCACATAGAATAGGAACGTTACCTAGAGTAATACCAAAATCACTTAGCTGTTGTTTGAGCCATATGAGTTGTGAGCAACAAGCAGTTGCGGCTACATACTCAGCTTCAGCAGTGGAGAGAGCAACTGTGGTTTTTTTCTTGGAAGCCCATGACACAAGACATGGACCGAGAAATTGAGCCATCCCAGAGGTGGATTTCCTGTCTGGCTTGTAACCATCGAAGTCTGCATCTGTATATCCTAGTAGTTCAAGACTTCCTCCTCTTGGGTACCACAAGCAAAGATCATTTGTTCCTCTTAAGTACCTCAAGATCCTCTTCACTGCAGCGACATGTGTTTCTCTGGGACTTGCTTGAAACCTAGCAAAAAAACACACACTTTGCATAATATCAGGCCTACTAGCGGTTAGATAAAGCAATGAGCCTATCATTCCACGGTAGACTTTTTGATCAGCTTCCTTCTTGTCTGCATCAATTCCTATTGTGTCATTTGGGGACATAGGAGTGGAACAATCCTTGGCATCTGTCATCCCAAATTTTCTGATGCATTCCCGGAGATACTTTTGTTGATGAACCTTTGTTCCTTCTTCAGTTTGGACCACTTGTAAACCCTGAAAGAATTTAAGTTCACCCACCATGCTCATTTCAAATTCACTTTCCATCAGTTTGGTGAACTTTGTAACTAGCTGCTCGTTGGTGGAACCAAATATAATGTCATCAACATACACTTGCACAACCAGAGTGTGCTTACCTTCCTTCAGTAGGAACAGAGTCCTGTCGACTTCCCTTCTGACATAACCATGGGATAAGAGGAACTGAGATAACCTTTCATACCATGCACGTGGAGCCTGTTTGAGACCATAGAGTGCCTTATCAAGGATGAATACATGATCGGGATGTGAAGGATCTGCAAAACCAGGTGTTTGCTCAACATACACTTCTTCTTTGAGAACACCATTCAAGAAGGCAGTCTTTATATCCATTTGTTGCAACTTGAATCCATGATGAGCAGAGTAAGCAATCAAGAGACGTATAGCTTCCAACCTTGCAACTGGAGCGAAAGTCTCATCATAATCAATTCCTTCTTGCTGGTTATAACCCTTAACAACCAGTCTGGCTTTGTTCCTCGTAACTTGTCCCTTGTCATCCATCTTGTTCCTAAAAACCCATTTGGTACCGATGACGGATCTATCCTTAGGTCTGGGAACCAGTCTCCACACTTCGTTTCTCTCAAATTGATGAAGCTCTTCTTGCATAGCATTTACCCATTCTGGATCTTTTAGAGCTTCTTCAATTGTCTTTGGTTCAACTACAGAAACAAAAGCACAAAAAGCATGAAATATAGGATTTAAGGTTAGGATGGAACAATCCTTCGAATTTGGATCAGGTGAAGTATCAGAAGTTGAAGCAGAAGCGCAGTTGCACACGTAGTCCATGAGTCTTGATGGAGGACCATGGATACGAGTGCTATGACGAGTTCCTCCTACTTGAAGTTCTTCAACACCTGTTTGTTCCTCGTTAGGGATATGTTCCCCCTGAGATCCAGATACTTCCTCCAGTACGCTTTCTGTCTGAATTTGATCATTGTTTGCTTCTGTAGAGAGAGTTCCTTGTACTTGGTTGACTTCTTCACTGGGATCTTGTACATGATCTTCCAAGAGTTGAAAGTGTTCCTTGTCTTCTTCAGTTAAGGGAAGGACATTTGAATCCTGCACAAGGGTACCAACCATAATACTTTCATCAAAGAATACATGTATACTTTCCTCAACCTTCTTGGTTCTCCTGTTGTACACTTTATAAGCTCTGCTTTGTGGTGAGTATCCAACGAAGGTTCCTTCGTCACTTCTTGGATCAAACTTTCCCAGACTTTCCTTCCCGTTGTTGTGTACAAAACATTTGCAACCAAAGACTCTAAGATGTGAAACATTAGGCTTTCTTCCCCTAAACAATTCATATGGGGTTTTCTCTATCATGGGCCTTAGCATTGCACGGTTGAGCACATAGCAAGCAGCATTCAGTGCCTCAGCCCAGAAGTTCCTAGGAAGACCACTTGCAATCAGCATTGTTCTTGTCATGTCTTCCAGTGTTCTGTTTTTCCTCTCAACCACTCCATTTTGCTGTGGAGTTCTTAGAGCAGAGAAGTTATGATTAATTCCTTTGGTCTTGCACAGGGACAGGAACTGAGAGTTTTCGAACTCCGTTCCATGGTCAGTACGTATAGACTTTAGGTGTAGACCTAACTGATTTTCAACAGCATGCAACCAATACTTAAATTCATCAAACACATCTTCCTTAGATGCAAGAAAGATTGTCCATGTGTACCTGGAGTAATCGTCTACTATGACAAACACATATTTATTTTCTCCACGACTCTGAGTACGCATAGGCCCACACAGATCCATGTGGATGAGTTCCAGAGGTTTAGAAGTACTTACCTGCTTCTTCGATTTGAAGGATGATCTTACCTGTTTTCCTCTTGTACATGCTATGCACACCTCTTCAGCTAGACTGTCTATCTTTGGTAGACCTACCACTAGGTCCTTGTTGTGAAGTTTGGATAGAAGTCTGAGGCTAGCATGTGCAAATCGTTTGTGCCATAAGTTTGATTCCTTAGTTTGGACAGTTAGGCATAGTTCCTCTTCTGGGATGAAAGAAGGATCCACTTTGTATAGATTGTTTTCAGTAATGCCTCTTAGAAGAATCTTCCCTGTCTTAACATTCTCAACCAAACATTCATCAGTAGTAAAGACAACCCTATTTTGACCATCCTGGCACATTTGACGTACACTCAACAGATCAAAAGTAAGGTTGTCTACAAGAGTAACGTTATTCACAAAGAGTTTGTCAGAAATTCTTACCTTTCCCACTCCTACTACTTCACCCTGACTGTTGTTCCCAAAGGTTATAGAACCATTGGTTTGTGGATGGAGAGATATGAACCAGTCTTTGTTCCCTGTCATGTGAATCGAGCAAGCGCTATCTATATACCAGGAACATTTCTTCCCTCCATCCTGCAAGTAAAATATTAGTTTTTACGAACCCAGGCAAGCTTAGGCTTACCTGGATTAGGAAAGACCCTTCTATTTCTTGGTTCATTGAGGACAATTTTTATCCTAGGAGTGTTGCTAACATTGGATTGTTGCCTGGAATGGTAAGCTCTTTCATCATCTTTCCTTTTAAGATTACAGTTCTGTTTGTAGTGACCTGCTTTACCACAGTACCAGCAAACTTTGTGATTCCATAGATTCACATACTTGCTTTGACCTGGCCAGATGGGTTTATTGTTGATCCTTGATTGAAAGTCAATCTGTACCGGTTTGATGTTCTGAACTTGTTTAAGCCACATGTGGTAAGCCTTTTGTCCATCAAACCAGACTTTCTCCTCACTATTCTTGAACCTATCTTCCCCCTTGGATCCACTGTGGGAGCAACCAGAGTTGGATCCACCACAATGTTCCTCGTAAGAAGAAGGAGTTCGAGTATCTGAGGGAATGTTACTAGTTTGGGAACCTAGAGGCTTTTTGTAACCTAGTCCAGTACGAGGTACAAATCGTTTGGAGAAGTCATCCTTTTCTTTTTCAATCTTGGAAGCAACATACTCATCCAACCAGATCTTCTTTCTTTCTTCCTCACTTCCCTTTAGATCTACTGCTTCTTTAGTTAACTTAGAGTTACTCAGTTTTAACATAAGAATTTCTGATTCAAGCTTCGTAACTTTAATGTTAAGGGAAGTGATGGTAGATTGATAGGTAGGGCAAGACTTGCATACATCTGGGGAAGGGAATGAAACTTTCTCAAGTTTGGTGACTTTTGAAACCCAAAGCTTGTTTTCTTCAACCAAGTTAGAGATAGTTTCATTCTTTTCTTCCAGAAGTAAATTTAGATTTCCATTTTCCTCCCCTAAGGACTTTATAGCTTTTATGATCTGCGATTTTGTTCTGGTAAGTAAAATGGAATCGAGTTCAGAATCAGTTACCTCATCTTCCGATTCTCCTCCAGCGGCCATAAGACACGTTTCCTTTGAGATATATGTAGAGTCATCATCTGAGTCAGACGCACCCCATGCAGCTATCATGGCTTCCTTTCTTTCCCGAGCAGGGACAGGTGCTTCTCCTGTCTTCTTCTTGAAACAGTTCCTTGCAAAATGTCCTTTCCTTTGACAGTGATAGCAGACAATGTCTTTGGCATCTTTGTTCCCATCAGTGGAACGTTGCATGTTGCGACTTCCTCTCCAGACTTTGCGAAATGCCCGAGTGATAAGGGCAATTTCTTCATCACCATCTTCATCCTCATCATCTTCCTGAGCAAGGTCGAAAGCCTTTTCAACCTTTAAAGCAATGCTTTGTGATTTTTCAGATTTTTCACTTTCTCTTCTAGAGGCTTTGCTTTGTTGAATGCATGCATTACTCTGAAGTCGAGCAACCAACTGCTCCAGAGTAATGTTCTTAATGTCGTTTTGTGCCTGAAGAGCCAGTGAAAAGGCATCCCACTTTGCTGATAAACCCTGAAGAAATTGATGAGTAATCTTCCATTCAGGAATTGTTTCCCCTAGAAACTCCAATTGACCTACATATCCCTGAAATCGAGAGTGAAACTCATCAAGAGATTCATTCTTTCCTTGGACAGCGCTATCATACTCCTTAGTGAGTGCAAGAATCCTGTTCTTCTTGATATCTTCGTTTCCCTCATACATCCTTTTGAGTGCATTGAAGATATCATGGGCAGTTTTGTAGCGGAGGACTTTTCTTTGATCAGAAGGACCTAGAGCTGCGAGCATGACTTTCTTGGCTCGCATGTTGAGTTCCAGCACCTTGTAATCAGCGTCTTGATAATCAGCCCTCGACTTTAATTTGACTCCAGTGGGATCAGTAGGATCAAGAATTTTGATATCGCCAAACTCTACCACTTTCCACATCTGTCCATGAAGCGAGCAGATATGCGACTCGATCTGTTCCACCCAATAAGAGAATTCTCCGAATTTGAGCACCGGGGGTTTCCAGAACGAATCATTGATGGCAGTTTGTGAACCCATACTTCCTGCAAAGCTAACAAAAATCTAGAGACCAGGCTCTGATACCAATTGTTGGATCGGTTAGCACAGTTACTTCCTAGGGAACAATAGGTATTGTTCCTCAGGAGGTATTGCAGCGGAATAATAATATGCAAGAATTAAACTTTGACACAAGATTTAGAGTGGAAACCTCAACCTTTTTGTGTTGAGTAAAACCACCACCCTCAAGCTTCTCACTTGAAGGATTTAGAAGGGTGTACTTATCTTATTGATTTCTTGTTCGTTACAAAAGAGAGCTCGGATTACGATCACGAATCACTCCTCTCACTCGAGCCCGAACTCAACCTCTAAGCCTAAGTATCACTCTTCTTCTTCTTCTCTGAATACTCAGCCGTGTAACTTCAATCAATGCGTCAATTAATTCCTAAGTCTCAACCTAGCTTTTATACTAAGATAGTCTAGGTTAAAAATAAGGAAGTAAATCTATAAGGAAATAATATCTTTTAGGAAAAGATAATATTTCCTTCCATAAAATCTTATCCGCCCAACTGCCAAGATCACGATCTTTCTTCGAATATATCTTCTCTCAGATCTTTCCTTTAAAAACTCATTCCTTTATCTCGCTCTCTTTCCGATCGAGCTTTCCTAAAATAGAACACCGCTGTGTACCGCTGTGTAACGTTCCTTTCTTAGCAACGATCCTGAAACACTCAGACAACTCATTAGCAGAATGTTTGTCTCCATTCAAAACATGAAGGAGCCTCAACAAATTCCCCCTTTTTGATGGTGACAAACATTCTCTTCTTTAAGGCATATAGACACTTAAGATATAAGACACGAAAAATGTATTCACAATATGCACATAAATAGTTTCCCTTAGGATTGTTACTCGTAGAGGAAGGATCTGATATTCCCCCTAAAACCTTGAACTTCCTTTATTTTCCCCCTTTTGGCATCATCAAAAAGCTAACTTAATCATATAAGAACTTAAGGCAAGTGAAGTCAGGTCACAAAACAAGCTTTCCATTGATTAATAAGCGTCTAAGGAGCTGACGCTGGTACATAGTCAAACAGGAAAGAAAACACAAACAGAGCAAACAAAAGAAGGTCAAGCAAATTAAGCAAAGGGTACAATAAAGCATAGAAGAGAAGAGGTTGATGTGCTAGGGAACAGAAAGTGGGGGTCAGAAGTAAGGAAGGAAGGGTGCACTGGCAGCGTCTTGATACTGCGAAGGGAACCTTACTGGTTTGATTTCGTCCAACGACGGATCTCATCCTTCAGGGCAGTGATCTCCTTAGCTAGCCTGTGTTGTTGTTCAGAAAGAAGTCCAACAAGCGTGCACAATTCCTCCAACTTATCATTTTGATAGACCATAGTAGGCGCTTCATTCTGTTCCTCTTGAGGGTCTTCAGACATGGCATCAATCTCAATATTGTCCAAGGCCCTTACCCAAGCACCATCAGCATTCTTGTCAAATCTCATCTTTTTCAAGTTAGCCTCAGCAAGTTCTCGTGCATGCACAGCATCAGCAGGCCCAGACTCATACACCTTCAGATATTCTAAGACCTTTTTCACAATTCCAGGGAAAGGAAGACCGTGCCTGTCAATCTTCCTGGCATGAGCCATGTGCAGCATGACGATCTTAGGCAGATTGATGGCTTTCCTGAGGAGCATTTTATCCATGATTAGAAAGTCCTGGATCAGTATTGTGGTGCGCTTCTGCTCTCTGGGGGTAATGTTGCTGATGACGTAACTGTGAAGCACTCGATTCACAATTCCCATGGATGCTGTAGACATCTCGCCTACCACCTCAGTGTTGAAGTCCTGAGAGACACTCTGAATAGCAGCCAAGCTCACTTCCTTAGGCCACTGACCTTTAACATACTCCTCAAACCCACAGTGAGGAACTCCAAGAATTAATCCTAATTCAGTGCTTGAAAAGACATGAGTTTCCTTACCCAGTTTGAAAGAGGCTTGTACAGCATGAGGCTTCTCAGTGATGGTGAGGGATGTGTAGAACTGACGGAGCAGATGATCATTTACCTGTTCAGCGGAGCAGAACAGCTTTTCCCAGCCTTGGAAGCGAACCATGTCAACCAGTACATCCATTCCATTGTTGATCAAGAATTGGGCGTTGAATATCAGGTCCCTGATGATCACGCTCTTTCCCAGAGCTTTGCCTTCAACAATTGATTTTGGAGCTTTCTTGGCTCTGGGTGGTTTTGCTGCAAGACTCCGAGTGCGAGGGCGAGAGAGAGAGGCTTCGACTTTTGTCTTTTTGAGGGTGGGCTCATCAGATTCCTCAGAGACGACGGTTGACGACCGTCGAGGGGTAGATCGAGCCTTTCGTTTGATGATTGGTTCATCCTCGTCTTCCATAGTCAGGTCTGTTACATCCAGACCCTTTCCCTTTTCTTTCCTTCGACTTTCTTCCTCTGTTTCCTCCAGAACACTTGCAATACCCAGATCTGTTGGCGTTGTGGCCGAGGTGGTACCTTCGGACTTTGTTTCTTGTGGGCTTGCCTCAGGTACTGTTAATTTTGGAGCAGTGATGGATTCAGGGACAGAGCTAGGGTTAGGGTTAGATTTTTGTGGTGAGGGCTCTGTGGAGAGAGGCGGGCTGAGGAGCTTTACTGTGGAAGGAGTAGAGATTTTTTCTGTGGAGGTGTTGGAGGTGGTGTGAATGGGTGTGACTGGAGGAGTTTTAGATTTGGCCGGAGATGGTGTGGGTGTGGTTGTTTTGGCTGGCTTTGGTGAGGGGGTTTTTGATTTGGCTGGTGATGGAGAGGGTGATTTTTCTTTGGTCTGCGTTGGAGGAGGTGATTGGGTTTCTGCAGGATATTCGATGGCGACTCCTATGGCGGCCAGTATTCGTCTTATTGTTTCAGGGCTTTCTTTGCCTGTGAGAGAGATGGAGTTTGAGTTCACCATTGCTGAGAGCTTTTGGGGATTGAGGGTTTTAGGGTTCTGAAGGTATGTTCTTGAGAGGATCTGAGGCATGAAGAGGAAGACTCAAGACGATCCCTTTTTATAATAAGACGTCTGCAGAAACAAACTCTTCAAATCTGCAAATTTCCTTGTGTGAATTTGTTTCCATAAATTCGCCAGTTGTTGTTGCCGCAATTTTCTCCAATCCAAATCCTTCCCTTTTCATCATGAACCTTGGGAGAAAAACTACCATTATTGATCTGTACCTCCTGTCACTTCATACGGCGCTAATAACCATAAAGTTCCCACTTGCAGATTTCAGAGCACAGCCTTTTCACCTTTCCTTCCTTATCTGATGTCGATGGTGTGTGATGGTTGGGGTAATGTTACCAGAAAGGGTACAAAGAGAACATCACACGAAAATAGCATATATAGCATGAATTTTAATAATTTTATATCATGGCGAGTGAGTCCAGTTGTGAATGAATAAACAGGGCTCATAGGACTATCATCCATGAAGGCTAAGGGTGGCAGTAGATTTCCTCTATCCTTTGGGCTTATATTGTGGGTTCAGTACATCAAGAGGAATCTTTTGGGCTAGAAATAAGACCTTTGCTCAAAATAACATGACATCAATTGAATACAGTGATTGGTAACTTTCCTAAGCATGAATAGTACTAGCATGCGGCACAAAAGACACGAATTCATATCATGGGAAATCAAGAGTGACCATGCTTCAAAAGATCAAGTGCAGAATGAATAAATTAGCTAATTTCTCCAATCATTGGGGGTTTTATAGAAGAGCTAGATCATTCGAGAGAAATCATACCTAACCCCAGTCGTAACTTCTCAAAAGGGGCCTTATTTAGTGGCTTTGTGAATATGTCCGCGATTTGATCCTCAGACCGAACGTGCTCCATAGAGACGATTCCCTTTTCCACACAATCACGTAGAAAGTGATGTCTAATATCAATGTGCTTGGTCCTTGAGTGCTGCACAGGATTTTTAGAGATATCAATAGCACTTGTGTTATCACATAGAATAGGAACGTTACCTAGAGTAATACCAAAATCACTTAGCTGTTGTTTGAGCCATATGAGTTGTGAGCAACAAGCAGCTGCGGCTACATACTCAGCTTCAGCAGTGGAGAGAGCAACTGTGGTTTTTTTCTTGGAAGCCCATGACACAAGACATGGACCGAGAAATTGAGCCATCCCAGAGGTGGATTTCCTGTCTGGCTTGTAACCATCGAAGTCTGCATCTGTATATCCTAGTAGTTCAAGACTTCCTCCTCTTGGGTACCACAAGCAAAGATCATTTGTTCCTCTTAAGTACCTCAAGATCCTCTTCACTGCAGCGACATGTGTTTCTCTGGGACTTGCTTGAAACCTAGCAAAAAAACACACACTTTGCATAATATCAGGCCTACTAGCGGTTAGATAAAGCAATGAGCCTATCATTCCACGGTAGACTTTTTGATCAGCTTCCTTCTTGTCTGCATCAATTCCTATTGTGTCATTTGGGGACATAGGAGTGGAACAATCCTTGGCATCTGTCATCCCAAATTTTCTGATGCATTCCCGGAGATACTTTTGTTGATGAACCTTTGTTCCTTCTTCAGTTTGGACCACTTGTAAACCCTGAAAGAATTTAAGTTCACCCACCATGCTCATTTCAAATTCACTTTCCATCAGTTTGGTGAACTTTGTAACTAGCTGCTCGTTGGTGGAACCAAATATAATGTCATCAACATACACTTGCACAACCAGAGTGTGCTTACCTTCCTTCAGTAGGAACAGAGTCCTGTCGACTTCCCTTCTGACATAACCATGGGATAAGAGGAACTGAGATAACCTTTCATACCATGCACGTGGAGCCTGTTTGAGACCATAGAGTGCCTTATCAAGGATGAATACATGATCGGGATGTGAAGGATCTGCAAAACCAGGTGTTTGCTCAACATACACTTCTTCTTTGAGAACACCATTCAAGAAGGCAGTCTTTATATCCATTTGTTGCAACTTGAATCCATGATGAGCAGAGTAAGCAATCAAGAGACGTATAGCTTCCAACCTTGCAACTGGAGCGAAAGTCTCATCATAATCAATTCCTTCTTGCTGGTTATAACCCTTAACAACCAGTCTGGCTTTGTTCCTCGTAACTTGTCCCTTGTCATCCATCTTGTTCCTAAAAACCCATTTGGTACCGATGACGGATCTATCCTTAGGTCTGGGAACCAGTCTCCACACTTCGTTTCTCTCAAATTGATGAAGCTCTTCTTGCATAGCATTTACCCATTCTGGATCTTTTAGAGCTTCTTCAATTGTCTTTGGTTCAACTACAGAAACAAAAGCACAAAAAGCATGAAATATAGGATTTAAGGTTAGGATGGAACAATCCTTCGAATTTGGATCAGGTGAAGTATCAGAAGTTGAAGCAGAAGCGCAGTTGCACACGTAGTCCATGAGTCTTGATGGAGGACCATGGATACGAGTGCTATGACGAGTTCCTCCTACTTGAAGTTCTTCAACACCTGTTTGTTCCTCGTTAGGGATATGTTCCCCCTGAGATCCAGATACTTCCTCCAGTACGCTTTCTGTCTGAATTTGATCATTGTTTGCTTCTGTAGAGAGAGTTCCTTGTACTTGGTTGACTTCTTCACTGGGATCTTGTACATGATCTTCCAAGAGTTGAAAGTGTTCCTTGTCTTCTTCAGTTAAGGGAAGGACATTTGAATCCTGCACAAGGGTACCAACCATAATACTTTCATCAAAGACTACATGTATACTTTCCTCAACCTTCTTGGTTCTCCTGTTGTACACTTTATAAGCTCTGCTTTGTGGTGAGTATCCAACGAAGGTTCCTTCGTCACTTCTTGGATCAAACTTTCCCAGACTTTCCTTCCCGTTGTTGTGTACAAAACATTTGCAACCAAAGACTCTAAGATGTGAAACATTAGGCTTTCTTCCCCTAAACAATTCATATGGGGTTTTCTCTATCATGGGCCTTAGCATTGCACGGTTGAGCACATAGCAAGCAGCATTCAGTGCCTCAGCCCAGAAGTTCCTAGGAAGACCACTTGCAATCAGCATTGTTCTTGTCATGTCTTCCAGTGTTCTGTTTTTCCTCTCAACCACTCCATTTTGCTGTGGAGTTCTTAGAGCAGAGAAGTTATGATTAATTCCTTTGGTCTTGCACAGGGACAGGAACTGAGAGTTTTCGAACTCCGTTCCATGGTCAGTACGTATAGACTTTAGGTGTAGACCTAACTGATTTTCAACAGCATGCAACCAATACTTAAATTCATCAAACACATCTTCCTTAGATGCAAGAAAGATTGTCCATGTGTACCTGGAGTAATCGTCTACTATGACAAACACATATTTATTTTCTCCACGACTCTGAGTACGCATAGGCCCACACAGATCCATGTGGATGAGTTCCAGAGGTTTAGAAGTACTTACCTGCTTCTTCGATTTGAAGGATGATCTTACCTGTTTTCCTCTTGTACATGCTATGCACACCTCTTCAGCTAGACTGTCTATCTTTGGTAGACCTACCACTAGGTCCTTGTTGTGAAGTTTGGATAGAAGTCTGAGGCTAGCATGTGCAAATCGTTTGTGCCATAAGTTTGATTCCTTAGTTTGGACAGTTAGGCATAGTTCCTCTTCTGGGATGAAAGAAGGATCCACTTTGTATAGATTGTTTTCAGTAATGCCTCTTAGAAGAATCTTCCATGTCTTAACATTCTCAACCAAACATTCATCAGTAGTAAAGACAACCCTATTTTGACCATCCTGGCACATTTGACGTACACTCAACAGATCAAAAGTAAGGTTGTCTACAAGAGTAACGTTATTCACAAAGAGTTTGTCAGAAATTCTTACCTTTCCCACTCCTACTACTTCACCCTGACTGTTGTTCCCAAAGGTTATAGAACCATTGGTTTGTGGATGGAGAGATATGAACCAGTCTTTGTTCCCTGTCATGTGAATCGAGCAAGCGCTATCTATATACCAGGAACATTTCTTCCCTCCATCCTGCAAGTAAAAGATTAGTTTTTACGAACCCAGGCAAGCTTAGGCTTACCTGGATTAGGAAAGACCCTTCTATTTCTTGGTTCATTGAGGACAATTTTTATCCTAGGAGTGTTGCTAACATTGGATTGTTGCCTGGAATGGTAAGCTCTTTCATCATCTTTCCTTTTAAGATTACAGTTCTGTTTGTAGTGACCTGCTTTACCACAGTACCAGCAAACTTTGTGATTCCATAGATTCACATACTTGCTTTGACCTGGCCAGATGGGTTTATTGTTGATCCTTGATTGAAAGTCAATCTGTACCGGTTTGATGTTCTGAACTTGTTTAAGCCACATGTGGTAAGCCTTTTGTCCATCAAACCAGACTTTCTCCTCACTATTCTTGAACCTATCTTCCCCCTTGGATCCACTGTGGGAGCAACCAGAGTTGGATCCACCACAATGTTCCTCGTAAGAAGAAGGAGTTCGAGTATCTGAGGGAATGTTACTAGTTTGGGAACCTAGAGGCTTTTTGTAACCTAGTCCAGTACGAGGTACAAATCGTTTGGAGAAGTCATCCTTTTCTTTTTCAATCTTGGAAGCAACATACTCATCCAACCAGATCTTCTTTCTTTCTTCCTCACTTCCCTTTAGATCTACTGCTTCTTTAGTTAACTTAGAGTTACTCAGTTTTAACATAAGAATTTCTGATTCAAGCTTCGTAACTTTAATGTTAAGGGAAGTGATGGTAGATTGATAGGTAGGGCAAGACTTGCATACATCTGGGGAAGGGAATGAAACTTTCTCAAGTTTGGTGACTTTTGAAACCCAAAGCTTGTTTTCTTCAACCAAGTTAGAGATAGTTTCATTCTTTTCTTCCAGAAGTAAATTTAGATTTCCATTTTCCTCCCCTAAGGACTTTATAGCTTTTATGATCTGCGATTTTGTTCTGGTAAGTAAAATGGAATCGAGTTCAGAATCAGTTACCTCATCTTCCGATTCTCCTCCAGCGGCCATAAGACACGTTTCCTTTGAGATATATGTAGAGTCATCATCTGAGTCAGACGCACCCCATGCAGCTATCATGGCTTCCTTTCTTTCCCGAGCAGGGACAGGTGCTTCTCCTGTCTTCTTCTTGAAACAGTTCCTTGCAAAATGTCCTTTCCTTTGACAGTGATAGCAGACAATGTCTTTGGCATCTTTGTTCCCATCAGTGGAACGTTGCATGTTGCGACTTCCTCTCCAGACTTTGCGAAATGCCCGAGTGATAAGGGCAATTTCTTCATCACCATCTTCATCCTCATCATCTTCCTGAGCAAGGTCGAAAGCCTTTTCAACCTTTAAAGCAATGCTTTGTGATTTTTCAGATTTTTCACTTTCTCTTCTAGAGGCTTTGCTTTGTTGAATGCATGCATTACTCTGAAGTCGAGCAACCAACTGCTCCAGAGTAATGTTCTTAATGTCGTTTTGTGCCTGAAGAGCCAGTGAAAAGGCATCCCACTTTGCTGATAAACCCTGAAGAAATTGATGAGTAATCTTCCATTCAGGAATTGTTTCCCCTAGAAACTCCAATTGACCTACATATCCCTGAAATCGAGAGTGAAACTCATCAAGAGATTCATTCTTTCCTTGGACAGCGCTATCATACTCCTTAGTGAGTGCAAGAATCCTGTTCTTCTTGATATCTTCGTTTCCCTCATACATCCTTTTGAGTGCATTGAAGATATCATGGGCAGTTTTGTAGCGGAGGACTTTTCTTTGATCAGAAGGACCTAGAGCTGCGAGCATGACTTTCTTGGCTCGCATGTTGAGTTCCAGCACCTTGTAATCAGCGTCTTGATAATCAGCCCTCGACTTTAATTTGACTCCAGTGGGATCAGTAGGATCAAGAATTTTGATATCGCCAAACTCTACCACTTTCCACATCTGTCCATGAAGCGAGCAGATATGCGACTCGATCTGTTCCACCCAATAAGAGAATTCTCCGAATTTGAGCACCGGGGGTTTCCAGAACGAATCATTGATGGCAGTTTGTGAACCCATACTTCCTGCAAAGCTAACAAAAATCTAGAGACCAGGCTCTGATACCAATTGTTGGATCGGTTAGCACAGTTACTTCCTAGGGAACAATAGGTATTGTTCCTCAGGAGGTATTGCAGCGGAATAATAATATGCAAGAAGTAAACTTTGACACAAGATTTAGAGTGGAAACCTCAACCTTTTTGTGTTGAGTAAAACCACCACCCTCAAGCTTCTCACTTGAAGGATTTAGAAGGGTGTACTTATCTTATTGATTTCTTGTTCGTTACAAAAGAGAGCTCGGATTACGATCACGAATCACTCCTCTCACTCGAGCCCGAACTCAACCTCTAAGCCTAAGTATCACTCTTCTTCTTCTTCTCTGAATACTCAGCCGTGTAACTTCAATCAATGCGTCAATTAATTCCTAAGTCTCAACCTAGCTTTTATACTAAGATAGTCTAGGTTAAAAATAAGGAAGTAAATCTATAAGGAAATAATATCTTTTAGGAAAAGATAATATTTCCTTCCATAAAATCTTATCCCCCCAACTGCCAAGATCACGATCTTTCTTGAATATATCTTCTTCGAATATATCTTCTCTCAGATCTTTCCTTTAAAAACTCATTCCTTTATCTCGCTCTCTTTCCGATCGAGCTTTCCTAAAATAGAACACCGCTATGTACCGCTGTGTAACGTTCCTTTCTTAGCAACGATCCTGAAACACTCAGACAACTCATTAGCAGAATGTTTGTCTCCATTCAAAACATGAAGGAGCCTCAACATATGCGTATTCAAATAACCATAACATCAATTCATTTTTAATATTGTATCGTTAACTAACGAAATCTCTCTACTGTGCATCGTCCCGAACCTGTAAACAGAAAATACACGTACTAATTAATTCATGTCACAAATTAATACATCAATAATAAATAAGAATAAAAAGAAACCTCGGGGGAAGCTTGAGGTTTAGCACAACTGCGAATCCATGAGACTATAGCTTTCTTCAAAATCCGTCCGATAAAAGCCACCATCTCTTGAAATAGAGATCTTAAAACTGCTTTTCCAAAACATCTCGAGTCAGACTCCGACTAGAGTGAATTTAGAAGAAGAAAAAAAAGTTGGAATCGACTCCGCCTAAAGTAAACTACAGGTACAAGTTATACCCTAAAAAAGTAATTTGAGATGATACGTACTTCTTTACACAATTTTTATATATAGTGTTATTATTACTAAGAAATACTCCCTCCGTCCCATATTGATAGTCCCGTTTCTATTTTGAGTGTCCCCCTTTAATAGTCCCGTTTCCATTTATATCCATATATTTCTTACCAAAATACTTTTACTTTTAATATTTTACTCCAATTTAATCATATCAATTTATAATCCCAATAACACTTTATCAATCAAATCAACCATCTACGTCATCTTCTCCAAATTAATCTTCTTCATTTATCACCTAACTACCTTCATCTCCATTAAATTTCTTCCATTTTTACCTAACTCATTTCTTAACTAAACATCAGATTTCATTAATTAAACACTTAACCTAATCTAATCAAAATTTTATTCTTAAATTGCCGGCCAAAAAATTCACTTAAACCCATTAACCTAAGCTAACACAATCCACTTAGCCTAATCTAATCCAGCCCAAAACCAAACCCTAAAACTCCCTCTGTTAAAACCCATCTCTTCTCTCTCTCTCTCGTTCTATTCCTCACCGCCTCCACTCACAAACCCTAAAACACTCTCTTCTCTTCTCTTCCTCACCGCCTCTGCTCTCTCTGTTGGATCTTCCTCCCTCAAATTCGCCATGTCCATCTCCTCCACTCACACTCGTCCCTCCCAAAGCTTCACGAAAAGTGAAACCCCTTCCTCTTTCGAGAGGAATCACCACTCCTTCTCGGACATGGAACCAGAGAGCTCCCCAACCTGGATGAGGGAGGAAGATCCGACGTCGGAGAGCCCAAACACCTCGAGTGGTGGGTGTTCTCTGTCGTTCCCTTGCGAAAAGGGGTCTTTATGCGATGGGAACCACCTCTATACTCCCGAACGGCGACAGAGCACCCCCACCACTCCTGAGTGGACAGAATCGGAGCCCAAACACTCAGTCGAGATGCACTGGTCGCCGGAGCTTTCAGAGAACGAGGCGATTTCTCGTCCTCGCGAGGTGATCGTCATCCCTGATACGCCGACGCCGGAGCTGCAGATCCCCGATGCCCCTACGCCGGAGATGGTGATTCCCGATGGAGATTTGGAGGAGATGCTTCCCGGTGATGCTGTTGAGGGGTTTGGTGAGGTGTCCCTTGAGCCGATGTCCCCTGAGATCATTGTCATCTCTGACAGCCCTTCCCGATCAGATACAATCTAGCTAAGTCGCTCCTGTTATTTTATGCACTCTTGGACTCAGTTTTTTGTTGCCTTTGTGGTTTTGGACTTCTGTTGGACAGTACTGGACAATGTTGCTCTGTTTTGTGGTTGTTTTGTGGAATACTTATGTTTACTGTATTTTGTGGATTATTCTGTTGCTTTGTCTTGTGGATTTTGGTTGGTTTGTTGACAGGTACTCTGAATTGAATAGTTAATCTATTCAGTTTTGTGTATTATCTGTGATCCATTGAGCATTTAGCATGGTTGGTAATCCACAAAATACAGAGTAACAAATGTGATCCACTGAGCATGGTTGTGCATAAAAGGGTTTGATTCTCTGCTGTCTGACTGTGGATGATGGTTTTTTATCTGATTCTATGCTGTCTGGATGTGGATGATGGATTTTTGGGTGCTCTGTTTGAACATATCACAAAAATACTATCTATATGTTCCATAGGAACTCTTTTGCATTTGATTGCTTCTTGTGTGATATTTTAAGTTAGTGTGTAGCCGTGTGTATTATCTGAGATATTACAGTAATATCAGTGATGAATTTTTGTGTTTCTTTTATATGCTCGGCTAAGATCACTAGCTTAACTTGCCATAAGAACTCTCATTTGTAATGAAGTAGATGCCTATCTGGTATGTTTAGATTAGTTTTTTGTGGTAATTGGTCTATGATGAATCCTTATAACTGAGATGATGATCCTAGTATTTTTGCAACTTAAATGTGCTATAAGCCACCAGTTACTTGTAACTGAATTGCTAGGCTTATCTGGTATTATGAGTTGTAAAAATTAGGTTTGATTCTATGATGTTTGGGGACAACTGAGACCTTGAAATCATAACTTCATTCAAAGCATTCATTTTTACATCCATTTTCCAAAAAGGATTAGCATACAAAAGAGTTTCTTAATGTCACATTACTGTCTAGTAATGTGACATGTAGAAACTGATAGAAAGCCTTAATATTACTGAGCATTTGATGTCCCCTCTGTTGTTGGTTGTGTTGGTTGTGTGATTTCTTCTTCTGATGTTCTTGCTTGAGCATTTGATGTCCCCTCTGTTGCTTGTTGAGGTCTTGTACCATTAACTATCTCCCAAGCCTGTTTGACAACCCAGGCTGGGGCACTAATTTCCCTTGGTAGACAGCCTAGTGCTCTCATCTTTTGCTTACTGAAATGTGGCATGTCATACCCATTAACACCCTCTGATTTTAGAATTTCATTCATGACAAATTGTAATGTATGCTAAACATCTGACAGTGTTAGAGGTGCTAACTCATAAAAAGCCTGATGCACTGCAGCTAGCATTTCTAAAATGCTCTTTGGCATTTTTGTGTGCATCAATGACTGGATGCTCCTGAAAAAACCAAGGTCTAGAATATTAAGATCTGGACTATTTGTTGGTTGTTGTATCAATATGAATGTAAATCCTTCTTGTTGGTACACTTCTTGCCACTGTGGATCTTGTTGAGTTATGTGTGGCCTTGCATTATCTTGTTGAATGAATATTGTTGAATGCTTCCCTCAGTTGGCCACTTCTCTTTGATTGCTGGAACAATTTGATTTATCAACATGTTCCTTGTTACATCTTTGTTGACCCTTTCCACTAATTTGGTGACCATTGTCCCCTTGTCTCTATTTTTAGAATTCTTCTTTGTTGGTTCTTCAAATGAGAATGGAAATATACCTATTTTTCCATCAAAAGTGCATGTTCCCTCTGAGTTGTATCTTGGTCTGGTAACAGCAGTTGTGAACATAACCTTTGGAATAAATTTTGTTGAACTGCATGATCTGTATTGGCCTTTTTCATGCCTACCTAGGTACACTTTCTGTGATTTCCTTGTTTGAAAGAACTATTTCTCATCTATGTGGACAACACTAGTAGAAAAAACACCTGTTGCAGCCCCTCTGTTGAGGCGGTCACCTTAAAAACCGACGCAAAAAGTCTTATTCTACTATCTGTTGAGGCGGTCAGTCGTTTAGTTCGCTGCAACAGGTACTTTAGAGGCGGGCAAATATCCGTTCGCCTCAAATAATATTTGTGTTTTTGACTTGTTGAGGCGGTCAGTAAGGCGCCCGCCTCAACAGAGCCCAAATATTAGAGGCGGGCAGTAAGGCGCCCGCCTCAAATGATGCGACGAAGAGATTAGAGGCGGGCAGTAAGGCGCCCGCCTCAAAATAACACAGACATTAGAGGCGGGCAGTCATGCGCCCGCCTCAAAACTCGGTTCGTTTAATTTCATCCAAAAAAACCCTACAAATTCTCCTTTACTTAACATATATATTCGGCTCCTTCTCTTCCGCCGCTTAAGTTGACTCCTCCTTCCTCTTCCTCTTAATCTCCTCCTTCCTCTTAATCTCCTCCTTCCTCTTCATCTTCAGATCAAGTGTTCTCCGTACCAAAATCCCCTTCAATCAATCTTCAACCCTCTCAAAAAGCCCCAAAACCTAACCTCCCCTGCCGACTCAAATTTGTCGGAAACCGCACCTCTGCAACAAGTGTTCTCCGTCGCCGGCGCCATCCAAGCAGGTTCGCAGCCACACGTCGCTTTCTCCTTCGTTCTCACCATCTTCGCCGTGATTCTAGGTTTGCAGCCAGCGTCTTCGTTCTCACCATCTTCTCCTTTTTTAGGGTTGCAGATCTGTGTACAAATTGGGTTGCAGATCTCGTTCTCACCATCTTCGCCGTGATTCCAGGTTTGCAGCCACCATCTTCGCCGTGATCTCGTTCATCTTCAGATCTCGTTCTCACCATCTTTTTTTTTTTTTATGTAAATCGAGTTAAGTTTGTACAAACTGGGTTGCAGATCTGTGTACAAATCGAGTTAAGTTTGTAATTTTCTCAGATCTAAGTTCAATTTAGGGTTTCATCTTTGATTTGTGTTGTAAATCTGATTTGCAAATTTGTAAAACTTTTGAGTTGTAAATCGATCTGATCTGTGTAAAATTTGTAAAATTGGGTATGAGATTTGTCTACCAAATTTGTAATCTGAGTAAATGGTTATCGTTAATTGGAGCTTCAAAATTTTGAGGTTGTAAATCTGAGCAAATTAAAAATCTGAGCAAATTGTAAATCTGAGCAATTTATTAATTAAATTAAAAATTAATGGGTTGCATGTGTACCGAATTTGAGGCGGGCATTGCCAATTTAGACGCAGAATTAGAGGCGGGCATTGCCCTGTCCGCCTCAACAACCTAATCTTTTGAGGCGGGCAGTTGATATTGAAGCCATAATTTTGCCTATCTATTGAGGCGGGCAGTATAGTGACCGCCTCAACAGGTGACTTGTTGAGGCGGGCATTTGCCCGCCTCAACATGGCATATCACAGTTAGAGTATGCTCGTGTGATAGGAAGTCTTATGTACTTGACAAATTGTACAAGACCAGACTTAGCACATGCTGTCAACGTACTGAGTAGATATACCAGTAATCCAGGACACAATCACTGGAAAGCAATAACTCGAGTATTGAACTACTTGCGACATACTCGGAGTTACGGGTTGCACTATGGAAGATATCCAGCCACTCTGGAAGGCTATAGCGATGCTAACTGGATATCAGATTCAAAGAACTCAAAATCCACCAGTGGGTATGTATTCACGCTGGGGGGTGCAGCTGTATCATGGAAATCCTCAAAACAAACGTTATTGGCCAGATCCACAATGGAATCTGAGTTCATTGCTTTAGACAAAGCAGCTGAAGAAGCAGAATGGCTTCGAAACTTTATGGAGGATATTCCTTTGTGGGAAAAACCAGTGCCAGCTTTAGGTGTACACTGTGATAGTCAATCGTCTATCTCTCGGGCACTGAACACAATATATAATGGTAAGTCTCGCCACATAAGACGAAGACATAAAACCATAAGACAATTGCTCTCAACTGGTGTAATCTCAATCGATTATATCAAGTCAGCTGACAACTTAGCAGATCCGTTCACTAAGGGATTGTCAAGAGAGCAAGTTGTAAAGTCATCTAGAGGAATGGGTTTAAAGCCTATGACTAAAGAGGATGCTTGATGGCAACCCTACCTAAGTGATTGGAGATCCCAAGAAATAGGTTCAAGGGGAAAACAAATTCAAGACGAATCTAGAAGCGCACTTGGAGATATTATATCTTCTTCCCCAGTTCCTAGGATGATAAAAGTGCGATGGCAAAGTAGAGGTTAAGCATTTGCTTTTAATGATTCCATAAACTTTGAAAGAACAAAGTAGGGTATTGGTAATACCATTTATGGTCAATCACCTTATGAGTGTGAAATGGGGCCGTTTCTAGGAGAAAGAAGAGAGGCTGCTTTCTCCAAGTTCACTCATGAATAACCAGGGATGTTCACGGCCAAAATGAACACAATCAAGAACCTAGTTCTGTGAGAAGATGAAACTGTGTGATAGTTATTGTCTAGGTTTACGTCAAAGTCCGGGTGGTTCAAGACATCATGTTCACTACCTGGTCGAGTAAATCCGATAGCTACTCACAATGGGTGGTTCAAGGCTGAAAAACGCCACCAGCTCAGATGCAGTGATTCTTCGCCCGTACTCTCAAAATTTATGTCTGTCTTGTCTAAGCACGTGTAATAGAATCATTTCTATTCATGTGGGGGATTGTTGGAACTGATTTTGACTGGACTTCCGGGCACTTTTCTGGTGGGCTGCGGTCACCGGTTGTGCCGGATTATGGGAGCGTTGGCTTCGTCTCCGCGAGCACTACGCCGTAGTGTACTCACACGTCAAAATCGGGTTCCGTTTGAATGAGAAATGAAGGCTCAAAGTTGGTTGCTTGACTAAGTTCAAAGAACAATTTTAGAGCTGAATTTTGATATGGGTTTTGTCCCACATCGAAAATTGGGGTGGGAATATGAAGGGTTTATATACCCCAAACCCCATACCCTTGGTAAGCCCTTGGGAGAGGTATGGAGAGAGGACACGGGGGGCCCTCGCGCGGTCCGTCCGTCCGGTCCTGGTCCGTGGTCCGTGGTCCGTGGCTCGTGGTCTTGTGGAATGGGCCGTAGGCCCAAGCAGCAGCAGCTTAGCTTCTTTTTTGAAGTGGGCTGGATCTGGAAGTTGGGCTTCCAGATTAGGTTTTGGACTGCCTCATTGGGGACGCCCAATTGAGTCAGCAACCTCCTCCACGTTTTGCTCCACTTACTCCACAACTGACTCTCACCTCGGTGGTGTCGTCAGTTCCGAGATTACCTCCTCTAACAAACCCAGAATCTCTATTTAAGAGAGTTCTGGTGCTCATTCTCAGGCATCCGAAAATCACAGCAATCCTATCTTCTCTTCTTCTTCTTCTTCTCTGGGAGTACAGCGCAGAACAGTGGTTCGTTGTCTTCTGTTTTTGATTGTGCAAACCAGAAGAATTCGTAGTTGTATCCTGGGATTCTCAACGCCGGTAACCGTCACATATACGGGGCGTTACAGAATTAAGGAAAGAGATCTAATCTCGACTCTACGCAGCAGATTCGTCAAGAACGATTCGGTATAATTCTTTCTTAATTATGTTCTTCGATTTTAATTTTTAACAGATTGTTATTCTGCGGAATACAGGTCCTACAGAAGAAACCCTCTTGCACATAGAGAATGTGCCACAATCAGGCTGGTGTGGGCTGCACTCTCACGTAACTCTTTCCATATTGACTTCATCACTACCAACAATGTTGCATATTGGATTTTGTTGAATGTGAAAGGCGATCCTAGCTGGACTGCATTGTTTTCCATTATGAATTGGTTGAGCTGGAAAGTGCGCAATAAACATGTGTTCGAAAGGGTGGACACTTTCACCTCTTTATCCTCGACTGTTTGTGTTCAACATAAAATTTATAAGGAAGCCACGACGGTGAAGGCGTTTTGGAAGCTTAGAACGTCTCAGTTTCACGTTGAGGTCATAATCCACTGTAGGAGACCACCATGGGGTTGGAGAAATGTAATTTGTGGCGGCACTCACTATTGGAATACTCACCCACCTCTATTTATTACTTAACTACTTGTTTGCATATCCTTGTAATTAATGTCATTCATCTCCCCAATTTCTACCAATATAATTTCTACCAATATAGGCGTTGGCTTTTAGTTATTACTCCCTCTGTCCCTTTTTGATAGTCCCTTTGTGTACTTTGCACATTAATTAAGGCAAAATCAGATTGAGAAAGAAGTGATGATTACATTTGTAAATGTGTCCAAACCCATTTTTAAACCAATGAAAAGCATTCTTACATTTTTAAGAGCCAATCAGATGGCTTTATTACTTATACACGGATTGCCAACAAAACTGCAAAATCTGGGGACTAAAATACCCCTTAAGCAAACCAGATACAATTTTCAGTCTATAAATACATCAACCCACAATTTATACAAGCATTTACTGCTAAACTGAAAACACATAAAGAAAAACAGGGAAGAGAGCATCACTGTCTGAGGAGAATGGCTTCAACATTCAATTTGAATGATCTTCCACCTCTTGATGATGATGGTTTAAATACTGAGGGGCTAGGGGACATAGGAGAGGAACCTGGATTTCTTTTTGATCTGAACCAGACGCCACCATCATCAGAAGCAGAAGATCATGGAGAGGCATCACAGCATCATCAACCAACTCCCAGACTCAGCAGTTTGAAGAAGTTGCATATTCTCAGTCATCTTCTAACCAAACTGGACAAGGGGAGACTTGCATATGGAGCAGTGAAGGAAGCTGCAGAGCTGTTCAAGGTAACAAGAAAAACAATTAGTAGAATCTGGAGAGCAGCCAAGCAACAACTACAAGAAACTCAAACCTTCAATGTCAGCACAAGATATCATAATGCTGGTAGGAAGAGAACTGAAGTTGATCAAGCAGCAATAACAACACTTAGCATGGGGGACAGAACATGCCTCAGAGACTTAGCAAGCAAGCTCAACATTCCCAAGTCAGTATGTCATAGAATGATCAAGCAAAAGATAATAAAGCCACACTCAAATGCATTACATCCTGGATTGACTGAAGCACACAAGATCAAAAGGATGGACTGGATTCTCAATCTAATATCAGGGGACACAGTGCTGGAAAAGACAGGTTATCATCCAATGTATGATTTTGTGCATATTGATGAAAAATGGTTCTTCCTTACAAAGAAGACACAAAGAGTATATCTAGCACAAAATGAAAGAGGCATGTACAGAGCTGCTAGTTCAAGTAAGTTCATTCCTAAGGTCATGTTTATGGCAGCAGTTGCAAGGCCTAGATTCAATTCAGATGGAGAATGTACTTTTGATGGAAAGATTGGTATATTTCCATTCACATATCAAGAAGCAGCTAAAAGAAAATCAGTAAAGAGACCAAAGGGGACAATGGTAACAAAGCTTGTTGAGACAATTAACAAGCAAGTTACACGCAGAATGCTTATTGATCAACTAATACCAGCAATCAAAGCTAAATGGCCAGAAGGAGCACAAAGAGTCATATACATCCAACAAGACAATGCAAGACCTCACATCAATCAACAAGATCCAGAATGGCAAGAGGTACACAAACAAGATGGTTTCACATTTATTCTAATTCAGCAACCAGCTAATAGTCCTGATTTAAACATCTTAGACCTAGGATTTTTTTAGGAGCATACAGTCACTGATGCACAAAAAAATGCCAAAAAATGTTGATGAAATGTTACAAGCAGTTTACAATGCTTTTTATGAGTTGGATGCCACTACCCTAAGAGATGTTTGGATTACTCTTCAATATGTTATGAACCAAGTTTTAGGAGTCAAAGGGGGTAATGATTATGATATGCCTCATGTTAACAAGAAGAAGTTAAGGGCACAAGGTCAGTTACCAGAAATTATTAAGACACCTACTTGGGCTGTTATGGAAGCATGGGACATTGTTCATGGGGATTCAGATGAGTCAGAGAGCCAAGCAAATGATGAAACAGAGACTCAAGCAAATGATGAAACAGAGACTCAAACAAATGATGAAACAGAGACTCAAGCAAATCATGGGGATTTAGATAATTTCATAGTAATGTAAGGTAAGGTATCATAGCCTAACTGGTTTTTGGGTTTAGCCAAGACTATATGACAAGTGTAAGCATGTATAGGCCTAGCTGTTTTTTGTAAGCATGCTTACACTAGTCATATTTTTGTAACCAAACAGATTATGTGATGATGAATATTGGTGGTTAAGGCAACATACATAAGATCCAACTATACATTTATTAAGGCAACATAATGGTCTCAGGTGTCCCCATGGTCGTCATTGATTCTGTTCTAAGTTAATCCTATACCTTAAACATTCCAGATAGGCATCAATCAGTTTTCACATCTAGACATTACTATGGCACATCCAGGTAGTGATACTAAGGGCTTACATCTCAGCATAGACATTTTCATCATTAATAACTTAAAACAGATGTCCCCATTCCCTCATTGATGTGAAGCCCCTAAACACTAACCTAAACATTCCAGATAGGCATCAATCTAGACATTATATACTGTGTTCCTATGGCACATAAAAGACATAGAATTGAACTTAATCTCAGACCATGAGGGCACAAATTTCATCATTGGCACTTTCAGAGATAAGGCAACTAGGATCAATATGCAGAATGCTTAACTCAACAGAGAGCCAATATGCATCAACACATAAGACAGGGTCACAATTCATCATCAACAGAAGGTAGTCCCAATGTGCATCAATACATAATCAGTTCATCATCAACAGATGAACCAACCAAACAGTTTGTCAAAGTTCAACACCAACAGTTGAACCAATCTAGACCCAAGCAAATATACAGATACCATAATATACCAAAATATACAGATACCATAATATACCAAAATATACAGATACCATAATATACCAAAATATACATCCAGCAAAATATACAGATTCCATAATCTGTTAAAATCCATCAGCAAAAAACAGATTCTATAATCTGTCAATCCACCAGCAAAAACCAAGTACCAAGTTCAAGTCCATAACAATCCAAGTTCATCACAGTTGATAAGTTAAAAGAGAGAGAGAGAGAGAGAGAGAGAGAGAGATAACAGAGCCGCCCAGGGGACTTAGCTAGATTTCGAGGGAATTGGAGTCACAGACAGAGGACTCGTCGGGGATGATGATCAACTCTGGGGAGAGAGGAGCAGCTATCTCCGGTGTCGGCATATCTACAGCGTCGGACGTCTCCGGGGACTGCATCTCCAGTTCTATCGTCGGGGTGTCCGGGATCACAATGATCTCTCTGGGACGGGACAAGGCTTCATTCTCCGAGAGCTCAGGGGCTTCACAGGCCATCTCCACCGATTCCTTCTTCTGCTCCGGTGACCACTTCAGGTGCTCCGGGGTCTCCTCCGGCAGGACAAAACTCCAAGTGTGCTCGCCGACACAGTCCAGCCCCCAGTTACAAGGTGGGGACAGCGAGCACCCCTCCCTAAGGGTTACAGTGGCCGACGGATCCGAATCTTTGAAGATTTCATCAAGATCGGCATCGGTATCTCCATGTTCAGAGAGAAGTGGGGAAGTGGGATCCAGGGAACTCGGATCGGAGACAGTAATGGACCTCCGACCACAAGCCATGGAAGGGGTGCCGCTTTTAGTGAAGCTTTGCGATGGGCGGGTGTTGGTGGAGCTATCCATCGGAGGAGACGAGAGGAAGCAGTGAGGTTAGGGTTAGGGTTTCGGGAGAGAGAGGTAGGAGGAGGCAGATAGGGTTCGGTGGAAATGAGAGAAAATGAGGGCAGATGAGATTATATACTGTGGATTTGGGCTTGATTTGGGCTCCGTTTTGGGCTGTGTTTTTGGGCTAGATTAGTTCGGTTTTGGGTTTAATTAGGTAGCAGATGGGTTTAATTAGGTTTAATTAAACCGGATTATAGAGAAAAAAATGGGTTTATTACAAATTTTAGAGGTTAATAAGAAAATGGGTTATGTGATAATGGAAGAAATTTAATGGAGTTTTGGGTGGTTGATGAAGTTAATGGTGAAATATTATATGGAGAAGATGTTGTAGACGGTTGATTTGATTGATAAAGTGATATTAGAATATGAATAAAATAAATTGAATAAGGGTATAATGGGAAGGAATTTATGGATATAAATGGAAATGGGACTAACAAAAGGGGACGCCCGAAACGGAAACGGGACTATCATTTAGGGACGGAGGGAGTATATAAGAGCCTTGGCTCCTCTTTGTAAAATATACAATTCTATCAGTACAATTGTACATACAACACTAGTTTCAAACATTATAATTTTCTAAATGGTATCCGGTTCTTAGGTTATCAATCGACTATCACACTTGTTCCATCTACACAAAACGATGTTACACGATCCAAGCCATGGGAGAAACTCAATCAATTAATACATGAAATCCAACACATGGATTCACCAAATGGCTCCACGATGGAAATTTGTCAAGTACTTCTACATAAGCCCGATTCGAATCAATCTTGCATCTCAACAACCGATCAATCACCACCTTTCAACCATCAACAATTGATGGCCCTTCTCAGCTGTATAACTTTACAATTCATGGCCTCGCATCAGGCCCCGACTTCGACTCTTTCCATCCAATTCGCTTTCGAAAATCATGTTGGTAAATCCTCTCAAAATCGGCACTTCTCTGGTAATATCCAACCTCATTCTTCCTACCCTCCAGATTCATGGATTTTGGATAGTGGAGTGAGTGATCACATTACCTATCATACTCGTTTTTTAGACTCTTATGAAACAACTAAAAATCATTTTGTTCGTTTACCGAATGGAAAATCTTATACTGTTTCACATATCAGAACCATAACTTTTACATCTCGATTAACAATGTCACATGTCCTTTGTGTTTCTGGATTTTCCGTTAATCTTGTTTCAATTAGTAAATTGACCTATATTTCTTAGAAGAATCTCTGTGATTCAGGACCTCCTCACGGGGAAGATGATTGTGAATGGATATGAACAAGATGACCTATACTTCATGTAATGTCACCATCTTAGCCTTCTTATGGCATCAACGCATTGGACATCCATCACAACAAGTATCATCCCTCCTTCCAGTTTTTCAAAACAAAGGTTCACTTGAACATTCTTGTTTGATTTTCCCATTGGCCAAACAAACTCGACTACTCTTTGCACTTAAAACATCTCCACGACAACCATTCAAACTCTATCTATTGCTCATACATCTTCCCATCATACCCCTCCAATTTCACATTCTTCCTAACAGTTTCCATCACAGTGACTTCCACCAAGAGTCTAGCATAAGAAAACCTTGATCTCCGCCTAGTAACATGATCCATACACAGCAGTTTCCCTATCATACTCCCTATCACACTAAGCATCCTATTAGAGTGAAAAATAGGATCCAAGTTCGGTAATCTTATAGCCTCTCAAAGCTCGCCCACTCCATTCTCATTCCAGGCTTTCATTCCCTAAGAACCAATGGTCTAGCCCCTCCCAACATCCATAACCCTTTTTCACAAACTTTCTCCATCTCCTCCCTCTTCCCTAAGAACAAATTTCATTATCCTTCAGATGAATCTTAGGCTCCTCTACCATCCATTTAGCCTTGATGAACTAAAGCATCGCCGCCATAGAAGGCCTTATGCCAACCACAACACCAATCAATGTAGCACTCCATTCTTCTTCTTGCACATGCACTTCTTCTTTTGAGAATTTATACACAACCTTGTTAATCCCCGGAATTAGCTCCAACGCCTCCATTCCTTCCCAAATGTCCTCTCCTAACTTCCCATCCATAGCATTCTCAAACCCCGCAACCCCTGAAACTTTGCATTAACCCTCGATACCCTCATCCGCAGCTCCTTTACTTTGGCTCTCAACACACTCAGCACCACCCCCAGACTTCCACCCAAACCCCTTGGCTTCACCCCTAACCGACTGCAGCCTACTCGGTAATCCCTTCCCCTGACCGACAGGCTTTTCCTTAGCACCCGCAACAACACTACCAACCTTCAAACCATTTCCCGTCTGCAACTCTGACTGAGCAACCAAGTCAGACTGAGTACTCTTACCATTCTGCACCCTAACTGAGTCAAGTAAACCCCCTACTTCAAAGCCTTCTCCTTGTGCACTCCCCGGAAATCCCCGCTGAGACCCGTTAGAAACCTCGTCAGATTGGTTCAAGGTATTACCATTCATCACCCCGACTGGGTTACAGATCCCCCCCTGCATCACCATAAACCTGCGCATTCCCCGGCTGCAACGAATCAGACCTAGCCACTACTGTCTGCAACTTCTCCTTCCCGTAAACAACCAGATCTGGCATATCAAGCACAGATTCAGCGAACCCTTCATCCTCGGCCCAGCCATGAAGACTACACCAGCGGCAGCGGCCCCTTACGGCGGGGCGGAGCTCCTATCAACTCTCAAACCCTAGGCAGCGTGAAACAAGGCGGGAAGGAAAACAATGCCAAAATTACAAACCAGGCCCAAAAAACAAAATAATAGAGAAAGGGACCGAGAGTGTATCCGATCATACTCCGTATTACAATTCATCATACAATCTTCCTGACTTCACTTTACCACAAAATCTAGGCTCTCCTTTTACCAAAACAAAACTGGGTTCTTCAAGTCGAAGGTGAATGGCGGAAGAAAATTGTACTGCTTCTGATATTAAATATCTACCGAAAGATGTGGTGGATGAGATCTTGGTTAAACTTCCCTTTAAATCTTTGATGAGATTTAAAACGGTTTGCAAAATATGGCGATCTATGTTCCAAGATGCAGGCTTCATCGACCTTTACAGTCGAAATCATCCCCGTGGTGGTGATGACTATAAAACTTGTTCGACTCTCCATTCGATTTCCTTTGAAGATCTCAAGAAGATCATTCGTCCATGGTTGGGTGATCAGGGTAAGAGCAAGCGTGTGTATTGGGATTTGGGTCCCTTAAGCAACGGCATATATTGTATAGCCACTCATGCTCAAGAAACACAACTTAGTCAACAATGTTTCTCCATCAATTCATTTGTCAAAATTGCCGTATGTAACCCCTCTACTCGTGATTATAAGTTCATCCTTCCTTTTCCTCCTGAATTTCATTCTCTACTATCTCAAATCTCCTCAAAATCCCTGTGTCAGCTCCACTTTGGATTTGGTAACGTCGAGAGAAATAATTATAGGATTGTCGTCCTCATCACATGTGGCGAGTCTTGTTGTTTTCTCGTCTTAGTCTATGACGTACAAAGGGGCGAGTGGGAGAAAATTGTTGATTATGAGCACGGAAAGAGAAACATTGGGGAGAGGAAAGCGACCGATGCATTCAATATACAAGGGAGAAGGATAACTGAGATTTATTATGCTTTAGAAACGTGTTCTCAAAGGTTTTTCGAGGGATGTTACCATTGGATTGCCACGTGTGAGGATAGATCTTGTAATGTGTTGTCGTATAATCTTGCCAATGAGTCGTTTAAACTGATAAGAGGTCCCTCGCCTCCTAAAATCCAGAGTGGTGACGTTTTCGTGTTGCATGATCATCTAGCTGTAATTTACTTCTTCAATGAGTTGTTGATTGAGCTCCATGGGTTGTTGAGGGGTTCTATGAGGAGGCACTACTTTAAGATTGATACTTGGATGATGATGGAATATGGAGTTGAAGAATCATGGACTAGAGTTTATACCATCAATCCCAATTTCAACGGCTACTCACTACTACAAAAACGAGCTAATATAGCGTTGGAAATAACCCGGGCGTGTACCTCACGAGTTATAAAGTGGTCGAGAAAAACAAATTTAACATATATCCCGGATCTTACCAAATCGGGGTTATGTCTAACGGAGAAGATGACTAAATAACTCATAGTGTGTCATGTCCGGGTTATATAAGTATTCAAATACAGCCTTGAATAAAAGTCCGGATTATTAGATGGTTAAGAAAGAAAATCTAAAACATCAGCCGCATTATGGGTTACTTCTGTTCCTCAATCTCGATGGCTCGATCCACCAAAATTCCTCGCTGCCTACTGCCGTAAACTCCTCGACAACTCCATCGACAACGTCTCCTGGCTTCTCTGTTCATCTGCTCTCACCGCTGACGGAGGCAGCGACTACCTCGACCTCCCCTCAATCACCTCCAAAGAGCCCATCCTCATCTGAGAGAAGATCGCTCTCCTCCACACTGGAACCCTAGCGCAACTGGAACCCTAGTCTTCTTGCCCACCGCCGCTGCGCGCAACCACTAGCGCTCACCCACGCTTCCGCTTTTTATTTCATCCTCCAACAGTCAATTCATTTCTCCTCTCTTTCTCTCTCTCTTTCCGGGAAAGAAGAATTCAGAAATTTGACTGAGGTAAGGGCGACCTATTCTCGCCAGACGCTAATCTTTGGCCTCCGCTTTTTTCAATTCGCCAATGTGTTTGTGATTTCATCTGCTTTTTTCAATTCGCATGTGTTTGTGATTTCATCAATTCTATGTATGTTTCTTCAGTTGATTATTGATTGGCAATGCGTGTTTGGATGCTTCCATCGTTGGTGCTAGGGCTTAGATGATTTCCGATCGCTGAAATTGACATTTGAGGGGCTTCTGTTTTGTTGTGTTCGATCGTACAGGTTGTTACCTTGGCTTATACTGCATAACTGTAGTTCTCAGTTGACGGTAAATCTTGCAAGAATCCTGTTTGAATTTTATCTCGTGACTTGATCATTTTGTATGATCCTTTTTCATTTGTATCCTACATTCTTTGCCTATAAGTTTTTTAACTGACTTCCTTGGTTGTGCGCCTTCCTTTTTCATTTAAACAAAAACGATGGGGTCGGCCGCCTTCCTTATTTTCCAATTTTCATTTCTGCAAACTTTTCTATTCTTGTCTGCTGCTCGCTGAAGAAAGTTGGGTTGATTCAGATGATTGGATTCGATGTTCTCTTTCAGTTTCTGCATTTTGTTTGGTTTATATGCTCAAATAGGCAGGTCTAGGCTTGCGATTCTGCTTTAAATGCCCTAGTAATGAGAAATTGAGCAGCAGATGAATCTTGATTTTGCAGGTAATGTCGCTGTCTTCTTTAAATTTGTGTGCTTTTGGTTTATGCATGACTGGTGCTATTCAAGTACTATATACATATTCAGATGCTTTTTTCTCCTTTACAATTTCATTGCAGGGCCATGCTTAATTTTTCATTCTACTCTCAAGGATCTTTCTTTTTCTTATATTGTCTAAAACTGGAGATAACTTTTTAATCTTATAGACCGAATGCTGATTTTTTAGGTTCAGAAACATGGCTAAATGATCTGAATCAAAGTAGAGTAATTCTCAGTGGCAAGATATTCTTAGTTTATACGGAGTAGTTATGTTAAGGCGGCTAAGTTTTATAATATTACAAATTCAGTTTCTTATAGAAATGTTGGAGAGGTTTCTTCACCAATTTTCCCTCTCCCAACCTATGATTGACTTGAGGAGCATCTCTGAGCTAGATCCTTCATGAACAAAAATAAAAGAAGACATAAGCAAACTTTTTTTTTGGTGTATCACTCTGAATAGATTAAATCTGACATTCTGGTGGCTTGTGGTCTCCCTTGCAGGAAAAAGCACTCTAGCATGCTCACTTGGGAGGGAATTGCACACCAGGGGAAAACTATCCTACATTCTTGATGGTGGCATGTTTGAATAAGGATCTAGGATTCAAAGCAGAAGATCGAGGTGAAAATATTAGAAGAGTTGGTAAGTTTGGTTCCATTAACTGAATTACATATCTATGTAGTATTCCAACTGTACCGTGTTTGTCTTGTAAGCAAAATTTTATTCTAGGAGTCAAACTCTTTCTTGGTATATTGTTATATATTATAGGGGAGGTGGCAAAACTCTTCTCAAACTCTTTATTGTATTATGTTACAAATTTGTAATAGAATTTGCATTTGGTTTTCTTACTGTTTGTGTATTATTAAATTATCTATTGCATAAAACTAGTGTCCCATTAATTGAGTTTTTAGAAAAGGGAAAATGCATAATTCGAGCTATAATTTTTTTTTAAAAATCAGAAACAACTTAATAACCCGGACCTTTAAAATCCGGTGTATTTATAAAAACAAATAACACGGATAAAAGATTCTTTTATATAACCCGGACGTTTTAATATCGGGGGTATTTGATAACCTAATACCCCGGGCGTGTGGCACATAGGAAATTTTTTTTGTGGGAATATACCCCGGATTTTGGTCGGGGTTATTTGCTCGAAGCAAATACCGCAGGGATCTTTAACCCGGACGTTCTCCGGGTTATATTGTCTGAAACGCCCGGGTTATTAGATGATATTTGTAGTAGTGACTTCAGAAGATTCTATGGGATGCAATATTTTTGTCTCCTGAAGAGTGACGGTGGTATTATTCGTATCAAAAGGCTCTTGCTAAGAGATAGTATACGAAATGAGGTTGTCTTTTGATAATGTTGGGCATCAAGAAGTCGTCGGTGATTATTGTGATTCTGCAAAGAAAGTTTATTGGAATACTCCAGGAATTTCGAGTTATGTAGAGACCCTTGAGCGCCTTGAATTCCCTTCCTCCGTTGCATCGTATAAACCATATCAAAGGTCCCCGAAAAGACGAAAAGACTACTACCTTTCCTAATTCTAGCTATTTCTACTTCTTATCTATTTGATAGTAGTGTTATTTGTAAATACATTTGCTAGTTTCTAGTGGAATTAATGAGTGAATTTTCAAACTTTTATACTTGGTATTAAATTGCATTCGATCTAGGTCAAGATATAAGATATGCTTGTTTTAGAACAAGAATGTTTTGTACTGTGTTAGTATTAGACCTGGCCAAACTAGGGCTTAGGCCGGGCCAGGGCAGGGCCAAATTCCAAATTCTACCCATTTATCAGGGCCGGACCAAGCCCTCCCATTTAAAATGGGCCAATTCCTCTACCCATATCCTCCCATAAGGGCCCTAAGGGCGGCCCTCAGGGCGGCCCTCGACTACTTACAACCGAGCTAAATGGTGTTACTAAAACATTCAAAACCTTTTTAGTGCTTACAAACAATTCACCATCCAAAAACGCATGTTAAAAAGGTCCAAAATGCATGCTTAAATAACAATCCTCATAACCGATTCAACAAAAAAAAATCCAAAAACACAATATAAAAATTATGTCGTGGTAATAGTACTCGCATCTAAATCCTCATAACCTTAATATTATATTATATATATAATATGGGCCGGGTAGGGCCGGCCCCCAGGGCCCTACTCCGATCCCATATCCTCCCACTTTAAAAAAGGGCCGGGCAGGGCCGGCCCTTATGGGCTAAATCTCCTACCCAAATCCTCCCATATTTTAGGGCAGGCTGGGAGGGCCGGGCGGGCCGGCCCTAGTTTGGCCAGGTCTAGTTAGTATAGAATGCCATATTTTTGCTCTGCCTCTCATTTGTAGAGGAGAAACTGAGTCTGGTTTGTTCAAAAGACTACTAGCTCTACCTTTCCTAATCCTATGTATTTCAATTCTTGTCTATTTGATAGCACTGTAATCTGCAAATACTCTTGCTAGTTTCGATCAGTCTAATTAATGAATCTATTTTCAAACTTTTGCACTTGTTACTAGATTGCATTCAACCTATTTGTTCACATCGATAATTTAAGGCGATTAAACCGGGCAGCACCCTTTTTACACCGGGCACCCCCCTCGTTCGGAACCCCGTTCCGAACGAGTTATGTATTTTTTTTTATTTAAATATTCTCGTTCGGAACGGTGTTCCGAACAAGTTTATTTGTGAACCCGGTCAATGAACCGGGTTTCATTTAATACAAAAAATAACCTGGTTTAAAAAATTATTCTCGTTCGGAACCCCATTCCGAACGAGAATAATGTCATTTTTTTTTTTTTAAAATCTGTATCTGACGTCATCATTCTCGTTCGGAATGGTATTCCGAACGAGAAACTGTTTTTTAAAAAAATGCTGACGTCAGCTAGCCGTTGGTGTGTAGCTGACGTCAATTGCCTATATATATTCGTTCGGAATGCCATTCCGAACCACACTCGAATTCGCTCTCTTCTCAATCTTACAAAAAAACGCTCCCTTCTAAATCTTTCAAAAAACGCTTTCTCTCATCTCGATAATGGCTGGAACTCCTCCTAATCCTTTTTTTTCTGATCCGACAGCTGCAGATGAAGAAGTTTACGTAGGAAACGAATGGTGGTCGGGTTATGGTGTTCCAAATGCAAGTTACGGTGGTTCTGTTGGTAGTTATTTTTTCAACATAGACGGAGCAAGTAGTAGTACTTACAACCTCCCCACCCCCACTTTGAGTGATCTCCAAAGGCATCAACAACACATGTTCTGGGATGCAACTGTTACAGGCGGAGCAACACCTCAAGAAGAGCCGGAGCAAGCAAAGGAGGATGTCCGAGCACCACGTCGGAGACGGAACACTGAGTCGGTTAGTATTTCTAAAAGCCTGAAATACGCTTAATTTTGTAGAAATAGTGGAAAATGCTCAATTGTATTTCAAATGCATGCTAAAATTAGTTAATAGTGGAAAACGCTTCATTTCAATATTAACTGCAATGCATGGTAAAAAGAATTAGTTTAATGCATGTGGAAAGCGTATCAACACTTTTTAGAAAATACCAAAAAGGTTGAAAACTACTTAAAATCGCATATATGGACTTTAGTTATAATAATCGATGGTAAATTTGTATGTATTTCGTTAAAACTAGGAGGTAGTTAGAAACATCCGATCAAGAGTAGGAGAAGACAGAAATCTGGGTGATAGGCGAATCACTGCTTCTGAGAGGAGAGGGGATAGAAGATCGCGTGGTGATAGACCGCAACAGTCAGGTTCTCGGGGGTCAAGTGTTGCGGGGGTTAGGAACCCAGATGTTCCGAGTGGGTCAGGTTCTTCGCGGGGTAGATCCCGACAGACTCGGCAGTCAGGTCCTGTTCCGATGCAGTCAGGAGCTGCTGCGGCTCCTCCTCTTCCAGGACTCAACGAGGGTACTATATTGACTCGTTATGGGCAACACATTGCTCATGAGATTTGGATACATCTGAATCCCGATGAAGTGCCCCCCGTCAACTAAAGGCACAGACAAGGCAGAAGTGTTTCGAGCTATGGTTGCCTAGAATTCCTACCGACCCGGAGCAAGATTCATGGTTTGCTATTGCCCAGGAGTCGGGGCTGCTTCACATCCTTAAGGGTCAATTTTGGAATGTGGACCACAACCTCCTTTCTGCATTCGTGGAAAGGTGGCACCCTGAGACGAACACATTTCATCTGAATTTTGGGGAGCTTGGAATCGGTCTCCATGACGTTTTGGAGATTCTGGAGCTGCCTATTGACGGGGGTGCTGTCACCACGCCATGGACACATTTGGGTCTAGATGCAGATTCAGCGCAGTGTGCCCAATTGTTCTCCTATTTGTTTGGCGTTGACCTGGACAACCCATTTGACGATGAGGAGGAAGCGATGGTCAAGTTCATAGGTAGGGGGAAAGTCGGCGAGCGGGAATTCTTTTGCCACATTGTCTCGATGATCAACTCTCGAAGATCCGATCCGGGCTCTATTGCAACAGGCTTTTTGTGGCACCTAATTCAGCAGTCTCTGTTCGTGAACAAGACCTCCAACCTGTTAGACACATGCTTCTTGCCGCTACTAGAGGATCCGAACAGGATACATGAGTACGCATGGGGTACAGATTGTTTGGCATTGTTGTACAGGCAGCTGGGTATAGCATCTAGGGCGAGATGCGTCCAATTTTCTGGTTGCGTAAGGCTTCTTGAGATTTGGATTTGGTTACATTTCCCGTATTTTCCTGGGAACCCAAACCTGGATGTGAGCTCCCAAGAAGTTATTGCTCGTGTGTCCCGCTATTCCACTGGACGGGCCCCGCTGAGGCAAAAAAGGACTCTACAACAGTACAGGCGCATCTTGGATGAGTATGCACCGGAAGATGTAAGTGATTCGTCTAAATATCATTCCAATTTTTTTGTTTTCAATATTGTTATTAATTGTTATAAGCTAATTCTGTAGGTGTGTTGGATGCTGTATCCGGATTTGGACGTGGGACCGCAAGGGCGTCATAGAGTGGTCACTTATCGTGGTGGGATCCGGTGCTTTGACATTATGGAGATGTACAACCCTGATCGGTTTTGCAGACAGTTCGGTCGCCGTCAATCCCGGCCTTTGGATGTCCCCGAGCCAGTCGAGTATTATTGTCCGCCAAAATCAATGCGAGGTGGCCGGGAATACACTGTACGGTATGGCCCGGAATGGGATAGATGGGACCAGCGTTATCACAACCTGTGTCCGTACATCCTGTCCAGCCCCCCAGCTCTTATCCCTTGGGATTCTGAGGATGCTTACCTCGATTGGTTTGCTCAAGTCTCACATCCATATGTGAGCCCAAACGCCCCGACAAGACCTCGACCGCCACGTAACCCGAACCCGATCCTTACCCTCGATTTCAACCGGGTAATTCTTATATTATTTTATTTGTTGGTATTGTGTTTTCTATATGACCCATCTCCTAATTATTTGTTGGTATTGCAGCGTGTATCGACGACACTCGGTATTATGCGGACACATCGACAACAGGGGATTGCAACTCTGGAGAATTTGGATGCCTACATTCGGATGCTCAGTATCGACGATCCGCCTACAGCTGAGGAGGTCACTCAAACTCAACGGATGTCACAAGCAGAGTCGTCCAGGAGTACAGAAGAGAGAGCCACACATTCTATATGGGAGCGGGCAAGGATGGGTGCGGGACAAGCCCATCCGGAACAACAAGCAGGGCGTTATGACTGGGAAGATAACTTGGGTCACGAGTCGGAACCTTATTGGAGGGTTTGAAACGTTGTATTTGTTGTTTAAGTTATAATGAATATTATTTGGTTTCCTTACGTTTTGATTTAATGTTATAAAGACGTATGAAGGTGAAATTCAACACTTTAATTATGCGTAACGAAAGTATTACAAAGTATATAAACGTGAGCATTACTAATCATCATCATCATCTTCTTCCCCACCATCTTCTTCAACGTCATCATAATCATCATCATGTTCTTCTTCCGATTCGTCTTCACCGACGTCTTCATCTTCGTCTTCACCTCTTATCTTTTCGTCTTCATCTTCGTCTTCACCTTCGACTTCACCTTCGTCTTGACCTTCGTCTTCACCTTCGACTTCACCTTCGTCTTCACCGTCGTCTTCACCTTCGCTTTCTTCATCGTCTTCACCACCATCTTCAACTACATGATCGTCATCATCGTCATCTTGGGGTATCGGGTTAATATTTAGAGGCGGCATTGGTTTGCACGGTTATGACGTTAAACAAACCGGGGACATATATATAGATGAAAATCCGGGATTCACCTTCACCCGCATGGCTGCCATTTATAGACGATTCCGAACGAGACTTTGTGGGACCGGGTCGGGTATTTCCCAAACACACCTCTTATCTTTTCGTCTATAAAAACCTCCAAAACAAACCATTTTAAACACACATTCACTATCATTCCATATTATTTATACATATGCCCGTTTATTTTCTCTGTAATTTCCTTTCTTAAATTTCGATATGTATCCAAATCGTCCAACACTATTTTCAGCCTCTTCCTCGACAATGGATCCTGGTCCGAAATTGTGTTGGTGTCAGAAAAAGCCCACGGTGCATATGTGTACCGAACAAATAGAGTGGGACAGGGTCAACTATGGGAGAAGATTTTGGGGATGCCCGGATGCATGTTGGGATGCTCTTACTGAAGAAGAGGAAGAGAAAGGGTGCAAATACAAACATTGGATCGATCCACCGTACACAGGTCGTGCACGGGTCGTTATCGAAGAACTAAATGCAAGCAACTTATGCAACTGGTCAAAGGCTGAAGGAATTGAGGAAGGGATGGAGCTGCTAAGGATTGGAACAAAAGAATGGGCCAACGAAATAGATGAACTGAAAGCCAAAAACGCCGAGCTCATGGAGGAAAACGCTGCACTTGCTGTAGAATTGGCAGCAACACTTAACAAATAGAGAATTAAGTATTTTTAATGTCTTGTATCGTTAGTTGTTCACCGTCTGCGTTGTACTCGTGCTGTTGTTTTTCAATTATGTTGTTGTTTCAATATTAATGCTTCTATGATTATGTTGACATCATTCTGAAAAAACATTACTCAAACATTTATAATACAAGATTTAGGTCATTATGGGACTGCCACCATGAAACTCTCTCTCAGATACGTAGTTGTCGAATCTACTCTGAAAGCGTTGTTCCCATCCGTCCACCGATGGCTGTTTGTAGATACTCCACTGCCTTGGAGGGGGTGGAATTGGACAATTGTCATCAACCAACCAAATCTGTCAACACAAAATTGTTATTGTATACTAAAAAACATAGGTGAAATAAGATACAAGAGCGGAAAATATCGATGCGTACCGGTACGTAATGGTTGCGTCTGCCTACATGTGCAATGGCGAACACCGTGGTAGGAGCCTCTGAACCGGGAGGAGCAAACATCGGAAGACATGTACAAGGACCAAACCATGATAACACCACTAGTGCAACTTGATACCTCGTGGCAAATACCAATCCCATTGTAGGTGTGCACATCCAGAATTCAGGAGAGCATGGCGATCCAATGTGATTCACTTCTCGAATGAGTTGCGGGATAGTCTTGAAACCCTCTAGCATCTCATGATACATATGCCCGTTTTGTTGGAGGTGCTTCGAAAGATCTAATCGGATTTCAACGTACTGTTGCTCTGGTTTACCTAGTAAGCAAGCAAGGGATCGATAACCACAATGACCGTCATCACCTACTTTCTCCACAGCAGCTATGTATGCGAGCATGAAAAGGTCTATATTATCTATCCCCCAGTCGAAGTCGAGATAAATGATTGAATTGCCACCGCTACATTTCGATCTAGCATTTCCTCTTGCCCTCGGTGGTTTAGTTGCACTCCCTTTTATGGTTGTCGCCCCGCTTGAAGCTCTGTTGGATGCAACAGACGATTTCTTTTGTGAATCGGCTTTCGGTGGCACAGTTGCACCCTCTTCCTCTTTCATCCCATTTTTCCTTGCTTCTGCCTTCTCCTTATCCTTCTTAGCTTGAGCCCTCTCATCCCAACCCGGATCTCGCTTTGTACCCGTCTTCTTCGCATGAATCTTAGACCTTCCTCTCTTCGTCTCTCCCCGAGGTGGGTCCTGGACATCAACTGAAGAAGGATCCTTGCACTCACGCCACTTATCAGCCATCATCTTCATATCGAAATCATCAACGTTACCGGTAAACACCCCTTCAAAGAAATCATCCATAACAACCTTATATGCAGTCAATTTGATGAAGGATCATCTGGACAGCAACCGACACCTCCGGTCCCCGAGTTTGAAGGAGCATTGACTCGCTCGAGAGCTAAAGAAGTCCAACAAGAGCTAGACAAGTTAGTAGCGTTCTTCAGGTCCAAGGAGTTGAATACAGACGAAGAACCACCATTGAAGACTGTTCTAATGATCGAGGTTCGAGAACGAGCAGAGGACTGCAGAGAAGAACCGCGACCGCGGCTGGAAACCGCGCCCGCGGCTCATTCGCCAACCACGCCCGCGGCTCCATAACCGCGCCCGCGGCCAGGAACTCTTGGAAACATTATTTTCGGATGTTTAATTGTTTTTCGGCTTATTATTTTAGGATATACTTTTTATTGTTTAATTTCTTTAGTTGGCATCCTTATGAACCCTATATAAGATTGGCCCTAGTTATTGTTTAGCCCCCCCAGACTTTGATATTGAATACAGCGTTTATCATTTTTCCTCCCAAAAGAGAGCTTTTGTGAGAAGAGTGTCCCGTGTGCATTGTCGTTGAGCTGGCCCTAGTTGTGCTTGTGTATGTCAATCTCTTCCATAAGGTTGGTGCTATCGAGGCTTCATAGAGCAACCTCCAGGTGCCTTGACCCACCAAAGTCATTGTGTTTGGTTGTAATCATCCGTTGGGGTTTCTTCATCATTCGGTAAGGTTCTTGTTCTTAAGTTCAAGGGTTTTATCGTTGTTTGATTTGGTTCCAATTGGCCTATCATTCGACTTATCCTTCTTTCATCTCATTCTAATTCCGCCTTTCTTCTCTGTTCGAGTTCCTATTCGAGTTTGGTGTCTAGGTCGGCAACTGCGGCTTATCCCCGCATCAAATTGGTATCAGAGCTGTGTTGACACCATTCGTCTTCACAAGAACATCAAGAGACCCCTATCCAGAAAATCACAAAAAGAGTCAGCTTTTATTTTCTTGTTTGTCAGTTTCTTTCAGAAATTGATTTTGAGTCTTCTATTGCTTTGATATTTCTTGTTGAGTCATTACAGGTTGTGTGCAAGAAGCTTGAATCGATTAGTGTTGGTGGAGATCGAAAGATTGGAGTTTGGAGCACCCTTGTTCCCAAAATCCATTCAGCCCTTCATCCATCACAAAATCTATCCATCCCTACCAAAACGCAGCCGTCAAAACCCTAGAAGAGTTGCTGAAAATTTCAGTCCTTGCACCCCAAGCCAAGATCTTCAAGGAAGGAAATCTTATCTTCTCTACAAGGAAATCAAGGTGGTTAGTAGTTTCTTTTATTTTAAAATTCGAATTTTCTGAGATAGTATCTCAGATCAAGTCTGTAATTTCGTTTTTTTTAGTTGAGACAAAAAAAAAATCAAAAAAAAAAATATTCAAAAAAAAAAGAATCGAAAAGTCTCAAAGTCAGTAGTTTGTTTTACGTTTTGTTGAGTCAAAGTCTAGTTTGATATTGTTTAAGTCGGATCTCAAGAACTCAAAGGAAATCGGGTTGAACGAGCCCGAACGGAAGCGAGAAAACCACCAGGCCGCGACAGAAACCGCGCCCGCGGCCCAGTAGCCGCACCCGCGGTTCAAGCCGCACCCGCGGTTCAAGCCGCACCCGCGGAATTCAGGCCGCGCCCGCGGCTCCGCCTCAGAAGCCACTGTTCGAAATCCGCGCCCGCGGACTTCAGACCGCGCCCGCGGAACCGTCACTGTTTGCCTTTCCATTCCTTTCAGATACGAGCCTCAATTATTACCTAACCCTCCCGACTCCGTCTTCGATCCTTCCATCGACATCAGTCGGAACAAGTTAAGGTACGCTTCCTTTTGGTTCTTCTTGAAATTCGAAGCTTAACTCATATCTCTGTTTTGCATTCTCATTCTTGCAAAACGCCTTCGAGTCTTATTTTCTTTCTTTCATTGAGTCAGTCTCTTGTTTGAGTCAGAACCTTACAGTCGAAACCCCGCACTACGCTAGCCATCTCCATCTCTACCATCATTCATATATTGCTAGGAGTTAGGTAGTTTCAACTTAGTGGGTTATTGATCCATACAAGTCAATTCATCAAAGAAAAGTTGGTTGCAACGACAATTGAGAGAGAGTGCAGAGGAAAACATACGAGAGTAAACACTTGCGAGTTGTTTTCATTTACACTTACCTTAATATTGTTCTGTGTTAGTCTTTTCTTTAGTGATGAGCAGGTCAGTTTCTCCCCACGGGAGGCAAGAAGCCCCGGAGACCCGCGCCATTACCCCGGAATTTATGACCAACATGTTTCGGGAGATGACGTCGGCCATTACCACCGCCATAGAGCGGAAGCAGCGATCCACCCCGTCCCCAAGGGTTCTAGAGCACATCGGGACCTCCTATGATGCTCCAGTCGACAATCGGAGGCCCCTGCCTCCTCAGCAAGAAGCCTATGAGGCTGCCCGCACGGGTCGGGAACCCAGACGCAGGCCTACAACCCGAGACGATCTCCCACAAGCTCGGAGAGGACGCTTTCGTAACTCTCCTATACCTCACTTTAATAGATACAATGCTGTTAACCGTTTTGATGATGCATTTCAGGACCTAGGTGATAATGATGACGAAGAAGAGCCTGAAGAAGAAGATGAGGCGGGATGGCGACCCCATCGTCCCCAAGGAGGTTACCAAGGAAGGCGAAGAGAGCCTGAGCAAGATGGAGTGGGAAAGATAAAGGTTAAGATCCCGAGTTTTGAGGGAAAGTGTGATCCAGACATATATATGGAGTGGGAGACCAAGATTGAACAAATCTGGAATTGTCACAACTTTCCTGAAGCCAAAAAGGTGCAGCTGGCATCTTTGGAGTTTAGTGGCTACGCTTTAGTTTGGTGGGATAGCTTGATCAGAGGGAGAGTTGCCAATGGAGATTACCCTGTCACTACTTGGGAACTCATGAAGAGGATGATGAGAGCACGGTTTGTTCCCCCACATTACACTAGGGAACTTATTCAGCGGCTCGAGAATTTGAAGCAAGGATCAATGGGAGTCGAAGAGACTTACAATGCTATGCAAATAGCGATGGTTCGAGCTAATTTGGTGGAGGATGAGGAGACAACCATGGCTAGATATCTTCGTATCCTTCACCCATATGTGTCTAGTGAGATTGAGATGTTCCCTTACAACTCAATGACTGAGTTGCTACATTTGGCTATCAAGGTGGAAAGAAAGACCAAAATTAGGAGCCAAGGGAGCAAAAACGCAGGTGGCTGGAAAAATCAGCAAGGAAGGAACTCCTATCCTTCAACCCGAGAGGTCCCTAACAAGGAAGACAGTGGTTCTCGAAGGAATCCGCCACCTACTACTCAAGTGCCCTCCAAGACAACACTTGGCCCTTCTAATCCACCCCGAGGGAGTACTTCTAACCCTACTTCTAGAGCAAGGGATATTGAATGTTTTAAATGTAGAGGAAAGGGTCATATGATGAAAGATTGTCCTAATTCTAGAGTATTAATTGTTAATCAACTAGGAGAACTTGAAAGTGAAAGGGAAAAAGAAGAGAACCTAGGTGATATGCATGATGAGGATGATCTTAGTGATGAAATTGGTTATGAACATGGTGATTCTTTGATTTGTAAAAGAAATTTACATGTACAACCCGCCCCTTGTGAAGATAATCAAAGAGAAAATTTATTTCACACTAGGTGTTTAGTTCAAGGAAAGGTATCCAATATGATTATTGATGGTGGAAGTTGTTGCAATATTGTTAGTACTGAATTGATCACTAAATTGCATTTTGCTACTATTTTCCATCCTAGGCCTTATAAATTGCATTGGATGAATGAATGTGGCGAATTAAAAGTTCTAAAACAAGCTGAGATAACATTCACCTTAGGAAGATATACGGATACGGTTTTATGTGATGTAGTTCCTATGCAAGCTTGTCATATATTGTTAGGAAGACCATGGCAATACGATCGAAAGGTTACTCATGATGGTCATACTAACCGCCATACATTCATCTTTAATGATAAGCCTATTACTCTTAAACCTATGACTCCAGCGCAGATAGCAGAAGCTTACGAAAAGAGCAAAGGCAAGGAAAAGGCTTCGGACAGAACCGAAGCAACAAAAGCAGCGACCAAAAACCGCACCCGCGGCTCACGACAGATCGCAACAGAAGGACCAGCACGAGAACCGCGCTCGCGGTCCCGAGGACGCGCCCGCGGCTCATTCGCCCAACCGCGCCTGCGGTAATTCAGCCGCGCCCGCGGATCCCTCTTCTGGCGCCATGCTGGTTCCTGCATTGACGAATCGAGCCCTATTGTCGTCCAAAGCCGAGCTGGAAGGTGAGTATTTACCCTTCGATACTACCTTAATGATGCTTTGCAAGAGATTTGTGTTGACAGGTACCGATTCTCGAGTTGATCTACCCCCTAGCATTCAAGCTATTCTTGATGAGTTTGCTGAGGTGTTTCCGGATGAGATTCCTGCAGGCTTACCGCCCTTTAGGGGCATTGAGCATCAAATTGACCTTATTCCAGGAGCTTCTTTATCTAACAGGCCAGCTTACAGAATGAACCCCCAGGAGTGTCAAGAGATTCAGAAGCAGGTGCAGGAGCTTGTAGATAAGGGGTATGTTCGAGAAAGTCTTAGTCCTTGTGCAGTCCCGGTCTTACTTGTGCCTAAGAAAGACAATTCTTGGCGGATGTGTGTTGATTGCCGGGCTATCAACAACATAACTGTCAAGTATCGTCATCCTATACCAAGGCTGGATGACATGTTGGATGAGCTTCATGGTGCCACAAACTTCACCAAGATTGATCTAAGGAGTGGCTACCATCAAATCCGAATGAGGGAAGGCGATGAGTGGAAGACCGCCTTCAAGACCAAATTTGGTCTATATGAGTGGCTTGTTATGCCATTTGGACTTACTAATGCTCCCTCTACTTTTATGAGGCTTATGAACCATGTCTTGAGGAAGTTTATAGGGAAGTTTGTTGTAGTTTATTTCGATGATATCTTGATTTACAGCAGGTCCCTAAGGGAGCATGAGCAACATCTCAGGGAAGTACTCGTTACTCTTAGTATACAGCGACTAAATGCTAACTTAAGAAGTGTGATTTTTGCACTGATAGAGTTATATTTCTTGGTTTTGTAGTGAGCTCCCAGGGATTACAGGTTGACGAAGAGAAGATTAAAGCCATTCAGGAATGGCCGACACCCACGACCAGCAGCCAGGTACGCAGTTTCCACGGGTTAGCAAGCTTCTATCGGCGCTTTGTGAAGGATTTCAGCACCATTGTTGCACCACTGACTGAGGTAACTAAGAAGCATTCAACATTTGTTTGGAAGGAGGCTCAAGAAAGGGCGTTTGAGGAGCTAAAACGCAGATTGACCGAGGCACCTTTGCTTGTGCTTCCCGACTTCACTAGGCCTTTCGAAGTGGAATGTGATGCTTCCGGAGTTGGCATTGGAGGAGTACTCATGCAAGAAGGTAAGCCTATTGCTTTCTTTTTTGAAAAGTTGAAAGGTGTCAGTCTAAATTACTCTACTTATGACAAGGAATTGTATGCATTATATAGAGTACTTAAGACGTGGCAACACTACCTATGGCCTAGAGAGTTTGTTTTGCATACCGATCATGAATCTTTGAAACATTTTAGGAGCCAAGACAAACTTGATAGGAGGCATGGTAGATGGATGGAGTTTATTGAGGCTTTCCCTTATATTATCAAATACAAGAAAGGAAAAGACAATGTTGTTGCTGATGCACTATCTAGGAGGCATGCTTTAATTGTTCAACTTGACTCTAAGGTGTTAGGCTTTGTTTACATCAAGGAGTTATCTCGTAATGATGCTGATTTTGGTGCTATTTATAAGCAATGTTTAGATAAAGGAACTTTGGATAAGTTTTACTTGTTTGATGGTTTCTTGTTTAGGGCTAGTAAAGTGTGCATACCTAAGTGTTCTTTGAGATTATTGCTTGTTGAAGAAGCCCATAAGGGTGCATTAATGGGACACTTTGGTAGAGATAAGACATATCATATGTTGCATACTCATTTTTATTGGCCCCATATGCTTAGGGATGTTGAGCATTGTTTGAAAAGATGTTTGGAGTGTCTTAAGGCTAAGTCTAGAGTTAAACCACATGGATTGTATACTCCTTTGCCTATTCCTACGACCCCATGGGTAGACATTAGTATGGATTTTATTGTAGGGTTGCCTAGGACTAAGAAGGGGAGAGATTCTATTTTTGTGGTTGTTGATAGATTTTCTAAAATGGCTCATTTTATTGCTTGCAACAAGACTGATGATGCTCATCATGTGGCTGACTTGTTCTTTACCGGAGTTGTTAGGTTACATGGAGTATCAAAGACTATTGTGAGTGATAGAGATGTGAAATTTCGAAGTTACTTTTGGAAAACGCTTTGGGGAAAACTAGGGACTAAACTACTATTTTCTACATCCAGTCATCCTCAAACTGATGGTCAAACTGAAGTAACCAATAGGACCTTAGGAACCCTTTTGAGAGCCATCCTTAAGAAGAATTTGAAGGCTTGGGAAGAAGTCTTGCCCCATGTTGAGTTTGCCTACAATAGAGCCATCAATTCCTCAACCTCGCTGAGTCCCTTTAAATGTGTGTATGGTTTGAATCCACTAACCCCTTTTGATCTTATGCCGTTACCTACGAAGGAGCGAGTGGATTTCAATGCAGAAAAACAGATTGATCACATCAAGGAGATTCATGAGAGGACAAGAGCTAAATTGCTAGAAGTAGCTGCTACAAATGCTAGCAAGGCAAATAGGAAGAGGAAGAAGGTAATCTTCAAGGAGGGAGACCTCGTGTGGGTCCACTTTAGGAGAGAGCGTTTCCCCAGCAAACGCCACTCAAAGCTGTCCCCAAGAGGCGCTGGACCATTCAAGGTGCTCAAGAAGATTGGAGATAATGCTTATGTCTTGGAGCTTCCCGGTGACTATCAAGTGAGTGCTACTTTCAATGTGCAAGACTTGACTTTATTTGAGGGTGAAGAAGAAGAGGAGCTGGATGATTCGAGGTCGAATCCTTTTCAAGAAGGGGAGGATGATGAAGGATCATCTGGACAGCAACCGACACCTCCGGTCCCCGAGTTTGAAGGAGCATTGACTCGCTCGAGAGCTAAAGAAGTCCAATAAGAGCTAGACAAGTTAGTAGCGTTCTTCAGGTCCAAGGAGTTGAATACAGACGAAGAACCACCATTGAAGACTGTTCTAATGATCGAGGTTCGAGAACGAGCAGAGGACTGCAGAGAAGAACCGCGACCGCGGCTGGAAACCGCGCCCGCGACTCATTCGCCAACCGCGCCCGCGGCTCCATAACCGCGCCCGCGGCCAGGAACTCTTGGAAACATTATTTTCGGATGTTTAATTGTTTTTCGGCTTATTATTTTAGGATATACTTTTTATTGTTTAATTTCTTTAGTTGGCATCCTTATGAACCCTATATAAGATTGGCCCTAGTTATTGTTTAGCCCCCCCAGACTTTGATATTGAATACAGCGTTTATCATTTTCCTCCCAAAAGAGAGCTTTTGTGAGAAGAGTGCCCCGTGTGCATTGTCGTTGAGCTGGCCCTAGTTGTGCTTGTGTGTGTCAATCTCTTCCATAAGGTTGGTGCTATCGAGGCTTCATAGAGCAACCTCCAGGTGCCTTGACCCACCAAAGTCATTGTGTTTGGTTGTAATCATCCGTTGGGGTTTCTTCATCATTCGGTAAGGTTCTTGTTCTGAAGTTCAAGGGTTTTATCGTTGTTTGATTTGGTTCCAATTGGCCTATCATTCGACTTATCCTTCTTTCATCTCATTCTAATTCCGCCTTTCTTCTCTGTTCGAGTTCCTATTCGAGTTTGGTGTCTAGGTCGGCAACTGCGGCTTATCCCCGCATCACAATTTCACGTCGTCGTCAGAGTCGAAGTCTTTCAATTCCACTCCTTCCCACTTGATCTGCTTCCAGAAGATATCAATGTCGCTCGGCAACAATGGCGTTCCTTCTTCTACAAACACCTTAATCCTGTGTGGGCAAGGCAATCCGAGTGTTGATTCCCACCAAGGATCCTCACATGGGCCACATATCTTTCCCTCCTTTGCCTTAAGGACTTCTTTCAGTAGCATTCTCAAACACTTGTCGGAGCACTTCCTCAATATGCGCATGAAAATAGTCTTCATCCACCGAGGCCCGTCTTGTATCTCCTTCGGGCTAGTATGGTTGGACATTTCCATCTCGGCCCGTATTCGACGGTGCTGATCGACAAACATATTGTCAATGTGTTGCACTAAAGTGTCGAACCCTCCAATAGCTGAATCAAACATATGCTTCAACATCGAGTGTTGACCTTCAACCCTGACAACAACATTGTACATGTTAAACATCGAGTGTCATGATCATTCTCGTTAAAAACACATTCAAATATCTTACCTGTTAGACGTTCTTGTGCTAAAATGGCGTATATCATCGCAATACGCAGCTATAAGTTTTTCTTTATGGGGAGTAAACCATGTGCTCTCAGCATATTGTACAAGATGACCATTCCTCCATGTTTTCCGGAAGTGATCAAGTCTCTCCTCATACTGCTTCTCTGTGTGAGACCGCATCACCCGTCGAACGCTAGCAGATGCACTTTTTTCGTCCAGGTTGTTCAATTTAGCAAATGCCTTAACATTCCGATCAACGTGGACATGGCAAAGCATATGACGCACACTAGGAAATACATGGTCAACCGCCTTAATTGTTGTCAGCTCTCGATCAGACATGATGCAATCCGGTCCTCCGAGTGCACCAAACAAATACTTGACCCGTTTCAATGCCCATGCATAGTATGGTGCAATTGAATCCAACAAACTGAAGTAACGGCCAACCATACCTATCAACGAGGGTATATTAATAATTATAATTCTATAACGGTATTTGAAGTCACAATAATGAATTTTAGTGTACCTATTAGTCTTGTACGTCGCGTCCATGATCACCACCCGAGGGAACATTCTCAACAAATGTTGACAATCCGGATGAGATATGAAAAACGCTGCCAACTTTTTCTCCCCCGTCTCCGGATTCGTCTCGTAGTGAATGTCTTTACGATAAGCTCTATGATGGAGGAAATCTAATGACCACTGGGTCACGGTTAGATTTGTCAATGCTTTCTTCCTCTCCTTTTCCCTCACAGTGTACACTTGCCTTCTTGATATTGTGGAAGTCGGATTTTCCTGAAGCAACTGTGTATAAATAACCTTCGGCATTGCCCCGGCCGCTGATGCAATTATTATTTTTCGTCTCTGCTCTCCCGTCATCCTCGAAGCAAATGCATGACCAATCAAGCTGCTGGAAAGACAGTGGTTGTGACATGCCTTCTCAACTTTTAGTATCCACCCAGGCGGCTCAACAAGAGTTGCTCGTCGATAATATCCTCTTAACATAAAAGGACAATTGTACTTCCTTAACCTACTAAGGTTGCTACGCTGCGACGATGGTTCTGCTACATCTCCTTCAAGATTAATATTCTTTCGATCTTTTCTATAACTACCGGATTGCTCACAGTGCAGAAATATCCTCTTGTTGGCCATTGATGATTTCGTGGTGATAACCATACACAAGGCATAACCGACCTTCCTAACCCACTCTCTCAGAAGATCCATAGTAGGAAATCTCTCACTAGTCGTAAAATGGGCACTATAGTCGATTTTTAAATATTCCTCATCACTACAGTATCCCTATTTAAAATTACTCAAATTTCAATACTACTATACCAATAAAATAAATTATAATGAAACGCTATAAAAAAAGGTTTACAGGTACTTACATGGAAATATGTATCATCTACCGGCGCAGACAAATCAACCTCCTCCTCCACCGACGTCTCACTAGAAGAACACTCCCGTCTTTCTTTCCAACTACCTGCCCTTGAAGAATTAGTTGAATCGCTTTCAGACGTCATTTTTTGTGCTTCTTCCAATTGGGTTTGATAATTTGGTCATACAACTCCGATTTTATAGACTCCGTCAAAATATAGCCGTTCGCATTTTCAAAAAATATAGCCGAATCTCGTTCGGAATGGGGTTCCGAACGGGTAACGACACGTCATAAATATCCAGGTAATCTCGTTCGGAATGGGGTTCCGAACGAGATATGACGTCATATTAAAAAAAAAAAAATTATTCCTCGTTCGGAATGGGGTTCCGAACGAGTGTCGAACCGGTTCGCAATATGCGAACCGGTTTGACATTTATTTAATGGAAATTAATTTAAATGGACCAAAAACAAAATTAAAAAAAAAAAAAATCCGCCAATCTCGTTCGGAATGGGGTTCCGAACGAGAGGGTGCTGCCGGGCGCAAAAAAAGGTGCTGCCCGGTTGCAACCCGTAATTTAATTCTATGAATGAACTGCTGTGAACAAAACCACATAATAAACCCAAGAGACCAGGATAATAATAGCAAAACCATGAAAACAAGGGCAGGTCATTCTGCCATACTTATATTTACAGCAGTTAAATTGCATTATGGTTGATGATTCTCAAACCTACCACGAAATCCGTAGACCCTACCTAACAGATGCAATTAGAGATTTACCAATACTTAATAGTTCAGCAATATTTGTGTCACAGGATGCTCGATATGCTGAAGGAACTGACATTCATTTGTGTTGCAACCACCAATGGAGCTTCAGCATCCTCAGTGAAGGAAAACTTGTCGTGCATGAAACGACTGTCAACAATTGAATCATCTTTCAGCACAATTTTGTAGCAGTAGCAACTTTTGTGTTCCTGTTGATTCTGGTAGCAATCATGAGAGCTATCCTTAACCTGCTGGAAATTCCATATCACACTGAATTTCCCAACTGTAGCAACCAGATTCCGCTCTTGCTTCCCTTCCTCAGTAACCTAATAGGTTTTCGTACAAAAAGGGTTTAGAAATATTCTTATATATATGAAAACCACCTATGTATAATTGAAACAATGTCTCAAACACTTACTGTTATGTTCTAAGGATTTATAACCAAAGAGTAAAAAAAAAGCCTCAGTTGAAGAATGTACAATACAAATTCTTTTCAAATTTCTATCCAGAAGAAATATGTAGCTATACTCTTTGAGTGTAGGATTATCAATTTTTTAGGAAACAATTGACTTTCATGTGAATTTACTACCATAATAGACTCATTTCAATCAACTTCAACACCAAAAACGGTCTTTCTGTTTCCATCATAATAACTATTTCAACCAACACATGCTTCAATAATAATTTAACAGCAAGAGAAGCCACAAGACTAATGTAAAAAATCACTAATCTCAAGAAAAATCCTTACCCACGAGAATTGAGCACCACGAAACTTATTGGCACCAGCCGAATGTGCATCCAAGGGAGTCAGCTTCAAATATCTAGGAGCAGAGATCTTATTCCCCATTCTACCATTAAATCCTGTCTTCGTCTTTCCATCTTTGTCAAGAAACAAAGTGCAGATCAAAACCAAGCGAGTATCAGTAGTACCCAATATCCATTTCCCATCATAAGTAACATCAACATGTGTAATCGGAGAGCCAAGACCAGGAAAAACCGTCTTCGCCTGCCTCATTGAGCTCACAGAATATAATCTGATCTTCCCATCACGAGACCCTACAACAATCGAACCATCACCAGCAGTTGCAAAGCACTGAAAATTAGTCCCCCTAGCAAAATTATGTCCTTGAGTCCAATTCAACACAGCAGCACTCTCACCAGCAAGATCTTGAACAATTCCATGTCTATCCCTCATATCCCATCTGCAAAGCCGATTATCATCCAAACCCAAGAATGTAGACCCAGATGGATCCAGCTGTGCCCATTTGCTATCATTTGTTATATCCCTCATTGTAATATCTGCACCATCTTTCTGAAACTTCCACTCTGTCACAACTTTCCCGGTTTCTATATCGAGATGATGGAGTCCACTAGACCGCGGCTTCCCTTCCTCTATTGAGCTCATAATCAGCATGTTCGTCTCTTCCCTGATCAACAGTGCCTTCCTTGGGTCCCCTCCATTGATTCCACCATTAAACCCCACATAGGCTCCCTTCCCATGGATTCCATGGCTGAAATTCTTCACCACCTGGATCCCACTTTCACCAACCAAAAAACTGTGATCTAACGCACCAAGTGCAATGCTTTGTATTCCACTTCCATCAGCATCAGCAGCCTCCTCAAACTCCTGCCTTAGATCATGCCTCCCTCGAATCTGATTGTTCGAGCCCGGGGTTTTGAAACCATTATCTGCATCCTCCCAGAGTGAATCATCCGCCGCCTGCGGATTGGCCCACCCAATGAAGTCTTTCCCATAAACCTTGATCTTATTCTCATCTGTAGCTTCATATCCATAGCTATTCTCAAACAGACATTCATGAAACCTTTTCACAAACAGCTTGTGTGCTTCACTATCAAGAAATTTTATCGCCCAAACCCCACCTGCAACAAAATCAACACGGCAATGACTCCCAACGCTCTTCATTTGCATCTCCGCGTCAACCCTAACCCTAATTTTTGCCCCAACCTTCAAAATCCAAAACGAATTCTTCCTCGGCACTTCATCTTCGTCTTCTTCCTCGTAGTCTGTATCTTCTCCCTCCAATTCATCCTCCGTTCTCTTCAGGAAGTTGTAAGAGGCGAGTTTTTCGGACGTTGTCCATTTCGCGTTGGGATTATTACCACCGACGTGGAGATAAAGCGTAACGGCATTCGAGTTACAAGATTCGTACTTGCGCCTTAATGATTTGAGCTTGGCGTCGATGTCGAGGAGGGAGGAGGGAGTTTTTGGTTTTGTGCGGTCGGAAGGGGAAGGAGTTTGTTTTGCGTCTTCGTACTCGGGTTCTTCGTCAGAGGAGTGATTTGCTTCATTGGAGTTGGTTTGAGGATTTCGGCTGTGAGTGGTTCCCATTTTGCTCAAAACCAGAGGGTTGAAGGGAGAGGGAGGAGATGAGTTTGTGTGGGGTAGAAGGAGAATGAAGCGCCAGTTTCAATTTCGAAAAAGTGAACCGTTGGAATAATTTTTTTTTTTTTAAAGAGTCGGGCTATTGAAATGAAAGGCGACTCTCGATCGGGTGGAACGTGCAAATTAACACAAAAGATAGAGAGATGCGTGTAAGTCAGCGACTCGATTGGCTTTTTTGAAAACATGTCAGAACTGGACGATTCAATCCCTACGAATGGAGCTCTTTGCCACGACAAAAAGGTTGAACAACGGAGTCAATTATCCATGAATTTGTTTAGTAAAAGAACCGTCAACTGCAAATCTGTTTCGCCAACTGCAAATCTGCTTCGAAACAAGTCCTCTTGTAATCTTTGTTCCAGGCAAACAGCAAAGCCGAGACGATATCCCACAACTCCGCTCGGGGAACCGAGCAATGGCCAATGTTATGAACAAAGTCTCCGAGCCAAGCACCATGGCAATACCTAGCCACATCAGCCACTGCACCTCTACCGTCGAGATTTATCTTCACCCAAAGATCTTGAGGAGGCTCCAAACATAGATTGATCTCGTTCCTTTCCAAGCACACAGACGAGGATCGGTGAAACCAGACCTCTTGTACTCCTTTGCATGTCCGCAATGAAATCCACCTTGGGTGTGTTTGGCAATTAGTTTATAAACTAGTTTGTAGTTTATAAACAACTTCTTTCCAAAAATCCATTTTAATGATTTCGATTAACGTGTAATTTTTTTTATTTTACATTTTTTCTATGACTCACACTTTTCAAATAAGTTACACAAATCAAAATAAAAAATCTACTTTTTATCAAACATATTTATCAACAATAAACCATTTATAAAGGGGATTGATTTTGAAACCCGTTTTTTTAAATATTGAGCCGAAAAAATAAAACGCTATAAGGTGGCGTTTAAAAAATGGAGGCTTAAAACTTAAACAAAATGCAGTGGCGTTTAAAACTGCCGGTGTAATTTTGGAAATGGAACCCTTTATCACCAACCCTTTAAAACTGCCAGAAATCTCATTATTACGCCTGCAATGAACGTGTGATATTATGAACTGTGTTGTACAGATAGGCAACGAGAATTGGATGAGGTAACTAACTTGGTACAGCAATATTATTGAAAGAGACCATTGCAATGTATATTATGAACTACAACTACAAGTCCTAAAGCAATTCCCAGAAGAAATCCAGGGATCAATATGACAAACTTTTTTTTTTGATGTCAAACTTAAAGAGTACTCCGTACAACTACAAGTCCTAAACATTGCTCAGCTCCACTTTCACTAACAAAACAAAACACTGATCTCTTTTGGAATCCTATGATCCATCTTCGCCGGTGTACAAAAAAAAAAGTCAAGTGTGGGTTGTCTCAAAATGACTTCTTCTCATAAGCAACAAGACCATGAACTCCACCTTCGATCTGTGCAGCACCCGTGCGAACCTGCACAATCATATAAGTCAGTTAACAAATATAATCAAGATTTAAGGCCAAGGACGATCGAGATATTTGTTTTTAAATGGCATACACAACATACCTCGAGCCTTAATACACTGGATTTTAATAACTCGTGAGCAGACGGTACTGAAGATGCTCCAAGATCCTGGAATCCTTGTCTAACAGCTTGCATTGTGTAAGGGATAAGCTTAAGAACTGAGCCTTTGTCTGCAACTTTCCCTACAACACCTTGAGCAATTTTGAGCTTGGATTTATCACCTAAGTATCTTTGGTCACTCCCTTTTGTCATCGCTTCTAGTGATCCCATCCCTCTATACTTTTTTACTCGCCTACCGTCCTGAAAAGAAAACGGGCATTTAATCAGAGAAGGAAAAGAATTTCCTAGTGTAAAAAAAAATTGAAAAAAGAGAGACATACTTGTAGATATTCGTAAGTCCCGGGACTCTCGGCACTACCAGCCAAGAAGCTTCCCATCATTACAGTGGATGCCCCAAGAGTTAGAGCCTTCACAATGTGTCCAGAATTTGATATTCCTCCATCAGCAATGATGGGCACGCCACTTTGTGAAGCAATTGAAGACACCTTATAAACAGCAGCTGCCTATTTTCCAACAGGATAAAATCAGTTTTTGCAGTATAGAAGCAAATTTCATACTGCCTAATATGAAAGATAGGATATGTACATAGCTATAATATCCGAATAAGTAATACCCGCAAATTAAAGTTACAAGACACAATGTACTAAAATCACAATCTTGTTGAATAAGATCCATATTGCTAAAAGAAATTATACTTTCAAACAGTAAATTGAATCAGAAATACTCACAGGTCATATGAATCAGTAGTAAAAGTACATCAGTGAAAATATAGGATAGGTCATAATTATTCATATGGATAAAAGTAATTATAGTATGATACCTGTCCACGGCCCACAGCACAAACTTCTTGTGTAGTGCAAATGGAACCTGAACCCATGCCAACTCTCAAACCATCAACCCCAGCCTGAATCAGATTATGAGCCTGGTACATTGTCACCACATTCCCACCAATGACATCCAATTGTGGATATGTTCTCTTGATATACTTGATCATATCCAGTTGATAAATTGAATTCCCTTGAGAACTATCGAGTACCACAACATCAAGACCTGCCTTCACCAAATACTGCAGCCTCTCTTTATCTGATTCCCTTGTCCCAATAGAAGCCCCAACAACGAATTCTCCATTAGACCCGACTGAGGGCAAACCCGTCTTAGGAAATGATTTAATTCTCTCTACATCCTCCATGGTCACCACATCAACTACCTCCCCATCTCTCTCAGACAATGTCGGAACCAGCTGAATCCCTTTTGCAGACAAGAACCCGACAATCTGATCCAAATCATAGTTGCTAGGCACTGAAAAACCCGTCTTCGACATATAATCACAAACCCTTCCGTCCCTAGAATTCAAACTTATCCAGTCGGATTTCAGCACATAGCCCAAAACCTTAGAGTTCCTCTTTCCTGTCTCTGTTACCAAAACTACACCTGACAACCCGAAATCCGCCTCTGAATCAATGAAATCAGAAGGCGACTTGATCTCGAAATCTGAGACAAACGGTATCCTGCGAGATTTGGCGGCTTGGAGTAGGGAGAGCTGTTCAGCAGCAGTGTTGTTAGAGTGGATTATGCCAATCCCTCCAAGAGCAGCCATGGATAGAGCCATGGAAGCTTCAGTTACAGTGTCCATGGGAGAGGATACACAAGGGAGGGAGAGGGAGATGTTTTTTGTTAACTTAGTGGTCAGCTGAACAGAGTCTGTTGGGAAGTCAATGTAGTGCGGAAGGAAGATGACATCATCATAAGTGTAGGAGAAACCCTGGTTGAAGAGCTTCTCTGCTGAGTATCCATCTTCAAATGAGTGGACAACAGATCCCATGTCGAACAAGCTTTAACATCCAACAGAGTAAGAAGAAAAAAAATCAGCAACCATTCTTTAAGGTTTTTATTTCATATTAAACTACAATGTCAAGCAAGCCTGCAGTGCTATCCTAATCGAACAAAATTCCAACCAAAAAATCGAATTGATAAACCTGGCATAGCAGAAAGTTTCCACCTACTGCAAATTAACAAGTAAACTGAAAAAACTAAGCAAAGCCCTAAAAACAAAAAAACAGATAGTTGCTTCAATACATAATAAAACACAAGATTCCAAACAACATAAATCAAGTTCAACCACATAAACCAAGTTTAACAACATCTTACAAACACCAAAAATAAGAAAAACAACAGACAAAGTTCAATAACATAACCAACTCTGATAACCCATAATCAAAACTCCAAGCAAACACAAACTACAATAGAAATAAAAGAGATTTATTTTACATACACACAGTTTATAGTTCTAAACCATATTTTAAATCAAACCAAATGAAATTAACACACCCCAGACATACTGATTCCAGTATCAATAGAAATCATAGATGATGTATCAGACAAACTTTCTTTCTACGAAGAAGGTAATATGGCAGAATTCTTTCTAACACAAAAAAGTGTTAGCCAAATCAGTAGGTGGCAGCTGGGAATAAGTTGAATTGCTTATTTTCATTTGGTTTAAACAAGAAAGCTGAAGAGATTTTAAAGGTTGATTTGTTGAATCTAAACCCTAGACAAAGCAAAGTAGCCAAATAACAAACTAACAAGGGCAAAGCTAACAATTACCTTGGAGTATGCGGCGAGAGATGAGTGCTACTGCTAATCGAAAAGAGAAGAGGCCGGCGAAGGCAAGCTAAGAGTTGCTGTGCTGCTGTGCGAACAAGAGAGGACGAGGGTTTACGTTGGCATTCTTCTATTTTTATCAATTTATTTATAAAAAATTAAATCATATAAATTTTCTTTTATTTTCACTCATCAGAACAATTGTCGCTTTTCTTTAGAGTTTCTGTATAACGTGCGAAGTTGTATATATCAAATATTTTTAATAATATTATTAATTTTTATATTGTTACAGTGTATAATTCATGTTTTATATTTTAGTATTGAATAAAAGATAAATATTGATTTATAAATAAATATAATCTATAGATAACTTTTTTTATTTAATCTATTTTTAAAAGAAATATAAAATTAAATTACCAACCACATAAGAATAAAAAATATAAATAAAGAATACATATAGATGAGATTTATCAAGTATATTAAATTATATTTGGATAGTTTGTATAAAGTAGATAAAATTTTCACATAAAAAAAATCATCTAATTAAGTTAAATTGTATAGATGAAAAATAACAATTGTATTAAATTATAGAAAGGGTCACGTGAGAAACTTATGTCTCGTGAGAATTGAGAATGGTTGTGCGCCCTTGATCTGGATTCCATCGGACGACTGCTATTGGCGCGTGTGTGATCGTGCGTGTAAAATTATTTATTACCTTTTTTTTCTCTCTCTCCTTTCTGTTATAGGAAGCTCGCGATCTTTTTTTTTTTCAAGCTTTCTGCCATCTTCTCAAGCCCTAGCCCTAGATCTTCAACGGTTCATGTACGTAATTGTTCGTAATCGTTCTGCACGCAGTTGTTGCTGCTCTGTTTTTTATTAGCGTTTTCGATCTTATGATGTTGTTCCTTTCTCCTTTCTGTTTACAGGATTTCGCGATCGAAATCAACAAATCTCCTTCAATTTGTCATGAATCCAAGTTTCTCGTTCTTATCCTTTTCATTTTGTCATGGATCGCTCTCCACTGTTTATTACGAAGTTTTATATGATGAAACATACTCAAATCAAAGTGAAGTGGTGAACTTTTTGATGAACTTGATGCACAACGCACTATTATGGATCATTATAAACATTCTTAATAATAATGACGCACGTTTGTGTGAATAATGATGCACAGTGTATGTGAATATTTTTGTAATTTGTTTACTAATTCACATTATTACCATATTGGTGCACATTTTTGTTATATTGATGCACATTCTGTTCTATAATGATGCACACTGTTTGTATTATGTGTAAATCTCTCTATAATATGATGCACATTACTAGCAACAATTTTGTTATATTGATGCACATTGTGTGCTATAATGATGCACACTGTTTCACTCTTTTTTACTATTTTGTTTTTTCTTAACTGTAGGAGATCAAGCTAGAGTTGTTGTTTCTGTTTTGCCAAATAATACAACTTATTATGCTCCGATCTGCATTGATGATATCAATATGAGGGGTAGATGTTTGCAATCTATGATGAAGCTGAATCATTTTACAAATTTTACTCTCTTGATGTAGGTTTTACTATGAGAAAGGGTATTGGAACAAAGGCGAAAGATGGAACTAAACTGTGGCGGTATCTTGTTTGTAATAGATAAGGACATTTGGGTCTATACAAATCTTCTAATTAATGGTGAAAATAGTGAGCCTAAGCGAAGGAGGATCTATTCGTTGTGGTTGTCGTGCACATTTTATAGCAAAGCCTTGTCGACACAAAACCAGACAATTGCTTCAATATACTCCGTATATAGTAAAGCCTAATAAAACACTAGATTCCAAACAACATAAATCAAGTTCAACCACATAAACCAAGTTTAAGAACATCTTACAAACACCTAAAATAAGAAAAACAACACACAAAATTCAAACAAGATAACCAATTCTGATAACCCGTAATCAAAACTTCAAGCAAATGCAATCTACAACAACAATAAAATAGATTTAATTGACATACACACAAGTTTATAGTTCAAACCCATATTATAGATCAAACCAAATGAAATTAAAACAGCCCAGACATACTGACTCCACTATCAATAGAAATCATAGATGATGGGTCAGACAAACTTTCTTTCCACGAGGAAGGTAAAGTGGCACATTTCTTTCTAACAAAAAAATTGTCTGCCGAATCTGTTGGTGGCAGCTAGGAATGAGTTGAATTGCTCATTTTCATTTGGCTTAAACATAGAAAAAGCAAATACAAAGATACAAGTAACTAGTAACCAGTGCAAAGCTAACAAGTAACTACGAACGGGCAAAAGAAAAGAGAAGATGCACAGAGCAAGAGGCAAGAAGAGAAGAAGCAGTGAAGGCAAGAGCCGCCGAAGGCAAGCAGAAGGAAAAGAGGCAAGAAGAGATTCCTATTTAACACATCTAAAATTGTTAATTAATAAGAGATAGATTTGTCACGGATGAAGCAGAGACCAGGTCATTACAGAGTAAAATACGGACAAGTCCGTCACAGTGCAAGACACAAGATACGTCACAAAGAAGAAAAAAAGTTTTAAAAATTGGTTCGTCAGGAAGGACATGAGGTCGTCACAGACCAATTTTTTTAAAAAAAAAATCCATAATATTATAGAGAATTTCAATTGCATGATTTTAATAAATTTGTGATATTAAATAATAATATATTATTGTAGTATATAATTTTAATTGCATGATTTTAATTATAATAAATAATTATACTATATAAATAATAAATTTATATAAGTTTTGTATTTACGAATTTAACGCATACGATTGTTTTGTTTTTGAGATTTTTGAAAGAGCAAACCATGTCTGTTTTGGACGTATTTTATATGCACGGACTCGTATTGAAATTGTCTACAAGGTTATTGGAAAAAAAAAATTGGTTTGTGATGAACCACCCCCATTTTCTTCATAAAAACTAGTCTAGTTTCCGCGTAATGTGTGGGTTAAGGTTTATATAATTCGATACTCAATAAATAAGTAGTACTTCATATCATGTATATTTTATCTGAAATAAACAAAAAATATAAATGAATTTTTATACAAACATAATATAAAGCATTACCTTAAGACAATGTTGTAATCTTTTTTCCGTATATATTAAGCAATTAATTTTTTGTGATCATAACAATAAAATTATAAATTTGCAAAAATAACATAATAGGATATGGGAAAGTGTTCGGTGAGAATACATTTTAAAATACAAACGTGAGAATGGTGCACATTACTAGTAATTTGGTGCACATTCGTTGACAAACTTAAAAACATCCAAAATTTAAAGAACATTTATTTTTTAAAGAACATTTTAAGCAACTCAAGAACATTCAGGTAAACATTGTATATGTGAATCACTTTTTCAAAGGATGTGCATCAAAAAAATTGATGCTTATTTAAGGATAGTTTGATGCACATTTAAGTATATTTTGATGCACATTACTCATTCTCACGTTCTCATTTTAAAAATTGTTCTCACCGGAACCACACCCAGAGAAAGTGTCCGGTGATAATACATTTTAAAATACGAATATGAGAATGATGCACATTACTAGTAAATTGGTGCACATTCGTTGACAAACTTAAAAACATCTAAAATTTGAAGAACATTTATTTTATTTTTAACATTTTTAAGAAATTCAAGAACATTCAGATAAACATTGTATATGTGCATCACTTTTTCAAAGGATGTCCATCAAAAAAAATTGATGCACATTTAAGGATATTTCGATGCACATTTAAGTATATTTTGATGCACATTAGTCATTATCACGTTCTCATTTTAAAAACTATTCTCACCGGAACCGAACCCATAGGATATTGGCAAGAATCTAAAAAGATTAACGTATAAAAATCTTTTTGTAATTTCACAGATCTTAACTCTTAAGCAATGTTTTGTGATTTTTTGTATATGATTTCCAAATTGAATCAATTTTTTTTAGAAATTTACAGTAAATAAATAAAAATATGACTGATGAAATGACGACAAGTGATTGGCTTAAATGAAGAGGGTTCCACGTGGCATATCTGGGGTGGGAGAAAGCGGTTCTGTTTTGATATTTATATAAAAAATTTGCTCGGTGACGTATCGTATATTTTGAGGAACCTATCCTCTATTTTTCCGACACCGATTTCGACGACTTTAGAAATGTTCGGATATCCACAAACTGACGAAGGTGGTGCAAGTGGATGTTAGCTACGGTTAAGGTGGCTGTAGACGTTTGACGAAGCTGAACTTTGAAAAACAAATTGTTGGTTTCATAAATCAACAAACTGCTCGAGATTGGGCCCAATTGGGCTTTCGTTTGGCACCAAACATAATGGTACATCAAAATCTAATACCTTAAAGAAGGAAAGTTCCGGTGAGAACAAAGCTTAACGTAGGAAAAACGAAGTTTTCGCGTTCACAGATAACAAGTTAATGTTCATAATTTGACCGGGAACGTTCATAATCTAGGCGATAAATTTTTTGACATCATTTTGAAAAAATAATTTAAAAAAATCAAAGTTCGTAGTAATTACAAGTATGTCACCGCGTCCTTCACTTAAAACGTTCAAAAAAATTTGTGTCCTATATTATGAACACTACCATCCAGAATATGAACATTGACGGGTAATCTGTGAACACGATCTGTTCGTTTTTCCTACGTTAAGAGTTATTTGCACCCGAACTTTCCTCTACCTTAAAGGCCTAATCCAATACTAGTTGATGTATCCGTGCCTGGCACGGGCTTCTTCAATAACTTTAAGTTTCATATAAACGTATGAATTAGTTATTTGATTCAGTTAATTTTATTTAAAAAATATTCAGATAACAAAACTTATTAAATATCAACCAAATAACATTATAAGCTTTGTATAAAGCTAGTTTTAGTGTTCGTTTGTAAATGTTTCTAAAAGATAATTTAATTTAGAAAGTAGTTTTCAAACTTCTACATTATGTGATTTTCTTAGTTATAGATCTAGTATAAATCACATCTTAATAAATTTTTAAAAATGACTTTCACATAAATAACAATATAGAATTTTTTTTAATATTTTTTGATTAGTTAGTTTTCTTAAAGTTCTTCTTCAATACTATACTATTAATAAAATTTTAACTTTATTTATGTTAAGAACGGGGAATTTTTTGAACATCGGGTCTAAATGGACTAATTTATACATATAAATTAATTAATTGAACTCAAAGTATAAATGATCTTATTACAAAAGCTTGTTATTCCATAGTCATTTTATCATAACAACACCTAGATTTGAAAATTTTAAATTGGAAAAATAGAAAATATCAAATAAATAAAACCTACTAACTGATTTTGGCTAGATTCTAGGATTTTCAAATCTCAATAACAGTCCACATCACATAAAAATTGAATTGAAGTATTAATTAATTAATTTGTTAATAAATCAGATCAAGGTCTTTTAATTTTTAATTAATCAATGGTTTGATGGGGCTCCAATGATTAGTTAACATGTGACATCCAATGCTATGACTTTAGTATTGTTAATTGATGCAAATTCAACAGTTAGCTGCGTAGACAAAAGCTTTGAAATGGATTTAATTACACTAGTTCAATTTTCCTATAAATAACTTAGTTAAATTATTTTATTACAAAGATTTAGTTAATTAACCACATAAAAATTTAGTTTAATTTTTAAAAATAATTGTTTAATTTTAATTATTACCTAAATAGCTAAAGTAAAAATACGATCAATTATTTAATATAAAGTTTTTAAATTAGTATGATACACATTTTTATTAAAGATAATGTTAATTAAGCATTGTTTAAATACTTAAATATATTTAGTTTAAAGTATTCAAAATTTATGAATTATAAGAAGAAATCTTTCTATATAATTATTAAAAACTCTTTGTATATTAAAGTCATATCTTTCAATCTCGTATCTGACGGAAGTGTCTGAACTCCTTCTTTGGTTTGGAGAAAATCCACAACTACAATTTATAAGTACGAAGTAGTAGATTTGTTACACTTAATCATAATTACTCCACTCTTCTTTGTTTTTTGACTCTTTGAAGGGGCAAACGATGTCCGTTTTGGACGAATTTTATATGCACGCGATCGTATTGAAATTATCTACAAGATTATGGAAAAAACAAGCAAAAAAATAAAAAAAATCCATACGTGACGTATGGTTATAATCCATGCGTGACGCACAAAAACTGAGCGGTAAATAGCAATTTGAGTGGGCGGTGAATAGAAACTATGTATATATATGTCCCGCCTGTTTCTCATAGTTAATTAAACTTACTCTTTTGTTTGGTGAGATTTTTTCTATCAAATAAAACTTGAAGCCCTGTGATTTTTTATTATTATTTTTTTTTATGAAGAAAGCATTTAGGGAGGTTTACCTATCAAAACTAAACCGGCCTAGAGCACTCCGAAGGATGAGATCAAAAAGATTTAAGAAATTGTTGCAAAAACAGGTAACGGTGGCACGAGGTGAGATTTAACAATAAGGTCCGTCGCACCATTAACAACGTTAAATTAAAAAGAAACTAACAAGTTAGTGAGTAAAGCTCTGCACACCGGGATGGAGAAAGAATGGACACAAACACAGGTTGCACTAAGACCAACACAGGTGATAAGTGGTATTTTACATAGCGCTACTATAGGTTATTAGCTCATTTTGTATAAGATTATGCTAGATGTTATGATGTATTCTGTAATTACGGAGTTTTGGAGAGTTGAGCTACATATGAGATTACAGAGGATGATACGGAGCATTGAAGCATAAGAAGAGGAGTTGAAGCTGCATGAAGACCACAGGAAGAAGACCACAGGTAGCATTGGAGGCAGCTGAAGGCGAAGCCACATAAGCCATTTCCGCGACCGCGGGTCCCAAACCGCGATCGCGGATTCCGCCAGCGAAGACTTTCTTCCATTTGCCGATTTAGAAACTTCTTTATGTTTTGTAACGTTTTTGTTAGTAATTGCATCAGTTTTATTGGGCAGAGACTTATAAGTTTAGTTGTTAGGGGTTTTGGGGGGATCATCCATCTTCTACATTCCATATTCCAAGTTTCTTAGTTTTTCTCTCAAGAACCCATGAGTTGCTAAACCTCCATTGTTTTACTTGGCATTTGAATTAGCTTTCAGATTGATTAAGTTGTGAGACTTCTTTCCTTTGTTCTATTCATTTGATTGTCTTTATTCTCTTGTGCGTATTATCATTGAATCAGATTTGCTCATTTAGATTGACCATCTAAGTAGAATCATCTTATTCATATTGCTAGAGTTTGTTTATTTCTAGTTGAAATATCTTACTTGATTGTAGCACACACAATTTGCATGAACTAGTTGTGAATGTCAAATTGTGAAGAGAATTGAGTGCATGTCGAGTATCTGACTAGTTGTCTACGGTATTGCATGTATCTATCCATTCCTGAACTTAAATCTGCTTTATTATTGAATCTTGATAGTTTCAGGGTTATAGTTCAGTAAGGGTTATTAGGACTAGTTGGACTAATAACTACATTAGAACAGGGATTAGGCCGATCATATGAATAATTCGACATAGGACTAAAAGGAGTTAATCATCAACTTGTCAACCTGTTAGTGGATATTTGTCAAGTGAAACATCTTCCTTTTTATAAATTACAACCCAAATCAACCTTCGGTACTTTATTCTTGATACATTATAAAAAAAACCTTTGGTTACTTTCACTAGTTAATTATCTTCATTACTTATAGAATTGATAACCTGAATCCCTTGGGATTTCGACCCTTGTTTGCCTACTATACTTGTTAGTGAGCTTGTTAGGATTACTTTGACTTGGCATACGACAATTCGCCTCGTCAACAGGCGTTGTGACACCGGGAAGCAGAAAACAATCATTTTTCTGGTTGTGCGATGCAACTAGGCAAGTATATAACTCCTGAAAGTGCTTCGTCTCAAGCATACAATCCAAACCGCATAACCATGATTGTAATCTCATCCGGGATGACATTTCATCACGAGAGCCGGTATACAACTTTAGACACGAAAATGAACGTAACTTAAGTGAGTTGAAATAGGCAAACTGACCAATTACTTTTTATAGTTGGTGAAAACTTGCACAACAAACACTTACAACTATCGTTTTTGTTTTGAATTTTTTCTTTCCCTTAATTTAATAAAAAATAAAGAGAAAGAGAAACAAATATTGTGAAAACATGACTCGATGAGTTATCTGTGTGCTTGTTTGGTTGGAGGCTAAAATTTCAGGAATTGAAAATCTGCAGGAAATGGAAATGAATATCTGTGTTTGGTTGGAATTTTTTTTTGTTAAAATCATGGGATTTCGATTTTCTGGGATTTTCAATTCCTCCATTACGTGGGAATTGATCTTACCTAGTCCCCCTAGGTAATTCACTTTTCCCCATTTTTACACATGAAATCTGAAATTCTCCCATTTTGATCTACCTATTGCAAATTTTAACCAAACACATTTTCTCAAAATCCCCTATATTACAAATCACCTTAATTCAATTCCCATGAATTACAATTTCTACATTCAACCAAACGAGCACTTTCATTTTTTATCTTTTTTGTGAGAAGAAAGTTGGGTGTGTTCAGTACCAGTCCAAATGTGTTGTTCCCTCCCTATACACCCTTCGATGTTCTCCTCGTTTTATTTCAATTTGATTTCACCCAAAATTGCTTATTGTTGATTCTTTCCCCAATTGGTTATTTACTTTCCTTTCCTCTCTCCTAATCAAATTTCCTAATTTTCTTATCTCTAATGCTCTAATCTTATTAGTTTCAATCGATATTGGCTTGTACTCTCTTTTGTGAATTCTCTCAAGTATTCTTCTTACCAACATCCAAATTTTGTGGCTGTGATGGTGTATTGTTGATAGACAGAAGAGAGAAGAGATAATTCATTGTTCGTATTGGACTGATCGACTTGATGTTTGTTTAATTAAGATTTAGTGACAATTGAATAACTTTAGGGTTAACAAAAAGCACTGCAGTTCATGGCTTTGGAATTAAACAACATATTTTGGAAGATTACATTGATGAGAACACCAGAGGCCCTTTGTGCCCTCGATAGAATCCGGGAAGAATGCGTTTCTGAATCAAGTGTGGGATGAGGTTCTTGCAATCGATAGAATCCATTGATTTAGGTTGAAATTAAAAGCTTCACAGAAGACCAAGTTTGGTATAAACTCTTAATTAATTTTAGAAGATTTCAGTAAGTAAATTTTAGAGAATTGTTTAAGAGATTTTAGCGGATAAGTGGCTCAATCAAAGGAAGGGAGTATATTGGCCTGGTTCAGTACGCAAGTACTATTGTTTTTACACCGTGTTGCCAGCTTGCATAGATGCATCACAACTTCACAAGCACGGCAATATTGTTTGTGTTTTATTTTTAAAAAGTCTTTATTTGACACACCCGGAGATTCGTCACGAAGGTATTACAGCGGATCTTCGTTACGAAGGTATTACATAATAGATTCGTCACGAAAGTAAACGGGCAAACGATGGAAGGGCAAACGATGTCCGTTTTGGACGTATAGATGCATCACAACTTAACGCATGCGACTATTTTGTTTTGGAGACTTTTGGAAGGGCAAACGATGTCCGTTTTGGATGTATTTTATATGCACGGACTCGTATTGAAATTTTCTACAAGAATCTGAAAAAAAAATTTAAAAAATATATTACCTTCGTCACGAATCTCTTGTTTACCTTCGTGACGGAACTCCCGTTTACCTTCGTGACGAATCTATTATGTAATACTTTCGTGACGAAGAGCAACTGTAATATCTTCGTGACGAATCTCCGGATGTGCTAAATAAAGAAAATGGGTGTGCCAAATAGTAAGACCCATAATAAACAATAAAATATTACTTCCTCTGTTAATAAATATTTGTCCCTAGAGCAATTTTAGTGAGAATTTATTGATCAAAATTTTAGACAAGTATACCCTTCATTGTTTAAGTAATGACATAGATAATAAAGGAAAGAATAGTGAGAGAACGAGGTTAGGATTGTGACTCGCAAAAAGAACTATTTTGGTGGAGCCGATTGACGTCCCGGAGAACCGGATCTGGTTTTCGGCTAAGCTTTCGACCTTTCGTCACCGACAACTGGTAAGCTAGGGGTTTGTTAATTTGTACCTTAAGTCGGTGTGACTAGGCCTATTCAGCTAAGAAAATCAATGAGAGACAACCCCAACAAATCTAGGTCGAAGTTAGGTAGTTGGATTTGGTTTGGGAAGCTTTTCTCATACCGTTGTTGATATAATTTGTATAGTAGAGAATGATTCTCTAAAGAGAAAACCTTGTAAGCTAAGGCTGGAGGGGTTACTCTTCTTATTTTGTTGAAGGGATTACCTCAAAAGATTATGTTTGTGATTTTCCATCATTGATTTTGTTTTCAATTTCTCACTGAGAGGAATGGAAGGAGCTCTTTCAGAAAGAATCATGTCTTGTTAATTATTGTTGAAGGGGATATGCTCCTTTGATTTTTAGTTGGTTATGGGGTTTGTAGAGTTTGATCTTTAAGTGTTAGGTTGAAGATTGGATTTTGTTGGAAAATGTATTGTTGATGGTTGTTAGGTTATGAGTTACTTGAAGCCCTGTGATAGATGTTTAAGTTCTTTTTTGCGTTTGTTTGTTCTTATTTGTCCTTCACGAATTATTCTGATGAGTCACGGAACCGGATTATCCATCTTCTACACCATTTAACAAGATTAAAAGGAGATGAATCGACCTATACATTTATTTAAGAATATAAAATGGTTGATCACATATCTCTATAATTACTACTCCCTCTATCCCATATTGATAGTCCCATTTGATTTTTGTACACTATTCAAGAATCGAGAGAATCTTGTAGATTTCTTCCAATATATACAATAGAACATAGTCATATGGGGTCTTATTTGATTAGTCTTAATGAGTACTTTAACAATATTAAAAAATTATAATTTTTATTAACATATAATTAGAGATATTTACGATACAAAACGTGTCTCGGCATATGTGTCAAAAGCAAATGGGACTATCAATATGGGACAGAGGGAGTAAAACAAAACATTATACTCATCTTATGCTACACAATGTCACGTCATCATTTAACCTGATTCAAATGATATCATTTTCATATTTGAACGTACAAATCAATTATAATATATATGAAGATTATTATTCTAAATCTATTGATATCATTTTTTTTTAAATGAATTTTAATATAAAAGATTATAAATCAATCGAAATTCTTTTTTATTTATATAATATTACAAAATTGTCAACATTGTCAACACTTTACAAAACTTGTCAACACTTTGCAAAACTTGTAAACACACTACAAAAGTTGTCAACACAATAAATAAAGATTAAAATTATCTGCACAAAGATCAAAATAATCAAGACACCATCAGTATTCCCTATCTCCTGTAATTCACTAATACGAATCACTTGAAGCTAATCCCTTAACACTTGGTTACTTGATTCGAGCATAGTGACGAGGCGAATTGTCGTATGCCAAGTCAAGTAATCCTAACAAGCTCACTAACAAGTATAGTAGGCAAGCAAGGGTCGAATCCCAAGGGAATCAGGTTATCGATTCTTAAAGTTATAATAATGATTAACGAGTGTAAGCAACCAAAGGGTTTTTTTTTTGTATGTTTTAAGAACAAAGTAACGAAGGTTGATTTGGATTGTAAATATATCAATGGAAGGTGTTTCACTTGACAATTATCCACTAACAGATTAACAAGTTGATCATAAACTCCTTTTAATCCTATGTCGAATTACTCATATGATCGTTCTAATCCCTGTTCTAATGTAGTTATTAGTTCAACTAGTCCTAATAACCCTTACTCAACTATAACCTTGAAACTATCAAGATTCAATAATAAAGCAACTTTAAGTTCAGGAATGGATAGATACATGCAATACCATAGACAACTAGTCAGATACTCGACATGTACTCAATTCTCTTCACAGTTGACATTCACAACTAGTTCATGCAAATTGTGTGTGCTACAAACAAGTATGATATTTCAACTAGAAATAACCAAACAATAGCAATATGAATGAGATGAAACTACTTAGATGGTCAATCTAAAGGAGCAAATCTAATTCAATAACAATACACACAAGAGAATAGAGACAATCAATATGAATAGAACAAAGGAAAGGAATCTCACAACTTAATCAATCCGGAAGCTTCAAATGTCAAGCAAAACAATGGAAACTTAGCAACTCATGAAGTTCTTGAGCCAAACTCTCAAAACTTGGAAATGGAATGTGTAAGATGATGGAAGATCATCAACACCTAAAACCTATAAGTCTCTGCAGAATTAAACTGACAAATTGAAGGTAAAAACGTTACAAAACTTAACACAACATACTAAATCGGGCAAATGAAGAAAGTCTTCTCTGGCGGGTTTCCGCGATCTCGGTTTGGGACCCGCGATCGCGGATTTTCTTCTGTGATCTGGCTTCTTCAGGTGGCATTTCCGCGATCGCGGTTTGGGACCCGCGGTCGCGGAATTTCTTCTGTGATCTTGGCTGGTCCAGTAGGTTTTCTGCGATCGCGGATTTGGCCTCTGTGGCTTCCTTGGCTTCGTCTTCAGCTGCTTCCAATGCTACCTGTGGTCTTCTTCAGCTTCGACTCCTCTTCTTATGCTTCAATGCTCCGCATCATCTTCTGTAATCTCATGTGTAACTCAACTCTCTAAAACTCCATGATTACAGAATACATCATAACATCTAGCATAATCCTATACAAATGAGCTAATAACCTATAGTAGCGCTATGTAAAATACCGCTTATCACATAGTTCATCAGCCTTTCAATTGTTTAACCAGTCCACTACGGTGGCAGCGAGATCTCATACTGGGAGTGGGAGTTGCACTGCCAATGCTCTTGTAACAACAACAAATCAACAATTTTAATAAAAAAAATGGTTCATACAAAAACAACATCATAACCCAATTTTAACAATGTCGTTTTCCTAATCAGTAAAGTTTATGGACTTGTTGTCCCACATCTGTAAAGTTTCAATGACTACAATGGAGCAATAAGTTGTCAACAACACTAAATAAATTGTCAACACGCCTCATAAACTGTCAAACATGCCTATTAAACTTCATATCACAACTCTTATTACGAAAAAGAAATGCAGTGAGGAAGGAGACCTCGTGGATTTGATGTTGCAGTTGCTGCTCCTCTCCAATGAGGGGGCCTGGCATCATTCTGACTGTTCTCTTTGTACAAAGAAGCCAGTTGTGCTAATTCTCTACAGATTTAGAAGAAGCAGTCTCCAACTCCAATAACTTTCCCTTCTGATGCTCTATATCCGTTCTCAGACTATATATCACTTGGTTGAGCTCATCTGCTTCCTCTTAGATTCCTTTGCAACAACTTCTTCAACATGAGCCACTGTACCTAAATTCCTTTTTGCACGAGATGCAACATCAGTACTGTTAATTTCTCCTAAATCTTTAACATGAACATCCATGAACTCTGTCTCAATCTCTTTAACAAAGATCAAGACTAGAAGTTCAATACTACAACAACCACCAAATCAGAAGAGCAATAAACAAGATTCAAGTAGAACTCGCTCAGCAGCAGCAACAAATAAACTAGGAAGCAACAAATCAAGTCAAAATTAGAGCTAACTACGAGATGCAATCACACTCCGACACATCCAGCAGCAATAATTAATAGCTAGAACTCCGAAATTGAATCGCAACTACATAAAACCCTAAGCATCAATCACATCGCTCGAATTGCGAAAAATCCAGTATAAAGAAAGTCAAATTCGGTAATACGGAGTACAAAACACAGAGAATTCGAGTAAAAGAGAGATGGAGAAGCACCTTGAGCTCGATAAAAGGCAGATGTTAGGGTTTCAAAGTGTACCTTGTGAGATTTCTTAGCTTCTTCGGAGGATGATTTCAACGAAATATCCTTTGATCGGCGATTCACATCCACCATTCGAATTTCAATTTGATGGATCTTCTCGTCTTCATCCTCGTTTGATTTGACGGAGAATAGAACTCTACGGCGATGGAGATCTGACAGTGAGGCAGCGACGACAGCGAAAGCGTAGACGGAGGAAGCTTGATGAGAGGAGACGGAGATGGTGAGAGAGAAGAAGGGAGGAGGTCGTGAAGAAGAAAGGAGGAGGTCGATAGGGTTTAGATTTGGAAGGAAGAAACTGTCGGTAAAATCTGGAAGGAAGAAAAAGAGAGGCGCTTGTTTATAGTAGGGTACTTTCTTAAGGTTTAATAAAGGAATGCACTTATTGAAGTTATTGTGCCCAACAGGGCATTGGGCACAAATAGTTTCTTTCCTATGGTAGATATTGGGCCTAAATGGGCTATGCTGGAGCACTGATGGATTCATCACAATCCAATACTTTCAAGAGTTTTGAATATGCAAATAGACAAAAAGCTTAGAAATGGACTTAACATTGATCATATCATACAACAAAACAAGATGCCAACGTCAGTCATTTTCGACCCACATCAGCACTAAAATAAACTCACAACATCACACAAACTAAAAGCAATGGTTACAAATTACAATCATCAATCGACCCTTCTTTATTTTGTCAAACAAACTCGATCGAAAACAACGGGCTACGAGTGAAGCTCCTTCCTTGATTTAGCAATCTCAGCATTAGCAGCAGTAGTCTTCTCCCACACACAATAGTCAGTCCCATGAGCAACCATAGTAAAACCAGGTGGAATAAGATTCCCGACATCAAACCTCGGACCAAGCTTCACGACAACTCTCCCTCCAATCATTGCCAAGTACATATCCGCATCCGCGGCCATGATATTCACGACACTCGTCTCCGTTATCCCGTTCCTCTTTCGCACCGCCACTAGATTCCCTAGCTCCTTGCTCAATCCCCACTCGAAGAAATGATCATTAAACTGCATGAAAATAGTTTAAGATTAGCTTTCTTTTGTACAAAAAAACTATTGTTATATTGATATGAGATTAGTTGAGTGTTTACGATGCAAGGGTAGCCGGGATGGGTGAGAATGTAGGCGTAGCCAATCATGACTTTATCGGCGGGAAACGGCCAACGACTCTGACTCGATCCAGTGTCGTGGTTATCGATAAACGTTACAGCGTTTTTGGGCGCGATACCGATTAGGCCAGGTGGCTTGCCGTTGGGATCTCGCATTCTCCACCACTCGTTCTGCGTCGCGGTTTGTAAAATTCCCTTGGTGGTGAAGTCGAACGCCGTCACGAATCCACCAGCCTCTTGCGTCCACCGGTATAACCCATACCTATTCAAGGAGTTCATAAACTTTGTTAAACATAGTCTCACATTATAAGTTGTAAACACATGAATTACTTCTCCTATTGCTAATTGGTTTGATGATGTAACTTCATGTGCACAGCAGCACAACCGTGCTTTCTCCGGACCCACATAGTTTCATAAACTTATATTTCAAGCCAAAGACTAAATAGTAATTTAAGTGAGCGATGAATAGTAAGGGCTATATCTACCTGTGTTCATCCTGATTATAAGCAGGCTTGCCACCATTACAATACTGCATAGAATCCCAGACCTCCCCAACCGCGAAATCCGGAGCAGTGTTCTGCATATAAACCCTAGTAATACTCGGTGCGTACCCCTTAGCGAAATCGAGCCTCCATCCATCGAAACCGACGTTCGTCTTAAGCCAGTTCATCCACTCAATGAGCTCTCTCTGAACCCTAGGGTTAAGATGGTCAATGTCCGGGGCGGCTGCATATCCAGCTCCGGTATCAGGGTTTCCGGTTCCATCGGAGTATTGGACGTCGTCTTTGCAGATGTGGCTCGGGCCCCAATCGAGGTGGCCGTCGGTTGTGCCTCCTTTGAAGATGCACCATACGCCTCGACTGTCCTTCTCGGCGGCTGTTCGGTGGTTGATCACTATGTCGGCTATCGCCTTTATGCCTCGTCGGTGGAGGGCCCCGATTAGGGCTTTTAGGGTGCCGGAGTTTCCGTACCGGGAGGTGTCTAGGTCGTATAGTTTTCCGGGCAAGTATCCTGCAGGAAAATATGGAATACTATAATGTAACATGGAATAAATAAAGTAAAAAAGGATAATGATGGTGTAATGATATGTAGCGGATCGAGCATGTGAAAGATATAGACGACATTGCATTTAAGGCTAACTGAACTACTCCCTCCGTCCCATAATTATCTTCTTTCTCTCGCTTGACACTATTCACTATTCAAAAGAATCTTCGTAATTTCGGCCAATATATAAATAAAAACGTAGTCATGTGTGGTCTTGTTTGATTCGTCTTATCGAGTACTTTAATAATATTAAAATTTTATAATTTTTACTAATTTATAATTAGAGATATTAACGATACAAAACGAGCATCGGTAAATGTGCCCAAGAAGATTTGTGGGACGGAGGGAGTATATATCACTACCTGAGAATTAATATGTGCAGTATAGGTTAAATTATGATGTTGAAATAACTTGGTTGTTGTTGACTATGAGTGTGAGTGGATATATATGTATTATAGTAAAATATGATAGAGAGGGACATGAGTGATGTATGTGGTGACAAGTTTTCTTACGCGAGGGGGAAAATTAAAGAAAGATGAAATTATGGGAGACGTTACGTTTGCATGCATGCGTGCATGCATGACACGTGTGGTTTAAGTATTTACGTAGATTAATTAGTTACCTTGAGGATCAGCAGCCTGAGAAGGAGGAGGAAGCCAGATGTGAGTAATACCAGCATTTGCAAGTGCATCCACTTGTGATAATAGTGAATTGTATAGTCCTCCTTTCTTGTTGCATGAATCCCAATTGAATCCCTATATATATCAACATACATTAGGTCAATATGTTATATAACGTGACATATATATGTACGTAAAGTTATAAGGTATATGTACCTGAAACAAGACAGTGGAGGAGGAGACATTGGTGATGAGAAAAGCAAGAGAAAGGAGAAGAGAAGCGAAGTAGTACTTCATCTTCGATATTAGGAATGTGTTATGACCAAATTGAGAGAGATTGTATATATGTTTTTTTTGTAAGTAGTAGGAGTGATTGAGTTGGAAATGGATGAGTAGAAATGTGGATATAAAAAGGGTATATATAGGGAAAATTTTATGTTGGAGGCGTATAGAAACCGGGCATCTTCGATCACTTTACCCTCATCCACATTATATAGTTGGGATATTTGGATAGGGTTGGAATTTAAAGTGTTACAATTTCCCGTAAAAAATAATTTAATATTATATTCATCTATCCAAATTTGAGGCTACCCATAGAACCCGGGGCTACATTGACGAGCCTTGTAAAACTTGATAAAGTGTGAACGATCAATTGCCCTAGAACAACTTGTATGAATTAAATAATGAGGATTTTACCCACATAATATTCTCCCAATATTATCTTAAAGCTAAGCTCTGATGCTCATTTTATGATATTGTGCTTATCTAGCTTCTCAATATAAATGTACATAACTTCCTTTATCAGATTAATTGAATCGAAGTTTGAGGGGTTTCGCAATCAGTTCCGTCAAATCTACAGCGAGATAAATGTTGTCGTCGATCATCACGCCTCGACTACTTTTTCATTTCCCTATCATTTTCTGTGTTTTACGACGTTAGAGATAGGATTGTTGTAACAGAATCGAAACGAGAACAAAGTAAACGCAAGAAAGACACACAGATATATGTGGTTCACCAAAGATTGGCTACGTCCACAGGAGAGGGAGATCAGATTATACGGAGGCGGTATTACAGTTTTCGGTACAATTAGGTTTACACATAAGCGAGACCCCCGTGCTACCTGTCGCAGTGTGTGATTCAGATTCAAGGCATACTAACAAATCTCCACCTTGACTTGAATCCTCCAGGTAGACTCTCAGACGCACCATGACAGTGCCAGATAACAGACATCTCCCTCTCCTCAGAATTGCCTCTCAGGGCAACTAATGGTCACTGATGTTGAGCAAATCCAAGCAGTGTTTGAACTTGCTCTCAGGAACTGGCTTGGTGAACATATCAGCAGGGTTATCAGCAGTCCCTATTTTCTTCACCTGGATTCTCTTCTCATTTCTCAGAAAATGGTACCTGACATCAATGTGCTTCGTCTTCTCATGATGAACCTGATCCTTGGTTAAGCATATTGCACTCAAGGTGTCACAATACACTGAAGCTTGATCCTGGTGTAGGCCTAGATCATTGACCAGCCCCTTTAGCCATATTCCCTCCTTAGCAGCTTCTGTCAAAGTCATATACTCTGCCTCTGTAGTAGACAAAGTAACTGTAGGCTGTAGAGTTGCCTTCCAGCTTACCACAGAACCTCCTAGAGTGAACACATTACCAGTCATAGATCTCCTACTGTCCACATCCCCAGCATAATCAGAATCTGAATAGCCAGCAACCAAACACTGAGTGTCATTCCCATAACATAGACCAACATCAGAGGTACCTCTAAGATACCTGAAAATCCTCTTCACAGCTTGCCAATGTTCCTTCCCAGGGTTGACCATATATCGACTTACTACACTAACAGCGAATGCAAGATCTGGTCGAGTGCAGACCATAGCATACATCAAACTCCCAACTGCACTGGCATATGGGACTCGAGACATGTACTCCTGATCCTCATCAGTCTGAACAGTGTACATTTCCAACTTGCTGTTAGACGCCATTGGAGTATCTATAGACTTTGCTGAAGACATTCCAAACCTGCTTAATATCTTCTTGATGTACCCTTCCTGTGAGAGGAAGAGTTTTCTCTTCTCCCTTTCCCTATAGATTTCAACTCCCAGAATCTTGCGAGCAACACCTAGATCTTTCATATCAAACTCTGCACTGAGAGAAGCCTTCAACTTCTGAATATCAGACTTATTCTTAGCAGCAATCAGCATATCATCAACATACAGAACCAGATAGATGCGTGAACCACCCTGCAGGTCATTGTAGTACACACAACAATCATACGGACTTCTGTTGTAACCAAGCTGCTTCATATAAGTGTCAAACCTCTTATACCAGTGCCTCGGAGACTGCTTTAGCCCATACAAGGACTTCTTCAACTTGTAAACATGATTCTCCTTTCCTGGAACCTGAAAACCATCTGGCTGAGACATGTATATTTCCTCCTCCAACTCTCCATGTAGGAAAGCTGTTTTCACATCTAGCTGCTCGAGTTCCAGATCCTGATGTGCAACTATCGCTAGTAGCACTCTGATTGAGGTATGTCTGACTACTGGTGAGAAGATCTCGTTGTAGTCTACTCCCTCTCTCTGACTGAAACCTCTTGCAACCACTCTTGCTTTGTACTTTATACCCTCTGCAGCAGAGATTCCTTCTTTCTTCCTGAAAACCCACTTGCAAGTGACTACCTTTCTATCAGCAGGCAATCTGACTAGCTCCCAAGTCTGATTCTTATGAAGAGACTCCATCTCTTCTCCCATTGCAGCAAGCCACTGTGCTGACTCACTCCCAGATATTGCAGCTTTGTAGGTGGACGGTTCATTATCATCCACCTCCTCGGCCACCTGCAATGCATATCCTACCAGATCGGCTAACCTGTACCTCGCTGGAGGTCTGACTCCAACCCTTCCAGGTCGATCTTGAGCAACACTTTGATGCCCAACTTCATCAGAACCTGTTTCTGGCAGTGCACTCTCAGACTGATCTGTATCTTGCTCATCAGTGACTGGTTGTGGTAGTGGTGCCTCGATTTCCCATGCATTAAATGGCACCTCCACCTCCTCAGCAACAACCTCTTTCTCTGCTATATCACTAGTCTTGGACTTCAGCATAGAATTCTCATCAAAGACTACACTTCTGCTCAGTATAATCTTGTTGTCAGACCAGATCCTGTATCCTTTCACACCAGCACCATAGCCCATGAAAACTCCCTTCTTAGCTCTCGGCTCTAACTTACCCTCACTCACATGATAATAAGCAGTGCAGCCAAAAACTCTCAGATTTGAGTAGTCAGCAGCTCTTCCAGACCACACCTCATAAGGTGTCTTGCAATTAATGCATGTGTGTGGACTCCGATTTATCAGATAGCAGGCTGTTGTTACTGCTTCAGCCCAGAACCTCCTAGCAAGACCGGCATTAGAGAGCATGCATCTTGCTCTCTCTAGAAGTGTCTGATTCATCCGTTCTGCTACACCATTCTGTTGTGGTGTAAACCTGACTGTGTGATGCCGAGCAATACCCTCATCTCTGCAGAACTTATCAAACTCAGATGAACAGAATTCCAGACCATTATCTGTTCGCAGCCTTTTGACCTTCTTTCCTGTCTGATTTTCAACTAAGGTCTTCCATTCCTTGAATCTACTGAATGCCTCTCCTTTATGCCTCATCATAAGTAACCACGTCATCCTAGAGTAATCATCAATAATAGACAGAAAGTACCTGTAGCCACTCAAAGACTCAACACGGGCAGGACCCCAGCAATCAGAATGGATGTAATCCAACGTGCCCTTAGTTCGATGAACTGCCTTAGGAAACTTGCAGCGATGTAGTTTCCCAAACACACAATGCTCACAGAACTCTAGACTCTTGATCTTATGACCTCCCAGAAGGTCTTCTTTGGACAGAATCTGCATTCCACGTTCACTCATATGAGCAAGTCTCATATGCCACAGTCTGGTCAGATCAACATCATTAACCACTGATGCAACAGCTGCAGAACCTGTTACTGTAGAACCCTGTAAGATATACAAAGTTCCCTGCTTGACGCCTCTCAGAATCACCTCAGAACCCTTGCAGACAACCAGAATTTCATTTTCACCTTCATACCTGAAACCCTTACTATCCAGAAGGCTTAAAGATATTCAAGGCATACTAACAAGGATTACACTCCGTTTTGTTCCATTTCAATATTCACTGTTTTACATCAAAACTGAAAATGTAGTTTTACATTCTTGATAGTGTTTTTTTTTTTGGTCTCTGAGTTAAGGAATGTAGGTCCTTATCTAAAAATGTAGGGATGAAGGTTTGAATGAGGCGCAGTTAATGGGCCTGGCCCAGCTCTGATCTGGATTGATGAGTTGCACACTATTAATTGCAGAAAAACCTCCACGTAATACCATTCCTCAATCCACAAATATGTACAGCTTCACATTCCTCATACACGTACGTTCGTAGTAGAATCAACTAGTATAGCATGCCACTAATTTTGGTTTATCCGGCATAATGTCACCAAAAGAAGACTAATATGATACATGGATTGACCGGTTTCAAACACACGTGGTGAATGAAACTAAAAGTGGATAACTCTACGCAGTCTATAACGAACAAGCTAGAACTTGGATCAATTTGGGCTTTCCGTTATCCGAAATGAATTTAATGGGGGGAAGAAACAGGCGGCTGAATCAGGCCCATTTGATTAGATCCGACCCGAGTTTCGCAGAAGCAACCATGGTGGAATTGGATAGAGGCGGAAGTTAATTTTAAGTGTGCATAACGACGCAGCTAAGTGCTGGCGAGCTTATCCGCCAACATATAATCAGGCGAATATTATGGAATATCATCAACTAACTTCTCCTAGAAGAAATTAATAGTAACATCTTACAAATGGATATGATCTATTACTCTGGTTTAGTCGTGAGAATGTCTGTAGAAACAAATTTTGAACACTTATCCTCCACTAACATCAAATACGGAGTACTACGAATTCTCTAGATTTTTGTTAAAAATGGAAACCCTCGATCAAGGTAATACGGATCATGAAGCAACTATAGTAGCGCGTGGCAACGTTGCTGACGCTCCCACGTACTTTTTGGTATATGAGTGTATGTAAAGGCGCATGATTGATTAATTTTTATGTTCTTATATGATTAAAAGGGTAAAGGTGCATGAGTTATTGAGTGTTGTGTATGTCTATATAAAGAAACTGGAAAAGTGTATAAGTTATTTTTATTTTCTGTAGGTACATGAATCTATATGGGTGATGCATGAGTCAATATATAAATGTGCATGCATGAGTTATTGTTTATTGGTGCATAAATAAGTGTGTAAAGGTGCATGAGTTATTGAGTGTGGGTGCATGACTAATTAAGGAAAAGTGCATGAGTTAGTTTTTTTTGTAGGTGCATGAGTCAATATGGAGTGATGTGTGCGTCAATATATAAATGTGCATGAGTTATTGTTTGTTCGTGAATGAGCGAGTGTGTAAATGTGCATGAATTATTTATTTTATGTTGTTTCATGATTATAACCTGTCAGTGCATGAGGAAGTATGTATATGTGCATGAGTTATTGGGTGTGAGTGCGTGAGTGGGTAAGGAAAAGTGCATGAATAATTTATTTTTCGTAGGTGCATGAGTCAATATGGGGTGATGCATGAGTCAGTATATAAATTAAAATTACAAATCCGTTCACAAACAATTTCGAATTAGTCGGCCTAAACATGAGGAACCAAAGAGATTCAATCACGAATTGTAATTTCGTTTTTAACAAGACAAATAGAGAAAAAGTTCATATCTAAACAAAACCAAGAATTAAAGTACTGATCTAATTCGAAAAAGGCATGCAGAGCTCTCAGTTGAAACACACTTAACACTCGACAATATCTCTATTTCACTCTCTCCCACGTTTGTACAGTCTCTTGACCTCTTTATCATCTTGTTTTTCGAGTTTGAGAGTACACACTGATTTAGAGTTCGTCGGCGTTTGAATTTTGAATTGTGCAAATCAGGCGTTAACAGTTGTATCCTGAGATTCAGAACGTCGGTAACCGTCACACTACGGGGCGTTTTCAGAATTAACGAAAGAGAATAATCTCGACTCTACTCCAGTTCGACCGTACGATATTGATATAGATTTCGACCAGTTTTTTCTTCCTTTAATTATGTTTTATTACTGTATTTTATACAATTTATATGTTATAGAAAAAAAATTCCTACAACATTCTCACCGATTTTTTTTCCAATGTTATCCAATCATGTCAATATGAACATATAATGAATAACTTTTTATGTATGGGTTTTTTACCGGAAACCACCCGTATAATGGGCTATATTGCTCAAAACCACCCGTATGTTTCATTATTACCGGAAACCACCCATATCATACATTCCGTCACTCAACGACCACCCCACGCCTGACTGACGTTAAAATTGTCAAACTTGACCCCACGTGTCAGATATATAATTTATTATATTAAATTAAAATATTTAACTAATATAATTACCAAATTACCCTCATTTGTTTCTTAATTTCCCAATTAGTGTCATCCTCTTTCCTCTGCGACTGCATTATGTTAGGCAAATCAATGTAGCTCAGAACAATATCAACACGATCCTCAAAAGGCACGGAGCCATTGTAATGCATACAGAATTCATCAGAGCAAGACCAATTTCCCTTTGTTACCTCGGAGCCAGGCCAAAAGTAAATAGCGGCATTGAATCCATGGCTGATTACAGTCTCCCAAAGAGGCTCGCCGAGCCACCACTTGGACTCATGGCTGGCCATGGAGAAGGAGTCGCCATTGATGGGGTCCTTGAAGTGGTTGTTGATGATTCTGAGGGAGGAAGGGTAAAGTTTAGTGACGATTGAGTTGTGGTTTGGGAAAATTAGGGTTGGGAAAACGGGGATGAGGCCGAGGTCAGCTTCGGTGCCGTTGTTGATGAGACGGTGGATGTTGGGTGTTGGGGTTTTGAATTGGTATCTGAATCGGAATACGTCGGAGGAGACGAGGAGAACGACGGGGCAAGAGAGTTTGGTTAGGGATCGAGCAGTGATTTGTATTTGGGGGTTTGAGGTTTTGGAGAAGAAGAGGAATGCGAAGGCGGAGGCGGTAGCTATGGAGGATCCGGTGATGAGGAGGAGGCTGACGAAGAGGACGGTGGTTGTCGAGGCGGAGGATTCGGAATTATATTTACTGCCGAAGGAAGAAGAATCCAAGTTTACTTTCCCTTTTTCTTTTTCATTTCAATCTCTTATAAGTATTAAAGGTTTTTTTCTTTTTTAATTCCTTTTACTTTTTCTTATACATATATATTTTCCATATAAAAATAATATAATTTTGCCACGTGTAATTAGTGTTAACAGAGTTAGGTGTGGGGTGGTTGTTGAGTGACGGAAGATATGATATGGGTGGTTTCTGGTAATACTGAAACATACGGGTGGTTTTGGGCAATATAGCCTATTATACGGGTGGTTTTCGGCAAAAAACCCTTTATATATTTCATGTTTGTTTTGTGTAATTGCAATTTTTGAGTGTTATTCACATGTTCATCATAGTAAGTACCAGTAGTAAGTAGTAACCATCTAAGGCCCTGTTTGCATTGGTATACTGTCTGGAATCGGAATGAGAATGAGAATGGAATCAGGAATCAGATTATATCATTCTTGAAGCTTGGTGTTTGGTATATGCTGTCGGAATGAACAATTCCTGCAATTATGCTTTAAGACATTGTTAGAATGATGTGATTCGGGTGAGAAAAGTTTTAAAGTGAAAAAGTGAGAATGATTGATGTTCATCAAGTATATATAAATGTTCATCGAAATGTACTTAAATGTTAATTCATCAAAAAAATTGATGCACATCCTTTGAAAAAGTGATGGACATATATTTTTTTTGTCTTTGATTTCTCAATAAATGTTCTTTAAAAATGATTTTTCTTTAATTCTGGATGTTTTTAAGTTTGTCAACGAATGTGCACCAAATTAGTAGTAAATTGGTGAACATTTACTACTTAATGTTCATCATTCTCACGTTCTTATTTTAAAGTTTATTCTCACCTAATACTCTTCCTTATTAAAAAGTTTATAATGAAATGAACTCTTACATGTACTAATTTTGAGTTTAGTTTTTTTAATCATGGATTTGCAAATTCAAACTTAAGAAGACAATTTATCAAGATCTGATGACGCAATCAGAATTACAAGGATTAACAAGCATCACGCCTAAATTGAAAACACAAGTTTGCGAAAGTTCACGAAAGTTCACAAACGACGAACCCATTAAAAAATGAAAGTTTTCGAATTGATTATGAATAAAAGATAAGAATGTCGGCCATATCCATAAAGTGCTTAAACACTGACACTAAACCCTAATGCAAAAATAATTCAAAACACAAATTGCAAAAAAATTATAAAATTCTGTTTTCAGGCCGGAAACGAACTCGGATGGCCCAAATAACTCTTACATCACGGTGACACGATAAAGCCGGTCCTCGACTCGTTGAGCCGATTCTCTATATGAAAAAAGTATAATAATTGTCATTCAGTGACGAACTGACGAGCGGCTTGTACATGATGCATGCAAAACCTTCTGACCAAAGTAAATTTATTTATCTAACTCGCTTAGTTCATGCGCCATGTGCGGGTTTATATAACTCGATATAGTTAATAAATAATACGGAGTATTATGTAATATATAATTTTATATGAAAAAAAGTTGATATCTTAAAATGATATTGATATATAATTAAGTTTTAAAATTTTAAATATAATAATTAAACAACGAATATAATCTTTTTGTGATATGTCATATCATAAAAATAAAAATAAAAAATTGTAAAATAACATAATAGGATATTGGGAGGTCAAAATATAAAAAATTAACAAATAAAAATCTTTTTGTAATCTTAAAGATCTTAAACAATCTTTTTGTGATATTTTTGCACATGATTTTCCAAATTTAATCATTTTTAAGAAAATTACAATAAATAGTAAAAGATCGTGACCAATGGAATGACGACAAGTGAATGGCCTGAATGAAGAGTATATCACGTGGCATAGCTAGAATTGGAGAAAAGTGTTTTGATTTAGTAGTTATATATATAGAGATTTTTAGGCATACAATAAAAGATCGAATCTACTATTAAACTATTAAAGTAAAGTAGTAAACCTACCTTTGTGTCACATGTCATTCTCTCTTTAACCATGCCATGTGGCAGTCTTTTAATTCAATTTCTCAATTTTGCTTCCCCTGCAATAGAGTGTCACGTGGCTATGGTCTCTAATTTCTACTGGAAAGGAAATTAGATAAGGCAACATATCAATTTTTTTTTTACAAATATCCTCCTACGGAGGTTGTAGACAACTTTTAAATAAGGCAATATATTAAAAAAATATTACAAATCTTTTAGCTCAAACAATCGTATGATCAAATAATTAGACCAATCAAGTGAATCAACCATAGAAAAAAATGATATCCAAAATTTGATGAGATGGAGCAAATAATAAGATCGCATGCATCATTTTTGAGGCTTTCACCAATCATCATCATTTCACGAGGTTCAATCTACTCTACATATACGTATATATATATTAAATAAAACCTCCATTTTTTACATGTATCACATCCTCACTAAAATCGTAACATTTTATTTTATTATTTATTTTACCACATGTCATTTCTTAATCATTTTCTTTTTTGATAAACAAAATCATAGAATAGAAAAATTATAAATGTGTGTATGTTTATTTAGGATAATTCAGATTTACAAGATATTATGTTTATTTACTTATTTATTTATACTTTTAACCTCTTTAAATCATATTTTATGTGCTTTTTAATAATTATATATAAAATTTAAACTCATAATTTATAAATTTTAAATATATAAAACTGAAACAGATTTAAATACTAAAAAATGCTTGATTAACACTCTTTTTATTAAAAATACTAATTCAAAAACTCTATATTAAAAAATTAATATCGTTTTACTTTAGCTATTTAAGAAATAATTTAAATTAAGTAATTACTTTGAAAATTATACTAAGTATGAGGTAAATGAACTAAATCTATTAGATAAAATGTTTTAATCTAAGTTATTTCTGTATTTAAATAAAATTTATTATTTTATAAAACCCGTGCAATGGAACTGAACTAGTTGGAGTAAGCAAAATGCTAGAAAAAGTTGAAGTGTATAGTTTTTCTGGGAAGTTCATTTATATATTGACTAGATGTTCTTTCGTTTTCACTATTTTCATGTATATTACCTGAAACTCACAATATATGGGGTTTGGTTCCGGTGAGGATGGTTCCTTAGATGAGGATTGAGGATGATGCACACACACGAGTTATAACTAATGCACACATGAGTTATAACTAATGCACACACTATGTGCATGTGTAATAGATTGTGTGTGCATGAGTTAAAACGTGTATGCATTATTAATAAAGTTTGTGTGCATCATCATTAGTCATTATCTAAAGATTCATCCTTACGAGATCTTTTCCTCCATACATGACTCGTACTGAAATTCTGTAAATATGTATCAGAAAGGCTTATTGCACTCTTGACACACGCAGTGTGTCAGGGTTTAAATTTCGCGCGTTGTTCAGCTCCGCGCGGAGTTGGGCAACGCGCGGAATTTTAAGAAATTTCAAAGTCCACGAATTGTGAATTCGTGGACTTATTTTTTATTTTTTTTGAATTTTTAAAGTTTCAAACTTTTTGAATTTTTAAAGCTGAATTCAAGTTTCAAAGCTCACGAATTGTGAATTCGTGAGTTGTTTTAAGTTTCAAAGCTCACCAATTATGAATTCGTGAGTTTTTTGAAGTTTTAAAAGCTCACGAATTGTGAATTCGTGAGCTTTTAAAAGTTTCAAAGCTCACAAATTGTGAATTCGTGAGCTTTTAAAAGTTTCAAAGCTCACGATTTGTGAATTCGTGAGCTTTTAAAAGTTTCAAAGCCCATGAATTGTGAATTCCTGAGTTTTTTAAAGTTTTCAAAAACCGATCTTTTTTTAAGAAAACCTCACGAATGCAGAATTCGTGAGGTATGGGGCGGTATTAAGTGCCGCGCGAAGCTAAGCTCCGCGCTGCAAAATGGTCATTCCACCCGTCAATCCGTCAATTCGAGTGTATTTAGCCTCTCCCATATATATTCAATATATGCAGAGTTATTTGTAAATACCAACAAATTGATCAAGTAAATTTATTCTATCCAGTCTTATCTGTTCATACCAACATCTGCCAGATGATTAATCATACTGCAAATATACATGACAACAGATTCGAAGATGTGCCACTGCGTTTAGACTAAGCCACACATTTATTATATATGAAGAATAAAAATATGTACATATACACACTAAGATAATAAAAATAATAAATTTGGTAGAGGTTATCCACCTCCTTGAAGCAAGCAAAAGTAGTGGTTCCACTTGATGCAGGTAGTTTATAGTCAAGTGTTACTCTTTCGAATAGGAAACTTTATCTCCTAATAATGGACAGGACATATCCAAATTGTGAGCAGCTGATGAACATGTATATGCTTGACTCTGACTGGCATTTACCATGTTCAGACTTATACTGTGTTTATTTTTGAAATGAAGTGGTGAAATTTATTGAAGAAAGAGAAGTTACATAGCAAAGAGACTCGAACAAATCAAAGCTGATGATGGAGGAGGATGGTTGTTCAAATGTTCAGCTAGTTTGGATTTTGAATGCTGCATTTTTGCACATATGCTTAGGAATGAACGCTGGTTTTGCTAGTTGAATCCAGCTTGGAACTGAAAATTAACACTGACTGTATGCAGATAAGCCATAACAAAAAAATAACACTGTTCTCTCCGTTCCTCCTGACGGTTACAAATTCTCTCAAGAAAAAAATTATTCCTCTTCCTCTCAAGTCGATGGTAGCCCTAAGTTTCTTTCTAGTTAGTATTGTGTTAAGTTGTTTATATAGTCTCTTCTTTTATGAGAGGTTTCGGTTCCCTTTAATGGTGAATGGTTTACAGTCCCTTTTATGGGTGGTTGTTTGAAGTCCTATATTGGAAGAGATGCAAACAATGGATTACAACGGATGTCAGTTTCTCTTATTCTATCTGGTGAATCATATCATCTTCTTTTTCAAGACTATGCTGAATTGATAGACCCCTTCGTAGATGGTTGTACATGAAGACAACGAAGATTAAAACGAAGGTATAGAGAAGCGTTTAATCTAGTTCACAAGATTCCTGGTTTTACTGAAGAAGATTGTTATATGATTTCGTTTGATTTGGAGTTATTGTTTTTAGATATCTATTGTAATTTTCTAAACTCTTACTATAGATAATACTAGATTCGGACCTCCGCGCTACGCGCGGGGCATTACGGTTTTTCGTATACGGTATAGTGTTGTAAATAGGCGGTTTAGGGTGTAAATAGGCGGCGGACGACAGTAGAGATGAAGATAAAACGGAGATATTCGGACGAAGGAGGGTAACGATGAACGACTTTTTTTCTTTAATTTAATTTTTTCTTTTCATTTATTTTAATAAAAATATGGCATGTATACGAAACAACAATTATGTATATGGATAAATTACAACTTTATCACCTCACATTCTCACCAATTCGATATAGAAAGGGATTGACAAACGGGATAAAGACGAGAATGAGTTTGGAGATTGTGGTAGAGGAAGAAAACGAAAAGAATGTGTTCTTAGTTGGGGATGAAATTAATATTTAAGTGAAGAGATAAATAGGATAAAAATTCAAAATATTAGCATTTATTAGGTACAAATTACCATTACTTCATCAAACCCATCAATTTTTTTTGTATAGATAGATAATACTTGTTTGCTTTAAAAAAAGGCAAAAGCTATACGCACTACATTTTTCAACTTTCCAAACTACATTGTCGTACGCCCATTTTGGGCGTACGCTGGTTTTGGGCGGACAGTGCAAAATCCCAACATCGAATGTAAGGCAAAATACAAAATACGGTATTATGTATACGCCCAAAATGGGCGTACGCCCAAAATGGGCGTACGCCCAAAATGGGCGTACAGTATAAATTTTAATAATATAGCCGTTTGAAAATAGCCGTTGGGGAAATACAATTTTTTACCCGTACGCCCATAATGGGCGTACGAGTAAAAAATTGTGTGTAACGGCTATTTGTCCAAATTCAGAAGTGACCGTTGGGGTATATTTTGCCTGTACGCCCATTATGGGCGTACGATTGTTTTTATCCCAACGGCTATTTTTTCAGAATATGACCGTTTGAGATGTAGTATGTGTATAAATGTAGGAACTTCGGATGGATGTTGAAGTCAAAAATGTCAAATAGGAGAGTTACAAATTTGAGTGATGGTGAGGAGTTTGAATATGTGACGGAGATTGAGTATGGGAGCGGTGAAGAGAACGAGTATGTTGAAGAGAACGAGCATGGGAGTGACGAAGACGATGCGATCGTGGATGAGAAAGAGTATTTTAGTGAACCCGACGACGGGATGTGGGACGACGATACCGACGAAGAAGGAGGAGACTTCGACGCCGGAGATTTTTCGGTTAGTAATTAATTAGAATCGTTCCGTATTTATTTACGTTATTTAGTTGCAAATAATTTGTAGAAGTGATAGTTTAGATTGATGTGGACTCGTAGTTTTAAGTTTTAGTTGTGATAAATATGGTAGTTTTTATTAATTATAGGGTATGGATTACTATGATTCGTTTGATACCGAAGAAACGTTTCCTACTAAGGAACACTTGAGGCGTTGGGTTCAGAGTATTGGTAGACAACTTATGATGGTATTAGTGACTCGCCATAGCAATGAGCGTCAAATGAATATAATGTGTTCGCATGCTGGAGTGTATAGATCAGGGAAAAAGAAAAGAGAGGATGGCGAAACAGAGGAGGTTGTTAATACAGAGCGGGATAGTAGGGATAAGAAGTCGGATTGCAAGTTTGAGATCCGAGGATATAGGTTCAGGGCGAGGGATGCGAGAGATGGATGGTATGTGAAGGTAAAATACGGACAACACAATCATAAGCTTTGCACTAGCTTCATTGGCCATCCGTACATGGGTCGAATGACGCCGAATGAGGTGAAATTTGTGACGGTATGTGCGAACAGCTTGACTACGCCGTCTGTTATTGCTACTCAGTTGAGTGCGGCCTTTCCAGGGAATACGACATCCACAAAACAAATCGCCAACTTTATTCAGAAGATGCATTTTGAGGATCGTGGAGATTTGACTGTTACACAATGGACCTTGAAGTTTTTGAAGGAGCGCAGCTATGTAGTGCATCCCCTCTGCAAGAAGAAATCAAACGAGGTGGAAATCTTGTTTTTTGCCCATCAAGACTCGTTGCACTTGTTGAAGATGTTTCCGTACGTCGTGGTTATTGACGCCACATACAAGACGAATAGGTACATAATAGTTGTATATCAAAAAAAATTTGTTTAAATATATTGCATATGCCTCTTCCTTCATTATTTAAATATATTATGCAGGTATAAAATGCCTCTTGTGGAGATTGTCGGTTTCACTTGCACGCATAAGACATTCAACATTGCATATGCATTCACGGGTAAGGAGGAAACAATGCACTACTTGTGGATAATTCAGAGGCTTAGAAAGTTGTTTGAGGATGCCGGAGTAATGTCGACTGCAATAATGACCGATCGAGAACTAGCTCTCATCACTGCAATCAAATATGTGTTCAAAGATCTTCCGGTTCAACACCTCTTGTGTTGGGTTCATATCAAGCACAACATCGAGGTAAACGCTACCAGAATTTTGAAAAATAAGGAATCGGTGAAAAGGTTGTGCTCGCAAGTATGGAGACTTTTTCTATCAAGAACGGAGGAACGATACGAGGAAAGACTGCTAGGATTGAGAACATCTTGGAGAAGCGGCGTCGTCGGATACATTGAAAAGGTGTGGCTTATCCCTTATAAGACAAACATTGTTTGCGCATGGACGGAACACAATCTTCACTTCTTCACGAGGACCTCAAACAGGTAATTTTTTTTTAACTTACTTAAACGTTTCCGATTTATTTATTAGTTTGATTATGTAACAGTTGTTTTACTTAAACGCGACATTGAATGAATAAAACATAGGGTTGAGGGAATGCATAAGGTGTTGAAGAAAATAATTGGTTCAAGTATAGGCGGTTTTAATCGAATGGTTGTGAGGATCCATGCAGCCATCGAGGGCCAGATTGTGAAGGTGAGGGCCACCATGGAAGAGGATCGGATCAAGACACCCGGGGTTTTCAGACGAATGAATCCACAAGTGAAATTGATATTTCGGCATCTATTCCATAATGTGTCTGATAGAGCGTTGCATAAGTTGTGGGATATATGGGAGGATATAAAGGCGAAGAATTATGAGGAACATTGCGAAGATTACTGGATGCGAGAATGTCAAAGCCTACCGTGCATCCACGAGATGGTGCAACATATTATTCAGAAGAAGCCATTCAAGCTCAATCAGATTCACAGATTCTGGAGGCAGCTACAATGGGATAGGATTGAACTTGATAACGGGGAGGTAGAGATTGGTGTACCTCAGACCATGCGGGAGTTGAGATTCATTGAGCTCAACGATAGATGGCAAAAGGGGGAACTTCCTGAAAGTCAGTGGTCTCAGATAGCGGACTTGTACACAATGTTGGAGTATCCACATCAAAGTCTTGCGTTGGAGCCGACGGGAATCAAGGATCCTGGCAGACCAAGAGGAGCGGTAGGAAAGAAGTGGGGAACCGAGAGAGAGATGAGCGCGTTTGAGTACGCAAGGGAAGAATTAGAGAAAAATGATGCTGCGAAGGCGAAGAATAAGACGGTTAGAGGAAAGGGAAAGGGAAAAGCAACGGCGGCACAACCTACTTTCAACGAGCCTACTATAATGAGGGAGTTTGAAGTTGCTGGGTGCACTGCGGCAGAGGCGTTTGGTCATTCAAGTGGCACTGGTGGAGAGGGGTTCGGATTATCAGGTTGCACTCTTACAGATGAGTTCCCTCAGCCAACAATGACGAAATGTGGGGTAGACTTCGGGGTTGACAATGTTGATCTCTTCATGTTTCCATACATTGTAGATGCACAAGACGTAAGGGCGGATGGACACTGTGGATATCGGTCACTAGCCATGTTGTTGGGGCATCACCAACAAGAATATCCTCGCATTCGCATGGAACTGACTACGGAGCTGTTAGAGAACAGTGATATCTACAGACGAGTCATGACCAGACTACGCCCGGATTTGGCAAACAACTTCGACGCTCTTGTTCAAGAGGTCAACTATAGCAGATCACCATGTCCTGAAAGATACTGGATGAGTATGCCCATGATTGGATTAGCATTTGCCACTAAGTTTCAGGTTGGTTTGATATACTTATCCAAAGTCCGATCATATTTGTGCTTACCGATGAAGGTGTATCAACAATGCTCCAGTCATGGTTTGAAAATTTATGCAATGGCTCGTGTGGGCTTAGCAAACCACTACATACCGGTATGATTTTCACTAAAGTATTTGTGATTTTCACTCAATTTTCTTAATGCTTAACATGGTATTTATGTTTTGTAATTTAGGTGTGCCTTAGAGAAGACTGTCCGGTACCATCTGTACCTGGAGTTTGGCGCATGTTCAAGGATCCTAGTGCGAATGAATTGGATCGCGGGTTCGCGCTGAGGATGCAGCAATGGAAGGACTATCGCATTAATTATGGTAGTATAGATGTTGATCTGTAGTGAATTCGGATGTGTTGAATGTTTCACCTTTTGAAATTCTAGTTGATGACTTCTGTTGTATGTCTGTTATGCTTTTAATATCTTGACTCCTTTTTTATAGTATTGTCTTGTCTGTTATTTTTTAATGTTTTAGATGGGTTAAATGAAACAAGTTCTGAATTCACTACAAGGGATTACTTGTTAAATTAAAACAGACACTCCAGAAACTACAACAGACTTAGCAAAGACGTAACAACTTTCAAGACACATAACAACATTACATCCTAATCGGAATCAGGGGAAGGAGGACCACAGCCATATTCATTGGGAAACAGAACTCCAAGGTGGAATAAGGCTGATTCTTTGTCCCACCTGTGAAAAATACGAAGTTTGAGCTCCATGTCAGCGTGTTCCTTCAACAGTTTGGCCATGACTCGGAGATGATGAGGGTCGTATTCTGGCTCCAGATACACGATCCTCCAGTTACAATCACATGTAACAAACCTTCGTCCATACGTATGGGGATTGTCCTTGTTATTAGCAGATAACACGGTGAGTGTCTTTGAGCACCTTCTACTAGGGCACTGGATCTGAGTGCCTTCAGCTGGAACTGGGGAGGATGAAGATGATGCCATGCTTGTTTGAATCTGTAATACAAAGTAAGAAAACATTTTAGAAACAATGAAGATATCTATCCAAATCAGTAAAAAATGAAACTTACAGAGTAAGAACTTGAAACAATTAAGATTTTACGGCGGAGTGAGAATATGATGAAAGGGTTCACTGAGGCAGTGAATTTATAGCCGAAGTTTTACTAGGGTTAGGGAAAAATTGGGTCGGTGTAGACAAAAGGCCCACAACAACAAAGGCCCAATAACTTAAAATTATGTCATCCAGCTGTGACTTCTGTGACTTACAGCTGTGTAGTAGCTGTAACACATTCATTTTCATATAAGTGACATCCAGCTGTATGCTAGATATAGAATTCATCCCAACAATTCAAACCATCAGCCGAACATTTCAGCCCAGCCAAGCCCAATAATTCAGCTCAGTCAAGCCCAATAATTCAGCTCAGTCAAGCCCAATAATTCAGCCCAGCCAAGCCCAAATAATTCAGCCCAACCAAGCCCAAATAATTCAGCTCAGCCAAGCCCAAATAATTCAGCCCAGCCAAGCCCAATGAATGGAGTAAAACGGGATTAAAACGAAAAACGGCGCGAAAATCGAGATTAAAACGAAAAACGGCGCGAAAATCGAGTAAAACGAGATTAAAACGAAAAACGGCGCGAAAATCGAGTAAAACGGGATTAAAACGAAAAACGGCGCGAAAATCGAGTAAAACGGGATTAAAACGAAAAACGGCGCGAAAATCGAGTAAAACGGGATTAAAACGAAAAACGGCGCGAAAATCGAGTTTATGAAGGGACGTACAACGAAAAATGACAAGAAAAGGGTATTTAGCAAAAAGAAATAGTTTTCATAATGCAAGGGGTATTTAGCCAAAAAAACTTGAAAAATTTGAAAAGGAAGGGGTATATAGTAAAAACTTTGGATAGTTGTGTTTGAAATGGATAGTTTGGGCCCGGTTCGTTTAAACGCCTTATAACGCTGAAACTCAAAATTTGAAAATTGTAACATGATAGAAAATGAAGTCTTTAGTCGTTATCAATTCTCGGAATCGAAAAAAAATCAACGAAAACGTCAACGGGCCTAATAAGGCCGAATTGAGATTTGGTGAGGCCCATTACCTAAAAACGACATAAAACGGGTTAATAAGACCTTAAACATTGAAAAACTTGAAATGTAAAAGTTGTATTTGAGCATTACCAATATGACGGTTTCGTTTTTATAATAAAATAACAAAATGAACACTTCGAAATATCTAAACAGTCACTTTCACCTTGTAACGAGTTAATCTCAAGTATATAAGTCGTATAGTTTTACTCATATGTGTGTGATATCAATTCGTTACTCAAATAAACTTTACATAAAACTTTCATTAAATGTTATGAAACACTCAAATACTCCAAAATAACGACATTTCACATCTTCGTATTGTCCATATTGCTTGATTAATCATAATTTTATGCGTATTTCATTAAAACTTTCATTAAATATCGAGTAATCAAGCAATATGGACAATACGAAGATGTGAAATGTCGTTATTTTGGAGTATTTGAGTGTTTCATAACATTTAATGAAAGTTTTATGTAAAGTTTATTTGAGTAACGAATTGATATCACACACATATGAGTAAAACTATACGACTTATATACTTGAGATTAACTCGTTACAAGGTGAAAGTGACTGTTTAGATATTTCGAAGTGTTCATTTTGTTATTTTATTATAAAAACGAAACCGTCATATTGGTAATGCTCAAATACAACTTTTACATTTCAAGTTTTTCAATGTTTAAGGTCTTATTAACCCGTTTTATGTCGTTTTTAGGTAATGGGCCTCACCAAATCTCAATTCGGCCTTATTAGGCCCGTTGACGTTTTCGTTGATTTTTTTTCGATTCCGAGAATTGATAACGACTAAAGACTTCATTTTCTATCATGTTACAATTTTCAAATTTTGAGTTTTAGCGTTCTAAGGCGTTTAAACGAACTGGGCCCAAACTATCCATTTCAAACACAACTATCCACATTCACTATCTACTATCCACTATCCACATTCAATATCCACTATCCACTCTCCAAACCCTATACCCTAAACCCTATACCCTAAACCCTATACCCTAAACCCTATACCCTAGCTAGGTTTTCCTCGGTTTCCGCGTCATTTGTCGTCTTAGCCCGTTTTAAGTCGTTTTTTCTCGGTTTTCGCACAAATTCTCGTCTTAGCCCATTTTAAGTCGTTTTTCATCGTTTTTCGCACAAATTCTCGTCTTAGCCCGTTTTAAGTCGTTTTTCATCGTTTTCGCACAGATTCTCGTCTTAGCCCATTTTAAGTCGTTTTTCATCGTTTTTCGCACTGATTCTCGTCTTAGCCCGTTTTAAGTCGTTTTTCATCGGTTTTCGCACAGATTCTCGTCTTAGCCCATTTTAAGTCGTTTTTCATCGTTTTTCATCGTTTTTCGCACAAATTCTCGTCTTAGCCCGTTTTAAGTCGTTTTTCATCGGTTTTCGCACAGATTCTCGTCTTAGCCCGTTTTAAGTCGTTTTTCATCGTTTTTTGCACACATTCTCGTCTTAGCCCGTTTTAAGTCATTTTTCCTCGATTTTCGTGTCATTTCTCGTCTTAGCCCATTTTAAGTGCGAAAATCCTAATAATATACATCAAAATATACATCAAACAAACATCCAAAATATAATACTGAACACAATCAAATCATTGCACAGGCCCATCCTCCTCTGGTACTACATCACCAGTCCATATGCTGATCCACCCCCTCATCATCCTCGCTTGTCCTGAAGGCAGAGTGTCACCATATGCACGTAGGAAACTGGATATCTCAGAGGCGAGTATGTTGCCCCGCTACATTTTCAAAATGTAAATATAAGTAGAATAAAATAGATTATAATTATTACTTGAGCGATATTGATTGAAATACGTACCACAACTACAGAGGCTGTCGCAGGTATCTGTATGTGCTCGGCACGGTGGTCAAACGGTGCCCGTGGGTCCTGCCTGGGTGATCTGGAATCAACATAAGGATGTGACATGGCATTAAACCATGTCCGGTATCCATCCTTGCAATCCCATGCATACTCTCGAAGTCCTCGTCGATCCTGCTCGTCTAAGGTGATCAATCGATCCGACAGGGTCTCTGGGGCCCAAGTGCAGTCCTCATCCCCGAATGTGACAGTGTACCCCGATGCAGAATCATTTCTGATCGCAGTAGGTGGTGTAATCGGGGGTTCGGGTATGCCTTGCACATACCCGAACTGTCGCAAACATCGGTCAGGATGGTGCGACTCCCTGACCTCAAAGGACTCTAGAGGCCCCCGAAATAGACCTAACCTATACTGGGGGTCGTTGAGATCCAACTTGCCCCAGGGGTTCCACTGAACCTATGTTTTTTTTTAATGACAAACGTATTTTTAAAAATAATAATTGCATAACATATGATGAAATTACTAATTAAATAGTACTTACCTCTGCATATGTGATCTGGTCAAGGACCAGTCTGAGGGAAACTAGTCGAGCAGGATCCTTATGGTATCTGACTTTGCTGTTTTCCCGGATAGCCGCCGCTGAGGCATTCATGGATGTCAAGTCCTGCGTAGCATGACCCCGAAGACCATGGAAATACGCCCATATCCAAGCCTACAAATACCAGAATTTCATAATGTTTTATACATAAGCAAAATATACACGAAAAAAAAAAAAAACATTAAACGAAAACTACCTTCAGCAGGAGCGGACAACCAGCAAACCCCTTCGATTGAGCACGGGAGGCCTGACCCAACTGTCTGTACAGTTCAGCCAAGACGGCTGTCCCCCAAGCATAGGACCCTGTCTCATTGTGATCTACGAGGATGCTAAGGTATTTGTGCTTCACCTTCATCCGAGACTTGTCGACAAATGTCGTACTGCCTAACAGAGACAACAAGTAGAGCGAAGCAATATCACTCTCTTGCTGAGGAGTCCTGCAATTAATAACAACAAATGAATTAGTAACGTTAATCGAGAAATTATGAGAAATTCTTATAATATACGATAATTTACCTGTCCGGTATATCAAACATCTGTAATAGTCGGGTGTGGATCGTCGTGATGCCTATCTTGCCGTGGATGTTCAAACCCCCATCTGATAATTTATCACGGATTATAAATATTTAATTGAATCAACTAAAAAATGGAATCAAATATAAATAATAAAATAGACTCTACGTACGTAAGCATAGCGCAGCAGCCTCCTCGATCGTAGCAAACCCGAACATCCGTTGCACATGAGGATGCACAAACCCATCTATGTCTGCCTCAGCAGATCTGACAGCTCGTCCATGGATCGGAAGCTCCAGAATCTTCAGCACGTCTAACAAGGTAGGAGCAATCTCACCAAATGCAAAGTGAAACGTGTTGGTTTCTGGATACCAACGCTCCACAAATGCAGAAATCAGAATCGGATCGATGTTGTTGTACTCGAGCCGGGGATCTGCAAGGACATGTAAGTGGCTCCGCTGAACGAGCTGCCACCATGACCCAGGCACATTAGATTTATGCCTATCATACTCCCTGAAGAAGTCCTTGCGGGTGTATATATCCAACACCCTCTTCAGCTGATGTACGAAAGAGAAATTAATGAATTAGAAAAGCGTGTGGATCGTTTTACCTCACAAATTCATTTAGAAAACAACGCATACCTTCGATGAGGGCGGTATCACATAAGCCGGGTCATGCTCAATACGCTCTGCAAGAGACGACGTCTCAGTCCATATCACCGGAGCAATGTGGGTGCTGTAATCCACCAAAAGCCGTGAACTGAGAGGACCTCCAGGATGCCCCACATAATCTGCATCCCCTGGAACCGGTACAGCTAAGCCCGGATCAATGTGCTGAACAGGCTCCTGAACAGGATCCTGAATGGGCTCCTGGAGGTCTGGCTGATCCTGAATCTCCTGCTGATGATCCTCTGCAGAAGGAGACAATGATCCAACTGGAGATGGCTCACGCAGAGGTGATCCCTCATAGTAATCATCATGCATCTGCGCCTCCAAATCTCCTAGATCTGCAACCTCTGGCTGATCTGCAACCTCGGTTGCCTCCGCCACCTCCTCTGAAAACTCCTCCGCCTCACTAACATCCAAATCATCCATCAAATCTTTCCCTGTATCTCCTATATGCACTCCTGGAATGTCGGCAGGAGATCCACGACGTCGGGAAGCTGTGATCCCGCGTGCGCTAGGGTGACGAGGGCCCTTCTTCTTCTTTCTAACAGAACCACCCGTCGGAGCAATAGCCTTCTCTAAAGCCTATTTTCATATTTACGAATTATTATTTTATATTATTTGACGTTTTTCTTTTAAATATTTAATAATGTATTAATTACTAATTTATCGAATAACGTGAAACGTGAAACGATAAATAACGACCAATTAATAATATATTAATAAATATTATTTATTAATATAATATTATTTTCTTTTAGCTAAACGATAAATAACGACTAACTAATATTATATTAATAAATATTATTTACTAATTAATCTTATTCTTTAAATCGTTATTTATCGATTAACGTAAAACGTGAAACGATAAATAACGACCAATTAATAATATATTAATAAATATTATTTATTAATATAATATTATTTTCTTTTACCTAAACGATAAATAACGACTAACTAATATTATATTAATAAATATTATTTACTAATTAATCTTATTCTTTAAATCGTTAATTATCGATTAACGTGAAACGTTAAACGATAAATAACGACCAAATAATATTATATTAATAAATATTATTTATTAATATAATATTATTTTCTTTTACCTAAACGATAAATAACGACTAACTAATATTATATTAATAAATATTATTTACTAATTAATCTTATTCTTTAAATCGTTATTTATCGATTAACGTGAAACGTTAAACGATAAATAACGACCAAATAATATTATATTAATAAATATTATTTATTAATATAATATTATTTTCTTTTACCTAAACGATAAATAACGACTAACTAATATTATATTAATAAATATTATTTACTAATTAATCTTATTCTTTAAATCGTTAATTATCGATTAACGTGAAACGTTAAACGATAAATAACGACCAAATAATATTATATTAATAAATATTATTTATTAATATAATATTATTTTCTTTTACCTAAACGATAAATAACGACTAACTAATATTATATTAATAAATATTATTTACTAATTAATCTTATTCTTTAAATCGTTATTTATCGATTAACGTGAAACGTTAAACGATAAATAACGACCAAATAATATTATATTAATAAATATTATTTATTAATATAATATTATTTTCTTTTACCTAAACGATAAATAACGACTAACTAATATTATATTAATAAATATTATTTACTAATTAATCTTATTCTTTAAATCGTTAATTATCGATTAACGTGAAACGTTAAACGATAAATAACGACCAAATAATATTATATTAATAAATATTATTTATTAATATAATATTATTTTCTTTTACCTAAACGATAAATAACGACTAACTAATATTATATTAATAAATATTATTTACTAATTAATCTTATTCTTTAAATCGTTATTTATCGATTAACGTGAAACGTTAAACGATAAATAACGACCAAATAATATTATATTAATAAATATTATTTATTAATATAATATTATTTTCTTTTACCTAAACGATAAATAACGACTAACTAATATTATATTAATAAATATTATTTACTAATTAATCTTATTCTTTAAATCGTTAATTATCGATTAACGTGAAACGTTAAACGATAAATAACGACCAAATAATATTATATTAATAAATATTATTTATTAATATAATATTATTTTCTTTTACCTAAACGATAAATAACGACTAACTAATATTATATTAATAAATATTATTTACTAATTAATCTTATTCTTTAAATCGTTATTTATCGATTAACGTGAAACGTTAAACGATAAATAACGACCAAATAATATTATATTAATAAATATTATTTATTAATATAATATTATTTTCTTTTACCTAAACGATAAATAACGACTAACTAATATTATATTAATAAATATTATTTACTAATTAATCTTATTCTTTAAATCGTTAATTATCGATTAACGTGAAACGTTAAACGATAAATAACGACCAAATAATATTATATTAATAAATATTATTTATTAATATAATATTATTTTCTTTTACCTAAACGATAAATAACGACTAACTAATATTATATTAATAAATATTATTTACTAATTAATCTTATTCTTTAAATCGTTATTTATCGATTAACGTGAAACGTTAAACGATAAATAACGACCAAATAATATTATATTAATAAATATTATTTATTAATATAATATTATTTTCTTTTACCTAAACGATAAATAACGACTAACTAATATTATATTAATAAATATTATTTACTAATTAATCTTATTCTTTAAATCGTTAATTATCGATTAACGTGAAACGTTAAACGATAAATAACGACCAAATAATATTATATTAATAAATATTATTTATTAATATAATATTATTTTCTTTTACCTAAACGATAAATAACGACTAACTAATATTATATTAATAAATATTATTTACTAATTAATCTTATTCTTTAAATCGTTATTTATCGATTAACGTGAAACGTTAAACGATAAATAACGACCAAATAATATTATATTAATAATTCATTAATAAATCTTTTTTTAATCGTTATTTAAACGTTAAACGATAAATAACGACTAATTAATAATTTATTAATAAATAACAAATAATATTAACGTACCTCGTGGATCGAGAGCGTCTTCTCCGGCGATATCGAACGGGCCCGTTTTTCCGCACCGCCCCGATCACGACCACCCCGACCACCCCGAGCTCCACCCCGACCACCACCCCGACCACCAGCTCCACCAGCTCCACCAGCTTCACCTCCAGCCACCTCGACGGCGCCACCAACCTCCTCCCCTCCACCACCAGAGCCCTCGCCACCGACCACCGCAGCACCACCACCCCGCGTTTTTTTTGTCGCCGGATTCCTCTTCCGCCCTACTCCTCCACCTCGCACCCTTGCGCCACCAGCACAAATACGGACGGGAGGGAGAACAGACGAAGCCGCAGCCTCCACCGTCGCCTCCACCACCGCCGCAGCCTCCACCGTCGCCGCCTCCACAGTTTTATGCGTTTCTTCGGATTGCATGATTCCGAGTGAAATTGAAGAAATTGATTGAGGGATTTGGATTGAATGAGAAAAACGAGTCGAATGGGATAGATTTGGGGAAGAAAACGAGTGAAATAGGAGAAGAATGGACGGCGGCGATTTTTAAGGTTACGGTTGAACAGTACATCAGACGAGAGGAGGAAGAAGAAGAAGCTCGAGTTTTATATCCTGGGCGTACGCCCAGGATTTAAAACTCGAGCTTCTTCTTCTTCCTCCTCTCGTCTGAAGTGATACGCCCATTTTGGGCGTACATACCATTTTTCAGTTTTCCACCGTATACGTATACGTATACGTATGTTCGACAAAATTGCACGGTACGCCCAAAATGGGCGTACGAGAATGTAGTTTAAAAAGTTTCAAAATGTAGTGCGTATAGTCTCTTCGTAAAAAAAAAATAACACTGTATTTAGAGGGAAAAAAAAAAGAAATAGCACGCCCAGTGGGACTCGAACCCACAATCGCTTGATTAGAAGTCAAGCGCCTTATCCATTAGGCCATGGGCGCTTTGGTGACATCTTATCTCCAGAGTCGTACTAAAAAGGTGACTGTTTTAACTTCGAAGCCGTATTCAAAACTCGACGGATATCCGAAAGAGGGGGAGAACTGAAAATTGTTGCAACATATCTTGTAATCATCTTACTTCGGTTTCGAGAAAATACAAGGCGATCCGTTTCAATCCGAAATAAAAAAAAGTCTGACCTATTATTTAATTTCAAGACATCGCTGTTCTAATCGCCATATACTAAACTACTTAACTTCGGCCTTTTGCTCAATCCAAAAACGTCGGGAAGGACAAGAATCGAAAATCGTTGCAACAAATATTATTATCATGTTATTTATTTCTCGAGTCAAGATGGGCCAACCTACTATTTAGGTTTAACAAAGTTAAGAAAATGCATTTGGTTTGTGAGGTGTTTAAGTGTTTTGTTTAGCAAAATCTTACATTCAAAATTTGTCCGACTGAAATGAAAAAGTGTGACTCAATCGAAAACCGATTTAACCAAAATTTGGCTCAATCAAATTCTGAAACAATCTGTTCGATCAAACCCGACTAACTAAAACCCAATCAAGACCGCCCTGAACCGTCTTGACTCATCTTCCATCACATACTTAACTGACCCAAGTCCGAAACCGAAACAATCCGCACAAAACCCGCCCGATTCCCACCACTACCTTCCTGGAAGCCTTCCTTAGGGTAAGTAGTCCTTTTTGTACATTCACTTGTATTTCTAATTTTAAATTTTTTGTAGTGTGTCAACTAACTCTCTTATACATGATGACAATTTGTATTGATGACAGTTTATGTTGATGACAACTTCAGTTTCGGTTGATGACTGATTATATTGATGACATGACGTATTATGTTGATGACAATTTTAGTTTGACGACGGATTGTGATTTAGATTAGGTTAGTTTATTTAGTCGAAATAAAAGAGGGTTATAAACGTGGCCTAGTTATCTGGAAGAGTTCTAAGCATTAAATTGGGCTACTGGTGATTCAAATTATTGGGCCGTATCTGACGGCCCAGCGAAATCCAGTAACAATATTGAACAAAATGGACCAAACAAACTGAGTAGAACATCACTCCTCACTTGCGATTACCAAACTAATCAACATGTGCTCCTAACTTTGACACGAAACATGAACGATCGGGGAAAAAAGAGAGGGAACATGATTGAGTGGTCACTGCTGTATGGATAAGTAAAATCATCTCCATTCCATAATCCTACTTCACTCGTCTCGCTTTCGCTTTCGCTTTCGAATCTTCAAAAACTCCTCTCAAATCGAATATCAAACTCACCAAATTCGCCACTCAAATTCCAGGTTTGTGACCTCTTTCTTCTTAACTCATACTGCATTCCTCCGATTTCTTTTCTGACGTATACTGTTCTTGATTGTGTAATTCACGAATCAATTGATCCGTTTTTCTCCTCTGTTGTCAGAGTTCTAGGTTTTGATTTGGGATTGATTTACTATATGTTGAGCGGGACTATTGGTAAGTTCGATCGTCGTATTTCGTCCATACATAATCGATCTTTGCCTGGTAAAATTCGCCACTGGACCAGCGTGGAAATTTCTAGGGTTAGGGTTCCATCCGCTTCCGCAACTGTGGGGTTGGAGTTGCTGACAAATGATAGTCACTGTAAAATCAATCATTTGTCAGTAAAAGCAGCTGCTGATGAGATTGTAGGAGAGTTATCTGAGGAGGAAGATGATGATGATGACTACTGTCCTGTTGAGTGTGTAAGGGAGTTCAAGACAGATGAGGAGTTTATGAAAATTATGGAGAAGGCCAAAAAGACAAAGGCATTGGTCATTGTGGACTTCTACCGCACTTCGTGTGGAAGCTGCAAGTATATCGAGAAGGGCTTTTCGAAAATTTGCAAGGGGTCCGGAAAGGAAGGAGCTTCAATTATCTTCTTAAAGCACAATGTGAGCTAATTTGAAATGATTCATCTGCTTTAAATTTTCATTTAACATCCTTGGATTTTGACTTGAAGAATAAAAATTAATTTCATCCTAGTCGTAAATTAGGACTGTTGATATGGCTGATAGCCTATTTTCATACATCTTCTATCTACTGCAGGTGATAGATGAATATGATGAGCAGTCTGAGGTTGCTGACCGGCTCAGGATTAAGGTAGACTCTCGTAATTTCATTGATAACAGGTATTCTCATTACTGTGAATTACATGTATAAAATTCGGAAGAAACCTTAAAGAGCCATCAAGTAGGTTTTTGATTGATTTTTGGATATTTAAGCAAAATGCTCAATTTTTATCATTTGAGCCAAATTGTAGTCTCTTCCTTGATTGGTACCCTGAGAAAATTGTTGAGCTTAATTGAATCAACAACAAGGTTTGTGTGGCCGTGTGGGTCCTTTTTAAACAAGGGGATCATTATAATTCATGTAACCTTGCCGCCTTAAACGGTCCCTCCTTATCTTTTAAAGAAAGTAAATGGTCCTGATTGATCATAAGCAAAATTTTCTGTTTACATTGCATTTGATTTCCGTTAAAGGATTAAAAAGCTCTTCTTCTTTGCTGAAAATGAGTTGTTGCATGATGCAGACAGTACCTCTCTTCCACTTCTACAGAGATGGAGTTTTACTGGAATCATTTGCTACAAGAGACAAAGAAAGGATTGATGCAGCAATTAATAGGTACACGTCTCCTGTGTCTCAAGAAAGTTAACAGCTTCTCTTCTTACATGTATAGATATTATAAAAACTCATTGTGCTGATTAGGCACATTTGGTGAAATATTCATCTGTAATATTTTTCGACTTCTATCAATATTGTGAAAGCATAGCAGAGTTCCACTTCATGTACCAACTTTTATGTACTGTCAATATACTTTGGTCCTTGGAATCTAGAACACCACAGGAGCTGGTAGAAGTAGAACAAGTAATGTTAGATTTGACAAAATCAATATTCGATGGAACCATAATCAAGCACATAACCTCAAAGTAAAGGCATAACCAGTGTCGGCGACAATGACCGTGAAATAACTCATAATTATTGGTTTTTAAAACACAAAATTACCATACCTAGCGTAATTTCGTCTCTCCAATCGTATAAGAAGGTCCAAATTAGTATTAATTTCTCTTGCCTGGTCAATTAGTTCAAGATCCTGTACCTCTCTTGCTTGCCATGCCAGTTACACAAATCTGAAATGAGAAGCACATTATTTCGCAATTAAGCAATTGTAATGGTCCCATAATTGTGGGACAAGAGTGGTCTGTATGAACAAAATATCATTTTTAGAGAGAATCTCTATAAGAACTACTCCCTCTGTCACATTTTATTAGTCCCATTTCAATCAGGCACATATGCCGAGACATGTTTTGCATCGTTAATATCTCTAGTTATATGTTAATAAAAATTATAATTTTTTAATATTGTTAAAGTACTCATTAAGACGAATCAAACAAGACCCCACATGACTATGTTTTTTTCTTATATATTAGGAGAAATCTACAAGATTCTCTCGGTTTGTTAATAGTGTCACGAAAAGAAATGGGACTAACATTATGGGACACGAAAAGAAATGGGACTAACATCATGGGACGGAGGGAGTATACACTACTGCAGCCACATTTAGGGTAGGGTCCACAGTATGACTTTTGCATAAGTTGCATTCAATTTTGGCTCCATTTGACAAATAGTTTATGAATTACTAGTTTTTTTTGTTTATAAACTGTTTTTTTCAATTCGTTTCAGGTAAGGGGTAGTGTTTTTCGAAAAATAAACAGTTTATAAATCATAGACCCTTTGTTTTCGTGGTGAGACCTAGAGAGTTAATTTAGGTTGGTTTGCCAACTTCTTTTTCTATTAGCCAATAAAAAGTTGGCATGTGGCTTCATGACAGCCTAAGAGGTTGTTACCTTTCCCCAACGGTCACTTGTTGTGGTTTTCCTTATAGATTGTGAAAGTTTTGATGTTAACCCAGATGGCAGTTTGAATCACAAATGAAGTCAGATGTTTAAGAGTTGGAATTTATTGTACAAGTTTAAGTTAAGCCTACCCATTTAATACTTTTCTGCCTGAATACTTGTATCATGTAATAATTTTTTTTTTCTTAATATAATCAATACAATTAAGATTTACAATATTCTGATTCAAGATGTCTCCCTTTGGGAGATCCTCTTAAGAGTTGTAATATATAAATAGAAGGACCCTCCTCTGAATTTTGCACATTGAAAATTCAGAAAAAAAACATGTTTCAATGGAGTTGGATAGAGTTTGATGATGATTCTGTCCAGAATCTGGCTGGTAAACCTTGCAAGGGAACTGGAAATGGGCTATACTGAATCTTGCTCGACGACCCTACCAATTCCCATCTGCAACCACAAAATACTCTTGTCAGAAACAACATTTTAAGATCATACGTATTGGGAGGGACCAAAACTAATGACATTATTTGTATTAGTATGTTGTTCTTCTCACATTATTGACATGACATTTTCACTTGAATTATCATTTTCCGTCTTTAAGTTGCATAAATCGAATGGTTGATTTGTCCAACCAGGTAGGGGACCTTAACTACACCATACTTTGTTGCTGTGATTACTGAATATACAGATTTGAAATAGTACCTGAACTTGGTGACTAGATGATGGATCATTACAAACATCTCTAGTCTGGCCAGCTCGTTACCGGGGCAGGCATGTACTCCGCTTCCAAATGGCACAAAGGTATTGGGTTTTGGTGCAACCTATGTTGCATCATGTTAATTAGTCAGCATATTTGATTTCTTAGTTGTAAAGTAGGCATCTTGATAATTTATTTACCTCAAATCTTGATGGATCGAATTTATGAGGATCTTGGAAGAATTCTGGATTGTGATGAATATTTCGGAACAGAGGCAATACCTTCCAGCCTTTCGGAATCACATAACCTGTACTTAAATCACAAAATGTTAGACGGATCAAACATTAATAACTTAATAAGAGTTTAGGAAAGGGAAAGAAAAGTTTTTTCATCTTGCCTTTGTATTCTACATCAGCTACAGCTTCTCTAAATGTGAAAGATATAATGCTTGCCATCCTCAGACTCTCTAACACCACCTGTTGTTCAACAATAACAAAAATTCATCAGTGAACCGAAAATTGTATGTAAATCCATTTGTTTTTAATAGATTATTTTTTTTTACCTTGTGAGTAATAGGCATCTTTCTTGTTTGAGACCAAGTCAATTGCCTTTCACCTTCATTGTTTGACTCGTATATAGCCTTCTGTTCAGTCTGTTGATAACAAAAAACGCAACAAACAGTTTAGTTTCACTATTTAACCATTTGGAAGTGGTAGGAACAATAACTTCTAGATGTTTCTTCTTTTTTGGTCCACAAGTCTCAATAATATGATACAGCTGTGAACAAAAAGGTACAAAATATGGCATCTATAAGTTTTTTTTCTAGATCTTTACCTTCACAGCCTCTAGAAGCTTTGGATTGTCATGGAGGTACTTCACCATCCATGTCATGACACTAGCTGTGGTGTCTTGAGCTGCAAACAGAACTCCAATGGCGTTATCTGCAATCTGATCTTCGGTTAGTACTTCTCCTCCTTCATCCTTGGAGTTCAAAAGATGATCCAACAGATTTTTCTCCTCTATCCTCTTCTCCTTCCTTTCATTCATTATCTCCCTTATAATTTCTGTCAGCCTCTTCCTTGCCTACAAAAAAAAAATACTGTCAATTTCCTAGGAAATGTTTAATTTTTTTTTATGATGTAGTTATTTGTACAAGTCAAATGAACACTTACTTGCAATGCTTTCTTGTAAGCAGTCCCTGGTAAATTTGTTGGGAAGGAATTGTAACCATTTTCAACCTGACAGTAATTCTTTTTTAACTCTCTTATGTATGCAGCATCCAGTTTACCAAAAATTGCTAAAATCCCAACCTCAAATGAAAACTGCAGCAAATAAAAAATACCCATTTAAAAAAACTGCATTTAAACATCATGTACACATTATAGTATGAAATTTCACTAACCTTTTTCATCTCTTGGAAGGTATTGATAATCCGTCCTCCGGCCCAAGACTCCAAAGTGGAAACAGCAATGGATTCAACATCAGGCACAAGGGCTCGAACGGAATCAAGTGACAACGAGGCTTGAACGAGCTTTCTTAGTCGTATATGATAGTCACCTTGATGGAAAAACAACGCAGATGGACCAATTAACGTCTCCTTGCTTTTCGGGTAAGTTGGTGTGAATAAATGAGATTGTGTTGACAGCACAAACTTGGTTGCTTCAGGGCTAGCCACCATCACACATGGACATCCTAGTATATGAGTCTTGAATATCTCTCCATACCTATTACATTTTACACCATAGGTTATTATATATTTAAATATAAACTTAATTCAAATTTGAAAATAGGAGGGGGAAAAAACCTTTTTTGTTTGTTGGTGAAGAAGGTGTTTGGATCCTGAGAATAGAGCGAAAGAGTTTCGCCTATGTGCGGCCATCCCATGGAACCAGGCGGAAGTCGAGCTTTCATCCATGCCTTTTTGTAAGTAATGAAGATTATGAAAGAGATTAGAGTAACAAAGAAGATACACATCCCCTTCTATCCTCCTCCCTCTTTCTCTTAATCTCTTGGAATCTTATTTATAGTAGCTGTGGTCTATGTGTATTTCTTTTGTTGCGTATGAAAATGCAGGATATTCAAGATGGTTTATATAGAAGTGGGGAGAAGATGGGGACAAAACAAGTGGTAATGTGGGATTTTTGAAAAAACTGTATTTTGTGCCACGTAATTACGGCCTGATTTTGCCAAATCTGGTTCATACTCTTCTTTGTAAAACTCTATCCATAAATTTCTTTTTTTTAAGTGACATTGCGTGTACTGTTCATGGTCCAGAAGATTTATTTACTTTCTGTAAAATTTTGTTGAACATTTTTCTTAGAATTTTTGTGAATTGTGTTTAAAGAAGAGGAATCATTAGGCTTTTTTATGATTTTTTGAGTTGGAGAAATCATGATCACTGAATTATTGGATGGATCTTTGATGAAATTATGAATATTCGTTTTATTTTAGTTTCAAAAGAACCTGTAAATTGGATTAAAAAAAAAAAGAACCTGTAAATGTGCTTTTTGCCTGTAAAATTGAAATTTGTAATTAAAAAAAAACTCTGTTCCGCAAAGTTTATCATTTTGGGCTTCAATACAAGTATTGAAAATATTATCATTTCATATATTTATAATAATTTTTTCCAATTACACTCCCATCAGCTACACACTTACAGTCTACCGGAGAAGACATAAATAAGCGAGCTTATTCGAAGAATAAGCTACAAATTCAACATTATAAAAAAAATAAGCTAGCTTATGCTTTATCTAAACAAAGCAAAATCTTCAATTGCCGAATAGGCCCTTAATAATGAGGTTTAGGTGGTTGTGAATCCTTTCCAACATCAATATTGAATCGTCATGAAAAAGAACCAGTAGTAGTAATGTCTTAAGAAACTACATACATGTATTCTTAGTGTTTTAAGCGCATGCATCTTATATACTATAAAGATGACATTTTGTTTAAGCATTAATGGTGTTTAGTGGTGTATTTAGATCCTTGAATTGAGTTGTGGTGTATGACAGCTATGGACCCGGTTTAGCTCACTCTCCTTTTCTCAATTGTGGACCCGGTTTAGTTCAAACTCTTTTTCCCAGCAATTGACATCCATTATGAAACTAATAAACCATCCATGTTAATTTTATAAAGTAATTTTTAAAAGGGCATAGAAATTCTAAAAAGTAAATCAAAACATACTTAATATGTGATTGATAACAAAAGGTTTACGACATATATGAAGTATTTTAAATGTTGTACCTCTTCAATGGAATTTATGTCTCCATTTATAGTAAACATCAAGTCTGGGAAGTCACGCAACAGACCAAAGTAATATTCATATTTGCACGATAGTCAATTCAAAAAATGTGTTTTTGATTAGAATTTCTCCAGAATTTTCTTTGTGTTTGAACTGTTAAAATTTAAATTAATAGATGGTAGATCATATACTTCAGTGGATGAATTGTTCGGTTTTGAGCTGGACTAAGTCCCTTCAGAATTGTCTTTCTTGAGTGTAAGATGAAGTGTTTGGTTGGGGAAGTTGAGCAGTTGACATCCATTATGAAACTAATAAACCATCCATGTTAATTTTATAAAGTAATTTTCAAGGCCATGATTATATGCATATGTTTTCCCTCTGCCTAAGTCTTATTTTGACGACTACACGGGTTTTTGGACTTAAGGTCGTTTGTGAATGTTGGATTTGCAAATACATCGAAGAAAAATGTACATCACACTTTGGGTTTGATGAGTGTTCATTCCTACGCACATGTAACCTAGAAACAAAATCAATAACACTCACACATCCAACACAAAAAATCAACCAAGGAAACACATGTTCTTGTAAGTACAAAAGGAATTCTCTTGTCTATCAAAATATAGAGCTAAAAGGAAAATTCTTTCTTTCTTTTTCCATCTTCACACCTTTGCTACAGAGGAATCCACACCAGTTGAAGTACGAAAGTAGAGCATAACGAAAACAATCACAAGCACAACAAGTGCGCCTAACTAATAATACAACAAATTTTACTACACAAAACACAAAAACCATGTACATGACCAAAACCACCAACATTAGAAATAAAAAATTAAGCCAAGTACTGTAGCATACGGGTCGTGCATCTCCGTAGGGCTAGTTCCCATGTGAAATGCAATTTTGCATTCCCATGTTTTAATTACTCTACGAAGCAGGTTAGCTTGTACATATGCATTTTATTTCGTGTTTTAGTTTAATTCTATCATTGTTTTGATAGTCATCAGCGTAGAACTATCCTTTTGTATAGTATAGGGTGATGTTCTGATTAACAATGATCTATGAAGGATATAATACTCAGTCACTAGAGCTCAGAAGGGGAGGATTTTGGTAGCTGAGATATAAATAGAAATGAAGTAATTTGAGACTGCGTAGGAGTGACTAGTATTCAAGATAAGTTGTGAGAATCTAGACTAGGTTGGTTTGAGCACGTTCTAGAAGGCTGTTTTGTGCCCCAGTTTGCAGTTGTAAGGAAGTGACTTCGTGGGTCTACCGACGTGGCAGAGGTCGCCTCAAAAAGGGTCGGTGAGTTGGGTGAATAACCCTTTTGAACGTTTTTATTAGGAAAATGACCCCTTTAGAAACTAACCCTCTACCCCAAGGGGAAAGGAGAAACCCAAGGGGTTAGTTTTCTTTAACAAAAACTAATAAAACCTACTTGGGGCTTGTTTTACTAGTTAAAAACTTTTAAGGGGTCATTGTGACACTCTCTCTCTAAAAAAGGTTGGATAGAAGTCATCCAGAGCTGTGTTGACATTTTCAAAATATTTGTCTCAGGACAAGCTTTTTGGAGAAAGAAGATTTAGATTACAAAAGCTTAAATTGTTCCTTGGAGTCAATGAAGTGGGACATCCTTGATTTTCATGCTAGAATTCGTGTTATGGTTCTTTCTTTTTTTTTTTTTCTTGGGGTGATGTTTGTCTGATTTTACCGTTTTGGATTTTATGTTTTGATTTTACCGTTTTGGACTTTTATGTTTGGGATTCTGTTATAAGCTCCTATGTTTTTGGGTCTATCGATTATTTCTTTTTTAACTTATTGAGGTAATTAAGTTTATCGGAATATAGTGAGAGTTATTATTTCAAATATGATAATTTTTTCTGGTCTATTATCTTTTATTTGGTTCTTGTTTCTTCTTTCAGAGTAGATTATTTTTTTACGATGATCTATCTTATATATCGAAGTTGGAGTTTTTTGAGCCCTTAGAGTAATTTTAGCATAATTTATTAAACTATTTTTTCCTATTTCTTCAAATAAAAATACCACTATTAAAATTTAAATAATCAATAAAGATGTTACAATTATTTGTAAAGTTTCATAGACTATTATATCTTAAATTTTCTAAATTTTTAATTATCCACACAAAAGCTAATGGTTAACCATTGAACACGCACAAAAATTTTGTAGAGAACTTTAAATAACATAAAACTTAGTGAGGTCGTAGTAATACATCATATTATAAATTAGATACAATGTAAAATAGGAAAAATGACCAAAAATAGTCTCAACTTTCACTTATGAACATAAAATAGCCTCAACTCTCATATCAACCAAAAATAATCTCAACTTTCAATCTATGAACCAAAAATTGTCTAAATGACTTTTCCGATTGAAATTTTGCTTAACTTGATGATATTTATTAGAGATTTTTTCATAATTGGTCATAGTATTTGTTGTTTATGTATGTAATCTTTATTATAAGATGTCGTCTTATTATAAAATTATCTTAAACTTTAAGAGAGAAAATCGTTTGGACCATTTTTGGTTGATAAATTAAAAGTTGGGATTATTTTTGGTTGATATAAAAGTTAAGACTATTTTCGATTCATAAATGAAAGTTGAGACTATTTTTGGTCATTTTTCCTATAAAATTTGTCAAAATCAATTATAAAATTACTAGATATATTCCGTACATGACACGAGACTCAACGCTAATTTAAGTCGAAAGCACCGACCACTTTATGCCCGAGTTTCATGCATGTCACGGCAATTGAATCAAGATGCTTTTAGCAGCTTCTCGTTTTTATTACTGTTGCAGATTGGCGTTTAATTATTGAATCAGCTCATGTCGGTTTCTTCCACATTTATCTTCTTGATTTACGTATCGACATAGATACGTACCTAATACCCGTAAAATTGGAAAAAAATTCGGTGATTGTTGGAGCCGGTTCTCGATGGGCTCGCGAGGCCCATAGGGAATTGGGTCAGGCCCACGAATCGCGTGCCGGGTCGATCCAGGAAGTCAGCCCAGAAGAATAAAGCGGCCCATAAACAGGTGAAGCCCAATAAGAGGATACAACGGGACTAAGTATCGAGGGGCAAAACGGTAATAGACTCGCGTGGGTCTCAGGTGATAGTATAAAAACGCAACCCAATGGATAAGGAAAGGGATCCCAGTCATAAGAAAAAAACGTTTCACCTCCCTCTGAGCAGTAAGAAAAACACAAGAGCAAACCCTAACTTCAATCTTCCGAAACATTCACTTCCTATAGGAGTTTAAACGTTAAGCACTTGTTTTACCACTTATAGTTTTGCTGTAAAGCTTTAGTGTTGTTATGAATGGTATCTGAGTTGCTCGGTTTATTGTAAGCTCGGAACGTAAAACGTTTTTGATAATATACTCTACTTCCTTCACGTTGTTTTTTTCCTTATCTTTGTGTATACTTGCGTTGTTTCGGTGTATTCGGTTTTACGTTAATCCTTCTTATCGGAGCTTAAAAGAGTCAGAGCCGGTTTCCTTCTCGGTTAAGTTACGCAAGTGTCAGGTGTCGAGAGTAAGGTTGATTTCGAGGAAGAAGACGACGAATAGTATTATATAAGTTGATTGTCCAGACGCCCTGTGTCACGCGAAGTGTTGTGTCGCGTGATCGCAATTTCTGGGCTCCAACACTGGCGCCGACCGTGGGGACCTCCTCGCACAAGTAAGGCTTACTATCTATACTCACGAAGTGTTTTCTAATACAACTACCTGAGAAGATGAATACTAGTGGCGAAAGAAGCGACAACACCCCTCCCCAGACGAGAACTCAAGACATAAGTAGCACGCGAGCACGTTTTTCACACGCACATGAGGAGGAAATTGTTCTGGCAGGACCCGCACTGGTTCAGTATCGTGCTTTCCTGCAGACGATGGGACAAAGTGCGGGCGGAAGCCGAAACCAGCGGCAACCAAGGACTCGATCACGCGAGCACGAACAGAATCAGAGCGGACGAGAACAGTCGGTCGCGGAAGGGAGTGCTGAACACGTACCTGACGACGGAATTTCAGTGTCGCATGGAACAAGGGTCGAAGGACGCGAAAGGCCTTGTCACCCTGGTAGATTCGATTTGAATCAACCCCCTGCGAGCCACGCGGAAGATCAATCTTGCAGGGGGAGAACCGAAGGAAGAGGACAGGGGATTCACGCCGAGCAAAGACCTTCCCGCCGCCGGTACGAGGGGGAACCTTTTTGCAACCAGGCCACCCACCCGCGACAGGCCTTTGAGGCCTATCCGTCCGTCAACCTGACACTCTTGTTCGGCCCGACTGCTTTCGCGGGGCATATAGTCAGGTCAGTCCCTCTGCCTAATTTTAGATTTCCTATCATAAAAGAGTACAATGGTAAAGAAGATCCCAGCGAGCACCTAGCACGCTACAATTATGCTATGCTCGCGAGGTGCCCTGATGAGGCCACAATGTGCAAAGGTTTCCCAGGCACGCTCGCGGGACCCGCCATGACCTGGATGCTTAACCAACCGTCAGAAAGCATCCATTGTTTCGCCGATCTAGAGAAAAGTTTCTTGTTGCATTTCGGCTCCTCGAGGAAGAGAAAAGTGACAATGCAAGAAGTAGTAGGGGTCAAACAAGGGCCACATGAATCACTAGAGGATTACGTTAAGAGGTTCGCGGAAAAGATCTTGGAAGCTGAAGATTTCCATGATAAAACCGCTCGGGTCGCGTTCCTAGACGGACTCAATGATGGAAGCACCTTCAAGCAATACCTATACCGCAAGAAAGATTTAGACTACCAAGGCATGCTCGAGAGAGCATACACAGAGATTAATGTGGAAGCACACTCAGGTATCGCTTTGAAGGGGAGTAATCAGAACAAGCCCGCTCAGGGTCATAAGAAAGAAAACCCGAACTGGGGAAGTAAACGCCATCAGGGTAATCAAGGGAAAGAACAGTTCGATTCGCGAGCACCCGGTTTACAGATTCAAGATCAGAATCAGGGTCAAAGACAATTCAGGGGCCAAAATCACGATCAGAACCAATTTCAATCTCAGAATTTTGTAGCCGAGCAAGATAATCGACGCGATGATGAGGGGAGAGGGGATCGCGGTCATAACCGCCATGCGCCAACCGCATGGTGCGAATACCACGGAGTGAATACTCACTCTACATTGGGGTGTTGGTCGCGACAGCATCACCCAAGAGAGCAGGAGGTCCTGACTGCTCGGGGGGGGGGGGGGGGGGAAACGTTGATGCAGGTCACGGCGTCACACACAGAGGAGCGTGGAGTAAAGGGAGAGGCAGTGGAACGCAGAATGAGACGAGACAGCAAACCCCCGTGAGAAATAACCAGAATCAGGGGCCTAATCGCCACCCGTCCCAGAACTTCCCTCGCATGGACGGCCATGTAGGCACGATCGCGGGCCGCCATGAACCCATGCCCCTGGGAAAACGAGAGCAAAGACTCATTAACAACGCACCCAAGCCTCAGGGAAAGCCGATCTATAGTGTCGCGAGATCGAAGTCTGAACCTTACACGCTTGCCTTAAGTGACAAAGAAGTAGATACCTGGGCTGTCGAGGCCGCTGATCCACTGGTCATCCATGCTCAGATAGGAACCAAGCTAGTAAAAAGAATCCTCGTGGACACTGGGAGCTCAGCCGATATACTGTACTGGGACGCGTTCGAGAAAATGGGAATTGATCAGTCTACACTCAGGCCCACTAAAACCACGCTGGTAGGTTTCGCGGGTGACAGAGTGAGGGCCCTGGGCGTCGTCACCCTAGATCTCATCTTGGGTGAAGAGAAAGGGTCAAGAAGGTCAGAAAGGATAGATTTTGTAGTAATCCCAATAATATCCTCCTACAATGCGATCCTGGGACGCGAGACACTGTGCAGGTTTGAGGCAGTCGTATCAATCTGTCATTTTTGTTTAAAATTTCCAACGTTAACAGGAGTAGGGATCGCGAGGGGAAACCAAGAGGAGAGCCGTATCTGCTACGTCTCGTCCGAAAAGGGCAGTACAAAGACCTTGCTTGCCAACCAGTTATTTATTCCAGGGTTGCCACGCGTCCTGGAAGAAGCCGAGTTGGAAGTTCGTGCCTCACCCAGACCGCGAGATACTGAGGGACAGGCAGAAGGACACAAACCGCATTTTGATGGGTTTGAGAAGCAGGAAATCACACCTTTCCCCAACAAAGAGGAGAAACTTTACGTAGGGGGGAGACTGAATCAAAAGGTCGTACAAGAGATCGAGACCTTACTCACCCGCTCCCGGGATGTGTTCGCGTGGACGCCAAAGGATCTGAGAGGGATCCCAGCAAGTTTCATGACCCACTCCCTGAACATTAGTCCAGAGGTCAAGCCGCGTAGACAGAAAAAACGAAAACAGGCAGGGCCAAAGAACGCGGCGGCTGCGGTAGAGCTCGCGAAGCTGATTAAGGCAGGGTTTGTAAGACCAGTGCAATACCCAACGTGGCTGTCAAACGTTGTAATGGTAGAGAAAAATCCCAAAGGGACGGGGAAGTGGCGCATGTGCGTAGATTTCACTGGTCTCAATAAAGCATGTCCCAAAGACAGTTACCCATTACCTTCGATCGACCAGTTGGTAGACTCCACCGCGGGTCATGAAGCTCTGAGCTTCCTGGACGCGTACTCTGGATATAATCAGGTTATGATGAACCCAGCCGACTTGGGGCACACTGCTTTTATCACAGACAAAGGGACCTTCTGCTATAAAGTAATGCCATTCGGTTTGAAAAACGCAGGGGCTACATTTCAGAGACTGGTGGATATGATCTTTAGCGACCAAAGAGGTGACACTGTAGAGGCCTATGTTGATGATATAGTGGTTAAGAGCAAAAAGCAAGCTGATCATACTCGCGACCTGGCAGAAGTCTTTGAAACCCTGAGAAAGTACGGTATGAGCCTCAATCCAGAGAAATGTGTCTTCGGAGTCACCGAGGGCAAATTCCTAGGTTTTCAAATCAGTGCACGCGGTATCGAAGTCAACCCAGACAAGGTCCAGGCCGTAATAGATCTGCAACCACCAAGGTCCATTCACGACGTCCAAAGGTTCGTGGGAAAGGTCAACTACTTAGGAAGGTTTTGCGCAAAGCTCGCGGAGCGAAACCTTCCCTTCTTCGACATACTAAAGAGGCCAAAAAGCTTCGAATGGTCTGAAGAGTGTGAAAGGGCGTTTATGAGTCTTAAAGAACATCTGGCTAAACTCCCAACCCTTGCGTCCCCAATACCTGGTGAAGGTTTGCAGCTATACCTCGCGGCAGGAACGCGTGCAGTTAGCGCTGTATTAGTAAAAGAACAACGAGTCCCCGTCTATTTCGTCAGTAAAGCACTTCTGTCCGCCGAGACCAGATATTCGCCCATTGAGAAAGCAGTGCTCGCGTTGATAACAGCCGCTCGTAAACTCCGACCTTATTTCCATGCTCATCCCATCGAAGTATTGACAGATTTACCACTACCATCTTTTATGAGTAAACCAACAACCTCTGGAAGGCTCGCTAAATGGGTCATTGAAATGACAGAGTTTGACGTAGTCTATAGACCACGACCCGCCATCAAGGCACAAGCTTTGGCAGATTTCATAGTTTAAACAAGTTTCAGAGAGCTAGAAAAAGATATTATAGCACCTGAACACCCCGCGTGGGTAATGCACATTGATGGATCGACAAACGTAGATGGTTGCGGGGCGGGAGTCGTCCTGACTTCCCCGGCTGGGGATAAGATAGATCACGCGATTGCGCTAAGGTTCAAAGCCACGAACAATGAAGCAGAATATGAAGCACTCATCGCAGGGCTGGAAATTGCCGTTCACGCGGGTGTTCATGTGGTAAAGTGCATGAGCGATTCCCAGATCGTCGTGAATCAGATCAATGGGACCTACGAAGCCAGGACAGGCAATCTCCCCAGATATCACGCGAGGGCCATAGCCCTGATTTCGTTGCTCGGGCATTTTGAAATTGAAGCGGTATCCAGAGAGGAAAACACGCGAGCTGATGAACTCGCGAAGCGCGGTTCCCAAACTCAGTATGCAAATATAGAATGTACTAGCGAAGGTCCCACTGCCATTATCAAAGAAGGAAAGGCCCCGTACTTTTGGTTCGTGAAGTCTGAGAGCGCCATAAGCAATCAGGTAGAACTGATGGAGATAAGCGAGCCAGTCAGCGACTGGCGCACCCCTATAATTCAATATCTTGCTAGCAGAACAGGGCCTTCGGATCCGAAAGAAATGAGAAAACTTGTCTCTATGGCTGCACACTTTTACATGTGTCGTGGAGAACTTTACAAAAGGGGATACGGACCACGCGAGCTCAAGTGCTTGACTAAGATAGAAAGTGACGTGCTGATAAGGGAACTTCACGCAGGATTATGCGGAACTCACGCGGGTTGGAGACCAATGGTCTATAAAGCATTAAGGCAGGGAAGTTTCTGGCCCACCATGAAGCAAGACGCACAACGCGAGTCTCAGAGCTGTAAGTCGTGCCAGTACTTTGCCCCGGCATCTCATCAACCAGGCGTGGAGTTACAGATAATGTCAAGCCCTTGTCCCTTCGCGATGTGGGGGCTAGATCTATTAGGACCTTTCAAACCAAAAGCGCCTGGTCAACTAGAGTACATCATTGTAGCAGTTGATTATTTCACCAAATGGATCGAAGCCGAAGCCCTCGCGAGCACTACCGTTCCGGCAGTTAAAAAGTTCCTTTGGAGAAACATCATTTGCAGGTATGGCCTCCCTCACGAGATCATAACCGACAGGGGACCACAATTCAATTCGCCGCAATTGTTTGCATGGTGCAAGGACATAGGGATCACTTTGAGGATTGCTTCAGTCGCTCACCCGCATTGCAATGGCCAGGTAGAAGCAGTGAACAAGAGCATTGTCATGGACTTGAAAAGACGGCTAGAAGGCTCCAAAGGCATGTGGGCCGAAGTGTTACCCCTGGTACTATGGGCACACAGGACCACGGTAAAGAAGGCAACTGGAGAAACGCCATTTGCTCTCGCGTATGGAATAGAGGCCACAGTACCAGTCGAGTTCATTGTGCCCACGGACCGCGTGATTCAGTATAGTCCGGACGACAATGACGAAAAAATGCAGCTAGAGTTGCAGATGCGAGAAGAGACTCGCGACTTGGCCACCATCAGAGCAGCCAATCATAAAGCTGGCGTCGCTAAATATTATAACAAACACGTAAAAGTGAGGGGATTTGCCAGAGGAGACCTAGTGCTCCGTAGAACAGAAGGGGGAAAGCTCGACCCCAACTGGGAAGGACCTTACATTATAGATCGCGAAGTTGGGCCCGGGGCATATCGCCTCAAGGACCACTCTGGGAATCACATTGCCAACTCCTGGAACGTGATGCGACTTCGTCGTTTCTATGCCTAATCTTCCCGAAAAACTCAGGTTCGTACAACAAAACTTTCCCTCATCCTTGGTCACAATATTTATTACGTTACACGAAAAGCATGATTATTATAGCATGATAAGCACAGGAAGAGCTGTCAGATCGCGTGTCCTGCTTCCAGCTTCCAGGGCTGAGCTAGAAAACTCCCCCTGGTCGCGAAAGCGTAGACGGCTGGGCTGGGCTAAAAAACCCCCCCAGTCGCGTGTCCTACTTCCAGCTTCCAAGGCTGAGCTAGAAAACTCCCCTTGGTCGCGAAAGTGAGGACGGCTCGTGCTTCCAGCTTCCAGGGCTGAGCTAGAAAACTCCCCCTGGTCGCGAAAGCGTAGACGGCTGGGCTGGGCTAAAAACCCCCCCCAGTCGCGTGTCCTACTTCCAGCTTCCAAGGCTGAGCTAGAAAACTCCCCTTGGTCGCGAAAGTGAGGACGACTCGTGCTTCCAGCTTCCAGGGCTGAGCTAGAAAACTCCCCCTGGTCGCGAAAGCGTAGACGGCTGGGCTGGGCTAAAAAAACCCCCCAGTCGCGTGTCCTACTTCCAGCTTCCAAGGCTGAGCTAGAAAACTCCCCTTGGTCGTGAAAGTGAGGACGACTCGTGCTTCCAGCTTCCAGGGCTGAGCTAGAAAACTCCCCCTGGTCGCGAAAGCGTAGACGGCTGGGCTGGGCTAAAAAAACCCCCCAGTCGCGTGTCCTACTTCCAGCTTCCAAGGCTGAGCTAGAAAACTCCCCTTGGTCGCGAAAGTGAGGACGGCTCGTGCTTCCAGCTTCCAGGGCTGAGCTAGAAAACTCCCCCTGGTCGCGAAAGCGTAGACGGCTGGGCTGGGCTAAACCCCCCCCCCCAGTCGCGTGTCCTACTTCCAGCTTCCAAGGCTGAGCTAGAAAACTCCCCTTGGTCGCGAAAGTGAGGACGGCTCGTGCTTCCAGCTTCCAGGGCTGAGCTAGAAAACTCCCCCTGGTCGCGAAAGCGTAGACGGCTGGGCTGGGCTAAAAAACCCCCCCGGTCGCGGGTCCTACTTCCAGCTTCCAGGGCTGAGCTAGAAAACTCCCCTTAGTCGCGAAAGTATGGACGGGTTTGCATCATGACCCCCGCCTTTCAAAAGTTGCTACTACCTAAGGATAAAAACCGAAAACTAAATGCTCCTCTACATGTGCAGTACTTGGTATCCCACGCGAGAGCAGCACCATGACTAAATGCTTTACAAGGACCAGGAATACTCCGTGACAACCACACCAAGGAAAAGCTATCCTACTGCGCCGCGGCTAACAAAGGCTAAAGATGAACCTCGCGAGTATCAACCGCCATTTGAAGCTCGCGTGTAAAGATCATGCAATAGTTAGCAGAAGAATAGTTTGCAATGCTTACTCTCACAAGATTATGTAACAAGTCAGTTTTGCCTTACTATATAGGATGGACCGTAATTATGACACTTATCTCTTTGCGTTTTCCTTTTTCGCAATCTTACTCATGCTTCCGAAACGCAAAACGGGGGGGGGGGGGGGGGGGGGAACGAGGCGAGATAAGTATATAAGAGAACAAGCAGACAAAAAGCAAAACCAGAAAAATAGAAACAGCATAAAGGTCGCGACCATCATACCCACATTAAATGTACAAAAGTTGATTACAAAAAGTCACAATTCCTAATACAGAAAACATTGTTCAAAGACAAAGACATTACTTAGAAACAGTCTCAGCAGCAGTCCCCGCGTCCTCTACACTGTCCGCCTCCAGATCCACGACGTCTCGAACACCAGACACTCGCGAACCTGCGCCCCCCGCTTGATCTAAACTAGAACACTTCAAAGGCTGAACGGTGTCGAGAAGGGCATCGGACGCGAACACCTTTCTCTTGCGAGACGAGAGGGATGGAGAAGGAGGGCTCGGAAGCATGCGAGGAACAGGCTCTGACCTCTCAAGCGGAGGAGGAGCGACCAACTTCGGGAGAGGAGGCCTGAGAACCTGATTCTCTTTGCCCTTAACAATACCTCTCTCAGGCGCGAGACGCGTAATCCCCCAAGCCTCGAGTGGAGTCTCCCCGTCGTCAATGAAAGTTCCGGGCAACGGGGGCTGGTACTCAGGAAGGTCAGTGGAAAGCCCGCATAGGTCCTGAGCGTTGAAGGGGAAGTCTTTAACTTTGAACTTTAGCATCTGCATCTTTACCATGCAAAGAAGAAGCGTGTTCGCAACATTCTTGTAAAAATCGACGCGAGCACGCTGGCGATAACCCCCACAATACTCCTCCACCGCCATGTTCCTCTCATAAGCGATTCTCTCAGACATCGTCGCGTGGAGCTTCTCGTTTTCCTGTCTGAGGTCGCTCACTTGCGTATTGTACTCAGTAACGATGTTGACATGGGTAGACCTCTCATACGCAAGCTGGGCTTCCAGCTCCTTTATCCTCGCGTCTTTGACTGACAGGCACGCGAGCTCGCCCTCCATCTCCTTCATGGTCGTCTTAGCTCTCGAAAGCTCCTCCTCCAAAGCTTTCTTTTCTCCCATCAGCCTAGACTTGGCCGCTTTGTGGGCATCGCGGGTGGACTGATCCTCTGCCCTTAGCTCCTTAAGTCCATCTTCAGCAGCAAGCACCTTCCGAGTTGCGCTCGCGATGATGTTCATCCCCTGCAAAATAAAGTTAGAAATACCCCAAGAAAACAAAAAATAGGTAAAAGCAAGAAACTTACGGCAAAGAGAAGTTTGGACAAGCCGCCAGGCCTATCCGAAACTTCCTCGTAGAGGCTAGGTTCGGGAGGGAAAACGGTCGGTATCGTCTCAATGAACGCACGCGTCGCGGATAAGCTATGAATGAAGGTAGGGTTCGCGACCGGGGTGTCAGTGGGCTCTGGAGAGGAGTCAAACTCCACTTCCGTCGTCCTCTTGCGTTTTTTCTCGGCAACTTTCTGCTTCCCCTTATCATGAACTGAAAGTACGCGAGACCTCTGGACCGGAGGAGCATCCTCAAAGACTGTCGTCACGGGCTCTATTGGTGTTTCCGAAACAGCGGCTGGGGGAGTAGGAGTCGAGTCAGGAACGGATGAAACAACGCGGGTGGGCGCCTCGATGGTTGTTAGCGCGCCCGACTCATCGAGGACCAATCCCCCCAAATCCGGAAGATCGGCGAACATATCAGCATCTACAAAAGCCACCACAAGTCAGCATAGTGTAAATAGTCATAAAAAACGCGAGCGCTGAAACAAAAACGAGCAAAAACCTAGGGCATGAGCCTTGAGACTAAGTCCCCTGGCGACCAGTAAAGAGTCCGAGATAGCCAGCTCAAAACGTTTTTGAACTGCTTTGTCGGGATAATCCTTGTAATCACGAATGAATCTATCGCGAGTCTCCTTGGGGAAAAAGCATGGGGCCCTTCTCGCAGTAGGCTCGCGTACCTGGACGGAAATTTCAGAGCCAGGAGGGGGACAGACCAAAAACCAACAAGTTTTCCACCCCTCGATCTTCGAAGGCAATCGGAAGGCGCTAGGAGTCTTGGCTTGAGTGGTGTAAAACCCATCCTCGCGGGAGTTCTTCTTGTACGAATTGATGAGAGCATAGTGAGGAGTATTAGGAACTATCCCAATGTCCTGACATCGCATGATGTAAACGATCAGAGAGCTCCAGAAGTTTGGATGCATCTGAGAAGGGCTGAAGCCTAAATCCGCCATTACTTCGGTCTGGAAGGACGTCCAAGGAAGGCGGAAGCCGGCTTCTAAAGACTGCCTACTCAAAGCGAAGAAAGACCCATACTGGTCGAGGGAAGTGCCTTCAAGATCGGGGAGGGCAAAGACGGTCCCCTCAGGGAAAGGATATCGCGTAGCGAGGCGACAAAGATCGTCAAAGGTAAGACTGCTACGTTGGGCGGTGTTGGGAACTAGGGTGCGAGAATGCGTAATTCTCTTTGTAAGGATACTCACGCGGCCGGGGCCCGCGAGAAAGGGTTTCTCTATAACTATGTGGGGCAAAGACCCCTTGTGAGAGAAAAAACTGGCGAATTGACCGTAATTGGTCTCAGCTCGCTCTTGAATGACGCGAGACGGGAGTCTGGTTTTGGATCTTTTGGGCGTCTTCGCTTTGCTCCTCTTAGATTTTCTAGAAACGCGAGATCGTCTACGAGAGTCTGGCTCGCGATCACCAGAACCCCCTTCAGATCCGGATGTGGTACGCCCCGAATACTCAGCCCGAGCTGAGCGTTCATAAAAATCATCGCTACCTGAAAGCATGGGCAAAGTAAGTTTCAGTTTTCCAGGGATGGAAAGAAGGAAAATAGAACATCAAAATTAGGAGCAACGCGTGTCTAAGGAAACTAACGCGAGGCTATAGAAAGTAAACAAACAAGAAATCCCTGGAAAAGCTGAAACTCAAGAATCAAAAGGGAAGCCAAAACGACATCAGAGTGGACCAAGCCCAAGAACACGAAGAACATTACGAAGGTCGAAAATGGCAAAAATTGACCAAAACACGTTTTTTCCCAAACGAGCGCATCAAGGAATGAGAGTCGAAATGGGATACAACGCAAAAACACCCAATGAACAAAAAGTGACCTTCAGAAGCCTCTCAATTCAAAAGAACCGAGTGAAGTTTCTGCGAGCGAGAAGAAATGGAACGACGATGGAAGCCCTAAAAAATCAAGAAAACGAAGTAGAAAAGAGAAAGGAGAGCGGAAGACTAACCTGCCATGAAGAATCGACTGCGAACGACGGCGAAGATGACGATGGAGAAGGAAGGAAAGCGCCGGCGAAGAGTGTTGCAGAGAAAATGGAGGTTACGGCGGGTTTGAGAGTTGCAGAGAAAATGGAGGTTATGGCGGAAAAGGGAAAGAGGAAGACGAGAACGGATATATATAAGAAAAAATCGAGGGAAAGAGGGTGCAATAATGAGTCAACACGTGGGCGACATGCGCTCAGCGCGGGAATTCATAAAGTTTTTGAATTCAAAACGTCGCCTAGAGAAAACGAAGCAGAAATACACGCGACCCTATCACGCGATGGGAACGTGCAAAGTCTAAGAGCCAACCTTACATCGAGAACGCGACTTCAAGAAGACAGGCCCAAGCCTTCAGCTATTCAGCATGAAAGCTTGGGGGGCTGGATGTTGGAGCCGGTTCTCGATGGGCTCGTGAGGCCCATAGGGAATTGGGTCAGGCCCACGAATCGCGTGCCGGGTCGGTCCAGGAAGTCAGCCCAGAAGAATAAAGCGGCCCATAAACAGGTAAAGCCCAATAAGAGGATACAACGGGACTAAGTATCGAGGGGCAAAACGGTAATAGACTCGCGTGGGTCCCAGGTGATAGTATAAAAACGCAACCCAATGGATAAGGAAAGGGATCCCAGTCATAAGAAAAAAACTCTTCACCTCCCTCTGAGCAGTAAGAAAAACACAAGAGCAAACCCTAACTTCAATCTTCCGAAACATTCACTTCCTATAGGAGTTTAAACGTTAAGCACTTGTTTTACCACTTATAGTTTTGCTGTAAAGCTTTAGTGTTGTTATGAATGGTATCTGAGTTGCTCGGTTTATTGTAAGCTCGGAACGTAAAACGTTTTTGATAATATACTCTACTTCCTTCACGTTGTTTTTTTCCTTATCTTTGTGTATACTTGCGTTGTTTCGGTGTATTCGGTTTTACGTTAATCCTTCTTATCGGAGCTTAAAAGAGTCAGAGCCGGTTTCCTTCTCGGTTAAGTTACGCAAGTGTCAGGTGTCGAGAGTAAGGTTGATTTCGAGGAAGAAGACGACGAATAGTATTATATAAGTTGATTGTCCAGACGCCCTGTGTCACGCGAAGTGTTGTGTCGCGTGATCGCAATTTCTGGGCTCCAACAGTGATGATAAGTTATTAGGTTAAGTCATCTCCAATGACTTGCTATAAATGGATATAACAAATTTGTAGCAAAAATAAACACCAATAATAAGCTAAAATGACAAATAATAAGAATATTCTTTTAGAGATGTTTTATTTCTCCATCTTGATTGCTAAATTTGGCAATCCAAATAGCAAGTCAAGTGTGTGGTCCACTAAATAAATGATATTTATTTAATAAACTGAAAATTGAAAGAGTCATAAATTGGTTTTACACTTGAAAATGACAAAATTATAGCAAGTGTTGTTGGTGTTACACTTATTTGCTATTATAGCATTTACTATAATTGTCATTTCAACTTGCTATAATCTTAGTTGGCTTGCTAAATTTAGCAAGCCATTAGAGATGCCCTTAAGACTCATGACGCTTTTGTGTTCATGTGTTAAAATGTGTGTATTCATCAGTCATAACATCGGTGTTCATACGCCAGAGCATGTACATGTCATAGTGTGTTCATATGTCACATTGTGTGTTCATTGACGAAAATGTGTTCTTACATTATAACGTGTATGTTCATGTGTAACAATATTTATGTTCATTGTCCTTATTCCTCACCTTAAGATTCATCCTCATCGGAACTTAACCCCGTAAAATTATACTTCGTATTATAACACAACGTACTTTTCTGCTCACGTTTATAATTATGTTAATTTTATGTTCTTTGAAATTGATACGAATTATTTGAGCTTACAAGAGTTATCTTTATATGCAAATATACCATCCAATACATAAGATATAAAGAGGTTTTTACCGAAAATCACCCGTAAAATACCGTATATTGCTCAAAACCACCACATTAATCAAATATTACAGGAAACCACCCATATAACACACTCCGTTATCCAAACGCCACCCGTTTTCATTTTCCGTTTAAACTTCGTTAAATATTTACATATTTAACCCCAAAAACTTATATTTATTCATTTTTCTTCACAACTTGTAAATTTGGAAAATAACTGTAATTAAGTAAAAAAATTGGGCTAAAACCATCATCTTCTTCAACCAAAATCAGAAATCGATCATGTACATATTGTCTCAATCGCCACTTCCTGCACTCAGATTCATGACTCAATCCGTCCAAATAAAGTTCAGAGGGACCTTGGGGCCGATTTGCCGCCGAGATTCAGATCCTTCCAAGAAGACGCTCGTACGGCTCGGCACCTTCGATTCCGCCGAACAAGCCGCTAGGGCTTACGATTCCGCCGAACAAGCCGCTAGGGCTTACGATTCCGCCGCCAGAACCCTACGCGGACCTAAAGCCAAGACTAATTTCCCCATCGGAGGCATGTGCCTTCAGAGACCTGCTTCGAGCTGTTTGAGTAGCACGGTCGAGTCATCGACGATTGTTAAAGTCTCTGTTAAGCAGGGAAAAGATGAAGCCGAGATTGGCTGTATGATAATTGAAGGCGAAAATGGCGATAAGAGGGAGAAGATGAAGCCAAGATTCTCGGCAATGAAGCTTGTTTTTTTTTTAGGTTAGCGTAATTCGCTTTTGGATTCAATTCTGATTTGGGGATTAATTGCAAACCATTGTGCTCTAATCTTAACGATGTTTGCAAATCAATCGACTTTAGGGCAAAATTAATTTGGGGCTAAATTGGCTTTAGGGTTCGAGAAGATGTGTGACTGAAAGTAAAGTGATTTCAATTGGGAAGGAATGAAGGTAAGGAGACGAAACAAAGATGATAATGGGCAAAAAGAAATGAAATCCGGGAGACAAAATCTAGGCGAGTTCGAGTCCGTCCGCACCGGAGTCCGACGAGCTCCTCGACAGAGTCGCGAGGGAATTCTTCTTGTTTAATACGCTTGAAGTCTTCTGGTTAATTGGATGTTTAATTGGATTTGAAGACATGGCCAAAGTGCTACAGAGTTAATTGGGTAAGTTAATTGGATGTTTATATGGGTAAGTTAATTGGATGTTTATATGAAAAGAATTTTTGGGTCATGTTCAATTTGATATGTTTGTTTTTTCTTGGGTAAAATGACTTGATTTCGTATGAACTCGTTGGTTCAATTTCAGTTTTGTTGGATTACACTGTTCTTATGTTTGTTGAAGAAGATGATGGTTTTTGCCCATTTTTTTTGTTTAATTATGATTTATTTCTCAACTTTTCAAGTTGTGAAGAAAAATGAATAAACATAAATTTTTGGGGTTAAATATGTAAATATTTAACGAAGTTATAACGGAAAATGAAAATGGGTGGCGTTTGGCTAACGGAGTGTGTTATATGGGTGGTTTCCGGTAATATTTGATTAATGGGGTGGTTTTGGGCAATATACGGTATTTTACGGGTGATTTTCGGTAAAAACCTCAGATATAAATATAATACAACTAACCTCAAAATTGTACAGATTCATACACTTCTGCTTTTTTAACGGGTCACTTATTTTAACCGGTTGTCTTTGTTTATGAATGTGGGAGCCCAAAATAACCCCATGAATGTTTGAGTTATTATAGTACTGGACTGTTATTTTAAAGGCCCAAAGAGACGATGAACAACCCATATTCACAAACTATGCATGACGGCCCGAGGCCCATTTACTATTTGAAACGCTTAAGGACATACCCGTCTGATGGTCATCCATATTGGCAAACACGACCCAGAAGTGCTATTATGGAATATCATCCATTTTGGAGAGCTCAAGCCAGAAAGGATTACTTCGTATAAAATCATCCCTTCTAGCCAACCCAACTCTAGAATGGCACAACCCTACACACACTAAGTGATTAACTCCAATCTATCTAGATGGCTATCATTCTACCTTTCTGTTGGAAATCCTTTCTACCCGTTAGGACATGCTCTACTTTTTCACCCATCTACATCGCAAAATTCCATTAAGAGAAAGGAAGGAGGCCTCTATGTAGAACGGATAGGAAACGATATAGTTGACAAGTGTAAAGAGAAAAACACTGTTAAGTAAACTCCTTAAGTGAAAATCATACTCGAAGTAAATAAAAACTTGCAACCCAAGGAGAAGGGTAAAAAGGAGATTTACTCAAAGGTAAGTATACTCGACTAAGTAATGAAGATTAAGCCCCAAGTAATGAAACTACTATAAAAGGAAGAGTAAACTAATAAAGAGAGGACAAAAGTTTTGGGGGAGAAAAAGACAAGTATCATACTGAACACCGCAGGACCTGAAAGAAAAAAAAAGATCTCAGATATAACGAAGGATAACACTAAATCAAACACACATTAAGATAATAAGAGAATAATTAATTTTATCTTGTGAATCTTGATCCTCTCCTCAAACCGAATACTGACTTGAGCGTCGGAGTGACGATCCCGGGGCCACCCTCGGGACTTGTCTTGTGTGCAGGAAAAGAGAAGATCGGGACTAAGCAATCTGGACTCGGGCTCATTAGGTGGAAAAGTTGGAAGGATTGGTGGACAAGGCAACGAGCGACATCGTCTTAGTCAAATCTTCGAGGGTTAGTTTTTCAATCGCCTTCAATGAACTAGAATTGTAAGCGCTACTTTGGATTCTTTGCATGAGTTTAAGGCGGCGTTTTAATTCACCGGTTCAAAAATAAAATAAAAATAGCGATCTAAAAATTACCTCTCTTTTCTAGTTTTCTAGGACGGCGTATTTTTTGGCCCTTGCTAAATACCGCCCGGGCGTTTTCTAAATAACGCCCGGGCCCTCGCGTTCTGCGAGGGAGCGTCACCTCGCAGAACGCGAGGGTGCGTCACCTCGCAGAACGCGAGGGTGGTTTTTCCCTATAAAAGGGGAAAAACCCTACTCGGCCCATTTTTTACCTCACACACAATTTTCTACCGCCGCCTCTCACCATCTCTCTCGGTTCAAACTAGTTTTTCTTCCTCTTTTCACTACAAATCTCCATATAAGGTATGTTTCTTATACTCTTATGCTTTGTAATGTTGTTTCTAGATGAATATATGTTGTTAGTATAGGAAATTGCATATTATATGATGTTTTGATATTGAATGTTGTTTTAGAAATGGTTGTATAATGGATGAAAGATGATGATTTTGAATTATGGTGGATGAGTGGATGTTGATTTTGAATTTTCGCCTGAAATTCTCGCCGGAAACTCATGATAATGCAAATTGACGCAGAACGCTACACCCCTCGCAGAACGCGAGGGTCATGGTACTCGCAGAACGCGAGGTCATGCCCTTCGCAGAACGCGAGAGTCATGCTGATCTGCTACTATGATTATAAGCATTGTTGTTGTTTGTATAGATTATGAATTTGATTGAGTATGTAACTATAATTTGGTCAGGTTTGTGATTATACAGATGTCCAATTCCAATCAAGAATCTGATATTTCTGATATTAGTACGGTGTCTAGCATTGGAGACAACTTTGATATGCTTGAACGGGAGAGACTTGAACGGGAGAGACAAGAACGTGAGCGACGTGAACGGGAGAGACAAGAACGTCAAAGGGAGAGAGGGGAACCATCCACTAGACCAAGGATGACCGCACGAGAATTCAGGAACCTCTTCAGGCCGTTCAACCCTCGTCGTTAGATCTTTCTTTTGAAAATTTATCGACCTTCTTTGTTTGCTTGTTCCGTTTAATGTTGTTTGTTTAGAATTACTTATTATGTTGAACCTTATTATGTTGCACCTTTGAAGTGTTGAACCTTATTATATTTCTTTATTTATATGGTGTGTCATACATATTGCGACCTCGTTCGGTTTTCAAACTAGGTTTCACTTCCAAAGGAAGAAATCTTAATTTCAAGTTACACACATGATCAAATAGACATTATAAGGATTGAAACAAAGTTTCATTCCATTTCGATAAAGTTTCGATGACGTTTTTGCCGAATTGGGATTTATCGCCTTAAAAAAGACACTAAAAATGTGTTATTTTGCACACTTAACTACAATGCTTCTGTTAATACGCTTTAATGTGTATCCTCGCGTTTCCTAAATAACGCACCCTCGCGTTCTGCGAGGGAGCGTCTCCTCGCAGAACGCGAGGGTGCGTCACCTCGCAGAACGCGAGGGTGTTTTTTCCCTATAAAAGGGGAAAAACCCTACTCGGCCCATTTTTTACATCACACACAATTTTCTACCGCCGCCTCTCACCATCTCTCTCGTTTCAACCTACTTCTTCTTCCTCTTTTCACTACAAATCTCCATATAAGGTATGTTTCTTATACTCTTATGCTTTTTAATGTTGTTTCTAGATGAATATATGTTGTTAGTATAGGAAATTGCATATTATATGATGTTTTGATATTGAATGTTGATTTAGAAATGGTTGTATAATGGATGAAAGATGATGATTTTGAATTATGGTGGATGAGTGGATGTTGTTTTATGTTGAAATTCATTAGGGTTAGGGTTTTTGATTAGGGTTGTTGATTTTATTTAGGGTTTTGATGTTTATTTGGTAATTTACTTAAATTGATAGGTATTTTAGCTAAAATATTGAATTTTCGCCGGAAAATCTCGCCGGAAACTGTTGCCGGAAACTCATTATAGTGCAAATTGACGCAGAACGCGAGGGGTGTAGTATACTCGCAGAACGCGAGGGTCATGGTACTCGCAGAACGCGAGTGTCATGGTACTCGCAGAACGCGAGGAATTGACAAAACTGGAAATTCTTTCCTCTTCTGCAGATTTTTATTATATACTGATTTTACTTTATATAATGTTATATTTATATACTGATTCTACTTTACATTTTTTTTAGGTAATGGATCTTCCTGGACGTTCAACCCGTCGAAGAAATAGGAACGCTGTGAGAGAAAATCCACCGGTTGAAAATGCAAAAGGGAAAAGGAGAGCAAAGAATACAACACCGGTAGAGCTCTTCCCCGAGGGGCTCCCCGACGTTGATTATCGCCCCATAGAGCGGTACAGTGGTGTCCATAGTTATGCCGGGGAAGACTGTTCTGTGCCTAGTGGGATAGAATGAGCAGATACATATCAAGGGTATCGAAATGATGATTGGGACCTTTATTCTCAAGAGTCAGTTTCATGTGCACAACCGTCAACTCAATGGGCACCACGATCAACTCCATATGAACAATCGGGTAGCTGGGACAATTTCATTCCTCAGTATGCTGTAGTGGAAGTTGGACAAGGGTGGGGTGGACAAAGTTGGGTCGGTGGACAATGTTGGGGAGGTGGATTTGGTGAGGGAAGTGTTCCTGAAGACATGGGTCAAGGAAGTGGACAAGCTTGTTCTTCTTCTTACAATCCTCAACCAGAACCGATGGAACAAGAGTACCAGGATGAAGGTGTTGGGGAAGAACACGAAGAAGAAGGTGATGATGATGATGATGATGATGAAGAAGAAGAAGAAGAAGAAGAAGAAGAAGAATTGGTCCAGAAACCAAAAAGAAAGAGGAAGTCCAAGAAGAATGAGCCAAAGTATGATCCTGAGCTCACTCATGCCACACCTGGCGGTCCAGAAGATCCCGAGTTGCTTAAGGGATTTGAAGCACATGTGGCGTTCCACATCCAGAAAGGGGAGGTAATTTACTAATTTATTGATTTTCTGCATTTTTAATACATTAACAGAAATTCTGCAGAATTATCAGAAAATGCAATTTCTGTGCATTTTCTCGCAGAACGCGAGGAGTGGCATACTCGCAGAACGCGAGGGTGTTACTCTTCGCAGAACGCGAGAAAATGCTTGGTTTTTGCAGAAGCTGATAATTCTGCAGAAACTGTATTTTTTGTAAATTTGGCCTGCAGTGTGTAATTTTGTATTTTTCTGCAGTTGAAAGGTCCGATGAAGCCACAACAACGGACAAAGCAAAGCAGTGATTGGCCATTGGACAACGATGACTGGTCAGAGATTCCCGGTGCTGTTGGATTGTCAGATCTACCTGACATGATGTACGAAGCAATCGACTATCCGTTGATTGAAGCGTTCATCGAACGATGGCAACCGGAGACTAACTCATTCCACCTCCCTTGTGGTGAGATCACTATTGGCCTTCTGGATGTACATATGATTTTAGGCCTACCTATAGAAGGGAAAGCAATGACTACTTGTAAGAAACTGGGTGCCAAGTTTAGTCATGATGAGATTATAAAATACTATGGTAGGAAGGGGGCGGAAATTTTTGGAGTAGATCCGCACACTTTAGATTCTGGGAGGGTGAAAGCTGATTGGTTTAGAAGGCATTGTGAAAACCTAGGTCCAGAGCGAAAGGGTTTAGGATGGGTGTTGTATACTGCTTCCTCGCTCTTATTTCCGGACAAGTCACAGAACTTGATTCGGCTTAGATATGGGCCTTATTTGGAAACCTATGCCCGGGTTCAGCTGCTTTGGCCCATCTGTATAGGCAGCTGGGGGTATGCACACGACAGGGTTGTGCCCAGATGTCTTTCTGTTACACCTTGTTGCAGGTATTATACTTTCTAAGCGTTTAATTTACATACTTATATATATTTTCATATTTAACGTACTTTGTATTTCTTAGGCATGGATCTACAACTACTTCCCACACTTCCGACCTACTGAACGTCCTCGGTGGAGAGCGGAGCAACCATGGGCATACCGGTGGATGCCTAAGAATGTAAAGCTGAAGAAGGGGCAAGTCGGAAGGGACTATAGGGGAGCGCTCGATATTCTTATGCCGGAGATGGTAAGTTTCTGCATTTTCTGGGATTTCTGCATTTTTTTAGTACGCAGCAGTAATTTGTTTGATTATGCAACATTTTCTCGCAGAACGCGAGTCTGTGGCTTCTCGCAGAACGCGAGGATGCACACACTCGCAGAACGCGAGAAAATGCAAGTTTCTGCATTTTGTCCTAGTTTCTGCAGTTTCTGGTGTTTTACAGACTTCACCATGCGTTTTTCTGTCATTTTGTTAGGTATGTTGGAACCCGTATGGAGCACAAGACTTCACCGATCCTGAGCTTGCTCCCGCTCTATTTCACGGGGTGTTATCTTGCTGTGACATCACCGAACCACACATGCCTGATAGGTGTCCCAGACAATTTGGGAGAGTGCAGCGTATTCCTAGGCCAGTCATCGAACCGCTCAAAGCTCATAGGTTGAAAAACATTAGGTGTTATAGTGTTTTTTATGACGCCAACCAATGCCTTTGGGAGTCAAGAGATGTTCACTCTTTGTCTCTCGATGATATGGGGCCAGTTGCCTATGCACCACATGAATGCTCCCATGATTACATGGATTGGTACATCAAGAGGACCCATAGGTATATCCGTCCTGCAATCCCTGGGATGATTACTGAGAGACAGGTGATTGGCCGGGTGTACAATGACATGGACAGGTATCGGTTTGCCACTCCAGAGGATTTTGATTCATATCACGCCCAAATGCTACTATGTATGTCAAATCTCGCTCCCTTCCGACCACGAGAAGACGAGTAGCCTTTCGTTTTGTGTTTTGGATTGTGTTTTGGATTGCTTTCTTAGGTGTTTTGTTGATTGGATAATTTTGTTGGATTATGTTTAGGGATATGTTGGTGTTGCTTCAATTCTGTTCGTTTTTTGCATAACCTCGCAGAACGCGAGGTGTACACCACTCGCAGAACGCGAGTCTGCCCTATAGGAAACAGGGTGCTCTCAGTTGATATGCACGGTCTGTGGCACGGTTGGTGTTACTCGCGTTCTGCGAGTGACACCCGCCTCGCAGAACGCGAGGAATGACATTTTCTGGAAAATGTCATTGACATTAGTTCCAGTTTAAGAATTTAAAAAACCATCTCCAGTTCAACATTACATTACAAATTCAGCGAATAAAACATAACTTCAACATTACATTTCAAAGGCGGCACATCGATGTGACACAAGATCGTGCAAAGAAAAAGCATCTCTTTCAGCGTTTCGCCACCAAGGAGTAAACACATGAGGTAATGGGCAGTTTTCTTCAAGACGCAACTACAAGAAAACAACAACGTTAGGAAGTTGCATATTAGATAGTAATTCATAAGTAGATCCAAAAACTTACCGGAACAAAATGTCTCTCACTCTGAATATAGAATAAGCAGAACGTCGGAAGTGTGTCACCATCTTCTAACCAAGTAGGACGTTGTAGAGGAAGGTAAGTGTAGTTAGCATTTTTTCCCACCGTTACGAACACTATGTTGAATGTGGATGCCACAAGGCATCCCATTTCCGGGGTAGCTAGCCAGTGATCTTCTGGAGCCCTTCCTATTCCTTCCCATGTAAGTTGGTGTAAAGCGCTCTCCGAAGTTGGTTGTTGTGGAGGTCCAATCCACGTTCCTTGAACTAGGTGCCAAATCTCTTTGACCTTAGCTATCATCAAATCTCTTACTTCCCTCCATAAGTGTTGGTTGTCATGCAATTCATGAGCTATTGCTCTAAATCCACAATTTCCATCTCCATTTACCTCAAACCAACCATTCACATGGGTGCGCATTGACGCGGGTATGTGAGACTTGTACTTGCCAATCACCTTAATCTTTGGTTTCTTGAATGTTTCAGAATTAGAAGCATTTTTTTGCTTCTTTGGGGGTGTTTCTTCCAAATCTCTAGCATCCATCTCAACATTAGTGTGCTCCCATGCAGACGGTCTTCTTTGCGTTGACCTAGGTTGTTTGTTAGGAGCTCCGACTGGACGACCTCCGGTGTGCTTTGAAATAGCCGGCTCTTTTAGAGGAGTATTTACTTTCCCAATGTCTAAAACAGTTTGTGCACACTTTTCTTGATCATGGGGGCACAATTTCGGAAACGTTTCCTCATAGAAAGTCTGAAAAAGACGCCTTGCCACCTTACTCTTAACTTCCAGTATGCCGGGAACATCAACTTCTTCCAAACTCAAAGTACTCCAGAAAGGGTGCAACTCTGATACTCTTAGTGGTCTTTGCTCCTTCCAATGTCCTACAATCTGATGAACACACATCAACCCATCTCTAATCTTGATCCCGCAGCTACAAAACATATTAAAGTGCGCACCTAATCTCTCCCCCTTCGTGTATTCCTTAAGCAAAAATTCTATGCATTTGTAAGAGACTTTGAACTTCAAGACTTTAAACAAGTCCGCCCCTTCAACAACTGTGAAGCTCTTATTCAAACTCTCGGTGAAAGACACAGTAATCTCCTTAAGTTGGTTCTCCGCCATTGTTTTGTATTCTTTGAACATTGTGTCTAGCCTAGCATTTCCACTTGACAAGTATGACTTAAGACATGAATGTGCTCCTTCAACTCTAAAATGTTCGAAAAACAATAAAATGCAAATACAAATCAGAACCTGTGGATCCTTCTGTAATGTGTAACTCCTCGCGTTCTGCGAGTTCATACATTGTTCCAGGATCTTTGCATTCGAAAATGCATCAACACTGAATCAAGGAATTTACTCGCGTTCTGCGAGTTGGTATGCCCTCGCGTTCTGCGAGGTGTGCATTACAGAAGCTCTTTTTATCATATGTAGAAGGTAGACATAAATAACAGAACATACCTGTTTGTTGTGTTATTCCCGAGAGTGAAGACATTATCCGTCCATGCTGAAACAAGTCTTTCTTTGTAACGGTTTAGCCAATTCGTTCTCACGTACTTCAATACGGTTGGATAAGCTCGCCATTCGTCCTCAAGTTTCTTCAAAGTACTCTTGTAATCTTCTTCAGTGGTTTGTTCGAACACGTTATAATAATCATTTGAAATATTAACCCCCAATGCTTGTGTGCCCATAGCTATCTTCGCTCTCGCCTCTATGTTCTTCCTTACATGTCGCCTACATAAGAGAAACTTTGCATTTGGCCATAACTTGTCTGTTGCATTCATAAGAGCCATCTCACGGTCAGTGACGAAGCAAGTAGGCGATGCTCCTATTCTCAAATACATCGTCTGCAGCTGCTGCAACGCCCATAAATAACTATCCTCGCTCTCAGCCTCTAACCATACCCCGCACACAACAAAATTCTTCCATGTAGAAGTCAAACCGACTATCTCCAGGAAGGGAACATTGTACCTGGAACCAAAATACAGTAAGATAAATACAACATAAAAACAGAATGATAAATACTTACCTGTTCGTGCTATAAGTCGAGTCCATCAAAAGGACATATGGAAACGCCTTTAAGAGTTTCATTGATTCGGGGCTAGCAAAGAACAAGTCGCCTATTATCGAAGGGTTCGTTGCACTTGGCCTATACTCCATGAAGTAGTTGCTCTCTTTGCATTGGTGAAAGAATTCTTGAACCACGGTTCTACCTTCCATTTCCTCTTCCCTTATATGTCTTACCAAATTGTACACTTGGTTCTTCTCTGTGCAACTTCCGGGATCCTTGTTTATCTCAGTGTAAATCTGATTTGGAGAACAATGTGAAAGTACCATCTCACGAACCTTTTTCTTTTGATCCGGGGTTGGCCTCCCGGCAAATGCATTCCCGACCAAACTATCTCCAATAGGATGGTTGTGCAAACCACAAACAACCACTAATCTCCAATTCTCTTCAACCCGGTTCTCCATGAGCTTCAACTGAAATTTACACCCCGTTTTCTTGCTCTTTGTGTTTGATCTAACACCGACACCTTTAGGCCTATGGCTTCCCCCTTTCTCACAAATGATTTGAATCTTACCACTTTGCCCCAGTTTAGATGGTACAGTCCTTCCAATAGAGATCATAAACTTGTGTTGCTTTGCAACATTCAAAGCCCACAAATGACCAATCTCCTTAGAGGCAAACACTTGCTCCGTAGTGAAATATTCCGAATAATCCCTAGAAACAACCTCTTCCTCACATACGGGACTATCAAACTTTGGTGCAGTGCGTAAAGAGGGAAGAAAACACATCTCCTCTCCTACGTTTGTTGGTGGGTTAGCAAATTGTGAATCAAACGCATCATAGCTTGATGGCACCTCATATGTACATGGCAATTCATAAGTAGATGGCACGGGCAACTCATAAGTAGATGGCACAGGCAATTCATATGTAGATGGCACATGTTGTTCATATAAAGACGGTTGATGATAATATCCAAAGTCGTCAATCCCTAAATCAAATGACGGTGGCGAAACGGGCACCGTATTCCGCGAGGGGTAGGTGTAGTCATTCAACTGGATTGCATTCAATCCAGTGAACAAAGAAAAATTCACCTATACACAGTGCTTCTGTTAATACTCTGTAATGTGCAACTTCTCGCGTTCTGCGAGGAAGGCCCTTCTCGCGTTCTGCGAGTGGCTTCCTCTCGCAGAACGCGAGAAGTTGCTATTTCCTGAAACTAGTCATTGAACGGGATAATTTAACATAACATGAGTTCCTACATTCAAAACCATAAAAACCCTAAAAACATGAACACATCTAAGTTTTTGACATTATATGCAAAAGTCATCTCTTCAACACTTACCACTACTACTAGATTTAACATGAAATACAACATAATAAGTTCATTTTAGCTCTTAATGATGCAAAACAAATTAAAATTCAAAAATTAAGTAAGAACATTACCTCATTTGAATGGTAACTTGATGAACCACCATCTTCATTCCCTCCTTTGTTGAATTCCTCTTCATCTTCCATTATTTTAGGTGTTTTTAGAGTGTTTTGAAGTTTTAAGGTTTTGAAAATGGGTTTTAATGGAGGGTGAAAGAGGTGAAAGATGATAAAAAGAGGTGTTAGGGTAGGGTTAATAGGTGTTACGGAATACTTAAAATAAGGGAGTAGTTATTATAGTTAGGTGGGGACAAGACATGTAGTAATGGCGCACAACAACGTCCATCTGACATGCTAATCTCGCGTTCTGCGAGGGACGTGACACTCGCGTTCTGCGAGGACACGTTCACTCGCAGAACGCGAGATTAGCATGCATGTAATTAACCTAATTTTTTGCTAATCTCGCAGAACGCGAGTGTACGTGTCCTCGCAGAACGCGAGTGACCCGGCGTTGTTTGAATAAAGTATCGGGCTGTATATAAGAATCGTGTATTTTTTCAGTCTAAATTGTAATCATGTGATAGAAGAAATCTGAAAAGTATACGGCATATAAAGATTGTATTTTTATAATATTAAATAAATGATGGGATGAAGTTTACAAAAAATAGTTTAAAGTATCTATAAATGTACAACTGAAAAAGCATATTTATGATTATATATTTGGACGTAAAAAAATGGAGAAAAGTGGTTAATATAATCATGATAAGAGATAATGTAAGAGATAAAATTATAAATTATTGATAGATAGATGAATTTAAATTCTGTATTAATCTTTTAAGCACTAATCATAAATCATGCACCCTAAATCTTACAATATAAAACTATACTATATAATATAAACTCTGAACTTAAAATGTAAAGAAAAATAATAAAAATAATCTTAACTTTAATATCTACCAAAATATCTCAGTTGAACAAAAATTGGTACAATCGAATTTTTTCGTTAAAATTATATTTAATTAATAACAACAGATCATCTTATAATAAAAGTTGTATACGTAAAAATAATTTTCATAATTAATTATGAATAAATATCGAGTGTTTATCCTAAGTAAAATTTCAGTCTAAAATTCATTTGAATAATTTTCTCTATGATTAAAAGCTAAAGTGATTTTTATTTTTTAGCCATGAACAGTCTCTGGGCCCTGAGTGATCTCACGGCTGATAACGCGGCCCACTTTTTCTTTTTGGAACAGATATTTGTACACTAATTCTGCTGTGCCACTATATAATGATTTCCTAGTACTTTTTTAAATATATTTTTTTAAAAAAAAGACCGGATGCTAAATTGCTATCAGGTCAGGTGGTAGGCAACGTCAAAGCCAGCTGGATTACTGTATACGTGTCGTCCTCTAAGTGGTCCAAATTCCAGACAGTTCTGATACTAGAATTCCCCGGACCCGGTGTGACGTACTCTGTATGTGTAGAAATCATATGAAGTATTTTCGTCTGGTTTATTCCATCGTAGATGTACAGAAATATAACCTAATTAATTACTTGCACAAGAAGGAGAATCCTCTAGGAGGATATTAAGGGATACAAGATAATATATTTTCCTAACTGATATATACATGACATAGATAGAAGATATCTATCCTAAAGTCCAATATGTCCCCTCAAGTTGGAGCATGCAGATTAATGATGCCCAACTTGCCGAGTAAGTAGTTAAACGGTTGCTTGCCTAACGCCTTTGTAAAGATGTCTGCCACTTGCTCAGTAGTTTTGACATGTGCAGTCGAAATAATACCTGAGACAAGTAAATCACGAACGAAGTGACAATCAATTTTAATGTGCTTTGTTCGTTCGTGAAATACCGGATTGGAAGATATATGTAAGGCGGCTTGACTGTCACAAAATAGACACATAGGAGATTTGTGCTCCACTCCAAGTGAGCGCAACAAAGATTTCAGCCACACTAATTCACAACAAGCCGATGCCATAGACCGATACTCAGATTCGGCAGATGACCGAGATACGGTATGTTGCTTCTTGGTCTTCCAAGAAACTGGAGATTCACCGAGCTGAACAAAGTAACCCGTTAATGACCGCCTCGTGAGTGGACAACCAGCCCAATCAGCGTCGCAATAAGCGGTAAGAATTAACGAGCTACGACGAGGAAGAAGCAAACCTTGACCGGGGCATCGTTTTATATAGTGCAGCACCCGCAAACTAGCATGCCAATGATCATTTGTAGGGGCTTGCATAAATTGAGATAATATATGAATTGAGCAACACAACTCTGGTCTCGTAATGGTCAAATAAATAAGTCATCCAACTAGACGACGATACCTTTCCGGATCTGCATACAGAGGAGCTTCAGACTCAGCTAACTCGTGATTTTGCGGCATAGGAAAATCAGATGGCTTGGCACCGAGCAACCCTGCTTCAACCAATATATCCTGTGCATATTTGCGCTGACATAGAACCAAACCTTCAGGACCCGAAGCTATCTCAATACCCAAAGAGATCCAAGATCTTTCATATGAAAGCACTGATGCATATACTGTTTAAAGCGACCGATTTCAGCAGCTGAATCACCAGCGATGATTAAATCATCCACTTATACGATTACATGAATGACCGAAGTAGGCGAGCAGAAAGAAAACAAAGAGTAGTCAGCATATGAGCGTTTGAAGCCAAACCTGACAAGAGCAGCAACTAGCTTAGCAAACCAATTTCTAGGTGCTTGACGGAGACCATAGAGAGATTTTCGAAGCCGACAAACTTTATTTTCGGGCAAACTGACTCCGGGTGGAGGACCCATAAATACTTCTTCATGAAGATCGCCGTGCAAAAATGCATTATGGACGTCCATTTGATGCAAGGACCATCCTCTAGCAGCCGCAACGGAAAGAAATACACGCACGGATGTCATTTTAGCAACAGGGGCGAACGTTTCCGTGTAGTCGATACCCTCAACTTGCCTATTTCCGAGCACCACTAGGCGCGCTTTATATCGTTCAATCGAACCGTCGGCCTTATATTTGATCCGGAAAACCCATTTACACCCAATAGGTCGTTTGTCTTTGGGAAGATCAGTGATTTCCCATGTACCCTGCTCATTGAGAGCCTTAAGCTCAGCAACCATAGCTTCCCTCCACTGAGGAGATTTAGCAGCATCCGCAAAATGAGACGGCTATGTGGACTCAGTAATTGCTGCAACAAATTGTAAGTGCGGCTGCGAAAACTTAGAGCAATTTACATAATTGACCAAAGGGTAGATGCTACCTGAGGAAGGTGAGTCGGAAGGCGGTGCAGGGGGGGTTTCTTGAGCTGTAATAGTCGGACAAATAAAGTCACGAAGATGGGCAGGCGGTCGTGTCGTTCGTGAAGGTCTTGTTGGATGGACAATGACAAGAGGTGGCGTTGATTCAGAGTTCAACAAGCTAGACGATTCAGACGATGAGTCCGACGACAAAGTGTTGTCGGAGACAATGGCTTCAATAATAGGGAGTTGAATCTCATCCTCAGAAGGTTGTTGTGCAGTAGGTGAAGAGACCACCAATTCATCGACATGGTCGAAAATTGCAGGGGTGCGCCTTTCATCAACCAACGGAGGGGCCTCTGTAATTTTAGGAGCTTCCATAGGAAAAATGGACTCCGAAAAAACAACGTCTCGAGACACAAGTATCTGACCTGTTTCGAGATCAAACAATCGCCATCCCTTCTTGCCATGTGGGTATCCAATGAAGATACAACGACGGCTACGCGGACTGAATTTATCCGTTGATCGTGGCTGAACTGAAGCATGTGCTAAGCACCCAAAGACTTTGATATGAGCATAGGTCGGAGCATTTCCGAAGAGTAGTTCGTATGGCGTCTTGCTGTCCAGAACTGAGGAGGGTGTGCGGTTGATCAAGTAGGCTGCTGTAAGTATGCACTCGCCCCAAAATTTAATGGGTAGGGCTGCTTGGAATCGAAGAGCACGGGCGACGTTCAAGATGTGTCGATGCTTTCTTTCGGCACGGCCGTTTTGTTGAGGAGTGGCCACGCATGACGTTTCAAGCTGAATTCCTTGCTTATCAAAATACTCTCGAAGCGAGAAAAATTCAGTTCCATTGTCGGTGCGAAATCTCTTGATCGTTTTCCCGAACTGATTGTGTGCAAAAGCACAAAACTTCTTGACGAGAGAGCCAACTTCCGTCTTCGAAGCCATGAGATGTACCCATACGCATCTCGAATGATCATATACTAAGGTTAAAAAATAACTAGCTCCGCACAGGGAGGAGGTTCGATAAGGACCCCAAACATCGGCATGAACAAGTTCAAAAATAAAAGAAGCTTTATTTAAACTAGATGGGAAACAACTCCGAGTATGCTTTGCTTCTAAACAAATAGAACAAGGTTCAACAAGTGTTGATTTAGACATAGAAATCTTAGGTAAAGCTAAAATAGACTGATAGGAGGCATGGCCTAGTCGTTGATGCCACAAATCCGATGACACAAGAGCATCCGAACAGATTGCAGATGCCGACGACACGAACCGCAGCCAATAAACCCCGCCCCTTTGTTCACCGGCTCCAATCACCGTCCTCGTACTTAGGTCCTGTATAACACATAATCTAGGAGTAAGTGTCACAATACAACTCATATTTTGCATTAACTGAGCAAATGAAATCAGATTGGAAACAAATCGGGGAACATAGAGAATGTTGGAGATGCGTGTAGCATCGCCAAACGTAGCAGTCCCGGACATGACCGCTGTAGAACAAGTCCCGTCGGGTAACGAGATAATGTTTGGAGCGGTCTCGACAAGGTCAGTCAATAAGGATAAGTCTCCCGTCATGTGAAACGAGGCCCCGGTATCGAGTATCCAAGAAGCGGATAACTTACCCATCATCACATCTGTGGAAGAAGAAGAAGAATGCATCTCCTTGAATCTCTGAAATAATTGATTGAGTTGGCCGTCAGTAAGAGCGGGTGTCAACGCAGCCCTATCATGGTCATTGATGGTGAACGACGAACCAACTGGGAAAGAATTCTGAGCAGCATTCGCACGCCCTTGATTGGAACCACGACTACGCCCCCTCGAAGCGGATTGGTTTTGGCGAAGCTCACCCCACCACTCCGGAAATCCTATCAACTTGAAACAAGATGCAGCATCATGACCTTGCTTACCACAGTGCGAGCAAACTGGCTTGAGATCGGTTGATTTAGGAGCACTTGACGGCCTAGGAGAAGGCACAGGTGGCGCCGGAAACGGCGTTTTTGCGGCCAAAGCGAGCGCATCGGATCGAGGAGTGCGTTGATTGGTCACCGATAGATGACATTCCTCCTGAATAGCGAGAGAATAAACACGATTCATTGGCGGAAGCGGATCTTGAGACAATAACTGAGATCGAAGATGTCCGAAAACAGAATTATCGAGCCCCATGAGAAATTGGTGGACTTGCTCATCAGCCCTTTCATTGAGCAAAGCCGTAAGGGAGGGGCAAGTAGGAGCATCGCAGCAGCATTGCAATGGGACGAGATAGTTTTGAAGCTCATCCCATAACTTCTGTAAGCGGCCAAAGTAATCAGCAACACTTTGGCCCTGTTGATCGCATCGAGCAAGTTCTGTTCGTAGTTGATGAATGCGCGGTGCATTCCCAATAGAGAATCGTTGGCGCATACCATCCCAAAGAGATTTCACACTGTCTTTGTAAGAGATCGATGATCGAAGAGTCAAATCGATCGATTGTAAGATCCAAGCAATCATCATGGAGTTAACACTCTCCCAATCTTCATACTCAGGGTCTTTCACATCAGGCTTCTTGATTGTGCCATTCAAGAAACCGAGTTTGCGCTTAGCTCGGAAGGCATTGCGCACATCCTTCTCCCATTCTTGATAATTATTTCCCTTGAATTGAACCGAACTGATCTTCATCCCAGGGTGATCAGAGGGATGGAGATAGTACGGAGATTTGGCCATCGCCAAAGTTCCATCCTCATTCGTTGGCGCCATCACGCAGTGAAGTGATCGAATACGATCTGAAGAAAGAAAAAAAAATTGTTTGTAGTTTAATCGGTGGTGGAGGAAGACACCTAGGATAAGGATCGATTATATAGTGGCTCTGATACCATGTAGAAATCAAGAACACAGTAATATGAAGTATTTTCCTCTGGTTTATTCCATCGTAGATGTACAGAATATATAGCCTAAATAATTACTTGCACAAGAAGGAGAATCCTCTAGGAGGATATTAAGGGATACAAGATAATATATTTTCCTAACTAATATATACATGACATAGATAGAAGATATCTATCCTAAAGCCCAATAGTATGTCTACTGTTGCTTCCTTAATCTTCACCTAAATTAATTAACACTACTCGATCTCTAACTAGGATAGCATCATAATTCGAATCATATTCATATGGTGTATACAAATTAATACTGTAGCAATCTGTGACTATAGAGATGAAGTCAATTTCAATCTTTAAAGCTCTATCTTAATCAGATTACCTACGAAGTTTTGGTCGGTTTGAATATGGGTCCCCTTCGGACCTCACAACACTTTGTTAAATGTATCCAAATATATCGTCACGATTCAAACGTACGTGCTAGAAGTTGATCGATAAGGTATATAATAAGCTAGTTATATTTCATATTGTTTGAAGTTCAATGCTCTCAAATTTCTTTTTATATAGTCGGACAATTAAGTCACGTACGCACGTTCATACAAATCTATGTGCATGTCTTCGTCTTACGATGGTATAAGCGTTACAATAACAACTGCGACAGTACCCATGCATGTAAATCCTATTTCATCTCCACATGGAAATTAAACAAAAGATCTTCTTGGCTAGACATTAGGAGTATTATTGCTTAGAGAAATTAAACACGTGACAAGAAGATCTTCTTCGGATATGGATCTCCACATAGAGAGCACTTCCACATACTCTTTGACAAAGATACACAAACTTGAAAAAACTCGTGTTATATAAAAATCAAACCTAACAAAAGGTGGCCTAGCTACATCAAGTTTACTTCTAAGTTTAATATATTTAGACGGTTACTATTCATCGCCCAGGGCGGGACATCCTTACGCAACGTAAGGATTCCTTGCGTAACGTAAGGATTGTGTATTTCTGAAGGATTTCTGATTGCATCATCCTTATGTCGTGTAAGGATGATGCAATCCTTACGTCGCGTAAGGAAATGACATCCTTACATCGTGTAAGGATTGCTCCTTACGCGACGTAAGGATGCCCAGAGCGATAAATAGCAATCGCCCTAGTCGATGAATAGAAAGAGTGTATATTTAATTTAGAGCTATCTTACTCCCTCCGTCCCTTTATTTCCTTCTTGTTTCTCCCGGGCACGTATGACGATGTACGTTTTGTTTTATCAATATCTTTAATTATAGATTAGTAAAAATTATAAATTTTGAATTTTATTAAAGTACTCGATAAAACGAATCAAACAAGATCACACATGACTATGTTTCGATTTATATATTGTTCGGAATTACGAAGATTTTATTGATTTGTGAATAATGTGAAAAAAAGAATCAAGAAGCAAATAATGGGACAGAGAGAGTAGTATAAACGGACTCAAACAAGTCATAAGAAAGGAACCAAAAATCCGTGTTATAAATGAGATTTTATACTACTTGTAACGATAACCAAAGTTATCCGAAATAGACCCGACCAAAGTTATCCACCAAAAAGAAATGATTTCCTAGATTGCCTCAAAATTCGTCATGACCAATATAGCATAAGATAAGTTTGTAATCTTTTACAAAACCAAAGTTGGTCCTTGTTCTGTTGTTCAGATAAGATAAGGCTTTGTTTCGCCTTATGGATAACTTCATATCTTGATTATGGATCTATTAGTTGAAAATAATAGAGCATGAGTATAACAAGCCAAAATGTAGTCCATCTCTTCGCCTTGCCATACATTATAACTTTTCCTTTGACTTCCTACCGTTGGATGTGCAGGGAACACACAAAAAGTAAGCCTAATAATAACAAAAGCTCACCTACACATCAAGTTTGCGAATCTTGGGATTATGGGGCTATGTGCTCATTGTCCATAATAGGACAAGTGGTGTACTTCATTATATATGGGGCTCAGTATAGCCAATACAAGGTCGGATAATGAAATTATTGAGTAACTAGTATTCAGGGTAGGTTGAGACACGTTCAGAGGAGATCGCTTAGTGTTCCAGCTCGTAGTTGTGAGATTTTTGTATTGAGAGATTTCCGACGAGACAGATCAAGATCACCCGGAATAGTGTTAGATATAAGTTATTCTAAAAGACCTCTTCCGTTTGCAACTTATAGAAGTTATGACTCAATGACTCATGACAGAATTTTATGGAGGAAAAACATACGGATTACAGAAGCTTAGGCTAATTGTGTTTTGGATTGTGGGATCGTTAGTTCAGGATAGAGTCCTTGTTTTTGATTCTCTTTCTTTTCTTGTGGATGGTTTTTGATTGATTTGTTTTTGTTTGATTTATGTTTAAACATAAATCAAATTTGCGGTTCTTTGTGGTGTTTCTTGTGTCACCACGGATAATTCATCCCGACTTGTTTGGGACAAGGGTTTATTCATCCCGCACTTAGAGATCCCGTTTGTTGGAGCCCAGAAATTGCGATCACGCGACACAACACTTCGCGTGACACAGAGCGTCTGGACAATCAACTTATGTAATACTATTAATCGTCTTCTTCCTCGTAATTAACCTCACTCTCGACACCTGACACTTGCGTAACTTAACCGAGAAGAAAACCGGCCCCGGCTCTTTTAAGCTCCGACAAGAAAGATTAACGTAAAACCGGACACACCGAAACAACGCAAGTATACACAAAGGTAAAGAAAAGCAACGTGAAAGAAGAATATATTATCAAAGACGTTTCACGTTTTAAACTTTACAATAAACCGAATAACTCGGATACCACTCTCGATAACACTAAGGCTTTATAACCAAACTATAAGTGATACAACAAGTGCTTTATGCTTAAATTCCTCTAGGAGATGAGTGTTTCGGAAGATTGTGGTTAGGGTTTACTCTTATGCTTTCTTTCTTCTTTTGAGGGAGGTGAAGCCTTTTTTTCTTATGATCCGGATCCCTTTCCTTATCCATAGGGTTGCGTTTTTATACTATCACCTGGGACCCACGCGAGTCTATTACCGTTTTGCCCCTCGATACTTAGTCCCGTTGTATTCTCTTATTGGGCTTCACCTGTTTATGGGCCGCTTTATTCTTCTGGGCTGACTTCTTGGACCGACCCGGCACGCGATTCATGGGCCTGACCCAACTCTCTATGGACCTCGCGAGCCCATCGAGAACCGGCTCCAACATCCAGCCCCCCAAGCTTTCATGCTGAATAGCTGAAGGCTTGGGCCTGTCCTCTTGAAGTCGCGTTCTTGATGTAAGCTTGGCTCTTAAACTTTGCACGTTCCCATCGCGTGATAGGGTCGCGTGTATTTCTGTTTCGTTTTCATTAGGCGACGTTTTGAATTCGAAAACTTTACGAATTCCCGCGCTGAGCGCATGTCGTCCACGTGTTGACTCATTATTGCACCCCTCTTTCCCTCGATTTTTTCTTATATATACTCATTCTCGTCTTCCTCTTTCCCTTTTCCGCCATAACTTCCCTTTTCTCTGCAACTTCTCAAACCCGCCGTAACCTCCATCTTCTCTGCAACGCTCTTCGCCGGTGCTTTCCTTCCTTCTCCATCGTCATCTTCGCCGTCGTTCGCAGTTGATTCTCCATGGCAGGTTAGTCTTCCTCTCTCCTTTCTCTTTTCTACTTCGTTTCTTCGATTTTTTAGAGCCTCCATCGTCGCTCCATTTTCTTCTCGCCCGCAGAAATTTCACCTGGCTCTTTAGAATTGCGAGGCTCCTGAAGGTCATTTCTTGTTCATTGGGTGTTTTTGCGTTGTATCCCATTTTGACTCTTATTCTTTGGTGCGTTCGTTTGGGAAAAAACGTGTTTTGGTCAATTTTTGCCATCTTCGACCTTCGTGGTGTTCTTCGTGTTCTTGGGCTTGGTTCATCCTGATGTCGTTTTGGCTTCCCTTTTGATTCTTGAGTTTCAGCTTTTCCAGGGATTTCTTGTTTATTATAGCCTCGCGTTAGTTACTTTTAGACACGCGTTGCTCCTAATTTTGATGTTCTTTTTTCCTTCTTTCCATCCCTGGAAAACTGAAACTTACTTTGCCTATGCTTTCAGGTAGCGATGATTTTTATGAACGCTCAGCTCGGGCTGAGTATTCGGGGCGTACCACATCTGGATCCGAAGGGGGCTCTGGTGATCGCGAGCCAGACTCTCGTAGACGATCTCGCGTTTCTAGAAAATCTAAGAAGAGCAAAGCGAAGACGCCCAAAAGATCCAAAACCAGACTCCCGTCTCGCGTCCTTCAAGAGCGAGCCGAGACCAATTACGGTCAATTCGCTAGCTTTTTCTCTCACAAGGGGTCTTTGCCCCACGTAGTTATAGAGAAACCCTTTCTCGCGGGTCCCGGACGTGTGAGTATCCTTACAAAGAGAATTACGCATTCTCGCACCCTAGTTCCCAACACCGCCCAACGTAGCAGTCTTACCTTTGACGATCTTCGTCGCCTTGCTACGCGATATCCCTTCCCTGAGGGGACTGTCTTTGCCCTCCCCGATCTCGAAGGCACTTCTCTCGACCAGTATGGGTCTTTCTTTGCTTTGAGCAGGCAGTCTTTAGAAGCCGGCTTCCGTCTCCCTTGGACGTCCTTCCAGACTGAAGTAATGGCAGATTTAGGCTTCAGCCCTTCTCAGATGCATCCAAACTTCTGGAGCTCTCTGATTGTTTACATCATGCGATGTCAGGACATTGGGATAGTTCCTAATACTCCTCACTACGCGCTCATCAATTCGTATAAGAAGAACTCACGCGAGGATGGGTTTTACACTGCTCAAGCCAAGACTCCTAGCGCCTTCCGATTGCCTTCGAAGATCGAGGGGTGGAAAACTTGTTGGTTCTTAGTCTGTCCCCCTCCTGGCTCTGAAATTTCCGTCCAGGTACGCGAGCCCACTGCGAGAAGGGCTCCATGTTTTTTTCCAAAGGAGACTCGCGACAGATTCATTCGTGATTACAAGGATTACCCCGACAAAGCAGTTCAAAAACGTTTTGAGCTGGCTATCTCGGACTCTTTACTGGTCGCCAGGGGACTTAGTCTCAAGGCTCATGCCTTAGGTTTTTGTTCGTTTTTGTTTCGACGCTCGCGTTTATTACGATTATTTACACTATACTCACTTGTGGTGGCTTTTGTAGATGCTGACTTTTTCGCCGATCTTCCGGATCTGGGGGGGTTGGCCCTTGACGAGTCGGGCGCGCTAACAACCACCGAGGCGCCTACCCGCATTGTTCCATCCGTCCCCGATCCGACTCCTACTCCCTCAGCTGCTGCTTCGGAAACACCAACGGAGCTTGCGACGACAGTTTCTGAGGACGCTCCTCCGGTCCAGACGTCTCGCGTACTTTCTGTTCGCGATAAGGGGAAGCAGAAAGTTGTCGAGAAAAAACGCAAGAGGACGACGGAAGTGGAGTTTGTCTCCTCTCCGGAGCCTACTGATACCCATGTCGCGAACCCGACCTTCATCCATAGCCTATCCGCGACGCGTGCGTTCGTTGAGACGATACCGACCGTTTTCCCTCCCGCACCTAGCCTCTACGAGGAAATTTCGGAAAGGCCTGGCGGCTTGTCCAAACTTCTTTTCGCCGTAAGTCTCCTGTTTCTACCTATTTCTTGCTTTCTTGGGGTGTTTTTAACTCTTCATTTTTGCAGGGGATGAATCTCATCGCGAGCGCGACTCAAAAGGTGCTTGCCGCTGAAGACGAGCTTAAGGAGCTGAAGGCGGAGGATCAGTCGACCCGCGATGCCCACAGAGCGGCCAAGTCTAGGCTTATGGGAGAAAAGAAAGCCTTGGAGGAGGAGCTTTCGAGAGCCAAGACGACGATGAAGGAGATGGAGGGTGAGCTCGCGTTCCTGTCAGTGAAAGACGCGAGGATAAAGGAGCTGGAAGCTCAGCTTGCGTATGAGAGATCCACTCATGTCAACATCGTCACTGAGTACAATACGCAACTGAACGACCTTAGGCAGGAGAATGAGAAGCTCCACGCGACGATGGCTGAGAGAATTGCTTACGAGAGGAACATGGCGGTGGAGGAGTATTGTGGGGGTTATCGCCAGCGTGCTCGCGTCGATTTTTACAAGAATGCCGCTAACACGCTTCTCCTTTGCATGGTAAAGATGCAGATGCTGAAGTTCAAAGTTAAGGACTTCCCTTTTAATGCTCAGGACCTGTGCGGGGTTTCTACTGAACTCCCTGAGTACCAGCCCCCATTGCCCGGAACCTTTATTGATGACGGGGAGACTCCACTCGAGGCATGGGGGATTACGCGTCTTGCGCCTGAGAGGGGTATTGTTAAGGGTAAAGAGAGTCAGGTTTTCAGGCCCCCTCTCCCGAAGGTGGTCGCTCCCCCTTCGCTTGAGAAGCCAGTTCCGAGCCCTCCTTCTCCATCCCTCTCGTCTCGCAAGAGGAAGGTATTCGCGTCTGATGCCCTTCTCGACACCATCCAGCCTTCAAAGCGTTCTAGTTCAGATCAAGCGGGAGGTTCAGGTTCGCGAGTGGCTGGTGTTCGCGACGTCGTGGATCTGGATGCGGATAGTGTAGAGGACGCGGGGACTGCTGCTTCTAAGTAATGTCTTTTGTCTTGAACAATGTTTTCTGTATTGAGGGATTGTGACATTTTGTAATCAACTTTTATATACATCGCGGGTATAATGGTCGCGACCTTTATGCTGTTTCTATATTATTGTTTTTGCTTTTGTTTGCTTGTTTCGTACATACTTGTCTCGTCTCGTTCCCCCCGTTTTTCGCTTCGGAAAAATGAGAGTTTTGCGAAAAAGGAAAACGCAAAGAGATAAGTCACAACTACGGTCCATCCTGTATAGTAGGGCAAAACTGTCTTGTTACATAATTTTGTGAGTGAGCATTGCAAAGCATTTAGTCATGATCTTTACATGATCTTTACACGCGATCTCTAAATGACGGTTGATACTCGCGAGGTTCATCTTTAGCCTTTGTTAGCTGTGGCGCAGTAGGATAGCTTTTCCTTGGTGTGATTGTCATGGAGAGTTCTTGGTCTTTGTAAAGCATTTATGGTGCTGCTCTCGCGTAGGATACCATGCACTGCACACGTAGAGGAGTATTTAGCTTTTGGTTTTTATCCTTAGGTAGTAGCACTGCACATGATGTAAACCCGCCCATGCTTTCGCGACCAGGGGGAGTTTTCTAGCTCAGCCCTGGAAGCTGGAAACACGAGCCGTCCTCTCTTTCGCGACCAGGGGGAGTTTTCTAGCTCAGCCTCGGAAGCTGGAAGGAGGACACGCGACCGGGGGGGGGTTATTAGCCAAACCCGGCCCAGCCGTCTTCGCTTTCGCGACCAGGGGGAGTTTTCAAGCTCAGCCCTGGAAGCTGGAAGCACGAGCAGTCCTCTCTTTCGCGACCAGGGGGAGTTTTCTAGCTCAGCCCTGGAAGCTGGAAGGAGGACACGCGACCGGGGGGGTTATTAGCCAAACCCGGCCCAGCCGTCTTCGCTTTCGCGACCAGGGGGAGTTTTCAAGCTCAGCCCTGGAAGCTGGAAGCACGAGCAGTCCTCTCTTTCGCGACCAGGGGGAGTTTTCTAGCTCAGCCCTGGAAGCTGGAAGGAGGACACGCGACCGGGGGGGTTATTAGCCAAACCCGGCCCAGCCGTCTTCGCTTTCGCGACCAGGGGGAGTTTTCAAGCTCAGCCCTGGAAGCTGGAAGCACGAGCAGTCCTCTCTTTCGCGACCAGGGGGAGTTTTCTAGCTCAGCCCTGGAAGCTGGAAGGAGGACACGCGACCGGGGGGGTTATTAGCCAAACCCGGCCCAGCCGTCTATGCTTTCGCGACCAGGGGGAGTTTTCAAGCTCAGCCCTGGAAGTTGGAAGCAGGACACGCGATCCGACTGCGTTACCTGTGCTTTTCATGTTATAACAACCATAAGTATTGTGAACGTACCTGAGTTTTACGGGAGGACTAGGCGTAGAAACGACGAAGTCGCATCACGTTCCAGGAGTTGGCAATGTGATTTCCAGAGTGGTCCTTGAGGCGATAAGCCCCGGGCGCGACTTCGCGATCTATAATGTAAGGTCCTTCCCAGTTGGGGTCGAGCTTTCCCCCCTCTGTTCTACGTAGCACAAGGTCTCCTCTGGCAAATCTTCTCAGTTTTACATGCTTGTTATAATATTTTGCAACGCCCGCTTTATGATTGGCTGCTCTGATGGTGGCCAGGTCGCGAGTCTCTTCTCGCATTTGCAACTCTAGCTGCATTTTTTCATCGTTGTCGTCCGGACTATACTGAATCACGCGGTCCGTAGGCACAATGAACTCGACTGGTACTGTGGCCTCTATTCCATAGGCGAGAGCAAATGGCGTTTCTCCAGTTGCTTTCTTTACTGTAGTCCTGTTTGCCCAGAGTACTAGGGGTAACACTTCGGCCCACATGCCTTTGGAGCCTTCTAGCCGTCTTTTCAAGTCCATGACAATACTCTTGTTCACTGCTTCTACCTGGCCATTGCAATGCGGGTGAGCGACTGAAGCAATCCTTAAAGCGATCCCTATGTCTCTGCACCATGTAAACAATTGCGGCGAATTGAATTGTGGTCCCCTGTCGGTTACGATCTCGTGAGGGAGGCCATACCTGCAGATGATGTTTCTCCAAAGGAACTTTTTAACTGCCGGGACGGTGGTGCTCGCGAGGGCTTCGGCTTCGATCCATTTGGTGAAATAATCAACTGCTACAATGATGTACTCCAGTTGACCTGGCGCTTTTGGTTTGAAAGGTCCCAATAGATCTAGTCCCCACATCGCGAAGGGGCAAGGGCTCGACATTATCTGCAACTCAACACCTGGTTGATGAGATGCTGGGGCAAAATACTGGCATGGCTTGCAACTCTGAGACTCGCGTTGTGCGTCTTGTTTCATGGTGGGCCAGAAGCTTCCCTGCCTTAATGCTTTATAGACCATTGGTCTCCAACCCGCGTGAGTTCCGCATAATCCCGCGTGAAGCTCCTTTATCAGTACGTCACTTTCTATCTTAGTCAAGCACTTAAGCTCGCGTGGTCCGTATCCCCTTTTGTAAAGTCCTCCACGACACATGTAAAAGCGTGCAGCCATGGAGACAAGCTTTTTCATTTCTTTCGGATCTGAAGGCCCTGTTCCGCTAGCAAGATATTGAATTATAGGGGTGCGCCAGTCAGCGACTGGCTCGCTTATCTCCATCAGTTCCACCTGATTGCTTATGGCGCTTTCAGACTTCACGAACCAAAAGTATGGGGCCTTTCCTTCTTTAGTAATGGCGGTGGGACCCTCGCTAGTACATTCTATATTTGCATACTGAATTTGGGAACCCCGCTTCACGAGTTCATCAGCTCGCGTGTTTTCCTCTCTCGATATAGCTTCAATTTCAAAATGCCCGAGCAACGAAATCAGGGCTGTGGCTCTCGCATGATATCTGGGGAGATTGCTTGTTCTGGCCTCGTAGGTCCCATTGATCTGATTCACGACGATCTGGGAGTCGCTCATGCACTTTACCACATGAATACCCGCGTTAACGACAATTTCCAGCCCTGCGATGAGTGCTTCATATTCTGCTTCATTGTTCGTAGCTTTGAATCTTAGCGCAATCGCGTGATCTATCTTATCCCCAGCCGGGGAAGTCAGGACGACTCCCGCCCCGCAACCATCTACGTTTGCCGATCCATCAATGTGCATTACCCACGCGGGGTGTTCAGGAGCTATAATATCTTTTTCTAGCTCTCTGAAACTTGTTTCAACTATGAAATCTGCCAAAGCTTGTGCCTTGATGGCGGGTCGCGGTCTATAGACTACGTCAAACTCTGTCATTTCAATGACCCATTTAGCGAGCCTTCCAGAGGTTGTTGGTTTACTCATAAAAGACGGTAGGGGTAAGTCCGTCAGTACTTCGATGGGATGAGCATGGAAATAAGGTCGGAGTTTACGAGCGGCTGTTATTAACGCGAGCACTGCTTTCTCAACGGGTGAATATCTGGTCTCGGCCGACAAAAGTGCTTTACTGACGAAATAGACGGGGACTCGTTGTTCCTTTACTAAAACAGCGCTAACTGCACGCGTGCCAGCCGCGAGGTACAGCTGCAAGCCTTCACCAGGCATTGGGGACGCGAGGATTGGGAGTTTAGCCAGATGTTCTTTAAGACTCGTAAATGCCCTTTCACATTCCTCAGACCATTCGAAGTTTTTAGGTTTCCTTAGTATGTCGAAGAAGGGAAGGTTTCGCTCCGCGAGTTTTGCGCAAAACCTTCCTAAATAGTTGACCCTTCCCACGAATCTTTGGACGTCGTGAATGGACCTTGGTGGTTGTAGATCTATTACGGCCTGGACTTTGTCTGGATTGACTTCGATACCGCGTGCACTGATCTGAAAGCCTAGGAACTTGCCTTCGGTGACTCCGAAGACGCATTTCTCTGGATTGAGGCTCATACCGTACTTTCTCAGGGTTTCAAAGACCTCTGCCAGGTCGCGAGTATGATCCGCTTGCTTTTTGCTTTTTACCACTATATCGTCAACATAGGCCTCTACAGTGTCGCCTCTTTGGTCGCTAAAGATCATGTCCACCAGTCTCTGGAATGTAGCCCCCGTGTTTTTCAAACCGAACGGCATTACTTTATAGCAGAAGGTTCCTTTGTCTGTGATAAAAGCAGTGTGCCCTGAGTCGGCCGGGTTCATCATAACCTGATTATATCCAGAGTACGCGTCCAGGAAGCTTAGAGCTTCATGACCCGCGGTGGAGTCTACCAACTGGTCGATCGAGGGTAATGGATAACTGTCCTTGGGACATGCCTTATTGAGACTAGTGAAATCTACGCACATGCGCCACTTCCCCGTCCCTTTGGGATTTTTCTCCACCATTACAACGTTTGACAGCCACGTTGGGTATTGCACTGGTTTTACAAACCCTGCTTTAATCAGCTTCGCGAGCTCAACCGCAGTTGCCGCGTTCTTTGGTCCCGCCTGTTTTCTTTTCTTCTGCCTACGCGGCTTAACCTCTGGACTAATGTTCAGGGAATGAGTCATGACACTTGTCGGGATCCCTCTTAAATCCTTTGGTGTCCACGCGAACACATCCCGGGAGCGGGTGAGTAAGGCCTCGATCTCTTGTACGACTTTTTGATTCAGTCTCCCCCCTACGTAAAGTTTCTCCTCTTTGTTGGGGAAAGGAGTGATTACCTGTTTCTCAAACCCATCAAAATGCGGTTTATGCCCTTCTCCCTCTCCCTCAGTATCTCGCGGTCTAGGTGAGGCGCGAACTTCTAACTCAGCTTCTTCCAGGACGCGTGGCAACCCTGGAATAAATAACTGGTTGGCAAGCAAGGTCTTGGTACTGCCCTTTTCGGACGAGACGTAGCAGATACGGCTCTCCTCTTGGTTTCCTCTCGCGACCCCTACTCCTGTCAATGTTGGAAATTTTAAACAAAAATGGCAGATCGATACGACCGCCTCAAACCTGCACAGCGTCTCGCGTCCCAGTATCGCGTTGTAGGAGGATGTTATTGGGATCACCACAAAATCTATCTTTTCTGACCTCCTTGACCCTTTCTCCTCACCCAAGATGAGATCTAGGGTGACGACGCCCAAGGCCCTTACGCTGTCACCCGCGAAACCTACCAGCGTGGTTTTAGTGGGCCTGAGCGTAGACTGATCAATTCCCATTTTTTCGAACGCGTCCCAGTATAGTATATCGGCTGAGCTCCCAGTGTCGACGAGGATTCTTTTTACCAGCTTGGTTCCTATCTGAGCATGGATGACCAGTGGATCAGCGGCCTCGACAGCCCAGGTATCTACCTCTTTGTCACTGAAGGCAAGCGTGTAAGGCTCAGACTTCGACCTCGCGACACTATAGATCGGTTTTCCCTGAGGCTTGGGTGCGTTGTTAACGAGTCTTCGCTCTCGTTTGTCCAGGGGTATGGGTTCATGGCGGCCCGCGATCGTGCCTACATGGCCGTCCATGCGAGGGAAGTTCTGGGACGGGTGGCGATTAGGCCCTTGATTTTGGTTATTTTTCGCGGGGGTTTGCTGTCTCGTCTCATTTTGCGTTCTACTGCCTCCCCTTTTACTCCACGCTCCTCTGTACGTGACGCCGTGACCTGCATCAATGCTTCCCCTCTGAGCAGTCAGGACCTCCTGCTCACTTGGGTGATGTCGTCGCGACCGACACTCCAACGTAGAGTGAGTATTCACCCCGTGGTATTCGCACCAGGTGGTAGGCCCCTGGCGGTTATGACCGCGACCACCTCTCCCCTCATCATCGCGTCGGTCGTCTTGTTCGGCCACAAAATTCTGCGATTGAAATTGATTCTGATCGTGATTTTGGCCCCTGAACTGTCTTTGACCCTGATTCTGATCTTGAATCTGTAAACCGGGTGCTCGCGAGTCGAACTGTTCCTTCCCTTGATTACCCTGATGACGCTTATTCCCCCAGTTCGGGTTTTCTTTCTTATGACCCTGAGCGGGCTTGCTCTGATTATTTCCCTTCAAAGCGACTCCTGAGTGTGCTTCCACATTAATTTCTGTGTATGCTCTCTCGAGCATGCCTTGGTAGTCTAAATCTCTCTTGCGGTATAGGTATTGCTTGAAGGTGCTTCCATCATTGAGCCCGTCAAGGAACGCGACCCGAGCGGTTTTATCATGGAAATCTTCAGCTTCCAAGATCTTTTCCGCGAACCTCTTAACGTAATCCTCCAGTGATTCATGCGGCCCTTGTTTGACCCCTACTACTTCTTGCATTGTCACTTTTCTCTTCCTCGAGGAGCCGGAATGCAACAAGAAACTTTTCTCTAGATCGGCGAAACAATGGATGCTTTCTGACGGTTGGTTGAGCATCCAGGTCATGGCGGGTCCCGCGAGCGTGCCTGGGAAACCCTTGCACATTGTGGCCTCATCAGGGCACCTCGCGAGCATAGCATACTTGTAGCGTGCTAGGTGCTCGCTGGGATCTTCTTTACCATTGTACTCTTTTATGATAGGAAATCTGAAATTAGGCAGAGGGACTGACCTGACTATATGCCCCGCGAAAGCAGTCGGGCCAAATAAGAGTGTCGGGTTGACGGACGGATAGGCCTCAAGGGCTTGCCGCGAGTGGGTGGCCTGGTTGCAAAAAGGTTCCCCCTCGTACTGGCGGCGGGAAGGTCTTTGTTCGGCGCGAATCCCCTGTCCTCTTCCTTCGGTTCTCCCCCTGTAAGATTGATCTTCCGCGTGGCTCGCAGGGGGTTGATTCAAATCGAATCTACCAGAGTGACAAGGCCTTTCGCGTCCTCCGACCCTTGTTCCATGCGACACTGAAATTCCGTCGTCAGGTACGTGTTCAGCACTCTCTTCCGCGACTGACTGTTCTCGTCCGCTCTGATTCTGTTCGGTCTCGCGTGATCGAGTCCTTGGTTGCCGCTGGTTTCGGCTTCCGCCCGCACTTTGTCCCATCGTCTGTAGGAAAGCACGATACTGCACCAGTGCGGGTCCTGCCAGAACAATTTCCTCCTCATGTACATGTGAAAAACGTGGTCGCGTGCTACTTATGTCTTGAGTTCTCATCTGGGGAGGGGTGTTGTCGCTTCTTTCGCCACTAGTATTCATCTTCTCAGACAGTTGTATTAGAAAACACTTCGCGAGGTCCATAGAGAGTTGGGTCAGGCCCATGAATCGCGTGCCGGGTCGGTCCAAGAAGTCAGCCCAGAAGAATAAAGCGGCCCATAAACAGGTGAAGCCCAATAAGAGAATACAACGGGACTAAGTATCGAGGGGCAAAACGGTAATAGACTCGCGTGGGTCCCAGGTGATAGTATAAAAACGCAACCCTATGGATAAGGAAAGGGATCCGGATCATAAGAAAAAAAGGCTTCACCTCCCTCAAAAGAAGAAAGAAAGCATAAGAGTAAACCCTAACCACAATCTTCCGAAACACTCATCTCCTAGAGGAATTTAAGCATAAAGCACTTGCTGTATCACTTATAGTTTGGTTATAAAGCCTTAGTGTTATCGAGAGTGGTATCCGAGTTATTCGGTTTATTGTAAAGTTTAAAACGTGAAACGTCTTTGATAATATACTCTTCTTTCACGTTGCTTTTCTTTACCTTTGTGTATACTTGCGTTGTTTCGGTGTGTCCGGTTTTACGTTAATCTTTCTTGTCGGAGCTTAAAAGAGCCGGGGCCGGTTTTCTTCTCGGTTAAGTTACGCAAGTGTCAGGTGTCGAGAGTGAGGTTAATTACGAGGAAGAAGACGATTAATAGTATTACATAAGTTGATTGTCCAGACGCCCTGTGTCACGCGAAGTGTTGTGTCGCGTGATCGCAATTTCTGGGCTCCAACACTGGCGCCGACCGTGGGGACCTCCTCGCACAAGTAAGGCTTACTATCTATACACGCGAAGTGTTGTGTCGCGTGATCGCAATTTCTGGGCTCCAACACCGTTTACCGTGATATGATGAGAAATAGTATTATTGTTGTTGATGAATGAAGTTCTCATATGATTTTTTTTTATGCTTCTATTCATTGTGTTTCATTTGTGTGATGGAATGTGAGCGTTTTCTGTGTTTGTTCGTTTGTGCCAACCTATTCTTCAATTAGTTCATAAATTTGTTTACCATATAATCTTGATATCGATACTAAACTGATCATTGTTGTTTGATATTGAATATGAATATCAAAATACAAATATCAATAACAAATGAGTCTTACTTTAATTATCTCCCACAAAATAATTATATTGAAAACATCATTCATATTTTGTTTCATACCAAATATCTCATCCAAGTCTTGATATCGATATCAAACGAGTCACTAACCTCATAGTCCGTGCTCTGGTGGGATAGAGTGGGCGTGTTTTTTTACTAGGAAAGAAATTAGAAGAACTCCTCTATGTGAAGGTGAATGCCCTAGAGATGGATGGCCAAAAGCATCTTTAAGGAGGATATCTCAAAGATTTGTCACGTATAAAAAGAAATTGTTTTGTGGGCTAGATTTGCAATAAAGTTCGCCACAATATTAATTTCTCATAAAATATGATTGATACGATGAGAATAGTCAAATAATCTCTCTTTTTAGTAGTGGAGAGTATCATATGTCATTGAAGACACTGATAAGACGATTATAACCTTTGATCTCAATAAGTAGCGGCCTTTGTTGTTTTTATGTTTCACTCCTCTTCAATTAATACATGTTGCATTACAGAAGAGCACTTCCTACAAAGATATTCCTCCCCACATTCCCACCAAAATTTGCTTGCGTGCTCACCCTAAACAGCCGCATTTGCTGCAAGTCTCACTACACAAATTAGGCCCAATACTGCTTAACTTTATAACTAACCAAAATTTGCAACCACAAATTATCTATAGACCTAGATTGCAATTGCAATTGCAAATCCTAAGCAGAAACGTTAAAATTCAACCAATTCTGACTTCTGAAGCTTATCAAACAAATGATTAGGCACCCCCCACTACACATTCAAAAGTAGGGTTAGCGCAGATGAAACAACAACTTAGACTGACACGTGGAACTGATCAAACCACTAACTACCAGAAGATAAGTGTGAATCCATGATTCATCTGAGCATATCTTATTTTGCAGAAAGAAATCTGCATAGAGATATACAGAAAACAACCTTACCAAACAGGAGCAATGAATCATGAGGATTCAGAAACTAATCAGTGACGACAAATAAGTGATCACCATCAAGCAAATACCTTGGTGGAAACAAAAGTAACATTGGATTCATATTTACTTTTCTGATACGAGATATCAAGAATTTCAGTGACCACATCCAGCTGTAGGGAATCTCTGCAAGGACATGAATTATTGAAGGGTATATAGTATTCAATCATAATCAAATTGTACACATGCTCAATTCATCCTCATGCATTATTGCACTTGCTTTAGCACAATCATGCAAATGTATGGTTCATTCTAAAATGATATGAGAAAGATAAGCCCAGTTCCTAGAAAAAGAATCAGATATAAACTGTAAGTGGAACACAATCAGAAATATTCAAACAACCATCACAGAAGATACACCAGAGAAGAAATTTATGGTGAAAAATAATCAAAGAAGAGCTCAAATTCTATATCCAAAAGAAACACCAGAGGAAAAAAAATCAAACTGCATCATTCTATATAAAATTATACCCACTTCAGAAAAGTCATCTTTACTGGAGATGTATAACTTAGAACCAAACTGCAAACATGTTAAAGTTAGACAAGATGTAATTACATGATTATGATCATAGTGCTTCATCTGGTATGTAAAGTCAATTGAGTACAAAGTTTACAACAACAAAAAATTGGAGACAGTGCCCTATAGTTGTTATGATCATTTTGATAGAAAGGACTGCCCATAAACAATCCAAGCCTCCAGTTCTTTTGGTGTTATACTTTTGCTGTGATGAGTTCAATCAACCTGAGCTTACATTGTGTTAGTTATGATCTTAATGTCCTCTGCTGCTCATAACTCCCAATACGTGCCCCAGGCCCATAAATCAAGCCACACCGATCATTTAAGGAAGAAACCAATCGAGAGACCACCTCTGTAAAGAACATGGAGGCCACCTGCTCAAGAGTGCATATTATAAGTTTAGAAGACATCTTGCTGATATACATCTTACATCCATTTTTTCCCTTATGTATAGATATTATTTTTTATGTAAGTCTCTTTATCTTTACTAACACAAGGGATCTAAACATATAGGAAGGATGAGGGAGTATTAAAATCTATTAATCAACCTAAAGCTTCCATAAGCATTCAATGGACTGGAGGATTTTTTTGTAACTGACTAGGATCTGTCAAATTCACAATTAGTACCACAAGAAAATAGAGCATCATACCTGCCGGTAAAGAGGCGAACGGAATTTGAAATCAACCATGAAGTATAGATTACATGTTTCTGGAGTGGGGCCAGGATTGAACTGCCATAAATTTATCAAATGGTCGAAGAGGTTGCTCTGGGAAGAAGTTGTCTGAGAAAGAAAACATAAGACAAGATCAGAAACAGAATCAAAATCACATCAAAGAGGATTAAATAAATTATCATGCAAGTACTTAACCATATCTATAAAAAAGGAGCACGGAGCCTAATGACAATGTATTTAGTTGCACAAAGGGATGGTAAAATTTGTGCCATACTGTATATGTAAACATGTCATTGATGAACTATCTTGCAGAACTGTAATTACTATAAAAGAACGAGCAATCCGGGGGTGCTTTTTATCAGATGATAGGACACAGTTGAAAAGGTGGCACAATTGGACTCACATTCAAACAATGAAGTCTTGCCTGATCATGATGAATTTTTTGAAGTATTGTAATCAAATTAAGCAAATGCAAATCCCAAAACTAAGAGCTGAACATATTGACATTTGATAAAGAAGAGAATGAGGTTATAGAAATTCAAACAGATAAAATAAGGAAAACATTGAAGTCTCAAATGCATAGTTCAGGTAAGAAAACTATTTACCTTAACAGAATGAGGTTTGATCAACTCCACATGAGAAACATAACTCTCCAACAGAAATTTAAAGCCAATCTCTAGTTCAGCATCAAACGATCCATCAGGATAGCGTCGAACTATCTCTGACCTTTGACACCAAGGCAGAAAATCTTCGTACATATCAACAGCAGCAACCACTGCAAACAACTTCTCTGGCGAGTACCTGATCATTGACAAACAAGTAATTTAGTTGATCACATAATGCCATATAAAAATGGAAAATTTAGCATCTTTTAGCAACTTTCTAGCCATCTTGGCAATTTCACGTCGAGTAGCATGACCTTAATTGGAAAGAAACTGTACAACAATGGCAGCTCCACCATATCAGCTTCCTCAATTTGCATTATCTCTCTCATACTGGTAAATGGGCCGAGCAGAAAAATACACAATTACTGAACCTAAGACCGATAAGGGCCCGTTGGTATCAATATCAAGATATCAGGTATGAGTTGGTATAATCAGTATATCATATCAAAGATGATATATGGTGTTTGGTATGAGCCAAGTATATCAAGTATGAGTATCGAAATGATTTTAAAGTGTGTTTTTGATATCTCTAAGAAATAGAGTATATGAAAGATATCACCCATACTCATACCCTATATTTCATATCCATACCTCGATATCTTATACACATATCTTGATACCCATACCCAATATCTAGGTATTGATACCGAACGATACCTAAGTATAGGGATTACAATGTAATAACACAGAGAAAGTTGTTGAAGTACTCACGAGTAGTACCCTAATGTCTGGACAATCAATACAAAATTACAAACACATAAACTATATGCTTGCAAAATATAGTACAAGGTTCTACTAAGCTTCACAATAAGATAAGAGACTCACCCCATAACAAGCCTCTCCTCATGAACTTTGGACAGACTAGATCCTTCATCACCATCCCCCCATCCAAGGAAGCTCCTTTTCCTAATTCCCATGCCATAGGCATCTATCAAAGAGCCACATGTATTCCTCTCTCCCAAAATTGAGTTAGACCCAGAACTAAAATCAATGCCTGCAATGCTTCTGGAACATCGAATTGGAACATGCTGCCCCATACAGGCGGATTCCTTGGAAGACCTAATAGATTGCCGCACTCCATCTTTTCGCAGTACCCGGCTTCCAATCAGCTTCGCATTCGAGAGAAACGGCCTCATTGATCACAAATCGGAACCCTAATCAGAGGCAGAAATTAATCCGAATCTAATCCGTAGATGGTGGAATTGAAAGTGATTAATGTAGATACCTGGAGTTCAAATTAGATTGGCGATTGGATGGGGGATTTTTGCGTGTCGTGTAAAATCTTTGTTGTGGAATTTTGTTTGGTGGGGGATTTTATATTGGTTTGGTTGAGCGAAGAACAGATGGAGCGTTTTCCATTCCAAGAAACACGTCAATTCTCCAGAAGAAGTATATTGGGCGGTGCTTCGCTATTGCATAATCTTGCATTGTGTTGCGTATCTTCACTTATTAATTAACAAAAAATATTATGTCCGTCGACTAATGAGATTTGAAAATCCGTATCAGAAAAATTATAATTGTATCATTGTTAAACATTGATAATGGGTCTTAAAAAATTTCAAAAACTTGACAAAAAAAAAAAAAAAATTCAAAAGAAAAGCATAAAACAAAAAATTAAAATTGGACTCATCTTGAATGCGTTCAGGATCTCACCTAATTTACCTGAACGCATTTCACTTACGCTCAATACAGGTGCGAGATTTAAATTTTCGGGCACGGATTAAACGAAATGAAAAATGACATCATCAATCATAACCTAGAGGTGGCTAATAAAAGATGGTTTTTCGGGTCGCGTCGGGTCGGCCCAATGGGTTCGGTTAACTTTTGACAGGTCTAGTCACGGGGTTCAGATGGTTTCATCTTGTGACATTCGTGTCAGATGAATCAATCCATTTGATTGTTGTTAACTTGTTATTGTTGTTGATGATTTAAAAAACTAGAGTTTGGTAATTGACTTTTAACAATAATGACAGTTTTATTAAGTATTTTATAATGTTTTTCTGATGATACTTTTTGTCATTAAATGATGATATATTACTGTCTTTAAATTGTAATAAGAAGTTGTCATGGACAAAAAACTGTTAATACAAAAGACACAAAGTCTATTAATTAAGATTAAAAACCATAAAATTTATAGGGTATATTTTTCTTTTGAAGAAGGTAAATTTAGTATATATAGGTAGAAGGATGTCAAAATAGTTAACCAAAGCCTACAAATAAGATCAAATCCTAACAACTCCTCGAGTTGTGCATCCACCAAAAAAGTTCCAATAGACTGCACAAACTTTAACCATACCCAAAATCAAATCCCTTTACAAAATATGCAATTGTCTCAACCAAAGCGGAGAGGCATCGTTGAGACGCCTAGTTCTACGAAGCAGCAGATGAGTGGTAACAGTGCGTTCAATGGAATCAAAGCACTCATCGGTGGAGGGAATACTACCTTGAAAGATCACATTGTTACGATAAATCCAAATCAAATAGATAAAGGATGTCAAAGCCATTGCTCTCGAGGCCTGTTGGAACCTCGACTGATTCGAAATGGAGTTCACCTGAGAAATGCAATCCAGAGCATTCACATTTACATTCTGACCTATTGGCAAGGGCCAAATAAGCCACCAAGATAATCTTATCTATATAAAAATTGGTTGTCCATTGCCAAAATTGAATGAAATTGGTACCAATTTAATACATTACTCATTTCTTAATCACCTCTTATTGGACTTTTGGGCATGTATTTAAATATCTTTCTTATATCCCTATGTTATATTTATTTATAGTCTACTAGATTAAGTCACAAATTAAATTAATGTGTGAGCTTCTCTTATGACAATGCAAACTTATTCTAATATTATGTTTTAAAACTACTTCAAACATAAATATAAGGAAATAAAAAATACTTATATTTACAAATATTAATAAATTTGATAACAACAACAACATATTAACAAATAATGTATAACTATATTAAATCACATACGAAAATCCGTAATTTTCTCGCGCGAGACCTGTATCTAGTATACGTAAAACAGTTCTGCCGAAGAGACAAAACTCCCATAAATGCTCATTTGTCTCATGTTCCCGTTATTACATATTATCTTGTAGCACAACTAAATCTGATTGGGTTGAGTATTTTCGGCTTTCCTAAAATAATATGGGCCATCCATGTCAAATGAGGTTGGGCTCTATTCAGTGTCCGGCCCATATAAGTATTACAACTGCTCATCTCCTAAACGAGTCCATCCACGATATCCACATTTTTCTAGTGATATGTGCAGTTCAGATATTTGTCTGATTACGAGCATCTCCCTGTCTCGCATGGTACCTCTAACCTCCTTGTTCTTTGTTTATCGAAAGAGTTTTACGATTTCAGAAGATGTGAACAAACGTGCATAAATGCACATAAAGCTGATCACTCCACTTCCGGTTTTCCTCATACAGCTGCTTTCTGTCTTTCAATTCCACTTGTCCACTTCTTATTGGATTTTATTGATCTCCAATTATTTGTGCATATCCTCATCTTACTCTTATTTCATACCCAATACAATAATCACTAAAAAATGCCACAATAATGAAATTCAGGTATACTAGAAAAATATTTAGTTTTTATTATATGTTACCCGGAAATGTTTGGAGTTTCAAAAACAAGGAAACGACAATCTTAAATTTAGCGAAAAGGAAACCGCAAGGAAAACAATAATATAATTATATGTTATTTCAAAGATAAAAATGTATGATGTATATGTCCCGATATAATGCGTATATCACGATATACTAATGCATAATTAAATATACTCAAATTATTCAATTATTTATAACAAAAGTACGGGAAAAAAGAAGATGTGTTTGGTGAGCTATCGAGAACAAGTGAACAACCGCTTAATGTATATCAGGGTCAAATTGCATTAAATATATAATTTCAATAACAGGTTTGAAATGAATAATATATAATTAGATATAATAAAAAACGTCATTTAAAATGTAGAATTTACCTTTTTATAACCAACGAAAACGATCAACTAACTCCAGAAAACATTTTAAAAAAATTCGTGTTCGAATTTCCGACACAAGAGACTCATATCATACTCCGTAGATCATATGCGCCCGAACATTTTAAACGCCTCTGACTCGAACAAATGGATGATTTTGAAAGTTGATTTGGCAAAGGCTTATGATAGGGTTAAGTGGGATTTCCTACGCTCGGTTTTGACGCAGACTGGAATTCCACGCCACCTGATCGAGACCATTATGCAATGCCAGACAAGAGGACGTGTGAACCTGCTTTGGAATGGAAATAAGGCCGGTGGATTCAATCCATCTCGGGGGATCCGACACGGCGATCCTCTATCGCCTTACCTGTTTATTCTTTGTATGGAAAAGCTGTCACATATCATTCAATCGACGGTCACTGATGGATCCTGGATTCCTATCTCAGTGGGTAACGTTCAATTATCCCATCTATTCTTCGCAAATGATCTAGTCCTATTTGCTCAGGCCACTGCTCAGCAAGCTTTAGTGATAAAGTCGTGTCTGGACCGTTTCTGCAGCAGCTCAGGTGAGAAAGTAAATTATGAGAAAAGCAGCATCTTATTCGCTAAGTCCGTTTCCCCTATTATGACTCAAGTCATCAGTGATCTCATGGCCATGCCCATCTCTACTGACTTCGGGAATTACTTGGGGGTATCCATTGCTGTCGGACGCATGACAAAGGATATATACAGATTCATTCTTGAAAAAATTGAAGGGCGGCTGAGTGGGTGGTGTTGGAGCCCAGAAATTGTAATCTCGCGACACAACACCTCGCGAGACACAGGGAGTCAAATCTTCGAAGGAATACCGAGGACCTCTTCCGCAATTCTGGACAAACAACTTGTATTCTGTACTTCACTCGATCAAACTTAGCCCTTCGTCATCTTCTCTCTAAGAACCAATCTTGTTCTTGAGCCCTGAGGTACCTGCGCAACCAAACCAGGAGGGGGTGGCTCCGGATTTGGCTCTCCGACGCTCAAGTCAGCAAATGTGAAAATAAGCAATCAAAGACAATGCAATTTGACACAAAAGCAAGAGAGAATAAGAAGAAGTAAGTCAATGAAAAGAAGGACTCAAAACACCATTTGAAGCTTAGTAAGCTCTTTGCTACAATCACCCAAATAACTTCAGAAATCACTCATTTCAACATCAAAAGCTCGATTGCAACACCGAGAGTCATAATCCAAGTGCTGATCGTCCAAACGCCTCAAGGAGAAGGTCGTTTAGGAAGATTGAAGCTCTGGATTGCCTCTGTGTTTTTAGCTCTCGAGAGAAAGAAGAAAGGAGAATATTTCCGGTAAATGATGCTCTGTCCTTCTCTCTCTATTCGGCTACGCTCTTATACTCTCGCCAGGGGCCCACGCGAGTCAATTACCATTTTTCCCCTCCGATATCTGATCTCCTCGGATCCCCTTTTTGGGCTTCGTATGCTTATGGGCCGCTTTCGTTCCTCTGGGCTGACTTTATGGGCCGTCCTTGGTCGCGTCTTCTGGGCCTAACTCGATTCTCTTTTGGTTTCGCGAGCCCATCGAGAACCGGCTCCAACATCCAGCCCCCAAGCTTTTATGCTGAATAGCCTAAGGCTTGGGTTTGTCTCCTTGAAGTCGCGTTCTCGATGTGATTCCTTCTTTCGACTTTGTATGATTACATCGCGTATTCTGGTCGCGTGTGTGCCTGCTAAATTTCTCGGAGCGACGTTTCGAATTCAAAAACCTTTACGAATTCCCGCGCTGGGCGCATGTTATCCACGTGTCGTCTTCTGATTGCATCTTCTTTTTTCGGTTTTTCTTTATAAATACCCATCTTCGTCTTTCTCCTCTCAATCCGTCATAAATCTTCTTTGCTCTCTGTAAAACTTCGAATAAAACACCCCGTCGGTGCTCTCCTTTCTTTTCTACCGTCGTCCTCGCCGCCGTTCTCACCCGGTTTTCGATGGCAGGTTAGTCTATCGCTCTTCCTTTTCTTTTCTTCTTCGTAAATGTTTGTATTAGTTTGATTTTAGGGTTTTCTAGAGATTCGACATTCGTGTTCTTCGTACTTGATAACTATTGTCAGAGTTTTTGCTCGGGCTCCTCATTTTGACAGATCTCCCTTAGAGATTGCTTGCCTATTCGGTGTTTCCTGTGCCGGATTCCCTTTCCAACTCTTATTTTTCAAGATGTTGTCTAGAAAGATACACTCTTTTCGGTCAATTTCGCCATTTCAGACCTTTACAAGATTCTCCGTGTTCTTGGCCCTGGTTCATTTCAATGTCGTTTCAACTTCTCCTTTGATCTTCCGAGTTTCAGTTTTTCCAGGGATTTCTTGTTTGTTCACCTCCCCTCGCCTCGCGTTGTTCCCACTCGCGATTTTCTCCTCTTGTTTTCTCTTTCCGTCCCTGGAAAACTGAATCTTACTTTGCCTATGCTTTCAGGCAGCGATGATTTCTCCGAACGTTCAGCTCCGGCTGAGTATTCGGGGCGCACAACGTCTGGTTCCGAGCAGGGCTTTGGTGGTTGCGAGCCTAGTTCTCGTAAGCGATCTCGCGTGACCGGCAAATCCAAACGGAGTAAGGCGAAGAAGTCCAAGAAATCCAAAACCAGGCTCCCGTCTCGCGTGATTTAGGAGCGAGCCGAGACCGATTATGGTCAATTTACTCGTTTCTTCTCCCATAAGGGGTCCTTACCCCACATAATAATAGAGAAACCCTTCCTCGCGGATCCGGGCCGAATAAGTATTTTAACGAAGAGAATAAAACACACTCGCACCTTAATTTCTAACACGTCCCATCGCAACAGTCTTGGCTTTGATGATCTTCGCTATTTCGCTATGCGATACCCTTTTCCTGAAGGAACTATTTTCGCCCTTCCCGACCACGAGGGCACTTCTCTTGACCAATACGGGTCCTTCTTCGCTTTAAGCAGGCAATCTTTAGAAGCTGACTTCCGTCTCCCGTGGACGTCCTTTCAGACTGAAGTGATGGCGGATTTAGGCTTCAGTCCTTCACAGATGCATCCAAACTTCTGGAGTTCGTTGATCGTATACACCATGCGATGTCAGGATATTGGGATAGTCCCCAATACGCCTCACTATGCTCTTATTAATTCATTTAAGAAGAACTCTCGCGAGGATGGGTTTTATACCGCTCAAGCCAAGACTCCTAGTGCCTTCCAATTGCCTTCGAAGATTGATGGGTGGAAAACGTGCTGGTTCTTAGTTCGTCCCCCGCTTGGTTCCGACATCTCTGTTCAAGTTCGTGAGCCTCATGCGAGAAAGGCTCCTTGCTTCTTTCAAAAGGAGACTCGCGATAAATTCATTCGTGATTACAAGGATTATCCTGACAAAGCTGTTCAAAAATGATTTGAGCTGACAATCTCGGATGCCTTACTGGTTGCTAGGGGACTTAGCCTTAAAGCCCATGCCAGAGGTTCTTGATCGTGTGTTTGCTCTTAGCGCTTGCGTTTTTAGTATGCTTACTCGTGTGGTTGTTTTTGCAGACGCTGACATGTTCTCCGATCTCCCGAATTTGGATGGGTTGGTTTTCGACGAGACCGACTCCCTCACTCTCGCGACTCCTTCTCACAACATTCCTTCTGCTCCCGGCGTGACTATCGCTTCTCCTCTTCCTGCTGCATTGGAGTCGCCGGTTGAGGTTGCGACCACCGTTCCTGAGGAGGTCCCTCGGTCCAAGAGACCTCACTCTGTTTCAGACAAGGTGAGAGAAAAAACCACTGGGCCGGAGTCGTCACGCGACCGCCCGTCTCGCGATAAGGGGAAACAAAAAGTGTCTGAGAGAAATCGCAAAAGAACGACGGAGGTGGAGTTTGTTTCGTCTCCAGAGCCTACTGATTCTCCTGTCGTGAATCCTACTTTCATTCACGGTTTATCCACCACGCGTGCCTTCTTTGCTTCAATTCCAACTACTTTTCCTCCTGAACCTAGCCTTTATGAGGAAGTCTCGGATAGACCTAGTGGCTTGTCTAAGTTACTCTTTGCAGTAAGTTTCGCATTTTTATTTACTTCTTGTTTCTTTGGGGTCTTTTTAATCCTGGAGTTGGTCGTTTTGCAGGGGATGAGTATTATTGCGAGCGCAAGTCGGAGGGTGCTCGCGGCTAAGGATAAACTTAAAGAGTTGATGGAGGAGGACCAGTCGATCCGCGATGCTAATAGAGCGGCTAAGTCTCGTCTTATGGGAGAAAAGAAAGCTTTGGAGGTGGAGCTTTCGAAGGCTAATGCGCTATTGGAATCTAAGGACGCGAAGATAAAAGAGCTGGAGGCACAACTTGCGTATGAGAGGTCCACCCATGTCAACATCGTCACTGAATATAACACGCAAGTGAACGACCTCAGACAAGAGAATGAGAAACTTCACGCGACGATGTCCGAGAGAATTGCTTATGAGAGAAATATGGCAGTGGAAGAGTATTGCGGCGGTTACCGTCAACGCGTTCGCGTGGATTTTTACAAGAATGTTGTCAATACGCTTCTCCTTTGCATGGTGAAGGTTCAGATGCGGAAGTACAAAGTCAAAGATTTCCCCTTCAGTGCTCAAGATGTATGTGGTTTTTCCACTGACCTTCCTAAGTATGAGCCCCCGGTGCCGGGAACCTTTATTGATGACGGGGATGCTCCACTCGAGGCCTGGGGTGTAACTCATCTTGCTCCTAAGAAAGGTATCGTTAAAGGTAAGGAGAACCAAGTGCCCAAGCCTCCTCTTCCGAAGATGGCCACTCCGCCTCCGCCCGAAAGCTTGGAATCTGCTCCTCACGCGTTGCCGAGTCCTCCATCTCCGGCCCTCTCTCCTCGTAAGAGAAAGGTATTCGCGCCCGATGCTCTTCTCGACACCATTCAACCCTTCCTGAAGCGTTCATGCTTAGATCAGGCGGGGGGGGGGGGGTCAGGATCGCGGGTGGTTGACGCTCAGGATGTCGTTGTGGATTTGGAGGCGGATAGCATAGGGGATACCGAGACTGCTCCTGAGACTGTCGCAAAGTGATGTTTATTATTTCCGCTCTTGTCTTGTGTTTCGAACCTTCTGACACATGGCCTGGTGGTCTTTCGAACAATATATGTTTTTGGTGCAACTGTTGCGAGACTAGGCTCTTATGTAATTATACTTTTTAATGCGGCCATGGTGGTCGCGAGCTATATGCTCTTGTGCTCTCTATTTTGGGTTTTATTTATCCTTCTGCTTGTTTTGTTCACACTTATCTCGCCTCATTCCCCTCTTTTTGTGTTTCGGAAAAGTGCAGTAATTTTGCGAAAAATAAAACGTAAGAGATAAGTGTTTCATAACTACGATCCCTCTTATATAGTAAAATATGAAACTGACGGTGTTACATAGGTTTTTGCGAAACAATCATAAAGCATTGCAAACCATTCTCTTGTTAGCTATCACACGAACTTTCCACGCGAGTCCTGTAAGGCAACGAGAGAGCCATGTACGCGTGGTTAGGTTACAAATATTATTTGTGTAACCGAGGGACTTTTACTTTCCGTCTACTTACCTGGTCACTGCGTTTGCTCTATGGTGACAGGGCTTCGCGCTTTAGCTCTTTGCTGCTTTTGATACTCGCGAGGGTTGTCCTGTATTGGTATGTCCTTTTTGGGTTATCTTTGCGTTTTGATAACGCTTCTAGATATCTGAAAAGGCGATGTTTTTTACCTGAGCTCTTATAGTCGCGAAGCCTCAGGACATCCCTTGAGTTTTTCTTCTGCACGGTTGTTGTAGAAAACTTCTTGATTTAGTAGAGATGATCTGGGTATGAAGTGGTCGCCATTTTTGAATTTCTTCCGCGATGTGAGCCTCTTTTATGTTCATTGCGGAGGACATTAAGCACTGCACATGTAGGGAGGCTTTTAGTACTTGGTCTTTATTCTTTAGATAGTTAAGAAACTTTTAAAGGATGCGTGAGCCATGATGTGAATGGGGTTTGCTGGGTGAAGGTCCTTCTCTCTCAGCCCAGCAAACTGCCTTTGCGAGGAAAGCGGGACTTTTCACCTCCCCCTATCGCTTTTATCTCACAACGTGGGTTGGTGTGTATGCACCAGCCCAGCGTTCACGTCTTTTCGCGACATGGGGGGGTTTAGCCTATCCCAGTGAAGCGGACTCATGGCGGGTGAGCTCGTTGGCGTAAACCCGTCCATGCTTTCGCGACCGAGAAGAGTTTTTTAGCTCAACCTTGGAAGCTGGACACGCGACCTGGGGTTTTTTTTTAGCCCAGCCCCGTGAAGCGGACTCATGGCGGGTGAGCTCGTTGGCGTAAACCCGTTCATGCTTTCGCGACCAAGGAGAGTTTTTTTGGCTCAACCTTGGAAGCTGGACACGCGACCTGGGGGGGTTTAGCCCAACCCAGTGAAGCGGACTCATGGCGGGTGAGCTCGTTGGTGTAAACCCGTCCATGCTTTCGCGGCCAAGGAGAGTTTTTTAGCTCAACCTTGGAAGCTGGATACCCGACCTGGGGTTTTTTTTAGCCCAGCCCAGTGAAGCGGACTCATGGTGGGTGAGCTCGTTGGCGTAAACTCGTCCATGCTTTCGCGACCAAGGAGAGTTTTTTAGCTCAACCTTGGAAGCTGGACACGCGACCTGGGGTTTTTTTTTAGCCCAACCCAGTGAAGCAGACTCATGGCGGGTGAGCTCGTTGGCGTAAACCCGTCCACGCTTTCGCGACCAAGGAGAGTTGTTTAGCTCAACCTTGGAAGCTGGACACGCGACCTGGGGGGTTTTTTAGCCCAACTCAGTGAAGCGGACTCATGGCGGGTGAGCTCGTTGGCGTAAACCCGTCCATGCTTTCGCGACCAAGGAGAGTTTTTTAGCTCAATCTTGGAAGCTGGACACGCGACCTGGGTTTTTTTTTAGCCCAGCCCAGTGAAGCGGACTCATGGCGGGTGAACTCGTTGGCGTAAACCCGTCTATGCTTTCGTGACCAAGGAGAGTTTTTTAGCTCAACCTTGGAAGCTGGACACGCGACCTGGGGTTTTTTTTTAGCCCAGCCCAGTGAAGCGGACTTGACGACTTTTTGTCTTTTGAGTTGGAGCGCTACCTTTTTTGGTAGACGAGCATTGGTCGACCAGGCTGCGATACTTATTCTTTCGTAACCCAGACTCGCGTGCTAACGAATTGCTGGTTCCACAACCTGTACTTATCATGCCATAGTGATCGACTGTTTTAGTGTCTTGAGGTGATAAGAATTGCGATCAGGGATAAGAAAAAATTTTGCTAAAATTTGGTAAGCGTACCTGGGTTTTGTGGGAGGACTAGGCATAGAAGCGACGAAGTCGCATCACGTTCCAAGAGTTGGCAATGTGATTCCCGGAGTGATCCTTGAGACGATATGCCCCGGGTGCGACTTCGCGATCTATAATGTAGGGTCCTTCCCAGTTGGGGTCGAGCTTTCCTCCTTCTGTCTTGCGGAGCATGAGGTCTCCTCTGGCGAACCCCTTATCTTAACGTGCTTGTTATAATATTTCGCGACGCTGGCTTTGTGATTGGCCGCTCTGATAGTAGCCAGGTCGCGAGTTTCTTCCCGCATCTGCAACTCTAGCTGCATTTTTTCGTCATTGTCGATCGGGTTATACTGAATGACGCGGTCCATGGGCACAATGAACTCGACTGGCACTGTGGCTTCTACTCCATAAGCGAGAGCAAAAGGTGTTTCCCCGGTTTCTTTCTTTACTGTGGTTCTGTTTGCCCAGAGTACTAGAGGTAATACTTCGGCCCACTTGCCTTTGGAGCCTTCTAACCGCCTTTTCAGGTCCATGACAATACTTTTGTTCACAGACTCTACTTGGCCATTGCAATGCGGGTGAGCGACTGACGCGATTCTTAAGGCGATCCCCATGTCACTACACCACGCGAGTAGCTGTGGCGAATTGAATTGTGGTCCTCTGTCGGTTACGATCTCGTGAGGGAGGCCGTATCTGCAGATGATATTCCTCCACAAGAACCTTTTAACTGCTGGGACGGTAGTACTCGCGAGAGCCTCAGATTCGATCCATTTGGTGAAATAATCAACTGCTAAAATGATGTACTCCAGTTGACCAGGTGCTTTTGGCTTGAAAGGTCCTAACAGATCTAGCCCCCACATCGCGAAGGGACATGGGCTAGACATTATCTGTAGCTCTACACCTGGTTGATGGGAAGCTGGAGCAAAATACTGACATGGCTTACAGTTCTGCGACTCGCGTTGTGCGTCTTGTTTCATGGTGGGCCAGAAGCTACCTTGTCTTAATGCTTTGTAGACCATAGGTCTCCAACCTACGTGGGTTCCGCGCAACCCCGCGTGCAGCTCTCTTATAAGCACGTCACTGTCTCTCTTTGACAAACACCTGAGCTCGCGCGGCCCATACCCTCTTTTGTAGAGTCTCCCGCGACACATGTAGAAACGCACAGCCATAGAGACAAGTTTTCTCATTTCTTTTGGATCCGAGGGTCCGGCTCCGTTTGCAAGATATTGAATTATAGGGGTGCGCCAGTCACTGACTGGCTCGTCTATTTCCATCAGCTCCACCTGATTACTAACGGCGCTCTCAGACTTTACCAACCAGAAGTATTGGCTCTTTCCATCCTTGAAAATGACAGTAGAATTCCCATCGAGATGTTCCATATTCGCGTACTGAGCTTGGGAACCTCGCTTCGCGAGTTCATCGGCTCGCGTGTTTTCCTCCCTCGAGATTGTTTCAATCTCGAAATGCCTGAATAATGAAATCAAGGTGGTAGCCCTTGCGTGATATCTGGGGAGATTGCCTGTCCAAGCTTCGTAGGTCCCCTTGATCTAATTCACAACAATCTGAGAGTCGCAAAGACACTTCACCACGTGAATGCCCGCGTGAATCGCAATTTCCAATCCTGCGATGAGCGCTTCATATTCTGCTTCGTTATTAGTAGCTTTGAATTTTAATGCAATCACGTGGTCGACCTTATCCCCGGCTGGGGATGTCAAGACGACCCCCGCCCCGTAACCATTTACATTTACTGCCCCGTCAATGTGCATAACCCACGCGGGGTCCTCTGGAGCTATATCATTTCTTTCTAACTCTCTGAAACTTGTCTCAACAATGAAATCAGCCAAAGCTTGCGCTTTGATGATGGGTAACGGTCTATAGACTACGTCAAATTCAGTCATCTCAATCACCCACTTTGCGAGCCTTCTGGAGGTTGTTGGTTTACTCATGAAAGATGAGAGTGGTAAATCTGTCAACACCACGATAGGGTGAGCGTGGAAATAAGGTTGGAGCTTGCGAGCGGCTGTTACCAACGCGAGTACTGCTTTCTCAACGGGTGAATATCTGGTCTCGGCCGACAGAAGTGATTTACTGACGAAATAGACAGGGACCTGCTGCTCCCTTACCAATACTCCGCTAACAGCACGCGTACCGGCCGCGAGGTACAACTGTAAGCCTTCACCAGGCACTGGTGACACAAGTGTTGGGAGTTTAGCCAAGTGCTCTTTGAGGCTTATAAACGCCCTTTCGCACTCCTCAGTCCATTCGAAGCTTTTCGGTTTCCTTAATATGTCAAAGAAAGGGAGGTTACGTTCCGCGAGCTTGGCGCAAAACCTCCCGAGGTAGTTAACCTTCCCTACAAACCTTTGGACGTCGTGAGTGGATCTTGGCGGTTGCAGATCTATTACAGCTTGGACCTTGTTCGGATTGACCTCGATGTCGCGTGCGCTGATCTGAAATCCCAGGAATTTGCCTTCGGTGACCCCGAAGACACATTTCTCGGGATTAAGGCTCATATTGTACCTTCTCAGAGTCTCAAAAACTCCCGCCAGGTCGCGAGCGTGATCTTCCTGCTTCTTGCTCTTAACTACTATATCATCAACATAGGCTTCCACGGTGTCACCCCTTTGCTCGCTAAAGATCATGTCCACTAGCCTCTGGAATGTGGCTCCCGCGTTCTTCAAGCCAAATGGCATTACTTTATAGCAGAAGGTTCCCTTGTCTGTTATAAAAGTCGTGTGTCCCGAGTCGGCTGGATTCATCATGACCTGGTTGTACCCCGAGTACGCGTCCAGAAAACTCAGAGCTTCATGACCTGCGGTGGAGTCTACTAACTGGTCGATAGAAGGTAACGGGTAGCTGTCTTTGGGGCATGCCTTATTGAGACTAGTGAAATCTACGCACATGCGCCATTTTCCTGTCCCTTTAGGATTTTTCTCCACCATTACTACATTTGACAACCACATCGGGTATTGTACTGGCTTAACAAACCTTGCTTTTAACAACTTCGCGAGTTCAACAGCAGCGGCCGCGTTCTTTGGTCCTGCCTGCTTTCGCTTTTTCTGACTATGCGGCTTAATCTCTAGACTAATGTTCAGGGAGTGAGTCATTACGCTCGCAGGAATCCCCTTCAAATCTTTTGGCTTCCACGCGAATACATCCCGGGAGCGGGCGAGCAAGGTCTCAATATCTTGCACAACTTTCTGGTCCAGTCTTCCTCCTACGTAGAGCTTTTCCTCTTTGTTGAGGAATGGAGTGATCGTCTGCTTTTCAAACCCATCAAAATGTGGTTTGTGTCCCTCTTCTTCTTCGCCAGTATCTCGCGACCTCGGAGAGGCACGTACCTCCAACTCGGCCTCCCCAATCACGTGAGGCAACCCTGGATTAAATAACTGGTTGGCGAACAAAGCCTTGGTGCTGCCCTTTTCGGATGATGCGTAGCAGATGCAGCTCTCCTCTTTGTTTCCCCTCGCGACTCCTACTCCGAACGACGTTGGGAACTTAAGGCAAAAGTGACAGATTGACACGATCGCTTCGAACTTGCACAGAGTCTCGCGTCCCAGTATCGCATTGTAGGAGGATGTTATCGGGATTACCACAAAGTCTAATTTTTCTGATCTTCTTGACCCAGTTTCTTCACCCATGATGAGATCTAGGGTGACAACGCCCAGGGCCCTCACTCTGTCACCCGCGAAGCCTACCAGCGTGGTTTTAGTAGGCCTGAGTGTAGACTAATCAATGCCCATTTTCTCGAACGCGTCCCAGTATAGTATATCGGCCGAGCTCCCCGTGTCAACAAGAATTCTTTTCACAAGTTTGGTTCCAATTTGAGCATGGATGACTAGTGGGTCAGCGGCTTCGACGGCCCAGGTATCTACCTCCTTGTCGTTGAAGACAAGTGTGTAAGGCTCAGATTGCGGTCTCGCGATGCTGTAAACTGGCTTTCCCTGAGGATTGGGTGCGTTGTTTATGAGCCTTTGCTCTCGTTTGCCGAGGGGAACGGGTTCATGGCGGCCTGCAATTGTTCCTACATGGTCATCCAGGCGAGGGAGGTTCTGGTTTGGGTGGCGATTGGGACCCTGATTTTGGTCATTCCTCGCGGGGATTTGTTGCCTGATTTCATTCTGATTTCTACCTCCACCTCTAACTCTTACCCCCCCCCCCCCCCTCTTGGATTGTCGCGACCCCTGTCACCATTTCCTCTCTGAGCAGTCAAGACTTCCTGTTCTCTCGGATGGTGAGGTCGCGACCTGCATTCTTCTGTAGGGTGAGTATCCACTCTATGGTACTCACACCACATTGCTGGCGCGTTGCGACCACGGCCGCGATCCCCCCCCCCCCCCCCTTTGATCCTCGCGACGGTTATCCTGCTCGGCTACGAAATTCTGCGAGTGAAACCGATTATGATCATGATTCTGGCCCCTGAACTGCTTCTGACCCTGACCCTGATCTTGAATCTGCAAACTGGGTGCTCGCGAGTCGCTCTGTTCCTTTCCCTGATTACCCTGATGGGGCTTGTTACCCCAGTTCTGGTTGTCTTTCTTTTGACCCTGAGCAGACTTATTCTGATTGTTTCCTTTCGACGCGGAACCTGAGTGTGCTTCCACATTAATTTTTGTATACGCTCTCTCGAGCATGCCCTGGTAATCTAAATATTTCTTGCGGTATAAGTATTGCTTGAAGGAACTTCCATCTGTGAGACCGTCCAGGAATGCGACCCGAGCAGTTTTGTCATGAAAATCTTCGGCCTCTAAGATCTTTTCTGAGAACCTCTTGACATAACCCTCTAGTGATTCGTTTGGTCCTTGTTTGACACTTTGCATAGTCACTTTTCTTTTCTTTGAGGACCCAAAGTGCAATAAGAAACTCTTTTCTAGATCAGCGAAAGAATGGATACTCCCTGACGGTTGGTTAAGCATCCAGGTCATGGCGGGACCCGCGAGGGTGCCTGAGAAGCCTTTGCACATCGTGGCTTCATCAGGGCACCTCGCGAGCATAGCATATTTGTAGCATGCCAGGTGCTCGCTGGGATCTTCTTTGCCGTTGTATTCTTTGATAACAGGGAATCTGAAATCAGGTAGAGGAACTGACCTGACTATGTGGTCCGCGAAAGCATTCGGGCCGAACAAGGCTGACGGATTAACGGATGGATAGACCTCGTAAGCCTGTCGTGGATAGGCTGCCTGGTTGTAATAAGGTTCCCCCTCATACTGGTAGCGAGAGGGTCCTCGCTCGGCTCGAATCCCATATCCCCTCGTCTCGGTTCTTCCCCTGTAAGATTGGTTCTCTATGTAACTCGCGGGAGCTTGATTCAAATCAAACCTACTAGGGTGACTAGCCCTTTCGCGTCCCTCGACCCCGAGTCTACGCGATACTGAGATCCTGTCATCGGGTATGTGCTCAACACTCTCCTCTGCGACAAGCTTCTCCCGATTACCCTGATTCCGCTCTTGCTCGCGGGCCTCAGCCCTCTGTTGCTCTTGGTTTTGACCCCCGCCTGTGTTTTGTCCCAACGCCTGAAGGAATGCGCGATACTAAACCAGCGCGGGTCCTACCAGAACAATCTCTTCCTCGTCTACGAGTGGAAGGGGTGCCCGCAAGTTGTTTACCTCTTGCTGCGTTCTCGTCTGGAGAGGGGTGTTGTTAACGGCACCACTTCCCTCACCACCAGTATTCATCCTCAGTCTGTCGGCTAAATATCAAAAACACGCGGAACTTTGTAATAAGCCTTACTTGCGCGAGGAGGTCCCCACGGTCGGCGCCAGTGTTGGAGCCCAGAAATTGTAATCTCACGACACAACACCTCGCGAGACACAGGGAGTCAAATCTTCGAAGGAATACCGAGGACCTCTTCCGCAATTCTGGACAAACAACTTGTATTCTGTACTTCACTCGATCAAACTTAGCCCTTCGTCATCTTCTCCCTAAGAACCAATCTTGTTCTTGAGCCCTGAGGTACCTGCGCAACCAAACCGGGAGGGGGTGGCTCCGGATTTGGCTCTCCGACGCTCAAATCAGCAAATGTGCAAATAAGCAATCAAAGACAATGCAATTTGACACAAAAGCAAGAGAGAATAGGAAGAAGTAAGCCAATGAAAAGAAGGAATCAAAACACCATTTGAAGCTTCGTAAGCTCTTTGCTACAATCACCCAAATAACTTCAGAAATCACTCATTTCAACATTAAAAGCTCGATTGCAACACCGAGAGTCATAATCCAAGTGTTGATCGTCCAAACGCCTCAAGGAGAAGGTCGTTTAGGAAGATTGAAGCTCCGGACTGCCTCTGTGTTTTTAGCTCTCGAGAGGAAGAAGAAAGGAGAATATTTCCGGTAAATGATGCTCTGTCCTTCTCTCTCTATTCGGTTACGCTCTTATACTCTCGCCAGGGGCCACGCGAGTCAATTACCATTTTGCCCCTCCAATATCTGATCTCGTCGGATCTCCTTTTTGGGCTTCGTATGCTTATGAGCCGTTTTCGTTCCTCTGGGCTGACTTTATGGGCCGTTCTTGGTCGCGTCTTCTGGACCTAACTCGATTCTCTTTGGATTTTGCGAGCCCATCGAGAACCGGCTCCAACAGGTGGAAGTCACGCAACCTTTCTCTAGCAGGCAGAGTCACTCTTGCAAACTCTGTATTGTCACAAGACTGAACAACCAGTTGGCTCCAGTTCAGCAGACAAAGTGGTCGAGACCCGCTGCAGGTTGGGTTAAATTAAATACTGACGGAGCTTTGAAGGGGAACCCGGGAATCTCAGGTGGCGGTGGCGTCTTTAGGGATGAAGAAGGCCGATTCCTGAAGGGCTTCTTCTTCTCCAAAGGCATCTGTTCTGCGCTGAAGATCGAACTGGAAGCCATATTGATGGGATTGCGCATAGCTGCAGAATTCAACGGCTTGTTGTTGAAACGGACTGTTTGGTGGCTTTCACATTACTACAGTACAAAAAAGACAGCTTATGACCCACCCAGATATTTACTTGATCGAAGATTGTTGGAAGCTCCTCGATGACAACCCTTGGACCGTCACACTCTCGCACACCAGACGGTCCAATAATGCAGTGGCGGAGGATTTTGCACAGTTATCTTTTGACTTTCGTTTTATTCCCCCTAATATCTTGCATTTGTATGACTTTGATCTATCTGCTTCGGCGGAAGGGACAGATTTTCATTAATAAAACTGTGCTGCTGGGCTAGGCCCTTTTGATGACCAATAAAAAATATGCGCCCGAACATATAAAGGGCCTGCATGTCATAGTGACTGACAGTATTCCGTATCAAATCAATCACCAAAAAAAGTGGGTACTTAATCAACGGTGAATATGAAGCAACGTGGACGGACAAGAGCCACACAGGTTTCGTTTTCTAATTGGCTTCCGTCGCATCATATCTATCGCTGTAATAAAATGGGCCCACATAAAACCAATATGTGGGCCCTCCTTTTGAAAATGCAGATCAATAAAAAAGAAGTTAGCGCGCTGTCAAATTGTGAAGGATGCACGTATAAGGGTCAATTGTCATCTTCTCCATCTCGTATCCAACGGAAAATCGGAGCCACAATTACTGCAAATTCTGCACTAGATCCAGGTAAATTTAGCCTCTTTTAATTCTTCTCGCATTTCTCTAGTATTTTCCTGCTCTTAATTCCGAATGTGATGGGAGTAAAAATTGATAAAATGATTGATTTGATTCTGATTATTGTTCATAGATTGTGTTGATAGAGTTAGTGTTAAGCTCGATGTGGAGCTGTTCGTGATTAATTTTCGTTGATTCTTGCTTCTTTTGAATTTTAGGGTTTGTTATGGGGACTAATCTGAATTTCAAATCATTTGGGGATGAACCGCCTGTTGATGGAGGAGGTAGTGGAAGACAGTCAGGGGTTTTCAATTTCCCACTACCGAGACAGACATCGATATATACATTAACATTCGATGAGTTTCGGAATAGCTTGGGGAAGGAATTTGGATCACTTAACATGGATGAGCTGATGAAAAGCATTTGGACTGCTGAAGAGACACAAAATATGGCCTCAGCATCTGCTGTTAACCAGGGAAATTATCTGCAGAGACAAGGATCGCTTACGCTACCGCGAACACTGAGCCAGAAGACGGTAGATGAGGTGTGGAGGGACATGTCGAAGGATTTTAATCCCGGGAAGGAAGCTGATGTGGGACAGACAGCACAAAGAGAGGCGACTTTAGCAGAGATTACTTTAGAGGAGTTTCTGGTAAGGGCTGGAGTTGTTAGAGAAGATGTGCAGGCTAATAATACTATTGCGAAAAGTACAGGTTTCGGGATTGATTTTCAGCAGGGTGGTAATACTAACAATACTGGTTTAGGAATTGTACCACAAATTCCACAGCCGGCTGTTGCTGTTGGATTTTCGAATCAGACGGTTAATGGTAATTTGGGTCAGGGATTTGGCCTGCAAGGTGGAGTGATTGGTGTTGCTAACGGGTCTCCTGCTAATTTGTCATCTGATGGGATTGCAAAGCGAAATGGGGATATGCCTTTTGTGTCGTCAGCTCCTTATGCGTTTGGTGGAGGGTTTCGAGGTAGGAGGAGTAGTAATACTGTGGAGAAGGTGATTGAGAGACGACAGAAGCGTATGATAAAGAATAGAGAATCTGCTGCAAGGTCAAGAGCCAGGAAACAGGTGATTGATTTTATTTTTCCTAAGATTGGCATGGTTGTCTGTATTAGGAAACATTCTCAAGTATTATGAAAGTCAATGATGTTCTTGTCGGTTTTTTAACTGACATGTCATTCATCTTAGGCATACACAACGGATCTGGAAGAGGAAGTAGCAAAACTTAAAGAGGAAAATGAAGAATTACGGATTAAAGAGGTGCCTCGGGTTTTTCTTTTTGAGTTGATAGGCAATTCTGCCTTACTTTGTCTTCCTTTTTAGTATATTTTGTGCCTCAATGAGTTTTTGGTAATGCAGGAAGAGATCAAGGAGATGCATAAGAATATGGTACTTTCTATTGTTACTTAGATTGGCATTTCCCCAATCTGCTCTTCTCTGGAAATTGCTTTTTATCATTTTTGTATACTTGTAAGTTGTAACAGTCTCACCATTTTCGCCTTTTCAGATATTAGAGATGATGAAGCTGCAACGATGTGGAACCAAGAAGAGACGCTTAAGGAGGACACAGACGGGTGTGTGGTGAAACCACAATGGAGTGAGTTGAAGAGTCCAGACTCGCTGTTACAGTCACAAAGACATGGGTAGACAAATATTTTATTGTTAGATTAAACCCTTTGTAAAATGTCAACTTATTGTTAGTATCTAGCAATCATCAGAGTCAAGCTTAGCCTGCATAGGCTCATGCTAATGTGTGATATATGTAACACCAGTGGATGTGTAAGTTTTAGGTGCATATCCTGTTGTTGTTTGTTCTCTTTTGATCCATGTAGCCATGTATGTACTCTTATGCCATGTGCAATAAATAGGCTAAATTTGCCCTTTTCATCTATAACCATACATGCAAAGCTAAGGATTATTTTGGTAGGCCTGGAAACTTCTCAAACATCATAGGATCGCAGAAAGATGCATTACATCTGAAGATATTTGAGTACTGTATAATAATACAAACACTTCAGATTTGCTCACACACGAGCAAGCTGAGCCTTTTTCCGTGATCGAACTCTTTGAACAATTGACTGAAATCGATTATGCTGCCTAAATAATGAAAGGCCTGATACTACTGTTGTTTTACCACTGACTGTGCTCTGAATTTCACTTCCCATAAGCAGTGGTGAAATTTCTGGTAGAAAATCAATTCCTGCCAAGTGCTGAGCCCACTTGTATGGGCGCAGTACTCGTTTTTCATCGAATGATTTCCCTTCTTCCAATAACAGCTTAGCAGACTGCAGCATATGCAAAAAAAAATGAAAATTAAACAAATTGATTCAACTAGTGGCATAAATTACAGATTTGAATGAAAGAAAATGTATAATACCTGGTGAGGAAGTTCAAGGCCAGCATCATCAGGAAACAAGTTGTACAATATGCTATTTTCTGGTTCTTCATCAGATTCCTCTATCCCCACACATACAACATTCAACTTAACCAAGTATTCAAACTCCAAAGTCACAAGATTTGCTGGCTTGGGATTGAGCAAATCATCATCGTATATGTGGAGAATAACTCTTAAAGGGTGTGTTTGATAAATTTCAGCTTGGTCAACAGACTCTCTCCCAACAGCGTTCTTTGGGCGTTTTCTCCTTCTCTGATGATCATCTTCCTCACCATGCAAGTTATCATCCACGTTCAATGATTTCTCTGATCATCAACATTAACATGGGAAAAATAAATACTACTACGTAAGTGTTTAATAGAGAGAAAAAAAGTTCAGTCTTTACCAACGCCTTGAGTTGCTTGGTGGCGAGCCAAGGGTTGAGAGTCGTTCATACTTCCTGCAATCTCCACTTGAATATTTTCAGAAAAAACTTCTTTTTGGGCCATGAACTGTGAATATATTATATAGAGGGGAGGAGGAAGCAAGTCTGCTGAATGTTGTTGCTTTAGTGTCTCTGTGTGCAGAGCTCCCAATTGCTGATGTACAGGTAAAGACGCTTTCTTTAAAGACTTAAGTTGTGACGGTAGACTAGATAGGAACTTCTTTCGGTTAGCAATGGTATCAAAAAGACTCTTCTTTTGTTTCTCTAGTCTTTCCTGTAGTTTGCAAAGTTCTTTACGCTGCCAAAAACTCCTTCAATCAGATCATCTTACAGTAATTGTACAGAGCAAGTCTTTTAGTCACAATAATCAAATAGAAAAATGATGATGGCATGATTTACCTGGAACAACTCGTAATTAAGCCTTTTGAGCATCAAACTGTGAGCAGTATCTCCTTCCACAGCAGCTCCTTTGATCTTGTCAGGTGCACTACTGAAGAATTCTTCTTCAGAAACTAGTTCAACATCAGGATATTTCGACTTGAAGTCCTTGAAAGTATTTAGTGCTTTCACATAATGATTCTTCTCGTACACCAAATTCTGAAGTTGCAACCTTGTAGAGTCTACTGGCTCTTTTGCAGATTCAGTCTCAGCCTTCACTCTATCTTCTTCCATTAAGATGGAACGATTAGCCTACCAAAAACAAGCAGGATCCAAGTTCATACAGACTAGATATGACTTCACATTTGCACCAAAAGTAAAATCCAATTGTTAACTCAATCCACACTCAAGAGTTTCCCATGATACAACAATTTTCAACAATATTCATTGATTTAGTCTGGAATTCTATCCTATGTTACATAGACTCTTCATTTTACATCAAATACCCGTGTCGGATCCTCGACACTCGGACATAGTTATGGACACTGACACTTCATTTTAGACCAAAATCATGACTTTTTTTCACAGAATAGCCGAGTCAGACGTCCATTTAAGATTCTATGTCATCTCCATTCCTCACAACTTCATTATCTAGAGATTCAGCTAACAAATTGAGACTTACAAATCCTAAAAATATCAGAAAATACACAGAGCAGTGATGAATGTTTCAAAAACAGCTAAAATGTAGATAGCTGATAGCTACTACAATCAGAAAGCCCTATCTGTTGTAATATGAATGTTTCAAAAGTTTTGATGTTCACTGATTTAGTCTGGAATTCTATCTCCATTCCTCGTAAATTCATTATCTACAGATTCAGCTAACAAATTGATAAATAGATAAAATCAGAAAGCCCTAGGTGTTGGATATACATATACCTGTCGAAGAGAGACGAAGTTGAGAAGAGTTTGAGTGACGAGCTCGCGGAGCTCAGTGTCGGATCTGGGCTTGCTTTCCTTCTTTATCAAGAGCAACTTCGTCACGATCTCCTCCACTGATAATTTGGTGTTGTCAAGCAAATCGTACGGCGTCATTTCCGCCTTGTGATTCATCAGTGCTGAGTCTCTCTCCTGCGCGGCGCCGGAGTCCTCCATCTTTACCTCCTCCATTTTCCCCTCTCCCTACCCGTTTGCTCTTCTTCAAATCAAGGTCCGCTGAATTTGAGACGAAAAGTTTAAACCTTAGCGCCGCCGATGGGGCGATAGCTTTCATACATTTTTCTTCTTCTAAAGTTCCTAAATTGGTTCTAATCGTGTATTTCCTTCGGATTAGTTGTCTTAAACATTTTGGCCTTTGCACCAAAAACATTTTGGCCTTTGTAGACCATATGATAAATTTTTTTTTTGTCCTTTTATAAAATAATAAATTTAATTTATAATAAAATAGTTTAGATTAAAATATTTTACTAAATAAATTACATACTTATTATAAATTTTAAAAGTAATATTAAGTAAAACGCTAAAATCATAAGATGATTAATATTTTAATATAAAGTTTTTGAGTTAGTATAATTAACATTCTTATAGAGGGAGTGTAAATCAAATACTCCCTCCGTCCCATAATATAATTCCTCTTTCACTTTTCACATTTGTCGAGACACGTTTTGTATCGTTAATATCTTTAACTATATGTTAATAAAAAATTCTAAAATTTTGATATGTTAAAGTACTCATCAAGACGAATCAAACAAGACTCCATATAACTATGTTTGTTCTTACATATTAAAAGTTATACGAAAAATGTATTAAAATGTGAATAGTGTCAAAAATGAAACAGGAATTATATACCGGGACGGAGGGAGTATTATTTAAATATACTTTGGTTGAAAATATTTTAAAACTTTTTGAAATTATGAGCTTAGATCTTTCTATGTAAATAACTCTCCGTATATTAAAACACATAAAATATGATTTGAAGAGATTAAATTAATAAATAAGCATCCTTACAAAAAAAAGCATAGTATCTTGAAAATCTTAATTATCATACAATAAACATATACATATATCTATAATTGTCTCAATACATGATTTTGTTTATCAAAAAAGAAAATGATTAAGAAATGACATGTAATAAAATGACATGTGGCATTTTAAGTGAGGAGACGACATGCGGCAAAAATGGGGTTTTGTTTTAATAAGTAAATAATAGATTTAGAGTGAGGGGATGGTACCTCAGTCGAAAGTTAGGGAGGACCCAATGGCTCATAGAGCACTTACAAGGGGATTTACATATGCCTCACCTCAAGGGGACTAGGGGGAACCGAACTCGCAACTTGTCGGTTTCGGTTCTTATCATGCTCCACTAGACCGGTCCCTTGAGGTTAATAGGCCTATTATAATAATAGTATAAAACTACTATATCTAATGAGAATTTTACTACTGATAGATTTTGAGATTATCGACCTATTAGAATATGAACGATGACTCACGAGCTAATTAGTGAAAGCGTCGATATTAATGTAGAGGGAGAATCGGCTAGATGATTGAAATGGTTTGAAGAAATTGTGATATTTGTGCTCTAAGGTGAGCATAAAGAAACTACAAGAACCTAACTTGAATTAGACATCTTGAATTGCGAGAGTGGCGAGAATTAGCATATTAATTATCATTTCCTTACAAACACGACACCGCTCTTAGATTGATCACGATTAATCACTTGTTGCCAAGACGATTGCTCAGTAATTCATGAACTTTCGACAATGTAATTTCAGAATTCATACTCATGATCGCGCTACCAGCTCCTTGAATTTGATATTCGAAAGTTCGATCCCTTCTCTAAGGAGGAGAGAGATGTATTTATAGGGAGTGAGAGTTGTCTCTGTCGCTTATGTCACGTGTTACGAAAATCTCCACATGTTACCTTTTAGTTGGTCAAGGAGGATTTGCCACCTAGATAAGCAAGAGCAAGTGATGCTTTTTATTTTTTTTTAATATACGAACGAATAGGGCCTTGAACATGATCAAGTGATGCGCTTCTTGTCTTCTTTTTACTTGATGTCTTGATCTTAAGGTAATTGATTATGCTACCGCGACATACTTGTACTATGAAATAACGCACTCTGCTACATAGACTAAAATAAAATATTTTTTAAAATTATCTTATATGTTTATTAATGAGTAATTTTAGATAATAGGATGTCGACGTGATAATTATTGTCATTTAAGCGAGTTAAATAAAAGTTTATACTTTGATGGTTGTATTGGAGAAATTTAATGAAAATGATTTAAATTACACGAATATATGAATTGAAAATTCAAATACATATCTTTTTACATTGACATGTGCATACAGACCTAAATATATGCACATTCACAAATGTGTTCATGCATTTAACAATATATGCAAAAATATATGCAGATGTCTCCGTATACATATAAACGTGAAAAAATATGTATGTGAATTTGCATATATTTTGATTATTCACGTTTATATGTATACAGAGACATCTGCATTTATATTCCGGAGACATCTGCATATATTTTGAGAATTACAAAAATATATTTTATAATCAAAATACATATAAACGTAAATAATGCAAAAATGTGCATATATCGATATAGAGGTGAGTTCCGGTGTAACGAGTATTGTGGTGTAACGGTGTAACGAGTATTCATCCTCAATGATATTCGAATTTGTTAAAATTGATATTCAACTTTATATAAATTTAGGTATATGCACTAATCAGATTCTCATATGTTTGTGCCTCTATTCAATCTTTTACGCTATTTGTTTATGTTTATTTAGTTGTATATCTACCCTGTAATAATATAGGTAAATTAAGTTGAATATCAACCTTAACAAACCCGAATACCATTAAAGTTTAATATTTGTTACACCGTTACACCGGAACTTAAATCTATGGATATATTCCGAAATATATATTCCGAATAATCAAATTCGGACCCGATCAACTCGAAATTTAATTCTCATTCTACAGTATATGTGAATATGAGATACTCATGCTCAAACAGAGACACCTAGCAAATCTCTCCAGTCCAGCGCGGGGATTCTGCATTCCATTCAAGTCCTAAAACCCTAAACCCCCAAATTCAGATTCCATCAAATCTACCCAAAAATGGAGATTGATGACGAAGAAAGCTACCCCACTGCCATAGCAGCCCTGGGCTCTATGTTCAAGCTCACTGAAGTCTATCTATGGTGCACACTCTCACTCTCTTATGCTGCTCTCTATGAACTACATCTTGGAATCAAGTTTTAAAAAATTGTGTTGCTTTTACAGGGACGAAGCATCCAAGGAGATTCAACGAGGATTCTCCTTGCCCAAGCACATCGTCAGTTCCGATATCAACTCTCTTTTCACTGTATTAATCTAGTTTTGGTACTGATTTGGACTTCTTGCTCAGATTTTCAAGTACGATGATGATGATAATGAAGATGTGAACGAGGAAGATTGCGCCGAAGGAAAAAATAATTCGAGTGCTAATGGAGTCCAAGTTGATGGTGAGCTTCTAGACCAGCAGCTCATGGAGTTTGCTTTCTCTTTGGAGAATCTTATATTCGATTTTTCGTTCTTTTGTTTTATGAGAGGATCAGATGTTGGTGATTTACTAGAAGAGGCCGTGGGTCTTGCACAACAGATGAGCACTATGGGGCTTCCTCTATCATTCCAGGCCAAAAAAGTTGTAAGCTTTGATAACTTTGTGTATGCTTGCTATGTTTAAGGCATTTGCTGCTGTTTTTGTTTGTGGATTCTAATAGGTTCGTCCTGCATGTTGCACTGAGCTTAGTTTCTATCCTGCCTTGTTAATAATTTTTATATCCAGCTTATTGTGTTACTTGTGGAAAATCAGATGGGATAGTTACTACTTATATTTACTGTGTAAGGAGTATATATATATATATATACAATACACGGCTCATCTTATGTACACATACAGAATATAAAGTGTTTTTCCCCAGTATTTCATGGTCAAGACAATTTCCATTTGGTGTTTGTAAAATATGGATATGGATTGTAAAGCAGCTTGCTTCAAATGGCTTGCATCATTTAGCTAAACACTAAGCTGTAGTTTTCAGTCTGATGTGATTCTTTTCAGCCTGTCATTTAGACTACAATTGTACATTCAAACGTCAGTTCTTTGGTCCGATTTCATTAAGAGTAGTAAGAATTCTTGATTCTTGTTTTGTAGATGGTAAATACTTTTGTAGCATGCTGCTTTATCTTGGGTGTAGCATATATACGGTTTCAGTACTTACAAAATGTTGATTATGATTGTGCTATTTACCCAGAAGATAAGAGGACAAAAAAGAGGGAAAAGAAATGGCATTATTAGATCATGCAGTCAGGAAAATAGACAAGATGAAGTGCTGCAGTCAGCTAAGTTGTGTGAAAAAGAAAATTCTCTTGGTGAAGGATTTAAGAATGCTGAAAGAATCAACCATGATGACATAATCCTTGGGGAGGATGTATGTGATGAATCATATTCTAACTTGCCAAGTAATGGTGAAACCACATGTCAGGATGTTGACTCATGTATGATTATTGACCAGCCACAACCTTCTGGTGTTGCAGTGTCTTCAGATACAGTTGTCAATGAACAAGATGACAGCAGCTACATCAGTGGTAGTTTTGGGGATTGGACTGCCATTTGGGATCCTTCTTACACGAGGAATTACTTTTATAATGTCAAAACTCATGAGTCAACATGGTATCCACCGCCTGGAATGGAGCATTTGGCTCTCAGTAGTAACACAGATGAATCAAATGCTGATCCTGCTATCTCAAGCAACGATATTGAAGTGACATGTAAAAACTTTGAAGGAGATTGTGGAACTAATGCAATGGTTCATGGATCTCAAGTACTTGACGGGGATTATTCCGCTCCAAGTGAACCATGTTCTTCAATGGATATACCTGAGCAAATTTCCAGTAATGGAATCTGTGACAGCAAGATCACTTCCACTACATATACTGAGACAGTCAATGAAGTTGAATATGACGAGTTCTTAATTTCTCAAGTCAATGAAGAAGAAATGGTGGCTTTAGCGGGCGAGGTTGAGGATGAATTGATACCGGTTGCTATTAAGAGAAAAAAGAAGGCAAAAAAATCCCGAACAAAGAAGAAGTCTCTTAGCAACAACCAAGAACAGCATTTCCAATGCACTGTTGACTCATATTATGGTGGTATTGGAAAATACTGGTGTCAAAGATACCGATTATTCTCCAGATTTGACGAGGGAATCAAAATGGATGAAGAAGGATGGTTTTCTGTAACTCCTGAAGTTATAGCTAGGCACCAAGCATCTCGGTGTGGAAGTGGCATGATTATTGATTGTTTTACTGGAGCTGGTGGGAACGCCATTCAGTTTGCTGAAACAGGAAGACATGTGATTGCTATTGATATTGACCCCAAGAAAATTGAGTATGCTAAACACAATGCAGCAATATATGGTGTTGAAGATAAAATTGATTTTGTGATAGGCGACTCGTTTTCTCTACCATTAAAGCTAAAGGCAGACACTGTCTTCTTGTCGCCTCCATGGGGAGGACCAGAATATTCCAAAGTGAAGATATATGACATTGCGATGCTTAAACCCTATGACGGGCAATTTCTGTTTGACACTTTTAAGGAAATAACTTCAATGATTGTGATGTTTCTGCCTAGAAATATTGATGTGAACCAGCTAGCTGAGCTGTGTGTATCTGGAGGTCCTTTGTGGTCAGTTGAGGTGGAAAATAATTTCTTGAATGACAGGTTGAAGGCGGTTACTGCTTACTTCTGCAAAGCATCAGTGTGAAACGTAGATACATCATACATGCACCTTTTTTGTCTGGCGAGCAAAGACGAGCTCAAGGTTTATCATCTTCCGCCTTTGTCCTTCGAGCTCTCTGTATTATCCATATATTAATATGATCACCTATAAAACTTTACTTGCTTTAGTGAAGTAATTTCGATCATTTGGGTTCTAACATTCTAAGAGTGTGGTGCACAGGTAGGATTCATTTCCCTTTCATGTTCTTAGTTTTGATCTTATGTTTTCATATTGCATACAGGATTAAGTCCTCCTATCCAGTGTTGAGTGTAGCCAATGTTGAGCCAATTACCTGTAAGTACAACTACTTGTCATTTTATAGTGTGTTTAAATAAGCTATGTGAATTATACGGAGTACATTTTAGTTGTCCATGCTTCATATGGCTTTTTCTATAAATAAAAATTCTCTTAAATAATATTTATAAAGAGGTACAGCTGCAAATACAAGAACAAGAAGCTAAAGCACCCAAAATAAATTAAAGTTGGCATGTGTAATACGTAACTGAGTGAGCAGTGGATTTGTCAAAGTTGATTTTTTCCTTGGCAGCTTAAATCACTTCGTGAGCGACATTACATTGCAACTACTTGTTTTTATATACGCCGCTGGGGTCAGGGAAACTGACTTATATGTTCATGATATGATAATGTTCAATCACGACTTTGCAATTCATTTTCTTCCAAAATTTTGAGTTACTTTGTATGCTCAATTCCTATCCACTTCCAATCTCTTTTGTTTGGATATAATGGTTTAAGTTATTTCATCTATACGTTATCTAAGAACTTTGGTTACACAAGGAGATTTACATATATTTCACCTCAACGATAGTAGTCGTGACTCAGAATCTCGAGGATCGAGACTCTGTCATGTTCTAGTAGACTGGCCCTAGCTTCAAATTTCACAAATGACCAGATTGGAGTAAAAATCAAGTAAAATTACATTTAGGCTTGTGTAGTCTTAGTATATACACAAGAAATCAAACCTTATTTGTAAATCATTATGCCTCAATTAGTGATTCTGATCCAGTATAGCACTCACTACAATTGGACTCCTCACCACATACTTACCCTCACTATCAATCCAACTAAGTGAACCATCCACCACCTCCTCCTTCATCTTACTTCCCACTTTCACCATCACTTTAAACCTCATCTTCTCATACTTTTTTTGAAACACCAGCTTCTCCGGCTCCACTTTCACTTCCACACCACCATCCATACTCACCTTCACACCATAGCTCGCCGCCCCGTCTCCCACATTTGTCACAGTCCTCCAAAACACCCTCTCAAAAGACTCAGACCCATTGGGCGCAACCAAAATTAATGACGGGTAGTTCAAATCGATCGACGGGGTCGAGCAATTAACGCTCGACGATCTCGTGACCACCTTCATTTGCGCCTCTGTATAGTTCAAAGCACAAATTAAGTCGATATAATCACGATATTCCGTGTCATAGACAAGCCCTGGCTCCATCGCCTTATTCGGGTTTACATACCCCGCACCCATTGCCAAAGCCGAAGCTCTCTCGTAACCCCTACCCATGTCCTTGATCGGTTCGCCCGAGCTGTCAAGCGTGTCGGCTGATGTCATCATGGCCGATCGGATCATAGCCGGGGTCCACTCGAGGTGGGCCCCTTTGAGCAATGCCGCTATGCCAGAAGCATGAGGGCAAGCCATAGACGTACCAGAGACTATATTGAAGTCGTTGTATAGGTCACCGGACAAAATAGTTGTTACCGGAGCAGATCTCGACCACGAAGCGAGGATAAGGTCACCCGGAGCCATCAAGTCCGGCTTTAGCACCACCCGACAAGTCGGAGATGGGCCTCTTGAGCTGTAGAACGGCACCTTAAGAGTTGGTGTGGATCCAAAGAAGGTTTTTTGGAGATGAAGAGTCGCGGTTGGAGATTTCTCCGAGGTGTTCTTGATGTACTCTGTCACGAGTTTTCCCGCTTTGTAGTCTAGGAAAATAACAGGGTAAGGGCTTTGGAGGCTTACCATGACAGATTCCGTGATGAAGATCGCGCCGGCTACCTTCGTTGTAGCTACATTGTCTATCTGAAGAATCATATTAACATGAATTAGCGCAACGTCCCCATTGAGCACAACATATAAGTTAATGATTTCATCATAAAACCAATTGACAGTAGAATACCTGATCACCTACGGCGGTTCCATTGGGGTCCAAGCACACAACAATGGAGTCCTTGTGCACCTTTCTTAGTGCGTTCAAGTCGTCGCACTCGTTCATATGAGTGAGAAGGGAGGTATTAGTGCTCTCTGGATAGAGACTGAGACCGTTAACCGAATCTCCGTTACCAAGAACGACAGTCCCTCCGACTTGGCGGTCGAGGGTCCCAGCAGCAACGGTGAGGGCCCACGGGGTCCCGTTATGGAGGGTTCCCCAACCGGGCCCGGAATTACCAGCCGAGAGGGACACGAAGATTCCCTTCTCCATGGCTGAAAACATAGCGATAGCGATCACGTCATCGTAGATGTTTTCATCGGCGGCTCTCCCGAGGGAGATGGAGATAACGTCGACTCCATCGGCTATCGCCTTATCCATGGCGGCAATGAGGTCGACTAAAGTTGACCCTTCCTCAAAGAGAGCCTTGTAAACCGCCACTCTGGCACGTGGGGCCATCCCTGTGGCGTTCCCTGGGGCATAGCCGAAGTAAGACACCCCGTCTATGTGGGCCCCCGCCGCGGTGGAAGATGTGTGGGTCCCGTGGCCATTGGTGTCACGAGCCGAGTTCATTGAGATGTTTAGGTCAGGGCTATTGGCCATCAAACCCTTGTTGAAGTATTGAGCTCCTATAAGCTTCTTATTGCACATGGATGAGTTGAAATCTGTCCCTATCTCGCACGTGCCTTTCCACTGAGAGGGGATTGGCGTGTATCCATCGTCGTTGAAGCTCTTGCTCTCGGGCCAGACGCCACAGTCGATCACTCCGACTATGACGTCTCTGCCATAGTCGGAGGCAGGCCAGGCACCCGAGAGCGGGTTAAGGCCAAGGAATTTGGAGGTGTGAGTGGTGTCTAATGTGATAGACGAGTCGCGAGTGGAGTGGAGATAGCCGGGTGATGATTTTAGGGTTTCGAGCTCGGAAGGAGTGAGGCTCGCGCTAAAGCCGGATATGGCATGGTTGTACGTGTAGATAAGCTTCGATGGTGGCGGAGATGTGGTGGTTGTTGTTGTGGTGGAGAGTGAGTCTAATGTGGATTTGTACCAAGTGTGATGGTCGGAGAATGCCTTTGGCATGGCTCCTAAGTCCATGTGGACTATGTAATTTTGAGATTGTGATCTTATGCAACATATGAGGCTAGTGATTGTGAGAAAATAGAAGGAAATGAGGAGGGGAAGATGAGAATTGGAAGCCATGGTGATTATGTGAAGGAGATATGTTCTCCCTCTTCTTCCTTTTTGTATATTGTTGTGAATTAATTGAAGTGCTTATATAGAATTCGGGAAAGGTATAATTGGTTGGCAGAGGGAATATGAGATTTGATAATGTGAAGAGTGAATGGGGTCTATTGCTGCATGATTCATTATCACTTTCTGTTTGTTTCTCTTGTCTTTAAATGAGAGATCTAATCTAATATCTAATCCAATCGGAAAGAGAATGTAAAGATACAAAAAAGGAATTAACATATTGCGTTGCGTCTATATAAGAATAACCTCACATCAATTGACGTAGATGAAGCTTAACATTTTAAGTAAGTGAAAGGTTTAACGCAACACAAACTCATTAAAACAAACCACCCACAAGATAAGTGAGTGTGAAAACACTAATTCACAACCATAAAGCTAAAGCTTCTTAAATATATGTGGTTGGTGACAAGTGACAAGCCTTTCTAGCTCAAGTGACAATGGCCATATCACATGGCATATATATTAATTCGGACGTGTATACAAACTTTCCTAGTATCTGAACATTGTTATTCTTCTGCTACAGAGGTGTAGAATTTGCTAATTTTATTAGAGAAGTAAACACGTTGATTATAAATCGAGGAAATTTCCCGCAACCTGAATTTTTATAACTCGCAATCCAATGTTGGGCGGAGTAATAATGTATCCACAATTTTCTTTAACAAAATTCGGTCAATTTTCTTTAACAAAATTCGGTTTGATTTTGGCCGCATTTGTAATGGTCCAAACTAGATCGTTTCTTTTATAGAAAAAAGTCAGTAATATGAATGCAACTTTTGTTTTGGCACATCATGGGTGCGTCCAGGGTCTAACCCAGTTCGCTGAATGCGTTGCGGTTACTCTCAGAATGGGTGCGAGATATACTTTTTCGAGTGCAGAGTTATATACCCTTATACTTGAACATGGACCCATTTTGTTGGCTCGATATAGTATCTTTCGTGGTCGTTCCTTGATGACTTGTGAAGAGATTTTTGGCTTAGTGTGGAGCTCAAAGACAATCAACAATTGGTTAGAGCCCCACCACGTGCTACAGAGTGTTAATTAAGCGATTTGGAATTTGTATACCCTCCTCCAATAGAAGTGTGTGACTTAATTGTCTAACGAAAGACAAATCAAAGTTTAGATTTATTCATGTATAAATGAAAGTGGAAATTTATCCAATCCTATGTTTGTCTTCAAGGGTGGGGAAATGCAGTTCAACATTCGATGTAAATTAAAAACAGACAGAAAAGTAATCAGATTGTAGAAACAATAATATGGAAGGGTACAACAATAAGAGATTCTCTATTGGTAACTTCTCTTAAGATACAAACTATGGAGTAGAAATCATTTAAGATTGTTGGATTTGAAAGATGGAGGGCTCAGATAAAATGATGAATTTTGAATCTGGATTTTATACTTTTAACACGTGTTGGTAATTTTGTGATTCGTGAGGATATTCTCGAAAAAAGTTACCCATGATGCCCTTGTCATTTCTCTCGAGTCTTCTTCGAGCAACACATAGAAGAATCAATGGAGAATTTCTCGAGTCTTCTTCGAGCAACACACAGATGAATCAATGGCAAAAGCGGAGGTCAAAGTGACACCTTTCTCTCACGCTTGCTCTTTCGTCTCGCCTCTCTTCAGCTGCTTAGGTTTCACCTTCAAGTTCGTCGAGAAGGACTTCGACTACAAGGTTAAATCCCTAATCTCGTCTCTTGTTGGCAAAGCTCAACCGACTTTGAATCAAACTCAATCCGATATAAGTGAATCAAATTTTTGTTTACAGGTAGAGGATCTCACTCAGGCTTCAAAGACAATCTTGTTGGAATAGGGACCTAAGGAACTCTGGTTCCTACTAGGTTCATTTCCTCTATTCTTCTATGTTTTGAAGATGACAATCTTAGCATATACTATGGCATAGTTTATCTTGATATTTCAGATGAAAAGATTGAAGACTTAAAGCTGATGAAGAATTAAGGGAAGCAGAAGGGGGACCGTGTTGCTTCAGCGCTAAATCTAACCCTAGCATGGGCGACAAGATGAGAAGATCTTCATGAAATATACCTGCTCGACCCGCTCCTGTAGATGATCAAGAGGAGGCTACCTCTGAGATTGTTGAGGAACTGAGAGAGATTTCGGCCGTAGTTCGTGACCTTCGTTCTGCTTTCCTCAAGGTCGCCGAAGCTCTCATTGCAAAGAGAGGATAGGGTTCCTCCAGCAGTTCCTCTGATGTAGTTGGCATAGATCTTCCCTAGGTTCCCCAGCTCATCAAGCTTTCTATTATTGTGTTGTCTCTGTTTCATAATTATGTCTTCTTTTTGTGGTTGTTTTGTCTGAGTCGCGTTGTCTTTGGCTCATTGATTATAAATAATATTATTTGGTTGTTCTATGCCTTGTGAGTCTTGCTCATTCATGCTTTCATTATAGTTCCTTGAATTTCTTGCAATCTTTTCAATGATGTCAAAAGGGAGAATATACTCTGGAATCTTAGAACCAATAGGACTGACATCATGTTTAGGGGGAACTCGTTAGCTTATTCAAAGGTTAAGGGGGAACTTTGAAGCTTTTATATTCAGTATCTTTGTCCATAGTCTCGAAACTCTACTTATGCCTATTGTCTCTGTGATTATACTGATATGAGTTTGTCATCATCAAAAAGGGGGAAATTGTTGGAATAGGGACCTAAGGAACTCTGGTTCCTACTAGATTCATTTCCTCTATTCTTCTATGTTTTGAAGATGACAATCTTAGCATATACTATGGTATAGTTTATCTTGATATTTCAGATGAAAAGATTGAAGACTTAAAGCTGATGAAGAATTAAGGGAAGCAGAAGAGGAACCGTGTTGCTTCAGCGTTACATCTAACCCTAGTGTGGGCGGCAAGATGAGAAGATTTTCAAGAGGATCTTTCCCTTGTTAGGATATTGCTTTGTTAGTTGTAATCGTTCAATGTAACACATTAAAGATCTCGAGTTGATTATGTCAACTTGACAATCGTAGAGATCCTCATATATTAGAAAAGAAGTTTTACATATAATATATTCCTGGAATATCTTTATACGGCAAACTTCCCCCTATATATATGATGATCTTTACGTTCTTAGAGCTTATGTATTATGACGGAGCTTGAAGTGCATCAGACTAAGAAGAGAAAGAGTTGTTCTTGAAAAAGAATATCAAGTAAGTTCACTAGTGTTTCATCTAAGAGTTTCAGATATGAACTAGGTTAGTACTTAGCAATAAGTTTGTAATCTCGTTCATCTCTAATCTCACTGATTGAATATACAAGTAGACTTTTCAATCCTCGAAAGAGGGGTGATTTTCATCCAAAGATAACTATTTGATTATCTAGGGTTTTCACCTTAAGTAATTGTGTTGATAACTTGTTTCATTACTTCCTTTGTGCCTAGGAACTGGACAACTCTTTGTCACAGTTCCCTTGATACTAACATACAAATCCTACAAATCTCAATGCTTCCAACGTTGCTTCGAGATGTTGAGGCGGTTACTGTGCGAAAGTTGGGAGTCATAAAGAGAATATGCTAAGAGTAAAACGTGGTCTCGACATGGTTAGAGTATTATTTGAGGAGATTCTCACCACAAAGTAAGACTTGATGCTTCAATCTTATAGTTGTTAACGGCTAAGTAGTCGGTTTTATGTTTGCTTTACTTGATTTTCTCTCATCACCAGGGTTGTCAGAATCGGAATCCTACTTTGGATCAGAGAAGAGGGGTAGGAACGGAGACTTGTCCATGGAATCACCTTGTACACACCTTTACCCATCCCGGAATCACCTTGGGAGGACTTGTCCATGGATTTCATCACTGGTTCACCACCCTCTAGGAAACATAATGATTCAATCTTTCTATTGGTGGATAGATTTTCCAAAATGGCTCAATTCATCCCTTGCAAGACCACTTAAAGTGCTACTAAGATTGCCACCCTATCCTTTGAGCACATTGGGAGATTACATGAAATTCCTAGAACCATTGTGAGTGATAGAGATACTAAGTTTGTGAGTCATTTCTGGGGGACCTTATGGAGAAAACTAGGGATTAATCTCTTATTCTCCACTAGTTACCATCCCCAAATCGATAGTTAAACCGAGGTCACCAACCGCACCCTAGGAGTCCTTCTTAGAACCATGCTTAGGTCAAGCTCAAAGCGTTGGGAGGACTTACTTTGTCATGTTGAGCTTGCTTATAATAGGTCTAGGCACTCGGTTCACAAGCTCACTCCTTTTGAAGTGGTGTATGGAAGGAATCCTCATACTCCAGTGGATCTAGTTCCACGGCCCTTTAAGGACAATGAGCATATTTCAGAATCCAAGAGGCCGGGCAAAATTTGTCCAAGAGCTTCACCAAAGGACAAGAATCCAACTTGACAGAAGAGTCGATCAATATTCTAGGCAAAACAACAAAGGGAAGAAGGTGGTGTTTACCCTGAGAGATCTTGTGTGGGTTCACCTAAGAAGGGAACGTTTTCCACAAAGGAGCGAACTTGATGATAGAAGTGATGGCTCCTTAAAGATCCTAAAGGCCTATGGAGACAATGCATATCAAGTATCCCTTCCAGATGAGTACAATGTTCATGCAAGCTTCAATGTGGTCGATCTTTCTCCTTTTATGTCACCTGAGTTTGAGAAGCTTGAAACAAGAACGTTTCAAAGCCAGGGGGGACAATGATGAGACCCTCCCCACCATGAGCGCCCAAGAGGAAAAAGAAGCCAAAAGCTTGAGAATCGAGGGTCCCATCACTCGAGCTCGTCTCAAATCCATCACTCGGGCTACTTAGTCCTAGTGTCAAGAAGTTATGCCAACATGGGGGCCTTGGACATTAACTCAATCAAGTCTTGCCTCATGACAATCATCAAAGACTCGGTGCCCAGGAAACCTCATCATGACCATAATCGAGCATCTGAGCCACCCACAGAGGTTCCATGCGCGCTCATTAGACCAACCACCACCAATTGATCCAATAAGTGGGTTCGAGCCATTTTCGCTCGGCTTAGCCATCAAAACGCCGGTCAAGTTGATCCACACCTTGATTGGCGTCTTGTGTCATCTTCATCATTTTGACGGCGCTAATCAAGCCAAGACAATCCAATCTTGCATTTAAGGCCGAGATAAGACCTCCTAGTTTATCTCCTTTTGATTTGTTCACATTTTTGTCATTTATGTTTTAATTTCTTAGCATTTAATTGAAGAGTGATCTTGTGCTTGCAGCGCAAGACGTCTTCTAGCATTATAAAAAGCCTATCCCGGCTTCATTTATAACCCCATTGAGATTTATAAAGCAAAAGCCTTAAGTTGTGAAACTCCTTTCCTTTTGCTTTGACGTTAAACACTTTTTTGAAAGTTTATCCCTTCTTCTTGGTGTGATAAAGATCTACCAAGGAAACAACCTCCAAACGCTTCTCAAAACACTCGGTGGACTCCTTGTGTTTTGCTTATTCAACTCTCTCGAACACCTTATTCAAAGTCATGCCAAAAATTTTGTCTACACTCATTCATCCACTTCGACTAAGGTCTTTCCGCATCCTTAACTTACCATCTTTACGCCTTATTCAAGGCTTATTCACTCGCAATTTCATCAAGAGACAAGTAGAGCTTGACATCTAGATCCATGCAAAGAGGTGTTCCCGGAGACGAGGACACTATCACTTTCTCTCTTTTCGATTCACATACTCGCTTCTGACAAACAAGACTCATTTTCTCTCTTTTCGATTTACATACTCTTTTTCAACAAACAACGCTTGAAATAAAGCACCTAAATTTGGTGTTCGCCATCTAATTTTTTATGAAAAGTTCAATCTCGTGAAAAGTCTTACTTCAATGACATTATTTTCGCTATTTATGGGATTAAGGAGGAGAGAAAATGAAAGACAATTGTTCACCCTTTGTTCATGACCATAAAGAGTCTCATTAAGCCATAATAAGTAATATTATATTGCAGGAGACTCATTTTGATTTTGCCCCTTTTTCAATAAGACTCCTAATTCATAAATACATAAAAATATTAAAATTTCTAAACATAATCAAAATGAATATCTATAAATATATAAAAATGTAATTAAAATTATGATGTTTTTATTTTATATTTTTGATGTATAAATTTCAAGATAAGTCAATTTAAAAAAATTAATTATGAAAAATGTTTGTCAGTTATACCAACGACTCATGTCATCTTCTACATTTCTAAATATGTGTTTGGTAACACCATCAAAAATTTAATTATGAAAAATGTTTGTCAGTTATACCAACGACTCATGTCATCTTCTACATTTCTAAATATGTGTTTGGTAACACCATCAAAACGACGTTGTTTTGAATCAAATCTAGATATTTTTTTAAGCAATCAAACGTGGCATATATATTATGTGAGTCTCATACCCGGTCTCACATTTCTTCGATTTCTTGAGACCCTCAACCTAGTCTCATACCCCATTTTTAGTTTAATGAAATATAACCAATGTGATCATGGGGTCTCATTAATAAACATGCCCTAACCATTTGTATAATCGTTATCACCCATGTCAGGAATGAAGAGGGCAATTAGATTAAAAGAGGAAGACACTGAAACAGTGAAACGACACGAGTAAGCATTTGTGCATCCCATATCATACGAACATTTACATGACAGGTTTACATCTGTATTAAAAACCAACAATGCAGCATCGTATTCCTGTAGAAACCCATCATCTTGCTACTCCGGTGTTTCTAAAAACTTATTTATTTTCACCTTTTTTTAATTTTACTAAGATTTAAATGCATCTCCACAAGCACAGCCATGCACGTATAGGAAAATATCAAAATTAGGATTGAAACCCGATCAAAAGTAGTTGGTTAAGGACATGAATCCGAGTATCCAACCTAAACTAAAATTGGATGGATCTGTGATTTTATTTAAGGGAAAGATTCATGTACAAATATCGCATGTAGCAGCTTAGATAAAGACAAACAACATCTCCATCCACATTGCACATTTGCTCTACAGATTGCTTGCTAGAAAGATCACATCCAGTAAGATGGCAAGGTCAAATCCAATTAAGATGATCTTATTATAAGAAAGGCTGATCTTCTTAGGTGACTGTAAACACATTTATAACAAACATTAAATTAACATCTCAAGCTTTACCGATGACAAGAGGTTTTCGAATAACTCAATTCTAACCAGAGTTTCTCGGCTCTTTCTTATGGTACAAAGTTCATCTAAATAGGAGTTAGACATTGGCAATGTAGCAGTCAATTTCTATAGCATCTTCAACTTTAAGAGATGCGATTGGTTCTGTAACCAAATTTCCGACCTTCCGACTGTAAATGGTTAAGAAGACACACCTGATGATGACTCTTCTCCACAACATCCCGCATCCATATGTATTTGCGGTAACTTAGAGCCACCAAATACCTCCTTCAAATAAAAACCAAAGCGTAAAACTTTTGTTGCTTCCAATACTATATTCAAGTAAATATCAACATTCATTTCCCCACTCTTTTGGTCATTTTCACCCCGAATTAGAGTAAATTGAAATAATGTGATGAAGAGAGAAGTTGAAAAAATGGCCAAGAGTTGTTACCTTGGAAGGCATTCTTAGATTGAAGGGCCTGCAATGATTGCTTGAAGAAGGTTCTAGAGCAAAGGAATATTCTAAATTGGCATGCTCCATTGCCGACGGCATGAATATTTTCGGATCAGAAGGAGCACACCTATTTGAAGGATTATAGACATTTTGTACAGGTAGTTCTTGCTCTGCAGTATGCGAGCCTACGCCTCTGCTAGAACCCGGCATTCCGTCTCCACCATTGAAGTAAATTCCAGCAGGAGTGGGCTGGGAAGAATGCATCATTCCTGGTAAGTAAAATGGCTGCAGGGTTGACCCGTTCCTCAAAGCTAACATCTGTAAACACGAAAAAGCGAGTAAAGGAAGTGTCTTTGAATACAAGAACTCCATAACTGTATACTAGAAGCTGCAAAAGCAGTTAAAGCTAATACACTTCATGGTGGTATGAAGAAAAGAAAGCATCATGAACATACTCACACACATATAAACCAAAGAAGATCATATTAGTTTCATGTAGATTAAGTTAATAGAAAATATCTGAACTATGTTTTATAGAAAATGGTCTTTCTCTTTAGGCTTTTACACAGAGGCTCAATCCAGATAAAATACATGGATTAGAATAGCAAATAACTGATACTGCTCCATACTATTTGGATTAAAATAACGATTTCTTAAACCTCGGAGGCGGTGTAGAGAATCTCATGTTTGTCAAACTGCTTTTTAATGGACAGTTTCTACACCAAGACCAAGCTAGCAGGTATATGTATCTACACTAGTCAATAAATTTTTATTTTACAGGTAGCAAATATAACTATGATCACTGCACTGGAGGTACAGGTTCTAAATTGAAGAGTTGCAAGCTGAAAGTTTAAGATTTCAATGAATAGCAATGGTATATACGATATTCAAGCACTAGCTATGTCATTTCTAGTGAAACATTTGTATTAATCAAGAGTAAGACATTTTGAAACCTCTATGAAATGAGTTAGACAATCTGTTGATTTCATACACACATGCAAGTCCTTATGGTCAAATTTATTACTATCAATCCCTCTCCATCAGTTTACCAATCCAGCTGAAATTGCATGTTGCATATAGTATTCAACAAAAAGCTGGAAAACTGTGATCCAAAATACCAACAATTATTAGAATGAAGTACACAAATCACCTGTACTTGTAGCTGAAGTTGTTTTAGGTATTCAATTGCTTCATCCAGCATTGAAGCTTTATCCGTCTGTCAATTCACAAAATCTCCAAATATTATCCCCATATAACGAAATTTTGCAACTTCTAAAGCAATATGTTACCAAATTATACACAAACTTTACAGAAAACGATTGCTAATTTGCTAAACAACAGAAACTCTGAAAGTACCTTGTTCGAATTCGGAATCAACTTTTGTAGAGCTTTCATTTTCTCATTAATCTTCTGTCGCCTTCGCTGTCCACAAAATCAAACACCACTAGTCAGCAATTTAACATGAAATCTCCTAATTCGACAATCAAAACCCCAAAACCTTTTCAGATAGGTTATGAAACTCTGCTCCTCTAGTCCGTTTCACCGAACCTCTAGACGGACCTGAACTCCGTTGCAAATCGGATGCGTCCATCTCTTTCTACTCCCACAAAAAAAAACTCGATTAAAACAACGAAATTCTGAACAAAAATTTGAAGAACGCAACTCAATTTCACCTCAGTTTCGCAGTCGAATTCGCCGATCGGACCGGAAAAAGCACTCCGCGACCGCTCTCTTTCTCCAGGTGCGTAACAGTCGCCGCGGAAGGGGAAATCTAGGCCCGAAGACGAGTCGGAAAACGCCGCTGGTCCGCCGAATTGGAGCCGGTATTCCTCCGCCTGTTGCTGGTGGTGGTGAGAGGCATTTAGTGCGATGGAGGAAAAAGAAGAAGAAGGAAGCGTCGAGCTCTGGAGGAGAGTTTGAAGAAGGGTGGAGATATCATCGGATTCGAGCGTGAAACCGTCTACTTGAGGAGGTAATGATGACGAAGGGTTAGGGTTAGGGTTCAGATCCGCCATGGAAGCAACGAGATCGAGCTTTTTTTCTCCTTCAGTGCATCTCTCTCTCTCTCTTTCTCTCTTTCTCTCTTTCTCTCTTTCTCTCACTAGACTTGCAGAGAAAGCTTTGCTATCTTGCGCTCCTTTTTAACCGTTGTAACAGGGCGTGATTAGTACGCGAAATACGAATTATTTCCCGCCCTAATCAGCTTTTATGCGTTAATTAAGGGGGTTTTACAGAATTGCCCTTCTACCTTTCCCGAATTACGAAATATGCCCCTGTCAAGTCTAGACTCTGGAACGCCTATCGACAAGTGAGTATCATGAATTGGTAAAACATACTAGTTGAGTAGTCACAGCGATGACATTATTATATGGAAATCTGGGCATAAATATTGTTATCCTTTAAAAATAGGACAAGGGGAAAGAAGAGGATAGGGGTTTTTAAGCAATATTTAAAGATGAAATGTGGGCAGAGGTGTCAGAGATGTCAGACGCCCATACTCACATCACAAGTGGGAACCGTTGGGTTAGCTTGTTCTACCACGCCACAAATGCTGTGATTTGCAACCGTCGTTTGCTATTCAAACATCGCATTAACTCGTGCTTCTTTTTATGTTTACGGTAATCGGTAACTCAACCGCTTGTTCCTATTATAACCTCGGGCGAAGAGTCCAACACAAATAACCCGTTAGTCCAGCGGAGAAGTGTTTTCGATTCGAAAACCGTCGGTTTAATATATGCTTGAACCTTAACCTAAACCGGAAAGGGGACGGTTCAGCCGGGCCAGTTTCGGTTCCGAGCCGGTTTCGGTTTTGATCGGAAAAACCGCCAGTTTTTTAACCGGTTTCGGTTCTGGTTCGACCCTGAACCGAAATAATTTTTAAAAAGATTAAAAATATATTTTAAATTTATATTTTAAAATTTTACTATATTTTTTTAATGAGCTCAAATATTTAAATCTAATCAAGAAATAGAGTCATTAGAGGCATAAAACTTGTAATTAACTTGTTGTTTTTATATACACAAACATGAGGGTGTTTTTTTCTTACAAATTCCAATGTCGAAAAGTGTTTTATTACCAACATAAAACATTTATAAACTTCCCACATTGAAAACTACATGAGAGGTTGAAATCTATATATTAAAAAATGAAATTCTTTATCCTCCACTCAATATTTGATGTATTTATTTTTATATTTTTTGGTGTGAACTGGTGGTTAACCGGACGGTTTAGGTTTCGGGCCGATATGTCCTGTTAACCTTCATTAAAATCGCCGGTTCAAGGTTCTGTAATCTCATGAACCTGAACCTAAACCGATAAGAAGGCGGTTTTGTCGGTCCGGTCCCGGTTCCGGGACGGTTTCGGTTTTGACCGGGACGATTCCGGTCCGATTTGAACGATCCGGTTAATCTTTTAACACCTCTAGTCCAGCGGAATTGTCCATAGTGAGTTGAATAAATGCTCCATGTGTAACGTTTTTATCGGAAAAATAACTGAAATTAACCAACTATTTCAAGGGGTAATATAAACTAAAGGATTAGTATTCTCTAGTAGAAACTAAGTTTGGACTAGTTTTCCTGAATTATGAAGGGGTCAATTTCCTATACTTCCTCGTTCGATGAAGGGTATGAAAAGATTATTGAAATAGAGTGGCTCACTCCAAGACAAAAAGTTAATTTAGTAAAGAAATTACTGTATGTTGTCAAAGTTTTAAGAGTAATTGTCAGAATTATATGTACTGCTCCCTCGTTATATAATATAAAGCTCGTTTGAGTTGTTGTTCGAAAATTAAGTAAATTATAGTGTTGATGATTAAAAGAGGCACATATTAATTAAGTTTTCAGTACAATACATTTTGATAAGCATTTAAATAAATTTTGGTAGATCTTCCTGAACGTTTAAGAACGTCGTGATGAACATTTATAATTAATTTGATTAACGTTTAAGTAAAATACATATTGAGGAACATTTAAGTAAATTATATCCTGGTCTGGTGGACGGTCAAGATGTACTTTAAGAACATTGAGATTTACTTTAAGAGATTAAACTTGGTAGAATAATGTCAAATGTCTAAAGATACATTGAAAGATATGTAACATAGAAAGTTAGCAGACACTTAAAATTACAATTATCTAATATTTGAGGTGGGATATACATTACCAAATGAACCCAACGCATAGAAGTGCCGGTTTTCCGCCTTCTCGGATTACGCAAAATTATTATGGGGTCTGTCCGGACCGGTGGACATGGAATTTCCGTCCGCTCCGGACCGGGGACCAGACTAAACCGGGATATTTTGGTCCGGTCTGGATCGGTGGACTGGTATTTTCTATACTTATGGGTCGGACGGAGACCAGACCGGATCGGAAATTCCAAGACATTTTCGGACCAGACCAATATTTGTTTATTTAAAAGATTAAAAATATTACATTTTCTTTACTATTTTTTATTTTTTTAAATTTATTCGGGTTTTCAGTCGTGAACCGGACCGGAAAATTAATAGACGGGACCGAAACTCAAAATTTCTAAAATATACGGACCGGGACCGACCCAAAAAATTCGACTTAGTCCCGTTTGCTGAAGCTTCTTGTAATCAGATTGAAACTATCAAACAATGTTGAGTTGGTTGCCCAGATCAGTGCTCTAAGTGGCATACATGTTGTTGATGATATTAGAAGATACCTTTGCATGCTCTATCCAAACAGAGGGTCTGGAAAGACATGTTTAAGCATGTGCTGGAGCATGTTAATACAAAGTTGAGTGACTGGAAATCTTGGCTCCTCTCCATGGTCGGTCGCGTAACTCTTTCTAAATCAGTTATTTCAAGCATACCCTACTATGCTATGCAATCCGCATATCTCCCTTTGTCTATCTCTGATGGAGTAGAGAAGGCCACAAGAAGCTTTGTGTGGGGATTATTTTTGAAAAAAGGAAAGTGCATTTGCTCAACTGGGATACACTTAAACTTTCGGAGGATTAGGGATGAGGAGCATGAGGCAAGCCAACACCGCTTTTATGGCAAAAATGGGATTGGCGGAACTAGACTCACTTTGGTCAAGATTGTGCGTGCGATATACTACATATTATTAACATCTCCATGATTCCATCCACCTCTATCCGTCATACTAAAATATTATTTTGTAGAAGAAAAAATAGCAATGAAAGAGGTCCAAGTTGCTTGCTTACAGCCACGGCAACCGAGATTTTGGTTGATTTCGTGATGCCAAAATCCACCACTATCCATTCAACTTGGACCAATCCTTAATGCACTATAAAAGCCAAGTGAAGTAATCAAGCAACCCACTTTGCAATATGCTTAATTCAACCATATGATATAAAGCTACTAGTGTCATGAATCATGATGATGCTCAACAGAAGACGATAAAGTAGTTTAAACTTCAACAAGATCCTTGGACTTTTGTCCAATAAAAGTAATAAATACTCAAAGAACAGAAATCCATGTCTGTCATCCTTCTCCCTTGCGTTTGTTTCTATTCTCCTTTTTACTCTTTCAGGTTTTCCTTGTTTGAGCAACAATGAAGTAATAGAAACCTCAATGGCTTTGTTTATGCATCTAAACCAGCTGTTTTACAAATAGGGCAAGAGTTCTTCTGTGCCAGCCATTGTTTGATACACCCAGCATGGAAATCATGTCCACAATTCAACACTCCCAAATCTTCTCCGTCCTTGTATTCTTCCTGGATGAAACAAAACGAGAAATATTCATCACAGATCAGATATTCAGTTCAACCAAATTGCCAAACACTAAACATAATAATTTTATTACCTGACAGACACAACATGGCTCTGTCTGGGCTTGATCAATGCTCATAGCCGTTGAAAACTTCCTTCGTTTCAAACCGGCAGTAATTTTTTCTTCGGTTAAGCCGGTGTTGACGTTTCCAATTCGTTCTTCAAGCGCCAATAGCTCCTAAACAAGATCATAAAAAATAAGAGCCTCACTCCAATCAAAGAATTGAAAAAGAATAATCATATATTGGTGGATCATGTACCTCGTATGACATGTTGTCAATGTCAAGCCGCATGTCCCTATGCTGATCACGAATATCAGTCATTCCAAAGAGTACAGACGGGTCAAGGAGCATGACATCCTAATGCAAAATTAATGGTGTCAGTAAAACTTGACCAAGTAGGAATATAAGAACCCAAATTTCAACTCAAGGCGTAAACGAAAATTAAGCACTTGATTAATTCCCTCTTCGGGCTAGTTTCAATATTTATTCTTGTTTTATTTTTATGTTTGGTGCAAAACCAGTTTCATAAACGAAAAAGGCTAAAAAAAGTCCCAACTTTCATCTATACTTCCAGCAGTTCTTATCAGGCTATTTTATAGGCTACAAAATATACCGATATTCAAAAAAGTACAAGTGATAGCTAATCTTGAAATGAAGAAGAAGAACAAAGCAATGTGCATTTCTGTGTAATTCAAACTGTCACCACATTATGGTCTAAGCACCATATATATACATTGTTGTAAGTTGTGACAAAACGAAAAATACTCACCTCAAATCGTAACCCTTCACCCCTACGCATCATATCCAAGACATTGCGAATCTGCTGCATAGAAGATTAAAGATCAACAATCAGTTCATTGAACAGTATACCTCTACAAAAAAACAATAAGGTTTTTCTGTGCAGTGTATATAAATAAGATAATTTTGGTATTACAACAGGCACACACAGTGCATCTGCAAGAAGTTTTAAAGAGCCTGAATGTCAGTAACGGTATGTGTGCTTATCTCCCTATCACCTTGCATTATCAAATTGAATTAATACATTCACACATTGAAATCAGGTTTGTCTCATTATTTTCAGGATTCCCGGTCAACTGCAAATATGATTTGACCGCATGAGCTATGAGCTTCCTAAATTGCCTAAACCTTTTTTTTTTCCTGAAATGATGCCCAATAGAGGCACAACCAATATTCTGGTATTTCCTCATACTTTAGCCTTGGAATGGATAGTTAATGCAGTCTAAGTACTTCTAATAAATATCTGTTGGAAAAAAGCAAAAGATGTTGATCAAAAGAACCAAGGAAAGCAAGAACAAACCTCAGAAACAAGCCTGCTTCTTCCCTCACCACCGGCAGCCAAAGTACGCAAAGAGTACGGAACTCCAACAGCCCCATCACCACCGCGCCTATCCATCCACAAAGCTGACCTGGAAAAAGACGGATTTTGCCCCTGGGTCCCCCCAGCAGAGGGAAGAACCACCTCTTGAAAAGGAGGAGTAATGTTTTGTGCAGAAGTAGACCCGATCTCAGAACCTGCAGAAGATAATAACGATCTACGAACATATTCAGAAAGTCTTCTTGAAGACTGAGATGACAACTGCCTATTAGACCGAGAGCTAGAACCCGGACCAGACCGAGAACTAGAAGCAACGTGTCTGGAAGTTCCTAAACTTCCCCCATTCAAGCCTGTAGCATTATGAGGCGAAGGTGAAGGCATAAATAGAGGATGTTCAGAGATGTTTCTCGGGATAGGCCTTGAGTTCAAATCTTCATGCAAAGGAGGATCCATTTCTACAGATGTAACAGGTAGTACAGATGAACCCCCCGCCCTTGAGCTTGAAGCCGTACTCCATCTAACATTTCTCCTTGATCCAGGAAGACGCTGTACGACAGGCTGCACTGTTGATGGAGTCAAGCCTGGAGGAGGAACAACTGGTGCAAATCTTAGGGGTTGAAAAACCGGGTTATTTGACAAGAATTCTTGTTGGATGGTCGGATTCGTTCTCACACGGTAATTTCTGTGAGAAGGAGCATGAACAGTTTCAGGAGGTACTCCTCCCATGCTAAGCCGAAGCCTCGGATTTTCGGGATCCGGAATACTCGAGGAAGTGTCGGCTTGTGGGGGAAGCCGTGAGCTGCTGCTACCTGCAGCAGATTGTAGAGGAACAGCTTGCCACATGTTAGATGGCTGCCCAGAATTCCCCTCAACTGTCTTCCTTTTGCAGGACAAACGCCTTACATCATCCTCATCAGCCAAGAAACCACCATTTCCAGATGAAGTTCCACTACTAGACGAAGGAATCAGTCTATGCTCCAATTCACCGAATTTTTGTGGATGAGTACACTCCATAAGATCACCGACCTGACCCAACTGGCCTAAGCTAATATCATGACTCTGTGACGTAGAGCCGCTGTTGGAAGTTCGGAAAAACGAAGCACTGCTTCCTACTTGTTTGCTATCCATATTTATGTTAACACCATTTCTTGAAAAAATGCTGGCTGCATCGTCTGCAGAAGGCCTCATTGAAGACGACCACCCATTCTGAGTCATCCTCTCGTCATGGTTGACTAGATTTTGATGGTTGGTAGAACTAGATTCACCCCTGTTCCATCTACTCAGGTTATGTCCCTCATAGCTAACTGCAGCCGTTATTGAATCACTGCCACCAGATGCAATCCTGAATTCTGAGAGCCGGCTTTCAGCAGGATCACGTAGAGCATTCCAACAGATTTGTTGATCTATACCCATGTTATTTGATGTAGAGCCATAGTCGAAATTTATTGAGTCGGGCAAGGAACCAATTGGATTCCTCTGACCTTGCATTGGAGCTGAATTTGTAATGTTTCAGATGATATGGTGATACAGTATCCAAAATTCAGAGAAACAACAATTCACTTGTGGTCTTATGCCGGATAATCTGCAGTTTTGGATAGAAATGAATCAGATAGGCTGGTAGAACAGAGTGAAATCACAAACAATTGACAAGAGTAGAATCCAACGGAAAATATAAGGCACGTTGCGTCAAAATAGCTGCACTATATGATGCATGACATACAAAAACAGAAAAAATAAAAAAGGATGTTAAAGATGGTTTCTGAGAAAATGCAACTCAATTAGCATTCATAACCAGATTTGAATACTCTAAATTGTAAGGAAAAAATGAAGAGCTCATAAAGCTGATTAAACATAGTAACCATGTAATAATTCAATGGAAAGAAAAATCCCCCAACTCTATTAGGAAGTCTCCTAATACAGGAAGTATATGAATGGCTCATAAACAATCACATAACAAAAACATAGCACCTAAAGAAGGAAAAAGTTGTGTATACGTCAATGGCAAGGATAATTAATCACGTCTTGGCCACAAACTGAAAAATAGCTTACTTTTTAGCTATCCAATCCACACGCAAGGATACCCAAGATAAGTATGAACCCAAGATCAGCATGAATAGCTAGCGCAGAAAATCTAAAGCACTCAAAAACAGCATTCCATGATTTCAGTACATAAGCCACAAAAATTCAAACTAAGAGCTACAAACCATAAAAGAGGCACGATAGCAACCATGTAAATTGAACAGCACGAAAAGCATCTAATGCAGGACCATCTAAATGGCTGGCATTGAACCATCACATGTTACAACTTACAACATCTTTAGCCCAAATTTTCCAAACACAAGCAAAGAACCCATACTAAAAAATGTAAATTCAAGGGTGAGGAAATGCAAGCAACTTTATTCCCAAAACCTCCTCATACGGGAAGTACTGCATTCCGCAATCATATGTTATGACTTATGACAACCGTAGCACCAAAATTCAAGAAATGTGTAAACAACTAAAGAGCAGAAAAATCTAAAGCACACACAACAGCATACCATATCAGCACATAAAGTCACCAGATTCAATATGATAAATATGAGCAGCAAACCATGGAAGATCACAGACTGGCTTTAGGAGCAAATATTTTGTCATCCATCACATGTTTTTCCAGTACCTAATAAAAAAACTCAGTTTTCTATTCAATAACTTGTCTTTTCTGTGCAGAAACTCATACAAAGTTGTGTGCTCTCTTGTAAACATGAGAATGGGGGCTAAATTAAACAAGGAAGTATCTCCACAATCACAACTAAAAGCTGTGTTTTCTCTTTTCAAAAGGACGGTGTAAACTACTGCCACACAGCTACAACACAGAACCCCCAAAGAACAATCTGATAAAGATACTCAACAAACATGAAGTTATGAAAACACAGCAAAATCCAGTACAAAAGTTAATCTACAACAAGGCAACATTCAACCCAGAGAAGAAAAGTCAAAACAATCTAGCGACCAAAACCCATATTCCACACAGAAAAAATCACAATTAAACAAAAAAGATTAAAGTTTTCAATGACCTACACAATATTAAGCCGCCGATCGTCCTGAACAGGATGGAAATGAATCTGAAAAGGAAAAATGGAGGAAACCCAGATAGATCCGCCTAAGAACAACCACAAAGAAGCCAATTTTGGCCTCAACAACAACAAAAAATGGGGAAACAGCCTCCAAGTTCCTTCAGATGGAGAGAGCCACACAGAAGGAAAGAAGAGGAAGATGAAAAAGTGGAGGAGCACCAACTTAAGCAATGGGAGAAAGAGAAAGGTTGGAACTTGGAAAGGGTTTGGGGTGAGGTGAGAGGGCTAGATGAAGGAGGTGAAGGGAAGACAGCAAACACCTCCCCACCCACAAGAAAGAGACAGAGAGAGGAGAATAGAGGGGTAAAGATAAAGAAAATAATAGTGGTGGTATAAATTAAAGAGGACAGTAATCTTTTGGTCTTTGGAAACTAATCCTATATAATCAAGTTTTTATTTAGTTCCTCTTCTCTCCTATCACTGTCCTAAATTGTTCATTTCCAATCTGAATCAGTAACAAAAAAAGCCTAAAAGTGGGGCAGGTAAATGGAAATGGGAAAAGGGTGAGAGAGATCCCTTGCTGGGCCGCTTACCAAATGGCCTATGTTCAAGAAAAAGAAAACAAGAAATTTAATATCAATTCTGTCAATGCGTGCCGTTGGCTGTGCCACCTCTCTCTGTTCAAGTTTTTATGATCACGCCAAGCACCATCTTCTAATTCATGCTCCAATTTCTAATTCATGTGACTATAAAAGAAATTTAAACAAGAAAAATATTACATTTTTGATAGATAGATTGAGATTGGAGATAGATTGAGATTGCGTTGCCTTTGCAGCTTTCCTATCTACTACTAGCTAGTTAGTGGTACTTTCTTAATGTATGAATAGTTTGAATACGTATGTACTCCATATATCCCAATAACAAAAGATGAATATAATTAGGGTACGTTAAACAGTTTTAGGGTCAGAATGTATGAATATCTCATGTTTATGAAAATATACATAAACGTTTATTCAAATGTATTCAAATGTTCATCAAAATTTTAATACACACCATTTATATATAGGGTGAGAATCTCATAATAAACTCTCTCTTAGAGATAAATAAGAATAAATCGATGTCTTGGCATCCAATGACTTAGATTAAACTAGTTACCCCCACTACAAGTGGGGGTAGTTGTGGTGGTCCGTCGACCTCCCGGCGACTTCCCGGCGACCACCCGGTGGTTGTCCGGTAGAGGTCCGGCGGTGGTCCAATAATAAATGAAAAGGTTAAAGTATAAAATGAAAATTTTAAGTCTAATTCAAATTGGTGAACATTTAAATATAATGTGATGAACATTTAATTATAATGTGACGAACATTCTGTTAGTGAACATTTAAAAATAATGTGATGAACATTTAATTATAATGTGATGTTTGATGAACATTTAAGTAAGAGAAGATGAACATTTATCAATATTTTGATGAACATTTAAATCGATTGTAATGAACTTTGGCTAATGAACATTTTATTAAATTCTTGTGAACATTGAAGTATGAGATGATGAACATTTAGATGAACATTCAATTGGTGAACTTTTATGTATAATGTGATTAACATTCAGTAGAGTATGTACAAATGAACATTGAGATGAACATTTAGTTCATCAAAAATTGGTGAACATTTAAGTAGAATGTGATGAACATTCAGTTGGAAAACTTTTAAGTATAATGTGATGAACATTATGAACACTTGATGTTCATCAAAAATTGGTGAACATTTAAGTAGAATGTGATGAACATTCAGTTGGAACACTTTTAAGTATAATGTGATGAACATTTATGAACACTTGATGTTCATCAAAATTTGGTGAACTTTTAAGTAGAATGTGATGAACATTCAGTTGGAAAACTTTTAAGTATAATGTGATGAACATTTATGAACACTTGATGTTCATCAAAATTTGGTGAACTTTTAAGTAGAATGTGATGAACATTCAGTAGAGTATATACAAATGAACATTTATGAACATTGTGATGAACACTTGATGTTCATCAAAGATGGTTCGGCGGTGCTCCGGCGGTGGGGACAAGGGGGGGACAATGGGTGTCACGTGTCATCATATGGGCTCTTGGATCTCTCTTGATCCAAGGCTCCACATTCATTCTCATTTTGATGAACATTTAAGTCGATTGTAATGAACTTTGGCTAATGAACATTTTATTAAATTCTTGTGGACATTGAAGTATGACATGATGAACATTTAAGTATGAGATGATGAACATTTAGATGAACATTCAATTGGTGAACTTTTATGTATAACGTGATGAACATTCAGTAGAGTATGTACAAATGAACATTGGGATGAACATTTAGTTCATCAAAAATTGGTGAACATTTAAGTAGAATGTGATGAACATTCAGTTGGAAAACTTTTAAGTATAATGTGATGAACATTTATGAACACTTGATGTTCATCAAAAATTGGTGAACATTTAAGTAGAATGTGATGAACATTCAGTTGAAATTTTTTTAAGTATAATGTGATGAACATTTATGAACACTTGATGTTCATCAAAATTTGGTGAACTTTTAAGTATAATGTGATAAACATTCAGTAAAGTATATACAAATGAACATTTATGAACATTGTGATGAACATTTATGAACACTTGATGTTCATCAAAGATGGTCCGGCGGTGGGGACAAGGGGGGGACAAGGGGTGCCACGTGTCATCATATGGGCTCTTGGATCTCTCTTGATCCAAGGCTCCACATTCATTCTCATTTATCATTTTAACAAGTATATATAATATATATATATACGACTTTTCTCTGAATGTTCTCAAGTTCTTCGATAAATTTTCTTGTTCTTCAATTTTTGATGTTTTTAAGGAAATTGTTTCCTAATTTGAAATTTAATGAACTAATCACAAAAATAACTATAAATCTAATGTGTCTCGCAATACTTTCCATTACGAGGATTTTAAACGGATAGAGTAGTATTAGAAAAAAGATTTTGCTATTTATCGCCCCTGGGAGACGAATAAAGACATCAAAAATAAAAATATTTTATGAGACATGTTTATGATTGGTCTATTTATAATTTATTTTCTAATAAGTCTACCAATATATATATGAGAAATTCTAATGAAATACATATTTCTAATTAGATAAGTTACTATATAGTATATACCACCATTCAATTGATCTAGTAATTTAACAGTAGATTTCTTAAGTGTTCTATCTAAAGATCTCGAGTTCGATTCATGCTAGAGACATAGATAGAGAAATTGATGGTGAAATAGGTTATCTAAAAATATAAGTTACTATAACCTTAAAAAAAACCTTTTTATAAATTTAAATAGTTTTTTTTTAACAAGCAAGTAAAGAGACCCCTTACTACAGGTCAGTCCCGACACTCACAAGGGGAGGATACCAAGATTCGAACCCTTAGACCTATAGGATATAAGGACAAGCCCCAACCCACTAGACCAAGATGTCGTTGGTTTATAAATTTAAATAGTTAATTTCTATTTTCAAAACCTGCAAGATTTAATATTATAGGGAACTATAACTTAAACATCCAATTCCACAACAATTTTGAGACCACTATGAATACTTTAAATCAGGCCAATCGCTCCATGAATGTAGCATTCTTTGCCTGGTGGTCCTTGTGGAATCATAGAAATAACTGTATCTTTCGAGCCTCTCAGTCTAACCCAAAAAAAACCCCTAATGAGTTAGCCAAATCCATTATTTTCAACTATTTAGAATGGAGCGTAGAGTTTGATGTCAACGATTCTAACAAATCCACTACTAAACCAAAAACCACAACACACAATACAAGGTGGACTAGACCACCTCAAGACTTTTTTAAACTCAATTGTGATGGCTCGGTCAGAGTCTCTGCTGGGTCTTTTATTGGGTTCATCATTCAAAACTCGAATGGTAAACCTTCCTTTGTTGAACATCTTCGTATTCCTGATTCATCGGTCTTAACCACTGAAGCAGTGACCATTCTTGAAGGCATTAAAGCGGCCCTTCGTCTGAATATAAAAAATATCTTGATTGAAAGTGATAGTCTTACTGTTATTAACTGTATTCATCAAAAGTATGAGCCCCCCCCTGGGAAATTGGATCTATTGTAACGGATATTTTATCTCTTGAAACTAAATTTAATTCCTGCATGTTTTATTTTGTTCGTCGACACTGCAATAGAGCAGCGGATTTCTTAGCTGCAAAGGTCTCCTCCATTGAGAGTCTACGAGAGATCATCATCAAGTGCAATGACACCGTTTCAAATTCCGAAATTTCGGAGCTCTAGAGACTTCTTTTTACTAGGAACTCTCCAATCTTTCTCATGAAAGATTTCTTTAAAATCATTCGTAATGATGATTTAGGCTTGACTTGTTTGTAAACAATGAGCCTTTTGTTTGCTTGTTACCAAAAAAAATAAAACAAATGCAAGATTTAGTTTTTTTTTCCAAATATTGTAATAAAAGTTACTGAATTTTGTGTAAATGATAGCACCAGATTCTTGTTGGAGACGTGGCCGAATATGAGACGTTGGATTTGAAGGGTTTAAGCAGGAACCACGATTAAGGTGAGTTCCTACTTGCAAGATCTCCTGTCTGAAAAGGGCTCCGTCTGTTGTAATGTGTAGGGTTGATAGGGTAATAGCAATCCTATTTTGGTCTCTTGGATTTGCAATGGTAATAGTAAGAGATGATCCAACGGTGGAGAATTGAGATTATAAGATGGATTAATGGGGCCATTGATATGGGATTAGATGAGGATTAAAGTAAACAACGAAAGTCTTGGACAGCAAATGCATTTATGGCGTCCTTTAGGACAGATTTTATTGTAAGGCGGATGGGAAGATTACCATATTTTTGACCAGTTTTATGTACATGTTGACCAACAATTTGATTTTACTCCAGTTTTGGGCCTACTTGCTACATTATGTTAATTTCATGTTAAGAGATTGGATACGTAATTGATAACATTATTCATACAATAATGATTTTTAGTTCAAAGTTTTTTTTTGAAGGATTGTTTTGTTGAGCTTTTTTATGATTATGTAAGAATTAAAGCGTGTTCGGCTAACCTAAATTTAAGCTAGTTTTATTCTACAAAATAGTTGAATTTCATGTCGATCAAAAATATAAGCAGCTTAAATTTTGAAAAAGTAAAAACAAAATGTAAACATGTTAACACTATGTTTTAACAACCTCGGTTGGTCTAAGGATATATGACAAGAATCAAATTCGACGGATTGCGAAACATATATAAATTTTTCTGTAGGTGTTTTCTTATCTTTTTAATTTTTCCTAGCCCTGGACTGAGACATCATCCAATCATCCTAATTTTTTCCACCAAAAGAAAAAAAAACTATACGTTTGAATAACTTTTCTATTATGTGTTTAGAACGGCTAGTTTTCTTTCAAAATAAATTGTTTCTCTAATTTGGAATCTATTAACTCATCACAACAACAAAATGCAACTATAAATCTAACATATCTCGCAATATTTTCCATTACAAGTATCTATTATATGCCTTAGGTTAGAAAACAACAACAAAAACTCAGTAGATTGACTCGTCTGAGACAAATGTCTGGAAGAGTGAAGATGGTTTCATCCGAACCCCCGAGACTAGTCCCCACCCTTAGACTAGTTTGGTCGATGTTTACTCAAACGACTCACTAATTAAAAAGAGCGAGAGTAGAAAGAAGAGAGTAAAAATGACGAAATATGGAAATAAATGTATAAGAGATGGCATTCATATTTCAGAGCACCACATGAAGCTCGTGTTGACTACCCCTCTGGAATGCGACTCATATCTCTCCCAAATGATCTATAATGAGTCATAAAATCTTTGAGAGACAAAAGGGTGAGATCTTTTCTAATGGCCTTCATCTAACTCTTCATAGGCCTCCCTCTGCCCCGTCGAAACTGTACGACATCTCACATTTACGCACATACGCATTAGAAGGTCTCCATTGCATATATCCAAACCAACATAGTCTAGATTTTCGCAATTTATCATGAATAGTAATCACTCCAACTTTTTTCCGTACAATTTCGTTTCAGATTTTATCTAGCCTTGTGTAGCGCTAGGTTAGAAAAAAAGTATGTTCTAACTAGTGCTTACTTTATGAACATCCATTGTTTTAAAGAAAATATGAGTATGTTGTATATAATTATAGTGGTAGAGATGGGTTCTCACTAGTAGGTCACTATAGCCCTTTGTACATGTGTTTTCAGTAAAACTCACCTTGCTTAAAAAAGAGGTAAAACCAACCAATTACACTAAGCAACCATAAATATTGAATAAGCATGAAAAGAAGTGAATCATCAAATCCAATTTGGTAGTTTAGCAAACCTCATGGTGCATCTCTACATGACTTCAACACATGAAATGAGACAAACACTTTACCTAATACTTTCCCATCTTACAAATATATAATGCAAATTAACATTATTATGACAAAGACGTACGCCTAGAGCATAAAGATATTATATATAATCCATTAATCAACCTTTAATTTGAGGGGCCTTACAAGATTAATCAGGGAATTATACCATGTGGACGATGGGTGTTTGTAGCTAGTTAGCTAGTGGACATTGGCATCCGCATCTTCATCATCTCTAGGGTATGAATCCATGGACTAGCTATAGTAGTTGTTTCATCATTATTGTATATGCATTAATATTACTTTGTGTTATATTATATAGTTTTTATCATCTATTAATGTGAAAGAGATGCATCTTTGGATTTGGCCCCCATTGTTTACTCTAGAACTATACACAATGGTGGTCCTTTCTTTATTATTCTCGATCCCTTTTGGCCTTTCTTGATGCTTTTCTTCCATGCTCCACCCTCTCCTGATTTTTTAGGATGATGTCCTTTTCTCACTTTCATGTACACAATTTAATCTCTTCTATATATGCTTAAACTTGGAGTGAAGCCCACTAGGGTTTCTCAACCCTGTCCGAAGGATCGCATGATTCTCAGGTCGGATATGATTATGATTCAAGGTTCATTCATACCTCTCGACCCGCCTCGTATTTAAAAATACCAAAAATATATTAATAGCTTCATGACCCCCTCGATAATGGCGAACGAAGAAGAGGAAACAATGTGAAAAACGAGAGTTCGAGGAAGAGCAATGGCAAACGCAACTCAATCCATAGTCTCTCAGGTTTATATAGATGACTCGGTTTCATCTAGTTTTGAATGGCCCCTTCTTTCGGCCTGAAGGATCGAGGTCCCGCCGCCTTTGTTACCCCCGCTGAGAAGGGTTGACACAAGAAAGAAGGCGCTAGAGGCCCACACGGTTAGCCAAACCGTGCAACAATGCAAACTTAGCTTCGACTTTTTCACACAGTTTGGCTAACCGTGCAACCCCGCTAGCCTTTTTCCTGCTTTCTCGCACATTTTGGCTTAACCGTGCCTGAACTTAATTTTGACGAGATTCTTATACAATAAACACTATTAGGGTATGCTGATTTGAATAAAATTGACAGTTTATCTCCTTCTTCAAATCCCTAACATCAACCTTCCAAGCTCTTTATTCAGAAAATCTATTTTATAGCCCGTCGCTTCGAACGATTATCAATTGGTTTATCAGTAATCGTCTGTTCGATATGATTTTGTCTTCTCTTCGACAGTTTTCCAAGGCTATCACTTTGGCTTGCACGTTCGTTGATTCGTTGTTTCTTTAAGAAGATTGGAAGATTTCGTCTTGAGGATCAAGATCATGCTATAAAACGACAATCTCAAGGATTATCCGCATCATATATATTATTAATGTATAAAATTAGAATTTAAAATCCTAACCTAGACTAAATAAGAATAGCTTTGTTGTTGAAAAATAGAATTATATTGTTTTAAATAATTTTTACTTTATTAATTTGATTTTTTCAAATAAAAAAAATCATTCCATATCAATTGTGAAACGAGCTATCTAGTCCACGAACCGAAGTAAAAAGGGTTAGGAATGTTGGCTCGACCCGAACCCGACAAGCTTAAAGAGCATACAAAAATGTTTCAAGTTCGATTTGTGTCCGATCCGAGCGGAAGATGATCAAGTATTTTTTTTTGGTAAAGGAGAGGCGACACTCTCGCACGCTATATAGATAGGCTTAGAAACTAAACCGGGTAAAGCCACACCCCTCACATCGTCCAAGATAAAGTTAAGTACACAATCAGGGGGATCCCTCAACAAATGCAAACCTAAAGGAAAAGAGAAACTAAGAGAACCTAAATAGTCCGCAACGCGATTAGCTTTCCTAAAAATGTGACGAAACTGGACACTTCAGTCTCTACGCAGAGATCGAGCTCCGACAGTGTCCCACCAGGCTAGATAACGGATGATGATTGTTGAGGTTCTTCGTCAGAAAACCGATAGCGAAAGCAGAGTCCCAACAGTAGACAAGGATGAAAAAGATAAAAGAAAAAATGGAGTGAATGTGTGAAGAAAACGAAACGAGACTTTCAAGTAATGTTTACTGGGCTTGGTTGCAGTGGTTGGCAACCACAGAACCTAATTGAACAGCTATGGGATTCTATACTTTACCCAACTTGAGAAATAATCCTACGAGTCTCTGACCCAAAAGAAAATAAATTACTCTCTCCGTTTTAATTGGATAGTCTCATTTGATTTTCTGACATTATTCATGAATCGAGAGAATTTTGTAGATTCCTTCTAATATATAAAAAAAGAACATATTCGTGTGGGGTTTTATTTAATTCTTCTTAAAGTATACTTTAAAAATATTATAATATTATAATTTTTTTTAACATATAATTAGATATATTAGCGATACAAAACTGTCCCTACATATGTGTCAGAATCTAAGAGTATCAAGATGGGACAGAGAGAAATTTAATATAAATTGATAAATAAGCAAAGGAATGAACCGTTGGTTTCAGTTTTACAACTACTGGTTACTGTTTCGAAAAAACATGGATCGGAATTGAATCCATACTTGAACAGTTTCATTCGATTTCCACCCGTTACATTTTTAAAATTCGATTTAACATTTTTGACATGGTTATGAGTTATGACTTATGATTCCAAACTTTAAACTAAAAAAGAAAAAGAAAAAAGAAAATGAATATAGAAATCTCACTTACCTATAGCCTATAAAAGTAAAATCCACAGATCCTTTTTTTTTTGAACACTGAAAGTGTTATGTTCTCTCACATAAACGGAGGTCCTTATATTTTTGTCATCAAAGTGTGGTGGATACTCCTCATGGACTCATAATGTCGTCATGGAATCATTATGTGTAGATTATTGCATACATTTGCACGTAGAACATCAATGCCGATGTCATTGAAACTCAAAAGTCAATAACCCTAATTGATTTTCTGTAGCATTTCTTGATGTGTCTCATAAGTCATAATCATCTACATTTTTCATGGAGTCTGCTGGATATCCTTCGGATACAAACTACTAACATACAAAAATATATACTTTTATTTTACATTGGCATAGACATAATGGATCATATGGAGTAGAAATGTACTAATGCTGCTACGGAGTATATCACCAGTAAATTGGGCCGATTTATGATTCTGCTACGACAAGGCCCACTTGAGCCCAAACCAAAATATGGCCCACTAGCGAGCCTGGATCTCTTTGAATTATACTAATAGCTCATATTACATTACATGTAGTGCCACTTGAGTCTAGAGCTTATTACTTTGAGGAGGATCAATTCTTTCAATCTAATTGAGTGACTTTTGAGTGCACTCATATGGTGTGCGCATAATGTTTTAATCACTTTTTAAAGCCACACAAAAGAATAAATCAAAATTTGTCTCAAACCTTATACTGGGTTTGGTTTATGATCCACCAAGTTTCGTTTTCTTATTCGATTCAATTCGATTCAGTTTTAGACCGACGTATATTCATATCGGCGTTCATTTTTTCTTCCATTTTGATATGAGTACAAAACAAAGTGTCCTTTTCTAAGCCTACACTATCTTGGTGCTATGAAACTACATCATAAATGCTTTGCTTGAATGAAGTGATTAACATGATGGATATTGAGGCAGCGCATGCATCTGCCATTATAAGTCAATCCATTCTTGATACAGTTACGTAAAAAGATAGATTTTATATATGTAGGCCATATATGACTCTTAAGTTTGTGGTATAAGTCGAGTGTCCTAGCTTATAAAAATCCTCTTGAGAGAAAAAGAATAGATGGAGTATCGTTTTTTGGTTGAGAATAGATAGAGAGTATCTAATTTTTATATCCATAACATTAATTACTTGGTATCACACTTAATGCGCATGGGGTTAGTGATGTGGTATATGAAATGTAGGGCATATATGACTTTTACGTTTAAAAATACAACTATTTTACGGAGAAAAACCATGCATTCGAAAACTCACATTCTTTATTGGGCGCAATAATGATGCATACAAACCTTTTTTTAAAATCTCGGTTCAGTTTTGGGTGCACCTATGATGCGCCCAAAACTAGACCGGGTTTTTCGACATTTTAAAGGCAATTTTCTTTCTTTCTAGATAGGCGCATTCAAAGTGCGTGCAGAATCAACCCGATTTATATGAATGCGTTAAGAATGTGTACAAAACTGACGCGAGATATAAAACATGGATGCGGGGTTAAACGCCTTTTTTTTATTGGGTGTCTTGGATTCCTAGACTGCAATTTGAATAGCTAGGTTCCTCGTAATTATGGTGGAACCGACCACACAAGAAGACAAAACTTCATGAAAGTAGTACTCCCTCCGTCCCCAAATGTTCTTCTCATCATCAATTTTGACACTATTCACGTTTCAAGAGAATCTTCGACATATCTTCCACTATATAAGAAAATATATATTCATATGAGATCTTGTTTGATTCGTCTCATCAAGAGCTTTAACAATATCAAAATTTTATAATTTTTATTTATGTGTATTTAAAGATATTAACGTTATAAAACGTGTCTCGGCGAATGTGTCGGAAAGAGATGGGAAGACGGATGGAGTATAGTCTGAAGTTTACAATGCCTTTCAATTATTAGGTTTGTTAATTCATTTTATTGAAAATGGATCTTGATATAAACAAAGGATATGATACAAAATATGAATCATTGAACGACAAAATTGAGGTAAAGGAGATTCTATTTTCATGTTATACATGCTTTTAATTTATTTATGTTTCTGTGTTATCTTAGTTTTGTAGTACGTCCTATTTCATTGAGTTAATATGATAAAATAAGTTGTTCTTAAAACCTGGCCAATCGGCTGTACTAGTGTATTGCCTTTAATGTTAACTTATCATTTAACAAATTATTGATCGTAAGGATTATCTTTTGAAAAATATATGATGGTGACAATCTCTTGATTGAGAAGATGAAGGACCACTTATATAGATAAGTACATCATCATCATCACTCATATTAAACTTATCTTCTTCACATGCATCATGCATGTACTCGATCAAGCTCAACTTAATTGAACTTCCTCTCGATCAATTTCACTTGTCGTTTGTATTGTCTCCAAATACCAAAGGAACTGCACACACAACAACGATCAATTCTTATCCTACATATCTCTTTTCATATGGTATATATGTTGATTTTAGGTCAAATTTTCCCCTTGCACAATTTGGAATCATCGTGTATATACATAAGTTAGACTATTAACAAAACCCATCTAGACTTCAAAAGAATAACCAACGAAACAAAGTAACTAATTAAACATATGTAGCTTACTTTGATTTCGTAAGAGAAAGATACCATCATACAAGCTAATTCATCTAGGCTCAAAGTTTGGCCCCAAAATATATATATATATATATATATATATATATATGAAAGGTACGTCAAAAATGAAAAATAGATGCATCGAATAAGAATAAATAAAAACCATGTATATATATGTGGAAGTCTTGATCAATCAGTATCCTCCGGATCCGGATACTTGTTAAGATCAGGCTTGACACGAACTCGACGCCTCTGCTCTTCTCCATGTTCAGCCCCTACATGGAGAAGAGCAGCAGCGTCTACACGTGCTCCAACCTCCGCCGCCTTCTTCCTAATGGCGGCGGCAGACAAGTCGTGGTGGTGGTGGAGGTCGAGGTGGTCAGGGAAATTAAGACGAGCAGTGGGCCCACGGAGGCAGAACACTGCGATGTCGTATGCCCTGGCGGCGGCCACCGCGGTGGTATACGAACCGAGCCAGATCCGGGAGCGTTTGTTGGGCTCTCGAATCTCGGCCACCCACTTCCCCCACTTCCTCCGCCTTATCCCCTTGTATGTCGCCTTTTCCGAAGTCCCGTCTCTCGTGTTCGACGCTGCGGAGGTGGCTACGACCGCGCCACTGGCCATGTCATCTTCTCCACCCATGTAGGTACGTAATTAGTAGGGTTTTATGAAGCAAAACCTCGATTGGAAATTTGGAATTAGGGAGAAAAAGGATGTGGTGGAACATATATATATATGGAGATTTTGTAATGAGGAGTGTGCGTGGAAATGACTGAGTGAGAAGAGTAGCCGGAATTGTTCTACGCAAAAAATCACGAATAGAGTTAAGAGCTTTTATATTTTTGTAATCTTTTCGATAGAGATTACACTGACTTTAGATAGCATTAACTCTAGAAAGGTTTTAAGATGATAATGTGTCAAAAGAATCTTGATTTAGACGTAAAGTGACTCGACCTATTAAACGAGACGAAAAAATTTAGAAGTCGTCAACTGATTGGTTTTAAGATGAACTAACCGCTAAAAGTAAAGTGTGAAAAGAGCAAGCAAGTAAGATGGGTGTCGACGTCGTACATGGCTGCGCAGGGTTTGTGAATACAGCCGCCATTGAGACTGCCCGTGAACATATATAAATCCAAATAAATGTAGCCGACACATTTGGATTCGTGTGAGGAAAGTTTCGAAACTAATAATTTTTATCATATAAAAAATAAACACAGTTTGCGTTCACAGATTACACGTCAATGTTCATATTCTCAATAGTGTAATGTTAATAATCTGGGTCATGAATTTTTTAAACGTTTTCGGTGAGGGATGCGATAGCATACTTGCAATTAATGCGAAGTTTGATTTTTTTTCTTCTCAAATGACCTCAAAAATTTCATCGTCCAAATTTGAACATTACCGTCCAAATTATGAACATTAACTTATTATCTGTGAACGCGAAAGATTTTGTTTTTTTACGTTTAAGCCTCGTTCTCACCTGAACTTTTTTACTCATGTAGCGATAAACAATTAGAGTCATATGGTAATTGCTATCTGAAAAGTCTAATACAATATCTTAATTATCAATAATATATAATCATGCATATCAATGATTTTTTTCGGCTCTCCTCATTTCGTGGTTTCTTCATTATGTTTGTCGCATTATGGTTTTCTTTGGCATGAGTGTAGTCTAAATCCAGTATTTTGTCTTAGTTCAGTTTTTGCTATTTGAAATGTCTTGCTATTTGTTTTAGGTGTTTTATCTTGGTTGATTTGGTCGAAGTCATGATATGATATGTTCAGATTAGACCTGGTCAAATACGGGTTGGCCATATTCGATTATTTTATTGAGCCCATTTATATGGATCGGGCGGATCCGAATCTCGGATATAAGGTTTAACACTTTCATCGTATCTCGCCCGTTATTCAGGTTGTGTGCAGGGCCGCCCCCTTATATTAAAACTTGTTTGTAAAACTGCATAAACATGTATAAATAAAACAAGTTCAATAACAATTTGCATAGAACATGTTCAAAATATCAAATCTAAATACGAGAAAACTCAGATATGTTATTTTAGGTTAGAGTTTTATTATATATTTTAATAAAAGTTGATTTTGAAACCTCTTTTCCAATTATTGTAAGAGCTTGTTTGATTAGGGAGTAAATTCACGGGAATTTAGAAATCCTTGGAAGTGCTATTAAATATATGTATTTGGTTGTTTTTATTTTTTTCCAAATCCCTTGATTTGAAAATCCCACGAATTTCCAATTCCCCCGTTATACAGAAATTGCAATTACCTAGATAGGGGTAGGTAAGATTTTCTTCCCCCGTTTTTTTATGGCCAAATCTCTTGATTACCCTCTCTCAAAATCTTATCCTTTATATTCCCGGGAAATCTCTCTCTCCTATTCATCTTCATCCTCGTTCATTCCCGGAAAAAAAATTCTGCATCATCCCTGCGACAATTTGTTTCCTACTCCGAATTCAAGTTTGTTTCTCTTTATCTCTACACATGATTTTGTTGGCACAAATGATCAACAACTGATCAATAACAATGTGCAGCAACAAAGGAGAGCAAATGACAGCAAAATTAGAGCAGAGAAGAAAAAAAAACAGTGAGAAAGAACTTCAGATTCATTCTACTCGTTAGTACAACACACTACAAATATTTAAACATACTCTACATCTATTCTTACACTCCAACTACTGCAATAAGCATGGCACACACACACAAGGCCATACCTCTGCATTACTCATTACAATAACTTAGACACACAAGTACAGCACACATAAAGAAAAGTCAGCTCAACTTGCTGATTTTCCTCTTCAAAAACTAATCTTACTTTACTTGGCTTAATCTTGTTTAAGAAGATTGAATCACATTTCAACACCTTCCCTTGATTCAAACTTCCTTATTCCAATCTTCCTAGAGAAGAATTCATGCTTCACCTGGCACAAAGCTTTAGTGAACAGATCTGCATCTTGATCATTAGTTCCACAGAACCTGAGTGCAATCACTTCATCCATAACAAGCTTCCTTATGTAGTGATATTTGATTTCAATATGCTTGGTTCGAGCATGGAAGATAGGGTTCTTAGCCATTGCTATTGCAGATTGATTATCACACCAAATCAAGGTTGATTCCTTCTGATCACAGCACAGATCTGCAAGCATCTTTCTCAGCCAAACTGCCTGTCTTGCAGCAGAGCAAGCTGCCACATATTCAGCTTCACTTGATGACAGAGCAATGGTCTCTTGCTTCTTCGAGCTCCAAGTGATTGCTCCTGACCCCAATGTGAATACTGAACCAGAGGTACTCTTCCTGTCATCTAGGCTGCCTGCCCAATCACTATCTGTGTGCCCTTCAAGCCTTAAATCTTGCCTTGCATCATACAAGATCCCATACTCAGTTGTACCAGAAACATACCTGAGTATTCTTCTTGCAGCTCCCAAATGTTGCTTTGTTGGTGAGTGCATAAATCTTGACACCACACTCACACTGTAGGCAATGTCAGGTCTAGTGTGAGTGAGATAGTTCAGTCCACCTACCAAGCTTCTAAAGAGTCTTTCATCTCCTTTCTCAGTTCCATCAAGCCTTTGTAGCTTGTCATTTGTGTTCATAGGTGTGATTGCTTTCTCACAACTTTCCATCTGAAACTTCTTCATCATGTCTCTTGCATATTTCTTTTGACAAAGAAATATTCCTTCCCTTCCTTGCTTCACTTCTAAGCCCAGGAAGTACTGAAGAAGACCAAGATCAGTCATCTCAAACTCACTTTTCATCACCTTCTGAAACTCAAGTAAGAACACTTCTGAGTTGCTGAAATAGATTATGTCATCGACATAAAGACACACTATTATGAACCTTTCATTCTTCTCCTTCTTAACATAAAGTGTTGGTTCATTCTCACTTCTGTCAAATCCACTCTTGATAAAGAACTCGTCAATTCTGCTATACCAGGCTCTAGGGGCCTGTTTCAATCCATACAAAGCCTTATACAGCTTAAGAACTTTGCATTCTTCTCCCTCTTTGATGAATCCTTCAGGCTGCTCAACAAATACCTCCTCCTCAAGTTCACCATTCAGAAAAGCTGATTTAACATCAAATTGGAACACTGGGATTTGCTTCTGAGCAGCTAGCCTTACTGTCTCAAATCTGGCAACAGGTGAAAAGGTTTCTTCATAGTCCAGCCCTTCCTTTTGAGCATAACCCTTTGCCACGAGCCTTGCTTTATGCTTCAGTACACTGCCATCTGTGTTCAGCTTTGTTTTAAACACCCACTTCAGCCCTATGACATTCTTTCCATCTGGTAGATCAGTGAGCTTCCATGTTTCATTCTTCTGGATTGAATTCATTTCCTCTTCCATTGCCTGCAGCCATTCACCTTTCTTTGCAGCTTCCTCATAGCCATTTGGCTCACAGACATTCAAGGCAAAATCACAGCTGTCATAGATTTCAGACAAGCTTCTGTATCTTCTTGGAGTAGACTCATCTGAAGCTGATGTTGAGCTACTCACCCTTGTGCTAGGACTAGAACTTTCTGAGCTTGATGAAGATCTTGTGGAAGGAGTTGATGGTGAAGGACTGAACACATTTTGCTCTTGATGAGGCTCACCTTCATGCCCTGCTTCAGTCTCATCATTTCCATCTATCAAGATCACTTCTTTCTGAATGGATACTGACTTTCTCAGCTTCCAATCCCACTTAGAGTTTTCATCAAACTCTACACTTCTGCTGATGATAACTTTCTTCTCTAGTGGATCATACAGCCTGTATGCTTTTGAATTTGTAGCATATCCAATGAAGATACACTTCACACTCTTGTCATCAAGTTTAGCTCTCAGGTTGATCAAAGAATAGGCAATGCTCCCAAACACCCTTAAGTGTTTCACACATGGTTTCCTCTTGCACCATGCCTCATAAGGGGTTTGATTCTCTACAGCTTTAGTTGGACAAATGTTCAGAAGATATACTGCTGTTGCAACAGCCTCACTCCAGAATTCATTAGGCATTTCTCTTGCCTTTAGCATACTTCTAGCCATCTCCACCACTGTCCTATTCTTTCTTTCTGCCACCCCATTTTGCTCTGGTGTATAAGGTGCAGTCAACTCTCTCTTGATGCCATTTTCATCACAAAACTCAGTGAATTTCTTGGATAGAAACTCACCTCCTCGATCTGTTCTCAGAGCCTTGATTCTCATGTTGCTTTGATTCTCAATGAGCAGTTTGAACTTTCTAAACTCCTCAAATGCCTCAGACTTAGCTTTGATGAAGAACACCCAACTCATTCTGCTATAGTCATCGGTAATCATGAAGAAGTATTTACTTCCTCCCATTGAATCAGTCTGCATAGGCCCACAGAGATCAGCATGAAGAAGCTCTAAGACTTTGCTTGCTCTCCATGCTTTTCCACTTGGAAAAGAATCCTTTGATTGCTTTCCATACATGCATCCTTCACATACATCTAGCTCTCCAATCTTTGGAAGACCAGACACCATCTCCTTGGACTGAAGAAGCCTCAGACTTTGCACATTTAAGTGCCCATATCTTAGATGCCAAAGCTTGCTGTCATCTGTTGCTTTTGCTGTCATAGCCTTCCCTTCATTCAATGACAGCTCAAGTGGAAAGACTCTATTCTTTCCCATAGCAACACTCACAACAAGTTCATCTGTTTTCTTGACTCTTATGAAGCAACAGAAATCATCAAAGACAAGATAAAAACCAGTGCACAAAAGCTGACCAACACTGAGCAAATTTTGAGTCAATTCTGGTACATACTGAACATCATTTATGAGCTTAGTTGTACCTTTTTCTGTCATCATTGCAACAGTTCCTCTTCCTTCAACTGAGAGCTTCTTTCCATTGCCCAACCTGACTGCATTCTTCCTTGACATGTCGAGGTCCTTGAACAATTCTTTCTCTCCTGTCATGTGGTTTGAACAACCACTGTCAACAAACCACACACCACATGAGATTCTGGCATCATCTTGTGAAGACAATACCCTCCTTTCCTGTTCAACAATTTCAGCAATGAATAGCTTCTCTTCTTGCTCAGCATAGTTGGACTTTTGCTCAGATTTCTTCTCACCTTCATCTTTTTCTTTCTTCCAACATTGTGCCTCTTTGTGGCCAGCTTTCTTGCAGTAATAACACTTCAACACCTTCTTTTGTGAGTCAGAACACTCACTTTGGTGACTTGATCTTCCTCTGCCTCTGCCTCGAAAGCCACCTCTTCCTCTTCCTCTGTTTGAGTGTTGATTGTTTCTCTCCTTGAATTCATTTGAACTCATGAAGGCCTTCTCCTCCTTTTGTTCACTGGACCTATTCAGCCTCTCTTCATGAGCTTGCAGTGAGCCCATTAACTCATCAAATGAATAGGTCTCCATGTCTTTTGACTCTTCAATTGCAGTCACTATGTGATCATACTTACTTGTGAGGCTTCTCAGCACTTTCCCTACCACATGTTGATCAGAGATCTCCTCTCCATATGACTTCATTTGTTGCACAGTTCCAGATATCCTTGAAAGATAATCCTGCACTTTCTCCTTCTCCTTCATAAGGGAAGTTTCAAACTCTCTTCTCAGAGATTGAAGTCTTACTGTGATAACCTTCTTATCACCCATGTATTCTTGCTTGAGAGTGTCCCAAGCTTCCTTGGCAGTTGCAGCAGAAGCAATCCTTGGGAAGATCTCTTCATCAAGAGCTTGTTGGATCATAAACAAGGCTCTTGCATCCTTCTTCCTCTTCTCTCTCAAGGCCTGATCTGGCTCATCTGGATTGTCATCCTCGAACCCTTCATCAACCAAGTTCCACAATTCTTGTGATCTGAACAAGGTCTTCATCTTCAACCCCCAAAATTGATATTTGAGGCCCTTGAAGATAGGCAGTTGAGACGAGTTGCTTGCATTGCTTCCTGGTACATTCTGCATCTTTTCTTTCTGTGTTTCCTAGGATTGAAACCCACTACTCTGATACCAAAACTGTTGGCACAAATGATCAACAACTGATCAATAACAATGTGCAGCAACAAAGGAGAGCAAATGACAGCAAAATTAGAGCAGAGAAGAAAAAAAAACAGTGAGAAAGAACTTCAGATTCATTCTACTCGTTAGTACAACACACTACAAATATTTAAACATACTCTACATCTATTCTTACACTCCAACTACTGCAATAAGCATGGCACACACACACAAGGCCATACCTCTGCATTACTCATTACAATAACTTAGACACACAAGTACAGCACACATAAAGCAAAGTCAGCTCAACTTGCTGATTTTCCTCTTCAAAAACTAATCTTACTTTACTTGGCTTAATCTTGTTTAAGAAGATTGAATCACATTTCAACAGATTTCACTTTATCAACTTGTGATTTGTGTCAGTAATCCCTGCTACTATTACGTATTGGGTTATTTGGGGTTTTTGCCCCAAATTTGGTTATTTAGGGGTTTTGGTACAAATTTGGTCTATGGACTATTTGGGGTTTTGTTGCATGTATAAAGAGAATGAATAAACAATTCAAAAGGAAGAATACATATATATGAGCAGCGAACAAAACAATTTCATGAGAATGCTGCAAATTTTTTGTCTTTGAATTATTTGGGGTTTTGCTACATTATGATTTTGATATATTATGTTTAACATTTGGAAGAGACTATGCAAGGGTCCTAAACCTTAGGCCTATGATAGAAGAGAGTGATGTTGCATGTTTGGACAATCTAAGGATGAATAGAAGATGTTTTTATAGATTATGTGAAATGCTTAGGGATGTTGGTAAGTTAAGAGGAAATAAAAAAACGAAACTAGAGGAAATGGTTGCTCTGTTTCTATTTACTGTTTCTCACAGTACGAAAAATAGAAGAACTCAGATTCATTTCAGAAGAAGCGGAGAGACGGTATCTAGGCACTTTCATTTAGTTTTATGTGCTATCATTAGATGTCACCGAATTCTTTTAAAAAACCTCAACCGGTTGCTAGCAATTCACAAGATGAAAGATGGAAATGGTTTACGGTATGTTTTGTTTTCCTTATGTGATTAATAGTAATTAAGGCCCATGTAGATTTAAATGAAACCTCACATATAAGTTTTGATGTAGAATTGCTTGGGGGCACTAGATGGTACACACATTAAACTTCGTGTCTCAGAAGAAGACAAGAGTAGATACAGAAATAGGAAAAAGGAAACCACCACCAATGTCTTGGCAGCCTCCACTCAAGATTTACAATTCACGTATATATTACCAGGTTGGGAGGGTTCAGCACATGACAATAAAGTACTTCGTGATGCATTGTCCAGGCCAAATCCCCTTAAAATTCCCAAAGGTAGTAAAATTTGTGACATGCTCCATTATTTCTAGGATTTGATTTAACTAGAAATAGAAATAACAAACATTACCTTATTGACTTATAGGTATGTACTACCTTTGTGATGCTGGATACATGAATTGTGAAGGGTGTTTGACACCTTATCGAGGAGAGAAATACCATTTGAGTGATTGGAAGAGGGGTGCTCAACTGACAAAACCTAAAGAGTACTTTAACATGAAGCATTCACAAGCAAGAAATGTTATAGAAAGGTGTTTTGGATTATTCAAAATGCGGTGGGGGTATCTTAAGATGCTTTACATGGTATGATAAGAAGACCATGTGTCGTTTAATATTGGCACTCGCTCTCTTACATAACTTTATTAGAACATATATGAAAGAAGATCCATTAGAAGCCTCATTAGGTGACGATGAAGGCGACCGAGAGCAAGAAGATCAAGAACAAAATATTACAGAGCTTGAGTCAAGAGTGAATGGAGTTTATTTAGACACAATTTGGCTGCGGATATGTATGAGACATGGTTACAAAGGCGTAATACAATATGAAGTGTAGGAGTTACTTCAATTGTTTTGTTCTTTGCTTTTTGTTTTTTTCCAGAGTTGTGACATTGGATTATGTTCGTTTTTTATATCATTACTCGTGTTTTTTTATATGCCATTTTTTAATATTATGAATATATAGCTCTTTTCCTTAAATATAAATGAGTGAATGTATATATTTACATGTTTCTCCCTTATCAACTGGTGTTGTTTTCTCTATATAGAATGACTCACAAGGCCCATGCAAAGGATACCTTACGTGTTAGTAGAAACACATCGAGACCATGCTTCAGGTGGGAACATAATGAGGATCAAGCACTTATTGCATCTATGCTTGATCTTATAGACGATGGTGGCTGGAAAATGGACAATGGACAATTTAGAAATGGTGCATATGCAAAGCTTGAAAAGCTTATGGAAGAAAAGCTTCCAGGATGCCGTATGAAGGCAAAACCACATATTGAATCTAGAATGAAGCTTCTAAGAACCCAGTATAATGCTATTGCTGAAATGTTAGGTGCTAGTGCTAGCGGTTTTGGATGGGATGATGGGCAAAAGTTTGTCACATGCCCAACAGAAGTTTGGAACAATTGGATAAAGGTACAACATTATTTAAATATCAACTTAATATATTTGTATGTTGTGTTCAGTCTTGTTTCTTTCCTTTTGGCAGAGTCACAAAAGTGCAACGGGTTTAAGAAATAAACCTTTCCCTTTTTATGACGACTTAGATAAAATATTTGGAAAAGATAGAGCTACAGGAGAGGGTGTTCAAGCTTTTGAAACAGTAGAGGAAGAGATTGACAATGAAGAGGATCGACAAACCCTATTATTGATTTAGAAGAAAATGTTGATGCATCACCACCTTTAGAAAACATAGCTCGATCTTCCTCAACTACACCATTGGAAAGAAAGGCGAAGAGAGCAAAGATTAACAATGGGGAAATTTTACAAGAATTTTCAACTAGGATGGAAAAAATTGGGGAAATGATGGAACTTGAAGGTGGACACATTGGTCGATTGGCTAATTGTTTCCAACACGAGTCTGATTCTGCGGATAGAAGGATGCAAGTAACTTCAGAAGTCAGAAAGGTTCCAGGACTCACAATTGATCAAGTGTTGAAAGTTTCAAAGATAATTGCTCTAAGTCCTCTTGAGGTTGATTTTTTCTTTAGTCTTCCAGATGATTATAGGCACGCTTACGTGCATAGTTTACTGATTTAAGATTAATCTACTTAGATTATTTATTTTAGAGTAATTTAGACGATATGATTTTGATTCAGAAGTTCTGGTATTATTTACACGCACTTTACAATTCAGCAAGTTTTTTCTCCTCTTACAATTTTTTCCGTTTCTTTATTTTATAATTTTCGTCAGTTTGACAAGTAATATGACAGCTCTTGTTGTGTAAATAAGTCCCTGCTTCCTGGTCCTGAATTGGTTTTTTAGATGCTGATGATAGTGAATATAGCCTAGAGGTTTAGTAATGTAGTGCATTTCTTATGTTATACTATATTGATCTCGTATGGTGGAGCACTAATGTTATATTATATAAGGTTGATCTGTTTGTTGATAGAAGAAACAAGGTGCACAGCACAAGCAAGGGGCTGAACAAATAGAAGGAAGATTGCACTTTGTCATCACACGCTTTTGATCACTTTAAAAAACAGGGCTATATTGGTAATTGAATATAAATTCCTACAAACTTCCCACATGTAACCAAACAAAATCTAAATTTTTATTTCACGTGATTTCAATAGTAACCAAACACAATTTAGCAATTCCTAGGAAACGAAAATGAGGTAAACTTGCTTCATGGGATTTAAAATCCTAGGAATTTAAATTCATGTGTTTAACCAAACGAGCACTAACTCTAACTCTCCCAGAGCTTGACTTATTTACTTTTATAGACCCGATAATATTCCTCCTTCATTTAAAGTTGATGATATAGCTAAAACAACTTTATATAATTTGTTGGAATGGAATGGTATTGTTCCTTGTAAGAAGGCTAAAGAAGTGAAATATTTATGTCGCCTTGAAAAGAGGAAAACTTGCTGGACTAAACCGCCAAATGGCGTCTACAAACTAAATTGTGATGCCTCTAAGCGAGCCAACTCAGATTTTTGTATTGGTTTTATTATTCGTAACTCGAAATCTCTTCCTTTCTTCGTGGAACATTTTCATATTCCCGCCTCCTCTATTCTTACTTTAGAAGCAGTTGCTCTCCTTGAAGGCTTAAAAGCAACCCATCGTCTGAATATTAAAAATATTATTATAAAAAGTGATAATCTAACTGTTATAAAATGCATTAATAGATCTCAAGCTCCCCAGGAAATAAGGACTATCATTAAGGACATTAGAGCTTTTTCTGTCTTGTTTAATTCTTGTAGGTTTTTCCATTTTCGTCGTAATGGTAAATAGAGATGGTGACTATTTGGCTTCTTGCAACATTGATATTGAAGAGCTTCACAATTTTCTTATTCGTTGGAACTTCATCTCCTCATTGGAAGAATTACAACAACTCCAGTGGCTGATCCTCCAAAGGAATTCTCGGATCTTTCCTATGAAAGATTTTATTAAGATCATTCGTGAAGATGATTTAGGCTTGAATTGTTTATAACAGTAAGGCTTTTGTTTACTTGTTAATATATATATATATATGGAAAAGTTCTGGTTAGAACAAGGCTTAACGTAGGAAAACAAAGTTTTCGCGTTCACAGATAACAAGCTAATGTTCATAGTTTGAGCGGTAATGTTCATAATCTGGACGATAAAAGTTTTTGAGGCATTTTGAGAAAAAAACAAAAACACAGTTCGCAGTAATTACAAATATGCCACCGCGTCCCTCACTGAAAACGTTCAAAATTTTTTATGGCCTAGATTGTGAACATTATCACCCAGATTATGAACATTGACGTGTAATATTTGAACGCGATCTGTTCATTTTTCCTACGTTTAGAGTTATTTGCACCAGAACTTTTCTCAAATATATATATATATATATATATATTTAAACTCCTAAGAAACCAGCTCTTATAGTACAACAGAGTTAACGATTTATATCCATTGGATCTAATTGAAATAGATGGACCAGATTTGACAAAAAGAGGCTAGAAAATAAAATTGTAATATGTAAAATTAATTTTGCTGATTTTAAGGGATTTACTTTCCATTCTTATTAACTCCCTCTCTCTCCATTTTTTATAAACGATCGATTGTTAGGAACCCTAATATCCTCCATTGAAGCTCCTCGTTCATCGTTGGTTTTCTTCCTCGCTCTCTCTCGTTGACTGTCCTTTACTAGATGATCATCAATATTTACCTTCTAATTACATCTCACATCCACAATTCACAAGGTAACTAGATCTCGTATGACGATGAGACCGAATCGGATCCTAGATCTCCTGGCGTATCCGGATTCACAATCAAAGAACACGTTTCTAAGCCTGCAACTGAGAACAAAGCCGCTCTTAAACCTCAAGGAACACGGTTCTGCCGATTTGACATCAAATACCGACGTAAGTAACACACTCCACACAAAAAATTGCTTTTATTTTCTGGTCGAATTTCTAAACAAACTTGAATCTTGCGAACCAATTTTTACTTTCTTCTTTGTCTATAGGCCATGCAAAGGCAATATAGTTTAGTTGACCCAGGCTTCCACACCCTCAACTGTAAGTTTGAATATTGATGTTGTATTTCAAATTTATTGTTTTGTTTTTTATTTGGATCGTGTAAGTTTGTGCAAAATTTAATTCTGATTTTTTGCAGCCTCCACCAAATAACCCAATTGATTTTGTGGTCGGTGTAACTTCTAGGAGGAGATAAAGTGGTTCTGATGTCGATATACATGTTGCTACAACTAAAGTATTATTTGGATTGAGGGAGTAGTGGAAGTAGACAATTGATTTGTAAGATCTATTAAACGTGAGATTCACTATTTGAATATCATATGCATACTACTTTTTACGTTATGCAGATTGTATGTTGAGATATATTCATGAACTTGTTTAGGTGCAATCTTAAATATCACTCGGTGAACAATGAATATCAATACTAACGAAGTGCATATCTATTCACTAACATATTCGATATTAAAAAAATGAAATACAAACAAAGCTCTTATCTATCTAATGAATATCAATACCAATGATATGGATATCATCAATAGCTTTATGCATATCGCTTATCAAAAAAGTCGATATCAATTCAATCGAGTAAGCCTTAACAAGTTTGATGAGCAACGATTTGGTGTATATCGCTACGGATTTGGTGCATATCGTTGCATATTTGGTGCATATCTATACAGATTTAGTGCATATCGTTATGAATTTGGTTCATATCTATATAGATTTGGTGCATGTCGTTGCAGATTTGGTGCATATCGCTGTAGATTTGGTACATTATTCTAATCGTATGTAGTGTTTTTGAAGTGCATTCTTGATATTCTAATCGTATGTAGGTATGAAATCTATAAAATATATGCAAGTTGTCATTAGCTTGTTGTTTGCAATTCTTGGCTTCAGTCTCATTCTTTTATTGCATTCCACACCTAGTAGAACCATTCCATAGAATCACAATAGCATTTGAGTAAAGCTACAACTTTTTATAAGGTTGAACAACACTTGTTATAGCAATGGACTTATTAACTAACACAACTAGTAAATGACATTCAACATTCAAATTTTCTTCTGCATACTTTCTGACAATGAAATAAAATAAACAAATCAGTTTAGAAAATCTGTGATAAATGGAAGCAATTTGGTGGAAGCAAAAATTAATTACTACTTCATGCATATCGAACCCAATGCTTTATGTGTTTGTCTTCGGTGTCAGTAACACATTCAGTACCATATATTAATTCTTCTTCTTTGTCTGACACACCGTCATTAGATACATCGATATCATCATCCGAGGAATACTACATGACATCATCCTTTGAGTTCTTTTGCATACACCAACCTATGAACTGCATATCAATACATATTGAGTGCATATCAAGTAAATCAAAATGCATAATGATGAATACGAACAAACATGAAAATGATAAAAACCTTGAAAATCACATCATCAGGTCGGTTCTTCTGCATACCTGATACAATTTTGTGCATATCAATGAACCGTAAATGCATATTCATTAAGAACAAGTGCATACCAAATAAATCAGATTGCATAGCCGCGAAAAAATAGCTTAGGGCAAAAGCCAACATAACTACTACATAACGGAGATTACGAACTGAATATTGATTTACTTTATGGCATATCAAATCTCACCCTAGCAACCTATCGTAAAATTTAAATAGGTATACAAAATTCAATAGGTAAATCAAATTTCTCACCCTCATGATCGTCAATTTACATGAAAGAATCTTATGAATCTAATATGAAAGTCGAATGTCACATTCACTTGGCTAAGAATTCGATTTGAGAGGCGAAAACCATTGTTAGAATCAAAACGTATATACTGCATATCAAGTATATCCGGCTGCATAACAGTGATTACGAAACGCATACGACAACCATTTTACTGTATAACAGAATTCATGTGAAACCCTAAATTGCTACTGCATACCACCGAATCATCTGATGCATATCGTTTTATTGTTGCCGCATATCAGAACGAAACCTTATTTAACCCTAGTTTGATGCATATATCAAAGTCGGCGTTCAATCAAACCCTAATCAAATCCTAATAAAACCCTAATCTAATTCCTATGAATATCTCGATACTAACCTTCTTCCATGGAGATTTGTGTGGTGCTGTATCAATCAACTATTGTTACCGGGAAGAAAAAACGAGAGGAGAAGAACGATGGAAGAGAGGCAGCGTGAATTGATGGAAGAGAGAGAAAATAGTTGATTGCCGTAAATTAAGGAAGGGGTTATGATATTTTTTTCTTTTTTTCTTTTAACTAGTGTAGTGACCCGTGCCATGCACGGGAAATTCTATATTATTCGTATGAAAATTGTATATCCTTTTAATTGAGTTCGTCAAAAAATTAAGATTGACTTTTTTCTTGTAAAGACTATTTATAAAAATATATTTTATTTCATGAAGATTATGTACGTAGCTTGACAGCATTTTTATTATCGAAAATAATCTTAATTTTATCGTAAGAATATATATTAACCTTCAACATAATATTTATTCTCAATAAAATAGCTTGTATATTTGTTGTTGAAAAGAATGATAATTTTTAAGATTTATTTATTAATATAATTATCCAATCTATTAATAATTGAAATTAGAGATAAAAAATAATAATTGTATAACAAACTAATCCTAAAATCACTCTAAGAGCTCTAAAATGCTCAACTTTAATATATAAGATAGATTACAAGACTTCTAATCTAAGCCCTTCATCTAATCTCATCCTATGGCTCCTATTCGTTAACTCCGTTTTACTACAAAAGTGGTCTTACCGGAGCCTCCCCCCCCCCCTCTCTCTCTCTCTCTCTCTCTCTCTCTCTCTATATATATATATATATATAGAAACCGATTCAGGTGAAAACGGTTTGTTAGGAGAGAACCGGCCTTATCGTGAGAACGATTCTCAACCGTCTGATCCTTCTCATCCAACGGTCCACGTTATAACGTGGATTTCATTAACACCCGCCCACGCGCCTTTTATAAATCCCGCTTCCCTTTCTTTTTTCATCAGCTCTCCCCTTTCACTCTTCTTCCAACCAAATTTTGCTCCATAATCGCCATTGTTGATATCCTTCTCAAGCTCATTTTTTCCTTTTTCCCAGCTCTCCTCCTTCATATCTCATTCTCTCTTCGGTTTCTCTTCATTCCGATAGTTTTTTTTTGTTCTATCTCCATACCAGTCTCTTTACCATGTCTTCTGATGCCAAAGCTTCCGATGAGATAAAATCTCCTTCAGGTTTGTTTATTAAGTTTAGTTTATTTGTTTGTTTTGCTCTTAAACTTCTGTAATTGGTATTATTTTTGTCGAATACTTGTATTTTAAATTTGAACTTACATTTTATAAACCCTAATTTTGTGTTCTGTTCATTGCAGCTTCCTAAATTTGTTTTTTACTCTATCTGTTGTATGCATGTCATTACATTATTCACTATTTCTGTGTGGTTTTTTTGTAAGTGTTTTGTGATCTCATATAATGTGACTTGTTGTGTGCATATGAAGTGAGTTTTGTTCTGTTTATGCTATTACAACATTTTTTGTTTTCCCTCTATTGGTAGTTAATGACTAGGATGCTTTATTTCAGTCTAAGTGATGTTTGAAGTTTTTTTTTGGTGTTTTCATATGAAGTCATTTGGGTTTGCATTTCATTTGTTTCTTTGATTTTGTGGTTTATTTGTATTCCTATGTTTTCATATGAAGTGACTTGTGTTTTGTATATGAAGTGCTTCCTCAATTGGTAGTTTATTATTAGATGCTATTAACATCCTAACTGATGTTTGAAGTTTTTTGTTGTTTTTTCCATATGAAGTATTTGTGCTTTGCATTTCAGTGTTTCTTTCTATCATTTGTTGTTTATCTGTATTCCTTTGATGCTTATCTGGAATGTATATTCTTTTCATAATGTTATGTCTTTATCTTTGCAGGAAGAAGTTACATTTTAGGGAAACGGAAGAGTAGCCGCACTCCTGCACGTATATTGAATTCTAAACTTGCCAAGTCTGCATTTCAAGATGAACATAACAACATCAATGTTGTACCTTCTCTTCCTCCTCCTGTTACTGGTCTCTCTTCTCCCAACTTGCAGAGTTCCATAGTTATTAGGAGTAGTCCTAGGCTTAACCTTCTCAAAGCATCAGTTTCTCAGGAGTCAATACCTTCTCCTCCTCAAGTTCCTGTTGTTTCTTCTCCTAAGTTGCAGAAGCCATGTAAGGATAAGGAGGCTGGCATTGTTATTAGGAATAGTCCTAGGCTTAAAGTTCCCAGAAAAACAGCTGCTAAGGATGCAATTATGGGTAAAGGAAAAGCTAAAGTGACATATGCAGATTCACCTGATAACGGTTCTGATTAAGATGAAGATCCTGAGTTGAAGAGAGCATTGGATATAAGCAGATATCTGGCTCATAACCAGCAGCCAGCTCTCATATCTCACGATGGTCGCACTGTTGTTAAGAAAAAAGTTATGGGCGCCATGAAGTCTCATTTTGATACCCTCTCTTCTAGGAACACCCCCAAATCTTTGTTTATCGCTCTTAAAAAGCTGTCTGAAGATCAGAAGAAGGCTGTTATTGATATTGGATTTGGTAGCATCCTTGACTGGAATATTCAAACTTTGCCTAGAAATCTATCTCACTTTGTTGTTCAGAGTTTTGAAGCTGGGACGGTTCTCTGAAATTGAGTTCTTTAGGTAAAGAAATACCTCTAGTAGTTGCAGATGTCAAAAGGGTTTTTGGGCTTCCTGACTGTGGTGTTCTAATAGTTCTTCCAAGTAGAGTTCACAATTTTAACTTATTAGCTGAGTTTAGGGCACAATATCGGGAGCCTTCCAACAGTACAACTTTGAAGCCCTCAGAAATATGCAAGAAAATTGTGGATTCTGATGCTGGTGATGATATGTTCAAAAGGAACTTCGTTATGTTGTTTTACACTTTAGTGATTGAAAGCCAAGGTTGTGGAGTCATGAGCATGAGACCATTGGATTTGTTGGATGATATTTCGAAGATCAAAGACTATAACCGGTGCCAATTAATCTTCGATTTGGCCATTAAACATAAGGTGCAGTGGTCGCTTTGCTCTAAGTCCGAGTTTAGAGGTCCAGTGCTATTTCTTTTGGTATGGTTTCCCGAATTGCATACTTAATGATTTCTGATTTGAATACTTACTTATTGCCTATAAATGATTCCTATATTAATTTCATAGTTTATTTGCATTTTTGTAGCTGTGTTATGTTGATAGAGTTATGGTTCTCAACAAACCTGTTCCAAGGGATCTTCCTCTGATCAAAGTGTGGAGAACTTCAATGTTGAAATCCAGAGAGGCTGATGAGATGCTTGTTGGTGCGTTTGGGAAGGGCAAAATTCTACCTGTTTCTGAGCCTGCTTTGCAACCAGAAACTACTCAGCCTCCATTGCAACCAGAAACTTCTTGCCCCATTCCTAAAGAGTGTCTTGGTGATGGAACCATTCCTGTATGTTTTTGTTTTATATTTTTTTAGTTGTTATCCCTTTTTTGCCTTGATTTTATAATCTAAGTATCTTTGTTCTTGTTTTCAGGATTTTGTTCTTCAGCAATATAATGTTGTTCGTCAAATTGCTAACAATATTCGTGAATTCTACAATAACATTGAAATTGCTCCAGTAGAACATGCTCAGAATACTTTCTTCAAGAAAGTCAATGAAGAATGCACTCGGCTTTTGAAGATAAAACTTCCAACAACTGTCGCTGGAGATGATGTTGATGCTTCTGGAAATTTAGATGACAGTGATGAGCGCTTTTGGTCTGATCCGATTGTCTTTGATATGATTGAAGAAGTAGAGAAAGTTATTGCTGCTGAGAAGAAAGTTACAGAGCATGTACCCATGCCTACTGGTGTTTCATCTTTCTTCTTCATTACTTTTTCGTCTATTATATTGTTTCATATGTATTTATTCCTATTTTTATTCTGTTTCTTTCCATTACAGATGTCGGTCCCAGTAATTCTTTTAATGACACAGTTTTTCACGATGCTGTTAATGATTCTTTTGAAGTTCCACTTGAGCAACCAACTAATGTTTTTGATGTTTCAATGGATCAAGCTCTATCATCCCCAACCTCTGTCAAACTTGGAGAATCTGAAGTTTCAAATGTACCAGTTATTCCTTCAGAAGGTGGAGATTCAGAAGTTCCAGTGGAACAATTTGCAGTAGCATCCACTCTTGGACAATCTGCAGTAGCATCGTCTCTTGAACAATCTGTAGTAGATGTGGGTACAGTGGAAGACTGTGAACAATCTGATCCAAGTAGCAGTGGACTTGAAACAAATGTTATTGATTTAACAATTGATAAATGTTCAATGGCATCTCTACCTTCTACAAAAGCAGCATCTAATGTTTCCTTACTTGTTGGTATGAAAAGTTTAGTTAATTAATTTTAGCCTACTTTATTTATGAATTGCTTACCTTAATGATTTTTCTTTGTTGTATTTGCAGATGCTAAAGATAAGGAGAAGAAGAAGAAAATGCCTAGGTTCAGTGGTTTGGTTCCTCGCCACAGTCCCCGTTTTACTCTCAATGGTGAAGGTAATTCCATTAATGATCCTATTACAGTATCGCTGGACAACCCTCCTAGAAATTTGTGCACCGGCTTCCACTAATTCTTCATCATTTGTTTCTGCAAAATCAGTGTATGATTCTGAAAAATCAGATCTTGCACCAATTAATATGGGATTAAGCCCTTCTGCTTTCCAGTTTTGCACAATCCCACCAGCTTTTACTATTCAGGTAATAGTTGCTTTTAATTATTAGACCCTTTGTAGTTTTCTGTTTGGTTTTATATATTCTATTTATTAATGTTTTTATAGTGTATGCCTCAGGTTCCTTTTCATACAGTGTCTCAACCTGCATCAAATTCTGTAAATCCTGTTGCCCCAAAACCATATCATCGAGCTACTAGGGTATTTGATTCAAGTTACACTTATCATATTTTTTATTCATTTTTTTATGTTGTCTAACATTTTATTTTATTTTTCAGTCAACTGGAGGAAATTTTCCTTCTCAGCGCACAATGCGTCCTCCTCAAAGCTTAAATGATAGGTTTCGTGATAACATGGCAGCAATGAGAGCTCCTAGAATTAGCAAGACAAGAAAATCTCCATGGTTGGAAAGACATATTTATCCAGATGTGAAACCTAATGCCAAAGAACGTCGTCTGTTTTAATGGGTTTCTCAGGATAGGAATGAAAAGTAAGTAAAAATATTTGTTATATTGGTTTTGTATCATTTTTGGGAGTTATCTGGATTGGATTTGATGTTTACTTGGGACTGCATACTAGTTGAATTGTGAACTACATACTAGTTCAATTGTGAACTACATACTAGTTCAATTGTGAACTACATACTACTTCAATTGTGAACTACATACTAGTTTGAATTGTGAAGTGCATACTAGTTTGATTTGTGAAGTGCATACTAGTTTGAGTTGTGATGCAATGTTTTGTTCTTGCAGAGAAGTCATATCTAGTCATGTATACTAATTGGTTTTGTATTATTTTTGGGAATTATCTGGATTGGATTTGATGTTTACTTGGGACTGCATACTAGTTTAATTGTGAACTGCATACTAGTTGAATTGTGATGCAATGTTTTGTTCTTGCAGGGAAGTCATATTCAGCCATGCTGAATTAAAGCTTACTTGTCGTGATTTTCATACATTCTGTCAAGCTCACTTCTACAGTGTTGACACTAAGATTGTTGATGTGTGGGCCCGAGTATTAAACTTTGAAGAGTTAAAGAGATGTGAAACCAGTATCTATAGATTCTTTGCAAGCACAAAAGTTTGTGTAAGTGCCTCTATATATGTTGTTTGCATGTCTGAACATTTGTTTTATAATGTATTTTTATATTTGCATAATTTTTTAGGATGCAAGTATCCAGAAAGTTACAGTCACTGATCCTGATGCTATGACTGTCCTTTTTGAAAAGCAAATGCGCATTGAGTTTGTGAATTTGAAACTTGGTGTTTACCCTCTAGACTTTGGCTTGGTATGTATGTTATTTCTGTTATTTCCTTTTATTTTGCCTTATTTCAATGTTAACCTTCTTAATGTTAACTTTCTGTTTTTCCTCCCAACACAGTTTGTATTTCCCATTAGCACAGGGGAGCATATCTTTGTTGTTACATTTAACATGAAGACCAAGAAGTGTGAATTGCTGGATCCCTGTACCAATCCAAATTTCAATCACACCTGCTTTGCTGAACAATTGGTAAGATATTTTGATTGTATTTTTTATTTTTTCAAGAGTTTTTTCTAACTGCTATTTGTTATTCTTTTTCAGAAAACTGTTTTTGCACTATACTTCAAACATTTAAGTTTGCCTACCGAATCTGAAATGATTTCGAAGATGGAAATTTCAAAGCCTCGTCTTCCCATTTATGGAGGGATAGAAAACAGAGATTTGGCCTTCTTTGCCATGTACAACATGGACACATACATGGGATCTGGCTTAAAGGATTGGAAGTACAGGCTGCTTAACAACAATGCAAGTCATATTACCACCTTGAAGATCAGGTACCTGAACAAGATTGTCAACACATGTCCTCCAAATGACCAGAAGATGGCGAACATTGTACAAGGAAAGTGTATCACCTCTGTGAAGTTAGATTTGGAATGAAAACTGTAACTGTGAAACTATGCATCAACTTTCTGTAACTCTCTAGCTATTGTTGTCTCAACCGTCTAAGTAGATCTGCAGACACTTGTCTTCACTTTTGAATTTCATTTTATGTTGTTTCAGGATTGCATATGAAGTCATATTTTGAACTGGATATGTGTTTTCATGATTGCTTATGAATCAGTTGTTTCTTGCATACATACTGTTTTTAGTACTGCTTCTTTTCTGTTCGTTTTTCCTATTTTCTTGTTTGTTTACTATTTGTTGATCATTCAAACAACTTGTTCATCATAAAAGAAAGTAATTTTAACAAACTTGCATATGTGAATGTCTTGTAAAATTTCATGTATATCTGGATGCACCTGATATGCATTTCCCAGGAACACTTGTGTGCATCTATTTGAAGCAACCTAGTTGCTTCCAGAGTCATGCCTGTTTTAATTTCTTATGTACAAAATATAACAAATGCAAATATTTGGTTATGCAATTCTTAAACACATAACGAGTTTCCATAATTTTGATTCCAAAATGTGGATCTCCTAGTCACCAAAGTGTTTCTTAGTTGCAACACAACTACTACATAGTCACACCAATATAAAGTTTTCATAACAAAATAACAACTCAAAGTGTTTCTTGTTGCACTGCCTTTCCTTGCTTGAGAGCTGAATCCTTGAATATTTTTGTTGGTTTCTCTCGAACTCTCTTTATGAGATGTATTTGATTGCAGTTCTCCAAGCTAGTTTGCCCTACTTTCTTTGTATTTATATCCAATGTTGAGGTCGGGTTTTATTTCTACTTTTTATGTGTTAAATTTGCTTTCTTCCTTTTTGGGATTTATGGTTTTTATGTGGTTGATAGTTGTCCCTTATATTTAATTAAAATATAATTAAGTGTCAAGTCTTGTCAAATAATATCTGATACAAGTACTCCGTATGCTACTTAACTTACGTGTTATTTTTCGTTTTTTTCTTTGTTTTTTTGTGTTACAAGCACGTTTTCCAACCGTCATTATAGCATTTACCAATCAGACAATTTTAATCCCTTATAAATGATCGGATGTCTCTTGTCAATTCATTTCACTTCCCCGTGTGACTCTTCAGTTTTCTCATCTTCTTCTTCTTCATCTTATACCGATAGGGTTTCGGTTTTCTTCATCTTCATTCTCTAAAAAATGGCAAAAAGACAGAAGTGTTCTTCATCTAACGATCTTTCTTGTCAGAGTCTTTTTTTTGTCTCTTCCAAACAATCTGATTACTGAAATTGTTTCAAGAGTTGGTTCTGATTCTCTTCCCAACTACTTTAATTGCATAATGAGGTAAACACTTAGTGTTTTTGTGTTTTGCATTCGAAGTGTTTTCTAGATTGCATGCGAAGTGATTTTTCGATTTCATACCTTTTTGAATTCTTCGTTGGATTTGAAATTAAGCCTTCATTTCTTAGTTTTGTTGCTATCACACTGATCATATTCTTTTTTTTGCGGTGGTTATTAATTTTTAGTTGCAAGTCGCTTGAAAAAATTGGGCAGGAGAAACATGTTCTTTCCCAAGTTAATGTTGAAGATTTCGATACTGATAATCTTTCTCAAGCCCAGAAGGTTGTTGCTGGTGTTTTCTTCCATCTATGCATTGACAACGATAATGTTGGTGCCATATATCGAAAGGGATTTGTAAGTTTTTTATTATTACATAAGTTTTTGTAAATATCTTTGGAAACCCTGATAATTTAATGGCACAATTTTTTTTTTGTTACTTGTGTTGTCTTTTGTATGCATGATCATTTCTTCCGTGATTTCAACTATGACCAAGGATTGGAAATGCTTAAAAGGGCTGCTAATTTAGGTCATATGCAAGCAAGATATCTCTTGGGTGTTATCTTACTGTCCAGTGTTTCTGGAAATGTAGAGAAGAGAATGGATCACATCAAATTTGTCAAGGCTTCACTCGGAAGTAAGATTGTTGAATGTCGAATAAAATTTCGTGAATCTGTTCGTTATCTTTGGGTGTTTCATCAACGTCCTCTATTCAAAGAACTTATCCTGGAGAAGGATCATGTTCCATGTCAAAGGAAGAACCCATGGCTGAGATATGACTATTGCATAGAGAGTGATGATGATATAGACTTTTGTGATGCTTGCACTTGTGAATATGAATCCAGCTTCTTTTTCTGGCTTCTTTTTCATCTTTATTAATGTTTATAGATCCTTTATGTTTCCCTTTGAATAGTAGGTTTGCAACAAAACTTGGTTTGTATGTGTTGTTTATTTTGGTTTGCAATTTAGAGATCTGGATTGAAGTTTATTTTGGTTTGTAATTTCAATTTGATTATTACTTGGTTTAAATATGACACTTTATCTGCATTGCATATAAGGGAAATCTGGATAGCATCCTATTGATTTGTTGTCTTTAAAGCTTTAATGAGAAATCGGAAATAAAGCTCCACTATTCCTACATCAACATGACCTTGGAAGAGGATATTGTCCACACAGAATTTGCATTTGTAGTTTGCATTTGAAGTGTATTTAGTTTTGCATATGTGTTTTGTCTTTATATTTGTATTGTAAACTTTTTGTAGATTGTATTTGAGCATATCATTTATTCCTTGTCTTCATTTGAGGTTTATTTAGATTGCATATAAAGCCTATCTAGATTGAAAACTTATGTTTTGTGTTTGGCATATGAGATATATTAAGTTGTATACAAGGTTTATCTAGATTAAACTTTATGATTTGTGGTTTACATATGAGGTCTATACTTACATAGTCTACTTTAAATGATTTGTGATTTGCATATGAAGTTTATGTAGATGACATATGCGGTTTCATCTTGATTGCATATGAGGCATATCTTTAATGAAAACATTTATTTTGTGATTTGCATTTGAAGTTTATGTAGATGGCATATGTGGTTTCATCTTGATTGCATATGAGGCATATGTAGATTAAACTTTATGATTTGTGGTTTACATATGTGGCCTATACTTACATAGTCTACTTTAAATGATTTGTGGTTTGCATATGAGTTTCATTGTGAGTTGCATATGTAGTTATCTTGATTGCATATGAAGCATATCTAGATTAAATTTTATGATTTGTGGTTTTACATATGAGGCCTATACTTACATAGTCTACTTTAAATGATTTTGTGATTTGCATATAAAGTTTATGTAGATTGCATATGTGGTTTCATCTTGATTGCATATAAGGCATATCTAGATTAAACTTTATGATTTGTGGTTTTACATATGAGGCCTATACTTACATAGTCTACTTTAAATTGTGATTTGCATATGAAGTTTATGTAGATTGCATATGTGGTTTCATCTTGATTGCATATGAGGCATATCTAGATTAAATTTTATGATTTGTGGTTTACATATGAGGCCTATACTTACATAGTCTACTTTAAATTGTGATTTGCATATGAGTTTCATTTTGAGTTGCATATGAAGATTATGTAGATTGCATATGTGGTTTCATCTTGATTGCATATGAGGCATATGTAGATTAAACTTTATGATTTGTGATTTACATAGGTGGCCTATACTTACATAGTCTACTTTAAATGATTTGTGGTTTGCATATGAGTTACATTGTGAGTTGCATATGTAGTTTATCTTGATTGCATATGAAGCATATCTAGATTAAACTTTATGATTTGTGGTTTTACATATGAGGCCTATACTTACATAGTCTACTTTATATGATTTTGTGATTTGCATATGTAGTTTATGTAGATTGCATATGTGGTTTCATCTTGATTGCATATGAGACATATCTTTAATGAAAACATTAATTTTGTGGTTTGCATATGAGTTTTATTTGAGTTGCATATGTAGTTTATCTTGATTGCATATGAAGCATATCTAGATTAAACTTTATGATTTGTGGTTTACATATGAGGCCTATACTTACATAGTCTACTTTAAATTGTGATTTGCATATGAGTTTCATTTTGAGTTGCATATGAAGTTTATGTAGATTGCATATGTGGTTTCATCTTGATTGCATATAAGGCAAATATTTAATGAAAACATTAATTTTGTGGTTTGCATATGAGTTTTATTTGATTTGCATATGGAGTTTATCTTGATTGCATATGAAGCATATCTAGATTAAACTTTATGATTTGTGGTTTACATATGAGGCCTATACTTACATAGTCTACTTTAAATTGTGATTTGCATATGAATTTTATGTAGATTGCATATGTGGTTTCATCTTGATTGCATATAAGGCCTATCTAGATTGAAAACTTTAAAATTCTTGTTTGCATATAATGTTTATATTGAGTTTCATATAAAGCATATATAGTTTGCATACCAACTATATAAGGTTTGTATACGAGGTTTAGTAATGCATATTAATTTTTTCCGTTTTGCATATGATGTTTTCCTGGATGGTAGGCATATTAATATTTGAAAACAACCATTTTAGCTAGTTTGCATTCTTTTTTTAAGCAATAAGTTTCCCAACAGTATGATTACACTCCATGTAATAAGAACCAATATCTATAATATGTCATAGGAATCTATATATCTTGCATGCCTTCATCCAGTTGTTTCTTCTATGATTTCATTTAATCTGCATAGAAAGATCAAGTAAAACTATTTAGTCTTACATTAAAATGTGTATATGGAAAGTGAGTTAATGTATTAAAAATTATTGAATTAATTTGTTACCTTCTCTATCTCCACATGTTGCCCTGTTATGTCCATACTGACCGCATATTCCACAACCTCTCTTTTTCTTTGCAGTTGTTTGAATGCCCAACTCTTTTTGGCTTATCATTCGTCCTCTTCTTGTCCCCTTGTTTTTTGCTTGTTTTGGTGGTAACACTTGAACCTCAGCTGGAGTTGGTCCTACATATTTTTCAAAATCCACAGTGAAGATTGATCCACTTGAGCTTGCACCCATCTGTTCTGCAAAATATTCCTTCTTTTGTTTTATTGTGTCCAGTAGCTCCTTCATGTATTATGGCTTGCTTTCAATCAAATTTATGCAACTGTGCATTTCTCCCAAGAGTTGTATCATTGTTGCTTTGTTCTCCTCTGTTTCAGCACTTTCTTTATACAACAAACCATCAATGTTGAATACTGGCTGTAATGAAGCTTCTTTTGTCCAACGCTTTTGAATATACTTCTCTGGCACTTCTTTAAGCCCCTTGTTCCGTATAACCATAAACATGTGTTGGCAAGGCAAGCCAACTCGCATAAATTTGTTGCATGTGCAACATAAATCAACATTATCTAAATTTGTGACTGTGTACCTTTTGTTGTTCTCTTGTTCAATCTCATATTTTGCTACTGTCCCTTCCTTAATCATGCTTGTTACCATGCACTTGTAGATTGAGTTGTAGATAGACTGTTGTACTTCATAAAATATCGAGATTGTGTAGACTTTGGAACATGCCTTTTCAACAACCCAATCTGTTTTCATGTTGGCTTTGCTTGTTGATGATGATGTAGCAAGCTTGTGTTGTTCATGTCTCTGTTGATCCAATGCACTTTCAAACTGACTATTGAACTTGATTAATGAAGAGGATTGCCCAAGGAATCTTCCAAAGAAGCTATTTTGGCTCTCTGACCTTGATGTTGTTCTGAGCATGCCTCCCATCCTTATATCATTGAAGAATGCAGGTATCCAGTATCTCCTTAAGTCAAACATTCTCCTCAGCCAGTCGTTGTCTTGTAATTCATATTTTTCTATAAAATCCCTCCAGCCATCCTCAAACTCTAATTTTGTGATGTCTTTATTCCAAACCAGAGCATTGATTGCTTGTTTGAATTCTAAGGTGTTGTAAATTCTGCTTTCTATCTTGTCTGACAGCTTGAACATGATATGCCACATACAGAATCGATGCATTGCATTCTCAAATACTTGTTCAACAGCTTGAATTACTGCAGTATCTTGGTCAGTCAGTATGATGTATGGCTCGTGGCCCATCGCCTTTCTGAAGTTGTCAAATAACCACACGTAGGATTCTGTGTTCTCTTTCAACATCAAAGCAGCTGCAAATGTCACTGATTTCCTGTGATTATCTACTCCTGTAAATGGTATAAATACCATATTATACCTGCATGCAACTCAGAATGTTATCTCATTCTTCAAATCCACTATATGCAAATGTAATTCTCATTCTATTCATATCCTAAGCTATTCATATGCAAATCAGATGCTCATTCATATGCTCATTCATATGGTCAGCTGCAATTCAAAAGTTTTTTTTATTCAAATGTAAATGTCCCTGTATGCAATCCAGAATTCAATTTGAAATGTATTCATCTAAATCAAATTTATCAAATACCTAGTTTCCTATATTCACATCTGATTTCATTATATTCAAAAGCCAACTTCTCTGTATGCAATTCAAATTATTATTTTCAAAGTCACATCAAACATATTCTCATTAATAAGATCTAAATTTAGACATGAAAAATATTACCTGTTTTTGTTGTAAGTTGCGTCTGCTGTAACAACATCTCCAAAGAATGAGAAACCTTTTCTACTTATAGGATCTGCCCAAAACAGTCTCTCTAGCTGTCCTTCCTTGTCCACAAAATAGTCGAAGTAGAATGCCTCGCATACTTCTTTCTTCTTCTTCAGTTTATCTATTATCATTTGCCCATCAAAGCCTTCCAAATATGAATTTAGATCTCTCTTCAGATTTTTAAAATCTGTTACGCTAGCTCCTATAGCGCCATATGATCCTACTAGCTCTTTGTAGATTCGGTATCCCTTTGTTGCCCCAATATTTGCATTTCCACAATTTAGAATGAAATCAGCTTCAAAAGCTCTTATATTTCGGTTGGATTTGGCAAACTGCTGTTCTCTTTGAGTCATCATCGGGTGCGTGTGTCGTTCTACGAATCCTTTTATCTTGAACTTCCCTTCCTCAGTCCCTTTCAAAGTTATCCTTGCCCTGCATCCAGCCCGATTTGTCACTCTTCGTCTCTTTACTTTGGTTATAATAGGTGTTACTGCCATGACTGGTGAAACTCTTTTTTGTCCTTCTCTATTACATAAGAGGTACTTCCATACTGTTTTCCCATCTATCTTTTTGTTTGTGCTTTTCCTCACTTCAAAACCACACTCTTTTGCATAATTATCATAGAATTCGTCTGCTTGCTCTGTCTTGTCAAATACTTGTCCAACCACTGGTTTCATTTCAGTTCTGCATACTGGGATGTAATATGTTGTGCCCCCTTGAGAAATCTGAATTTCATTGTTTTCTGCAGCAAGATTTATATATATTGTAAATCTCCAAATCCTAAAGCACATGTTTCTCTCAAAATGAAACTTCCTCTATATGCAATTCAGAATCTCAGATCATTCATTAGCAAAACAAAGTGCACCCAACTCAGTAATATCAAGTATCAGTACTCCTTCTTATGAATATTTCTCTATATACAATTCATAATCTCATAGTAGGCAGAAGCCAATTTCCTAATATGCATAATTTAATCGTAATCCTATCAACAACAAAGCAATTTGAATGCAACTTAGGATTTTCAATTCAGATTTTCAACAACAGCAAAGCAACTTAGGATTTTCAATTCAGATTTTCATAGGGTTGAAATATGGAATTCCATAAATTCTATTCAGAATTTCAATTTTGATATCGAAAATAAGTTAAAATTCATTGTTAATACCTGTTTCTTCTTCTTGATGTGTCGAATTAGGGTTTAAACTCTCAGACGTAGTCGAATTGGGACCTAGGGTTTCTTCCTGGTTAGCTACAGTTGAATTTGTATTATGCTCTTGTTGTAGATTTGTTACAGTTGATGTCGACGCCATTGCTGGAATTGGAGTTCTTCGTCGTGCTTTTGCTTTAGGGTTACCCAATTTTGATTGTGATTTGATCGAAGAAGGAATAAAACTTCGCCGTCGAAATCGCCTTCCCTAATTTCTATCGGGTTTGAGAAGAAGGAAATTTTTCAGACATGCGCGTGTTTGGACGCGCCCGTTTAGAAGGTCGAGACGCGCGTGAACACTTTTTCTCTCCTCCTCAGCGATGACGCGCGCTCCGCGATGGACGGCTCAGATTCGTTCTCACCGTTCTCACCTACGAATCCGTTCTCACCAGATCCTAACCCTATATATATATATATATAAGTTCGAATTTTCTATGTCTAAATATATAAGGTGAGGGTCAAAGTATAAGCTTTAACACTTAAGTGGCGTTTATTACATCATTCCGGAAAGGGAAAGGTAATCAAAATGTATATAGACAATATTTAGTATCATGGTTAGAAAATAAAATAATCTATTTTGTATATTAAAATTGGGCCTTTTTGAGCTCTTAGAGTGAGTTTAGGAAAGTTGTTATGCTATTTATTTATCTTTTGAAAGCATTATTAACATATTAACAAATTACATTGAGAAAAATAAAAACATTAATCTGAAGTAAATTATTTTCTAGGTTTAAGTAAACTTAATCTATCTAATAATTATTCATCTATTTTACTTTTGATATATAATGAAATTTGAAACAGATATAAAACTATAAATATCTAACCATGTTAAAAAATAACAAGAACTTAATAAAACTTAATATTAATTATCCACTAAAAATTTGATAGTTAACCAATGAAAAAACACATAAATATATTTTATTTATTATAGATATTTATTGAGTTTATAATAATATAAAATACTATAAATTATATAAAACATATGTGAAAATCGATTATAAAATTATTATTAAGTAATTATATAAACATATCCCCGTGCATGACTAGTTTTGCACTAGTAATATTTTATTAAGAAAAATGACAATGACATATTAAAGAAGGGGAAAGAGAAGGTTGAGAGGATTGAATCACCCTTTTTGAATCTCAAATATATGGTGAGTTTCAAAAACCATAAAACATCTCTCCTCTTTTATTTAGAAACTTTTTTTCCGCAACCATTCACACTCTTACAAACATACATATTTTAATTAATAAACCGCAATACCAAATGTTATCTGTTCGGACATAAGTAATTCCCCATATTTTACATACACAGTTGTGTGATTTGTGTCTATAAATGATAATTTCTGACCAAATAACACATTGAAAACCTAACTTTTTCAAAATAAAATACCCATGCAGTCTGACCAATTAAACAAACAAACCCCTACAATTTGTACTCTGTTCCAACAGAAATTCAAAAAACCCTCAACAAACCCCTCCATATATCTCTTCTTCTTCTTCTCCAACAAACCCTGCAACTCACCAACAATGAATCCCAACCTCCATGTAATCTTCATCCCTTACATGGCGCCCGGTCACATGATGCCGATGATCGACATCGCCCGTCTCTTCGCCTCCAACAACATCAAATCCACCATCATCACAACCCCATCAAACGCCGCCCGCTTCTCCCCCACTCTCCACCGCGACTCCCTCCTCGGAAAACCCATCTCCCTCCTCACCGTCGACCTCCCTTCAGACTCCGGAATCCCTAACGGATGCGAGAATCTCATTTCGGCTCCTACCCCTGAAATCACAATCAAGCTCATCCACGCAATCGAAACCCTAAGGCCCAAAATCGAAACCCTACTGCACCAAATCAACCCTAATTGCATCGTTTCCGATGTGCTTTACCCGTGGAGCGTCGATGTCGCGGAGAGGCTGAACATCCCGAGAATCGCCTTCAGCGGGAGCTGCTTCTTCTCCGACTGCATCTCGAAATGTGTCAAGAAGTATGGTCCGCATATCGAGATCGAGTCCGAGAGCGAGGAGTTCGTTGTGCCGGATTTGCCTGATCGCGTAACGCTAACGAGATCGCAGCTTCCGGATATCATGAAGAAGAAGACTGATTTCAGTGAGCTTTTCGAGAAGCTGAGGCGAGCTGAGGAGAGGAGTTTTGGTGTGTTGATGAACAGCTTTTACGAGCTTGAGCCGGCTTATGCAGATTACTTTAAGGAGAATTTAGGGGTTAAGTCATGGAATGTGGGTCCGTTGTCTCTTTACAATAGAGAGGTTGATGATAAAGCCGAGAGAGGTGATAGAGTTTCGGTTGATGTACAGAGTTGCGTTAGTTGGCTGGATTCGATGAGCGTTAACTCGGTGTTGTACGTTTGTTTCGGGAGCCTCACTCGGTTCAGCAAATCACAGATCGTTGAAATGGCGAAGGCAATTGAGGATTCAGGGTATGGGTTTATTTGGGTGATTGGGAAGTTGCTGAAAGAGGAGGATGGTGAGGAATGGTGGTTACCTGATGGGTTTGAGGAGAAGATGAGGGAGGAGAGGAGAGGGATGATACTAAGAGGATGGGCGCCGCAGGTTTTGATCTTGGAGAATAAGGCGATTGGAGGCTTTTTGAGTCATTGTGGGTGGAATTCGGTTTTGGAAGGGGTGAGTGCTGGTGTGCCGTTTGTTACTTGGCCGGTTTTCGCTGAGCAGTTTTATAATGAGAAGCTTGTGACTCAGGTGCTGAGGGTTGGAGTTGGAGTTGGGAATTTGCAGTGGAAAGTGTGGGCGACGGAGGAGGGAGTTGTGGTGGAGAAGACGAAGATAGAGGAGGCGATTGAAAGAGTGATGGGTGATGCAGAAGAAGGTGTGGAGATGAGGAGGAAGGCGAAGGAGCTTGGTGAATTGGCGAGGAAAGCTGTTGAAGAAGATGGATCGTCTTATAAGGATTTTAAAAAGCTAGTTGAAGAAATTAGGTCCTATGCTGTATGATCATGGCATCCAATTTGTATTTTTTAGATAGAGTTGGCATTTATTCATTGTTGAAATTGGGAAATCAGACATAATAAAGCGAAATGCTTTGCTCATTATTAAGGTGAATAATGTAGTCTTGTTCATCTCCACCTAAGCCAAAGAAGCTCAAGCACACAAAAATGTTGAACAAGAACCAGAAAATACAAGATGGAAACTTCCCCTTCTCAATCAGAGCAGATATTTTTTGCCAAAACTTCATAAACATCACCATGATAAAACATTACATATTATTCTAACTAAAAAATTGATGTCCTTTAAACTTACCTACACTCTCGAAATGGAGTCAACATACATGTGAAAAATGGATCATGATATCAAGATGCTGGAGTGATACTGCTCTTTGCATCTCCAAAGAGGTTGTTTACTTCCTTGTGTGATCTGATATGGGGCGGGAAAGTGTAAAGAAGATCCTTGGCCTCAAAAAGCCTACCTTCTTTACAAAATGATTTCAAAACAAGAAGATAAGATGAAGCAGATGGAAGTGGCTTCACAGACAGTGCAGACAATAGCGTTTTCGCATCCTCCACAGTTCCAAACTTTGAAATATAGGCAACAAAAGCCTCTGTAAATGGAGGGTACCCATGCTTCTTCATCATAGGAAGAATTTTAAGAGCGTCTTCTAATTTACGTGCTTCTAGTAAACTTTCTGTTAGAAGCTTATATGTAGCTTGCCATGGCTTTAGATTAGCCTTTTTCACCATCTCAACAACTAATATGTAAGCACCGTCAAGCTTCTTCTGAGAAATGAAGCCTTTCACTAAGATGTCCAATAAATCAGCATCAGGATCAACATCTTTCTCCATCATCTTGGAAAAATTAAGCAGTGCCATATCCATTCGGTTGGCATTACAAAGCCCAGTGATCAAAATTGTCCATGTCTTGAGATCGGGATCACATCCATTTGCTTTCATGTCTTCCAGCACTTTGCAAGCGTCTTCCAGTCTCCCGGCTTTACAATAACCAAATACGAGTTGACTGTATGTGATATTATCAGGCTCGTATCCAGCATTCTTCATGGTTTCTACAATCTTCTCCGACTCATCAAATTTCCCAACACTAGTTAAAGATCTGTGAATTCCATCATAAACCGCCTTGGAGAGTGTATTACCTGCAGCCTCAAATTTTTCAACAACCCTAAATGTCAAATCTACATCCTGGGTAACGGGAATGTTCCTCAATATCAAAATACAATCTTGTGCTGACGGCGGGTAAGGACCATCCATCATATACTCATAAAGCTCAACAATATCTCTTAGCATCTTCCGTTTTTGAAAGCTCCTTGATATCTTGAGGTAAGTATCATAATCCATTTCATGACCCTTGTTTCTCATATCCATGAGCACATTCCAAAACTCTTTGATGGTATCACGCTGGGCTAAAACCCGAGCAATTACATTATACGCAACTGAACTGTGCCGATTTCCTGCACATTTACCCAGCCATTCGAAAAAACTGAAAGCTTTCAGGGGGTAATGCCGAAGTTCTTTCAACACCTTCATTAAAAGATCATCTGTTACTGCAAGCTTCAGATCATGAAGCTTAATCTCCACCCCCTCATTCCAATCAGATGCCAGAATCAGCTCAACAACATTCTTCACCTCATCATTATTAGCGTTCTGTTGAAGCATCCTCTGATTGAAATGCTTCATGGCAACCACATCCTTATCCAATTTATCCTTCTTCAAATTTCCAGAAATCGTCAGGTAAGCTCCCTCATCGAGATAATACCCCTTTTCCATCATCTCCTTAATGGTAGCCCAAAACTGCTTCATACTTCTCAAATCAGCCAAAACTCTCACCAGCAAGCTATAGATAATATAGTTAGCCTGGAAAGACTTTTCCTGACATGCCCAATTGAAGAAGTCGAAAGCTTTTAATGGATTCTTATCTAATTTCTTCAAAACGTAGACAACTAATTCATGGCTAAGTTCAATGTTCGACTCTTCCAGCTTCTTTTGCGTGGTTTCTGACCAGTCATTGGACAATAAGACCTCAATCACTGATACTGGACTCGAAGAAAAGAACTTCTTGTGTATATTGAATGCACACGTAGGAGAGACACGAGAGTATTGAGAGAAGTGTGTGAGAGGAAGAACCTGGTTGAAGATAATTTGTGAATGCGATCTCTGAGACTGAGTTGAGAAGACCGATTGGGCGAGTCTGAGCCCCAGAGATACACACTTTTTCCTGTTCGCCATGGTTGTCGCTTGTTAGGGTTTTCAGAGGGTTTATGAAATGAATTTGATTACGGAGACGAAGGATTGGAGAATAAGAGTGTTGTTAAAATTGAACCGGATACAAGCGGTTTACTTAATTTTGACCTGAACCGATTACGAGCGTTTTTTTCCAATTTCCAATGGATCAATGGGCCGATTAAAAAATACACAGGGCCAGCCTACTACGATGTCTAGGCCCAATACATTTTCCTGAATTTTTTTTTGTCTGAAATAGGCTTTTTTTTTTAGAAAATATTTCCGATATAGGCTCGTTTTGAAAATAATTCCCAACATAGGCACTCTTATGAGGTTCGTAAAATTTTCACGTATGAGAGACGCTGGTTCATCCGAAGCAGATTTTTATTTTTTAATTCTTCCCGTGTTACACATAAAAAAATTTAAAAAAAAATTATTTGTTTTAAAAAAAAAAAATTCAAAGTTTTTATATATATATTATTATATATGACTTACTCGTGTTTTGATGGCTCGTATGGGCTCGTTTGAAATCGGAATCGATCACGACCGATTTCGTTGGGTCCGTATTGATCCCAGCTTTCACCAGATATGTCTCTCGCCCGATTCTGATTTCGAACGACCCCATACGAGCCACCCGAACACGCGTAAGTCTCGTGCGTACCTTCTACTGTAAATGAATATTTACAAATTCGTTCCTCCATATCAGGCGATGAGAGACATATCTGGTGAAAGTTGGGATCAATACGGACCCAACGAAACTGGTCGTGGTAAATCTCGTGCATACCTTCTTTCACCCGTTCGGAATCGGAATTTAAAACAAATGCTTTGTATAAGGCGTTGGTTCTCCCAGCGCCTTATACAAATAAATTTTTTAAATTTTTTTTTATGTGTAACACAGGGGAATTAAAAAATAAAAATCTGCTTCGGATGAGAGACGCAGGTAAAAAAAAAACAGCGTCTCTCATACGTGAAAAATTTCCGAACCTCATAAGAGTGCCTATGTTGGGAATTATTTTCAAAACGAGCCCATATCGAGAATATTTTATTAAAAAAAACCTATTTCAGAAAAAAAAATTCCATTTTGTTAGCCATTTAATAATATCTAGAGAAATGAAAAGAAAAGGAGTTAAAGCACCCTCTTTGAATTGGTGGTAGCACCACTCCCCCATGAAAAGAGCAAATACTACTAGTATTGAAAACTTGGTTGAACCTTAATTTGTTTCCACTTAGGTTGTGTATATAGAATAAATGAATTAATCGGAGAAAATGAATAAGTGGTTTGTTTGTATTTTCTAGTGTCCTTATTAGAAGCAAGTAATGGTGGTTGTATCGGAAAAGAAGAGCCATGGTGCATGGAGTGGATTTCTGGTGATCGTGTTCCCTTGTCCAGCGTCGTCTGTTGTCCGGTTCCTCTCCATCTTCTTCCTCCTTGTGTTGATCATTTTCTTCACCACAATCCAACTCTCCTCCTCCTACTCCTCAGCGTCGTCCGGTTATGGAAGCCATGGTGTTGCCTTGCAGGGGATGGGCATTCTACACAGAAGAGGAAGTAGAGGCATGGCCGACCTCATGGTGGCACACGTCCCTGACTCCCTCCACCCCGCCACTTTTCGTACCTTCCTTCGAACACTCCACACGAGCGGCCTCCTTGCCCGGTCCGATTTGGCCTTCCTCTTCTCCTCCCCTTCAACTTCCTCTAAATTCTCCCCGCTCATCCAGCAAGAGAACCACTCTCTCCTCAAACTCCTCTCACACTTCCACCACTTGAACCGAACCAACTCTCCTGGAGTCGCTGCCCTCGCACGCTACACCAAAGACAAAGACAAAGACAAAGACAAAGACAAAGACAAAGACAAAGACAAAGACAAAGAGGAACCCATTTGGGGCAAGAAGGGAAAGGGATTCCATCACTCCGAGTCGAGTTACGGGTCCATTGTGGGTTTCGATGCGTCGGAGTTGGACCCGGAGAACTCCCTTTCCGGGTTCTTGGATCACGTGCCCATGGGCCTCAGGAGATGGGCCTGCTACCCTATGCTACTAGGTCGTCTAAGGAGGACCTACAACCACGTGCTCCTTGTTGATGTCCACCGCGTGCTGCTCTTAAACGACCCATTTACACCTCTCAGGAATCGGACGCCCGACTCCCTTTACTTCTGGGGCCACACGAGTTTAGGGATTGTGGCGGGTAAGAGCAGGGGGATTAGGCGCCTCACCAACGTCGTTTTTACCCAGATCGTCCGAACTTCCATCGAACACAAGGGCAACAACAACGTAACTGAGGTTGCAATCTTCAACCGACTCATCCGCCCTCCCCATTTCTTCAACAATCTCAGTGTTATTGCTTCAGGGGACCCGCTTCCGGATTCACTCTACACTGCCGTCCTGGTGCTGCACCCTGGGCCTTCCGTTATTAATACCATCAAAACATTCTTCTGGTGTTGCTCACGGATACACGCTCAACTTTATACAGATTGTTCACATTTTCAATAGATCCTCAACATTGCTTCTAAACAACAATCCTAGACAGGCTTCAGTGTTTTCGGATGAACTATACTCGTAGTTTGTTCCGCCTCCATAGCTCTATACAGTTTCTTTTAGTATTTTTGGAATACCTCCTGGTTGGAAATGGAATTAGCATTTCTAGTAGAATTATGAAACATACGGAGTATGTTGTTAGACGTCTGCTACAATGTGAAAATGGGAGACCAATTCATTGTTGCTACATAGAGTAGGGATCAGCAAAATTCGGGTCGACCCAGTTTTTTGGACAGAACCGGCCATTCCGGTCCATGCAACATATTTGTGAAAATCCAGGTCCGGTCCGATTCGGTCCAAAATCCGCCTCGGTCCGGGTTGACCCGTTTTTTATTTTTTAATATAAAAATAGAGGTTTTTTATCGAAAATCACCTGTAAAATACGCTATATTGCTCAAAACCACCCCTTTAATTCAATATTACCGAAAATTACCCGTTTATTACATTCTGTTACCCAAACATCACCCTTCGACTAACTCCGTTAATATAACTTCCACTTGTCAAAATTAAGCTTTTTTTAATTTAAATAGTAATAAAAAGAAAATAAGTAAATAAAAAGTAAAATAATAAATATAAATAGGTATTGTTCATCTCTTACGGGCCAAACCTAAACTACTTGTTCAGATCCAAATAGCGCCTCCGCAGGGCTTGCAGTTGTCCATCTTGTGCTCGATTAGGAGCGTCTCGATTCCGCCTTTCGCAAGGTTTCGGCTGCACATCCTCCCGCTGGTCTGCCTCCGATCACTACAACTCTCAGATTCCTGCCTGCGAGCTTCGGGTTGTTGATTGCTGCTGAAATACGGCGCGGCTTGACTGATTTTGATTTAATTGGAGCGGAGGATAGAGAATGGTGATCTGTGACTGGAGATTGACGCAGTCCGGTGAAGGTTTTGAACGATATGGAAGCCATGGTTGAGTGAAGATGGAGAGTGTGGGAGGCTGTGGTTCGCAGTTGGTGAATCTTACGACCTCTCCCTCCAACTCCCAACGCCGCTCACCGCGGCCCACCGCAGCTTGCGTTTCTGCTTTAGTTCTGATGTGGCCGCCGTACATAAGCCACCGTCATCTTCCTTCTCCGCTTCAACTGAGGAAGATTTAGAAATTGAAAATTCCTAATTTATCAACCCTAAAATCCATAAACAGGTGGCTAGGCTTAGGATTTGTTCCATGAGATGGATTTTGGAGAAGATCATTAAAAATTTCCGTGTTTAAAAGTTTCACCATTAATAAACTTTGGTGGAGCTTCTAAGAGTTTGAACATTCACACTGTACTACGTTTAGATGAAAATGTCCGTTTTTGAAAATTTGATAGATAAATAGGGGCATCTGGGTCAAAATTGTGATTAATATAAAATGGTTAAAAACTTAAAATGGTAATTTTTCAGATTTAACAAAATTTTAAACGGAAAATGTGAATGGGTGGTGTTTGGCAAACGAAATACAATAAACGGGTGGTTTTGGTAATATTGATTTAAAGAGGTGGTTTAACGCAATATAGCATTTTTTACGGGTGGTTTTCGGTTGACCTAGCGTTTTCTTCTAAGTATTGAGATTTGTGGACCTTTAACCAAAGAGAAACGGATAGACTTTCATTAAATGTAAGTATCATTATCGTATGTTTCGTTTTCGTAAACGTTCTTCAGGTTTATGTTGTTTAATGTGTAACTTATATTCGTTCTTCTTTCGTGTAGATGAAGAGATCCCGATCCATGAAGAATAATAAATCCAAAACAACGACTCGATCAAAAGCGAGTCCATCCAAGACGACCCGATTCAAAAACAGATCTAGAGAATCGTCTAGAGCAACCACTCAACCGGAGTCTCGAGATGTAATAATCAATTGCTTCTGAAAATTTTCCAGAACATGAAGCCATAGACCCTGATTTTGACGAGGACTTTGAGGATAATGGTCCAGATGATGAGAAGATGCAAGACAACGATGTTAGGCATACAACAAAGATGCTGCTAAAAATGAAGTGTTGATTGCAGATTTTATGAGGGGGACACAAAGTGAAGCTTGGAAACATTGCACTCCATTTGTTGACAAGAACAAAGTGATAAAGGCAAAGTGTAACTATTGCATAAATGTATATGTTGCATAGTCAAGTAGTCATGGGCAAAATGAACCTAAACCTTGTGAACCAGACCGGTCAAAACCGGTCAAACCCTGAACCTGAACCAGCCCGGCGAACCGGGTCTATGGAAGGTTCAGGTTAAGGTTCAACACTCTATTGAACCTTTGAACCGGGGGTTCAAAGCCGGTTAACCGGCGGTTCATGAACCGGAGGTTCAACGATCAACATCGACTCTTCCGATGCGGAATCGTCATAGAACATAGAATAATGGGTTTATATAAAGGTAAGAGAACTATGTAGGTTTTGATTCCTCTTATCCGAGTAACCGGCGGTTATGTCAAATGTATTCATAAGGTTAGACTTGTTGTGAAGTTTATAAGGAACTCATCTGCTAGATTAAATATGTTCAAAGAAGAAGCTTTGAAGCTGAAAGTTGAGAGAAAGTTCGCATTGCATTTAGATACACCAACAAGGTGGAACACATGTTACACTATGTTTGATGTTGCTTTGAAGTACAGAAATGTGTTCCCTCGCTTAGAAACACCAAGAGATGAAGATGGTGTGGCCTTGTGACGCATAACTATAGAGAAGTGAAATCAGATTCAAACTATTGTGAATTTCTTGAAGGAGTTCTATACCTTTACAAAGAATGTTTCAGGATCCTCTTATGTGACAGTGTATAATGTATTTTATTACATAGGTCACCTTGTGCGCTTGTTGGATCAGTGGGCGTCTAGTTAGGAACTGATTTGTGTTACTATGGAAAAACCTATGAAAGAAAAGTGTAAGAAGTATTGGGGGAGTATGGAGAAGATGAACATGTTCATGTCTGTGGCTATTACTCTTGATCTGAAGTACAAGTATGAAGGGTTGAAAATAGCTTTGCAAAACTTTATGGTCTTGAGGGAGGAGGAAATGGCAAACACGGTTAAGGAGGTCACAGGGGAGTTATTCGATGAATATAGGAAGATTTATGCGTCATCATCTGCTGAAGAGCTAAGTAGTAAAAGGTCAACGACTGATGTACCAAGTTTGGAAGAATCTGGAGAGGAGTCGAGGTTCTTCTTGGACATTAATTCTTAATTGAAAAGGCGGGCTGAATCTGGTAGTGCATCATTTACCAATGAATTTGATAAATATTTTCATGACTTGAGGGATGCTGAGTGGGAAAAAGGCAACTTTACGTGGTGGAATATCCACGAGCATAGATTTCCAATTCTTGCACATTTGGCTCGGGATTTCCAATTCAAGCATTAGCAATGACCAAATGATGTCGGAATGGAATAAAAGTTGATTTCAATTACTATTAGAGGCATTTGACCATGTGGATTACTCTCAACTATCACTTCCTCCTTTATTTGGTATTACAAAGGAGGTGTTACTTAAAAAGTACAATACCTCTAACAGTCACGAGCATACTCTCAACCACGAGCATACTCTCAATCATCACTTCCTCCTTTGAGGATAACCCACATGGTTAAATACCTCTAATAGTCATTGAAAGTTAAAACCATGTTTTAATCCATTCTCACATCGCTTAGTCGTCGTTTTGCCAATTTGAGTCTTAATGGACCTTAAGGCCCATTTATCATCTTTTTCTGTTTACGCACCGCTCCAAGCCTAATTTTGGATGAGAGAGACCTTTTTGAGCAAGTGGCGTTGGAGCTCATTTAGTCGCTAGGCTTCATCCAAATTTTTGTAAATGTCGTTTATGTATTTCTTCATTAAAAATATTTGTTCATTTAAAAAAAACATGAAAAATAATAAAATATTAAAAAAGCTTATACACCTGATTATTTGAATAATAATTATTTTTTTCCAAATTATTAGAAGAATTAATTCAATAAAAACATGACGAATCGTAGATGGAAAAACCATTTTTCACATCTTGAAGATCGTCCAGGTTTAAAGAACCTGACCCAAAGAATATATGAATTTTTTTTGGAATCAGGGTGAGTCATCAAATCGTGACTGTCAGATGAGTTTTTCAAAACTCAGTTTACCCGGTCGTCAACGACCGGATGGGTGTGTGCGGTGCACTTTTCGGTATTGCACGAATGTTTCACCTTTTAAAATTCAAAAGTTCAGCATATAGTAGTATAGGACGTCTGCTTTAAGCGTGCTAGATTATTAATATTTTAATACTTTATCTTTCAGTCTGTTTAATGTTAATTTTTCCCGAATTTACTCAAACATAGCACTACTAACTTAACCGTGCTATTTGCCGGTCTGGATCTCTGCTTCACCCGAATCATCCATCTACTGCTACATTCTTTTAATTGGTCCATTTGTCCATTTTTTTCCTTTTCTTAAAATAGAGAAAAAATCTTTTTGGAACAAAATAAAAAAATCCAGATCCTTTCCCCGATCTTTAGTTTAGCCTACCCTCAAATTTTAGTCTTCTGTAAAACCTGCGAGCGAGCCACCGCTGTGAACTTGTGGATGCCGCCGACGAGATAGACCACGAAGGGAAGAAGGCGCTGACACCGATGCCTCGTCAAAGCGGTGGGCACTTTCGAGAGACGACAAAGCGGTGGCGAAGAAGCCTGGAGGCGGTGGCTGGAAGACAACAGACTAAGTTTATGCGATGGTGGACTAAGTCAGGTAAGATCCTCTCTCAATCACTTTTCAAATTTTAAGGTTTAGGGTTTGAATGTAGATTTCGATTGAAATTTATAGATGGAATTAATTTGGGTTTTTTATGGAACTTGATTTTGGATGAATTGACATTTTGGAGGATGAATGGAATTTGATTTTGGATGAATTTAGGATTTTTAATGTGAGTTTGAAACCTTTTAGATTAAAGTTGGTTGCTACGATTCTTGAAGATGTTGATAACATATGGATTGGTGTATGTAGTTGAGTTTTCCCATAGAAGTGGGAGAGAGGGATCTTGAAAACATGGTAAAAAACAGGACAAATTTTATTTCAATCATTGAAGATGCTAGGCATCCAGCAAAATATTGTATGCTAGTTGGTATGGTGGATGTAATTTTTACTGATGTGGCTCTATAAATCAAGTTTGTTTTGTCTCTTTTTTCAATGATTTCAATGGCATGATCCAAATTCATACTTTGTTGTTGACAACCTAATGTAAACAGTTTTGTCTCTTTTTTCATGGATTGACAGTTTGTTGCTTTTAGTCTAAAGCCTATTAGCTCAATGGTAGAGCAAAGTGCTTAAGCACGTGGATGTGGGTTCGACTCTCACATAGGCTAATATGTAGAGGTCGGTTCCGGTGTAACGGATTTTGTGGTGTAACAAGGGGATTGACTAGGAGAGTTGATTTGGATTAAATCAATGGCTAGGATTAATGATGGAAAAAAAATGAAAAAGAAATTAATAGGAGAGAGAGTCTTTAATTTGTAGCAGTTTACGTATTTGTAGGAATTTCTGATTTTTTTATTTTGTTTTTAACGATTAAACAGGAGAGAGAGAGAGATAGAATGACGGTTAAACAGGAGATAGATAGATAGAATGACGATTTTATTTTTCTCCATTGCAGCCTGAATCCAAGTTCACAATATTAACGCTCTTGGTCTTCTTTCAGATCTTCATTGTTCTTGAAGTTCTTAATTCTTTTTCCATTGACGCATGAATTTACAATGTCTACGGATGAAGTTGATCGTAAAGGTTAGTTCTTGATAATTAGGGTTTCTTAATATTCAATTTTGGTTACTATGCTGTTCGACGAAATCTGCAAAAATCAATGGCTTATGTTGCGCAAGAAATATTCGATTTTGATTAATTGATATTCATGTTTACAATACAGTTTGTGTATTCGTATTCTAATGTGAGATATTCATCTTCTCCGTAGTTGTGTTCTAATAGTGATATATTAGATTTTAGGGTTTCCATTACGAAAGAAGACGATATTCTGATGTTCAACTTTGTTATTCGTGTTCGACTGTAGAATATTCAGTTATAGAAGTTCCATTATGAAAGTAATTAATGAAAAACATAAAGAAGACGATATTCAGATGTTCATATTTGTTATTCGTGTTCTACATGTGATATATTAGATTCTAGGGTTTTCATTATGAAAGACTTTTATTCCAATATTAAGAAGACGATATTCAGATGTTCATCTTTGTTACTCGTGTTTTACCTGTGATATATTAGGTTCTAGGGTTTTCATTACGAAAGACTTTGATTCCAATATTAAGAAGACGATATTCTGATGTTCATCTTTGTTATTCGTGTTCTACTGTTGAATATTCAGTTATAGGGGTTCCATTATGAAAGTAATTAATGAAAAACATAAAGAAGACGATATTCTGATGTTCATCTTTGTTATTCGTGTTCTTCCTCTGATATATTAGGTTCTAGGGTTTTCATTACGAAAGACTTTTATTCCTACATAAAGAAGACGATATTCTGATGTTCATCTTTGTTATTCTTTGTTCTACTGTTGAATATTCAGTTATAGGGGTTCCATTATAAAATTAATGAATGAATTACGTAAAGAAGACGATATTCTGATGTTCAACCTTGTTATTCGTGGTCTACTGTTGAATATTCAGTTATAGGTGTTCTACTTTTTTCCCAGGTAAAAAAGTGGGGTCGATGAATGGTCAAGTGATGATTTGGTGACTGACAATTCAGGTGATGATATGGAGGTTTGCGAAACTGGAATAACAGACGTTGATGAAGAGGAAGAAGCTGAATTCGATTATGGAACCGATTGTATTGTTCATCCCGATGACCGTAATTGAAATCCCAGCCGAAAATTGTAGCAGTTTACGTATTTGTAGGAATTTCTGATTTTTTTATTTTAATTTTAACGGTTAAACAGGAGAGAGAGTCTGTAAAAGGAGAATGACGATTTTCTTTCAGGAGGTTTTCTCCATTGCAGCCTGAATCCAAGTTCACAACATTAACGCTCTTGGTCTTCTTCCAGATCTTTATTCTTCTTGAAGTTCTTCATTCTTTTTCCATTGGCGCATGAATTTACAATGTCTACGGATGAAGTTGATCGTAAAGGTTAGTTCTTGATAATTAGGGTTTCTTAATATTCAGTTTGGGTTACTATGTTGTTCGACTGAAATCTGAAAAAATCAATGGCTTATGTTGCGCAAGAAATATTCGATTTTGATTAATCGATATTCATGTTTACAATACAGTGTGTGTATTCGTATTCTAATGTGAGATATTCATCTTCTCTGTAGTTGTGTTCTAATAGTGATATATTAGATTTTAGGGTTTCCATTACGAAAGAAGACGATATTCTGATGTTCAACTTTGTTATTCGTGTTCTACTGTTGAATATTCAGTTATAGGAGTTCCATTATGAAAGTAATTAATGAAAAACATAAAGAAGACGATATTCTGATGTTCATCTTTGTTATTCGTGTTCTACCTGTGATATATTAGGTTCTAGGGTTTTCATTACGAAAGACTTTTATTCCTACATAAAGAAGACGATATTCTGATGTTCATCTTTGTTATTCGTGTTCTACTGTTGAATATTCAGTTATAGGGGTTCCATTATAAAATTAATTAATGAATTACGTAAAGAAGACGATATTCTGATGTTCAACTTTGTTATTCGTGGTCTATTGTTGAATATTCAGTTATAGGTGTTCCATTATGAAAGTAGTTAATGAAAAACATAAAGAAGACGATATTCTGATGTTCATCTTTGTTATTCACGTTCTACTGTTGAATATTAAGTTATAGGTGTTCTATTATGAAAGTAATTAATGAAAATCATAAAGAAGACGATATTCTGATGTTAATCTTTGTTATTCGTTGTCTACTGTCAATATAGTATGTTATAGTGGTTCCATTACGAAAGGCTTTTGTTCAACATAAACCCAACAAGTTTTTATTTTTATTTATTTTACCATCCATTTGGATCATCAACATAAATGAGCTTAATTGTATTTACACTACCCTTTCCCCAGCCATAAGGAAAGCTTTACAAGGCTGACCCAACCCAACGCAAATAAAAAAAATGCAAACATCTAAATTTCTAACATAACATTCTACGACCATAACATAACATAACATAAAATCTAGAAAGCTAAAAAAAATCTAGCATTATAAATTACAACCAAATCTTGCAGCTGAGTCGTCGAATTACAACCAATCTTTCTCCAACCATGATTGGAGTAAGATCAACCCCCACTGAGAAACCTTCCATCCATGGATTCCGAGAAGAAGCATGTTCATGCTCAAGACTTAATGAGACCGAGGTTGAAGAGGAATTTCTCAGATTGAGATTTAAAGAGATTCCCGAACGAGAATCTACTCTCTTGTGGAGGAGATTTCGAGTATTCTTCCTCTTTTATGCTGAGAAAAGTAAGCCCAAACGCCTTTCTGATGGACTCAACAATCTCACTTTTAACGGGATTTCCTGATGAATCTACCACATAAAACGTGTTCACAGCTTGCGAGCCTCGGGTTGAAACCTCAGCTCGTGTGACTGAAAGCCCGTGCTCTCTGAAAATGCGGGTCACGTCTCTGAGTAGCCCGACCATGTCCTCACAGCACAGTTCGAGTCTTATACCCTGTTTAAAATGATTCATCCATTCAGTACTGAAACAGTTGAATGCAGAATTAATGCAGAGTATTATTCCTGGATTTTACCTCAGAACTGCGTCTCTTGATGGCTGCCTCTAAGCTATGGGCTAGACGCTGTCTGCCTGCTTCCGTCCTTATGGGGTACCCGTCTTTGTGTCTGATGTAAAATTCCTGTGCATTAAGAATCAGATTGAATAAGGTCGAATATATGACCTTGTACACCATCAAGAAGTGTTGAAAGACAATGAAGCTTTTCTTTTTCTTAAAAGCAGTTTACACTAATTTACCTTATCAGTTATCATTGGAGACATCTCATGTACACCAAAAAGATGTCACAATATTTTGGGCTAACAAATTATTTTGGCAATTCATCTGAATTACAGGTCAGAAGCTTCAATTTTAAGATGTTTTTGACATTTTAAAACTTCTGATATAAAAATGAAGTAATGAGGATTTTTAAGTGGACAAATTATGCAAAAAAAACCTGATTAATTCGATGTTTAATGTAAACAGAGCCATAATCTCAAATACAACTAAAAACTTCACCTACCTGACAAGCCTCGGGTCCTTCAGCTGTGATAGTGGCATGGTAAACCACATAGCCCATGTCAGTCAACGTGCAAACCGTGTCAAACAGAAGCTTAGGCCGGTCCACACATCTCAAGTTGACAACGGTATATCCTCATTACTTGGAGGTTGAATGGAGGTGACAACCATGTAAAAAATTTAGCGGCCTAGATGGTGAAATTGAAACGCAAATTTAGCGGCCTAGATGATGGATAGCCAAAATTAGGGTTTCTGCAGAGAAAAAATTGAAATCAAATGGTAAACTTACATCCTTGGAGGTTGAATGGAGGAAGGCGATGAAGAATTTCAAGTTGGGCTGAAACGAATCGTTGGCGTAATCGTCGGCTCCGATGAAGACTGCTGAAACGAGTCTTCGACGGCTCCGACTTCCACTTCCAATGAAGAATCCACTGCGCGAGAGAGGGGAGTTTGAGAGGGCGAGAGATATGGCGAGAGAGAGATGGTGAGAGATATGGCGAGAGAGAGATTGAGAATCGGGAGAGATGGTGAGAGATATGGCGACCGAGAAGATGAAGGGTGAGAAGATTTTGGGGGAGATGGTTTTGGGGAGAGACTGAGAAGACGATATTCGGGATTTGCTTTTAGGAAATAATTTTGGATTTTGTTTTTTAAAATCCCAGCAATTTCGGTAAAAGAAGGGATCCCCTGTGTGCAGCTCTATGTACCATCCAAGGTTAATTCTAGGCCATAGATTTAGAGAAGATCCAACGCTCCTAATGAATCTCTTTGTTACACCATAAAAGCCTATTACACTTGAACCTAAATCTATGTTTGGTTACACTAAACTATTTGATTGTTTATTGATGAATGTACCTTCATAATAAATAAGGTGAATCATGTGTCAAAATACTCTGTCCTGCTAGTATTCCCATAGGTAGGTTGTGTTGGGCTAATTAATATTTTGAAGATTGTTAATGGGCTTAAAATAAGATGAATTGGTGGACCATATGGGCTGCAATTTGGACGAGATAGGCCGAGGTGAAGGTGCTCGATCTTTCTGGTAAGTGGGAGCTTAATCTTGAGCTTCAAGAAGCATCTGGAAGTAATATAATAGCACGTGGATTAGGAGTATTCTAGATCAAGAGGAGAATTCTAGATTAAGGGAGAGATTACTAGAATTAGGCTTAAGCACCGACTTATACATGTATAAATAGGAGTGGGTGTGGTCCATTATGGGCATCGAGCAAAGAAGAAAGTGTGAGGTGTGTGCTCGTGTGTGAGTGTGAGGTGAAGTTGTAGTGTGTGTGAGTGTCCCACAAAATAAAGAGTGTCGTGAACTACTCGTGTAATTTCCTCTTGTATATTCATATATAATACAAAGTCGCTTCCGCAATATTGCGTCTCTGTTTCGGTGGGTGTCGGTGAGTATAAAAGGGTCCTGGAAGGAGGTCGATTCCCTAACAGTGGTATCAGAGCTGAGGTTTCCAGTGTTGGGTGCGCACGTTTAGTTCACAGGTGAAGATCTCATGTCGGTGAGATGGCGTCAGGTATGTCAAGGACGTTCGAGATTCCGCTCTTTGATGGGAAGATCAACTTCACGTTGTGGCAGAGTACGATTCAAGACCTCTTGGTGCAGCATGGTCTTGATCAAGCTTTAGAGGAGATGAAACCTGAGTCCATGAGTGAGAGAGAATGGATGAAAATCCAGAAGAAGGCGGTGAGTACAATCCGATTGGCACTTGCTCCCGAGATTAAGTTTAGCGTGTTGAGGGAGACCACACCGAAGGGGTTGTGGGACAAGCTCGAGAGCATTTACGCGTCGAAGTCGTCGACGAATCGGTTGTGTTTGAAGATGGAGTTGTACTCACTGAAGATGCATGAAGGAGGTAATCTTCATGACCACATTAATTCGTTTAATCAACTAGTATGTCAGCTGATGAATGCAGGAGATAGTATTAAAGACGAGGAGCAGGCGTTGCTGTTGCTAGCGTCATTGTCGACGTCCTACAAGTCTATGGTGCAGACGTTGCTTGTAGGAAGGTCGAGTCTCACTCTGGATGAGGTGATGACCTCTCTGCGGGAGAGTGAGAGGATGATGAAGAATGACGCTACCAACGTTGAGGAGGATCGCGTACTAGTTGCGGGGGAGCGTTGGCGAGGGAGGAACCACGTGAGGAGGCATGGTGATCCGAGAGAGAAAGTAGTCCCACGTCAGAGTCGAGATTTGAGTGACGTGGAGTGTTACTACTGCAGAGAGAAGGGTCACATGCAAATGAGATGTCCTCAGATGAGGGAGGACTTGAAGAAGCTGCGAGATAGGTCGTCGCAGTCGTGTAGTGGTGACTCCGGTACAAATGTGGTCAGTGACGTAAGTGATGAAGATGTATACTTGGCAACGAGTGAGGAGGTTGTCAAGTCTGAATGGTTGATGGATACCGCTGCCTCGGTGCATGTGTGTGGAGATCAAGAATTATTCGACACCTTGAAGAAAGATGGAGAGTTTGGCCACATCAACTTAGCAGGCGGAGAGAAGTTGAAGGTCGAGGGTACCGGAAGCGTGACGATGAGGCTTCAGAATGGTACAAGTCATACTCTTCATAATGTGAGGTATGTTCCTTCAAGCAGAGTTAACATCATCTCGTTGGGTGCGATGATGTCAGAAAGGTGCAGGCTTGTTGGTTCATACAAGTGGTGCAAGGTGTTTAGGGGAGGACGCTTGATAATGCGAGGCCGCAAGAACGAAAAGAATTTGTTTGTGGCAGACGTTCGAGTTGTGCAGAGAAAATGTTGTGATGCAGTGGCAAGAACGGGAAAGAAGGTACGTTTTTCGGTTGATACGAAGATACTTGAAAATATTAATTAAGGGAGGAAATTGTTGGGCTAATTAATATTTTGAAGATTGTTAATGGGCTTAAAATAAGATGAATTGGTGGACCATATGGGCTGCAATTTGGACGAGATAGGCCGAGGTGAAGGTGCTCGATCTTTCTGGTAAGTGGGAGCTTAATCTTGAGCTTCAAGAAGCATCTGGAAGTAATATAATAGCACGTGGATTAGGAGTATTCTAGATCAAGAGGAGAATTCTAGATTAAGGGAGAGATTACTAGAATTAGGCTTAAGCACCGACTTATACATGTATAAATAGGAGTGGGTGTGGTCCATTATGGGCATCGAGCAAAGAAGAAAGTGTGAGGTGTGTGCTCGTGTGTGAGTGTGAGGTGAAGTTGTAGTGTGTGTGAGTGTCCCACAAAATAAAGAGTGTCGTGAACTACTCGTGTAATTTCCTCTTGTATATTCATATATAATACAAAGTCGCTTCCGCAATATTGCGTCTCTGTTTCGGTGGGTGTCGGTGAGTATACAAGGGTCCTGAAAGGAGGTCGATTCCCTAACAGGTTGTACATGGATTTTCCACCAAATAAGTCAGTTCTTTCTTATGAAAAATAGGTCAACATCAGTTGTGTGTTTTCTTCACTTGCCATTTGATATTTGATCAACTGAAGTGAAGGAAATAGATAGAAGAAATTGGATAAGCTTTGTTATTTTTTGGAGAGGTAATTCTCGTAAGCTATCTGCTTAAGTACAGGTGGAAGAGTAAGCATAAACAAGTCTATAAGAGCTTAAATACTCCCTTAGGAAGTCAAAATTAATTAGTAGGCAACTTTGTGCTGGTGTTTATCTCTGAAATTTCATGACACCACACATTAATGTTTATTTTATATTTTTCTTTTGTATTTGTTTCCTTTATCATTCTTATATATCAATCAAGGAATGAAAAGATTGATAGCAAAGTACACATAAACAACTTGTTGAACTACTATGGCAGTATGGCTAAGCAGTAAGAATTAGAAAAATTATTGAACTTGTTTTAACATGTAGAGGGAGCTACTATAAATAATGTTTAACCAACACTAAGCCTCCATCGAAAAAACAATCACTTGAGCCTGCATTGAAAAAACAATCACTTGAGTCTCCATTGAGAAAACAATTAAGCAAGTTGTTGAATGTAACTTGCAGCACCCAACAATAACTAATGATAACTACAAGAACTAAGATAGGTTCTAAAAGTTAACTAATAAAACCAACTAGCTAGTAAGAGTAAAAGTTCAAATTTAACACTAAGCATCCAACTAAATGAAATTGCAGCACCTACTTCATAGAGTTGTTTCTCAAAGATTGCACAATACCTGAAAAACAGTGATCAACTATTAAAGAAATTATTAAACAAAACATACAAAAAAAATAAATGAACTTCAGGAGCTCCACCAACTTCATGCTTCCATTCAAGCAGAGAACATAAGTTAGGATAAAATGCTACTCCCAAATATCACCTACTTATCCTGCAGTACATATTCATACATAGTAAGCCATGAAGAGATCCTTAACACATAGAAGTACTAGAGCATTACACCTTCGAGTTGAGTACCTTGGTTCTCAAGTGCTCGTTATCTAACGAGAACTCAGTGTTTCCTTGGGTTAGGAATTGCAGATCAGTTTGACTAGAAAGTAAATTAGCATACATATCAACGTGTCTTTGTTCCATAGGCAAAGAGGAATTATACTGTGCTAACTCCAATGGATGAAAAACACACATTGATTGTTGTGGAACAAATCCAGGCCCTTGTAAAGTTTGGTTTCCCTGCAGTGATTCAATTAAGTTGTGAAAAATAATAAAGCTAGTAGTGCTATGAGAAAAATAATTATCATGATGATAATATCTTAAAGTATACCAATGTAGGGTAGCAAGGGATTGGAAGTTGCTCCACATGAGTACTTGAAGAACAATGCAAATCATTATCATTTGCCTTCTTTTGCTTGGGCTTCCTCTTTTTTCCTGTTGTTGTATCAAGCGCACTTTTTAGTCTCTTACTTGATGCAGAACCAGATTTTGGTTTGACCTTGATACCTTTTATTGGCTTTATCATTCCATTGGCATTTATAGGACTATCATGATTCAGGTTGATTCCTGATGTGGGTTGAGGAATCATTTCAGATTGATTTCCTTCCAAATGACTACTCTTCATGCCAGATTGCACAGAACTCTTGTTTAAATGCAAATCAAGGCTTCTAAACATATTTATTAGACCCTCTTTCACAATGGTGTATCCTTCTTCAAACTCTACAGCCCTTGTGACCAAGCGAGTAGATAGGCGAGATAAATCTCTATAACGCCCACCCATAGCTTTTTTAGGATCTACTTCATCGGTCGAACTCTCGGCAATAGCTCTAGCAGGTCCTTTTTTAGCACTTTTGGTCCATCTTTTCAAAACGTACTTGTTGGGAACTTCTGTAATACCTTGAAAAGTGAGGACTTTCAGAACATGGCTGCACAATAAACCACTGAACTCAAACTTCCTACATTCACAACATATAGTTTTTTCTTTCTCATCACAAGAAACAATGAAACTATGATGCTTGTTGTAAGGTGTGATCATATATTTCAGAAATGCTTCTCTCTCATCAGAAATCTCAAACTTACAGTCAAAAGACTTACACAACTTGATGTGAAAACCTCTTGCAAGGCTCGCGGGGGACGGATCTAGGCAGGACGCGTGGCTGGAGAATTCTTGGGGACGCAGTACTTGCTTGACTTAGGTCAAAGACTGAACTCACAAGATGGGCGGCTGAGAATCTGAGTAGTACATCGACGACGTCCTAGGACGGATCTGCGTCGACGGTTAGGGTTAGAAATGGTGGCGGCGGAAACGATTTGATGAAGGGATGGTGATTGAGGGTTTGTGAAGTGGAATGAGGCGCTGGAACAATGAAATGGTGGCGGGAAGAAGATGACGTCAATTAGGGTTTGGAAGGAAGACGGCGACGGCTAGGGTTTGATGGAGACGGCGGCGGTGGCTAGGGTTTGGGACTGTGATAATGGCGACGACCTGGACTGAGTATCAATGATTGGGTAACTGGCTCGTGGAGGTTCGAGCCCGAACTAGGGTTGGCGTTGAAAGCAAGGGGTGGAGAAAATCTCAACAACGAGGCTTGCTATAAAATTCAACGTGAAAACAATTCTTGGTTCTAAGTCCATATATATAGGACTCCTAACTAGGGTTACCAAATATAGTAACTTGCTAATGCTAAAGATAGTAAGTAATGCAAAAGACTTTAAAAACAATAGAAAACAGTTCTAGGACGGACGTCTAAGTCTATGACGTCCCTTCAGTGCAAGTAGTCCTTGATATCATGCTGAATCTTAGGACGTCTAGGTCTAGGACGTCTCTTCACTGCAAGTAGCCATTTCATATGACGGAGGATGGTGTGTGAGTGGAGGACGCTCCATTTCTTGCATATGACTCAATATCTCTTCCTCTTGCGTCTCTGTCCATGTCATCATCTCGTCCTCTTGGGTCTCAGCCAATGTCAAGGGTTGTCTCGCATCATTCTCCCCTTCTTGTCCTTGAATCGTCCCAGATTCGACTATGTGTGGGACTGGCATGGTGTAAGTCGATATGTCGCTGATGTTGAATGTTGCGTGGACACCATAGTCGTGTGGCAGCTTGGGTTTGTATGCATCAGGGTCATAAGCTTCCAAAATCTTGAATGGACTATCGCCCCTTGGGCTCAGCTTGGACCGTTGTGTAGCTTGAAACATATCCTTCTTCAAATGCAGCAACACAAGGTCTCCAGGGTCAAAAGTGATGCGATTTCGGCAAGACAAGGATGCACCTGGCAACAACTTGATCCGGTGCTTAATCCCGGGCTTAGGAGGTAGCCCGTCGGGTATGTCATCGAACATGACATCCTTATGCTTGTGTTTCTCATCGAATAAGATTCCACCCATATATGTACCATTCACCCCCTTCTTGGCTTTGGATCAAAGGTGACTTCATTGAGCATGATCCTACAAGAACGACCAACGGTTGTGGAATAAAAAATATAGACAGTACCGGCGCCAAAGGCGTGATGAGGTTTGGCGTGACCAATGCATAGTCGTCATCATACTCATCGTAAATGGTTGCAGACATGACGACTGGCTCACACGTCGTACCCCTGGGCTCTGATACTAGTTGATGCGAAAACCTCTTGCAAGGCTCGCGGGGGACAAATCTAGGCAGGACGCGTGGCTGGAGAATTCTTGGGGACGCAGTACTTGCTTGACTTAGGTCAAAGACTGAACTCACAAGATGGGCGGCTGAGAATCTGAGTAGTACGTCGACAGCGTCCTAGGACGGATCTGCGTCGACGGTTAGGGTTAGAAATGGTGGCAGCGGAAACGATTTGATGAAGGGATGGTGATTGAGGGTTTGTGAAGTGGAATGAGGCGCTGGAACAATGACATGGTGGCTGAAAGAAGATTACGTCAATTAGGGTTTGGAAGGGAGACGGCGGCGGCTAGGGTTTGATGGAGACGACGGCGGCGGCTAGGGTTTGGGACTGTGATAATGGCGTCGACCTGAACTGAGTATCAATGATTGGTTAACTGGCTCGTGGAGGTTCGAGCCCGAACTAGGGTTGGCGTTGAAAGTAAGGGGTGGAGAAAATCTCAACAACGAGGCTTGCTATAAAATTCAACGTGAAAACAATTATTGGTTCTAAGTCCATATATATAGGACTCCTAACTAGGGTTGCCAAATATAGTAACTTGCTAATGCTAAAGATAGTAAGTAATGAAAAAGACTATAAAAACAATAGAAAACAGTTCTAGGACGGAAGCCTAAGTCTAGGACGTCCCTTCAGTGCAAGTAGTCCTTGATATCATGCTGGATCTTAGGACGTCTAGGTCTAGGACGTCTCTTCACTGCAAGTAGCCATTTCATATGACGGAGGATGGTGTGCGAGTGGAGGACGCTCCATTTCTTGCATATGACTCAATATCTCTTCCTCTTGGGTCTCTGTCCATGTCATCATCTCGTCCTCTTGGGTCTCAGCCAATGTCAAGGGTTATCCCGCATCACAACTCTTCCTCAAACAACTTGTAAACCTTAGGCGTATAAATACTTGCAGCGTGCTTTAATATCTCTACAGGGAAAGCCAACACCACTCTTTTCTGACTCACATTAAAACCAGCAACCATTTCGTCGTAACGACGATCTTCAAGTAATCGCTGAAAGTTCTCAAAAAATCCTCTCAAGTTATCCTTATAACTGACATAATGCTTGATCATTGCATTTATGCTTTCACTTCTTTGTGTGGTGGTCATGTCTGCACAAAATGTATCTCTTCCATACAACATTGCCCACTTTTCTCTAATACTGAACATTCTTTTCATCCAATCATTATCTTGCAGCTCATATTTCTCAAGAAGATTATTCCAAGCATCTAGAAATCCCCCCTCATGCTCATAGCCATAGACACAATTACTGAAATCTTTCGAAAAGTCTTTGTCTCTTGAAAACACATGAGCCAAATGAGTTGTTGCATTCTGAAAGATATGCCATATACATAGTCGATGATAGGTGTGTTTCCATTGAGAAACCAGTGCCTTTGCCATTGCAGTGTCTTGATCAGTCAATATTGTCTTTGGATATTTTTCATTCATAGCTCGAAAGAATGTATCAAACAACCATACAAATGAATCTGTTGTCTCGTCATATAACAAGGTTGCACCAAATATAGTGGTTTGTCTATGATGATTCACCCCAACAAATAGAGCAACTGGTCTACCATCCTTATGCGTTCGCTATGTAGTATCAAAGCAAACCACATCACCAAAATCTTCATAATCAGCTATCATTACTGCATCAACCCATAAAATATTAGTGATTAAATCATCTTCATCCACCTGAATAGCATAAAAAGAACGAGTATCTTCTTCTTTCATCCTTTGCATGTACTCTAGAACACCACCTGTCTCACCAGACTTTATTTTTGAACTACGCTTAGTTCGCAAATAATTTTTGTAATCCACATGACCAAATCCAAGATTTTCGCGACCACCGGCTCGCCTGGCTAAGAACTCATAGCCATTCTTTGGAGCAATACCCGAGATATCAGCAATATTGACTTCTGAAGCCTGAGACATTGACACATTTCTATGTGATTTGAATAGATGAGCTTTGCGTGGACTCGCCAAGTTGTGGTTATGCTCAGCCTTGAAGACGACGACAAGATATGTAAAATATTGACGACAACTTATCTTTAACTTGGCGAAGCAACCAAATCTTGTCTCTGGATGATGAGATTTATAGACATCGTCCCGCTTATCTACTCCTCGTTTACCTTCACATGAACAAACGAAGGTTCTGTCTAAAAATACTCCCTTCTCCTTATGATAAGAGTCTTTTCGAATTGAAAATCCGGTTAACAATGCATATGCATTGTAAAAGTCATAAGAAGCTTTCTCACATTCAAACTCCATACCAACTCTAGGTATGGTTTCCTTGTCTATCTTACCGTGGAGAGATTCAATCACTTCAGGACCCACACAAGAATCTACCAATGCTTCTTCATTCTCGAATTCCAATCTACGACATAGTTGTTTTTCTTGTATGATAAGATCCATAGATCAACTACAAGAAATAAACCACAAACAGAGACCAAAACTTACGTAGTTGCAACTCTATTTTGATTGATAAGAACTGTTCAATCAAAGAAATATTGTGTAGTTGAAACATGTAAATTTTTTATTCTCAATGGATCTCTCATGGAAATTTTAACCATTTAGGCATATGCAGATCGTGGGAAAAGATCTGGATTTTTTTTATTTTGTTCCAAAAAGGATTTTTTTCTCTATTTTAAGAAAAGGAAAAAAATGGACAAATGGACCAATTAAAAGAAGGGTTATTTATCGAAAATCACCCGTATGATGGCCTACTTTGCCGAAAACCACCCCTATGTTGCAATATTACCGGAAACCACCCTTATCATACCCTCCGTCACTCAACAACCACCCATCCCCAAATCTGTTTATTTTTCCGGTTAACGCATTTGACGCGCCATTATTTTATTATTAATTTTTTTTTTCTTCATTTAACTTCTTTTACTTATCCTTTTTTATCTCTTACCATTTCATCTTTTACCTTCATTCATCTTCTTCCCTAATCCCGATTTGAGGATTTTGTTCTCAAACCCTAATCCCGATTTGGGGCTTCGATTTGGGTGTTCGATTGGGAAGGTGTGGGTTGTTTCTAGTGTTTGCGAGTTCGATTGGGTGGGTTTGGGAGCGATTGGGTGCGAACCATCAAGAGAAGTCGAAGAAGGCAATTTCTGGGTGATTTGCGATTTCGAAGAAGGAGAAGTGCGATTTCTGGGCGATTCTACTCTCGATTTCTTCTAACTAGCTAAGGTAAGTTATTCAATGGCATTTCTCATCTTAATTTGATGTGTAATCGATCGAATTTTTGAATTAGGGTTTAGGGTTTTCGAAATGGAATTTGGGGCTTTTTGATTGTGATTTCTCGAGATGCTTTATGAGCATTGGAATGATGTTTCACTGTGGATTCTTCCCTTTTTCAGCATGAATTATAGCAAAGATTTGTTTTTTGGTAAAGCTTTAGTATATGGACAAAGTTGAGGGTTATTTATTGCATGTGGTGGGGTCTAAAGTTTTTGGTTCATGTGACCATATGAATTGACTGCATTATATAAGTCTTAAAATGCTTATAATATAGGGCATTAATGGTTGTTGAATATTGGTAGGTATGGAATTCAGTCAAATTCATATTAGGGTGATGTATGATGGTATCTTTTACAAATCAAAAGATAATGATCATCTTATGTACAAGAAAAGCAAGGTCCATTATTATAAGGATGTGGATCCGGATATGCTTTCTAAGGTAGTGCTGGAAAATATGCTATGTGAAGATGTGGGGTTGATGGACATAAAAGAGATGTGGTTTTTAACTCCTGGGTTGTCAATTGAGAGAGGGCTCCAGTTAATTGATAGTGACAAGGGCCTTATGCTTATGGTGAACAGAGTTGGCAAGGACAACTTAATGCACTTGTATGTTATACAAGGGGAAGAAGTTAGTCCAAAAACTTTTAGGGAAGAAGGCCCAAGTTCTCAGCCCACAGTAGAGAAGTCTGGTGTCACTGAAAATCCATCAAGAGAAGGATATAAGAGGGATGAGGTGGAACAGCCTAGGTCTAATAATTTCACAACCAAAGAGGCAACCAAAAACAACAGTGCTCGAGGGAAGGGTGTTGTGAATGAAGATCTAGGGGCAAATGTTCAGAGATTGGTGTTCACCTCAGATGAAGAAGAAGATGAAGACCCAGATGCAGAATTAAGGTATGATTCATCTTCCTCTAACAGTGAAGAGTTCTTTTCAGAGAGTGAGGATGAAGATGATGATATCTTCAAGGATAATTTTGATCCAAGTGTAGATGACTTTAGGCTTAGAGAGGGTTTGAGGGATGGATGTCTGAATTTAGGAGGTGGTGTATTGGATGGTGTTTCTGATGAGGAGGATGAAGATAATTCTGATGCATTAAGGAGTCTTAGTGAGTCTGATGGTAAAGGTGGGAAAAAGAAGAGATATGCAGAGTTTAATCCATTAGTTGATTTCAAGAGGAAGATTAAATTTAAGAGTGGTTTGATATTTCCATCTAATGATGTGTTCAGACAAGCATTAAGGCGGTTTTCTATTGAGAATGGGGGTGATTACTACTACCTTCACAATGATAAAACCAAGGTCTCAGCTTACTGTAGGAAGAAGTGTGACTGTTCTATGAAACACTCTAGGAAAAAGTGTGTTTGTAAGAAGATTTACTGTCAGTTTAAGGCTACTCCTAGGAAGATGGGAAGTGATGGGAGTTTTCAGTTGAAAAGCTTTTGTGGGAAACATGAATGTGGATGGCAGCATGAGAACAGTAAGCTGACCTCAACATGGCTTGCTGAAAGATACATTGAGCACTACAGAGATGATCCTTCTTGGAAGCTTTCTGCATTTATAAGTGTTGTAAAGAGAGATCACAATGTCCACATTTCATACAACCAAGCTTGGAAAGGCAGACTTAGGGCTTTGATAATGACTCAGGGAGATGCTAGGTTGCAGTATGGAAGGGTTTGCGATTATGCCTCTACTGTGAGAAAATGGAATCCAGGAAGCTCTACCTATGTGAAGGTTACTCTGGGCAATCCACAACAACCAGTATTTCAGAGACTATATGTTTGCTTTGATGCTTGCAAGAAGGGCTTCATCAGTGGATGTAGACCAATAGTAGGGATTGATGCCTGTCATTTAAAAGGGGCATACACAGGTCAGGTCTTAGTGGCAGTTGGCAAGGATGGTAATGACAACATATATCCTGTAGCTTTTGCACTTGTGGAACTAGAGACAAAGGAGACATGGGCATGGTTTCTGGATATTTTAATGAGAGATATTGGTGAATGTAAGCCTACATTCATCTCTGACAGACAAAAGGTAAGAATTTCCTTCTAATTGTTTATTTCAGTTTTAGTATTTGGATGGACTAATGACTGTTGACTTGTTTTTTTGTAGGGTTTGATCGAGGCTTTGCATTTAGTTGTTCCAGAGTGTGAGGCAAGAGTATGTGTTAGACACATGTACAACAACTTCAAAAAGATGTGGCCAGGCAAGGCATACAAGGATTGTATCCGGGCAGCTGCAAGGGCATGTACTAGATCAGAGTTTGAGGTACCTATACAAGAGATTAGAGGTATGAAGGAGGAAGCTTATAGCTATTTGTTGAGGCAGGATCCAAACTCTTGGTCTAGACATGGATTCAGCCATGTTAGCAAATCTGATATGCTATTGAATAATGTCTGTGAGAGTTTCAATTCAATGATCATGCCTGCAAGGGATAAGCCAGTTCTGTCTATGTGTGAATGGATTAGGAGAATGTTGATGAAAAGGTTTGTGTCTAAGCGTGAGGGCATGATCAAGTATGAGGGGATCTACACACCTAAGGCTAATAAGCTAATTGAGATGAACAAGGAAGAAGGGACTAGGAGTTGTAATGCAATATGGGGAGGTGGAGAAGCCTTTGAAGTTGATCATCTGGGCAGGACCTATGTGGTGGATTTGCAGAACAAAACTTGTGGGTGCAACAAATGGGATCTTACTGGAATCCCATGCCCTCATGCAATGTGTTTCATTGTAAAGGATAAGAGAAGACTTGACCAGTTTGTGCATCACTATTACACAAAGGAGGCGTATCTAATGGCATACAAGGAAATCATTCACCCAATGCCAGGGGAATCACAGTGGGAGAGGACACCTCATATTCAGCCAGCACCACCAGCATATATGGTTCAACCAGGTAGGCCTAAGAAGCTTAGAAGAAGAGAGGCTGGAGAAGTGCCTAGCAGTAACAAGAGGATTAGAGTTGCGGGACTCGTGAAGTGCACCAACTGTGGCAACCCTGGCCATTACAAGAACAAGTGCTCTGCTCCTCCAAGAACTAGTGATAATCCACCTCCAACTCAACAAAACAGAGGTGGAAGGCCTAGGAGTACTAAAACAGTACCTATTGGATCTCAAAAGAGGAGGAAGTACACAAAGAAGGTAAATTCATTGTAATTTTTCATTGATTATGCTAATTCATTTTTATTGATTCTAATTCACTGTAATTTTAGGTACCACAAAACCAACAAGGAAATCCTGGAAGTACACCTGGGGGAACCAACAAGGAAATGCAAGTGATGGTCCTAGTGGAAGTCATGGTGGACAGATTGTACCAAGTCAAGGTTATGCTCCAAGTGCAAGTCATGGTGAAGCTCCAAGTGCAAGTCATGGTAGCAACTTCAGCCATCAAGGAAATCCAAGTGCTAGTCATGGCATAACCATGAGTCAAGGTGTGTGCAGTCAATCCAATCCAAAGCCATTCAGGTCACCTAGGATGAAGATTGCTGCTTCCAAGACCAAACTGATGAAAGAGGTTCCTAGGCGTTCACCAAGGAAGAAAACAAAGAAGTAGTCTCTTTACTGCAACCTGGAAATGTATGCTTTCAATGTTTGGATTTTAGTTGGCAATGTTTGGATTTTAGTTGGTAATGTATGGTTTTAAGACAGCTTTCCCCTTATGTTTCTAGAATTTGGTGTGTTGAACAGCTGTTGCAAGTGGTATGAAAATGTTATATTTTGAAAAGGATTGCACAGGTTTGGTCACAGGTTTTAGCACAGGTTTATTTTGAAAATGACACTGTCATTGATGCACACATTGCACAGTTTTTCAGCCTCTTTATTGCACAGTTTTACCATTGACCATGACCACATTTAATTTTGGTCAATTATCACCTACCCATGCCATCAATTCTTCACCTAAACCCTGCACATTTCAAGCATAAATAGCTCTATTTCTCTGCACATTTGCCATCACAGCCAAGCTTCATTTCCTTGCATTTCTTCCATAACAAATCACGTCATTGATCTAACAGACATCTCGGACAGTGAAGACTTCAGCCACTGCAAATGCGAAGAGTGTGAGGAATGCAACCTGGAAACTCCCTTAGAGAAAGCTCAAAACTACCCTCACTAAACCAAATTAAGCTTTTATGTGGGAATGAAAGCTTCATTTGTTCAAAAAGATTGCAGAATGGTAAGTACTGTCTTATTCTTGTGTTTTGGGCATGTTATTCTAATGACTAATATACATATCTTTGCTTATTAATAGATTATTCCTTTCGAGTATGCAAACAAAAATTTGAGGCCTTTCATAGATGAAGAGATTAGACTTTTCATTGGTGAAACAACTTGGAAAGTAGTACTCAAATTCAGTGGAAACAAATTCAAGTTTGGCAAAGGATGGAGAGACTTTGTCCAAGACAATGACATAGAAATATAAGATGTTTGCCTCTTTCAAATGGAGGAGATAGTTGGAAAACCCACCTACGAAGTCATCATCTTCAAAGCTCAATTAACTGTCTATTTTGTTTGAACTTTGGTCTCGTCTTTGTCTCTTGGTTTAGTTTCCTGGTGTCTCATTTCCTGGTGTCTCATTTCCTGGTGTTTTATTTCTGTTTTTGTTGAATTTTTGTTTCATTTCCTGATGTCAATGTTAGTTTCCTGATGTCAATGCACTGTCTTCACATCACTCCAATTCTTCTCATAAAATTGCATTCCATTCAAATCTCATAAAAGAGCACATTACATTGACCATTTCAATACTAAAACATTTGCAAACATGAAGAATATGAGGAAGACAAGTACAACTACTACATCACTACAACTGATTTTTCTAGGGTTCATAGCCACTGCTAATTTTGGTGCTTCCTTATCAATCTGATTTTCTCTAACTGCATCTTGAAGCTTCACAATTTCAGCCTCCATTTTCTTCTTCTCTTTCAATAATTTGTTAATCACATAAGTGGCTCTTTCACTATATTCCTCATCCTTCCACATAAAGAAATTGCAACTCTTTGTCTCTGAACCATAAAAACGACAGCCCCAAAATCTTCTCATGAAATTGAATTCAGTTTTTGAAGTTGCTTCAGATGCTGGATAACCACACTTGCAGAATCGTTGTTGGGAATTAATTGATGAAGAGCTCGACTTTGACATTATCAAACCTAACCCAGAAATCAGAAAAGAGGAGATTAGGGCTTCGCAATCAATCGGAATACTTGCAAACACTGATATACTTACCGATTTAGGGCTTCGCAATGTCTACAATCTTCAATCGATTTACTTCCTCGCGTCAATCGTAAGAAAAGAGAAGAAATAGAGCTCGATTTCAAATCTGGCAAAAAACTAGGGTTAGGGTTCTAGAATCGGGAATGAATTGGGGGTAAATGGGTATAAAAAGATGAAATGGTAAAAGATAAAAAAGGATAAGTAAAAGAAGTTAAATGAAGAAAAAAATAATAATAATAAAATAATGGCGCGTGAAACGCGTTAACCGGAAAAATAAACGGATTTGGGGATGGGTGGTTGTTGAGTGACGGAGGGTATGATAAGGGTGGTTTCCGGTAATATTACAACATAGGGGTGATTTTCGGCAAAGTAGGTCATCATACGGGTGGTTTTCGGTAAATAACCCATTAAAAGAATGTAGCACTAGATGGAGGATTTGGGTGAAGCAGGAGATCTGGACGGGCTATTTGCACTACTAACTTAGTATAGGTTTGTTATATTTTATTATTTTCCAAATTAACTGTAAAATAACACTACTAACTTAGCCGTGCTATTACCACTACTAACTTAAGCGTGCATTTTCGATTTTACCCTCCATCGCTTAACTTTGTGTCTAAATAGCTGAACATTAGCGTCCAAATAGGATAACCCTCGGAGAATGAAATGAGAGTGTTGATTAAATTGAACCAGATACAAACGGTTACTTATTTTCGAACTTAATTGGTTAAGAGCCATTTTTTAGAAAAAGCCGAAAAATGTATCTATTCCAATTTCCAATGGATCAATGGGCCGATTAAAAAAATACATAGGGCCAGTACGATATCTAGGCCCAATACGGTGGGGTGTAGATTTTGCAACCATTTTTCATATTTTTAATCTGGATCGTATATTCCAATCGGTTAGAGTTATCTACATAACTATAATATAAGAGAGAAGTCAAGGTTGAATTTCAAAGGTTTATCCGTCAAATTCGTCATTTACGAACTTGTGCTTTCGACACTTGCCGCTTGCTAATCCCCGTGATTTCAAAATGTGTCACATATCTAGTTCAACACCAATATATTTATGTCTCCATATAAATACATCTTATAATCCTTATGTATAAATCGTCAAACTCCACACCTCTGAACATATAAATGTAGTTAATATACAAAAACTCATACTATTTAGCTTAATTATACTGAGGTAGATGAATGTAACTATCTATACCAAATTCAGAGCCGGGATTAATTTTTCTTCTGTTTCACTTTGTAATATATATTGAACTATATTTTTTAGCTCTACCTTTTATCTCACGTGGATATTTATCCTATATATCTGAAAAAGTTGTAGAGTATAAAATGAAGTTACAAGATACAATTAAAGGTTGCCAAAACGTATATCAACACATGAAAATGGTATCTGGAAGTGTAACAAAGTGCTTTATGGAATATGAAAAATGGATACGATGGGTAGCCCCATAACACAACTTATGATGCTTATTTTCCAGCTCAGGCACATGTTGTGTTTCCACACATACTTTTTCTTTTTCTAATCTTTTTTAAAATTCTTTTTTCTTCTTCCTGAAACACAAAATACAAAAAGACTATTCGACACCACAAGAGAAGATGATATGGAGTTTATGCAATTTTTGGATTAGATCGATATGACGTGAAAGATTAGTGGAATACAGCATGCAAATGTAGGGTGTTGGAAGTGACAAAGATTATGAGTACAAGTTACAAGTGTGTGATCATTACACTTCTACGAATCATATTCCACTCTATGATCGAATAATCCATCTATTTGCAGCTAATTCATGGCTCCATCTATATACCCCACTTTAACATATATTGCATTAGTCTTATCTAGCTTATTGCAATATCCATCCTTTTACGATGGAACCTCATCAAGCTTATGTGTTGATCTAACACATATTTACAATGAACCTCATCAAGCTTATGAGCTCGATCAGATAGAAGGTTTAGTTAGTAATGGCTCTTTTAGTACAGATCGATATCGTCATCATCAGATCAGTTAATCGTATAGGATTATACGCATCGATCATGTGCTAATGATTATAAGATTATGGCTTACGAATTCCAATCACTAGTACTCAAAAGTATAAATAATGCTACAATTCACTTGTAAATGTATTTATTTTTATGTGTGTTAGCGAATTTACTTATACATGGAGCGTACATGTGAATTTGATTCCAAGCCCATGTGAATTTGATTCCATACAGATACAAGTGATGGGGATCGGACATCTATGAAGATCAAGAAAAAGTTGAAAGAGAGAATGTTGTTATCAAGTTAAGCGAGATTAACTAATTAAACTTGATTGGCCATGTGATTTGGCCTCTTGATCTGACAGGGTTGATCTTCTTTTTAAGTGGTGGAAACGCATTTATCCTTAACCGAAAGCTGATTAATCCCCACTGTCAAGGATCATTAATTACTTTTTTGGATTTTTTGGTTTATTCTCCGTAGTTGTTATTTATACATACACGACTATATATAAATACGAGTACTCTAATACATAAACTAATAACAAGGGAATCTTCGTACGTATGAACTAAAGAGGTTGGAAAGATGAGTAGTAGATTATGACATTCCTTCTTAACTTTTTTCCTAATTCCTTTTTCAATTAGTGATAGACCTAGTAATCTTCTAAGTTATAATTAATCTCACCGTCTTGTCAAACTAAGGTATGCATGCCTCCCTTCTAGGGCTATGAATTCAACCAAAACTTGTCCATGTCTATACATTTGGTTGTCTTTTGAATCGTGATTAATTAAATTTCAAGTCACTTTCTAATCTGAGTTTTGTATTATTAGACAAGTAATTTCAATTAGACATACATAGGTGTACAAGTCTTAAATATATATTGGATCTAAAATTCTAATGCGAAAAAGGTGAGGCCGGTGATACATAAAAAGTGGGGGAGGGTGTAGTTGAAGAGTTAGCATCGGAGGTAACGGTCGAATTTAGGCAAAATCCAATGATGAGAGAAATGAAATAGATTTAAATGGAGTTAGGTTGAGAGAAAATAAGATTTTAATTTATTTAGATGCATATATATTGATGCCTTAGCTTGAAATTGACAGGTTCGTTGATGGAAGTAGAAAGAGTGCCGACGGATATTACATTCCTTGTTACTGAATCAACTCAATCTGGCAATTGTTGCTTGGCTTCTAGGTTACCTACTTCAATTCTGCAGGACTCCACCGAATGAACTCTACTTTACAAAATGTGTAGCTTTACATGCAATATACATCTACATCTTAGCTAGCTTTCAACGAATGTACATATTCTGTTATAAAACTTGCACGTACTTAGCTACCTACAAAGTTCTTGAAGTGTATTTCTACATCATATAAGCTTGCTGTAAGAATCAGATTCCACCCAATTCAATCTGTCAGCATCTTTTTCTTCGTTTTCTTTCTATTTGCATTTTAGGTACAGAAATAATATTACAACGTTGAGTACGTAGGCAATCATAAATTTGACTTTCCCCGAGTCTTTGTTACACAAGTATAGTCTTCTCATAGGAGTATTTAATTTGGTAAGTATATTAGCTAGTTAGCTTGCTATTTTTGGTCTCATATGTAATTAATTTTCATAACGTTGTATATACTCCAACTAGCAATATGTTATAGCTTAAATCTTGACCAAAAAAGAGGAGGAACAGATTGGGCATGCACTTGGAAACCCGAAAGCCAAGCAAGGAATATTTGTTACCTTGCAATGTACAAATAATGCATTCATATCATTTTGTACGTAACGTATAGTCATTCGGATTTCTCGGTAGCAACCTACTTTCATATTAACCTCAAACATTAAGTTATAATGCACTAAGATAGTAATTAATTAGTACGTAGTGAACTTAGCTAGTGCTCATATTTGACATTCTGCTCGCGCGGCAAGTATCATTATTAATTAATTTTGTAATTATAAGCCATGATCAAATTTTGCTCGGCTTTTATGCATGATTCATGAACTTTGCAATTGACTATATCAAAGTGTAACACATGTGTCAGCTGTCATGATTAAATCTTACTGAAAATCATCAATTCACTGTTTAAGCTTAATTAAGTACACGAATATTTATAGTGAAATAAATTGTATTTTCCGGAAAGAAGATATGCATGGGATTTAAACCAATATATTGTTGTATATATATTGAATACGGAATGAGATAATTGTATATTAAATTATTGAGAAAATTTCGGGCGAGAACAAAATTTAACGTAAGAAAAACGAAGTTTTTGGTGTTCACATATAACAAACTAACGTTCATAATTTGGGCGGTAATGTTCATAATTCAGTCGACCTCCTATCAAATAAATTCCTAATTCGCCCTTCAACACTTTTTGAGGTCATTTTGAGGGGGGGGCAAAGGGGAGTTATCGGTAATTACAAGTATGTCATCGTGTCCTTTATTGAAAACGTTCAAAAAAAATAATGACCCATATTATGAACATTACTATCCAGAATATGAACATTGACGTGTAATTTGTGAACATAAATTGTTCGTTTTTCTTACGTTAAGAGCTATTCGCACCGGAACTTTCCTCTTAAAATATTATCTCATAAATAAAAAAATAATTGATTAAATAAATAATTATGATAGAAGATAGCTAAAATATTTAAGGAGACTAAAAAGTTTATTGGCGAGATGCCTTTTTACGTTCTTTTGGAAGCAGGGTATTCTAAAGAGATGTCTAGGCTGTCCGCTTCTCCATGTTGAACTCTGGGGTGTTTTCCATGGACTTCAGCTGGCATGGGAGGGTGGTTACAGAAAGGTGATTTTGGAGGTTGACTCGACTGAGGTAGTTGATCTTCTGCAGACTCGTCGCGTTGCTAATTTTTCTTTTTCCAGCCTGACCTCTAAATGTCAGGGCTTACTATGTAAAAGTTGGGATGTCCGACTTCGTCATGTCTACCGCGAGGCCAATAGGGTCGTGGATAGGCTTGCATTGTTAGCTTTCGATTTTCCGAGTGGTCCCCATCTCCTTAGGGAGCCAACACTATCTTTATTTCCTTTACTTTCGGACGATGTTAGGGACGTGACTTTTCCCGTTTTTCTTTTAATTAAGCCTTATCAATATAGCGTATGAGAGTGCCGCCTCTCTTTTTTTTTTAAAAAGAGATGTCTAGGCTAAAGACGAGATGAATAAAGACTTTCGAAGCCTTGGGCGCCCTTGAAGGCTGGAAAAAATATAGATTTTCCCTACACCTCAAATTGCTTATTCGTCTGATTCGAAAGTTTAATCAATCATTATCATCAACAAATTTATTATTACAGTATAATTTTTATGTTACCACTTACCACAACTACATTGCATGATAAATCATGAATAAAGATAGGATATTAAGGGAGGAGTTGGTACGTAGGAGTATATAGTGACTAGAGCACAATAATGTATACAAAATTTCTCCGGGAAGAAAAGCCGGGACCAGCGTCGTCGGAGGTTGGGGTCGGAAGGAGGAGGTTAGGGGAAACAGCCATGTGACATGTGAGGTAGGATCCACAATCCTGCCCTTAATTATCCTACACTTTACTTCTTCCATCTTTTTAACACTACATATTATTCTACTTATATAAACATCTCCAATGACTTGCTATAAATGGAGATAGCAAATTTATAGCGAAAATCAAACACCAACAATAAGTTAAAATGACAAATAATAAGAATATTTTGTTAAAGATGCTTTATTTCTCCATCTTAATTGCTAAATTTGACAATCCAAATAGCAAGTCAAGTGTGTGTGGTCTACTAAATAAATGATATTTCTTTAATAAATTGAATATTGAAAGAGTGAGAAATTGGTATTACACTTGAAAATGGCAAAATTATAGCAAGTGTTGTGGTGTTACACTTGTTTGCTAAAATAACATTTGCTATAATGTGTCATTTCAATTTGCTATAATCCTAGTTGGCTCGCTATATTTAGCAAGCCATTGGAGATGTCCTAAGTATGACATTGTTATCTCCGATAAAGGTTCGGGTAAAAAAAAAGCTTAACGTAAAAAAAATGAAGTGTTATCATTTATATATAACAGGGTGATATTTATATTCTGAATGGTAATGATCATAATTTGAGCGGTGATAATTTTAAACTTTTTAAATAAGTCACGCGGTATAGGGATGACAATGAATTGAGGAGGGTCAAGTATAAATTTTTGGTATAATTTTGTCTCTTCCGCATCCCCGTTCCCGTTGGAAAATCCAATCTCCGTTAATTTTTTATGAGTATGGGGATCCCCGATGGGGATAACCCTATCCTCGTCCTCACCGTGGGGATTCACGTTGGGTATGAGAAATCATCGCCCTATTGTCATCCCTTACACGGTGAGAATTTTGTAATTTCTTTGAATATTTCTTTTTGGAAACGGTCGAAACAGACATGATCGACAACTTATGAGTATTATCATCCAGAATATGAACATTAATTTGTTATTAGTGAACGTGAACGCTTTGTTTTTCTTACAATGAAGCCTTCTTCCTATCCAGACTTTTCTCTCCTATCTACTTCCAATTTATTTACTCATTGACTCCTTTAGACTTTGGTTATATTTTTAAGTCACGTTATTTATATATATATATATATATATATGAATGATAAAATTTAATCGGGGTTAAAAATCTTCTCCGTCCCCGTATAAAATCTCATCTCCGCCTCACAGTAGAGATTTCTCTTTAGGGATGAGGATTCCCCGCCACATTACCTAGATACTTTCACGTTATTAACATTGTAATCATACATATAAATCCGCCATCAAATTTTATCTAAATCAGTATAGTCATCGAATCGTTATTTTTTTTTGGAAATTACAAGCTTAAATTGTGCCCTAGGTCGTAGCCTAGCTCACTTTATCGGATGCCGTTCCTTCAGTGACTAACTCCGATGTAGAGTCCCATCTCCATATCAATCCATCTCCACCTCATCTATTTTCCTTTTTAAAAATACTTTCGGTCTCATTATATAATTCCTGTTTTTCTAATCGGGTATTCAAAAAAATTCTTCCTACTTTTCTTTTATGTCTTTTGTCTTATTATACCCATCACATTCAATTACCCCTCTTTCCTCATTTTTTACATCAAAATTCACACTAACTTATTTTTCATTTTCTCTCTCCTACATAAAAATTCACATTCTCTCTCATTCTCACTTTTTCTTTTCATAACCTTAATTTTACTCGATAACGACAAACAGGAATTATATATCGGGACGACTACTCCGTAATTAATTAACAACGTTAGCATTTTAATCACAGGATTATTTTTTAATTGTCCTCTCTTTATATCGTGTAGGCCCCATGCTGGTACTCACCACCACCACACCACCTATACTTAAATCTTAATTACTCTGTCACTTTGCCCAAAAACATTTCATAATGAAAGCTTTTATTGGTGCTTTATTTTAGTTATTGTTAAGGGTATATTTATCCAATACAAACCATGACAAGCGACCTGATATCTACCGAGATGTTTGCCCTTTTTTATTTAAACCTTATTATAGTGTATGCAAGTTACTTACCGACTAAATATAATCATCATGGTTTAAGAAATATCCACATTTTGTAATAAATTGATTGTCGAACAATAATTTAGAGTGGAAAAACAAGTCATTAATCACGTGGCCATGGTAGGCGAGAGAGAGGCCACTTCTCTTAAATGTATATGTACACTAGATACGGGCCTCGCGCTCCGCGCGAGAAAATTACGGATTTTCGTATGTGATTTAATATAGTTATACATTATTTGTTAATATGTTGTTGTTGTTATCAAATTTATTAATATTTGTAAATATAAGTATTTTTTATTTTCTTATATTTATGTTTGAAGTAGTTTTAAAACATAATATTAGAATAAGTTTGCATTGTCATAAGAGAAGCTCACACATTAATTTAATTTGTGACTTAATCAAGTAGACTATAAATAAATATAACATAGGGATATAAAAAATATATTTAAATACATGCCCAAAAGTCCAATAGGAGGTGATTAAGAAATGAGTAATGCATTAAATTTGTACCAATTTCATTCAATTTTTGCAATGAACAACCAACTTTTATATAGATAAGATTATTTGATAACACGTACAATCCCAATTTACTACATACCTAGCTACATTATTCTAGGAAATTTATCGGGTGATTACCATTTTTTGTTGGTCAAGTAAAAAAAAATGATGTATTTGTTAGTCTTCACTTACACACTTGTAATTTATTAAATATTATTTTGTCATTGATTGGAAACAGTGAGGTTTGAAAATTAACCACTAAAGCATGAATTTGATTTGGTCTACTTGATAAGAATGCCATTTTAGTCCAAATTTAATAAAAGATTGTTGTATGTCATTTTAGTTGTTCAGTTAATAGTTTAGTAGTGAGTTACTAAGCTTGTCATTCAAATTTTTTTATCTTTTTATATTCATAATATAATGCATTTTCTATTGACTAATAAAAAAAGGATAAATAAAATAAAACCAATTATACTTTTAATGTTAATATCAAATTTCAGAATGATAATTTATAATAGATCAGAAAATTAGGATAAAAAATCAATTATACTCAAAGGACTCAAAGGAGATTAATAATTTGTAAATCAATCAGCCTGTTCGGTGAATTTAAATAATATTTGAAATAATAACTATGGTTGAAATAATGTTGAAAGTGTAGCTTATTGGTAAAATAAGCTAGTTTATAAGTTACAAAATAAAAGGAAAAAAATCAATTTGCCGAATAGAGTCAATATATCGAATTAGATTGAACAACTCGACTTGATTAATAGTACGACTTGATTGGGAGGTTGTGATGAAGAGGGAGAAGTTCAGTACATAGGGTTATACATGTAGAGCGGCGATTCGAACGATGTGAATATTCAACATCGCATACAGACGGGCTGGTATAAATGGAGAGAGACGTCAAACTTCTGTTATGCAATAGGAAACTGTCACCAAATACAAGTTTTATAGAATTGTAGTACATGAGGTAGAGTGTCCGCCCATGATAAGGACTCAAGAACAGGAGGTGGTGGTAGCAGAAATGAAGATGATGCGTTGGATATGTGATCATACCAGGAAGGATAGAGTCATAAAAGAAGCTATTAGAGATAGGATCGGTGGTAGTTGATATCCGGGACAAGTTGCGGTGGTTGATCATGTGCAAGTGAGGCAACGCAATGCACCAGTCCGTAGGTGCGAGAGACTTGCGTGTTTAGCAATGAAAAATGACATGAATTGGGTGTGCTTCTAATGAGCTCGACACATAGAGTGTTTCGGGATCTTGGGCTCAAATTCGTTTTCTTGTCCCTTTTAGAGTACTTGAATTCTACTCCTCGTCGTTGTCTTTTAAATGTATCTTAGATTTGTCGGTCCACATCCTTCTGACATGTATCAGGGAATGAATTGTTCATATCTAACCTCCATATCCTGATTTGGCAATAACAGATTGAGTTGATTGTTGATTGTTGTTGTCGTAGATTGAATATGTAAATATTAATTGTTTAAATTAGGCGGTTAAGATAAATCTTTTTTATTTGTTCTTAGATAAGGATCGGGGCTCCCTTCCAAGTGAAGGGCAGTCCCAAACCATCCAAACGGATGGTTCTCATAAAGGAAGAGAAATGAACAAGTCAGCTTATTATAATTAAGTACGTGCATTTCTGATATAACCATCAGGTAAATTTGATTGGTGAATATTTCTAAAAAAAAATTTAAAAATAAAATTATTAGCATTGAGTTTGTCAGTTTGTCGCCAACTCTTTTAAGATAAATCAAATCAAATAACATTATGATATGAAATTAGGGATAAAATTGACATTTCTTGTTAAGCTTCGCGTGAGTTTGCTGAGCTGTAAGAACTCCGTTGGCAATTTGGCATGGCTAGTGGACCTCACAAGGCGACAGTAACGGTACTAAACGACTCCGCTCGGGACATTTCGGTAAAAAACAAATCTAACCAACACGACTAGAAGAAGAAGTAGCAGAAAAATTAGGCATCGTATGCTATACACACATAAAATAAAATAACATTATACTACCATTATATTTTCTTTATTTATTTCACGTCAGATTTCTTTTTCTTTGCATATACAACTGGTTGAAGAATGTGCAGTGAAGGCCAAGTAAAATGATAGTGTAAGCTCTCTCTCTTTCTCTCTCACACAAACACTGACAAGAAGAGAAGGTGAATACACCTCCAATTTCTCCATCATACCTTCCAATTCACATCCATTGATTCCAGTTGAAGCATCGTTTTCGGTAATCAATTAAACAAACCAGCTCTTTCTTCGGGTGGTGGAACTAGGTTTTCCACTCCACTAATTCGAGCTTTTAGGCATCAAATTCTGTTCCTTAACTTGATTTGGAGTTGTGCTGGTGGTTGTTGCGGTGGCGGAGTGTGTTAGGGCGTCTGAAAATGGAAGGAGGAGGAGAGGACTGCTCCGTTAAAGTAGCGGTTCATGTTCGGCCTTTAATCGGCGACGAGAAACTCCAAGGATGCAAGGATTGTGTATCCGTGGTCCCTGGAAAGCCTCAGGTAAGAAAGCCATGGTTTCTCTCTCCAATAATGTGCACCGCAAATCGTACCCCTGCATTTAGTGCACTTGCTCCTTTTTCTCCGATGATTATGATGAAGGATTATGGAGATCTAGATCTTGCTCTTTGTGTTAGCTTCTGAGTGTCGGTTTTGCATTAGCCGCTGAATTTAGTATTTGGCCTCCAAGATCTGGGTTAATCAATGAAGTAGTATAATTACCTTGTTGTTTGACCGGGCAATTATGGCTCAAATTGAGTTTTCTTAGGGTTTTATTGGCCTAATCGATGGAAATTTTTCTTATTGTTTCTCTTTTCTTCTTCCCAATCAAGTTTTGGATGGAAATTTCTAGGCATTGCATTGAGTGTGGTGATTTTACATGCTTTTCAGCGCACTTTACTTTTTGCCTGTGCATGTATTACCCATGTGCTCTTGTTTCCCGGTTTAATACTGTAGTTTATATGGTCCATGATGATATGTGGCTTTCATCATCACAATAAATCATAATCACAATTTTTCGTTCCTAACCAGCTCATTCCAGAGCTAAAGTATGTGGTTCTGTTCAGCTTCTGTTTTGCCACGTTTAGCATTCATGGCCAGTAATTTTGATGCCTAGCGTCTTGCTGTTTTTCCTGATTAATAAGATGGGAGCCTAATATCTTAGGGGGGGATTATTATGTATGGATGCTAAAATTTTAATACTTTTTTGTAAATTTATTATTCTGGATGGATTTGACTTTCTATGAAGGGAAGTGGAAAACCGGCATTAAGTTAGGGCTGGCCTAGTACAACTCATCAAGTCCCAGCTTTTATGACCAGTGGTTGAGAAAAACTGTGAAGTTCAGATTGCAGCTCAATTTGTAATTAACCACTTGACAGTGCAAGAAAAAAATTGAGCATTTGACTGTGCCAAAAAAAAGAGGCATTTGTAAATATAGGATACTGTGTGTGTAACTCTAACCAAAAAGAAATGTCACCACAACCAAAAATTATGTCACCTAATAATTGCCGGCCTATTTTGCAAATTGTATTTTAAAGTTGGCCTATTTTAGAATGTCTTTGTTTTTGTCCACTTTTGTTGCTGACCTTTTAAGCATTTTACTGGTGTTCTACTCTTTTCCTTTCCTTTTCTCTTTTCTGGTGGAATGAGGCAGGAGGCACTCTGTGTCTTTATTGCATTCTATGTGATTCTGCATTTGGTCTTCCTGCCCATTGTCATTAATCTAATTACTGAGGCTTATTGTTATTGGTAATGCAGTTTCAAGACCAATATAATATACTGTATTTCCTAGATAGTATTTGTAAGTCTCGTCTCATCTAGAATTTGAAACTGAAAGGTCATATGTTATCATTCATTTATGATTTTTAACCTTGTGACGGTTGTGAATCTCAACTTTCAGGAATTATTACTTTTATTATCTAGGATTTAACATAAGGAGGTATTAAGAAACTGCTGATGTTTGTTGAATCAGAATAAATATAACACCTTTTTTACTTATTCTGCAATTAGTCAGTCTGTATCATCTCAATAGTTAGCAAAACGACCAATACTTTTTAATTTTTTATTCCTTATTGTAAAGGACTGCATTGTAAATCTGCTGGATTTTCCTTTATTTAATGCAGATACAAATAGGCACACATTCTTTTACATTTGATCATGTCTATGGTAGTACAGCCACTCCAGCATCCTCTATCTTTGATGAATGTGTTGTTTCACTTGTGGATGGTTTATTCCAAGGATACAATGCTACTGTTCTGGCTTATGGCCAGGTAAGTTTTTGTACTATGGAAGAGTTGCTGGTGACTCTTTTGAGGTAGTCATGTAAACATTTGGCTTGAATTGAAAAGATTTCATTTTATTGTAGACTGGATCCGGTAAAACATACACCATGGGTACTGGTTGCAAAGATGGGTTACAAACGGGAATCATTCCCCAAGTCATGAACTGGTTATTCAGCAAGATTGAAACATTCAAGCACCAAACTGAGTTTCAGTTGCACGTATCTTTCATCGAGGTTTGTGGCTCCTTATCAAGCACCAAACTCACTATTCAGAAAGATTGGGTTCTATCAAGTAATTATAATACATTATCTTGATGTGTGAAGATTCATAAAGAAGAAGTGCGAGACTTGTTGGATCCCTCCTTATCAAGCAAACCAGATTCTAATGGCTGTGCAGCGAAGGCAAATATACCTGGAAAACCACCAATTCAGATACGGGAATCATCCAATGGTGTGATCACATTGGCAGGATCCACTGAAGTGGCTATTAAGTCACTGAAAGAAATGGCTGCTTGCCTGGAACAAGGATCTTTATGCAGAGCAACAGGGAGTACTAACATGAACAATCAATCGAGGTAAAGCCATAACTTCTTTTCAAGATGATATTCATAAACCTCGTTGTTGGGAAGCACTTTGATGCAACTTGGGCTTTCGTTAACTCTTAGCAGGCTATCTTCTTGGTTCAATATCTATGCTCTGTAACAACTGAATCTAGATTAATATTTTCCCCGATTTCTGTGTTGCAGCCGATCACACGCCATCTTTACCATATCATTGGAGCAAATGAGGAAGTTAACTCCTGATCTTTCTGGTGATGAAATTCTCACTGATAGCATGGGTGAAGAATATCTTTGTGCTAAACTTCATTTAGTAGATCTTGCTGGATCAGAGCGAGCCAAAAGAACAGGTTCTGACGGCATGCGTTTCAAGGAAGGTTAGCAGAAAGGTTTACCATGCATCACTTCTTATATTGCTTCTTTTTCTTCTTTTTCATTTAAATGATTTCCCCTACAAAACAGGAGTTCACATCAATAAGGGTCTTCTTGCCCTTGGCAACGTCATAAGTGCCCTTGGTGATGAAAAAAAGAGGAAAGAAGGTGTACACGTTCCTTATCGTGATAGTAAGCTCACTCGGTTATTGCAGGTTTGCTCAATTCTAGCATTGTCTCTTGTCATCTTTGCCGTTTTTCTCGACTTTGATGAAACAAAGGCAAGGACGTATGGATTAGTGATATTATCCATTGCTGCATACATTTAAAGCCTTCCCTTGAAACTTTGACCTAGTAGAGGGTGTCATAAACCTACTACTTTTACAAATATTCCGTTCACTATTTTCGTAACTCTTAAGCTAAAATTCTTTGATCTACAGGATTCACTTGGAGGAAACAGCAGAACAGTAATGATTGGTAATGCAATTTTCCTTCCATCTGTCACTACTTAAAACTTCATTTTATATAATTTAATGTTACATTTTTTGGATGCAACCTTTCCAGCATGCATTAGTCCCGCTGATATTAATGCTGAAGAAACTCTTAACACACTTAAGTATGCAAATCGTGCACGCAACATTCAGAATAAACCTGTTGTAAGTTATCTTATTTATCTGTTCTCCTTCCTTTTATTGTAATACCGTATTATTAGTAGGGCATCCTATTCAAGATTTCTTCTCATTTTGTTGGACAGGTTAATAGAGATCCTGCATCTAGTGAAATGATTAAAATGCGCCAGCAACTTGAGTACTTGCAAGCGGAGCTCTGTGCTCGAGGAGGAGGTAGTGTATTAGAGGAAGTTAAGGTATTATTTTGTGATGACCTCCTGTATGTTTTTTAAATGAACAATATATCTGATTGTCTTGCTAAGGAGAATATGATAATTCAGGGTCTGAGGGACAAGATTGCATGTCTTGAAGCTGCTAACGAAAATCTTCGTCGTGAGCTCACTCATTATCGGAATAGAGGCGCTAATCTGGAAAATTGTGATAGATATAGTCAGGTAAACATTGGGTAATCTAGATCCATATTTTCTTTGGTTGTTAACATGCTGAAACGTTTAACTCCTAAGAAAGCCTTCTTCCCTGATATCCATGTTCGGCTATATTAGTTCTATTGCTTTTTTCATTTAAAGAATTGTGTGTTTCACTGTTCTTGAATCTTGATAGGCCTACCTTCCTTGTTTCAGGATGATGAAACATGTTCCACAAGATCAGATGGGTTCGAAGGAAATTTACAGAGCATGGGATCACCAGACTATCAGATGGGCGAAGTTGTGATGGGTATTGCTTTATGCTAGTCTGAATTTCAATATCTAAATATGGTTAACAGGAAAAAGAAGAACATCTGCTCACCCAATGCCCTCCTCTCCTGCAAAAAATAAAATAAAATAAGACCTTACATTGGACAAATAGCTTATTTAGGATATGAGTTCCATTATTTTAAGAGAAAACAGCCCTTCCAGTTTCCTCTACCGTAATTTTTTTTGACATGTAGCTTCAGTGCTTGTTTCACTTTGTCTACGTATGTAATCAAGTTGATTGAGCGTGCTGAATGGTGTAAACTGTAGCAGGTGATTCTAGAGAGATTGATGAAGAAGCTACCAAGGAGTGGGAGCATAAGGTTCTCCAAAATAATATGGACAGAGAATTGATCGAGCTAAATAAGCGCCTGGAGCAGAAAGAGGTATGCTTATCAAAACTGATTGGTTCATCCAACGGGACACATTACTTAATCTGTAACAGAAAAACTGTTGATTCTGTATTGCTCTCATTTATTGGAGTTTACATGTTTTTTTTCCTGGACCAGTCTGAGATGAAACTTTTCGAGATGCCTGACACACAGACTCTTAAGCAGCATTTTGGAAAGAAAATTATAGAACTTGAGGATGAGAAAAAAGTTGTGCAGGTTGGCCTCAAATTTATAAACCAGCCATTCTACTGTATGAAGCTGATAAGTTTTTTGCATAAATTGTTAACTTGAAATCCGAATCCTCATTTCCAGCAAGAGAGGGACCGCTTGTTGGCTGAGGTTGAAAATCTTGCTGCCTCGTCTGATGGCCAAACGCAGAAACTGCAAGACGTACATTCTCATAAATTGAAAGCACTTGAGGCGCAGGTAATACTCAATACTGTGTTTTTTAATCAAAATAAGAAGAAACAGAAATTAGACAATTGATCTTAATGTCTGAATTTTTCTTTTGATACTGCTGTATAGATCTGTTACTGCTACGATTTACAAAATATATAATTGTTGTGAGAAAACACAGATTATGGATCTTAAGAAGAAGCAAGAGAACCAGGTTCACCTGCTAAAGCAGAAACAGAAAAGTGAGGAAGCAGCAAAGCGTTTGCAAGAGGAAATACAATTCATTAAGGCACAAAAGGTTTGATTTTCCTCCACATACATACTAATACTATTGCCTATATTTAGTCTCTACAACTACTTGCTTTGCATGTATCAGGTTCAATTGCAACATAAAATCAAACAAGAAGCAGAGCAATTCCGACTATGGAAAGCCTTGAGAGAGAAAGAACTTTTGCAGGTCTGAACCTTTATTATTCTTGTAGTCGTAGGGTGTCTGAAGAGTGCTTGTACTGGGGAATAGCATACTCTCACTTCATTTCAGACCAGAAAGTTTCATTACTTATCTTTACTATTGGACCACGAATTTCTCAAACTGATTCCATATATATTGTGCAGCTAAAGAAGGAGGGGAGAAGGAATGAGTATGAAAGGCACAAACTTATGGCTTTGAATCAGCGCCAGAAATTGGTAAGACTTATATCATTCTGTAGCATCCATTCTTTGCTGCTTTATTTACTTGTCATGGTAACTCCAGATTTTGTCATTCTTTTGTGTGTTTAAACTCTACAAGTCATATTTTATTAATTTTGGTAGATGAGTACAAAACTATTAATTTTCCCCTTAAACCAGGTTCTTCATAGGAAAACAGAAGAGGCTGCAATGGCTACCAAAAGACTAAAGGAGCTCCTAGAAGCCCGGAAATCTTCAAACCGTGAGAACTCAGGTATTTGCTTCTTACAACAGATTTGCACGACAAGAATTGTTTATTACTTCGTATTATGATAATCAAGACAATATTTGTCTGTTTTTCTGCTATTTATTTTCTGATTTTCTGTTGTCATACTTGTATCCTCTAGCTATGGGCAATGGTAATGCAACAAATGGGCATTCACAGCAAACCAATGAGAAGTCCTTGCAGCGATGGCTCGATCATGAGCTGGAGCTTATGGTTAAAGTTCATGAAGTCCGCTCTGAATATGAAAAGCAAACTCAAGTGTATGTATGATTTAAATTTTAAAATAAAGTTTCCAGTTAGTAGATTGTATTCTATTACTTATTAACAGTCTAACAACTATTTCCAGACGTGCTGCATTGGCAGAAGAGTTGGCTGTGTTGAAACAAGTGGGTGAACTTATTTCAAAGGGGCTTACTCCTCCAAGAGGAAAGAATGGACTCTCTAGGTATGTAAGATGGGAAGTATCATGCGCAGCGATTTATTTAGAATTTTGTTCCAATTTATTGATACCTTTAATTTTCTGTGCTGACAGAGTGTCATCTATGTCACCAAATGCAAGAAATGCAAGAATTGCTTCTCTTGAACACATGCTAAGCATAACGTCAAATTCACTTGTGGCAATGGCATCACAGCTTTCAGAAGCTGAAGAGCGGGACCGGACCTTTAATACTCGTGGGCGATGGAACCAATTACGTTCAATGGGAGATGCCAGGAGCTTGCTTCAATATATGTTTAGTTCTCTTGCAGATGCAAGGTGGTTGAATAATACATGGCGATTATCATTTTTATCATTTAAGCATAATATTTGCGCTTGGCTGCATTTTTATCTCAATTATTCTTTCATATGAATTTATAATGTTTGCTTGTGCAACTCCCTTTACTTGTTCAGTATTTTTATGCTGCAAGACCTTGAACAAGTTAAACCGTATAGAAAATATTTTTTAAGAAATCTGGGGAAAAAAAGTGCTGGTTTACTTGCCCAATAAAAAATGTATAATGTGGATGCCTGTTTCAACGCATAACATGGTCTTCATTGTTGTAATTAAACTAGAGTTTTTGTGCATATGATTGTGCAGGTGTCGATTTTATGACAATGAAAATCAGATCAAGGAAATGCAAGAGCAAATGAAAGAACTCGTTGGTCTGCTACGTCAAAGTGAAGCAAGAAGGAAGGAGGTTGAGATGGAGATGAAAATGAGAGAGCAGGCTGCTGCTATGGCTCTTGCCACGGTCAGATCATCCTGTCTTTAACTCCATTTAAACATGATATACCTTAGTCTCATGTGATTAGGGTATTCAACTATTCATAAGAGAGAGTCAAGAAGAATTAACATACATTTTTCATTCTGCAGGGTGATTCTCAAGGCTCACTGAAACACTTGGCAGATGATACAGGTGATCCACTGTCTCCAATATCTGCACCTGCTCAAAAACAGTTAAAATACTCTCCAGGCATCGTTAACGGTTCAGTAAGGGAATCAGCAGTATTTGCAGGCTCAAGAAAGGTAGATGTTCTTGGATTGTCATCTTTATTCATTTTCGGGTCATTCTTAAGACTTTGTTTTTACAGTTGGTACCCCATGGGCAAGTATCCATGAAAAAATTAGCAGCTGTTGGGGGTCAAGCTGGGAAGCTATGGAGATGGAAAAGAAGTCATCACCAATGGTTAATACAATTCAAATGGAAATGGCAGAAACCATGGAGACTCTCAGAATGGATTAAGCACTGTGACGAGACAGCTTTAAAATCAAAGCCTCGTCGTACTCCTTCAATAGATATGATGTAGAGAACCAGTCAGTCTGCCTATTATTTTTGGCTTGCAGGTCAGTTTACAATAATTCATGATCTCACCACATTTGATATGCCAGAAAATATGTTTTGTTATTTAATTCTAATGCTTACATCATGACTTGATTTCTTTTTTAGGTCCACAAACTGCAAATTAGATGATCCAGATCAACGTGAGTTATATAAGATTGGTTTTTGGAAGATTTAGATGTATGAAGCTGATATCTTCTTAAGATTGTTGGGGTGTCTTGTAAAGTGTGTTACGTAGTGATGCTCCAGATTAATTTTTCCTGGCAAATTCCACGAGTAGATAATTGCGCAACTGATGGAAGATGTAGAAAGGCTTCTTCTAACACGACGGTTCTTTTCTCTAGCTGTGAATAACTACCACTCTCAGGGAAGCAGTTTAGATGTATAATTTGTATCACAGTTTTTTATTCCTCTTTATTTACTCCTTTTTTCTGGGTTGATGGACGAATGTTGTTTGTAAGCTGTGTGTAAGAAAAAGGATTTGATGTGTTTATAGAACCAGGCAGGAATATGCTGGTGTGTGCTGAAGACATGTTGTTATGTCAACTTGTGTTGAGTGTGTTATGGCATTTTTATGTAACAACAATACTGATTGCAATTTACAATGTAAGATTGACTTGAATGTTGAGGGCTTTGCTTTTACAGATTCTTTTTCAGCTATCAACTTTCCCCTCTTGCCTCACCTTATATCAATAATCTACCTCACCATTCTTTCTTTGTAGGTGAAGTTTGGAAGTACATAGAGGAAAGCCGCCTAATGCGCACCCTTATGTGAAATACAAATAAATAAACTTATGCACATACAAGTAATTATCTTAATAACCTATAAAGCTGGGTTTTTTTCCAACATTCATGTAGTTTAGGATGAAAATTAAAGAGCACTTTGATTCTCACAAATTAGGGCTTTCATTGCCAGACCCTTTGTGTTCTCATTCACCGTACTCTCCTGCTGATTCATCCTCATCGTTTCTCCTTCTCCATCGTCAGCATTTATTGAGTTTATTACTGTAATTAGACCGAAATTAGGGTCTCCAGATATTACTTCTTCACATCGCTACTCCGCCTCCTCATCCTCACCGTCTCACCATCTCCTCTACTTCTTCGTTTCCACCTCTTCTGTTCAGCAAGCGCAAGGGCAACAGCCGCACCCCTCCCTAAATCCTTCCTACTCGAATCCGTCAACATCAATGTTTGTTTTGGACGAGGTTTTGCAAGACACTGTCGCCGTCGCTGTCGAGGATCTTCCTGTCAGCGGTGTCGTGGAGAACCAGGATGAGGATCAACACCAAGGCCAACTCACTTCTCTAATTTCTCCATCTATGATTCGTCTTCTCAGCATCGGATGTGATGTTTAAACCATATCTTGCTTCTTAGACTCCGATCCAACTCCTCCAAGCAACAGACATCAAGAACGGCCACTACTCCGCCCTCTCTGGAACCACAATCTCCACTGCAAGAGTCTATACCTTATCCAAGGCAGACGAAGATCATCCTCCCAAAAAAGAAGCCCATGAAATGGTCGAATGGGGTTGCGCCTGTCGAATATGGAGGTCCACCTACCACAACCAAGCTCCGCAAGTATTGGGGGCGGAGATTCGTCGACAAGGCAACAAAGATTCGTCGACATACTCAATCCTCTTGACATCGTGGCGTTATACTGATAATGGTAACACTACAATAGATCAAATTTTTTCTTAGTATTGCAAATTTATACAGTAATAATCTTCAGAAAAAAGCTTGCTACTTGGATTATGAGTCTGGCTCAATCCCTGGAAAATTTGGTGATAAATAAAGTGCTGAAAATTTGGTGTTTGCTGATATCAAAGATAAAATAGTTGAGGGTCCTAATTTTCAGAAACTTTTTCTAAGATGGTATTGATGTTAAAAGTGACCTTGATTTGGGATGGTTCTCCAAATGTGCATAACAGTAGATGCATTACATATTTCTGTTTAGTAAAGATAATCTCTGGCTGATTCTTTGAAATTATGCCTGATTCAGGCAAATTTCAAGTCACCATTGCCTGTGCGAGCGGGTATTCCCATATGTTTTCCTCAGGTATTGTAACTTAAATGGTTTTAACAGATTTGATATGGCCATTATCACAATAAATTAGGGTGATGATCCTTTGAACTATATATTTGGTGATAGTTTGGAAGCTGAGGGTTACTTGAGAAACACGGCTTTGGCAGGAATAGTAAATGGGAAATTGAGGATGAACCTCCAGCATCTCCTACAAAATCTAATGAACAAGCATTTGTAGACCTATTACTCAGACCTTCTGATGAGCTTCGAAGATCTGGCCCCATAAGTATTGGTTTTGACCACTTAGATTTCTGACAAGTATTTGAGTTGTATTGTTACTCTTTATTAAGTCTTTTTTCTTCTGTTTTTTCAGATTTGAATTCGGTCTTAGGGTTTCTCTAACAGAGGAGAGAAATCTCAAGCTGCTACCGCGCTGCCGGAATCCTAATGGCAAACCCTTTAGCTTCTCTATAGCATTTCACACTTACTTCTCCATTTCTGATATCAGGTGAGCTACTGTCACATGACATTTTCCTTTCATTTAATAAATTTAACCTTCTGCGCATCATAATTTGATGAATGAATATCAGCTTCTCTGTACTGACTGTTCATAATTGAAATTACAATACATGTTCTCTTGAAATTGATCCTCTTGCAATTGAAAGGTTTGTTAACCCTTCATAATTGAAATCGTTTCAAATTTAATCCAGTATGTTTATCATTTACCCAAATTTTTACTATCGTTCTCATCACATACAATGGTGTTGAAATTTCTTTCATTCCTTTGTATCAACAATTAATTCTATATATTAGCAATGAATTTGTCACTTGCCTCTAATTGTTGAAGTTAATGTCATTTTTTTGGTCCTTACTGCACAATCTTCCTCTACATGATCGTATATGATGTTTAATGCCAAATCAGTTTTCATGCCTAGCCAAGTTGGTCGTGTTTAGGTTAGAGGGATCGTTAATGTAGTACTGAGTTTGATACTCACGGGAGGCTCAAATTCATGATCAAGCCTGCAAATTGCAGCAATAAAGGCTTCATGATCTTATTTGATATGGATATGGAATGTCACTAAATGCCCTATGATTCTATATCTTTGTGGTAAGTACATTTTAAATATTGTATATTGGCTTCTAAGAGTATGACGTGTAATTATGTAAATATGTAGTTTGCAAGTTTTCTTTAGGCTTGAGTTGTTAGAGAAGTGATAAAGCATCTCTGTTTTCTTTGTTGGCAGGCATACATCACCACTTTGTACACTATGGCCTAATGGAATCCTTGCAAAGAAGGCATGGACTTAAAATGTTTTTTCCATTTTCCAATTCTACAAATTGGTTCAGTGCTATTTAAATCTAGATATTGAATTATTAAGCTTTCAAATCTGCAGCTTTGATCACCATTTCACTTCTCGAGAGGTTTTCGCAGCTGCTAGATTGTTTCTACAACTTGGATATGGTGGTAAGTATTAAATGTACGTCAATTACAAAATTCTCAATCCTATTTTCAGTCCAGATTTCTCTCTTCTTCCCTTCTTTTGTTAATCTCGATGGGTTTAGGTAGAATTAGGGATCAAGATATGCATTTATAGAAACAATTTGAGATGACCCAAGAGAAATCAGGTTGATATTTTTTTGTGGGTTTATGTCGAAGGTAAATTATATTAGAGCACAGTATGAGGATACACATAAAATAATTCAGAGGAAGCAAAGAAATTATGTTAGTTCCAAAGCGTTTATCTGGTAATATTTGAATTTTTTGAAGGTTTAGGGAAACAAAAATCAATTATTGTGTTCAGCTCTGTATAAATGGAGTATTTTTAAGCGGAGATCAGCTCTGTTGTAGTCATAATTTCCTTGATTAATTGTCTTTTTCTGTGTGCTTTTTCGTGCAAATGTGTGATTTTAGGACCTGAAAAAATAAGACTTATGGATTCAAGAATTCTATCTCTGCAGGTATTAGGATTCAGTTTTTGTTGATTTGAGTAGTTAATGATTTGTTTCTAATTTTTGTCTGTATTCCCCGTTTGGTTTTGTTTCTGAGATGCACAGATGGTGATTAGCTGAATTGCAAATTTGGTTCATTGTAGTTGTTGGAATCTGATTGTGGATGTTTAGAATTCTCATTCAGAATTGGGAGGACTCAAGCATCAGGAGGAGGCGATCCTTTCCTCATTTGGTAACTCCGAGGTTCATGTTGTTCAGTTTGCAGCCTCAAGGCCAAATCTTGCATCTCAAAAGGATCTCTTAGTAGAGAAGAGATCTATTAAAAAACCATATGTTTTTCACCAGTCTCAGAAAATTGAATGCTTGATGTTTCAGGCAATAACAAGTGATGCCACTGTGTCGAGATTTGAAAGAATTCGGAAACAGTTGGTGCAAAGCTTACATGAGTTTCGGTCTATGGTCCCAATGAATCTGAAATTGGAGGTTTGTCAGTTTTGCTGACATGCGTTTCTTGCTCGGCATAAAATAGACTAGAAAGAGGATACTGAAAAGTTGGAATCAAGGTAAGGTCTTTGATTGCAATATAAACTTTTGTTTACCTTGAATATGGCCATGTTGTAAATTTGTAATCAGATATTTCTTTTGATTTTCAGATCTGATTCTGATGACTGTCATAAAAAATCAAAAGCAACGAAACTGAGTATGAACAAGAAGCAAAGGTCGTTCTCGAAAAGCAAGCCAACCGCTGTGACTAAGGAGAAGGCGATGAAGACTCCGTGTGGTGGGTGATGGCTAGCAAGTTTTTGCAGGTTTGCCAATCAATCCTCCATTTAATTAATTACCGTAGCCATAATATGTAAATATTTGTTTGGATTGCATATTCCTAATGAACACTGAACATTTTTTGTTCTTTGATCATACATTCGTACAATTTTCTCAAGGAGTTCTTCTAAATGTGACGACCAATAATCAAATTGAGGTACGTTCAGGCCTTTTTCAACCCTAAATTTTTTTTGTGGGTTGTAAATTGGGATAGGCTGAAATTGACCAGTGTTTATATCTTTTGCAGTTTAGCGCAACTTTTCTGGAACCAACTGCTACTTATGTCGATCCAGACTTGCCTTTTATATCTCTGAACAAAGGTTTAGAACTCATTACTTGAGAATGATGTCTCAGCCTCAAACACTAAAGAATCCTCGCCAACCTTTTGTTACACTCTCAGGGCCTTCTTTTGCATTTGAACTGATAACCAAGTTACCAACAAGTCACATTTGTTTATCATGAAGAGATTGAATGTGCATATGAAGTTGTCCTCTTATTTGAACACCTGCTGAGTTTATTTGTGATCTCTCTCTAACAGCTATGTTGGTTGCATCAAAAGACAAAAAAATGGCATATGCAGCCCAACCGCTGAGTGTTTTTTTGTTTGACCTTAGGGTCAAGTCTTGCATTTGATTAAATTTCCCCAGTGGTTTACTTTTTGTCCTTATATTTTAGTTCGAAATTACGAGCCTTCCCTTTTCCACTCCATCGTTTTTTTTTTCTGTTTGATTGTAGCAGAAACATGATTATACTGAACGTGGTATGCTGTATGCAGATATCCCAGTGTGTGCATTGATCAAGAGGAGAGCGAGTAATAGGGATGGCTCCCGGTCCGGTCCGGTCCGGTTCAATCCGGTTCTGGACCGGTTCCGGTTTCGAACCGGAACCGGCCGGTTCAGTCCGGTTCATTTCGGTTCGGGCTGAACCAGACCGGTTTTTTATTAAAAAAACAAAACAAAACCGCCGGTTAACCGGCGGTTTTGTTTTTAAAAAATAATTTTATAAATTTATAAAACTGAAAAAAACTTAAAAAAATGACAAAACATTCTTTTTAATAGCGTTTTTTTATAATCATTTTTTTCAAGTTTAAAAATTATGTTTAAAAAACATAACAAAAAACTTTAAAAAAAAACTTTAAAAAAAATGATTATAAAAAAACGCTATTAAAAAAGAATGTTTTGTCATTTTTTTTAAGTTTAAAAATTATGTTTAAAAAACTTTAAAAAAATGATTATAAAAAAACGCTATTAAAAAGAATGTTTTGTAAAACATTCTTTTTAATAGCGTTTTTTTATAATCATTTTTTTTAAGTTTTTTAAATTAAATATGAAGGAACAAAAAAATTAAAAAAATTGGGCTTGCACTTAACAGTGACTTACTTGTTAAGTTGCCTACGTATCCTCTCGGGTTAGAGGAATCAAAGCCCACGTGGCCACGTAGTTCTTTACCTTTTTTCAAAACCCGTTACCTAAGTCGAATCTTCGGCGGATGAATCGGTGCGTATCGTAGTAGAATCTTGATAAGCGGTGTTTTACATACCGCAACTATGGATTATTAGCTAGTTTTGTATAGGATTATGTTATTTGTTTCTATGTAATCTGTATCATGGAGCTGTTCGAGAGAAGATTTACATACGAGATTCCAAGAGATGATACAAGCATTGGAAGCATTGAAGCATAAGGAAGAAGCTGCTGAAGACGAAGACGTGAAGAAATCAGCAGGTTCTGCCTCAGACAACAAAGCCGCACCCGCGGGTCTCAAGCCGCACCCGCGGGTTTCATCCTCAGACAAGGATTCGAGAAAGCTCAAGCCGCACCCGCGGGTATCAAGACGCACCCGCGGGTTTCACCTTCAGCCAAGGCTTTCGAGAAAGCTCAAGCCGCGCCCGCGGCCCTCTGCCATCCTGAGAATCTGAAGAAACCCAAAATCGCGCCCGCGGCTCTCAACCCGCGGGTGCGGTTCCTCGACAGAAGAATCAAATTGATGTCTTTGCCATTTGAAGTAATTTGTGTTTAATTCTGTAACTTTCTATACGTTTTTTTAGTACCTTAATTCAGCTGTTACATTAGTGGATACTATATAAGTAGTGGATGATCATCCTTGATCATCTAGTCTTTGTTTTGCTTAAGTTTTTGGAGAGTATTTCACAAACTTATGAGTTGCTAAGGTTCTTTGTTTCACTTGGCGTTTGAAGCTTTTGGATTCAACAAGTTGTGAGTTTATCCTTTCCTTTTGTCTACTCTTTGATTGTCTCAACTCTCTTGTTTGTATTGTCGATGAACTAGATTTACTACTTTAGATTGATCACCTAAGTTAGTTGTGTCTTGTTCATATTGCTAGAGTTTGATACTTCTAGTTGAATTATCATACTTGTTATGTAGCACAATCTATTTGCATGAACTAGTTGTGATTGTTATTAGAGAAGAGAGTTGAGTACATGTCGAGTATCCGACTAGTTGTCCATGATATTGCATGTATCTATCTATTCCTGAATGCATTGCTACTTTGTTATTGAACTTTGATTGTTTCGAGGTTATAATCGAGTAAGGGTTATTAGGACTAATAACTATTCAAGAACAGGAATTAGAACGATCACTTGAGAACTTGACATAGGGATAAAAAGGATTTTAAGATCAACTTGTTAATCTAATTGTGGATAATCGCTAAGTGGAACACTTCGCTTAATCTTGTTATAACCAAGTTGACATTCGATACTTCGTATCAAAACCACAAAAACCCCCCTTTGGTTACGTTTATTGGTTAGTCATTGTGATAACTTAAGAATTTGATAAACTGATTCTCTTGGGATTCGACCCTTACTTGCGCACTATATTACTTAGTTTGCATGTTAGGATTAATTGACTTGGCACACGACAAATTCGCCTCGTCAAATCTCCAATCCACTCGTCTTCCGATGACTCGATAATGTTACGTTGTTGCCTAATTGCGGCTCTCTTCCAATCACAAACACAACATTGCGCCTCCAATGACTCCGGTGCCAAATTTGATCTCTTCCTCGTTAAAGTGTTGCCTCCTGCACTAAAAGTTTGTTCCACCGCCACGGTTGAAGCGGGGACGACAAGAACTTGAGTCGCAATCTTCGCAAGCGTTGGAAACATGCTCCTATGATCCTCCCACCACTTCAAAACATCTAAAGTTTCACAACTAACAAACTCAAAGTTGGTGTTAAGATAGTTATCAATTTCCGCATTCGTGTTTGTAACTCTTGGTCTTTTACTAAAATACTTAGCTCCAAAGGCCCCCAAGCTAGTAGAGCTCGAAGAAGTCGGAGGTAATTGTGAAGTAGTCGGAGAATCACAAAAATGAGTAAATAAAGTTTCAATGTTTGTTCTAGTTCTAGAAACCATACCTAAAATATCCTCTAGTTCACCTTCGGCTAAAATATATGCATAATACTCATTTAAAAGAGCGTGTAAATCGGATAATTTAAGTCTAGGATCTAAAACACAAGCAACAAGAAAACAATCGGGAATATACCTATAGTAGAGCAACCACTTACTCCTCATGCTTGCAACGGATTCCTCAATGCCGGGAATTTTAGCTCCCTCACTTAAACCACACATAACATTACAAGCTTCCAAGACAAAAACATTACTACTTGGTGTATAAACATGACTAAATCTTTTTGTTGCATCATTAAAACATTTTAAAAACGTTGCAATACTTTGACATATATCCCAACCTGATTCGCTAAAATAGAAAAGAGAGCCAGAAAGGTTTTGAGAAACAAAAGACGTTAAAACTTGTTTATATTGTATACATTCACATAGTAATATGTAAGTAGAGTTCCATCGGGTACCCACATCTTTTGAAAAACGTTTTGGGTGCACCCCGTTAGTTTTACAAAAGGTCATCCAATCTCTTGTAACTTTAGGATGCCCCCAAATATACTTAATAACCTTCTTAATTGGCTCAAAATGAAAACTCATAGCACGTAAACCATCTTGAACACATAAGTTTAAAATATGACAAGCACATCGAATATGAAAAAATTTCCCACCAAATATAGGTTGACACATTTCTTGTAAATCTCTAATAGATGCGGTGTTAGTAGATGCATTGTCGAATCCAATTGAAAAAACTCTATTAAGTAGTCTATATTCTTCTAAAATTGCACGAATCATCATAGCAATATTTTGTGCGGTATGTGAATCATCAAAGACTCTAAATGCCAATAAACGTTTTTGCATTGTAAAATGATGATCTACAAAATGACATGTAACACCCATGTAAGAATGGGTTTGAGTATTATCACTCCATATATCACTACAAATAGAAATATGCATATCATTTTGCGAAAAATAAGAAACTAATTCGGCCTTGCGTCTTTTATAAGCCTTAATTACATTTTTCTTAATCACTTTCCTAGATACGGATTTAAAAGCGGGTTGTGTATGATCTTTAATATACTCATTAAATCCTACATTTTCACTAAATCGAAATGCTAAATGATCAACACAAATAGCTTCGGCTAATGCTACACTATTAGCTTCATGATCAAAACGAAATAAAGGGTTACCGCTAGTAGAAGATGCAAATCCGCCGGAAATTTGTGTTTGTCCCCCTAGCATTCCCATCTCGGCGACGTGTTTGTGCTCCATGTGTCGTTGAAGGGTTCCATATCCTCCACTTTTCTTCCATTGGAATGTCGCCTCGCAAAAGTTACAAGAATCAATAATTAGATCGGAATCATAATCCTCGGCCTCGAGTTCCTCGAGATCGGGTTCTAATTTAGTAAACCACTTTACAAAAATAGGAGATGTTAGTTTCCGGGATTGGTTCCCGGAGGACCCGGACCTCCCCCCCCTACCCCTAGCCGGCCTCGAACCGCTAGGTCTCGAACCGCTAGCTTGCCCTTGAGGCCTAGCGGTCCTACCCCTACTGGACCTAACTTGGGAGGTGGGAGTGGGAACCGAGGGATAAGAAGTGACATTATCACTCTCTTGGGTGTCAAAATGTTCCGCCATAATATGATTAAGAACAATTAAATAATATGATTAAAAGCAATTAAAACAATTAAAACAATAAAACAATAAAACTTAGAACAATATAATAATGTGATTAAAAATGTAAAAGCAATAAAATATTGAAAGACAAAAGCTAATTAAAAGGAAGAGATTAAGAGAGATTGTTGATGGAATTTGAGAGATTATAAGATTGAGATTTGAGAAAGAGAAGAGAGATTGTTGTTGTTGGATGTGTGATTTGAAGATTGTATGGTATGGTATTTATAGGGGTTTGATATGAGTTATTTTAATATGAAAAAAGTAATTAATTTTTTTTTAATTTCCTAACGGCTATTTAGCCAAATAGCCGTTAGGACCGCCGGTTAACCGGCCAACGGCTAGTTTTCTAGCCGTTGGAACCGGCGGTTCTTTCTTTTTTTTCTTTTTTTTTACAAAACCGGCGGTTTCGGTTAACCGCCGGTTAAAATATTTTTTAAAAAAAATAACAAACCGACGGTTAACCGCCGGTTCGAACCGCCGGTTTTGAAATTCCTATTTCGTGAACCTGAACCGGACCGTGATCAAACCGGTTCCGGTCCGGTCCCGGTTTAGACCCGGTCCAGTTCCGGTTCGAACCGGCGGTCCCGGTCCGGTCTGGCCATGCCTAGCGAGTAATGATACATTACACATGATCCAAATTTTACAAAACATAGTGTACTGTTTGCATTTTGTTGAGTGTATATAGAATGAGATCCAATTTATAAAGAATCAGCTGACATGAGACAATGTGGTTATTTCTGATTTCAACAACAGCAGGTATGATTACCAGTTCAGAAAGAAACAACCAGTCATGAAGAGATCTCTCAACTTTTTATTATTAAAAGAATTTCGATCACCAATCTTCATTCTATTTCATCACATCGTATCATCAACTAGAACCTCAACTATAATGAACAATCTCTTCAATATTTGATTCTTTATATTTGATTCACAATTTATATTTGATTCACAAAGAAGAAAAGGACGGAAAACATATTGGTGGCATACATTCTAAACCCGAATCACATGAAAATATTTTTCCGTATCAAGTTAGCAAAGACCAAAGGCTCATATAAATGAGAGAATCGGGAAAAGAAAACAGATAAAAAAATTAACACATAAAGGCCGTGCATCGCACGGGCGCCGAGATGCTAGTAAACTTTAGAAACTCATGCACAACTTATGAACAAGCTAATGTCCACTCATGTACAACCTACACTTTGTAATATAGTTTTTGTCTAGATGTATATTAAGTTGTCAGCTCTATGAGCACAAGATTTTGCCTTTATGTACATGTTCTAAACGTGTATAAGGTTTTGCCTACATCTACACAAGTTTGTAACTTTGTGTGTAGAGTTTTGCTTTTATGTGCACCATTCCCATGAGTTTTTGCTTTTACGTGCATCATTTCTGACGGTAGCCTCATTCTCACCGAATCTAACCCTGATCTTAAATGCTGAATATAGGGTACTTTAGTACATACTAAACTCTCCAAAAAAGTAGATAATAGTATGCAACAAGTGACATTATTCACCAAATTCAATGAGTTGAAAACACTAATCATAAAACAAGGGCCAAGTTTAACTCATACTCACATCATGTATCAGTAAAGGGATGACCTCTAAATCAGGCCAAGGATTCCAATCATCTTCATTCAAGCTAAACTGTAATGGATGGCAACTGACAAGAGACACAAAGTATGAGCAGCTAGTACATCCATGTCCCATGAAAGAAAGTCAATCATCTCTTAATTCCAACAAAAAAGAATCAGAGACACCAGTAAGCGCAATGCTCATCCTTACGGTTGACACTAACAAGACCACCACACTTTAAGCACACGAAGCTGCTTCCATCATTGAATGCATCGAATATAATCTGCTTCCTACCTGATTCAGTCAGTATAGGTGTCTTGTTTACAGTAGAATCCACAGACGAAGTGTTTGGTGTTGATACTTGAGCTGCTAGAGGAGACAGCTCAGCTCTTGCAGGTTGAGACTCAGCAATGGCACACTCTGCAAATAAAGAAGCCAGCTGATCGGTTTCAGTTGTCGCTTGCAAGTTGTTTGTGTAAAGTTCACGTGCACGTTGCAGAATCTGAGCAACAGCTCCCTCCCCTCCCTTAGTTCTCATTGCCATTACTATCTGTTTGAGATAAAGGGTAACTGTCATATTTCAATGGAAAGATATAACCAATTGTCATATTCTCTCTATATCATTATGCATTAGTAAAACAAACATTCATCTACCAAGTGTATCCTTCTCTAAATTGTAATAAATACAGTCTAATATGATACTTGAAAAGTAAGTGGTGTAGTATTTAGTAACACCTTTTTTGGCAAATGAAATTTTAAAACTGCTTCTTTGAGGAATTTTTTCAGTAGATTATCACCTGATATAGGGCAAAGGATATGCATCAAATTAAAACTCTTTCTATATCTGTTATCACCTGATAAATGTTTTTTCCAGTACTTCTACACAATCAATTATACCTAAATCCAGAAAAGATGAAAACGAATATTCACGAAATACCCAAAATTTCTCTTAGAGAGGCGACTTCAAAGAACACAAATTTTCAAACAAGGGGTCTTTTTCCATCATCAGTGGCAAAAAGGAATGAAAGTAAAGGAAATTGATTTTGCAAAAAAAAGAAGAGGAATTGAAATTACCGCTTGAAGTGCTTCTGCGGGCTTGCCCTGATCGACGAGGTGGCGAGCCGTGGTTAACATCCCTCTGGCGACATCAGTGGCGTTGGAGGGATCGGCGTCCATCATATCCATGTCTGTAGAAGAAACATTCATGGCGTCATCACATGGGCAAAGCCCTAAGCTGGAAATGCTCCTTCACTTCTGCTTCTATAAATTCCTCTTAATTTAAATTCTCAATATAACTTTCTTTTCCACTCATTTTTGGGCTTCATTTGGGCCTTACAGAATAGTCTAGTGGGCTCTTACTTAAGATGAGCTTCGGTAGCAAATAACGTACAGTACGAATCCGAACTGGTAGTACTCAATCTCGCCCAACTTTCCAATTGCCTAACCTACGAGGCGACGATCTCCTGCACTCGAGTCGGCGGCTCCAGAGACGACCCGCAGCAGGTAATTTCTCCAACTGCTTAAGTGTTCAGCTGCTCGATTTGATTTGCTTTGATTAGTTATTAGACAAGTATGCACTCCAACTGCTCGATGAAATGCTTGTGTGGGAGGATATTTGTTTAAGTATGCAATGCTTAGTTGAAGATGCAAATAAGTATGTATCAGTGCTTTATTTTGTCAGTCTTATAAATATACAGTGCAAATAAATTGTTAGTGCAGTTTATATGTAATTTGATTCTTGTGTGATTTATGTTGAGAAAGTTATGTATTTTTTTTTAGCCAAACATGCCCCCACTGACAGTAAATCCTGGGTCTGTCATTGCATTCAGAGATTTATGTCAGTAGGAGATTGAACCTGAAATCCTTAATTCTAAGGAACATGATTCATTCCCTGCATAGGCCTTAGTGCTAGTTGGTTTTGTTTGTTGCCCTTTACTGCTTTTACAGTTGACTTACTCTTGTCTATTTGTTTTTTTGCAGGCCTGAAGACCTTCCCCGGCCGTTTGACCAGTTTGGTCCTTTAAAGGACATTTACTTGCCAAGGGATTATTACACTGTGTGAGCTAGACGATTCATCAAAATTCTTAGTTATTTTTTCTTGTTTCTATAAAATGCATCCTTTCTTTTAAATGAGACCTCATACTTTCAGTTTACTAACACCCTCAATAATAATCCCTTGGCATCCTTTGATTTGATTTGCTTGCTTTAAGTTTTCAGATTTGCTTGCTTGAGTGTTCAGCTGCTCGCCTGCTCGATTTGATTTGCTCGCCTAAACCAGTCCGAATCTCAAATGGCTGCGTTGAGGACGGTAGCAATGAGAACGGCTTCGACCGTTTCACCTCGCAGTTTTAGGCAGCTATTCTCTACTTCCAGCTTCATTCCTCCGCCTCTAGGTCAAAATACAACGTCTCCTCCCAAGGCTGATCCCTCTCCCAACCTCTTTGTTTCAGGCATCTTCTCTCCCCGAACTCTCTAATTATTCATTTTGTTGCTGTTCTTTTGTTATGTTTGTGTCCAATTGCTTCAGTCTCTAGACATTTTGATATATAATTAGTTAATTACAGTCACGGAGATTTATGTTTGAATTCAAATTTCATCATGTTAGTGCCCTTATTCTCAGTTTAGGATGGGGGCTAATTAAAATAAATAAAATTATGAACAGACACATTAGATACCTAATTTTTTTCCTGTATGGTGGTTATTGCAATCCTCCATGTTGATGGACAAAATTATGTATTTGAGCTAATCATGTGACAGAAATGTCTGGTTTTACAACTGAATAATATGTTAAAGTAGTTATTTTCATGAACCAACATTAGAAATCTGAACAAGGTGAACCAGATTACATCCTTATGGTAAAAATGTATGCTATGTGTGATTCACTGACTTACACAATTTTATTTTTGTCGTTAGGGCTTAGCAAACGCACAACTACAGAGGGACTGCGTGATGCCTTTGCAAAGTTTGGTGAATTAGTGCAGGGTAATGATTTCACGACTGACATTGAAGTTTATACTTTGGAGTGATTTAGTTTGCTAATATGCATTTATTTATTGCAGCGAAAGTGGTAACTGATCGTGCGTCAGGGTACTCAAAAGGTTTTGGGTTTGTTGAATATACTACTGTGGAAGGGGCCACTGCAGGAATTGAGGGCATGGATGGCAAGGTAATTTACTTTCATAAAACCATGGTTATGAATGTTAAAATCCACTTATAACACTTCGATATGATAATTAGACTCTCACGAACCCTTTTAGTATTTAAACTTTGCATTGTACTTCCACTGTATGATTTAGAATACCTAAGAGTCTTTTGAGTTGATTTCAAGATAACACATGGATGTTGATTTCTTGTGTGTGATTTCCAGTTTCTAGACGGTTGGGTTATATTCGCAGAATATGCAAGGCCAAGACAACCTTATGGACAACAGAACTATGGAAATCCCTCATTTGCGAGGAATTCTCCTTATGGCCAGCAGTGATTCTCAAGTTCTCATTGCAAACTCAAATATATTAGAAGTCGGGTTATTCCACTTGACTTCCAATTGATGTGCATGCTACAAGGTGAACTTTAAAATAATCTATTAGTTGCTATTGTATTGTGATGAAGTTAGCTATCTTCTCTAGTGTTATAGAACCTGCAAATGTTGTGACAGCTATGAGAATATGACAAGACATATACTTTGCCAGTTTGAGAATTTTGATGACTTTAAATTTTCTTAAAAGGTGTCTTAACATTTATCTGTAGGTCAAGATGACCTCTTTGCACTGTTTTTACTATAGATTGAACCAGGTTGTAACTTCAAAATTTTCCTTATTCTTTTGGGCCATCATATGTGAGAGTTAGAGCATGGTTGGAAAAGTGGCAACTTCTTTATGCCTTAATTAGAGTACTTTAAGATGGGACTAGTGTAGTGACCCGTGCCATGCACGGGAAATTTCATATTATTCGCTTGAAAATTGTATATCCTTTTAATTGAGTTCGTCAAAAAATTAAGATTAATTTTTTTCTTGTAAAGACTATTTATAAAAATATATTTTATTTCATGAAGGTTATTTTATTATCGAAAATAATCCTGATTTTATCGTAAGAATATATATTAACATTTAACATAATATTTACTATCAATAAAATAGCTTGTATATTTGTTGTTGAAGAGAATGATAATTTTTTAAGATTTATTTGTTAATATAATTATCTAATCTATTAATAATTAAAATTAAGGATAAAAATTAATAATTGTGTAACAAACTAACCTTAAATTCACTCTAAGAGCTCTAAAAGGCTCAACTTTAATATATAAAATAGATGGTTGTATTTGTGCTGAAAGTTAATTAAAATCTCTATGGTTTGCCATGTGTATGCTAGAAGATGTAAGGTTTAATTTCTCTAATCCTTTCAAGCTCTTATTCTTTTAGAGGGATTATTGAAAGATCATTAAGGGTCTGTTTTACCACACTGAATTCATTTAGGTGGTGTTTGTTACACCATTCCGAAAAGATAAAGGAAAACAAAACGAATGTAGACAGTCTTTAGTATTGTGGTTCAAATTAAAATATGTATTTTTGCAAAAGTGGGAATATTTGTTTAGAAATAGAGTGCCCAAAATACAAGAGAGAAGGATATGATGTTTCATAGTTTTTGAGAGACTCACCTCATAGTTTGAGTAAACAAAATGGGTGTGGGTGATTCACTCCCCTCCCTATTCCTTCCCCCTTTTTTGCAAACACAACAATCATTGTTCCTTATAAAATATTATTAATTTGTTTTTTAACCATGGTACTATATATTGTCTCGATACAATTTGTTTCCCTTTTCGCGGTGATGCAACAAATGCCACCTTATAGTATAGGGCTTTAGCACTGGCACATCATCACCCATTGGTTGTCGTATCAACCCTTGTATACTACCTTGCCAATGTGATTTATGTTAAGAGCATATTTAACAAACGCTTCTTGATCAATTTTGTGTGCTAATAGCTAGAATGAGGTCGTGCATGATGAGACCATTGAGTTTACATTCTAAAAGTAATTGGTAATATCTTTCATTCGTGATCTTCTTGATAAATTGTTTGAAGGGGTAAGAAGTGGAAATCCATGAAACTTCAGTAGAGCATAAGATTGAAGAAAGAAGCATACAATTGGAAATTATTTATTGCTTTAGTTCAAGAATTTCTTATGTTTGATTTTCTTGTTATTGTTGCGGTGGCTTTGGTCTCTGTTCCCATTTGACATTGGTGTTCTAAAACTTTCTACATGTCTTATAATGAACTTATAATAAACTTCTTGATGAAAAAAAATTAAAAATTTAGGATTACCTCACAATGATTTATTGAAAGTTTGAAACTATTAACACATGAAAGTAGGACTGTTATTTCACAATCTTTTTCATAAGATACAGTTATGGTGGCGTTTGTTTAGATTGTCGGAAACGGAAACGAAAAGGAAACAAACCTAGTCCATTTTAGTGGAATTGTTCATCGATTAAAATTGTGATTTTATTTCCTTCTCCCCTTCTCCTTGTAGTAATGTTGGGGTATTTGTTAACCCAATTTTGCGATGGGTTTCAAAATCCCCTTGCCAACTCACATCCGCCTTCTCGCCAACTCGCCGCCGCCGCCTCTCATCCCTCTTTTCTCCTCTCTTGGCATACAAATTTTAGAATCCAAAATCAAGTTGTCAATGTATCATCACTTAATAATTGTCTAGATTCATTTACGTTTTTTTTCCGTTTCCGTACATTACAAACAAACGGGCCCTATACTGCATTCTTCATTGGGTTCTCCATTAATAGAACATCTATCATTCTCATCTGATCAATTCATCCTCTCATTTGATTTTCGTAAATCATCCTTGATTCTATATGTTTGATAAGTCAAGTTTGTTTGATCTATCAAGTTTGAATGGCAGTTGGATCATATGTAAACAACTCTTGTCTATTTGTTTGCTACAAACGGAATTTCTTTTCTTGGAGTTGGATGATTTAATTCAGATTTAAGTCTCGAATATATCTATGTTTTGAATAAGTGGATATCGCCAAAGGACTAATAGGGACGAAAGTCCTCGTCCTGGTCCAGTTATATCGAGTGAAGTGTCGTGGCTGTGTAAAACTAAGACGAAGCAACGAAAGAGACATTGGACGAATGTGGAAATTAGCGAAATTAAATTAAAGTTAATAGGTATGGCTAATGTGGATTTATTTAAAGATTGCCGTAATATATGTATCTTGTGCTTAGTTTGGTAAGATCAGCCTCAATGAAAATGAAGATAGTCACAAGAAGTAATATCAGAGTGTAAATCATAATAAATACACAAGGATGCCTCGTAGGACTCATGCAAATATGCTCCTTATGTGGCTCAGTTAGTAGTTTTTTTAGTTAATGAAATGGGTCCCTATGATATTTTGTTTAGTTATATTGTCTACGAGATATTATTTATATATATTTGATCAAAATGTCATTACATATTATGGAAAAAGCAGATTTTCTAATCTTGTTCTCAGATCCTATGATAGAAACATTGAACACGTATATGCAGTATATAAGCTTACTAGGTCTTATTTTCTTTATTGTTCATTGGTTTTAGGGTATAGTTTTAGGGATTAACTGTAGAAAATTTAGATGCTTAAAGCGGAATTTAAGGAAACACTTTCCTAACATCTAATAAATCTAATAAGGATCTCATGCATATATTGATATCGATCATATATATAAGAAGAATCAAATACCTTTTGATGCGTGTTCGTAGATGCCAAAAGACAGAGATAAAAGCCTCAAATGTGACTTCTCTACTTGGTCCACACGAGCAATAAACTGGATCTCCTTATGGTTTCTTCTGCTTGACCGAAATTCACAAGGATGTGAAGGATGTGGAGTATATGGTGTGTCTAGTGTGTTGGTTGCTCTCTATTGGATTAAGAGAGGTCTATATATAGGCATTTAGTCCTTGGAGCCCAAGGTAAGAGCTTGGAGGCCAAGACAACTTGGGGCCCAAGCCAGGTCCTTGGTGTGCAAGGAAGAAGACAAGTGTAAGGTGTGGACACTTGCTCCTTGGGCATGTGTGACACATGTCCACCTTGGGCAAGTGTGACACATGTCCACCTTGGGCATGTGTAACACATGTCTACCTTGTCCAAATCTCCAAATAACTTATAACTGTTATCAGACACCCGATGAACAATTCACCTCGTTTATTGTTCCACCTACCCCAAATCCTATAGGCTAACCGAGCCTTCGGATTCGCATGATCCAGTCCGTAAACTCTAAGTGTATGACCTCATAGGACCCAGTTATTCTAGCCATGAGCTTAATCTTATTAATCTCATAAGTCGTATTGGCCACTAGCAATAGCGTGCGACTCCTAAAATATCTGGATTATAAATCTCCATTAATAGTCTTATTCCATATTAATAATTGCACCGTTGATTAAAGGACACAATTCCTTCAATCTCCCACTTGTCCTTAAACAAGCGTGCAATGTTAAAATTCTTTTGTCTCTTAGTGTCTCATTTGATGATATGGTGACTTTCATATCTATATCAAATGTGTTTCTTGAACTCTTGAGATCAAACTGTCAAAACAGATGATTACATTTAATCCATCTGAGCGTGGCCACGCGTTTTACAGCTCTCACTCTTCAAGTGGCCAAGACACCATTCATTTCCAATGCATCATGGTATGCATGGAACAGGAGGACTTCTCCAGTCTTTGTATGACTACTGCTCCCACTCAACCTTTGGCAATCCCAATCACTGCCTTTATAACTCCCTGTTACGGTGAGCGTTTAACAGCGTTAAAGACATACCATCAGTCAAGTGAAACAATATCACACTCATGTCTGAGGAACTCATTAATCATGGTTTTAATCCTAAAGGCTCTGCAATCTCTTTTGGAGAGTCTAGAGGACGTTCAGTCCGATATGCATCATCTATGCACATCTATGTAATTGACTAGACATCTCTATGTCTCCATAGCACATGAAACCCTGTGCTATCAGCCAATCTCACAATATGGTCTTTAGATAAATCATTTATGTCCGAGTTAATGATTCAGACCATGGACAAAACAATAATTCTTAATTTCAGTTCACTTAATGGGGTTTCATTCACCATAACAATTATGATAAACCCATTTGATAATTACAGAATTATTTGGACATTTTATTTAATACCAAGCAATAATTAAATAATAATGAGTCATTCTCATATAGTAAACAAGCATAAAAGTGTCTAACTTCAATAAACAAAATTTATTATGAAAAACAGTTATATCTCAAATCCATTCTCCAATGTGCTTGAGACCCTTGACCCTAGTGTGACTATCATGCTTAGGCCTGGGCATGGGCTTGGTCAAAGGATCTGCAATGTTATCATCTGTGTGCACTTTGCACATCCTTACATCTCCTCTATCAACATAGTGTCGAATCAGGTGATATTTTCGTTGTACATGTCTAGACTTAGAGCTTGAGCTTGGTTCCTTTGCTTGAGCAATGGCACCATTGTTGTCACAATGAACGTCAATTGCCCTAGATATGCTAGGAACAACACCAAGATCAGCTACAAATTACCTAATCCAGACGACCTCTTTCGCTGCTGCACTAGCAGCAATGTATTCGGCCTCCGTTGTAGAATCCACTATTGTCCCTTGCTTTGAGCTCTTCCAACTAACGGCTCCTCCATTCAGAATGAAGACGTATCCAGACTGTGACTCAAAGTCATCTCTGTCTGTTTGGAAACTCGCATCAGTATAGCCCTTGACGACTAACTCGTCATCACCTCCATATACCAAGAATTCGTCCTTAGTCCTTCTCAAGTACTTTAGGATGTTCTTGGCTGCACACCAATGTGCATCTCCTGGGTTTGATTGGTATCTGCTACACATACTCAGAGCATATGCAACGTCTGGGCGTGTACATATCATAGCATACATGATAGAACCTATGGCTGAGGCATAGAGAATCTTGCTCATTCTCTCAATCTCATCAGATGTCTTAGGACACTGAGTCTTGCTGAGACGTAAGCCATGTTGCATAGGTAGGAATCCTTTCTTGGAATTTGCCATATTGAATCTGTCAAGGACCTTATCTATATAAGTTCCTTGACTAAGACCAATAAGTCTCTTAGATCTATCTCTATAGATCTTGATACCTAATATGTACTCTGCCTCTCCCAAGTCTTTCATCGAGAAACATTTCTTCAGCCATTCTTTAACTGTTTCCAGCATCGGAATGTCATTCCCAATGAGTAGTATGTCATCCACATACAAGAATAGGAAAACTACTTTGCTCCCACTAAACTTCTTGTAAACACAAGGTTCTTCTTCGCATCTGATGAAGTCAAATTGTTTGACTGCTTCATCAAATCGAATGTTCCAACTCCTCGATGCTTGCTTTAGTCCATAAATAGACTTCTTAAGCTTGCATACCTTCCTAGGGTGCTCTGGATCCACAAAACCTTCTGGTTGTGTCATATACACATCCTCTTCTAAAAAACCATTTAGAAAAGCAGTTTTGACATCCATTTGCCAAATCTCATAATCATAATAAGCGGCAATTCCTAGGAGTATCCTAATGGACCTAATCATTACGACCGGTGAGAACGTTTCTTCATAGTCAACACCATGAGCCTGTTTAAATCCTTTGGCAACTAACCTTGCCTTATAAACAGAAACGTGCCCATTCTTGTCTATTTTGATCTTAAAGACCCACTTGCAACCGACAGGTGTTACCCCGTCAGGCAAATCTATCAAGTCCCAGACCCGATTCTCAGACATGGAGTCCATTTCGGATTTCATGGCTTTGAGCCATTTTTCGGAGTTGGGATCCGTCATTGCTTGCTTATAGGTTGCAGGCTCACTACTTTCTAAAAGTAGTATGTCACGACTAACATTCAAGACGAAATCATCATATCGTCTAGGCTGATGTCTTAGCCTACTTGATCTCCAAAGTGGTGCAACAACAGGAGGGATAATAGCAGGAGGGTTTTCCACAACTTCTTGTGGTGCCTCTTGTACTTCATCCACTTGAGGAACTTGTTCTTGAATCTGGACGGTTTTCCCTTGAAGGGGGTATGCCTCCAAAATCTAGATCTTCTGTGACATCTTCAATGTCATCTTGTTGTTGTGTTTGTTGCTCGGCTTGAATTTCGTCAAGTTGAACATTTCTCCCACTTGGCTTCTTGGAAAAACAATATTTTTCCAAAAAGACACTATCCCTAGCAACAAACACTTTGTTCTCTCTTGGATTGTAGAAATAATACCCCACTAGTACAAAACGGCCAACTAATACCGGTTATTTTACGAAATGGATACCGGTTATTCTACCGGTATAAGGTGAGCAGATATGTACCTCCGTATAGCGGGTTTTTGAAAACCGATATGAAAAATGATACGCATACCGGTTGTTGTAAAAACCGGTATCACTGTTCTAAATGTTTTATAAAAAAAATTCAGATGTCATACCGGTTGTTAAAAACCCGGTATGCAACCCCTGATTTATTAAAAAAAAAAAGAATATTAAATCTATTTTTTCCCTACTATAGTTTAGTTTCCATATCACCTCACACTACAGTTCCATTATCCCTATTTACATAAGAAAAGAGAATAGCAAAATTAAAAAATACAGAGAGTTTTCTCCCTAAGAAATTTACATCCATAGTCAGAGACCAAAGTTGAACCAAACTTATTATCAAGGTAACACAATAAACATGCAGCTGTACATTCATTAAGCCATATTGCATCAGAAAATCTAAGGCTCACACCTTATAAGATTCTTTACATTTCTACAATAATTATGTAAACTAAAAGAAACAGAGGTGGCCAAAGTTAGCTATAATTACCAGCAGCTGCAAAGCCAAAGAACAAGGCAACCATCCACGAGAGCTTCCAGTTGTCTCGGTCCTTCCAAAAGAAGCTAAGTAAGAAGAAGCCTTTTCCTCTTACAGTATGAAATTGGATATGCTACTTGTCCTTCTCCAGAGCAAAGCCATTGCATACTTATAACATATGCCAATGTCATGCAATAGAAAATAACATTTCCAGACACATTTGAGAAGTAAAACGGTCTAAAAAAATAAAAGAACTAGATTTGAGATATATATAAGAAAAAGCCACAGTCGTCAATTAATAAATATCATGACAAGTTGAATTAAAATCATACATTACTATTTAAGATTACTTAAAAAGAAAGAACAAATTGGCAGAAGCAAAAAGAATAAAGCACAATGACAATCAATAGGTGAGTATTGAAGAAAAACATAGTCAATAGGTAAGTACTGTATTTAACTTATGCATAATCAATGAGTATCCCAGAGAAAATAGAGAATCTAGCAGAATCCTGCAACCACTTTTAAAATTCAAATGTTTGAGAAGATATTCTCAAATTTGCAATGGAAAAAGCACAATGACAATCACTAGGCAAATATTGAAGGAAAACTTAGCCACTAGGATCAAACAAGAATTGCAATGATGATAGCAAGGATCAAACAAGGACTACAAGAACTGCAATTAAGATAGCAAGGATCAAACAAGAGTAATTTTAGCATCTTGTAAGAAGAGATCTGCATTCCGTTGAGATCTTCCCGTGGTATTTTCTATGTCGCAAGTTCCCACAGTATCACTCCAAAACAGTATATGGCACACCTAATAATTCCATAAAGTTATCATAAGAATATTTTTATGTATGGAGAAGAACCGTAAGACAAATGTTACTTGAAACTAGAACAAGTGGTGCATAAGAAAGATCAAATTAAACAATTAAGTGATCAAGACATAACTTATCATCTAAAGGTTCTTAGCAAACCTATGGTGTCATCCATTGAGGCTATAATTAACATTAATAGCTGATTAAATCCTGCATGAATAATCTCTAGAATGTGTAAAATAATGAACAATCATCAATAGTGTTTATCAAAGTAACCTATGTTGTGAGTTCAAAAACTTGGTTTTCATGAAAATATGTATATTAGGCATGTATGATTTCTATGTATTAATACCTTAATCAGATTCGTTTCCTCAGTTTGGTAGAGACAGAAATGTGAAGTGAACTCGTAGTTCGAACAATATGAATCTTCAACAAAAAAAACTATGATTGGCTCTCTACTTTATCAGTAAGAACACTAGATTTAGAAGGCAGTTTAAATTTCCAACAACGTTGGCAGTAAATATCAGTTAAATTGAAAGAGAAAATTCATTGTCAATGCCAACATAATTCCATGGAGAAATTATCCACTGAAAGATAAATTCAAATTGAGTAAAAGTCTTAAACCAAACTAAATTTTCAGTAGCATAATTTACAGTGTTGAGGAGAAAGGGATTTAACTATTAAGAAGTCAACAAATATTACTACAAATGAGAATTTGACTTGGTATCCAATTTGAGACTTTGCACGAGAATTAAGGCTAATCAAAAGTACAACAGAGGAAAGAGAAAAGGAGAGAAAAAAAATTATTTTTTTATATTCAACCAATCAGAAGCTAGTATGCATTTTTATTCAACCAATCAGAATCAAGTATTCAAGTCACACGGATCACCACAATTACATACCTAAAATACCCCTAACAGCTATTGTTCACTTTTCCTATCCTTCCCTATTAAATTCTTGTACATTCTTCTTCTTATTCCTTTACAATAAAAAATACAGTTACAGACAGAGCATTTACTCATTCAGTTTCTTCTCCACTTCCACTTCACTTCACTTCATTCTCTTATTTGTGGAGCATCATTGCCGGGGTGGATGTCTTCAGCATTTGATTTAAATTCTGCCCCACTTCTGGATGATGACGACAGCTATGAAAAGGACATGGATGAAGAATGGTCCCAAGAAGGAGGGCCAGTTGGGGACATGGATAACTATGACTTTGATCTTAACTTCTTACCTGAAGCCAATCATCCAGAAGCAGAAGCAGAAGCAGGGCATGAAGAGGCAGCAGAGCATCATCAAACACCCATTACCCGGCTCAGCAGTTTGGATAAGATGCAGATCCTAACCTTTCTTCTCCAACGAACTACAGGGGACAAGCTACCACATGGTGCCATAAATGAAGCTGCAACACATTTTAACAGAGCACGTAAGACTATAAGCAGAATATGGCATATAGCAAAGCAGCAGGCAGAGCAAATGGAAAATTACAGATTCACTACAAATTTTCACCTCAGTGGAAGGAAGAGAGTTCAGATAGACCAAGCAGCAATAGCAGCAATCAACATGGGGGACAAAACATGTGTTAGGGACTTGGCAGCTTCACTGAACATATCAAAATCAGCATGTCATAGGCTAATCAAAAAAGGAGAAATCAAGCCACATAGCAATGCCATTCATCCAGGTTTGTCAAATGTACATAAATTGAATAGGCTGAAATGGTGTTTGAGGCTGCTAAAAGGGGACACAGCAGAATCAAAAACAGAGTACTACCCTATGTATGATTTTGTACACATAGATGAGAAATGGTTCTTTCAAACAAGGAAATCACAGAAAGTGTATCTAGGTAGGAATGAAAAAGGCCAATACAGATCATGCAGTTCAACCAAATTTATTCCAAAGGTTATGTTTACAGCTGCTGTTGGCAGACCAAGATACAACTCAGAGGGGATATGCACTTTTGATGGGAAAATAGGTATATTTCCATTCTCATTTGAAGAACCAACAAAAAGGAATTCTAAAAACAGAGATAAGGGGACAATGGTCACCAAGTTGGTGGAAATGGTCAACAAAGATGCAACAAGAAACATGTTGATTAATCAAATTGTTCCAGCAATCAAAGAGAAGTGTCCAACTGAGGGAAGACATGCAACAATATTCATTCAACAAGACAATGCAAGGCCACACATAACTCAACAAGATCCACAGGGGCAAGAAGTGTATCAACAAGAAGGATTCACATTCATATTGATACAACAACCAACAAATAGTCCAGATCTTAATATTCTAGACCTTGGATTTTTCAGGAGCATCCAATCATTAATGCACAAAAAAATGCCAAAGACAATTACAGAAATGCTAGCTGCAGTACATCAGGCTTATTATGAGTTGGCACCACTAACACTGTCAGATGTGTGGCATACATTACAATTTGTAATGAATGAAATTCTAAAATCAGAGGGTGGTAATGGGTATGACATGCCACATTTCAGTAAGCAAAAGATGAGAGCACTAGGCTTGCTACCAAGAGAAATAACTGCCCCAGACTGGGCTGTCAAACAAGCATGGGAGATAGTTCATGGTACAAGACCTCAGCAAATAACAGAGGGGACATCAAACACTCAAGCAAGAACAACAGATGAAGAAGCAACACAACCAACAACAGAGGGGACATCAAACACACAGTAATATTAAGGCTTTCTATCAGTTTCTACATGTCACATTACTAGAGAGTAATGTGACATTAAGAAACTCTTTTGTATGCTAATCTTTTTTGGAAAATGGAAGAAAATATGAATGCTATGAATGAAGTTATGATTTCAAGGTCTCAATTGTCCCCAAACATCATAGAATCAAACCCAATTTTAACAACTCATAATATCAGATAAGCCTAGCAATTCAGTTACAAGTAACTGGTGGCTTATAGCACATTTAAGTTGCAAAAATACTAGGATCATCATCTCAGAAATAAGGATTCATCATAGACCAGTTACCACAAAAAACTAATCTGCACATACCAGATAGGCATCTACTTCATTGCAAATGAGAGTTCTTATGGCAAGTTAAGCTAGTGATCTTAGCCGAGCATATAAAAGCATCACAAAAATTCATCACTGATATTACTGCAATATCTCAGATAATACACACGGCTACACACTAACTTAAAATATCACACAAGTCACAATCAAATGCAAAAGAGTTCCTATGGCACATATAGACAGTTTTTTGTGATATGTTCAAACAAAGCACCCAAAAATCCATCATCCACATTCAGACAGCAGAGAATGAGATAAAAAACCATCATCCAAGTCAGACAGCAGAGAATCAAACCCAATTATGCACAACCATGCTCAGTAGATCATCAAATGTTACTCTGTATTTTGTGGATTACCAACCATGCTAATGCTCAATGGATCACAGATAATACACAAACTGAATAGATTAACTATTCAATTCAGAGTACCTGTCAACAAGCCAACCAAAATCCACAAGACAATGCAACAGAATAATCCACAAAATACAGTAAACATAAGTTTTCCACAAAACATCCACAAAACAACAAAACATTGTCCAGTATTGTCCATCAGAGGTCCAAAACCACAAAGGCAAAAACAAGAGCGACTTAGCTAGATTGTATCTGATCGGGAAGGGCTGTCAGGGATGACAATAATCTCAGGGGACACCGGGTCAGGGGACACCTCATCAAAGCCCTCAACAGCATCACCAGGAAGCATCTCAACAGCATCTCCATCGGGAATCACCTTCTCCGGCGTAGGGGCATCTGGGATCTGCAGCTCTGGCGTCGGCGTATCCGGGATGACCATCACCTCGCGAGGACGAGAAATCGCCTCGTTGTCTGAAAGCTCCGGCGACCAGTGAATCTCGACTGAGTGTTTGGGCTCCGATACTGTCCACTCAGGAGTGGTGGGGGTGCTCTGTCGCCGTTCGGGAGTGTAGAGGTGGTTCCCGTCGCATAAAGCCCCCTTTTCGCAAGGGAACGATAGAGAACACCCACCACTCGAGGTGTTTCTCTCCGACGTCGGATCTTCCTCCCTCATCCAGCTAGGGGAGCTTGATGGTTCCATGTCCGAGTAGTGGTGATTCCTCTCGAAAGAGGGAGGGGTTTCACTTTTGGTGAAGCTTTGGGAGGGACGAGTGTGAGTGGAGTCGATGGACATGGTGATTTTGAGGGAGGAAGATCCAACAGAGAGGCTGTGAAGAAGAGAAGAGAAGAGAGTGTTTTAGGGTTTCTGAAGGAGGCGGTGAAGAATGAAACGAGAGAGAGAGAAGAGAAGGGATTTATAGGGTTTTTTTTTTGGGCTGAGTAGTTTTTGGGCTGGGTAGATTAGGCTAAGTGGACTGGGTTAGCTTAGGTTAATAGGTTTAAGTGATTTATTTGGCCGGTAATTATAGAATAAAATTTTAATTAGATTAAGTTAAGTGTTTAATTAATGAAATCTGATGTTTAGTTAAGAAATGAGTTAAAAAATGGAAGAAATTTAATGGAGTTGAAGGTAGTTGGGTGATAAATGGAGAAGATTAGTTTGGAGAAGATGATGTAGATGGTTGATTTGATTGATAAAGTGTTATTGGGGTTATAAATTGATATGATTAAATTGGAGTAAAATATTAAAAGTAAGGGTATTTTGGTAAGAAATTTATGGATATAAATGGAAACGGGAATATCAAAGGGGGACACTCAAAATGGAAACGGGACTATCAATATGGGACAAAGGGAGTATATAGATATCGTTTTTCTTAGATAACCGGTATCCGTGTGTAGGATGGAGACCTGCTATTCACTACCGGTATCCCTGTATCCGATATTAGTTAGCATATTTGTACTAGTGCCCCCTTGTTCCTTTGGGGTACCCTATAAAGAAGCATTTGTCTGATTTAGGTGCAAGCTTATCAGATAGTAAACGTTTTACAAAAGCCTCGCAACCCCAAACTTTCAGAAATGACAAGCGAGGAACCTTTCCATGCCATATCTCATGTGGTGTCTTGTCAACTGTTCTGGACGGAGTCCTGTTTAGTGTGAACGCAACAGTTGTGAGGGCATAACCCCAAAAGGATGTAGGAAGATCAGCAAAACTCATCATTGAGTGAACCATGTCTAACAATGTTTGATTTCTCCTCTCAGACACACCATTCAACTGTGGCGTGCCTAGTGGAGTCAATTGTGAAACGATTCCACAACTTCTCAAATGATGATCGAATTCTTGGCTCAGATATTCGCCACCACGATCTGATCAGAGTGCTTTTATCTTTTTACCAGTTTGTGTTTCAACTTCATTATGAAATTCTTTGAACTTTTCAAAGGATTCAGATTTATGTTTCATTAAGTAGATATATCCGTACCTACTAAAATCATCAGTAAATGTAATGAAGTATCTATAGCCTCCCCTAGCTTTCGTGCTCATTGGTCCACACACATCAGTATGTATAAGAGCCAATAGTTCAGTAGCCCTCTCACTCGTTCCAGTGATAGGTGACCTTGTCATCTTGCCCATCAAACAAGATTCACATGTCTCAAATGATTCAAAATCAATTGATTTTAGGATTCCAACTGCTTGGAGTTCCTTCATGCGTTTTATGCTGATGTGGCCCAGGCGACAATGCCATAGGTTTGCTTCACTTAAATCATTCGATTTTTGCCTTTTGGTATTAATATTATATACTTCAGATTTGAGGTTCAATATGTATAGTCCTGCACTATTCATAATAGCTTTTGCATAGAAAACGTCATTCTTAATGACAGAAATACAACCATTCTTAATGTTGAATTCAAAACCCTCATTATCCAAAGCAGAAGTCGAAATAAGGTTCTTAGTAATTGAAGGAACAAAATAACAATTATGAAGTTCCAATACTAAACCAGAAGGTAAAGATAGACTATAATCGTCGATGGCAAATGCAGCAACTCTTGCTCCATTTCCAACGTGCAGGTCTACCTCTCCTTTCTCCAAGCGTCTATTATTTCTTAGTCCCTTCACATTAGAAATAATGTGAGAACCACATCTGGTATCTAATACCCAAGTAGAAACTTTGGAAGTTAAGACTTCAATAACATATATACCTGAGTTGGAGTTCACAACCCCGTTCTTTTTATCTTCCAGGTACTTAGGGCAGTTTCTCTTCCAGTGCCCTTTAGCCTTGTAGTAGAAGCATTCATGTTCAGCAGCCACCTTCACAACATTTGTGTTTCCCTTGATATGAGCAACTTGCTTGCCCTTCCCTTGGTAAGTCTGCTTACGCTTCCCCTGAGGCCCCTTTTTGAAACCTTTCCCTTTGACCATAAGAACTTCCTTCTTATTGTCATGTAAAATATTTTGCTCAGCTGTTTTGAGCATGCCATGTAGCTCATTCAGGGTCTTACCCATCCCTTGCATGTGATACATTTGTCTGAACTGGTTGTATCCATCATGTAGGGAATGTAGTATGATGTCAGTTGCCATCTCTACATCGTAAGGATTACCCAGACTGGCCATTCTGTCAAACAGACCTATCATGTCAAATACATGAGTGCCAACTGGTTTTCCTTTTTCAAGATTGCTTTCTAGTATGCGCCTATGAGTGTCATAACTTTCAATCCTAGCCTGTTCCTGAAACAAAACTTTCAGGTTTGACATGATTGTGTAAGCATCCTGCAGTTCAAACCTCTTTTGAAGTGTAGGTTCCATGGCAGCGAGCATAAGACATGTGACATTCACAGACTTACGTCTTATAGCCTCTTCTTCTGACTTTTCCTCAACAATTGAGGTGTCAGTCAACTTAGGGATCGGTGTTTCAAGGACATCCTCTTGTCCCTCAGACCTGAGAATAATTTTCAAGTTTCTTTCCCAATCGAGAAAATTTGTCCCATTCAGTTTATTCTTCTCAAGAATCGAGCGGAGAGTGAATTTCAAAGGTTCAGTAGACATAATAACTACAAGGAACGAAAATAACATGCAGATAAATTATGTTTGTCATGCAAGAGCTCAAATCATATCATTTTAAAATTAAAGCTAATGCACATTTTATTCAATTTTGATATGTCCCTTGTGAATAAAATGATTCCAAGATCCTATTTCAGATAAGACTCAAGCGTACTGAGACACTTTCTCAAGCCTTATGTGATCAAGGTAAATAACAATTACTAATTATAACTCCTTATAATTCTTGGTTGATGGTCACATCTCATGTCAGACCATCTCTATGCCTCAAGATTCAAAACTGTGCATTTTGGTCTCTTGTTAAGTATAACCATATCAAGGTTTACATGCCCCTTATATAGACATGCCCGCACTATCCAAAGTCAAAGAAGGACACCTCGCTAGGGCGAAAACTATCCAACTAATTCTAAGGACCTCATGGGTTATGACATGGAAAAGCAATATCTCAAAAAAATTTTAAGAGACTTAAGCATGCAATGATTGTCTATTTATAAGTGAACTAATTCAAATAAATAAAGAATCATGCAAGCTTAAAATAATTTGTAAAGCATTCATAAATGCCATAACAAGAATTTGTGATCCTAGTATAACTCATACTAGTCACCGCATGCAAATAATAATATCAAATATTAAAACATACATGCAAAATAATATCAAATACTATAAATAAAATTCATGCAAAATAATCAAATTAAGATGCATGAAAATTTTAATTAGCAAAAGACTAATTAAATCTATCTCTTATTATTATATTATATTAATTGTATTATGGAATTAATATATAATATTAATCGTTAAAATGCATATGTGAAAATCGTATTTTCAAAAATGAAATATCTAATATTTCATCTACTTTATGACAAGTTTTATCTATAAAGTATTCCTACACTAGGAAACTTATCCAACAAGCCATCAAGATCCACCCGTCGACTGTCTAACCGTCAACCATTATCTTCACCACCGTGAACAAATTTCACCCAACCGCGATGTTTCTCCCACTCAAAAATTGTAGCTTTTACAAAATTTGAAGTAGGATTGTGATTTTAATTTTCATAAAATTAACGTTTTTAATTTATAAGATTATGAAACAGTTTCATAAACTTAATAAATTTCACGCATCTAGACATGCAAATTCAAAATTTCATTAATCTAAAAAATAGTGCAAATTAACCCATAAATACAATTTATCCATCTTGAATAAAAATGATGGTTAAACATGCATCAAAATTAAGATCAATATCAATTTATGCAAGACGCTCTGATACCACTGTTGGGAAATTTAGATGCTTAAAGCGGAATTTCAGGAAATAGTTTCCTAACATCTAATAAGGATCTCGTGCATATATTGATATCGATCATGTATATAAGAAGAATCGAATACCTTTTGATGCGTGTTCATAGATTCCGAAAGACAGAGATGAAAGCCTCAAATGTGACTTCTCTACTTGGTCCACACGAGCAATAAACTGGATCTCCTTATGGTTTCTTCTGCTAGACCGAAATTCACAAAGATGTGCGGGGTGTGGAGTATATGGTGTGTCTAGTGTGTTGGGTACATGTCCACCTTGGGCATGTGTGACACATGTCCACCTTGGGCATGTGTGACACATGTCCACCTTGGGCATGTGTGACACATGTCCACCTTGGGCATAGGTGGACATGTGTGACACATCCACCTTGGGCATGTGTGACACATGTCCACCTTGGGCATGTGTAACACATGTCTACCTTGTCCAAATCTCCAAATAACTGATAACTGTTATCAGACACCCGATGAACAATTCACCTCGTTTATTGTTCCACCTACCCCAAATCCTATAGGCTAACCGGGCCTTCGGATTCGCATGATCCAGTCCGTAAACTCTAAGTGTGTGACCTCATAGGACCCAGTTATTCTAGCCATGAGCTTAATCTTATTAATCTCATAAGTCGTATTGGCCACTAGCAATAGCGTGCGACTCCTAAAATATCTGGATTATAAATCTTCATTAATAGTCCTATTCCATATTAATAATTGCACCGTTGATTAAATGACACAATTCCTTCATTAACTTACTTGCGCATGTACTTTTAAATGTATTAGAGTAACGCACAGACCTGTTTCATGCGTTACGCACCGAGGTGAGCGACGAACGAGAATTTGAATGAATGACATATAGTAAGGGTCTAACTTTAGTCATAGTCCATTTGTTGGACTCGTTTTTCCAAGTGTCAACTAGATAAAAATTGTTACACTTGCATATATCCATGTCGAAAAATGGTTGTACTTATCTATATGTAGTTATGTGCTCGGTAAATGACTTCTATTTTCAATTGGTTTGAAGGAGTCAAAAAAAGTTGAGGCGTAACTGGTAAGGACGGACTGATTAGACGAAGCAAGCTTGTATATCTTGAAAAGGAGCATCTGTCTTGTATACAAACCTTCCCTTGGGTAAAATACGCACGAACTCCTCCTCTAAAATGAAGCAAATCCTTCCCATTCCAATCCATTACCTTGAGATCATTCTCAACAACACCAACAGTGTTAGTATGCCTTAAATCTGAATCACACACTGCGACAGGTAGAACGGGGTCTCGTTGTTGTATGGGGCGGAGTCGGGGGGCGGAGTCGCCCCCGGGCCAAACGGTACACGATATCTGTTGTATGGGTTTTATTGGGCCCATCAGATTTGTTGTTGGGCTTAGGGTTGTTTAGCGCTATATATAGTGGCTTATGTGTAAACCCTAATTGTACCGAAACTGTAATCTGCCTCCGTATAATCTGATCTCCCTCTCCTGTGGACGTAGCCAAATTTGGTGAACCACGTTGTAATGGGTGATTGTTAGTTTTGTTGATGATTAATCCCAAGTGTAATGTTCAGATCATTTGTACGTAGAGCAGAAGCCTGCTGTGGCCCAGGTGCTCGACCCGACCCGTCTGAGGTTGCTGGGGCTCCGCGTGCACTTGCTGGGCTGAGGTATATAAGCACTCAACCCTTGGTGCTTCTCTCTTATCAGAATCATTCTCCTTCTCCGCCTCCATCTGTGAAAGAGAGCTTAATCTAGGGTTGGGTTTTCCTGAGTGTTCTTGACTGTGGATCGAGAGCTTGATCTTGACAGAAGCAAAGCTTTTGCTTCTAGAGATAACTTCGAGCAGATTGTGTTCTTGCTTGGAGTTGGAGGCCTTGACGAGTGGTGAAGCTTGCAGATGCTCGACGGGTTGAAGTCTTGAGGAGATCTGGTCACACGCGTGGTTTAGGGAGTTTCTCTTCTCTTGCTTTACAGATTCTTGTTGTCTCTGTTCTGTGTATTTGATCTGAACTTAGAGCTTTGCTCTCTTGTAAGATTGTGACCTACTTAGTGGATTTGGCCATCAATCTTGAGGCCACGGGGAATAGGCTGAGTCCGAACCTTGTTAACACTTCCTTGAGTCTTTTACTTTCTGCATGCACTTCTTCTTGTGTGTTTATGGTAATCTGATTCGTATCTAGCTAATCTCACAGATTGGTATCAGAGCCAGGTTACTTGATTACTGCTATATCTGAAATCTTGTGTGATTTGTGTAGATATTTGCACAATTAGGTACTATCATTGCTCTGTGAATGATCTTGGCTCATTGCTTCCGCATCTATTGATTCAGATTATCTCTGTGACTGTGTTGGTCTTGATCTGTGTGATTTGGACCTAGGATCTGCAAATCTTGCTATTATTTGTTCAAGATTTGCTACTCCTTCTTCCTTGTTGTTCTGTCTTATTCTTAATCTTGAAACTTACTTGTGTGTTTGGTTTCAGGGGGAATAAAACTATGGGAGATAACAACATTAGGATGAAATCTTTTGATGGAACTACAGACTTTGCAATGTGGCAAGTCAAGATGAAAGCTATACTGGTAAAGGAAAAGTGTAGCAAAGCCATCAAACAAGACTACCTTGCAGAAACCTCTCCTGCTAGAAGGATGGAGATGGATGAACAAGCCCATTCAGAAATCCTCATAAGGTTATCTGATGATGTGACTCGACAAGTGGTAAATCATACTACTACTAAATCTCTCTGGGATGCTTTAGAAGCTCTTTATCTTACTAAGTCTTTACCCTCTAGGATTTCTTTGCTCTGCAGATTATTCACTTTCAAAATGGATATTAATCTGACTTTGAGTGATAACCTAGATAAGTATCTTAGGATGACTCAAGACTTAGAAAGATGTAATGATAAGATAGGAGAAACTCACCAAGCTGTCTTGCTTCTTAACTCTTTACCCTCTCAGTTTGATAATTTTAAGGATGTGATTCAGTATAGTAATGAAACTTTGACCACACAAAAGATCATAGATTCTGTTACTGAGAAAAATGAAACCTTAAAAGTGTTTAGAACTAAAAATTCTGACAAAAAGACTGAGGTGAAAGCTGAGGCTCTTATGATGAATGGTAAGAATAAGAAGAAGTTTAAGACTAAGAAAGAAAAAAGATATGAGCCTTGTAATTCTTCTGATAGTGATAAGAAGAGAAAGTGTTTCTACTGTAACAAAACTGGCCACTTTATTAAAGACTGTCATAAAAAGAAAAGAGATGAGTCTAATAAGGAAGGTCATGATAACTCTGCTTCTCTACTTGAGTCTCAGGATTATGAAAATTGTGAAGTGCTTATGTGTTGTGATTCCCCTGTTGATTATGACTGGATACTTGATTCTGGCTGCACTATGCATGCCACTCCTTACAGAAACTTCTTTAGCTCCTTAACTGAGTGTGATGGAGGGAAAGTTATGTTAGGAGACCACAGTGCTCTAGCTATTAAAGGATTAGGTAAAGTCCCTCTAACTATGTTTGATGGAAAGACTAGGATTCTACAAAATGTTAGGTGGGTTCCAGAATTAAGAAGAAATTTGTTATCTGAGTCAGTTTTTGATGACCTTAAGTGTCAAATTATTACTCATAATGGTATAAGGGAAGTCATCAGAAATGGGACAACTCTTATTAAGGGAATTAAAAGGGGTGGGTTGTATCATGTTATAACTACACTTGAGTTAAATCTCTCCAAAATGGATAATAGTTTAACCTTAGACCAGACTAAAGCTTGGCACAACAGAATGGGACACATAGGTAACAAAGGCCTGAATTATCTGTACAAACATGGTTTAATTGATAAGAAACCAGTGGACTTAATTTTCTGTGAAGATTGTATTTTTGGAAAGAAAACTAATAATTCTTTTTTCTAGATCTTCTTATGTAGCCAGCAAACCCCTGGAGTATGTACACTCCGATTTGTGGGGTCCAGCTCAGGTAAGTACAGTAGGTGGTAAGAGGTATTTTATATCTTTTATTGATCACTACTCTAGGAAAGTGTGGATTTACTTATTAAAAACTAAGGATGAAGCATTCTCTGCCTTTAAGAACTGGAAATTTGCTGTAGAAAAACAATCTGACTTGAAACTAAAGTGCCTTAGAACAGATAATGGCCTTGAATTTTGTAATCACTTGTTCAATGATTTCTGTACTCAAGAAGGGGTCAAAAGACACTTAACAGTGCCTGGAACACCCCAACAAAATGGCACTGCAGAAAGAATGAATAGAACTTTATTAGAAAAGGTTAGATGCATGCTAATAAGTTCAGGATTAAAACATTCCTTGTGGGGAGAAGCTGTTACCACAGCTGCCTACCTCATAAATAGATCACCCTCTTCTGTTATTGAATTTAAAACTCCTCAAGAAATGTGGACTGGCAGAAAACCAAGTATATCTCATTTGAGACCATTTGGTTGTACTGCCTACTCACAAATTTCTCAAGGAAAATTAAAACCAAGAGCTCAGAAGTGTATAATGTTAGGTTACCCTGAGGGAGTAAAAGGATATAAGTTGCTTATAATTCAACCTCATGGTTATAAAGTGATCTTGTCTAGGAGTGTAACATTTAATGAAAAAGACTTTCATTATAAAAACATTCTAACAACTGCAACCAAGAGTACATGTACCAAAGAAGCAGAGAGTGTAGAAGTGGTGACAAGAAACCAATTCTACATACCAGAAGGACCAAGTGAAGTCCCAGGAGAGGAGGAGTTCGACCTAGGACATCCTTCCATGAGTCAGAATGAATCTGAAGAAGATTCAAGAGCAGCTGAACCAGACTCAAATAAAACCAGCCTGGAAGCTGAGAGTGACACAAGCAACAACCATCAACATTTAGGGGAAGGAAACAGGGAAGTATCCCCCTCTATCACTGATATTTCTGTATATTCTGATGTGCATAATGATAACACTGTGGTGTCTGAGACTAATAATAATAACTCTAATAATGTGCATGACTTAAATGAATATCAATTAACCAGAGATAGAGCCCCCAGACTTAGAATTCCAAATAAAAAATTCTCTGTGAATAATGCTGAGGTTGTGGCTATGTGTACTGGTCTTGTTGACTATGCTTTCATGACTGCTAATGTGATAAATAATAGCTATACCCCTGATACTTATGAGCAAGCTTCTAGGTGTTCTGAGTCTAAGAAATGGCTTAGTGCTATGAATGATGAAATAGACTCTATGATGACTAATAAAACTTGGACTTTAGTGCCCAAACCTGAAAATGCTAGGCTCATTGATTGTAAATGGATTTACAAAATAAAAGAGGGTAATAGTTCTAAGGATCCTCCTAGATACAAAGCTAGGTTAGTAGCCAAAGGTTTTACCCAAAGGGAAGGCATAAATTACAATGATATATTTGCACCTGTGGTTAAATATAAGACAATGAGACTTTTGCTTGCTATGTGTACTGTGTTTGACTGGGAACTGGAACAAATGGATGTTAAGACTTCTTTCTTACATGGTGAATTGGATGAGACAATTTACATGAAACAACCTAAGGGTTTTATTGACATTAAAAATCCTGATCATGCTTGTTTATTAAAAAGGTCTATCTATGGGTTGAAACAATCACCTAGACAATGGAACTTAAAATTTGATGCTTGCATGAAACAATTAGGTTTTCACAGGAGCAGTTATGACACTTGTCTTTATTTTAAGGGAGTTAAGACTAGTTCTCCTTTGTATGTGCTTCTTTATGTGGATGACATTCTTCTTATTAGTAACTCTAAGGTTTTAATCTCTGGTGTTAAGAGAGACTTAAAACTTCACTTTGATATGAAGGATTTAGGTCCTGCCCAAATGATTCTAGGTGTTAGAATAGTTAGAGATAGGAAGAGTAAGCTCATGAGGTTATCTCAGACTGAGTATGTTCAGAAAGTTCTGGATAAATTCAGTATGGATAACTCAAAGCCTACCTCTATACCCTTAGGAGGACATTTGGAGCTAAGTAAGAATAGTTGTCCTACTGATCCTAAAGAGATAGAGCAAATGTCTAGTGTGCCTTATGATGTGGCAGTGGGATCTGTAATGTATGCAATGTTGTGTACACGACCAGATCTTGCTTTTTCAATCAGTGTATTGAGCAGGTTCATGTCCAATCCAGGAAATGACCACTGGTTGACTATGAAATATACTCTAAGGTATATTAGTGGGACCAAAGACTTGTGTCTAGTGTATGGTGAGCATACATCTAGGGATGAGTTATTTGGCTTTGTGGATTCAGACTATGCTAGTAACAAAGATACTAGAAAGTCTACTACTTCCTATTTTTATACTTGGGCTGGGAATTGTGTTTCCTGGAAGACACAACAACAGTCAGTTGTGGCACTCTCCTCTACAGAGGCAGAGTACATAGCTGCTACTGAAGCTGCTAAAGAAGCCATATGGCTAACTGGGATATTAAATGAAATCCAGTGTACTACTTATGTACCTGTTTTACATATGGATAGTCAGAGTGCCTTATACTTATGTAAAGACCTTGTTTATCATGAAAGGTCTAAACACATTGATGTGAGGCATCATTTTATTAGAGATCTGATTGAAAAGAAGCAGATAATTGTTACTAAGATTAAGGGTGACTTAAATCCTGCAGATTTTGGTACTAAGATTGTTACAGCTGATAAGTTTGCATTTTGTAGGGACTTCCTGCATATCTGCAGCTGCCCATGATGAAGTGTGAGCCTTGGCCGACGATGGTAAATGTGCCAGAATTCACTCCTAGTTTAGTACGACTGTGTGTTACAGTTAGAACTAGGCTGAGTAGGTTTCATGACAATCAAGAGGGCAAATTGTAATGGGTGATTGTCAGTTTTGTTGATGATTAATCCCAAGTGATGTTCAGATCATTTGTACGTAGAGCAGTGTTGGGTTTTCCTGAGTGTTCTTGACTGTGGATCGAGAGCTTGATCTTGACAGAAGCAAAGCTTTTGCTTCTAGAGATAACTTCGAGCAGATTGTGTTCTTGCTTGGAGTTGGAGGCCTTGACGAGTGGTGAAGCTTGCAGATGCTCGACGGGTTGAAGTCTTGAGGAGATCTGGTCACACGCGTGGTTTAGGGAGTTTCTCTTCTCTTGCTTTACAGATTCTTGTTGTCTCTGTTCTGTGTATTTGATCTGAACTTAAAGCTTTGCTCTCTTGTAAGATTGTGACCTACTTAGTGGATTTGACCATCAATCTTGAGGCCACGGGGAATAGGCTGAGTCCGAACCTCGTTAACACTTCCTTGAGTCTTTTACTTTCTGCATACAGTTCTTCTTGTGTGTTTATGGTAATCTGATTCGTATCTAGCTAATCTCACACACGTAATCTTACACACGTAAACCTCTGTGTTTTTCTTACAACAAACAACAAACAGGAATCTCAACACCGAATGTATATATGAAAATATAATCCCAAGCAACGTCAAATTCATAACCGTTAAAGCAGGCACTGGCGTTGATAATAGCGGCCCACGTGGTCTGATCAACCTTAAAGATGGAGCCCGATCTCAACTTATAGGGCTGGATGGGTCCTTGAAAGAAACGACGCAATTGCAGATTGCAAAGAATGCGGCCTTGGGAGTTGACGAGATGAGCTAACGCGTGCACATTGTCATCATTGTTTTCATAACAATCCAGAGGCAGCCAATAAGAAGAAGAATCCTCCTCGATTCTAATGACCACAAAGAATTCGCCACACGCTCCGACACGCCTCGCGATATTTGTTTGTGCTTTCAAAAGAAAACTGTACACGTCTAAGCCGCGGCCATAGCTCACTTGTAGTTCTTTCCACTGGCACGTGTGGGAGTCGAAGATCATACGCTGCTGATGGTAACCCATGACTGCGTGGATGTACGTGCCGAGCGCCAAGTGGGACTTTATGACGCGGCCTTGGGGAAGGTGGAGGTGTTGATGATGGTAATGATGTTGGTTGATGATTTCATGAGGGTAGGTAGAATCACAACGAGGCTTATCAGGGCTCCATCTTCTGTCAAAAGAAGAGTAGATGATGTGGATTTGACAATCGATCTCCTCGGTTATAGGCCACAACATTAGGGTGCTATCTTCTTTGTGTTCTGTTTTCGGTATTTCGGATTTGAGTTTGGATGGCAGCAGCACGTTGTTTGGTTTGGATAGGGTTAGAGAAGCAGCAGCAGCAGAATCAATAGAGAGGGTGCGAATGCGGTGGCGGTGGCGGCAGCCATCGATGATGATGATGTATGGATGTGGGCCTAGTTTGAACAGAGCCGCTGAGAGATGCAGAGTGTCGAGTATAGGAAGGGGCGGTACAAATTCTGCATTGGTTAAGGGCTCGTGCTGCTGCTCTTTCAGATCAACCAAATAGACTGCAATTCCATTAGATACAATAACATACATGGGGCTGTTGCTGCAGCACCGGACCATTTCATCATGCTTCCCACTTTTTTTCTTTCTTTTATTTGGTACATCGTCGTCAGGGCTGGCCATAGCCTGTCTGCCTGCGCTTATAATTAGGTGTTAGAAAGCTAAGGAAAATGACGACATGTATTATCTTTGATTGGTTATATATTTTGTAGTGGAGGTTTACCTTTTTGTAAAAAGGTAGGGTTTATAATAAAAAAGACATTCAACCAATAGAAATGAAAGGGTAAATATCATTGGGTATATAAATCACTCCCCGAAAGCCAAAGGTGTGTTTCTTCAGCTACCAAAATATCCAACTTTAATCCTAAAAACAGTCGGAGAAGAAGAAAGGCCAATAAATAATGGCTGCTGCATAACGACAGTAGTATGTATGCAATTTTATTGGTACAAAAAATCCAGCTAGCTCAAACAGATGAAAGTATGAGGTTTGCTGCTATTCCCCCTCGTGTCAGATGTTGTTTACACGCCATATAGTTCGCCTAACTTAGGCGAAATACCATCAAGGAAACTGAGGAATGCACAAGAAACTGAGGAGCACCTTTGGTTTGATTGTAATATCATCAAGCAGGTGAGTGCTATTGTATTGAACTGGCAAGGGATATGTGAAAGGAAACTTTCTTTGGCTGATTGGTGGAGCTGGTTCTTTGAGTGTTCTAAGAGGAGCAACAACATCTATCTTAGTAAACTCATGGCCTTAGAAAGTATAGTTTATTTTACTTGGAAGATGAGAAATGAAGTCATCTTTCAAGCTAAGCCTATTAATGTTGATCTTTGTGCAAAGTATAGTTTTGGCCTTTGTTTTGATACTCCTTGTAAGTTTAGGATGTTGATCCTATCTTAATACAAAAATTTACCATTTGGCTAAAAAAAAAAAACTTAGGCGAAATACCTTAGTTCGCTTAAGTTAAGCGAAAGACCAGTTCCAGGGGTAAAATAGGAAAAATTGTGTAATTCTGGGAAATATTCAAACTTTGTTCGCTTAAGTTAGGCGAGAACCATATTTTAATAAAAAATAAACATTTTCCCGCGACAAATTTGAAATTGTGGGGTCTGGGGTTTACCTAGTTCGCTTAGGTTAGGCGAACAACAGTTTTTTACAAAAAAAAAACAAATTTCACAGAAAAATAGGGAAATTCCGAGTTTTGTAATATAAGGGAACAACTTAGGCTTTGTTCTCTTAAGGTAAGCGAACAACTTTGGCTTTGTTCTCTTAAATTAAGCAAACAACTTAGGCTCTGTTCTCTTAAAGTAAGCGAACAGACTGTTCGCTTATATTAGGTTGTCTTTTTCTTTTCCCCTGTTCAGCTTCTTCTCCGCCTCTTTTTCAAAATTGCAGCGGCGATCGTTCTTCTTCTTTCATCTAATCTTCTTCTTCTTCAATTTCTTAATTCCATGGCTTTGGAGGGTGAAAAAAATGGGGCAGTTGCAGAGGAGGGAGCAGTCGGGATTCAAGCGGGGGAGGGAGTTGGTGGGGAGGTCGTTGCAGAGGTGGGCGGTAGTGGGGAGTTTGGGATTCAGGCGGGGGAGATGCGGGAATCTACGGGGGAGGGCGCTGGTGGAGAGAGGGTTGCTGAGGAGATTCGGGCGAAGGGCACTGGTGGGGAGGGGGATGCTGAGGTGGGCGGGGGACTGCGGGAATCGACGGAGGGCACTGGTGGGGAGGGGGATGCTAAGGTGGGGGGGGGGGGGGACTGCGGGAATCGACGGAGGAGATTCGGGCGGAGGGCGCTGGTGGGGAGGGGGATGCTGAGGTGGGCGGGGGACTGCGGGAATCGACGAAGGAGATTCGGGCGGAGGGAGGGACTGAGGTTGGCGCGGGGCAATTTTAGATTGTCGGTGGGGCTAGAAAACGGCAAACCCGACAAGACTACAAGACTCCGACACCCAAAAATCCGGCACCCAGAAATCGTCGTGAGGTACGTAATCTTAATTCTTCTAACGTAAGTTGATTATCGTAATTAAATCGAAAGTGTGTTTGCATGACCATTAAAAATTGTTTATGTATGATTGTTCGAATTATCGTAGGTTAATGGAAATTTTGGTAATTGAATATAAATTGTTTATGCATGATTGTCGTAGTTGAATTTAAACTGTGTATGCATGATTGTCGTAGTTGTCAAAATTGAATTTATCCAATTTAAATTGTTTTTGTATGATTGTTTAATTATCGTACTTGGACCAAGTCCTTTGAATTTATATGTTTTTCTCGGAGGATCTTTTAGTTGTCCTTTGAATTGATCGTAAATTTATTAGTGAATAATAACGTTAAGAAATTAATAATTTAGGGTGTACGTGCTGCATTGGGAGTCCCGGTTTGTCCGACACCTGTAGCTGATAGACATTTAGATCCTCCGAGGGTGATCACAGATAGTGATCATAGGAGGGGTGTAGCTGCAAGGTTAGATATAGAGTCTGAGCCATCTAGTGCACAAACACCAGTTCCCGAGCCATCTACAGCACATACATCGGCGGGAGCCTCAAAAGCGGCCAGGCAACCGCCTCGATTGGGCATTTCCAAAGCTACATGTACTCGTGCTGCAGAAGTTAAGGCATCATTGGAGAGGCCAGAGGATGTCAGCATGGAGGATGTTGCTACTGAGCATGATATGGATATTGATGTCGATATTGATGAGCAGATTGTAGATGAGACTCCTTTAGAGGGGCGATTTCTGGTTACAGATGATGCGGTTATAGCGACAGAGGATGATCCAGTCATACCGGCACAGGATTTTTCGATGGATTACAGTATGGCCACACATGATTCATCCCCACCTATTGGAGACCGAGTACACCGAGTACAGACACCGCCCCGTTCACCCGTATCGCACTCAGATCGCCCCGTTCATCCTCCCGCACCCGCTCCAGCAGATGCAGATGTTTTAGGACCTAGCTTATTTTTTCCCGATGGAGGTCCTCGATATGGTCTTCTCCTCACTGGTTTTGAGAGGCATATTGCCTCAGCTATATGGAGGCTCACCGATCGTGATGTACCGGAGGTAGTAGTCCCAGAGGTGCTGCCACAGCTTCCTGTACGCAGAAAAAGAAGGACTCGGGCTGAGATAGAAGCGGATGAAGCCGCTGCTGCTGCTGCTGCTGCTGACGGTGATCAGGCCCTACAAGATGCTCCTGAGCCTCAGGCGGTGCCTTTGGATTTGGTACGTTTAGAATATATATTTTTTAGGTTTCTTTTTAACATTTGTTATTTTTTAGTAATTAAATTAATTATATTTTGTGATTGTGCAGACGCGTAAGGTTTTGAAGATTTACACGCATACGGGATTCACCAACGAATTCGAGAAATATGTGAGACACGAGCAAGGCTCATGGTTCGAGATAGCGAGCCGTAGTGGTCTTACACATCTCAGGAGGCTAGGCACCGGAGCAATTGATAGTGTTTTGATATCTGCATTCGTGGAGAGATGGCACCCCGAGACCAACTCCTTTCATTTTCCATGGGGCGAGATGACTATTACATTGCACGATGTCTTTGAGATTCTTGGTGTGCCCATAGACGGGCGGAGTTGTACCTATCTCCCTGATGTGCCAGAGGAGAAGGTCATGGAGCTGATAGCTACTGTCCTTGGGGTGGACATGAAACAGGTGAAGCAGTGGAAAAAGACATCAGGTGTTCCTTTGGCTACAGTTACAAAGGTCTTAGAGGATATGATGAAGGCACCCGAGAGGGACGAGGGGTTGGTCGCATCGCTGTACCTATGGATTCTACTCGGGACAACAATGTTCGTCGACAAGACGACCAACAAGCTGGAGCATTGGATACTGGGTCTCGTGATGGATCACTTAGCGACTAGCCGTTTTGCCTGGGGAGCCGGTTTCTTGGCCTTTCTGTACAGAAATTTAGGACAGGCGTCTAGAACAAAGGCGAAGGGCGTAGGAAGTTGTGGCATACTTTTGAGGGTAAGTGATCGTCGTTTGATTACTTAATTTAAAATTAGTGATTACCTTTTTTCATTTGTGACGTTCATTCGTATTCTACGGTCGTGGATATGGGCCTACTTTCCCCATTTCCGCGGACACTATGTCATGGATCCTGCTTCCCAGCAAGCGGATGGAGCAGCTTTTAGGGATGGACAAGAGGTCCCACAGGGGCAGGATCCCAATCGTTTGATCCGTATACGCCGGTTGCTTGACAAGATTAGATATGAGGAGGTATAATGATTTATTATTTAATTAATTATTGTCTTTCCATTTAAAGTGTGCACATGATAACATATTCTGAATTGTTATAGCAGGTTCAGTGGAAGCCATTTGCTAGGGTCGACCTTACTTTACCACGTTATGCACCTTCACTCTTCAGAGGCCTATTACGCTCCATGGATATAGAGGAGGCGTATTATCCGGACCATGTACTCCGCCAGTTCGGACATATACAGATGATCCCTCGTGAGCCTCTGCTGGGGCCTATCAAGGTCATTCGCACCTAGAGCATTTACCACTACACCGTGCAATTCCCCCCTGAGTTGTCATTGATCTGGGATGAGGAACCTAGGCCGTTGTACCAGATTGAGCAGCCACGAGCCTCAGACTTCTGGGGAGTGACTGAGGACTACTTGGACTGGTTGGACGACGTCTCGTACATATATGTGGATCCCACATCTATTCGCCAGGATCGTCCAGATGGTCATATTCATCCTAATCCGTCTGTCGACACTCTTGCGGTATGTTTTATTAGTTTTATTTGATTATTGATTCTGAATATCTTATAAAATTACGATTCTAATTTTATTGTTTTACGAATGTAGCGGAACCAGTTAGTTGTTGCTATGATCAGGAGTTATATAGACACACCGAGAGATATCACCGACATGATTTCCCGGTAGGCGGTTGTTGATCTCATGAGGAGTTTTCTACATGTACTGGTAGACGAGTCTATTCCGATGGCTCCCCCTCCTCCTCGTGCATCTCAGCATATTTTTACACATTCTCTTTATGATCCAGGCCAGGGTAGTGGTAGTCAGGGTGGTGGGGACGCCGATGCTTCAGGTAGTCAGGGCGGTAGAGATTAGATTGCTCGGTTTGACATATTTTTACAGTTTGGATTATTGTATGTATAACGTATCTTTCTTTCGAATGGTGCGAGAATCAAGGAAAAACGACTAATAAAATAAAATGGTGTCGGATGGTGCGAGAATCGAGGAAAAACGAATAACGATGCCCGAATGATGCGAAAATCGAGAAAAAATGAGTAATAAAATAAAATGGTGTCGAATGGTGCGAGAATCGAGGAAAAACGACTAACGATGCCCGAATGACGCGAAAATCGAGAAGAAGCGAGTAATAAAATAAAATGGTGTCGAATGGTGCGAGAATCGAGGAAAAACGAATAATGATGACCGAATGACGCGAAAATCGAAAAGAAACGAGTAATAAAATCGAGATGCAGCGGAAGGAACGGGAGCAACAAGAACCTAAAAGGGATAGAGGGGAATCATCTTATAAACCAAAGTGGACCGCATTTCAATACAGGAAACTCTTCAGCCCGTTCAACCCTCCTCGTTAGATCTTTATTTTGAGAATTTATCTACTTCTTTGTTTTCTTGTTGGTTTGAATGTTGTTTGTTTAGAACTACTTGGAACCCCATTTAACCTTATTATGTTGCAAGAACCTTTTTATGTATTAGTTGTTTATGGTTATTAAGAAATCTGGTTTGATTTGGTTTGAGTCGTTTTGTACTGTTTTGTGTCGAATGGTGTTATTGGTCACATTGTGACATCATTTTGGTCACATTTTGGCACTTTTCCAAAATTGACTCATGTCATTTTGAAGTGCGCATTGCATTTAGTAATACAGAAAACAACAAATTGTACGGAAACATTTAGTCAGAACAAATGAAAATAAAACATGGTGATATAACTAGTCATTCAGAAAAACCAAATTCTACGACAATTCAACTCCTACTCATATCCATAAACTAGATGTAATAATCCGGATTTTCCCCAAACTGTAAGCGACATTCCTAAACTCTTGCAATCTCGGTGCAAACTGGGTTTCCCACCATGCGATTCTTGGATCACAATGTCTTCTCCAAGCATCTGTAATGGGTGGTAATGGCGCCACATCAGTGAGCGACACCTGTTAAATTACAAACACACACAAACATGGTCGTTAGAATACGACAATAAACATGTAGCTTTTAACTATTACGTAGAGAGACGCCACATTACCGGAATCCATTGGTTCTTAACCCCTACGAGTGCTATGGTAACAACTTGTGGCGGAAGAGCTAGATCTGGTCCAGATGGCCTTATTGGTAAACACATCATAGGGTAGGAAGATAAGACGACGACCACAACGTTGTACAAGGTGGCAAACACTAAACCCATGAATGGCATGTCAAGCCAATAAGGTTTATTGTAAGGGGACCTCACATAGCTAATTTGAAACATCATTTGATCCCATGTCCCTCCTCGTGTTTGTGCTCGTATCGGCTCCCAATATTGTCGGTTGACACGCAACTCTGCTGCCATCTCGCTCCGAATCAAGGGATAGCTACCCTCGTTCATTCCCCTTAGTACAACCAATGATCGATATCCATAATGTCCGTCTGAACGTACATCTTGAGCTTGTCTAATGTAGCCATACCAGAAGTAGTCAATATTATTCACCCCGAAGTCCACCCCGCAATGAATCATTGATTCTCCAGGCCAAACGTCATGTTCAGACTGCGATTGCGTTGGTTGGGGTTGAGAAGACATATCTTCATCGTCAATCTCATCGAAAGTTACTTGCTTTCTAGGACGTCTGGGCCTTTTCGACTTCCCTTTTCTCTTTGCCTCATTTTCCCCATTTGCCTCCTTTGCCTCCTTTGCCTCTTTTGCTTTTGCCTCATTTTCAAGTAATTTCTCTCTTACGTGCTCATCGTGACTCTTTTCCCTAGTCGGAGACTGACCTCGCTTGTTCCTCGAACCGGGTGGTCTCCCCTTACCTTTTATGTCCGGATCCTCTGTCAGCTCCATAAACGTACTATGTTCTGGATGCTCCAAGGCAATATAAAGTTCACTCACTTGCCATAACGTGGCCATGTTCAAAGTCTGATCTTCCACTTTAGCCCACATCTCACACAATCTCATCTCTGGAACTGATATCTGAACATTGTCGTCAGAACGTGCAAATGATATTGGATCGAGATCCCAATCCAATACCTTCCAGAAGTCGTGAACGGAATCGAGTGTGAGAGCGGTCTTATTAAGGATGGAGTCCACAATATCGTGGATACAAGGCAGTCCAAGACAATCTCTCACCCAAGGATCGTCGCATGAATCGGCATAGTCGTCCTTCAGTATCCGATCGAACATGGCAAACAACAGCGAAAAACACCAAGCCGAGACTCTGCGGATTATCCTTGAAAACACCATTTGTGCAAGCTCTGGAAAACCTGGATCACTGAACCTCGACGGTGTTAGATTCATTGACTTGTTCATTGACGCCCTTATCTGATCCACTTGAAAGATGATTGAACGGTGTATCCTAACTGTCACCCTGTTAAAGCCGCCTCTGGTGGATGCAATAATTTCTTTTAACACACGATGCATCCCCTCAACCCTATCACGATGATACATTTTCTTTATATTTACAATTACGTAATAAATTCAACAACACAAAGCTCAAAATAATACATGTTTGTCGTCCTCGTGCAGAAGTGAAGAGAGCGATCAGTCCACGCTCTTACTATGTTTTCCTTGTAAGGAGTCAACCATTGCCTCTCGACGTATCTAACAAGACCCTTCAACCGACCTCTCCTCAATGCAGCGAGTCTCTCCTCGTAAATTTCCTCTTTGGTTGAACAAAATATTGACCAACACTCGTTTACAAACATATCAGATCGTGCACTGTCTTTTATAACCTGGTCGGCATGTGCCTTGATGTTGCTTTTTATATGAACCCAACATAAGAGATATTTTAACGAGACGTCTTGAAAAACATCTTTAATAGCTTTGATAAGAGCAACGTCACAGTCTGTCATCACAGCGGTTGGCATTACTCCTAGCTCCTCAAACTGATTCCTAAGGCACTTCATAATGAACCGTTAATTGAAATATTTCTCGTGTCGGGTGAATGCATATGCAATGTTGAACGTCTTCTGAGTGCTGGTGAAACCAACCATCTCCACCAAAGCCATATTGTACCTATCGATAAACGTATCCGGAACATAGAGAGTTTATCTACCTAAAGTATAGCTAATAAATACAACGAACTATTATTAAAATCAATTACATACCTATTTGTCTTGTACGTGGCATCAACGATCACAACATGTGGAAACTTCTTCAACAGCCGTAGGGAGTCACGGTGAGCAAAAAACAATATCTCGACCTCATTATTTTTATCCACATTCCGAAGAGGATAATAGACGTACCCATTGTCTTTCAAAAAAACAAGAGACCATTGCGTAACCGTCAACTCCCCATGATCCTTGTAATTTATTTTTTGCAAAAAGTTTTCCACTTGTCTTATAGTCGTCATGTTTCCAGGGAACAATTTCTTCATCCCGGTAAGAATTACTTTCGTTGTCTTGCACTCGTCAGCTTCATTCCTAGCCCATTTCTCCTCTTCCTCTGTCATCCGACCGATGAATGCATTCCCATGAAGGCTAGTAAGCTTGTGGTTGTGGGAGCCATGTACGACATCCAAGACCCATTTGTCAGTAAGATTCTTGAACTCGTCTTTCCTACGACACCCATGCAACTCAAACTTACAACCGCACTTCTTTGATTTACATTCACGCTGACGTGGACCCATTAGCTTATGTATCGGGGGACCATATTTATCGCATGTCAAAGTGACTACGTACGGACTTGTGTGAGCTTTCACCAAAACAATCAACAAACCTTTTGCTACCTCTTTCGCCCATTTAACCATTTCGTTCATACTATCCCAAACTTGGTCGGTACGAAAGTTATCTCCATAATCTTCCCCCTATTATAATGAATTTTTTCAATAAACCGCCAATTAAATGAAATTTTTCATTTAGTGACCTATCATTTCTAATATCGAATTTTATACAAGATTAGGGCAAGAGCAAATAACCTATATAAATGCTTTATTTTATTTTCTACAAATGACCTATTATTTCAACAATCGGAATTTAGCATATACGTCTACGCATGTCAAACATAACACAACTAAGATAATATCTACTCGTATTCACACAACTAAGATAATTTCTAATTTCGTAGACCGGATGCAACACTATTACACTAACCATGAAGATATCGTCGATCGGATTCCAAAATTCGGCTTCTTCCCCGACTTCATCTTGGACACCGACTTCAACTTCTTGGTCCAATTCATCTTGTTCCACATTTTCGTCTCCGCTCTCTAACAAGTTCCCACTTTCATCAAACAAGTTCTCACTTTCATCCATTTTGTAAGAGCATAATACCATTTTTTGGGATCTATTGAATATATAATGAAGAAATTTTTTGGTCGTTTGAAAATATGGCCGTTGTATTCAAAACGGTCATATTTTCAAACGGCTAGATTTCTTAATTTAGTAAATATTGCTTGCCTAAAATAGACGATCATTATTACCTTTTATCGCCTAATGTAGGCGAACAGTTAAACCTAAGCGAACTAGGTAAACCCCAGACCCCACAATTTGAAATTTTTTCGCGGGAAAATGTTCATTTTTTCATTAAAATATGTTGCTCGCCGAACCTAAGCGAACTAGATAAACCCCAGACCCCACAATTTCAAATTTGTCGCGGGAAAATGTTTATTTTTCATTAAAATATGGTTCTCGCATAACCTAAGCGAACAAAGTTTGAATATTTCCCAGAATTACAGAATTTTTCCTATTTTACCCCTAGAACTGGTCTTTCGCTTAACTTAAGCGAACTAAAGTATTTCGCCTAAGTTAGGCGAACTATATGGCGTGTAAACAGCATCTGACACGAGTGGGAATAACAGCCTCCTAAAAGAAAGGATGCATTTTATAGAAACAAGAAAAAATAAGGGCGTTTAACCCCGCACCCATTTTTTTATAACTGGCACCCGTCTTGGGCGCATTTCGGGTGCGTCCAATTTTTTTTTTTTGAACCGAGTCATTCTTGGGCGCATCCTGGCTGCGTCCAAGAAAAAAAAAAATTTTTTTTTTTTTTTTGCCGTCAAAAGTTTAAAAAATCCGGTTTAAGTTGGACGCATCCTGGATGCGCCCAAAACTGAACCGGGTTTTTTTAAAAACATTTTGGACGCATCCGGGTTGCGCCCAAGGCGGGTGCCAGTTATAAAAAAGTGGGTGCGGGGCTTTTCGCCGAAAAATAACTAAGAATTTTGATGAATCGTCTAGCTCACACAGTGTAATAATCCCTTGGCAAGTAAATGTCCTTTAAAGGACCAAACTGGTCAAACGGCCGGGGAAGGTCTTCAGGCCTGCAAAAAAACAAATAGACAAGAGTAAGTCAACTGTAAAAGCAGTAAAGGGCAACAAACAAAACCAACTAGCACTAAGGCCTATGCAGGGAATGAATCATGTTCCTTAGAATTAAGGATTTCAGGTTCAATCTCCTACTGACATAAATCTCTGAATGCAATGACAGACCCAGGATTTGGCATGTTTGACTAAAACAAATACATAAACTTTCTCAACATAAATCTCACAAGAATCCATGTAGTCCATAAGTTAATTACATATAAACTGCACTAACAATTTATTTGCACTGCATATTTATAAGACTGCACTAACAAAATAAAGCACTGATGACTGATGCGTACTTATTTGCATCTTCAACTAAGCATTGCTGCATACTTAAACAAATATCCTCCCACACAAGCATTATACTTGTCTAATAACTAATCAAATCGAGCAGCTGAATACTTGAGCAGTTGGAGAAATTACCTGCTGCGGGTCGTCGCCTTGTAGGTTAGGCACTTGGGAAGTTGCGCGAGATTGTATGCTATTGTTTAATGGGACATAGAATATATATTTGAACTTGTAAGTGAAGCGCAGGCTTGGACACCTGGGCTGACACTATTGTTTAATGGGCTGCAAATGGGCCAATTTAGTAACTGTAACAAGGCACGTATTCAATCAGCCACCTCGGGATAAAATTGAGAAAAGGTTGGGCCAGGTAAGAGCCCACTAGACTACTCAAGTAAGTCCCAAATGATGACCGAAAACGAGTGGAAAAGAAAGTTACATTGAGAATTTAAATTAAGAGGAATTTATAGAAGCAGAAGTGAAGGAGCATTTCCAGCTTAGGGTTTTGCCCATGTGATGACGCCATGAATGTTTCTTCTACTCAAGTAATTTTTTTTATTTTTTATTTTTTTAAAAATTTAATTAAATATTTTTTATTTTAAAAATTCAGGTTTAACCGAAAACCAAATTTTTGAAAAATGATAACATAACCGAACTAACTTTGATTCGTTTCGATTTCGGTTAATAACGGAATTTTACACAGCCCTATTTAGCATTGGCATATCATCACCCGAATTTGTTGTCGTATCAACCCTTGTAGACTACCTTGCCAATGTGGTTTATATTAAGAGCATATAAACTCTTTGTTATGACGGATGTGAGGAAGACGAAACAGAAAACAGATATGAACGAGAAGATAACAAAGCACACACAGATTTACGTGGTTCACCAACGTTGCGTTGGCTACATCCACGGGCAGAAGAGATCAGATTGTATTTCAGAGGAGGAAACAGATTACAAGACTCACAAGAAACGCTCTACATCTAAGAACGTTCTCTCTTGCTACTTGTGACGGTTACCAAAAACCCATACTTTGCCATTGGGTTTGAGAGGCCTGAATGTGGCCAAAGTTATTGGGGATAATATTGGGGGGTTTGTTGAAGCAGATGATTCTGATTTTCTGAATCTTGGTCGAGGTCTAGGATTGCGAGCGTTGGTTGATGTGTCAAAACCTCTCCGTCGGGGAATCAAATTAGCAGTTGGGGAGAGTTGGAGGCGGTTTTATTTTGGATATGAAAGACTCCCAATGTTTTGCTACAATTGTGGTCGTATGGGTCATGTTCATAAACACTGCAGCGGTTCTGTGAAGGGAAAGGAACACCAGGATTCATAATCAGGAAGAAATTGAGCGTGAAAAGGGATGGCTGAAAACTTGGAGACAAAAGGAAGCATCAGATAATTTGGGTGGGACTTCAATACCAAAAACAGATGCCTTGGGTGGGTCTTTATCATGCTTCACAAAACAGCACTCAAATCCCCCAAAGCAGAATTGTATGACTTCCCAGGTTGTTAAGAGCTCAGGAACCGCAAATGTAGATCATAGCAAACATCAGACTATTGTTATTCAGGATCCTGTTATACAATTTCTAAATCAAGCGACTTCGTCACCGAGCCGCTTTCCACTCCCTAATTTCTCAACTTTTCAACTCGCTGGAGTGCAAGATATGAACCGGGACTGTTTTGTTATGGGTAGGAGTAGGTGTTGGCTCCCGGTCCGGTCCGGTCCGGTCCGGTTCCGGTCCTCCGGAATCCGGAACCGGGAAAAACCGGTTCCACCGGTTACGGTTCCGGTCCGGTCCGGTTCAATCCGGTTCCGGACCGGTTAACCAGCGGTTTTTTTTTAAAAAATAATTTTATAAATTTATAAAACTGAAAAAAAAAAAAAAAATGTAAAAATAATTTTTAAACTTAAAAAAAATAATTATAAAAAAACGCTATTAAAAAAGAATGTTTTGTCATTGTTTTTAAGTTTAAAAAACTTAAAAAAAATAAAACATTCTTTTTAATAGCGTTTTTTTATAATCAATTTTTTTTAAGTTTTTTAAATTAAATATGAAGGAACAAAAAAATTAAAAAAAATTGGGCTTGCACTTAACAGTGACTTACTTGTTAAGTTGCCTACGTATCCTCTCGGGTTAGAGGAACAAAGCCCACGTAGTTCTTTACCTTTTTTCAAAACCCGTTACCTAAGTCGAATCTTCGGCGGATGAATCGGTGCGTATCGTAGTAGAATCTCCAATCCACTCGTCTTCCGATGACTCGTTAATGTTACGTTGTTGCCTAATTGCGGCTCTCTTCCAATCGCAAACACAACATTGCGCCTCCAATGACTCTGGTGTCAAATTTGATCTCTTCCTCGTTAAAGTGTTGCCTCCTGCACTAAAAGTTTGTTCCACCGCCACGGTTGAAGCGGGGACGGCAAGAACTTGAGCCGCAATCTTCGCAAGCGTTGGAAACATGCTCCTATGATCCTCCCACCACTTCAAAACATCTAAAGTTTCACAACTAACAAACTCAAAGGTGTTAAGATAGTTATCAATTTCCGCATTCGTGTTTGTAACTCTTGGTCTTTTACTAAAATACTTAGCTCCAAAGGCCCCCAAGCTAGTAGAGCTCGAAGAAGCCGGAGGTAATTGTGAAGTAGTCGGAGAATCCGAAAAATGAGTAAATAAAGTTTCAATGTTTGTTCTAGTTCTAGAAACCATACCTAAAATATCCTCTAGTTCACCGTCGGCTAAAATATATCCATAATAGTCATCTAAAAGAGCGTGTAAAACTCCTAATTTAAGTCTAGGATCTAAAACACAAGCAACAAGAAAACAATCGGGAATATATCTATAGTATTGCAACCACTTACTCCTCATGCTTGCAACGGATTCCTCAATGCCGGGAATTTTAGCTTCCTCACTTAAACCACACATAACATTACAAGCTTCCAAGACAAAAACATTACTACTTGGTGTATAAACATGACTAAATCTTTTTGTTGCATCACTAAAACATTTTAAAAACGTTGCAATACTTTGACATATATCCCAACCTGATTCGCTAAAATAGAAAGGAGAGCCAAAAAGGTTTTGAGAAACAAAAGACGTTAAAACTTGTTTATATTCTATACATTCACATAGTAATATGTAAGTAGAGTTCCATCGGGTACCCACATCTTTTGAAAAACGTTTTGGGTGCACCCCGTTAGTTTTACAAAAGGTCATCCAATCTCTTGTAACTTTAGGATGCCCCCAAATATACTTAATAACCTTCTTAATTGGCTCAAAATGAAAACTCATAGCACGTAAACCATCTTGAACACATAAGTTTAAAATATGACAAGCACATCGAATATGAAAAAATTTCCCACCAAATAAAGGTTGACACATTTCTTGTAAATCTCTAATAGATGCGGTGTTAGCAGATGCATTGTCGAATCCAATTGAAAAAACTCTATTAAGTAGTCTATATTCTTCTAAAATTGCACGAATCATCATAGCAATATTTTGTGCGGTATGTGAATCATCAAAGACTCTAAATGCCAATAAACATTTTTGCATTGTAAAATGATGATCTACAAAATGACATGTAACACCCATGTAAGAATGGGTTTGAGTATTATCACTCCATATATCACTACAAATAGAAACATACATATCATTTTGCGAAAAATAAGAAACTAATTCGGCCTTGTGTCTTTTATAAGCCTTAATTACGTTTTTCTTAATCACTTTCCTAGATACGGATTTAAAAGCGGGTTGTGTATGCTCTTTAATATACTCATTAAATCCTACATTTTCACTAAATCGAAATGCTAAATGATCAACACAAATAGCTTCGGCTAATGCTACACTATTAGCTTCATGATCAAAACGAAATAAAGGGTTACCGCTAGTAGAAGATGCAAATCCACCGGAAATTTGTGTTTGTCCCCCTAGCATTCCCATCTCGGCGACGTGTCTGTGCTCCATGTGTCGTTGAAGGGTTCCATATCCTCCACTTTTCTTCCATTGGAATGTCGCCTCGCAAAAGTTACAAGAAACAATAATTAGTCCGGGATCATAATCCTCGGCCTCGAGTTCCTCGATACCGGGTTCTAATTTAGTAAACCACTTTGTAAAAACAGGAGATGTTAGTTTTCGGGATTGGTTCCCGGAGGACCCGGTCCCGGTCCTCCCCCCCCTACCCCTAGCCGGCCTCGAACCGCTAGCTTGCCCTTGAGGCCTAGCGGTCCTACCCCTACCGGAGGACCTAACTTGGGAGGTGGGAGTGGGAGTGGGAGAAGTGACATTATCACTCTCTTGGGTGTCAAAATGTTCCGCCATATGATTAAGAACAATTAAATAATATGATTAAAAGCAATTAAAACAATTAAAACAATAAAACAATAAAACAATAAAACAATAAAACTTAGAACAATATAATAATGTGATTAAAAATGTAAAAGCAATAAAATATTGAAAGACAAAAGCTAATTAAAAGGAAGAGATTAAGAGAGATTGTTGATGGAATTTGAGAGATTATAAGATTGAGATTTGAGAAAGAGAAGAGAGATTGTTGTTGTTGGATGTGTGATTTGAAGATTGTATGGTATGATATGGGTTTTTTAATATTAAAAAATGAATTTTTTTTTTTTTTTTAATTTCCCGGTTAACCGGCAACGGCTACTTTTGTAGCCGTTGGAACCGTCGGTTCAGTTTTTTTAAAAACCGGCGGTTCCGGTTAACCGCCGGTTAAAAATTTTTTTTAAAAAAAATAAAAAACCGCCGGTTCGAAATTCGGTTTTTCGTGAACCTGAACCGGACCGTGACCAAACCGGTTCCTACCGGTTCCGGTTTTGACCCGGTCCGGTCGAGCCATGACTAGGTAGGAGTACCCCGTCAATATCTGTTAAACCCAGGTCTCTCAAGAGATTTAAGGAGCGAGCAAGATTGCAAAGTGTTGTTAGCAGTGTTGGCCAAAAAAGGAAAGAGCTTGATGATGAGATAATATTCCTGTCTTCTTCTCAAGAACCAAAAAGGACAAAGCTTTTGAGCACGGATTTTCTTTCTGGCAAGATAATGCAAGTAGCGAGTGTGGATCTTTCCCACACTCGTAAAGGGCAATGAAAATATTCGCTTGGAACTGTCGGGGTTTGGGCAACCGCCGGACATTTAGAATACTCCGTGACTGGTCATGGAGGGATCGCCCTTCCATCGTATTTTTGATGGAAACTATGATCACTAAAAGGGACCAAGAGAATGTTATGCAACGATGTGGATTTTCGTCGGGTCTATGTCTTGATAGTCTCGGAAGATCAGGTGGACTGGGTTTATGGTGGCGAGATGTTGATGTCTCGGTCCTTTCTTATTCCAGGAATCATATTATGGCCAAGATTACTGATGTAACAAAGGGAGATTGGGTTTTAGCCAGAATTTATGGGTATCCTGAGCGTGAAAACAAATGGAGAACTTGGGAGCTTATGCGCCAGTTAGGACTGCATTCTTCATTGGGTTGTCCATTAATAGAACATCTATCATTCTCATCTGATCAATTCATCCTCTCATTTGATTTTCGTAAATCATCCTTGATTCTATATGTTTGATAAGTCAAGTTTTTTTGATCTATCAAGTTTGAATGACAGTTGGATCATATGCAAACAACTCTTGTCTACAAACGGAATTTCTTTTCTTGGATGATTTAATTCAGATTTAAGTCTCGAATGTATCTATGTTATGAATAAGTGGATATCGCCAAAGGACTAATAGGGACGAAAATCCTTGTCTTGGTGAAGTTATATGAACATGGCATCTATACGCATTACATTTTCTCTCTAGCCACACTACAAAACGATACGCCCATAATAAGCGTACGCTCAAAACGGGCGGACAGTGCAAAAATTGGATGATACGTTTGTATACGTATACGTATACAATTTTGTAAAAAATACAAAATACATCTTGTACGCTAGAAACGGACGTACGCCCATTTCGAGCGTACCGTAATGATAATTTTTTTCCCCAAATAAATGAAACATTAAAAAATTCCGTACGCTGGAAATGGGCGTACCCATTTCCAACGTACAACATTTTTTGTCGATTTTTTTTTTATTACGATTGTTTTTAAAATTAATTAATTACGTTAGTATATAATAACAATAATAGGTCGTATATCACATCTGTCTCTTTGCTCTAGTGGTAAAGAGCTCCATTGATTGGAGGTTTTGAGTTAGAATCTCAACAGTAACATCTCACCTTTTATATTTTTTGGTAAAAATTGATGAAAAGAGAGGTGGGGGAGAGTCGAACTTGAGACCTCATGGGCATATAATGAAATGAAACCACTAGACTAAGGAATCATATTGATATATTTGTAATATTAATAGTACAAGTTACAATCAAATTTGGGTTCACCTCACTATTTTATTAGAATAACAGTTTTTTTGATCTTAGTCTCATATATCAATAGAATTAATTATTTTAATAATTTCGAGAAAAAATATTTATTTAAACTAAACACTTGGCTTTAAGTGTTTTAATTAAAGCCAAGTGTTTAGGTTTTCACAATCCTAAACACTTGGCTTTAATTAAACTCTTGTTTCGCGCCACGTCGAATATATAGATCATAAGAAAATAAGAATGGTCCACATTATATTAAAGCTCAAGTGCCCTAACTCACAAGGAAAAAACGTGTGTACATGAGAAAAGGGAATCTTGTTATAACATGAGTTGTGGTAATCGGATGTGACCATATTAGTTTGAATGTTGGTGTGGTCCGTTAAAGAGGGCATCCTCCGACTAAACCACAGAGTGACACATGAAACAGCATTGTATTTACTATGATGAAGGTTTAACATGTGTGTCAACAACAGATTACTACGTTTAAGTCGATAAGGGAGCCAATTTCAAGTGTCACTTTCTGTAGTTATTTGGATTATTCACTTCTTAACACAAACCAATTAAGTTCTAACCCCTAGTCTCTATAATGCTCTTGTTATTATGGATGACAATAAACGAAGTTAATTTCGCTCATAATTCTTTTTCTGTAGCCTATATATAAGGAAGACTATATCTCCGTTTATATCCATAATTAAAGCATGCACAAAAATTGGTATAGTGTGGAAACCTGATATAGAGGAGAGTTGTTCAAATTTGATTTTAAGTTATGCATAAAAAATGGTACATAATCTCTATTCTAATTGTGTTGATTTTATATAAAAATGGATATCAATTGTCTTAAAAGTGCATGAAAAACTGATATACATACACAAAGTTGGTCGTTTTTGTTAGTTTCCTGGTCATTTTTGCCTTGTCATCAGTGCAACAATTTACGACTAATATTTTGTCTTTTTTTATGTATAGTGTGTTTTCAATGCAATTAATATTTTTTTTTTGGGTTTCTCACTCTAGTATCAGCGGTCAGGGAACTCTCCTAGTACCCTTACATCTAGAGTTCGAGCTGCGTGAGTGACTCTCCCAACAAACAATTTTTAACCTCCATCAAGTCTCGAACTCGAGACCTCATGTTGGGTGGTTAGGGTCCCTTACCACCCGACCGCATGCTTGTTGGTAATGCAATGAATATTTTAACACACTATTTTAGTGCTACATGCAGGTGGCATTTGTTTGATTGTACGTGCATATCAAAAGCTTATTCTTCAAGTTCTAGAAGTCGTTTGGTATTCATACCATATGCCTATCAGTTTTACCCATGTTCACATGTATGATCTATCTTTATGTAATATATTCTTATATCTATATCACACTGATGTATATACTTACCATTTGATATGAGATCGATATATTTTAATACCTCTCATCAAAAGTTATAAGTTTATAATAACTCAGTTCAGCTTATCTTCTTGTTACACATATATATAAATGGTTGTATTGTATATATACCTTTCAAAAACTGGGTAAATCACATGACCCCTATTTAACTAGGTCACCTTAATTATATTGCAACTAGCATACGGAGTATGTCATTTTCATGATAGCCAATTTTAGTTTTTCATCAGCAATATCTATTTTTTTGGGTTAAGTAGGGGGTTATCAGCAAATACAGTATTTTTTTGCTCTTTTCAACAACAATTCTATAATGATGAACTACTAAATAATGGTTGGATATTTTAATTCATTTTATTCCGAATATTTTGTAAAAATAAAGTCTAGCAAGAACTAATTCTTTACTGCACAATAATGATTTTATCCAAATCCAAAACCATGTCTTCAAATTATGGAAGCCTGATTACACAATCTTGTCTGTGGTTGGTTGACTTAACCCCATATATAATAATATAATTATAGTATTATACATTACACGCCACTAATCCATTACATAAAACGTGTAATTCTCATCATAATCGGAGTATTTATTACAAAGGATAAGCTCGACATAATATACTGTAGATCATATAATATATTCACCTTACCTAATCATATTTTGTAATCTTAGATTCATTCATATCGGGATAGGATAAAGGTTTGTAATCTTAGATTCATTCTCGGGATTTTGAAGAGGATAAAGGTTTCAGTGGTGACAAACATATTAAGTGTAAATATGTTCACAAGTAATAAATTAATATTAATAATTTAGACGGTTATATTAATAATACGACGATCGTGTCTATTCAGACCATTTTCAAAATAAATAATTAAAAACACAAAGTACACAAAAATAGTAACCGCGACTCACTTTAAAACTTTGAAATTGGGACGGCTTAGATTATAAATATTAACTCTTAAAATATAAACATTCATGCGATTCAAATTTATTTCGTATGCGAAAATCTAGGCCGAGAGGGGCAGTCTCGTAATAATGTGAGAAAACTGGGGCGAATACCACCACCGTATACATAAAAACAAGGTGTTGTTCAAAATCAATCCATATCCACCACCCGATCTTGCCCGATTCCGTAGGGAATTGCAAGATCCTCACAACCCCTCTATAAAACTCACCCTCAGATTCCGCCATTTCCAACACTCCAAAGTAGCTTCAGAGAATCAAAGAGATGATCAATTCACAACAATGCAACGCTCTCTAGAATTCAATTGACGCGGGAGGAGGCTTCAATAAACCAGAATGAGGTTCCTGTTCGAATGTGTAAGCTGCTACGGAACAGCTCGAATGGATTCAGCGACGGAGGAATCTTCGAAGACAACGGTGGAGGAAGCTGTAGCCGTAGTGAGATCGTCGTTGCGCAGGCGAGGCCGGTCTATTGCGAGGCTCGGTCCAGGCGATTGGAAGCCTTCGCTACACGCGATCGCTGAAGATAATGTTGTGGCTCCGGTCAAAGCTAGGGCGAATAAGGCGGTCGAGCAGATCAGGAGGAACGGGAAGCGGTGTGCCCCATCGGTTCATTCCCGCGCCCGCGGTGATAGCTACAGGTCAGATTTGAGCCTAATGCTTAGGGTTTCCTGATGCTTAGGGTTTCCTTTCAATTTGTTAATCTGATTTTAAAGTATTGGTTGTTTTGTATTGACAGTCGAGATCATCATATGCCAATGATTGTTGTTCCGACCTTCGCACCTACTCCATTTATGTTCTGATGCGGTGTTCTCTTAGATCTCTGTTGGAAGTTGTAGCCAATTTCATGGAAGGGAAGAGTAGTACTATAATTGTATTCCTGTTGTGTATATATTGTATACTATCATTAGAACAAGTTAATATTTCATATATATATGTAGAAGATTGAGTTTCTGAATGAGCTGATGCCAAATGGCTATTCTGTAAGTTTGTCCTATTCTGGAGTAATAACAGCTTTAAAGTTCATTAGTTGTGCTTTGTTCCTTTCCAAACTGCTGCACGAGAAATCACGAAATGATAAAGACTGAAAGATTTTGTGCTTGTGATTAAAAAGTATATACCAACACAAAAAGGTATGTCATTGGTACTTATACTGGTTATGATTAGCTATCACCAGCTCAGTTGCTGATCTTTCTCGGAACAGCTATGAATACTTCTTAACTTTCCTGTGATATCATTTCCACAGTTATGATCACTAACACATACAACTGAACTAATAAACTTTACCGTGATGTACTAATATGCTTTTTCATGTCTGCTCGTGAACTTCTTGATATTGTTTTCAACAAGCTGGCTACAGTTAGTATCAGGTTCAATTGCAACACAATCAAACAAGAAGTAACTCATTTTGGACTATGGAAAGCTTTAAGAGAAAAAGAACTATTGCAGGTCGGGATATTTTTTATTCTTGTAGTCGTAGGGTGTCTGAAGAGTGCTTGAGTTGGGGAATAGCATACTCTCATTTCATTTCAGAGCAGAAAGTTTCATACTTAGTTTAGTATTGGACCATAGATTTCTCAAACTGATTATATCCGTATCATGCGTCTAAAGCAGGGAAGAAGGAATGAGTATGAAAGGCACAAACTTATGGCATTGAATCAGCGCCAGAAATTGGCAAGACTTTATTTTGCTGTAGCATCCATTCTTTGCTACTCTATTTATTTACTTGTCATGGTTAACTCCAGATTTTGTCATTCTTTTGTGTGTTCAAAACTTCAAATTATGTCATTCTATTCTACTCTATTCGTTTGCTGTAATTAAGCTAGAGTTTGTGTTTGTAAATAACATTGCAGAGCATTTGATTGTGCAGGTGTCGGTTTTATGACAATGAAAGTCAGATCAAGGAAATGCAAGAGCAAATGAAAGAACTTGTTGGTCTGCTATGTCAAAGTGAAGCGCGCAGGAAGGAAGTTGAGAAGGATATGAAAATTAGAGAGCAGGCTGCGGCTATGGCTCTTGCCACATCAACTTCGTTCAGATCATCTCGTTTTTTAAACATGAAATACCTTAGTCTCTAGTGATTGAGGGTATTTTATAAAAAGAAAGAGTCAATCATGTACATTTTTCATCCTGCAGGGTAATTCTCAAGGTTCACTGAAACACTTGGCAGACGATATAAGTGATCCACTGTCTACTCCAGGCATAGTTAACGGTTCAATTAGGGAAAGCTCCTTCACTAGTTCCTGCATCCACAAATTGCTGCTAAATTAAATTCTCAATATAAGTTTATTTTCCACTCATTTTGGGTCTTACTTGAGTCTTACTTGAGTCTAGTGGGCTTTTACTTAGCCCAACCTTTTTTCAATATTAGAAAGTAACATCATTAACATGACATAGCTACAAAAGTAACATCATTAGAATATGTAAAGTAATATGATTAGGACATAACCAAAATTGTAGCACCATTAGGGCCCGTTTGGTATTGATATCTAGATATCAGGTATGAGTATGAGATATCACTCATATCCATATCTGCGTTTGGTATAATCAGTATATCGATATCAATTTGATATATGTTGTTTGGTATGAGCCAAGTATATCAGGTATGGGTATCGAAATGATTTTAGAGTGTGTTTTTGTGTGTTTTTGATATCCCTAAAAAACTTGGTATATCAAAGATATCACCCATAAACATACCCGATATCTCATTTTCGATTTCTAGAATATCTGTTAAATTTTATTAGTTTTGAAGACATCTATAATGTTGTGACAAGTTTATATAATTTCTAATCTAGAATAACAATTTGTTTATTAATTAGTATGTTTGAGATATGTTATATATGCAGTACGATTAGGTTTTATAATACAAAATATAAATATCTAAATGTTTATCAAAAAGTTAATAAACATTTTTTGATAAAGTGATGAACATATGTTCTTCAAATTACTAGTAAACCTTCGTAATATCTATCATATGAAGATATTTATACCGGAAACTTTCCCTTAATATGAATTAGAAAAACCGTTTCATATTATCATGTTATAGTATTCTTTTACATCAATTAAGTTACACTAGTATATAAACATAGAATTTAGGTAGTACATCCTCTTAGTTGTAAACAATAAAAACTAGGGCCCAAAAAACCCATTAGTACAATCATCTAGATGATCAGACCCCATGAGATTCCAAATCAGTAACCTCTTCCACCAAACCAGCTTCTTTAATCTCTTGCAACATCTTCAAAACTTGCCACATTGTAGGCCTCCTCTCAGGCAACTTAACCCTACAAGCAATTCCCACTTCCAATAACATGGCCAACCTACTCTGTTCTTCCCCATCCTCATCCAACACTGCCCTTGTGTTCCTCACCCACCTAACCATATCTTTCACCGCCACGTAAGGATGCTGAGCTGGCAGCTTACCTGTCAGAAGCTCCAGCAACAGAACCCCGAACGCGTACACGTCAGACTTTGGTGTCGCTTCGTGGGTCGACCTTACGATTTCCGGGGCCTTGTATCCGTATAAGTCTGGGTCGTCTTCGTTTTTTGCTAGGCTCGTTAGGCAGTAGTCGGTGAGACGAGCCTCGAAGTCCGAACCGAGTAGGACGTTGGAGGATTTGAGGTTTCCATGGACAAAACTACAAGCTTGGTGAATGTAGGAGAGGCCTTGTGCCACATCTTCTGCTATTTTTAAGCATGATGTCCAATGCAAAGGTTTTGTTCTTGCTAATTCAAAACCTGCTTGTATTAAACAAGTACTAATATATAACCCAACATTGTAAAAAGCTGGAAAATATACAATGTCAAAAGGTCTAAAGTTTCTACCTTTTTTACCCATTTCATGCAAAGTTATAATCTTACCATGCATCAAGCAACCCGATGAAATGAAATAAGTGGTACTTCTCGACCATATTAGCTAGATCTAAGACTTGAAAACTTATGAAGTTTCATGTCTAGAAATTCAAAGGATCGGAAATTTGTTGGGTCATCCTTTGTTTGAAATCTATGTTTTTAGCGACTCTAAAACCTATTGAATCTTTTGGTACATTATATTGTTTGGTTAAAATTACCATGAATGAGAGAGAAGACGCTGCCATTAGGGTGATAATCATAGACAAGAAGGCTCTCTTCTTTCTCGTGAAAGTAGGCCCGAAGTGGGACGAGATTGGGGTGTCTAAGCCCGCCCACTAATCCGATGTGACGCAGAAACACCTCTTTCCCTAAGCCGGCCAGCTTTGTACCGTCGATCCTCTTCACGCACACGATCCTACGAGTCTCATGAAGCAAGGCCTTGTAAGTCGTCCCCACTGTTCCCCTCCCAAGCATCTCCGCTGACGCCTTCATTAGCTGATCCACTGTATATGGAGGCGCTTCCCCCGCGAAGAACAGAAGGCTACCGCTCTTCGCCAGCAGCTTTATCCCTTCCTCCACCGTCTTCACCTTCTCCTCCTTCTCTTCCTCCGTCCTCATTACCTGTACCAACCCGATTTAATCAATCAATCTGTATATAATATGTGTGAGACTCTCCAGTGGAGGAAGGGATCATAAAAGCCACCATCCCACATTTCACTGTTTCAATGAGAAGAAACCAACATTACCTCTGCCACCACCGCCGCCATGTCCCCCGCCGCCGACCCCCCTCCGAACGCACTCCCGCTTCTGCTCTTCTCCTTCTGCCGCCTTCTCTTAATAGCGACCGCAACACAGATCAACGAACCTATTGATGCCAAAACTCCCGTCCAAAACCCTAGAAACACCATTTCGCGACGATGGTGGTTTCCATCATTAATCCCGCCGTCGTGAGCCAGCTCCGCTCCCTGCAATTTTAAATGAGAGTTTCAAATCGTTACTATATTATAAAGTGCTTTAGTGATAAACATCTTATGCAACCATGAAACTACCAATGTTATCGGTTGTACACGACATTCTCGATGTACGATCTCTCCGCAAAGCGAAGGGTTCAAACCGAAAGCTCCGGACCCGAATTTCCTGAAAACCGCGGTGACCGGAACATCGCCGGAGAGATTGTTGCCGGTGACGTTGAAATTTAACAAGCTAGACTGGTTCAACGCAGGAATGGAGCCATTGAACCGGTTAAACTCGAGCAAGATAGACCCGATCCGGTCGAACCGGGTCAACCATTTAGGAACCGGACCGGTTAGGTTATTGTAGCCCAAATCGAGTGTCCTGAGTCGGTGGAGAGACGAAATCGACGGCGGAAAAAGGCCGGAGAACGAATTGTGCCTTAGGAAGAAGGATTTGAGGTTGATGAGGGTAGATAGATCAGGAATCGGGCCTGTGAGGGAATCGTTTTGGAGACTCAGTACTCTGAGTTGGTCGAGTTTCGTGAGCGAGTTAACGGCGAAAACACCTCCAAGAGAGAGATCTTCGATAACGAATTTGACGACTTTGTTGTTGGACAGGCATTGGACTCCCGGCCATGTGCAGTGAGAGGAGGAGAGGTTGAAGAAGAGGAGGTTGTGTAAATCGGATTTGGATTTGAAGCGGAGGAGAGCTTGAGCGTCAGATGCGGAGATTGAATGGAATGTAGAGAGGAGGAGGAAGAAGATGAAGATGGAAGATGGGTTGTGCATTGTTTGGGTGACTGAGGTGAAAACGAGGAGATGTGGAAGTGGGTTGAGTGGAGTTGCAGAGTATTAATGGAGGAAGAAGAAGAGGACAAAGGTTATGTCAGGGAAACGGGACGGAGGTTGACGATGATACAGTTGAGGAGAAGGAGCTTTTGATGAGAATCACGTGCCGGAGATGGAAGTCACGTGACAAAGATGAAATGTATACAGAGCTGAGTTCTATACACGCTTCTTCTTTCTCACTTTACAGGTGCAATCCAGGTAAATTGTGATCTACATTCAGGAAAAACAAAGTTCTGTTTTAATGTTTTTTAAAGTGATTTGCATGTGTAGTTCACTGTGCATCTAAATTACCCGAAAAACTATAACGCACATTCAATGTTGCGTGTAATAAACTATAACAAACTATAACGCATACTCAATGTTGGGCGCAATTACAATGCGTCTAGATGTTCAGTTTGAGCACATTTGTAATACGTCCAAATTAGACTGGTTTTTAAGCAATTTGAAGGCTTAGGCTCAGGACGGGTGTGGTAAGGACTTCAATCGGTCCGCCCGGGCGCGTTTCGATTATGCCCAGAAACGGATGCAGGGTATAATATATCGGGTGCGATGTCAAACGCCCATAATCTATACATATTATAAAAATAAAACGTTGTTATGACATATATGACATATCCTCTTACGTTTAGTTGACCTATACATGAAGATTTAAGCTATAACACCTCATCAACCGTGCCATAACACATGCTACTTATAATCCTAAATTTATTTAATATTTTGTTGAAGCTGTATAGTGCAATGCATTTCCATTATTTTTCTTGTTCATGATAAGAACATAGGGTTGAATAATGGGTACACCACAGTGGGTTGAAAAAACTTTAGACTGAGATCTCCAGAGTCTCATGTTTCCGAAATCCCAAATAAGAATGGGCTACTATAGCTTCCATTTTGGGCTTTTGAGTTTGGATCCAGCCCAACCAGCTTCGTTGAACTTGAAAGGAGGACTCACTGATTTATACAATCAGTGACTTCCGGAGTATTATTTTGCAACCGATATGAAGAAAATAAGGCATGATGATGTGATGATGGTTGACATATAGTGATAAAGAAAGCATTCTAAACTAGCTTCTCTAGCTTAAAATAAAACGTTAATAAAAATAGCATTAAAAAGGTTGGAAATGGTTATTCCAACAGTATGACTCGTTTCAACAAAAAAAATGTACAGTACTTTTTTTTATAGAAATAAACATAGTACTTTTGGTTATAAGAGTGTGTACAAAAGTTGGAAATTATATTATTCAGATGGCTCATTTTAATAAAAAAAATATAGCTAAAAAATGATTCACTCATAAACATATATCAACGTACAAATATAAGAATGCGTATTCGCTTGTATATTGATGGAGCGTGCTATTTTACAACACGAGCATTCTAATGTATTGTGTCCAAGCAACCATGCAACTAGATCACATAATGTTAGACATCGCATGCAAACATAGGGGTTGCGATGCTATTAGGCAACACGCTGAAAGCAAGAAGCATTATCATCTGCTTCGTGTCCAATCACGAAGATGCACCTCCTTTTTGTATGCCCCGACCAATACGAAGTTAGCGAATGGAGATCTGGGCAACATCTGGTACCAACTTCTGAAACACCTCCCCCTCACTATAATACTTCTCTCCCTTCCTCATAAAGGGATTGGAGTTTTGGCTCCTGAATATATACAAGGAGCTAGGAGCGTGATCACTTGTATGGAATCCGTGATTCAAGATCGAGCGTGATCACTATGTTTATTTCAATTAGCGCTACATGAGATAGATCACGGGCGCTTAGTCTTACCAAGTTCGTTCAATCGTCTTATCCTCCTCCCATTATTAATACCGCGTTTTATTATTTGTTGATCATATAATGTTGTTAGTATTTTAGTAGGTCGATAAATCTCGAACTCTACTTTACACACTAGTATAAATATTTGACATCAAAGACAATAATGTGTTTCAATAAGTCATCACTTGAACCGCCCATGTAAAATGACTTTTTACAAGTAGTTAGGCCAAGAGCAATACTCCGTATCTGATTATATTTTGGTAGTGATCTCCTGGAAAACGAACGTGGATTCCCGTATATTATCATTATGAAAGTTGTGGGAGTTGAGATATTGTCCGCCATGTCCATTATCAGCTACTCCTTTCGTCTCATATTGTTCTTCCTATTTTAAATAGTGTATACTATTTATGGTTGAAGAAAATCTTCTCGTTTTGTGTTGATATATAAGAACATATATAGTCATGTGGGGTCTTGTTTGATTCGCATTAATGTGTAATTTAATAATATCAAATTTTAATTATTTGTATTAACATACAAGTAGAGATATTAAGGATACAAAACATACCTCGACAAATGTATCACTGAAGAAATGAGAAGAACATTACGGAAGGGATGGAGTATTATCATTCATTGACACATTTGATAATGTGTCACTCTTCTGCCTCATAATCGTCTCCTTCTGCTAAAAAAACTCCTAAAGTAATAAATTGTGCAACGACTCTCTCAACAAGTAAAGTAAAGTATGTGCAACGACTCTCTATATAACGATTACTCTTATATTTAATCGTTATATAGAGTTTATTGATGTTGTCCGAAAATATTGACCTATTGAAATACAAATACTCCCTCCGTCACAAAATATAAGAGACATTTGGTTTTGTGACACTATTCATTAGTTAAGAGAATCTTCTCGTTTTCTTCCAATGTGTAGGAACAAATATAGGCATGTGAGATCTTGTTTGATTCGTCTCAAAGAGTACTTTGACAATATATAAAAATTATAATTTTGTCATAGTATATTTAGAGATATTAACGTTACAAAACGCGTCTCGACAAATGTCCCTTATATTATGATAGAAGTTTGTGAGCTAACAAGGAAACACGATGATGACAACAATGGAAGAAGAGCAAGATTATTGAACGAGCTTGGTGAAACGAGATGTTTATGATCTTTGTAATTTAGCGCGTTAAATGATAGACAACGAGAGTGTAGTTTGAATTGAGTTTTTGTATTAAGAGAAAGACTGACTTTTTCCGGCCCTTTAATCCCACACCCGGTTTTTTATAACTCGCACCCGCTTTGGACGCATCCCGAGTGCGTTCAATTTTTTTTTTTAAACCGGGTCAATCTTTTTTTTTGCCGTCAAAATTTAAAAAAATCCGGTTTAACTTGGGCGCATCCTGGGTGCGCCCAAAACTGAACCGGGTTTTTTTTTAAATGTTTTGGACGCATCCGGAATGCGCCCAAAGCGGGTGTCAGTTATAAAAAAATGGGTGCGGGGTTTTTCTCCGTTTCCTACATGAAGCGCTATCTCTCTCTTCATTTTATTTGTTTACATGCTTTACAACGCAACGTGTTAGCGCATTCATATGAGATAAGGAAAATAACATTTTTATGCTAGCCAACATCCACGTCCTAGTTCATAGATTGATCGTGATGAACCACTTATCTAGATGAATATCGGAACGATCATGATGCAGGAACCTCAATCTTGAATCTCGGGAACCATACACATAACAACACTCCTAGCTCTCATGGGTTTGGGATCTAAAAGTTCGATCCCTCTTTTGAGGAGGAAAAAAGGGTATTCATAGTGACGGAGAGGTGTTTATGTCGCTCGAGCCACCTCTTACGATTAAACGGGACTAAGGAATGTTCTTTCTTGTAGCCCGCTAAATAACAATATCAATGACATTTTTATTTACCAGCGCTGAGAGGAACTTAAACTTGAGTTTGTGCAGCAATTCACCTAAAGTGCTATCTGCCAGTTTTTGGGTAAATACCCGAATTGAAGATAGTTTTTTAAGTTAATAAACTAGTTTATTAACTTATATGGAAATGCCCTATCTTCGTTAAAAACTCTTTGCTGATGTGGCGTTCCAGTGGTCCCCATCTCCCCATTCCCTTCTTGCTGGCGTTAGAGCAGGCGGCGACGAACTGAGAGGCACGGGAGCCGGAGGAGAGCTGATCGGCGCTACCTTGAGAGCGGCAACGGAAGCCACAACGAGAGCCACGCCGGGAGCCGCAACGGGAGCGGTGGACTTCTCTGGAGCGGCGACTGGAGCCTTGGCCGGAGGAGAGGAAGTGGGAGCGACTGAGGCGGAAGGAGAAATGGTCGGCACCGGAGTCGATTGTGGAGGTGGGAGCTTTGGTGAGTAACAATGGCGTTGGCTACAGCAACAATGGTGCTAGAAAGTGGGGCCTACGTCTAATATTATTAAATATTTATAATTATTAACCTAGCTAACTGAACTATAAATACAATTAATTATATTATTAACCTAACTAATTAGACCGTCAACAATATCATTAAAGTGTCAACACTACTTGTTAATGTCAACAACATTAATACAATTATACAATTGTCAACAAAATAAAACCGTCCCACACATAAAATAAAATTGTCAACATAAAATATACCTGTCAACAACGTAAGAACGAAGTGTCAACATAACTATTTATCTGTCAACACCTCTAATAACTTGTCAACACCACTAATAACTTGTCAACAACACATAAATGAAGTGTCAACACCACTAATAATTTTTCAACAACACAACAAATGACTGCCAACACTTCTAATAATTTGTCAACAAGACATTAAATAAAGTTGTCAACAAGGCACTAAATAAAATTGTCAACAAGACACTAAATAAAAGTGTCAACAAGACACTAAATAAAAGTGTCAACAAGATACTAAATAAAATTGTCAACAAGATAATATAATTGTCAACACACTAAATAGATTTGTCAACAAGATTATCTAAATTGTCAACACAACATGACTAATGAAACTGTCAACACACGAAATAAAAAAATGTCATCAAACTAATTAAAATTGTCAACAAGATTATCTAAATTGTCAACACAACATGACTAATTAAATTGTCAACATAATTAAATAAGATTAACTAATTTGTCAACAGTAATAATAAATCTATCAATAATACTAATGAATTTATTAACAATACTTATAAATTGTCAACAAGAGTAATACTAATAGAGATGTTCAACAATATACAGTAATAATAATAAACTTGAACACTGCAATACTACAGTACTTTAAAAGTGTGTTCAAGATTGACTCACCACTTTTAATTTATATAAAGAATACAAATTGATTAAACTACGACTAAAATTGTAGTGTCCGACTTTTGGGAAAAGTGCTTTTGCAGGAATAAGTTGCAGGAGTAAAATTGCAGTGTTCGGAACAGAGGCGGAAAACGTGACTTGGAACGAAGAAGGAACGAGGTCGGCGACAGAGGCGACGGAGCGAGGCAGGCTGCAGAGGCAACAGAGCAAGGCCGACGACAGACCAAGGTCAGTGATGGAGCCGACAGAGCAAGAGGAGGCTGGCGACGGAGCCGACGGAGCAAGAGGAGGTTGGCGACGGAACCGACGGAGCAAGAGGAGGCCGAAGACGGAGGGGTGCAAATCTGGAAACGAAGTGGGAGAGGAGGCCGGGGAGTTTGAGCTCGTGTACATTTGGGGTGGGTGAGATAGGGGTATTTACTTAGTCTTTAATAAAGATGTTTACTAATTTAAATTTAAATTTAAAGAGGTGTATTGAACACAAATAGTTGGTGGTATATGTTTCTTGAGATACTTTCCTAATGTTTGCTTAGTTTCTTAATCTCTCATGCTTTTACGACCGCCATATATTAATAAAATTAATTTATACGAGTTAAATAATTGGATGAACAGTCAAATATAATCAAAATTATACATCCCCACACACTACAAATTCCAAGACACTGCGCGACCAATTTACAATAATATCATGCCCGGCCCACGTAGAAACAACTCAATATAATCCATTTGTTTACAATTTCCTTCCCTATGGATTCTTCGTGTAACCAATAAACTAATCGAAGAAAAGTTGCTCAAGAAACCGGCGAGATAGCGACGACTGACTTCGTCTCAAATTGACACCATTAACCTTTCTTTATGCTCTTTAAAATATTCATTTATCAATCAGTTATTCTATCAACCGATCCATGGCTTTGCAATGAACCAGCGCAAAAAAGAGGATGAAGAAATCAACTTAACAAAAAAATATACAACACAAAAAAGCAAGATCTCAATGAGACGAGATCTTGAATCCACGAAATCAACGGCTAAGATGATTCGAGGACGAAGGGAGAAGCTGCATCTACGTCCGCGACAGGATGAGAGTGGTTGTGTTCGCCTTCGTATGTAACGGTCAACATGGACGGGTCGTCTAAGGCTCGCTCCACTTGCTTCCTCGCCGGACAAGCTGACCCGCTACTGCACCTATAGTAACCTCTGCACGTTAACACATTAGACTAGCTAAAGTTGATTTCGTAGCTGAAATTAAAAATGACTTAAATAGCTAAATTTTGATAAAATTAAAAGTCCGTGTTCGAAATAATAGCTAAAATGTTATAAAAAGGTTCACGGTGAAATTACTTGGCTATTAAAATTGTCCATAATGTTCATCATCTACACTACTAAAATTAACCAAATTTCGACTTGGCTTAAAATTCTTCTTTCACATTCTGCTAACTTAAACCGTTACGTGTATAGTTAAAAACGTAAATACAGGAACATGCGGAGGGTAATTTCGGCATAGTAAAAACCTGGGGTGAGGAGATCCCTTGATGAACTTCTGGCCATACTTCCGCCATGTGAAGTCGTCTGGAGGTACATTCGCCCACGAATAATCATCCGTCGGCGTCGGATGATTCGTCAACTTCATACTCACTGCCGGTATTCTAAGCACCATCCTCCTCATCCTCGACTTTCTGCAATCACTCAACCAAATCAAATTCACACAACACAGATCTACAGTTTCGGATCTCAAATTTCGCGAGTTTTATACCTACAATAAGTGCAATGGCAACGGCCAGATCCATTCCCTGCGCTGCAATTCCGCCTCACCGCCGCCGTGCACGCGGCTGGAGGCTTCCCGGTCGGCGGCGCGTTAGGCATGATTGTGATTTGAAATCCGGGACGCGTAAGGCATGAGTTGTTGTTGTTGTTTGATGGAGAAGACGATGCGAAATTGATGGTGGTTGAAGAGACTAGATTCGCTCTTGTGAGAGTCGTTGAGTGTGGATTACTCTCTAAAATCGAAATCGGACTCGGATCTGACTTTTCTTGAATCAATTGCGGTTGCAGATCTGACTTTTCCGGAAGCGGTTGCGGTTTCGGATCTGACTTCTCTGGAGGCTTGGGACGGTGACGGAAGCGAGCGTGTCCGGTTAATTTTTGGCGATCGAGCAAGGTTATGAGTTTTCTGAACTTCTGGACTGCGAAATCGGCGACAGGTTTGTAATCGTAGTGTAAGGGATGTTGTTGTTGTGGGGAGAACATACGGATTAGCGTTTCGACGCTCTCGAGGCCGGCGGTAGCGGCTTCGTGGACGGCTTTCTCTTGCATGGTCACCGGAAAATTGTTGGTTATTGGCTTGTTAGGACTACTACTACTACTACTACCTATTATAACCGCCATGACTGAAGCTTGGTGTTGTCTGAAAATGTGCAGTGTGATTGAAACACCATTAGATCAATTAAGTGTTGATGAGGACTTCCGGAGCTAACAAAATATGGTGAGCTGAATTTATAAGTATATGGAGATTTGGGGAGAAGATCGGCGTGGGGTGACTCAATTGAACTTGTATCAGCTCTTTGATCTGCCGTCTACAGCATCTCCCAATGAATGTACACCACGTTGTTCCTTATATAAAAATATTAAAAAGATGACAAGCTACTCGTTACAACAAGAAAAATAAATCGACCCCTAACCTGTAAATTGTAATGACCCGATCAAAACTCGATTTGACCCGTTTTTAACCCGTTTTTTTAGAAGGTGTAATTTTTTCTTCAGTATTTATATTTTTGCAAATATATTCGGACATTTTATCCGTTTGCAAAGTCTACTCATATCCGATAATTAATTTTATATTGTCTTATAAAACCAATGATTTTATAGTTAAAAAATTGATCGAAACCATCAACAAAGACTTCATATCAGAACAAATCAATCAACGACAAACTCTAAATGCATGAGGACACCAAAATAATCGAAGATATTGTATCCGCCGAAAAGTATAATAAAACACAAATGCTAGACAGAATTTCAAAAAAATACGCTAAATCATTACCTCATTCACTCATTGACCGTGCTTTAATCCATTTTTAATCACCCCTTAAAAATGCGGCGATGAGCAAACACTAAGGGTTTGTTTGGTGGATTGATTTATAAAGTGTTTGTTGTTTATAAATGGTTTATTATTGATAAATATGTTTGGTAAAAAGTAAGTTTTTATTGAGATTTGTGTATTTTATTTAAAAAGTGTGAGTGATAAAAAAATGTAAAATAAAAAAGTTTACACGGTAATCGAAATCATAAAAATAAATTTTTTTTTTTAAAATAGTTTATAAACTAATTGTCAAACCAAAATTTGAAATAGCCAGTCAAAAACAAATGGGAAAAGATGAGCAATCGGATTTCAGACGTCGGTGAAATCGGCCGGTGAGTTGACCTTTTTTTTTATTTTGTTTAATGAGAAAGTTCTATAATTAAAAAAACATACCACATCTTATCAATTATTATCAATATCATTGTTTATATATAATTATTTGTTACTGAAAGCAGGAAACTTCGTGAAAGAATACTGTTCTAAGTCACATGGGATCAGGGCTTCAGGATGATACTCTTGTGATTAAATACGTCGTTTTATTGTGGCATTGGTTCAAATCAAATGCTTAATGAACACTTTGAATAATTAAATGCTAAATCAGATGTATCAGATGTTCATTGGAATAGAAAAGGTAGTCAATATTGAATTTTGCTTCAGATTGTAGCAAAGTACTGTACCCTTGATTTGGTTTGATTTGGTTTGATTCGGTTTGATTCTTTAATAACTCCACTTATCAGATTTCATTTGTTAATTATTTTATGTTACTAGATACGGGAAATTACGTATTTTTATATGTGATTTAATATAGTTACGCATTATTTGTTAATATTTTTGTTGTCGTTACCAAATTTGTTAATATTTGTAATTATAAGTATTTTCGATTCCCTTATATTAGTTTTAAAATATAATAATGAAATAAGGTTGTCATGAGAGAAGCTTACTCAATACTTTATTTTATTTGACAACATGTTTTTCTAATATTACACGCATTAACTTAATTTGTGACTTAATCAAGTTTCTAACATAACATAGATGCCTTCTAAATAAGCTAATACTATAATTTATTTATTTTACCATAATTCTAAGAAATATTAAATTAGAATAAGATAATTAATTAAGAAAAATTAAAAAACTTAAATGGATTTAGAATTAATTAGATTTCAGAGATCATTAATTAACAGAAGTATCAACTCAAAATAGGCAAAGAATCTAGAACCACCTTCGTCACCTTAATTGATGATGTTACAATAAAATTTCTTGAAATAAATATGCCCTTGCTCCTGGGAGAAATCCTTGTAAGTCAAATATATATACATAATCTTTTAAACATACATATGGGAAAAAAGAAGCATTTATGCATATTTTCAATGTTTCACACTGCGTGACAAATATAACTGAGTCTGCAACCCTCGGATGTTCATTATGACCCGAGGAAAGCACATACTTGAGATTAAAACGCACACGTTTTTTGAAGTCAACACAATAAAATCGTTTGTGTTCAAATATCATAACATGCACAATAAACTCACATGAAACCGAGGTCTAAATTGCAGCCAACTCATGCAAATGTTAACGAAAATATTCCAATAATCAAATATACATGGATAACCGATCCTATGCGGAAATGGGATCACTCATTATCAGCAATGCAAAGCCTCCTTTCCTCTAATAAGAACAATATTATGAATTAGTGTTTATTTCATCGTCAACCCAATAAAATGTGAATCTCCATGGTACAATTGTGAACATAAACCTTGCCTCTATTTCAATCAAACGGAGAAATCAACACAAATTAACATTTCAGTGAATCAAAGTCTATCAATCTCCAAAGCAATTACAGTGCATTTGCATGAGAACAACATCGTACTGTATATAAGTAGATACAATGTAATCAAATATAAATTTAACAAAGTAATCAAATATTAATTTAAATTTACAGTATACTAAAATTTGATTTTATAAAAAGAGAATAGGAATTTATCATTGTAAATATAAGTTTATAAATATAAGATAGCTATTTATATACTCAAAACTCTTATCATTTAATATATTTTATGTATTTTAAAACTACACATGAATCCTTCTTATCATTGGTCAAGATGAATTATTTCATCAACGATTTCTACACTTGCGTTACGACAACGCTGCGACACAATGCTTTTTTTTTTTACAAAACATAGCAACGATGAGCAACACCATCATGTTTCTATTCATCCACCCAACAATGTAAAAAGAATCATATCAATACAATATACTATCTTGATATCATTACACTTATGTATGACGATGATACGAAACACTATCATGAATGTATCCATCCATCCATAATGATATGGATTACCGGGGCCTTCATAAACCAAGGATTTAATTTTGGAGAAGAAAGGTTCTGAGCAAATTAAAATCATCTAAAAATGGGGATAGTTTTTAAAGTATTTGCAAGCATGACAAATAAGAATGGGGATAGTTTTTAAAGTATTTGCAATGCATGACAAAATATGTTATTTATGTTATTTTGGCCTTGTTTTACTAAATAAATCTTGAGATCACAAATGTTTCAGCTTTTGTTTACAAAAGCAACAATACTTTAAAGATACCTCTACACAAATACCTGGATAACCTCTACATAGAATTCAATACCTGGATTAATGAAATAAATGCCTATTCAATTGAAAATTGGCATAAATCAATACCCGCGTTAGGAAAGCTGTGAGAATTGCAATAATGTCAACAGTCCAATCTAACTACGCTACCAAAACTCGCATTTTAGGAAGAACATTATACACCAAGATCTATTACATTGAGATCAATTTGTATTGGGCCTGAAAAGAGTCATCCTGCTATACAAAAAATGAACAACAAAAAATAGATCTTCACACCCAAGAAGGTTCAGGATCAAGTCTAGAACTGGTTATTGGTGTATTTGATGGATATTGAGCAAACCATGGGTGGAAAGTGGAAAGTAAGAATGATCCACAATTGCAGTTCAAATAGTGACCTATTCTATTTAATAATTCAACAACATAAAAAAACATCTTGATATTTTTTCCTAGCACTACGGCCAATGGGGAAGTGAAATCAGTTGAGAATGGGCAAGCACCAATAAGTATGTTAAGAATCAGTAGATGGCTCAGAAAAAAGTGATTGTTGGACTAACCTGAACGTTTTGCTATAAAACTCAACATAAAAAAACATCAGTTGAGACATGCTCCTTTTCGGCTTCATTTTTTCTTTCGATGTTCTCGGCTATGGGTTTTTGCTCAGATTCTGTTGGAAATCAAAGAGTAATTAAGCTATGTTTAAGGAGAAACATAACAAATGACAAACTTGACAGTAACTAAGATTTACTATTCGACGGATCATCAACTTGAATTCCTGCAGCAATTGGTGATTCAGGTAAACTAATAATGCTGATGGGGTCACTTTTTGAAGACTCTAATTTAAGATCAATATCTTTCCAATTAAGCTCCTCTAATCCATGTCCAACAGGAGCAATTAATGTAGATGGAGTCTCATAATATTCGATGGAATCAGAATGAGATAGCTTGGGTTTTTGCTCAGATTCTGTTGGAGCTTCAGTATTTTTTTTATCAGAAAGCACATGATCTAGCAATACAGATGGAAATAAAATAATAATTAAGCTAAGTTAAAGGAGAAACATAGTTAGTAACACTAAACTAAGATTTACCATTGGATGGATCATCAACTTGAATTTCTGCAGCAATTGGTGATTCAGGTAAACTGTTGCTGCCGATGTCTAATTTAAGGTCAATATCTTGCCAAATAAGCTCCTCCAGTCCATGTCCAACAGTTAATGTAGATGGAGCCTCATTGGATTCGATCGAATCAGAATGAGACAGCTCGGTTTTTTGCTCAAATTCTGCTGAAGCTTCAGTATTTTTCTGATCAGAAACCAGATGATCTAGCAAGACAGATACAAATCATTGAGTAAGCAAAGTTATAGGAGAAACATAACTAATGACACTAAATTCAGATCTACCTTGAATTTCTGCAGGGATTGGTGATTCAGGTAAACTGCTGGTGCTGATGGGGTCAGTTTGTCCAATCTCCACAAAGTTTAATTTCAAATACTATTATTTCATAACATTTAACTTACAAAACCTAAAAATTCAAGAGCAAGGGTAAAATGTTTATTTCACAAAGCATGAACATTTACCATAACACATTTTACTTGAAACTCATATTTAAGGGCATAGCAAACCATACCTGAGAGGAGAGAGCTGAAGCCACAAATGGAGATGTATATGTCAGAAGAAATGAATAAAACATAGGAGCCACCCCACAAAATAGCAAGTCCATGCTTCTTTGGGAACTCAAGAAGAGCCCAATGTTGTAGGCCTGCAGCCATCTGATAAGAAACAAGCTAATGAATTCATGCTCTTTGTAAAACCCAGCTTGTCAAAATTAATACCTCAGGATACTTAATGGACAATGTTGGGTGGTTTTTGTATGCCTCTGGGACAAGAATCATCAGAGCTTCCTCTTGAGTACGACCACTCCTTATAAGCAACTGCGGAGATATAAGAAAGAGCAAAACTTTCAATTTCTCAACAACCAAGAAATATGAGTTAACCAAGAAAAACAGTAAACTGTCTAAGAGTATGTAGGTTATGGAGTAAACCCATATCAAATATGACCATCTCTTATGTGTGTGAGAATCCATCACATATGCAGCAAACCAATACAATGAAGGACTGGCCGATAAGAACCGTGTGGAAACATGTCAATTAATTAGCATTAGAAATACTTTCTATATAGTTCCAACATGCAAACGAAAATAATACTTGTGTGATATCATTGATCTGCCCTCAAAAATATATCATTAGAAAACTATTGGTATATCATTAGAAAACTATTGGTATATCATTAGAAAACTATTGGTATATAGTTGTGTAGCGCTACATATTTTTCCTTTTAACAATTCACTTAAGAAACTGGTATTGGCTATTGACATTTCGTGCTTCGACAATAGTGTTTTTAGGAAAGGTAGATCATATACCTGCAAAACCTCACGATCTGGCAGATTAGCAGAACGAAGATCAGGTGTTTCAGAGATCCAGCCCTTGACTTTTGGAGAGTCAGGACTATATGATTCTTTAGTATACATATTTCATGTGCTCAAGTCATCAGCTTCTCCTGGATATAGTTCATCCAACCAAGACGGTTTATCTACTTCTCCAGCTTTCCCGAATGTGATGGAGAGCATACCAACTACAAGCAGACGCTGTTGAACACAGTCAAAATCTAATAAAGAATTTCATTCCCAGTTCAGCCATCAAATACGCATAACAAAATCTATTTGATGTGAAGCTAGAGGCATCGACAACAGTTGAAGCAATATATCGAGCACAATGTCATAAAGCACACAAAATTTCAATTCAAAACATAGATATGGAACTCGCCATTTTTTTTCTGGATCGATAATTATTTTTCAATCACTCCCCCCATGCAAAGCCGCAACGACTTACAGAAGTGCAATTCTAGTTATCAAAACAAAGAGTATAGACAATAATCAAATAAGGAAAGAATGAACAACAATAATCGATAATTTGTGTAGAATTTATCAATGTTATCTAGACGTATGAATGAGTGAGAAAAATCATCCAATAAGGAAATGAAGTCACACCTGAGAGAGTAAAAACATTAAAACAAATAGCCAAGCTCACATAAAAAGATAACACCTACTTAATAAAGAATCATGATATTTTAAATGAGAAGCAAGAACCTTACATGTCATATATTTGATTTACATTCTCATACAACATCAAAATTCCATGACACAACATTCAAAGGCTTCGTCCAACTTGATATCAACATTTTAGCAGGGAATGGGCTCCCTAAAGACAATACATGGTGAACAATAGAAAAAGATAAGTAATTAAGGCATCTTAATAGATTCCCAATCTAAGATATTTAGGTAAGTGACTCTAACGAATCTACCAATGAATCTGATTAATGTAAAATATAATCAATAACCAACCGTTCAAAATACTTCGGATGGTTCCTTTCGGGATTTTCCAATATCTTCTTCAAATTGAACTCATTGACACGTTCTATGTCTATCACAAATAAAAAAAAAACCTTTCCTCTCTAGAGCAACCCCTAGTAATCTGTAAAAAAGAAAAGAGACAATTTTCATAAAAATTATGCTAAAACTGAAAGTGCTATTGATTGTTTGGATAGTTTAGCTGTGGGGTATATATTCATGTGCTTTACTATTTAATCAGGCTTGATGAAGTCTAGCGGCTTAAGATAATGAGTCTTTTGTATGATTGTGAAAGTGGACACTAAACATCATTTTTCTTATATTAATTTGATTGGATATTGCTTCACAGAACTACAAAAAATTGGTAAACGCAAGAAATGAGAAGAATGCCTCACACTGTATCAGTAGTGATGACTCCAACGGCTCCATCCTTCAAATGCTTAGCCCCATCCTCTAGATGGAAGTGCTGTAGATAATCGATGGAAGAAATAAGAGTCAATGTTGAAGTGTTGCAGAGATGGAAGAAATTAGAAACCCTAATCTCGGAAATTTGATGGGGAGGAGGAAGGGAGATACCTGGAGGGGCGACGAAAGTAGAGGTGGAAGGTATCAGCAGTAGCGAAGTCAGATGAGAGGCTAAAAGCAGATTGCGGCTGAATTCTCACCGATTGCGCACTCGAACCAGAACCAGACACAGATAGGTTAAGCCACTGAGTCTCATACGGGCTAACTCGGACCTCCGATTCCAACTCCGTCACTTTCTCCCTTCACCGAAAAAAGTTGCCATGTGACTGCAACCTCGTCTCCGTCCTCTTCGTGGTCAGGCTCCTTCCTGAAGATGGCAAAGTTTAGAGCGGAGATTGAGTTCTCCGAATCACGATCGCCCGACTCCGACACCGTTTTCTCCTCGCTGTAAGCCGGATTCTCTGGAATCACGACTGTTGAGAAAATCTACCTAAAGATGATTGGAGAGTAAACAAAGGCCAAAACTCCAAAAATCAAGCGGCAAACAATAACACAGTGGGCAGATAGAGTCGCAGACAACGATGAGGGATGAGGGAGGAGAAGACGAAGAGGAGGCGAGGAAGAGGAAGGCAATGGGAATGCTTGCAAAATAAGGGAGAAAATTAAAAAACGGGTAATGCATTAAACTGGTACCATTTTCATTCAATTTTGGCATTGGACAGCCAATCTTTATATAGATAAGATTGGTTATCAGTTTCCCGCCCATTTCTAACTGTACAAGGCTCCTGAGCTAAAACAAAGTGGGTTTCACGTTGCAAACTCCTAGCTGAAACAAATCCAACGATGTTTAGATTACTTGTATTTGATTGTAGGATTGGTTGTGTATAGATAGAAGAAACAAATATAGCACCAGAGCATGAACAGATGATTCTGCTTCCTTATATTGTCTTTTGACAGGATTCAGCAACTGCTATTTTGTGTTTTTCCTCTCTTCAAATGTTGTAGATGATGACACAACCATTTTTTCAAGGAGAAATTTGTGTGCACCCTTTTGAAGGTTATAGTTATCCCATGGACCATAAGGTATAGTTTTTATTGGCGTATCTGGGATTGACCCAGTTCATTTGGACGCACCCATGATGCGCCCAATAATGGATGCGGGTTATAATTTTCCGGATGCGAGGTTAAACACCCCTTAGTTAAAGATAGTATAGTAATTCACTCCCTTATGTAACAGAATATAAGCAGAGCGTCTGTAATTATTGATCTCTAACAAATTAATGAATTTTCCACAATCCTTCTATGGATTCCTCATGTTCTCCTTAATACCAACATGGTATCAGAGTCGCAGGTGGTTCTCCATTTGATTCTGCACAACTCTCCAATTGATTCTTTGTTTGATTCTTGTCACGGGGGAGGTCCTTTTGGGTTGCTCTCAGTGCCAAGAACAATGTGGCGTTTGTCGATGGCAACTTTCCACGATAATCGGAAACTGATGCTGCTCGTCTTCGCCTATGGGACTGGTGCAACAACTTGGTGATCTCTTGACTTATGACATCGCTAGACAAGACGATTGTTGATTCAGTCTTGTTTGCCACAACTACGAGTGCTATTTGGTCTCAACTTAACTCGAGATTCGGTCGCGCCAATGGAGCACAAAAGTTCTCCATACAAAGAGAGATTGCTTCCATTACTCTGGTACATATGACATTACTTCTTATTTTACTCATATAAAGAAGCTTTGGGACGAATTTAATTCCCATCGTGTTTTTCCTCCATGTTCTTGTACATCTGCTACTACTAACAAACCTCTTGAGGAAGAACAACATTTCTATCAGTTCTTCATGGGGCTCAATGAGACTTACTCTAGTGTAAGAGGTAGCATCCTCATGCTTGATCCAGTTCCAGATGTTGACAAGGCCTACTCTCTGTTGGTTCAAGAAGCACATCAACGTGAAATTGGTTCTTCACCAACCAAATTTGGTAACTCGATCTAGTGCGGTCAATCAAGTGGTACAAAGTCCAATTATAAAGGCAAGAACCCAAGGGTTTGTACCAATTGCAAGAAACCAGGGCACACCATTGTCAAGTGTTTTAAGATCATAGTATATCCTCCTAACAACACTAGTCCTCTTCACACGGCCGTCCAATGAATTTCGGAGGCCCTTTTCAAAAATTTAATTAATATCTGTAATTTTTTTATACTTTAGAAAAATATAGGGTAATTAAAAAGCTTATATTTAATTAATAAAATTTAATTTCATCACTTAACTTTTATTAATAGTATGAATTCAATTATTGGTCTTAAATAATACTTGTTTTTGAAAAGTGTCTTAAATATTTCCTATAAACCTATTTAAAAGACAATTCTTTAATTCAAATTTAAAAAACAGAAATAATTATAGTCAAAGAAGAAAGTATAGATAAACCAATAAAAAAGACAAAACATTATAGTTATTTGAAAACCCAATCAGTTAATTATATGTTTTTTAACAGAAATAAAAAACTCATTAGATTCTATTGTAAAATAATTAAGTATTTTTTATGGGAACAATTATTAATACACTAGCGTAATCCCCGTGTCATGCACGGGTGTATATAAAATTATAATTATAATTATAATATAATAAATATTAATATAAAAGGGTATATATATTTTGAATATTTTTATGTATTTTTAATTTGATCTTTCACTATAATATAAATTATATTTTGCGTGCATTTCTAATAATGTTACATAAAAAATTATGAGTATATATTTCATATAAGAAATAGTAATCACGATATTAGTGATGGAATAAAAAAATAAGATGGAATAAAAATCGAATTTCATGTGTCTTAATTCATGCATAGAAAAATCCTCAAAAAGAGATAATCAAGTTAAGTTACGAAACCTTTAATTGAGTAATAATAATAATAATTTCATAAAAATATTCTATTCGCATCATGATAAAAAAACGTACCAAATTTTAAATTAAATTAGATTAGCACATGGTTAAGAGTATACATAAGCTTGAAAGAGTTTAATTAACAAATTTTAAATTCATATCTAGAATCTACCTCAAATTGGTTATTTGTAGATCTTCAATTACTAAATTATTTATTTTAATCAATTAAAAAGTTTAAATTAATTAAAGGAGAATTTACCACAAATTGACACGTCAGCTTTGTGGGGTCAGGGTTAATGAGAAAACTTCAAATAACTCTGTTTTAATATAAAATATATAGATTGAGCATTTTTAGATTTCAAATGTGAAATGTAGGTTAAGGGTCACTAACAAAAATAAAAAGGGAGAGAAATAAAAGTGGAATATATAGTTATAATATTTATTAGAACTTTTAAATTTTATTTTAATTCAGTCAGACACAAGTCTCCCGAATACCAAAACTATGGCTCTACCGCCCAACCTTCTAAATTCATATAATTTAATATATAATTATAATTTTTATTACAACTCTTAAATTTTGGGGCCCTTGGATTTTGAGAGTCATGTGTGGTAGCCCATCTTGCACATGCTCAGGGCCGACCCTGCCTCTTCATGTCAACAATAGGTCTTCATCTTTTAGCAACAATGCAGATATACATTACCGTTATTTAGTATGATTTGAGTGTTTCATAAGATGTAATGAAAGTTTTACATACACTTTATGTGATTAACAAAGTGTTATTACATATATATGAGTATAACTATACTACTTATATACTTGTTATTACGTGAAAGTGTTCGTTTACATATTTCAAATTGTTAAGTTTGTTAATTACTTATAAAAATGATTGTGTTATATTGCTAATGGTAAATTACTACTTTTACTTTCATTTCTTTTTGGGTTTTAAGGTCATTTTAAGCCGTTTATGTCGTTTGGCCTCATTACAATTTAATCAGGCCTTATTAGACCCGTTGACCCGTACATCGTATTTTTTCCGTTTCCGATCAATGGTAATGACCAATTGCCTTATGTGGTGTCATTTTACAACTTCGAAATTTCGTTTTTATCGTTTGTTGCCGTTTAAACAGATTGGGCCCAAATTACCTTATTATCTCATCATTTTTCTACTTTTTGGCCCAATACCCCCATTTTTGCAATATAAAGTATCCAACCTCTTTACTCAATTTTCTTATTTTAATCCTAAACCTATTTACACCGTTTTTCTCAATTTTTGCACCATTAAGCTATCAACAATGGGAGTCGTATAACATGGATCGCATAACATATTTTATTATTTTCTCTCATTTCCACATCACCCATGTAACTCATCTCACTTTTTCTCCACAATGGAGGTTACATGAGGAGGGTTACATACTTACATGTATACATATTTATTTAGCAATCATATATTTACACAATATAATAATACATATATCTTAAATTCAAATTTTTAATAAATAATGTATTATAATTTTATTAATTTAGATTAATATAAGTGTAATATTTTTGTTTATACTTTCAAATGAAATTAATACAAATCAACGTCATTATGCTTAAACTTCATTCAAACGAAAAAGCATAGAAATACAACAAGTATATAACAATTATGTTTTTATTTTGTATTGAGCTTGAATGTTAAATCAAATAGTATTTTTGAACTTAATTTATATATGATTGACTCAATTTATTTTAATAGAAAAAAGTTATATGTATATATATGGAATATGGGTGTCTATGGTCGATAAAAATAAATTATAAATATATATTTTTTTTTTTATAATCTATATAAGCTTAATATTTGGTTGAAAAACTATATTATATTACTTTAATACAAATTTATGAGAACCATTGGATCATTTTTAATCAATGGTTGAAAGGTGGTCCCCCATTCCTATGTAACCCAAGCATGGTTGAGTTACATAACAAAAAGTACATTTTGCTATTTAACCAATTACAATTTTATTTTATGTAACCCCCATTGTGGGTGGTCTTAGTACTAGTATGTCCCATAATGTTCTTCCTATTTGAACATTTTACACTATTCACAATTCAACACAATTTACTAGATTGTTTTCAATCTATGAGAATAAACATAGTCATGTGGGATCTTGTTCACTACAAGAGAACTTCCATATACCCACACAGAAGCTTTCCACACTTTTAAGTATAGAATAGATTTTCCATAGTTTTTTTGTTGATCTTCTCAACTAACACTTTTAAGTGAAGGTTTAGTGTGGCAAATTTCACGTATATTCTTTCAACACTTTAAAGAGTGGTACCAAATCTATCCACACTTTTTATTATTATATATTTCTGTTGATGATTGATGACATAGGATTAATAATATATGCATATTTCCATGATCTTGTATTTTAAGAAATAGTACATAGGACATCTTTATAATGTTATTTTAGCACCACCATTAAATGATATGAGATACAAATATTGTCTAGCCCCAATATTATGAAATTTATATTTGAATTAATTGAATTTAATTTTATAATATTGATTATATAAAATTTATTTGAATTAAATTATATAATTATCATATTAATTTATTTGGTTTAAACATATAATTTCTATGACAATTACATACAAAAATCGAATAAAATTATATAATTATCATATTGATATATTTGGTTTATATATATAATTTCTATGACAATTACTTATAAAAATATTGTCTTACTTTTGTACAGTACTACGTACTTTACTAATTTAAATTGTTTTTTCTTATATCTATTTTAACTTTTCCTAGATAATTTCTACCAAAAAACGGTTTATGATTCTAACCCCACGTACACCACGATCTACCTCATACCTCAATTAACTGCTACTTCACCAGAAAAATAACAATTAAGTAGCAGTTTGTATTGGATTAGAGGTAGGGGAACTAATATTTACTTCTCTTCCTTCTCCCAACAAGAATATGAGTCTGTCTGGGCACCTTCGACTCCGACGAGGCCGCTTGCATCTACGCCGCTGCCATGCCAGTAGTACAACACCGTTGATTCGCCCAGCGAAGTCGATCATTCGTCTCCACCTTTGTTCCTATCAGCGTTGGATTTCCGTCAACGACTGGTCAAGTAAGTTATGCTCTTCTACTGTCAACTTCCTCTTCCTTTATCGCAACCTCCTCCAACAAGTTTTACAACAGCAGTACAGTACTTGGATCAACAGCTTTCGTCCGACGACTTAGTTGCACGTGGCGCTGGTCGACAGAGCACAAAGTGACTTTGATTCATCTTCTATGCTTGCTTTCAACGACCAAGATCTGAACAACACCCATTTGGTTCTCGACATCAATCGATCCAAGCAGCTAGTTGAAGCAACTTAACACGATGAAGAAAAGTATTCATATCATGTCTTCGCATTGATGCCCAATGCCATTAGAGGTTGATGTAAAGCTCTTGATATGCTACACAATGTTTGTAAAGTAGATTGTGTTTTGTATAAAGTTTCTTATTAAATTTCTCTTAGGCACTATCAGTTTGTAATATAAGCTTAATTAGTTTATGTACGTAAATATTTTCTATCAAATTTCATTTTTATATATTCTTACTACAATTTTTTATTATTATAATGAAAGTTATTAATGTTTGGGATATCTAAAAATAAAAGTTAATTATAAACTAAAATAAAAATAAATAAATTTATATATATTTATAATAAAATGAGAATTTAATATAGGTTAAAAGTGTGGGATTTTGCTACACTAAATTTTGTAACTTATCTTATCACAAATTAAAGTGTGGTCATTTCCACAATTATGAATGTGGTGCAATTACCCACAGTCCATATACTCACACTTCTCCTCCTCGTAATTAGGTGTTGCTTTCACCAACACTATATTAAATAGTGTAGCTAATACTATTACTTTTGAGTGTGGGTATATTGCATTTCTCTTGTAGTGGTTTTATTCGTCTCAACGAGTCTTTTATAAATTTTACAATTTTTAATAACATGTAATAAGAGATATTAAGGACGCAAAACATGCATCATCATACGTGTCATCATAGTGGTTTTAGTCGTTTTTTCTCAATTTTTGTCCCATTACCCGTTTTAAGCCGTTTTTCTAAATTTTTGCCCCATACCGCTTTAAGCCGTTTTTTCTTGATTTTCAGCTCAATAGTCTATTTAAAGCGTTTTTGCTCGTTTTATGCACCATTAGTCGAATTATGCCGTTTTTTCTCGATTTTTGCGCCATTAGACAATTTATAGCCGGTTATTTATAAAAATTTCGCGCAATTAGTCGATTTAAGCCTTTTTTTCCTCGATTTTTGCGTCATTAGTCCATTGAAGCCGTTTTCTTGATTTTCGCTCTATTACTCATTTTAAGTTGAGTCGTCGGATTATAAAATGGGTTTTATAACCCTAATTCGGCCCTACAACTCTTTAGTAGAGCTTTGCTTGTCTATTAACAAGAAGAGCAAAACCCTCAAATCTTCTTCAAGCTCCGCCATATCAACTCTTCTACATAGGTTTTATCATGTTTTTAAGTCGTTTCTTTTATGGTTTCAATTTTTTTTTTTCCATCTTTCTAACATGTCTTCTTACTTGTATTTATAGATCAACAACCAACATGGCATCATCATCATCACTACAAGCAAAAAACACGTACATAACGTGTCCGACCATAAGGTGTAGCTATCAAGTCAAGGATTTCACTGCTACGGACAAGAAGAAACCTTATGAATATGGACAGAGGTTTGTAAAATGCAAATCATGTGGATTGAGTCAGAATATGACCAACATCATCTTCGTATCGTGAAAGATTTGTTGTACCTACAAGAATAGTGTTCTAGAACACAAAGTGGAAATCCTGATGGACGATGATAACTCCCCCATAATGGCCAAATATCTTGTTCGTCTATATTATGGCGATGGTTCTGCTCCCGCTTCTGATTTCGATTAGTGTTCTTAAGTTTCTTCTGTTAAGATGTAATGTTATGGGTCTTGTAAGGTGTTTAGTTTCTTTTGAGACTGTTTTAGTTTATGTTAAGTTTGTCCTAGTTTATGTTGAGTCTGTTTTAGTTTATGTTGTAATGTTTATTTTGTTACGTTGTAAGATCATTATGTTTATGTCGAAGGAATGATATCTTCATATTTAGACAGGTCACTGTTGACGCGACAAGTCACTATTGACGCCCCAAGTCACTACAATTGACTTATTCTCCTTAAATAACACCAAATACATTGTAGTTCATTACATATACACGATTCTTATATACAACCCGGTACTTTATTCAAACAACGCCGGGTCACTCGCGTTCTGCGAGGACACGTACACTCGCGTTCTGCGAGATTAGCAAAAAATTAGGTTAATTACATGCATGCTAATCTCGCGTTCTGCGAGTGCACGTGTCCTCGCAGAACGCGAGTGTCACGTCCCTCGCAGAACGCGAGATTAGCATGTCAGATGGACGTTGTTGTGCGCCATTACTACATGTCTTGTCCCCACCTAACTATAATAACTACCCCCTTATTTTAAGTATTCCGTAACACCTATTAACCCTACCCTAACACCTCTTTTTATCATCTTTCACCTCTTTCACCCTCCATTAAAACCCATTTTCAAAACCTTAAAACTTCAAAACACTCTAAAAACACCTAAAATAATGGAAGATGAAGAGGAATTCAACAAAGGAGGGAATGAAGATGGTGGTTCATCAAGTTACCATTCAAATGAGGTAATGTTCTTACTTAATTTTTGAATTTTAATTTGTTTTGCACCATTAAGAGCTAAAATGAACTTATTATGTTGTATTTCATGTTAAATCTAGTAGTAGTGGTAAGTGTTGAAGAGATGACTTTTGCATATAATGTCAAAAACTTAGATGTGTTCATGTTTTTAGGGTTTTTATGGTTTTGAATGTAGGAACTCATGTTATGTTAAATTATCCCGTTCAATGACTAGTTTCAGGAAATAGCAACTTCTCGCGTTCTGCGAGAGGAAGCCACTCGCAGAACGCGAGAAGGGCCTTCCTCGCAGAACGCGAGAAGTTGCACATTACAGAGTATTAACAGAAGCACTGTGTATAGGTGAATTTTTCTTTGTTCACTGGATTGAATGCAATCCAGTTGAATGACTACACCTACCCCTCGCGGAATACGGTGCCCGTTTCGCCACCGTCATTTGATTTAGGGATTGACGACTTTGGATATTATCATCAACCATCTTTATATGAACAACATGTGCCATCTACATATGAATTGCCTGTGCCATCTACTTATGAGTTGCCCGTGCCATCTACTTATGAATTGCCATGTACATATGAGGTGCCATCAAGCTATGATGCGTTTCATTCACAATTTGCTAACCCACCTACAAACGTAGGAGAGGATATGTGTTTTCTTCCCTCTTTACGCACTGCACCAAAGTTTGATAGTCCCGTATGTGAGGAAGAGGTTGTTTCTAGGGATTATTCGGAATATTTCACTACGGAGCAAGTGTTTGCCTCTAAGGAGATTGGTCATTTGTGGGCTTTGAATGTTGCAAAGCAACACAAGTTTATGATCTCTATTGGAAGGACTGTACCATCTAAACTGGGGCAAAGTGGTAAGATTCAAATCATTTGTGAGAAAGGGGGAAGCCATAGGCCTAAAGGTGTCGGTGTTAGATCAAACACAAAGAGCAAGAAAACGGGGTGTAAATTTCAGTTGAAGCTCATGGAGAACCAGGTTGAAGAGAATTGGAGATTAGTGGTTGTTTGTGGTTTGCACAACCATCCTATTGGAGATAGTTTGGTCGGGAATGCATTTGCCGGGAGGCCAACCCCGGATCAAAAGAAAAAGGTTCGTGAGATGGTACTTTCACATTGTTCTCCAAATCAGATTTACACTGAGATAAACAAGGATCCCGGAAGTTGCACAAAGAAGAACCAAGTGTACAATTTGGTAAGACATATAAGGGAAGAGGAAATGGAAGGTAGAACCGTGGTTCAAGAATTCTTTCACCAATGCAAAGAGAGCAACTACTTCATGGAGTATAGGCCAAGTGCAACGAACCCTTCGATAATAGGCGACTTGTTCTTTGCTAGCCCCGAATCAATGAAACTCTTAAAGGCGTTTCCATATGTCCTTTTGATGGACTCGACTTATAGCACGAACAGGTAAGTATTTATCATTCTGTTTTTATGTTGTATTTATCTTACTGTATTTTGGTTCCAGGTACAATGTTCCCTTCCTGGAGATAGTCGGTTTGACTTCTACATGGAAGAATTTTGTTGTGTGCGGGGTATGGTTAGAGGCTGAGAGCGAGGATAGTTATTTATGGGCGTTGCAGCAGCTGCAGACGATGTATTTGAGAATAGGAGCATCGCCTACTTGCTTCGTCACTGACCGTGAGATGGCTCTTATGAATGCAACAGACAAGTTATGGCCAAATGCAAAGTTTCTCTTATGTAGGCGACATGTAAGGAAGAACATAGAGGCGAGAGCGAAGATAGCTATGGGCACACAAGCATTGGGGGTTAATATTTCAAATGATTATTATAACGTGTTCGAACAAACCACTGAAGAAGATTACAAGAGTACTTTGAAGAAACTTGAGGACGAATGGCGAGCTTATCCAACCGTATTGAAGTACGTGAGAACGAATTGGCTAAACCGTTACAAAGAAAGACTTGTTTCAGCATGGACGGATAATGTCTTCACTCTCGGGAATAACACAACAAACAGGTATGTTCTGTTATTTATGTCTACCTTCTACATATGATAAAAAGAGCTTCTGTAATGCACACCTCGCAGAACGTGAGGGCATACCAACTCGCAGAACGCGAGTAAATTCCTTGATTCAGTGTTGATGCATTTTCGAATGCAAAGATCCTGGAACAATGTATGAACTCGCAGAACGCGAGGTGTACACACCTCGCAGAACGCGAGGAGTTACACATTACAGAAGGATCCACAGGTTCTGATTTGTATTTGCATTTTATTGTTTTTCGAACATTTTAGAGTTGAAGGAGCACATTCATGTCTTAAGTCATACTTGTCAAGTGGAAATGCTAGGCTAGACACAATGTTCAAAGAATACAAAACAATGGCGGAGAACCAACTTAAGGAGATTACTGTGTCTTTCACCGAGAGTTTGAATAAGAGCTTCACAGTTGTTGAAGGGGCGGACTTGTTTAAAGTCTTGAAGTTCAAAGTCTCTTACAAATGCATAGAATTTTTGCTTAAGGAATACACGAAGGGGGAGAGATTAGGTGCGCACTTTAATATGTTTTGTAGCTGCGGGATCAAGATTAGAGATGGGTTGATGTGTGTTCATCAGATTGTAAGACATTGGAAGGAGCAAAGACCACTAAGAGTATCAGAGTTGCACCCTTTCTGGAGTACTTTGAGTTTGGAAGAAGTTGATGTTCCCGGCATACTGGAAGTTAAGAGTAAGGTGGCAAGGCGTCTTTTTCAGACTTTCTATGAGGAAACGTTTCCGAAATTGTGCCCCCATGATCAAGAAAAGTGTGCACAAACTGTTTTAGACATTGGGAAAGTAAATACTCCTCTAAAAGAGCCGGCTATTTCAAAGCACACCGGAGGTCGTCCAGTCGGAGCTCCTAACAAACAACCTAGGTCAACGCAAAGAAGACCGTCTGCATGGGAGCACACTAATGTTGAGATGGATGCTAGAGATTTGGAAGAAACACCCCCAAAGAAGCAAAAAAATGCTTCTAATTCTGAAACATTCAAGAAACCAAAGATTAAGGTGATTGGCAAGTACAAGTCTCACATACCCGCGTCAATGCGCACCCATGTGAATGGTTGGTTTGAGGTAAATGGAGATGGAAATTGTGGATTTAGAGCAATAGCTCATGAATTGCATGACAACCAACACTTATGGAGGGAAGTAAGAGATTTGATGATAGCTAAGGTCAAAGAGATTTGGCACCTAGTTCAAGGAACTTGGATTGGACCTCCACAACAACCAACTTTGGAGAGCGCTTTACACCAACTTACATGGGAAGGAATAGGAAGGGCTCCAGAAGATCACTGGCTAGCTACCCCGGAAATGGGATGCCTTGTGGCATCCACATTCAACATAGTGTTCGTAACGGTGGGAAAAAATGCTAACTACACTTACCTTCCTCTACAACGTCCTACTTGGTTAGAAGATGGTGACACACTTCCGACGTTCTGCTTATTCTATATTCAGAGTGAGAGACATTTTGTTCCGGTAAGTTTTTGGATCTACTTATGAATTACTATCTAATATGCAACTTCCTAACGTTGTTGTTTTCTTGTAGTTGCGTCTTGAAGAAAACTGCCCATTACCTCATGTGTTTACTCCTTGGTGGCGAAACGCTGAAAGAGATGCTTTTTCTTTGCACGATCTTGTGTCACATCGATGTGCCGCCTTTGAAATGTAATGTTGAAGTTATGTTTTATTCGCTGAATTTGTAATGTAATGTTGAACTGGAGATGGTTTTTTAAATTCTTAAACTGGAACTAATGTCAATGTCATTAGTTCCAGAAAATGTCATTCCTCGCGTTCTGCGAGGCGGGTGTCACTCGCAGAACGCGAGTAACACCAACCGTGCCACAGACCGTGCATATCAACTGAGAGCACCCTGTTTCCTATAGGGCAGACTCGCGTTCTGCGAGTGGTGTACACCTCGCGTTCTGCGAGGTTATGCAAAAAACGAACAGAATTGAAGCAACACCAACATATCCCTAAACATAATCCAACAAAATTATCCAATCAACAAAACACCTAAGAAAGCAATCCAAAACACAATCCAAAACACAAAACGAAAGGCTACTCGTCTTCTCGTGGTCGGAAGGGAGCGAGATTTGACATACATAGTAGCATTTGGGCGTGATATGAATCAAAATCCTCTGGAGTGGCAAACCGATACCGGTCCATGTCATTGTACACCCGGCCAATCACCTGTCTCTCAGTAATCATCCCAGGGATTGCAGGACGGATATACCTATGGGTCCTCTTGATGTACCAATCCATGTAATCATGGGAGCATTCATGTGGTGCATAGGCAACTGGCCCCATATCATCGAGAGACAAAGAGTGAACATCTCTTGACTCCCAAAGCCATTGGTTGGCGTCATAAAAAACACTATAACACCTAATGTTTTTCAACCTATGAGCTTTGAGCGGTTCGATGACTGGCCTAGGAATACGCTGCACTCTCCCAAATTGTCTGGGACACCTATCATGCATGTGTGGTTCGGTGATGTCACAGCAAGATAACACCCCGTGAAATAGAGCGGGAGCAAGCTCAGGATCGGTGAAGTCTTGTGCTCCATACGGGTTCCAACATACCTAACAAAATGACAGAAAAACGCATGGTGAAGTCTGTAAAACACCAGAAACTGCAGAAACTAGGACAAAATGCAGAAACTTGCATTTTCTCGCGTTCTGCGAGTGTGTGCATCCTCGCGTTCTGCGAGAAGCCACAGACTCGCGTTCTGCGAGAAAATGCTGTATAATCAAACAAATTACTGCTGCGTACTAAAAAAATGCAGAAATCCCAGAAAATGCAGAAACTTACCATCTCCGGCATAAGAATATCGAGCGCTCCCCTATAGTCCCTTCCGACTTGCCCCTTCTTCAGCTTTACATTCTTAGGCATCCACCGGTATGCCCATGGTTGCTCCGCTCTCCACCGAGGACGTTCAGTAGGTCGGAAGTGTGGGAAGTAGTTGTAGATCCATGCCTAAGAAATACAAAGTACGTTAAATATGAAAATATATATAAGTATGTAAATTAAACGCTTAGAAAGTATAATACCTGCAACAAGGTGTAACAGAAAGACATCTGGGCACAACCCTGTCGTGTGCATACCCCCAGCTGCCTATACAGATGGGCCAAAGCAGCTGAACCCCACGATATGCCCGTAGCATGGGCATAGGTTTCCAAATAAGGCCCATATCTAAGCCGGATCAAGTTCTGTGACTTGTCCGGAAATAAGAGCGAGGAAGCAGTATACAACACCCATCCTAAACCCTTTCGCTCTGGACCTAGGTTTTCACAATGCCTTCTAAACCAATCAGCTTTCACCCTCCCAGAATCTAAAGTGTGCGGATCTACTCCAAAAATTTCCGCCCCCTTCCTACCATAGTATTTTATAATCTCATCATGACTAAACTTGGCACCCAGTTTCTTACAAGTAGTCATTGCTTTCCCTTCTATAGGTAGGCCTAAAATCATATGTACATCCAGAAGGCCAATAGTGATCTCACCACAAGGGAGGTGGAATGAGTTAGTCTCCGGTTGCCATCGTTCGATGAACGCTTCAATCAACGGATAGTCGATTGCTTCGTACATCATGTCAGGTAGATCTGACAATCCAACAACACCGGGAATCTCTGACCAGTCATCGTTGTCCAATGGCCAATCACTGCTTTGCTTTGTCCGTTGTTGTGGCTTCATCGGACCTTTCAACTGCAGAAAAATACAAAATTACACACTGCTGGCCAAATTTACAAAAAATACAGTTTCTGCAGAATTATCAGCTTCTACAGAAACCAAGCATTTTCTCGCGTTCTGCGAAGAGTAACACCCTCGCGTTCTGCGAGTATGCCACTCCTCGCGTTCTGCGAGAAAATGCACATAAATTGCATTTTCTGATAATTCTGCAGAATTTCTGTTAATGTATTAAAAATGCAGAAAATCAATAAATTAGTAAATTACCTCCCCTTTCTGGATGTGGAACGCCACATGTGCTTCAAATCCCTTAAGCAACTCGGGATCTTCTGGACCGCCAGGTGTGGCATGAGTGAGCTCAGGATCATACTTTGGCTCATTCTTCTTGGACTTCCTCTTTCTTTTTGGTTTCTGGACCAATTCTTCTTCTTCTTCTTCTTCTTCTTCTTCTTCATCATCATCATCATCATCATCACCTTCTTCTTCGTGTTCTTCCCCAACACCTTCATCCTGGTACTCTTGTTCCATCGGTTCTGGTTGAGGATTGTAAGAAGAAGAACAAGCTTGTCCACTTCCTTGACCCATGTCTTCAGGAACACTTCCCTCACCAAATCCACCTCCCCAACATTGTCCACCGACCCAACTTTGTCCACCCCACCCTTGTCCAACTTCCACTACAGCATACTGAGGAATGAAATTGTCCCAGCTACCCGATTGTTCATATGGAGTTGATTGTGGTGCCCATTGAGTTGACGGTTGTGCACATGAAACTGACTCTTGAGAATAAAGGTCCCAATCATCATTTCGATACCCTTGATATGTATCTGCTCGTTCTATCCCACTAGGCACAGAACAGTCTTCCCCGGCATAACTATGGACACCACTGTACCGCTCTATGGGGCGATAATCAACGTCGGGGAGTCCCTCGGGGAAGAGCTCTACCGGTGTTGTATTCTTTGCTCTCCTTTTCCCTTTTGCATTTTCAACCGGTGGATTTTCTCTCACAGCGTTCCTATTTCTTCGACGGGTTGAACGTCCAGGAAGATCCATTACCTAAAAAAATGTAAAGTAGAATCAGTATATAAATATAACATTATATAAAGTAAAATCAGTATATAATAAAAATCTGCAGAAGAGGAAAGAATTTCCAGTTTTGTCAATTCCTCGCGTTCTGCGAGTACCATGACACTCGCGTTCTGCGAGTACCATGACCCTCGCGTTCTGCGAGTACCATGACCCTCGCGTTCTGCGAGTATACTACACCCCTCGCGTTCTGCGTCAATTTGCACTATAATGAGTTTCCGGCAACAGTTTCCGGCGAGATTTTCCGGCGAAAATTCAATATTTTAGCTAAAATACCTATCAATTTAAGTAAATTACCAAATAAACATCAAAACCCTAAATAAAATCAACAACCCTAATCAAAAACCCTAACCCTAATGAATTTCAACATAAAACAACATCCACTCATCCACCATAATTCAAAATCATCATCTTTCATCCATTATACAACCATTTCTAAATCAACATTCAATATCAAAACATCATATAATATGCAATTTCCTATACTAACAACATATATTCATCTAGAAACAACATTAAAAAGCATAAGAGTATAAGAAACATACCTTATATGGAGATTTGTAGTGAAAAGAGGAAGAAGATGTAGGTTGAAACGAGAGAGATGGTGAGAGGCGGCGGTAGAAAATTGTGTGTGATGTAAAAAATGGGCCGAGTAGGGTTTTTCCCCTTTTATAGGGAAAAACCACCCTCGCGTTCTGCGAGGTGACGCACCCTCGCGTTCTGCGAGGTGACGCTCTCTCGCAGAACGCGAGAGCCCGGGTGTTATTTAGAAAACGCCCGGGCGGTATTTAGCAAGAGCCTACATATATGTCACTTAACATTAACATATGTTACCATACGTCGCATATGAAACTAGACGGTAAATAAGAAAATGGGTGGACGGTGAATAGAAACCATGTTTATGTATATCAACTTGGGGTTTAGCTTTAAAAACGACTCAACTTAATCTACGGCTTCAGTGCATCCTAGAAAAATCGATGTTAAAAAGACCAAATACAAAAGAAGAAAAGTTTTATGAGAAGCCCGCATGTGGGCAAGAGTTTGTGCCTAACGATAAACTGCATTAGGCACAATTGAAGAAAACTTGAGCTATGATTGTCATACAGATGTGAACCAATTCAGAAACATAAGCAACAGCCCAACTGAAGAAAACTCGAGCATATATTAAACACTTAAATCAATAACCCAGTTTCCTCAATCAAATCACAGTTGAAAGCCAGCAACAAATCAAAATGAACTATTACACCAAACTTACCCGCTCAATAATACATAACAAAATCATATCTTATACTTTGCATCCCCAATTTCAGTTACCATCTCTCCTAATGTGTCTGGAGTTAGTACTTGACCATCTCCTAAGAGTAGAAGCCACAAAACTCCTACCACTCAAAAGTCTTAACCTTGATTTAAACAAGTGTGAACGACCAGTACGACTCGTTGAGGCATGATTCGGCCCCAGAATCTGAACATTACTATTATCAGGAACAATTTCTCCACCATCACTACCATTTCCATCAGCCTGCTCAATCTCACCCATATCCAAATTCACAGACAAAGACCCTCTACTTGCCCTCAACCAATCCGCACCCTCACACGTCACCGCCCTACACTTCTTTACCTTCACCTTCACCAAATTAGGGCAGCCACAAGCAAGAGCTTCCATGGCATGATCAGACACTGGACAATTCTTAATGCATAGCTTCTTCAACGAATTACACTTAGCAGCAATGCAGGAAAGCTCTTGATCACCAACTGTATCACTCCCACATATAGCCAGCCTCTCCAATCTCTCACAGTTCGAAGCCAACATTTCAAAGCTTAACTGAGTTGGATTAACTCCAATCAACACCAACTCCTGCAGATTCGGACAATTCTTCGCCACAGCAACTAAACCTTCGTCCCCAATTCGATTCGCCTTCCATCCATCGATATGAAGCTTTCGAAGCAGCTTACATCCTTGTGCTACCGCAACAAGCCCGAAGTTTGTACACTCCGGAGTTTTAACCAAGTGCAAAATGTCGATACTAGAACACTTCGCAATTGCACTCAATCCAACATCACTCACCTGAACCTTCTCCAGATGAACCTCCTTGATCTCGTTTCTTGAATTCGAAACTGACTCCAAAAGCTCATCCCAATCACCAGCACATCGAAACAGCTTCAAAGTCCTCAGAGATTTCGATCCAACAATCAAAGGCGCGAAACACTGTCCATTGTAAAGCTCCTTCAAGCAAATGACTCTCAGAGAGCTTCCATTAACGCCAGGAACGATTAACTCGGTGGAGTTTCGATCCGTAATTCCCCTCAAACGCTTCACGGAAAGCTCCTCCAATTGAGTACAGTTAAGGATAAGAGCATTCATACCTCCAGCACCGAACGTACAAGATCCACACGAAAGCTTCTTCAGACTTTTACAATTCCTCGAAAAGCCTTCGATTCCGTTATCCGTGATGGAGCGACACGCGCGGAGCTTGAGCCGCGTGAGGTTTAGGCACTTAACGGAGATTAAAATCAACGCTTCATCGCCGATGCTGAGAGATCTGCGGTCGCATTTGAGCGACAGTTTCGTAACCGAATCGAAACGCGCGAAAATCGTCGGGATAAGGTGGACGAGATCGGCTTGCGCGTTGAGGGAGAGACGGTAGCGACTCTGTCCTTCGATTTGAAGCCATCGGCGGCAGACGAGGGAGGAGTTTTTTCTGTCGGTTGATGGAAGAGAATGAAAGATGCAAGCGAGGCACTCGTCGGGGAGATTGAAGGTGAGATCGGAGAGATGAGGCTCTAAGGAAGGAGATGAGGATAGAGATGAGGAGGAGGAAGATGAGGCGTCATCGTTTTCGTCGTCGGTTGAGAGAGGGTAAATTGGATCAGGCTGGCTGGTTTTGTGGCAGTAGGAGGTGGTTGTGGAGGTGCGACGGCGGCGGAAGAATTTTGATGGTGAAGAAGAAGACTGACCCATTGATGGAGGAAGAAGAATCTGAGAATCTGGATCTGCAACTTTTAGGTCTCTTGAGGTTTTGGTTGGATAGAGGTAGCGGACGTGAAATTAGGTTTCATTTCGGTTTTTGTCATGGGGATCGGATATCTGCAAATGGTAGAAATACCCGACCCGCGTTTTACTCAATTGATTCCAACCAATCCATATTGACCGGTCAAACACGTAACAAACACGTAACGTAACTTCTGCGTGACTTGTGAAGGTAAATGCTCGATCAAAGGCTTACGAAAGTCTATACTTAAAGTTGAAACAAAGACTATTTTTTACTATTTTTCTTTATTATATTTTTAGATTCTTTCGATATATCGCTTTTGGACAACCCTCTCAACAATTAGGAGATTCAGATTTCTGCTCATTCATTTATAATTTTATGTTTCGGTTTGAGGATCGCCTTAGTGTGTTGGAGATGGATTACATTATTAGGAAATTAATCTTAGTAAGCTCTTTAGCGTGAACCAAAAATGGAGAACTCTGTCTCACTCTAGTGTGTTGGCGATGGATTACATTAGTAGTTTTTCCCCCCGAATTGGATCACTTATAATGAAAGTCGACATATATTAAATTGTGTGCGTGACATGGGTACATCAACTAATATAATCTACGGGGTATATAGAAAACAATGTCCAATATAGAGCAATATTTAGACTTATTTTTGGTTTTAAAAGAGAGACAACATGCTTCAAATATATTTTTCTAAATGTCGTTTATGGACATTAGAGTATTATTCGAAGAGGAGAGCAAAAGAGAGTAAAGAACAACAATACAAGCTTGACAATCTAGGCCGGAAGTGGAGGGCTTCCTGTACAAAAACACATCTTTCCCATGCATTGTGCAAACCTAGTATGAGGTGGACATTTTGCAATACAATCATGGTCCGAAGTACAAACAAAATTTCCATGGGAAATCGACGGTAACACCTCTCTTGTGGCTTCGACGTTACCGATCAACAAATCTGTAGAACAAGTTCATGGATATATTAGGTTCACACTTAATCGAACAATGATATTTAATTCAATTACGTACCGGCTGTAAAAAGCACCATTGCTACCAACACTACCACTTTGAGACAAGTCTTGTCCATTATTTTGAAGTTTGAGTTAGTGTTTGGCTACTACTTTATGCTAAACGTGTGTGTTTTGTTGGTATGATCACATTCTTTCCTATGCAATTTATAGTGTACAATCGAGATGATCCATAATTAATTAAGGAATATTGTACTTTTACTAACCAATATATGATGATCTATACAAACGGAAGGTTTCTAACCTATATATTTCATTAATGATTAATGCATGTATATCGTCAATTTTCAATCAAACCGTATCAATATTTATTTCCTTCTCATAAACTCTTGATCCCGATCCGGCGGAAAAGCCCCTTAGAATGAGAAATATGAATGACTCTTTTTTATATTTTGGATGGTTTTCATATAATGTAAGTTTAATCCTACAAATATAGGAAGACAGAAAAGGAAGAAGAAGACAATATCCAATTTTTGGTTGTTGTTTTAGAAGTGGGTTATGAGTTGACTTATGTGAATTATAAATAAAACTTGTTTTATTATTATTATTTTGCTTACATATGGACTGCTAATGAAGATGATTGAATAGAAGTCAATATATGGTAAAAACAAATGGTAGTTTTGGCAAAACAAGATGATTATATTAAAATTGGATTTTTAGTTAAGTTTTTAAATTAAAGTATGTGATCCCCATTACATATTGGCAAGTGAACCAGATTATCTGGCCATTTTGGATCCCATAGGCCCATGTTTGAAATGGGCTTGAACTACTTGCTCAAGGAAAAAATGGTCATGCTCTTTCTACATTTCTTTTCTTTTCTAGTTTATGCTAATAGTTTTTAACTAAGGGCTTTGATTAGTATATTAAATTGAAATTGAAATTAAAGCTGAATAAGTAAATGAAGTTGGAGATGAACGATTAGTTAGAAATGGAGATGAAAAAGTTACTCAAGAAGCTACATGAAAAAGTTATTTTTTGTATTTCTAAGAGTTTTATAAGTGAATTATTGTACACTAACCTACAAAGTAATATTAATTGTGTTCTTTAGTGAACAAAATGAGTATATCATAATGCCAAACAGAGCGTGGACTTAACAATTAAAACCCACTAATCCATTGAACCATGATAAAAGATCATTTGAAATTGTTGTTGATACATCTCCATATTTGTTTGCCTTAAATCACCGGAGTTTCCAGTCAGCTTCGCATAATATTTTTATTCTATAAATATTTTTCCATTTTTATTCTATAAATATTTGTCCACAACTTCCTTACTATAACAGCTTTAAACACGCGAATCTGACATATTGCTTTCAACTCAAGAAAACTCAATGGTAACCTTGAATGCTTGAAATGGGCATGAACTACTTTAGCTAAGGAAAAAATGGCCATGCTCTTTGTACATTTATTTTCTGTTCTAGTTTATGCAAATTGTTTTTAGCTAGGAGCTTTGATTGGTATATTAAATTGAAATTGAAAATGAAGTTGGAGATGAACGATTATTTAAAAATGAAGATGAAAAAGTTACACAAGAAGCTACATGAAAAAGGTATTTTTTGTATTTCTAAGAGTTTTATAAGTGAATTATTGTACACTAACCTACAAAGTAATATTGATTGTATTCTTTAGTGAACAAAATGAGTATATCATAATGCCAAACAGAGTGCGGAATTAAACAATTTAAAGCCCACTAATGCATTGAACCATGATAAAAAAGATCATTTGAAACCGTTGTTAATACATCTCCATATTTGTCCGTTTCAAATCGCTGGAAATTTCCAGTCAGCTTCGCATAATATTTTTATTCTATAAATATTCGTCCACAACTTCGTTATCATAACAGCTTTAAATACGTGAATCTGACATATTGCCTTCAACTCAACAAAACTCAAGGGTAACCTTGAACACTTTACATTTCTCTCTCATTTCTTCCAAGAAATCCATGGATTCTCTATCCTCTGGAGATAACCAGGGCCAACCTACAGGTCGATGCACCTATGATGAAGATGTAGAGTTGACAAGGTTGGTACAAAAGTATGGCGGCAAGGAGTGGGCTAAAATTAGTGAATTTATGGAGGGCAGATCCGCTAAATCTTGTAGGCTCCGCTGAAAAAATCAACTCTATCCGGAATTAAAACATCACCATTTCACTTCTGATGAGGATGAAATCATCATCGAGGCCCACGCCAAATTGGGGAATAAGTGGTCCCTCATAGAACAAAAGTTAGATGGTCGAACAAAAAACGCCATCAAGAACCACTTGAATTCTACCCTCTGCAAGCTCATTGCTTTTAGGAATGTTGATGGGTCATATGAAGATGAGGTAAACCCTAAAAAAAAGAGAATTATCGATCCTAATACAAGTGCAGACCCCCTTTCCATCAGATCGGAGGTCAATACAATGGGCCTTGTTGGTTCCTCTGAGTTTGAAGGCTATAGGCCTGTCCTCGAGGTCGAACCTCTTCCTTATGAAGACCAGGTGACCTTTACTCAATTCTATCCTCACAAGCCACCTTTTCTACCTATTCAAGAAAATTCTAGTCAATTCTCAAACCCTAAACCCACACTTTCGCTTTCACTCCCCGGATCTAATCTGGGTGAGTCGTCAAACCCTAGATCTTTCATATTTGGTGGGTTCAACCCACAAAACCAACTTGATCCAACCCAATATGGCCCTCCACCATTTCCACTTCCATCTACACCACCTTTGTTTCGAGTGTCACCACAACCACCACAAGTTGCTCCTGTATGGCCACCACCATTTGGAGGGGATGAACCATTTCTCTTACAAATGATACGGCCATCATTTCCATTGTCGTCATCAAGGATGGGTCAAGGAAGTGGATCTAGTGAAGGCAAGGCATGCGATATTAGATTTCAACAAATGGTGGAAGCAATTACAAGGAAAGAGGTAAAAAGATTCATGGAGAATAATAAGAATCGGATTAGTGTGAAAGATTGTTCATGTTCTATTGATAGAGTAACTAATATAATATTGCTACGTCTAGGAGTCAACAAGATGCAATAGAAGGATAACTTTTATGTGAGCATTTTAATGGCTTCTTTCCTTTCGTTTAATTTGAGCTATTATTCATAGAGATAAATTCAATGGCATGAACATAGATAAATCATGATAAAATAAAGCTCGATCGAGTTTTCTTTTGAATAGTGCTTATATGCATGCAAGAACATTTGTGTTTCAGTGAATAATAAGATCGATCGAGTAACTATTGTGTTATTTGTGTATGCAGAATTATAGGTTCAATGAAAATTGTGCTTCTGCATCATTCATTGGAAACTAAAAGGACTTCTCGAAAGCTGAAATTAACTCTATTGCAATTGCATGCGTACGAGGCTATAAAACATACTAGTAATATTTAAGAACGCGAGTAACACATAATTCTCGGGTATGCAATATTTGGTCATGAATTGCATGCATATGAGGCTATAAAATATACTACGCACTTCGTCTAACTTTATAAGTCCATGAGCATTTCTTATTTATAACATAATATATATCCTTTAAGCTTTTTTACCCCAAATTTCCCAACTATATACCCTTACTCTTTTAACTATGGAGTATAATGAAAAATATTAATAAAGAAAACTAAGGTGTAGTTTTGACATAAAATTTTTAATGTTAATTTCCACTTGAAATACTTCAGGGATTTATATAGTTAGACGGATGGAGTAATAATTGTTTTATTTATAAGGGACAACTAGTCACGGTACAAAGTAACAATATGGTGTACGTACATCTCGGTAATATGGGAAATATTTGTCAAAATGGTAAGCTTTATATTTGTTTCAACCAAAATAAACTTTAAAAGTTATTACTCCCTCCGTTCACTAATAAATGTCTTTCTAGGATTTTACAAATAATTTTAGGATTTTAATTTTTAACACTTATACCCTTATTGAATTAATTAATCACATAAATCAATTAATTTTTACTGGACACGTTCATGAACTTCTTGGTCATGCAATTCATGAATCAATTAATCAAATAAATCAATTAATTCAATGAATCAATTAATTGGATGAATCAATTAATTGCAATGCACGAATTTAAAAAGTTGCTTATTTATAGAAACCCACTACTAAGAAAATTTTGACAGCCATATGACATCGGTTGAAAAAAACTTTTTCAACAACCTTATTTGAAAATTTGAATTGTACAATGCATGCAAACAAACAATCGATTCATGTAATTAATTGATTCATGTGATTAATTGATTCATGAATTACATGACCAAGAAGTCCTTACAAGTCCTTTTTGTATTTATGAATTAATTGCATGCATACGAGGCTATAAAATATACTAGTAATTGTTGTATTTATAAGAGACAACTAGTCACGGTACAAAGTAACAATATAGTGTACGTACATCGCGGCAAAATGGGAAATGTTCGTCAAAATGGTAAGCTTATATTTGTTTCAACCAAACTAAGCAACTTTTATTGGCAGGGTGCATGAACCTCTTGGTCAATTAATTACATGAATCAATTAATTGCATGCACTTTACAAGCGGGTTTTATAGTAGCTTTCGGGCCCGCGCTACAAGCGGGTTTTACAGTGGCTTTAAAATTTTGCTAATCCCACCTAAAAAAATGAGAAAGACACATATATATTTGTTCAAACTCCAGAGAGATAGGCTAAAATAAAATTTCAAATTTTCATCAAACCTTTCTTAGCATTGAAGAGAAACTTCTTTCTGAACATATTTCAACGGTGATGTCTTCATGTTTGAAATGTCTCAGTGATAGTATGTTAAGAAGCGTTAAAGACGACTTGTTTGACATTAAGATATCAACGATGATATATCTATATCTCAAAGGTTGATATCTTAATATTTAGTTTTTAGAAAAATAATATGATCTTGTGCAAACTCAAATGGTGGAAGTCAAAGCACAACCTTTTAACCCTTAAGTAAGAATTCATTTAACAAACATCATCCCGAAATCAAGCAAAAATTGGTATTTGATCGAACTCAATCAACTCATACACTACAAATTGAAGAACCTTATCTCGATCAATGTCTTGCTTCTTCTGATAGTACACAAACTATGATGCAAATTCCTGCAGAGAGGAGCATACATTTCAGTAAACTAAACATACCAAATGCTATCGGGCTTACTCTCATCCGAAATTTGTGAGAAAGGAAGAATTCATTGCTAACAACAACATTGATAAGAAAAAAAAAGCAGCTAAGCTGCATCTATATCCATTCATAAAACAAGATATCTCCATTAAGTATTATCGGATCTTGTTTAGAACACAATCTCTACGAGACACAATTTTCGTTCACAAAGATAAACCTTTTACTTGATGATGTTCTAAGAAAACCCACTCGCTGATATTATCAACTAATAAAACCCACTTGTTGATTGTCCTTTTCTCAGAAGAATTGAATCTAGCTAAAACATTACCAAGAAAACCCACTCGCCGATCTTATCCCCAATTACTTTGTTTCAGTTGACTTTAAATCATTAATTTAAACTAAATCAATCTAGCTTAAACATCTTATTAACTAATAAAACTCACTTGTTGATTGTCCTTTTCTCAAGTCAGCCCACTATTGCTAAGAAGGATCTCCTTCAAGGAGGAGAATTGAAGCTATGGAGGCTCAACATGGTACAACATTCTAATGGAAGACTAAACCAGATAATTTACTTTGTGATCTAAATCAAATTAATAATTTCTTTAAACACCACACCTGTTTGTCATCATCTTAACAATTTTTATTCTTATTATTTTTTCCCTCAGAGCTGGATAGCCAATAATTTAGACCTAATTAAAGTTATGTCAAGTGTAAAGAAAAGCAATCAAATTCATCATCATCATCCTCGGGCACCTTCAAAATATGGTTAATGGGAGAACTTCAAAATAAGTGACATCGTTTGACCAAAACTCTTGTGTAATTGACAATAACAAAAAGCCTGAGTGTAACAATGACATCGTTTTGTCCCAAATTAATGAAAGCATTGCATTTTTGTGAATAAGTATTGGTTGATCTTAACAGCATAAATTCCATTTGTCATGTTCGTTGAACATACAAAACAATACTTGATGATTTTTTTTGAAGCAACACTTATGTTGTTCTTTTCATTTATTCATATAAAATTTCGTTCATTGGTTAGAAGTTATCAGTCGAGGATTACTATCTAAGGGAGTAGACGGGACCTTCACATATGTCTTGCAACCAAAAGGTTTCCTTAGCAGGGCGGACCGTGAAACCCTTCAAAATGCACATTCCCTTCTCTAGCTTAGTATTGAAACAATGGGCAATTGCGGACACTGGATGGAACCTCCCTAGCAAACAACACAAAGATTAGTAATGAGGAGAGAGAGGCTTAACATTTATGTGCGAGAAATAGGGGAAAAGATATACCCAGATGTCAGTGAGTAGAAAATTGGTGCTCATGTAGTTGTCTTTGAAACATGTTATCCATTTGCGGAAAATAAACCTTAACAACACACTTCATACCTTGAGACAATTCATATACAGAACGACAATCTCCAGAGCGTCGACGGACGGGGCAGAAGCCTTAGAAGCCATTGGATGCAAGGGCATTTGTTCGAGCAGACGATTACTTTGCGTGAGAATGGTCTGCCCTAAACACGTCGAGGTTGTTATTTATCTCATTCCAATATTGAAGATATTTAACAAAAGGCTTGATGGATCTGAAGATCCATGGCATACATCAAAGAGAAAGCAAAGAGAAAGATGAGAAGAGAGGAAGAAGCAAAGCTGCTGGGAAAGGCAAAAACTGATTGATTAATACCAGGGTTGCTTTACAAGAGCCTTATAAGACAAAGTACAAAAGTCACGTGAGATACATGTGTCACATTCCAACACCCCCCTTCAAGATGGAGGTGGTGAAACCAAGCCCATCTTGGGAAGAAGACTATGTAAACGAATGCCGGGAAGGGCCTTTGTAAGAAAATCAGCCAACTGTAGATGAGTTGGGACATGGGTAAGGGAAATCAAGCCCTCTAGCAGTTTCTCTCGTGTATAATGGCAGTCCAATTCTATGTGCTTCGTACGTTCATGAAACACAGGGTTCCGAGCAATATAGATAGCTGCCTGATTATCACATTTGACTAGAATGGGTTGGACATCCTTAACATGCAATTCACATAGTAATCTGCTTAGCCAAGCCAGTTCTGAACAAACCCGCCTCAATGACCTGTACTCTGCTTCTACTGAGGATAAAGAGACACTTTGTTGCTTCTTGGATTTCCAAGAGATCAGACTACCACCTAGAAAGATCACAAAGCCACTAACAGATTTTCGAGAAAAGGGGCAAGTTGCCCAATCAGCATCACAAAAAGCCTTCAGACTGAAATATGTACTGTGGTTGAGCAGCAAAGCAAGGTCCGAAGTGCCTCGCACATAAGATAACGCATGTAGAGCAGCAGAAAAATGAGGTTGTCGTGGTGCTTGGTTGAATTGGCTGAGAAACTGAACAACAAAAGCCATGTCTGGCCGAGTGTTGACCAAGAAGTTCAACTTGCCGATTAACTTTCTGTAAGGCAAGGGATCTGTCAAAAGCTCCCCTGTGTCTGGCAACAATCGCAGTTTAGTATCTAAGGGACTGACTGCATTATGAGCACTTTCACAAGGGAATTCACGCAACATTTCTGCTATAAATTATCTCTGACTCATCAACAAGCCATCATTAGTAGGAATAAACTCAATTCCTAAGAAAAAGTTTAAGGTGCCAAGATCCTTAATTTTGAATTCACCATCTAAAAATGACTTCAACCTGCATATCTCAGTCGAGTCGTCACCTGTCAGCAGGATATCATCCACATATATGGCCACAAAAACACAACCAGAAGGCATATTCTTGAAAAAGAGAGAGTAGTCATTCATGGACTGAACATACCCTCGAGACTTCAAAGAGGAAGAAAGTTTGGCATACCATTGTCTGGAAGCTTGTTTTAACCCGTAAAGGGATTTCTTGAGTAAACAAGCTTTCCCTGGACCATCCACGTTCATTCCCTGTGGAATCTTCATGTACACCGTTTCATCCAGATCACCGTGCAAAAAGGCATTGTTGACATCAAGCTGAAAAATTCCCCAATGTTTTTTTAAGGCAACTGAAATCAAAGTCCTCACAGTGGTCATCTTAATCACTGGAGAAAAGGTTTATGTGTAATCAACTCCTTCTTTCTGCGTAAAACCCCTCACAACAAGTCTGGCCTTGTATCTGTCTATGGTTCCATTTGCCTCCCTCTTCACCTTATATACCCATTTGCAACCTCTGGCTTTCTTTCCTTTGGGTAGCTCCACAATTTCCCAAGTATCGTTCATACTCAAGGCATTAAACTCTGTTGGCATGGCATGTTTCCATACTTCATACTGACAAGCTTCTTCATACGAGAAAGGTTCTGTATCTGGCTGCATGGGATTAGAGATGGTATGACTTGGAAAGTTGAGAGTGGAGGTAAGGGTGTGACCACAAAAGTGTAGATCACTTGTTGCATGGCTGCAAACATAATCAGATAGATGTGCAGGTCAAGAACACACTCTCGTGGTTCTCCTCACAACAGGCTCGGGGTCTGGGCCAATCTCTGTGTTAGGGAGTTGGGATTGTTCATCATGTTCATCTGCAGAAAAGGATTCGTCTGGACGTAGTGGAGGAGAAACACTGCTCGCCAGAGTGGAATTATGGAAAGGAAATATGCTCTCATGGAAGACAACATCCCTGGATACTAGAATCTGGTGTGACTCCAAATTATAAGCCTTGTAGGCTTTCTTTCCCAAAGGGTAGCCCAAGAAAATGCAAGGCACAGATCTAGCTTGGAACTTGTCTCTACCGGGCTTAATCGTGGAAGCAAAGCACAAACACCCAAAGCTTCGCATGTGTTCATAAGAAGGTTTCTTGTGATAGAGAATCTCATACGATGTTCTGTTCTACAACAATTTCGTAGGCAATCTGTTAATGATGTAAGCAGCAGTAAGAACACTGTCTCCCCAAAATTTCAGCGGTAACTTGGACTGAAACATCAGGGCACGTGCTATTTCCAAAATGTCCTGTGTTTCCTCTCCACCACTCCGTTTTGTTGGGGAGTATGGATACAAGAAGTTTGGTGTAGTATGCCTTGAGCTTTCAAAAACAAAGTAGCCTCAGTGCTGGTTCCCAATTCAAATGCATTGTCAGACCCAATCGTCTGTACTTTCCTGTCAAATTGTCTTTCAACCATTGCAATGAAACTCTTCAACAAATCAAAGGCATTGCTCTTAGCTGCCATCAAATGCACCCATGTCGATCGGGAAAAATCATCAACAATAGTGACAAAATACTTATATCCATTATAAGTGGGAGTTTTATAAGGACCCCAAAGGTCTACATGTATTAGCTGAAATGCAAAAGTTGTGCTGATAGTACTTAAAGGAAAAGAAAGTCTAGTCTGTCTAGATCTTGCACAAACATCACAAGCCGCAATTTGTGCCTTTTCTATTGCAAGATGTAACTGTTGAAGTTTATAAAATGGTAGATACCCTAAACAAACATGCCATAGTTCAGCTTTATCTTCACAACTGCTGGTTGCTGCCACCCCCTTTCATGCTTCTCAGGTTCCATTAGATATAGATCCTTCAAAGGTTTACCAATCTCCAAAAGGGTCCTCATAAACGGAGCCTGCAATAAACATCTTTCAGGGGTAAATAAAACTTTACAGCGCAAGTCTTTGATGAGCTTTCCCACTGACAAAAGATTACAGTTGAAGAAAGGCACATATAGGACATCTCTAAGAATCAGCTCAGGCAACACTGTCACAATACCAGAGGTCTCAACTTTGCCTTTATGTCCATTAGGCAAAGTTATAATGAAAGGTTTAATCAATGTATCTATAATCCATGTAACTTTATTAAAAACATGGACAAAGCTAGTACCTGCAAAACCTGCAAAATCATCTTGTGTGTCTTCTTTCTTCAACAAAGACAACAACTGGTTAATCTGTTCTTGAGACAATTTGGTTCCATTTCCTGAACTTTTGGCTTCAGCTGATCCCGCAAACTTGTTGTTTACCCCCTGTTTTCTGCCCTTTTCTCTGTAACTCTCAGGAAACCCAATCAGAAAATAGCAACGATCAACTGTATGATTAGTTTTCTTACAATGTGTGCAGAACAGAGGTTTCTTTCCTCCTGATTCCCCAAAGTTTCCAAAAACTTTCTGTCCAAAATTTCCTCCTAAAGTCCTCTGTGCATATTGCTGAGGCTTGAAAGGCTTAGTTACAACAACATTCATGGCTGCCGATTCAGGGAGAATCTCTGAGTTTCCTTGTAACTCTCTCTGTTTTTCTTCTTGTTCCAATAAAGCACAAGCTTCCTCTACAGTGGGCAGATCTTTCATCATGAGGATAGAGCCTCTAATCCCAGTATAAACCTCATTTAATCCCATCAGAAAATCAACTAAACGTTCTTTCTCTTTCAACTTCATAAACTCAGCCACACACCCACAAGTACACTGAGGGTATCTCTTCAAACAACCTAATTCATCCCAAAAGGTTTTAATTTTCGTATAATAAACAGAGATGGAATCCGAACCTTGTCTCAAAGAGTGCAACTCCTTCCTGATAGAGTAAAGTTGCGCGCCGCTCAGCTGTCCATACCGAACATTCAAGTTCTCCCAGATTTGCTTCGTCGTTTCAGAATAAATGACATTGCGTTTGATTTGTTTGTCCATGCTATTTAGCAGCCATGAACGGACCATATCGTTGCATCTAACCCATCTATCGTGGTGCTTACGTGCTTTGTCTGGCTTGGGGACGTCTCCATTGACGAGCCCCATCTTGTTCTTGGATGATAGGGCAATCGTCGCAGAGATTCGCCACTCCCCGAAGTTTTGTCCATCGAAGACGTCCGACACCAAGGAGAAGTTGGGATGATCACTAGAATGCAGATATAAGGGAAGGTAGGGAAGGTTATGATCAATCTGCTCATTGTTGGCCATAGCTTATAAAACAGAAAAATGCTTCAATCGAAAGAGAAAAGGGTGAGATCTGGACCAATCTGCTCTGATACCATGAAGATATTTAACAAAAGGCTTGATGGATCTGAAGATCCATGGCATAAATCAAAGAGAAAGCAAAGAGAAAGATGAGAAGAGAGGAAGAAGCAAAGCTGCTGGGAAAGGCAAAAACTGATTGATTAATACTAGGGTTGCTTTACAAGAGCCTTATAAGGCAAAGTACAAAAGTCACGTGAGATACATGTGCCACATTCCAACAAATACAGGCGTTTGGACGAAGTAAAGAGAGAGAAATCCATGTAACGTCGCTCCCAATGTGTAATTGAATTGCAGGAATGAATTTCAGCCGTTGCAAAACTGGACCGACGTATATGGCCTTCACCACTATAGAGATAGGGCACACATAACAATTAGCGTTTTGTTTAGCAATGTTAGTTACCAGGCCCGTAGAAGTGCTCACGCATTTCACAAACACACCACAACCAAATGTTAGAGAATTATGAAATCAAATAAACTAGTTAAAACACAAAGCATTGAATGAATAGTATTTAAATTTATCTAATTTGGGTCAAATTTGTGATAGACTATAAGAGATTCGTCTTGGAAATCAGGTTGCAAATTGATTAACTTAAATTTAGTGCAAGGTGTGTCGACTCTTTTAAATATTTTATGATTCTTCGTGAGGATCTCATCAGTGTGTTGGACATAGATAGCATAATTAGTGAATTAAACTTTTTAAGCTCTTTAGTATGAATCAAAAGGGTATAACCATGGATTTTAAACCTAAAAGGTAGGTAGAATGTATTCGAATCAACAATAAGTATTGTATGTTTTTTCGAAATTGGGTCGCTTATAAATACAAATCTATGTATATTAAACTCCATGCATGACAGGAGTACATCAACTGATATAATCTACGGAGTATATAAAAAACAGTGTCCAACATAGAGCAATACTTGGACTTATTTTTGGTTAAAAAGAGAGACAATATATATGTTTCTAAATGTCGTTTATGGACATATTATTCGAAGAGGAGAGCAGAAGAGAGTAGGTTAAAAGAAAAAAAATACAAGCTTGGCAATCTAGGCCGGAAGTGGAGGGCTTCCCGTACAAAAACACATCTTCCCCATGCATTGTGCAAACCTAGTATGAGGTGGGCATTTTGCAATACAATCATGGTCCGAAGTACAAACAAAATTTCCATGGGAAATCGACGGTAACACCTCTCTTGTGGCTTCGACCTTACCGATCAACAAATCTGTACATTAAGTTCATGGATATATTACGTTCACAATTAATCGAACGATGATATTTAATTCAATTACGTACCGGCGGTAGAAAGCACCATTGCGACCAACACTAGCACTTTGAGACAAGTCTTGTCCATTGTTTTGGAGTTTGAATTAGTGTCTGACTACTACTTTATGTTAAACGTGTGTGTTTTGTTGTTATGATCACATTCTTTTCTATGCAATTTATAGTGTACAATCGTGATGATCGATAATTAATTAAGGAATATTGTACTTTCACTAACCGATATATGATGATCTATACAAACGGAAGGTTTCTAAACAATATATTTCATTAATGATCAGTGCATGTATATCGTCAATTTTCAATCAAACCGTATCAATACCTTCTGATTCCATTCTTAACTAATACTAGCCCAAATCTTTATTTGATGAATATTTAATCTCCTTCTCATAAACTCTTGATCTCGAGCCGGTGGAAATGCCCCTTAAAATGAGAAATATGAATGACTTTTTATCTTTTGGATGGTTTCCATACAATGTAAGTTTAATCCTAGAAATATAGGAAGGCGAAAAAGGAAGAAGAAGACAATATCCAATTTTCGGTTGTCGGTTGTCGTTTCAGAAGTGGGGTTATGAGTTGACTTATGTGAATTATAAATAAACTTGTTTTGTTGATTATTTTGCTTACAATGGGACTGCTAATGAAGATGATTGAATAGAAGTCAGTATATATGGTAAAATACAAATGGTAGTTTTGGCAAAACCGGATGATTATATTAAAATTGGATTTTTAGTTAAGTTTTTAACTATAGTATGGGATCCCCATTACATATTGGCAAATGAACCAGATTAACTGGCTATTTTTGGACCAAACAAAAAAATATATAACCTGGCATCAGAGGCATCAGTGAACATCAGTTAAGTTTTACTGCAGTATGGGATCATTACATACTCCGTATTAGTTAGTTTTTAAACTATAGTATGGGATCCACTAATAGCTGATAAGTGGAGATGTACTGCAGTGAACATCAGAGGCATCAGAAAGCCTTTGTTTCGGGGAGAATGCAGCAATGGCCAGAGCATAAACTTCTTGTGTTAAGATGTTCTTCCTCTTCGGTTTCTCGGTTTCCATTCGCTCCTCAGATACTTCAGCTATGGGGCTCAATTTCACTCGTTGCTTCATGCTACATGCTATCATATCTTGTGCTTCTGCCACTATGGACTCATCGTCTTCTGATGCATACAGTATATCCTTAATAGCCTCAACAACCTGCTCAATTCATGGTCACAGAAAGTCCATCAAATTTCAATATTTTTGTGAAGATAAAAGACAGTTGTTTTTCTTTTCTTACAGGTGAATTTTCAAGCTCAGGAAACTGGCACATGATCTCAATATCTATAAGCTTTGAGAAGTAGAAGTCTCTCTCTTTCTCTAAGCTATCCACTGACAATTTCAGTTCTGTGATCTGTATCAAATTCACAAATCAGTAAAACCCACATTAATCTAAAGAATTCACAATAAACATGGAGTTAATTAAATTACCTGCTCCTCATATGCAGCCACAGAGACAGAGTTTGGAGGCTTAGAAAATTTAGGAGGCGGGTCTTTTCTGCGGCTTCCATAAGAGGATTGGCTTCTGGGTGCACCATGGTTAGGTTTAATGGTGGTTTGACAAGAAGAAGATTTATTTCCTGCTTTGCTTAACTCCCTTCTTTCAATTGCATTATAACTACAACATTGAACCAGCTTTGAGCAATCAGAAAGAAAAAAGAAGAAGAAAAAAAGATGAAAACTTGCAGGAGATTCCAGAATGTTTACTTGTTCAAGACACCACCACTAAAGGAATCAAAATATTTCTTCATCCACTGCATAAATTCCAGGTTATCTAAACGCCTTTTCTTTATCAGCTTGTTCACATCTATGTGCTGTAACAATCATAAATTGCAAACAATCAAACTCACAGAACAAGACACAAACAGCTTCTTTTCATTACCAAAAGAAATCGAACCTTGGTAATCTTAAGTTTACTGAACACTTCCTGAAGAATCTTGTAGTTCTGAATCATCTCGTACTCAGACTTCGCATCAAAATTCACCTTGTGCATAGGCACCACTCCTGGGTGGACAACATCCATCAATTGACACTGAATCGCACCTGATGCAGCCTTTCGAAACAGAAATATCAGTTCAATTTCATGTTTGTGAACTCAAAATTCCCAAATTGGATAATCATAAACCCTAGAAAATTAGTACCTCTTCAACTTTGGAGAGATGGAGATGGAGCGTGGAATTGATCCATGACAGGATATCATTTCTTCCAACTAAGTAAGCAGAATCCATAATTCCAATGTTCGTCGCCATTCCTACTTTAATTTTGAATCGCTTGTTTTTCGTCGACAGGGAATCGACAACGGTATTTTTCTTATCGTTAATTCAAATTTGAATTAATTGGTGACCATATCCACGCTCTTCCAGCCCATATCCACGCTCTTCCAGCCCATAAGGAAAAAAAGTGTCATGTTCATATTTCTTTTTTTTCCTAGTTTATGCTAATTATTTTTAATAAGAATTTTAATTGATATATTAAATTGAAATTGAAGCGGAATAAATAATTGAAATTGAAGATGAACGACTAGATAGAAATGGAGATGAAAAAGTTACTCAAGAAGCTACATGCAAATATTTTTATTCTATAAATATGACATATTGCCTTCAACTCGTTGGAAATTTCCAACAACTCGTTGGAATATTTTAATTTAATACAAGAAGCGGAATAAATATTTTTATTTGTCCGTCTCAAATCGTTGGAAATTTCCAATCAGCTTCGCATAATATTTTTATTCTATAAATATTTGTCCACAAATTTCTTACCATAAGAGCTTTAAACACGTAAATCTGACATATTGCCTTCAACTCAACAAAATTCAAGGATAACCTACTAACTAACCTTGAATGCTTGAAATGGGCATGGACTACTTTTCTTTTGTAGTTTATGCTAATTGTTTTTAGCAAAGGGTTTTGATTGGTATATTAAATTAAAATTAAAATTGAAATTAAAGTTGGAGATAAATGATTAGTTAGAAATGGAGATGAAAAAGTTACTCAAGAAGCTACATGAAAAAGTTAAATTTTTGTATTTCTAAGAGTTTTATAAGTGAATTATTGAACACTAACCTACAAAGTAATATTGATTGTATTCTTTAGTGAACAAAATGAGTATATTATAATGTCAAACGGAGTGCGGACTTAACAATTTAAAACCCACTAATGCATTGAACCAAGATAAAAAGATCATTTGAAACCGTTGCTCATACATCTCCATATTTACCCATCTCAAATCGCTAGAAATTTCCAGTCAACTCCGTATAATATTTTTATTCTATAAATATCCGTCCACAACTTTCTTACCAAAACCACTTTAAACACGTGAATCTGACATATTGCCTTCAACTCAACAAAACTCAAACTCAAGGGTAACCTACTAACTTTGAATGCTTGAAATGGGCATGAAATACTCTTCTATTGTAGTTTATGCTAATTGTTTTTAGCTAAGGGCTTTGATTGGTAAATTAAATTGAAACTGAAGTTGGAGATGAACGATTAGTTAGAAATGGAGATCAAAAAGTTACTCAAGAAGCTACATGAAAAAGTTAATTTTTGTATTTCAAAGAGTTTATAAGTGAATTATTGTACACTAACCTATAAACTAATATTTATTGTATTCTTCAGTGAACAAAATGAGTATATCATAATGCCAAGTAGAGTGCAAACTTAAACAATTTAAAACCCACTAATGCATTGAACCATGATAAAAAAGATCATTTGAAATCGTTGCTGATACATCTCCATATTTGCCTGCCTCTATAAATATTCGTCCACAACTTCCTTACCATAACAACTTTAAACACGTGACTCTAACATATTGCCTTCAGCTCAACAAAACTCAAGGGTAACCATGAACGCTTTATATTTCTCTCTCATTTCTTCCAAGAAATCCATGGATTCTATATCCTCTGGAGAAAACCAGGGCCAATCTAGAGGTCGATGGACCTCTGATGAAGATGTAGAGTTGACAAGGTTGGTACAAAAGTATGACGACAAGGAGTGGGCTAAAATTAGTGAATTTATGGAGGGAAGATCCGCTAAATCTTGTAGGCTCCGCTGGAAAAATCAACTATCTCCAGAAATAAACCATTGCCATTTCACTTCTGATGAGGATGAAATCATCATCAAGGCCCACGCCAAATAGGGGAATAAGTGGTCCCTCAGAGCACATAAGTTAGAGGGTCGAACAGATAACGCCATTAAGAACAACTGGAATTCTACCCTCTACAAACACATTGCTTTTACGAATGTTGATGGGTCATCTGAAGACAAGGGAAACCCTCAAAAAAAAAAAAAAGAATTGTCGATCCTGATACAAGTGCAGACCCCCTTTCCATCGGATCGAAGGTCAATACAATGGGCCTTGTTGGTTCCTCTGAGTTTGACAGCTATAGGCCTGTCCTCGAGGTCGAACCTCTTCCTTATCAAGATCAGGTGAACTTTACTCAATTCTATCCTCACAAGCCACCTTTTCTACCTATTCAAGAGAATTCTAGTCAATTATCTAACCCTAAATTTCCGCTTTCACTCCCCGGATCTAATCTGGGTGAATCGTCAAACCCTAGATCTTTCATATTTGGTGGGTTCAACCCACAAAACCAACTTGATCCAACCTAATATGGCCCTCCACCATCGCCACTTCCATCTACACCAACTTTCTCTCGGGTGTCACCACAACCACCACAAGTTGCTCCTGTAGGGCCACCATCATTTGGAGGGGATGAAACATTTCTCTTACAAATGATACAACCATCATTTCCATCGTCGTCATCAAGGATGGGTCAAGGAAATGGATTTAGTGAAGGCAAGGCATGCGATATTAGATTTCAACAAATGGTGGAAGCAATTACAAGGAATGAGGTAAAAAGATTCATGGAAAATAATAAGAATAAGATTAGTGCGGTAGGTTGTTCATGTTCTATTGATAGAATAACTAATATAATCTTGCTTCGTCTAGGAGTCAACAAGATGCAATAGAAGGATAACGTTTATGTGAACATCTTAATGGTTTCTTTCGTTTCGTTTAATTTGAGCTATTATTCATAGAAATAAATTCAATGGCATGCACATAGATAAATCATGATAGATAAAGCTCGTTCGAGTTTTCTTTTGAATAATACTTATATGCATGCAAGAACGTTTGTGTTTCAGTGAATAATAAGATCGACCGAGTAACTATTGTGTTATTTGTGTATGAAGAATTATGTGTTAAAATAGGCTCAATGAAAATTGTGCTTCTGCATCATTTATTGGAAACTAAAAGGACTTCTCGGAAGATGAAATTAACTCTAATGAAATTGCATGCATACTGATGAGGCTAAAGTCGTAGTGTCAAATCAAAGAAATAAACTCTAAACACTAACTAGAGTATAGCAAGTAAGTAGAGGTCGAACCCAAGGGAATCAAAACACCAAATCAATGCAGTCAAGTGAAATATCAACTAGTGAACAAGTAACAAGTAACCAGGGGGGGTTTTGATTGTATGAAACACAAAAGTAACAAGTATCAAACAAAAGGGAGTTTGGGTGAGAATATGATGAGAAGGGGTTTCACCTAGCAAGTATCCACACAACAGTCAATCAAGTTGATCATAGATTTATCTCAAGTTCTATTCAATCCTAGGGAATGTTCCTATTCCAATCTTTAATATATCAGAATGCCAACCGGTCCTGATAATACTTACCATTCAACAATCAGGGAAACCTCTCAAGATTAGATGAAATAACAGCAAATGGCACAAGAATCATAAGGATGCATGCAATAACTTACAACCGTCAAGTATTAACATGCAATCAATTCTCTTTCATAAAAGCAATCAACTACCAGATCATGCAGATATGAATGCTACAATGACAAGGAATTCCACCGTATATTCCTAGTCTAGCAATAGAAAACTATCAATCAAACTAGGTGATCAAGCTAGCAAAACTAATAGAAATCAATAGATTAAGAACAAGAGAATTAATACAAACCCATAGGAAAAGAACAAGAGTTTAGAGATCTCACAACTTAATAACTGAAGGTTTCAACCGCTAAGTAAAACAATGGAGATTAGTTCCTGCTCATGGTTGCAGAACTAAATTGTCTGATGAAAAAGATGATAGAAAAGATGATAAGAACTAGGGTATATATAGAGTCTAACCCTAAAAATATATGGTAAAAGAAATATCCTAAAACTAATTAAGGAAAATAAGGAAAGATAAATAAAGAAATAAGGAAATAAAACAAACACAATTCGGTGAAACTTGCTTCCTAATCCACGTACTGCTCTTCCACTTGGGCCCACCTTGCTTCTGATCCACGTACGACCCACCTTGTAAATCAGCAGTAACTTCCCATGCTTCATGGCGATCGCCACCTCGTCTATGGCGATCGCGGTCGCTGATGTCTTCTCGAATGACTTCTGTTGAATGATGGCGATCGCCTGGATGGTAGTGGCGATCGCGGTTGACGTCGCAGAAGCTTCTTCATTCTTCAAGTCTTCAATCTTCTTTGGTTCTGATCTTCATTTCTTCACTTCTTAATAAATATCTCAGAACATAATAATGACTCGAAACACATATAATAATACTCCTAAATCAATGTAATAACCCCTAGTTACGCTATACAAAGTGCAGCGTATCACATACAAGGCTATAAACTTACTAGTAATATCTAAAAACGCGACTAACTCATATTTCTTGGTTATGCAATTTCTGGTCATGAATTGCATGCATACGAAGCTATAAAATATACTATGCACTCCGCCTAACTTTATAAGTCCCTAAGCATTTCTTATTTATTACATAATATATATCCTTCAAGCTTTTTTACCCCAAATTTCCAAACTATACCCTTACTCTTTTTAACCATGGAGTATAATGAAAAATATTAATATTGAAAACTAAGGTGTAGTTTTGACATAAAATTTTCAATGTTAATTCCCACTTGAAATACTTCAAGGATTTATATAGTTAGACTGAGGGAGTAATAGTTGTTGTATTTATAAGAGGCAACTAGTCACGGTACAAAGTAACAATATGGTGTACGTACATCGCGGTAAAATGGGAAATGTTAGTCAAAATGGTAAGCTTATATTCATTTCAACCAAAATAAGCAACTTTAAAGGTTATTACTTCCTTTGTTCACTAATAGATGTCTTTCTAACATTTTACAAATAATTGAAGGATTTAAATTTTATACAGTTATACCCTTATTGAATTAATTAATCATATAAATTAATTAATTACATGAATCCATAATTACATGAATCAATTAATTGAATGAATCAATTAATTACATGAATCAATTAATTGCATGTACGAATTGTAAAGTTGTTTATTTATAGCAACCCACTACCAGAAAATTTTGACAGTCATATGACATCGGTTGGAGACAACTTTTTGAACAACCTTATTTAAAAATTCAAATTGTACAATGAACGCAAACAACCGATTCATGTAATTAATTTATTTATGTGATTAATTGATTCATGTGATTAGTTGATTCATGAATTGCATGACCAAGAAGTCTTTAAAAGTATGCATACGAGACTGTAAAATATATTAGCAATTGTTGTATTTATAGGTTACAACTAGTCACAGTAGAAAGTAACAATATAGTGTTCGTACATCGCGGTAAAATGGAAATGTTCGTCAAAATGGTAAGCTTATATTTGTTTCAACCAAAAGAAGCAACTTTAAAAGTTATTTCTATTAAAAATAATTGGCAGGGTTTATGAAACTCTTGGTCAATTAATTACATAAATCAATTAATTGCATGCATAGTACAATTCGAAGTTTCAAATAACGTTGTTCAAAAAGTTGTTTCCAAGTGCCATATTCTTTAAGGCTGTCAAAGGTTTCTGGTAGTGGGTTGCTGCTATAAATAATAAACTGAAGTTGTGGTAATACGTACACGACACCTTAGAAGTAAAAGACACTACAGAGAGGAGGAACATGCAAATGTATATTTATAAATTTCTTACTATTGTGTAAATACATATCAAACATGAAATTACTTTGTGAAAATATAGATCGATGCATCAGAAAACAATATAAATAATGTATATTTATATAACTTGTAATACGATTTATTTTCTTATGTAAGCATTTTTAACAAAAATATTCTCAACACATGCTCTTTTTAAACATATTTTCGGAAATAGGCACTTTTTAAACAATGTCTCCCACCGAAGTTAGGGTTTTTCTTTAAAAGAAATTCATAAGAGATGAAACAACGTCTCTTATGAATGAGGATATATTTAAAAAAATAAAATACAAACACATCAGTATGGAATGAGACCTTCAATCTGTAACAACACCTCCTCCTCCCCTTATAATTCTTCCTCGTCCCAAGAACAAACCAATACAACCCCCATAAATTTCATCTTGAACCACCGTTAATTCCAAAATTTATTTTGGACTTTGATCTCTCTGCATCCATTTCTGATGACTAATAATAAATAAAACCCAATAAAAAATTGAAGAGCGCACCTCTTCTATCATCAAATCCAATTGAGGACCAAACAAAAATTGTGATTTTTGATTGATCTAGCACTGCCCCCGCTAGAAATAGACCTTTCCAGCCGACGCTACTCCTTCGTTTCCTCCTCTTGATTTAGCCCAGTAGATATCGGTCAACGCTGCTACCAAAATTGAATAAGAATTAGATCCATCTACCCGCCTACGAAGTTGAACCAGATCCGCCTCGATTTCGTCCTTCACAGGAATTAGATCTGACTCTTACTTGTTGAGGATAACGCCATAGACATACCTTTCGTCCTCCAACAAGAACAACCCTAGATGCATCTCCCCGCTCAACAACGCCAGTGACAATTGTTTTTAAATAAATATGAGGCGCTGTTTGAAACAATATATCTTCTGTATTTTTGTTTTCTTTTCAAAAACCTAGCTTCGGATGGGAGACATGTTTTAAAAAACAATGTCTTCTATAGTCATGTTTTCCGACCCAAGAAAATAGACACTTTTCGGACCCAAGAAAAAGTGCCTATGTCGAGAAATTGTTTGGAAAGAGCTTGTGTTGAGAATATTTTTGTAAGAAAAGCCCACATAGGTAAATAATTCCTTGTTATACACCGCTCTATTTACTTGTAATTATTTATTTGAGCCTCGCCCTTTTCTATTTATGAAACTTAATTACTACTCGTCCAATTTAATAATTACTACTTAATTACTACTCAAATTGTGGAAGTCAAAGCACAACCTTTTAACCCTTAAGTAAGAACTCATTTAACAAACATCATCCCAAAATCAATCAAAAATTAGTATTTGATCGAACTGAATCAACTCATACACTACACATTGAAAAACCTTATATCGATCAATGCCTCGCTTCTTCTGATAGTACACAAACTGTGCTGCAAATTTATGCAACGAAGAGCATACATTTCAGTAAGATGAACATACCAAAAACTATCGGGCTTACTCTCATCCGAAATTTGTGAGAAAGGTTCAAATGAGGGAAGAATTGATTGCTAACAACAATATTGATAAGAAAAACAAAGCAGCTAAGCTGCATCTATATCCATTTGAAAAACAAGATATCTCCATTAAATATTGTCGGATCTTGTATAAAACACAATCTCTATGAGACACAATTTTCGTTCACAAGATAGACCTTTTACTTGATGGTGGTCTAAGAAAACCCACTCGCTGATCTTATCAACTAATAAAACCCACTTGATGATTGTCCTTTTCTTAGAGGAATTGAATCTAGCTTAACCATTACTAAGAAAATCCACTCGCTGATCTTATCCCCAATTACTTTGTTTCAATTGACTTGAAATCAGTAATTTAAACTAAATCAATCTAGCTTAAACATCTTATTAACTAATAAAACCCACTTGTTGATTGCCCTTTTCTCAAGTCAACCAACTATTGCTAAGAAGGATCTCCTTCAAGGAGGAGAAATGAAGGTATGGAGGCTCAACATGGTACAACATTCTAATGGATGCGAGGACCCCTGATGAAGATGTAGAGTTGACAAGGTTGGTACAAGCGTATGGCGGCAAGGAGTGGGCTAAAATTAGTGAATCTATGGAGGGCAGATCAGCTAAATCTTGTAGGCTCCGCTGGAAAAATCAACTCTCTCCGGAAATAAAACATCCCCATTTCACTTCCGATGAGGATGAAATCATCATCTAGGCCCACGCCAAATTGGGGAATAAGTGGTCCCTCATAGCACAAAAGTTAGAGGGTCGAACAGACAACGTCATCAAGAACCACTGGAATTCTACCCTCTGCAAACGCATTGCTTTTGCGAATGTTGATGGGTCATCTGAGGACGAGGGAAACCCTTAAAAAAAGAAGAGAATTGTCAATCCTGATACAAGTGCAGACCCCCTTTCCATCAGATCGGAGATCAATACAATGGGCCTTGTTGGTTCCTCTGAGTTTGACGGCTATAGGCCTTTCCTCGAGGTTGAACCTCTTCCTTATCAAGACCAGGTGAACTTTACTGAATTATATCCTCACAAGCCACCAATTATCGTCAAACCTAAACCCACACTTTCTCTTTCACTCCCCAGATCTAATCTGGGTGAATCGTCAAACCCTAGATCTTTCATATTTGGTGGGTTCAACCCACAAAACCAACTTGATCCAACCCAATATGGCCCTCCACCATCGCCACTTCCATCTACACCACCATTCTTTCGGGTGTCACCACAACCACCACAAGTTGCTCCTGTAGGGCCACCATCATTTGGAGGGGATGAAACATTTCTCTTACAAATGATACAACCATCACTTTCATCGTCGTCATCAAGAATGGGTCAAGGAAGCGGATCTAGTGAAGGCAAGGCATGCGATATTAGATTTCAACAAATGGTGGAAGCAATTACAAGGAATGAGGTAAAAAGATTCATGGAGAATAATAAGAATAAGATTAGTGTGGCAGGTTGTTCATGTTCTATTTATAGAATAACTAATATAATATTGCTTCGTCTAGGAGTCAACAAGATGCAATAGAAGGATAACTATTATGTGAGCATCTTAATGTGTTCTTTTGTTTCGTTTAATTTGAGCTATTATTCATAGAAATAAATTCAATGGCATGCACATAGATAAATCATGATAAATAAAGCTCGATCAAGTTTTCTTTTGAAGGGTGCGATCATACCAGCACTAATGCACCGGATCCCATCAGAACTCCGAAGTTAAGCGTGCTTGGGCGAGAGTAGTACTAGGATGGGTGACCTCCTGGGAAGTCCTCGTGTTGCACCCCTTTTTTGATAATCGTTGTTTTGAATGGATATGGATAGGAAAAACTATAACTAAGCTAACAAGGAATAAATAAAATCCAAAGCGGCGTTCCATTGTTTGCGGATTGGTGGTGGCACCCCGGTGTTCGTGGCCACTTCCTCCGGATTCCGGCAGACGGTGTGAGTCCTGGTGGTGCGGTGGGTGCCTCTTCGGAAGGGCGTGTTTCGTGGTTTGCAAGTTAGGGTTTCTGCCCTAATCCTAATTAGGGTTTCTTCGGAATTTCTGATGGCTGCGGTTGATGCTTCGGCGGAAGGCGGGGAAAATGGTTCGGTGTTGGTAAGCTCTCCGGCACATAAGCAACCCCAGTTTCCCGAAGAATGTTTGTTGGACAACATTGCACTGGATGATTGTGAAGTATATGACTTCACTTTTGATGAAGTTCAAGTTAAGATTGATGAGTATCGGTATTGTGTGATTGGAGGCATTATGGGTCCTAGGGCAACGCTGTTGGAAATGAATCAATTCTTGGATGAGAATTGGAGTCTTCACAAGCCTAAATTCAGTGTCCAGCGTTATGGTATATGGAGTTTCAAGTTCGCTAGTCAGGAGGGTTGCGATTATGTTCTCAACCACGGACCTTGGTTCTTTCGAGGTAAGTTCCCTATTGCTCTTGCTCCTTGGGAGGTTGGTACACCAATGGCTTGGTCCAGTTTTGAATCTGTTCCGGCGTGGATTCAGTTGCGGAATTTGAACCCGATTTTCTCTACCAAGCATATGTTGAGTGTTATTGCAAGCTTGATAGGTACTGCGGTGCAGATGGACAATGACACTTATACTGGATGCAAGCCAGATTATGCCCGGTTGCTTGTTCAAGTTGCTCCGAAGGATGTGCTAAAGGAGTGTGTTGTTCTCAGGGATCCTAACGGTAAGGTTTACCACCAGAGGGTATGGTATGAATGGAAGCCTTGGGCATGTGAGCATTGTCTGAAATATGGCCATTTTACTTCGCGGTGCAAATTGCAGAAAAAGGAGAGTAAACCTGAGAGTTCGGCTAATCAACTTGAGGGGGCTGAGGAACACATAGATAAGGAACTTCCAAATGGCGAAGTTACTAAGGATCTGAACAGTACTGAGGTGGATGAAAAAGAGCCTGAATCTCAAGGGAAAGAAGCAGATGGGACTGCGGCCTCTATTTCTGGGAGAGATGATGATACGCAGCAGGGAGATACTAAGGGCAAGAGTCATGTTGCTTCTTCTTCTGCTCATGGTGATGGGAAGCAGAATACTAATGTTGAGCCACAGAAACAGCCTACGCAGTCAAAGAAGAACCAGTATAAGCACAAGAAGCAACAAGGTACGAATCCTAGTGAATACCGAGTCTTGAGAAGCAAGGGCGCCTCGTCGGAGGCTAAAGGTAATGTCTGATTTTACCTTTGTGGCCTGGAACTCTAGGGGTTTAAACTCCGTCCCTAGAGCGAGGCAAATCACGGAGTTTGTGCGGAAACATCGTGTTAGTGTGATTGGTATTTTGGAATCGAAAATTCATAAAGAGAAAGAGGTGGAAGTGAGTAAGCGTTTGCTTCCGAGGTGGAAATATTGTACGAATAGCATTGTGGGTGTTCGTGGTCGTATTTGGATCGCTTGGGATCATTGTTGTGTGGATGTCTCTGTTCTTTGTACTTCTAGTCAGTTTATTCATTGCCGAGTTGTTAGTAAAGACATGTTAATCAGCTGCTTGGTCACATTCGTGTATGCAAGTAATGACCCGACTGTTCGTACTTCGCTTTGGCGGGATATCGGGAGAGAAGTTATGGGCTGTCAAGAGCCTTGGGCTGTTGCTGGAGACTTCAATTGTATTCTCCAGCTGTCCGACAAAGTCTCGTTCAACAGGCAGCTTCATCAGGTTGACGCTGAATTTTGTGAGTTTGTGGAGAAGGAGGGATTAGTTGATGCTGACTTCTCGGGATTATACTATACGTGGAGTAATAATCAGGAAGGAACTAACCGTATTGCTTGTAAGCTCGACAGGATGCTGGTTAATGATTTGTGGGCTGCTTCTTACCCGGATGCTCGGGTTTTATTCGCTGACCCTGCGTTCTCGGACCACTCTCCTTGCATTTGTAATGTGAACCCGAGTTCTCGCTTCAAACGTATTCCTTTCAAGTTCCGCAATTATTGGACGGAAGAACCGGATTTTCTTGATGTTGTCAGGAGTGCTTGGGATTGTTCTGTTCAAGGGAATCCTCAGTATGTTGTAGCTATGAAATTGAAGAATGTGAAACATGTTCTGCAACGGTGGCAAAGAGGTCGTTTTTGCCATCTTGAATGCTTGGTGGAAGACTGCACCAATCGGTTATCAGCTGCTAATACTGCTCTTCAAGGGGATTTTAGCTCGCTAATTCTGCAGCAAGAGGTGAATGATGCTAAATCTGATTTGGATAGGAGGACCCGCCAGCTACATAGTTTTATTGCCCAAAAAACGAAACTTGACTGGGTGACGTTTGGGGAAGAGTCCTCAGCCATGTTCTATAATGGTATGAAAGGTAGTCAAGGCAGGAATTCGATCTATTTGCTCAAGGATTCTGCGGGTAATGTTCTGGACTGCAGAGAGGATATTAACAATGAAATTGTTGGGTTTTGCAAGCAACTGTTTGGCAATGGGTCTACAACCTGTAATCCGGAGTTCTCTGAAATGGATGGTGAAACAATTCCGTATGATACACATTCTGCTCTTTGCCGGGAAGTGACGGATAAAGACATCAGGGATGCATTTTGGAGTATTGGTGCTAAGAAATCTCCGGGGCCAGATGGCTTCGGGAGTCACTTTTTCAGAGCTTGCTGGGAGTTAGTGCGTGATGATGTTTGTGCAACAGTGAAAGATTTCTTCAGACGATGCAGACTCTTGCGCCAAACGAATGCGACCTTTGTTACCTTGATTCCGAAGATTGATAGCCCTGTTTCAATTCGTGAATTCCGCCCTATAGCATGCTGTAACTCTATGATGAAGGTGATGTCCAAGATTTTGGTTGCGCGTATTCGTCCTCTGTTGGATGATATTGTGTCTCAGAATCAAGGCGCGTTTGTTCCGGGAAGGAGGATTGTTGATAACCTGGCTGCTGCGCAGGACCTTGTTAAAGGTTATGACGGTAAGGCCACCTCTCCTAGATGCCTGATTCAGATTGATCTCCAAAAAGCTTATGATTGTGTAAGTTGGAATTTCCTGAGGCGCACTCTTGAGTACTTTAATTTCCCTGCTCGTATGGTGGGTTGGATTATGGAAAGTGTGTCGACTCCTTCTTACTCGATTATCATTAACGGGGAGGTGGAAGGGTTCTTTAAGGGAGCCCGTGGTTTGAGTCAAGGGGATCCGCTCTCTCCTTATCTGTTTGTTCTAGTCATGGAGATGCTTGCGAGGCGGATGAGGATGGCTAGTAGAAAGAAAGGGTTCTTTTTTCATCCGAGATGCAAGCAAATGGGGCTCACTATGTTGGCGTTTGCGGATGACCTCCTGATTTTTTGTAAACCAGTCCGGTCCTCTCTAGTGATTGTTCGTGATGTTATCACTCGGTTTGCAGCTGAATCTGGTCTTGTGGCTAATGGCAATAAATCACAGATATTTTTTGGAGGTGTGGAAGGGGAAAGGAAGGCGGATTTGGCTGCGGAGCTGGGCTTTACAGTGGGTCGTTTGCCGGTTAGATACTTGGGTGCACCGCTTCATTCTAAGAGGTTGAGAATTGGCGACTTTCAGCCGCTTCTAAGCAGATTACAAAGTGCAATTTCAGCTAGGCAGGCCCGGCATATATCATATATGGGGAGAGTCCAAGTTATCAAAGTTGTCCTTGAGAGCGTGGTTCGATTCTGGATGCAAGTGATTGCGTTCCCTAAGTGTGTTCTTAAGCGCATCGCGGCGATTTGTCGGTCTTATCTTTGGACCGGTGAGGTAGGGAATAGGAAAGCGCCGGTTGCCTGGAGCCGCCTATGTAGAGACAAAATTGATGGGGGTCTCGGGTTTAAAGAGCTGCTTGCTTGGAATAGGGCGTTATTGTTTAAATTGAGCTATGATATAGCAGTTCAGCGGCCTAGTATTTGGACAGCTTGGGCGAGTCACAATCTGGTCAGAGGCAACATATGGCTGGCTGGACGCCGGGCTGGGTGTTCGTGTCTCTGGAAGGCTGTTCTGGAGGCCAAAGATGCGGTCTTGCAGCAGCTGAACCAGTCCCAACCTCAACTAGAGCGAATCACTAAGCCGTCTGGAGGTATGGATACTCGTATTGTTTACAATTGGTTATACCCGCCGGGTCCGGATTTAGCTTGGTGTGATGTTATATGGAATGGTATTCATCCTCGGAAGTGGTCGTTTGTGTGTTGGATGGCAACGCTTGACCGTCTACCTACGAAGGCGAGAATGATACGTTGGGGGGGTGTGCCGGACGACTTGTGTGTCTTGTGCAAGACTAGCAAGGAAGACGCTGAACACCTTTGGCATGATTGTGCGGTTACGAAAGACATTGCTAGGCGAGTGTTGGACTGGCAGGGTGTGAGCATACGGCACAATTCTTTGCGACTTTGGTGGGATTGGTTTGCGGCGTCTCCTAAAAGACGTAATAATATTTACCTTTGTAAACTGTTAGCGGTAATGGGCATTGTCTATCATGTATGGAAGTTGAGGAATGATGTGATTTTTAGGGGTCGAGCGATTGATGCTCAAAGGGTTAGTATTGAGATTATTGATGATTGTAAATTTAGGATGATTACTAAACTTAGGACTAGCGGGAGAAGGGGAATGGCGATGATGAGACGATTGTACCAGAACTAGTTTGAGCTTTTGCCTAATATAATTATTTACCTTTTGGCAAAAAAAAAAAAAAAAGTTTTCTTTTGAATACTACTTATATGCATGCAAGAACATTTGTGTTTCAGTGAATAATAAGATCGGTCGAGTAACTATTGTGTTATTTGTGTATGAAGAATTATGTGTTAAAACAGGCTTTAATGAAAATTGTGCTTCTGCATCATTTATTGGAAACTAAAAGGACTTCTCGAAAGCTGAAATTAACTCTAATGAAATTGCATGCATACAAGGCTATAAACATACTAGTAATATTTAAGAACGCGACTAACACATAATTCTTGGTTATGCAATTTTTGGTCATGAATTGCATGCATACGAAGCTATAAAATATACTACGCACTCCGTCTAACTTTATAAGTCCCTGAACATTTCTTATTTATTACATAATATATATCCTTTAAGCTTTTTTACCCCAAATTTCCCAACTACACCCTTACTCTTTATAACTATGGAGTATAATGAAAAATATTAATATGGAAAACTAAGGTGTAGTTTTGGCATAAAATTTTCAATGTTAATTCCCACTTGAGATACTTCAGGGATTTATATAGTTAGACGGAGGGAGTAATAATTGTTGTATTTATAAGGGGTAACTAGTCACGGTACAAAGTAACAATATGGTGTGCGATGTGGTAAAATGGGAAATGTTAGTCAAAATGGTAAGCTTATATTCATTTCAACCAAAATAAGCAACTTTAAAGGTTTTTACTCCCTCTGTTCACTAATAGATGTTTTTTTAAAATTTTACAAATTATTGAAGGATTTAAATGTTATACAGTTATACCCTTATTGAATTAATTAATCACATAATTCAATTAATCACATAAATCAATTATTTTTTATTGGCAACGTTCATGAACTTCTTGGTCATGCAATTCATGAATCAAGTAATCAAATAAATCAATTAATTACATTAATCAATTAATTGCATGAATAAATTAATTGCATGAATCAATTAATTACATGAATTAATGAATTGCATGAATCAATTAATTACATGAATCAATTATTTACATGAATAAATTAATTACATGAATAAATTAATTACATGAATCAATTAATTACATGAATCAATTAATTACATGAATCAATTAATTACATGAATCAATTAATTACATGAATCAATTAATTGCATGTACGAATTGTAAAGTTGCTTATTTATAGCAACTCACTACCAGAAAATTTTAACAGTCATATGACATCGGTTGGAAACAATGTTTTAAATAACCTTATTTAAAAATTCGAATTGTACAATGAATGTAAACAATCGATTCATGTAATTAATTGATTTATGTGATTAATTGATTCATGTGATTAGTTGATTTATGAATTGCACGACCAAGAAGTCATTACAAGTCCTTTTTGTATTTATTAATGAATTGCATGCATATGAGACTATAAAATATATTAGTAATTGTTGTATTTATAGGTTACAACTAGCCACGGTACGAAGTAACAATATAGTGTATGTACATAGTGATATAATGGAAAATGTTCAGCCAAAATAAGCAACTTTAAAAGTTATTACTCTTTAAATATTTATTGGCAGGGTTTCTGAACCTCTTGGTCAATTAATTACATGAATCAAGTAATTACATGAATCGATTAATTGCATGCATTGTACAACTCGAATTTTCAAATAACGTTGTTGAAAAAGATTTTTCCAAGTGCCATATTCTTTAAGGCTGTCAAAATTTTCTGATAGTGGGTTGGTCCTTTAAATAATAAATTGAAATTGTTGTAATACGTACACGACACCTTAGAAGTAAAAGACACTAAAGAGAGGAGGAACATGCATATGTATAGGGGCTTACTATTTGGCACACCCTAAAAGTTTATTTAGCACACCCTTACCTTCGTCACGAATGTATTAGAGACGATCTTCGTCATGAATGTATTCGACCAGAGATTCGTCACGAAGAAATTGAGTACTTCCGTCACGAAGGTTTATAAGACATACGTGACGAATTTTTTTTTAAAAAAATAAAAAAAATCATAATCTTGTAGAGAATTTCAATACGAGTCCGTGCATATAAAATACGTTCAAAACGGACATCGTTTGCCCTTCCAAAAGCCCTAAAAACAAAATGCATAATTATACTTTATAAGTAATAAACTAGTGATATTAAATAATAATATATAATTATAGTATATAAATTTAATTGCATGATTTTTAACTATAATTAATAAATATATTATACAAATACTAAATTTATATAAGTTTTTGCTTTTACGAACTTAACGCATGCGACTATTTTGTTTTGGAGGCTTTTGGAAAGTTAAACGATGTCCGTTTTGGACGTATTTTTTATGTACGGACTTGTATCGAAATTCTATACAAGATTCTGATTTTTAAAAAAAAAAAAATATTCGTCACGTATGTCTTATAAACCTTCGTGACGGATCTCCTTGGAACCTTCGTGACGGAAGTCCTCAGTTTCTTCGTGACGAATCTCTGGTGGAATACATCCGTGACGAATGTCTGGCCATATACCTTCGTGACGAATGTATGGGTGTGTTAAATAAAATTTTAGGGTGTGCTAAATAAAGACTTTGTATGTATATTTATAAATTTCTTACTATTGTGTAAATACATATCAAACATGAAATTACTTTGTGAAAATATAGATCGATGCATAAAAAAATAATATAAATAATGTATTAAAGTATATAACTTGTGATACGAATTATTTTCTTATGTACGCATTTTTAGCAAAATTATTTTCAACACATGCTCTTTTTAAACATATTTTTGGAAATAGGCACTTTTTAAACAATGTCTCCCACCGAAGCTAGGGTTTTTCATTAAAAACATATTCATAAGAGATGAAACAACGTCTCTTATGAATGAGGATATATTTTTTTAAAATAAAACAAGAACACATCATAATGGACAATCTGTAACAACACCTCCTCCTCCCCTTTTAATTCTTCCTCATCCCAAGAACAAACCAATACAACCCCCATTAATTTCATCTTAAACCACCGTTAATTCCAAAATTTATTTTGGACTTCGATCTCTCTGCCTCCATTTCCGATGACTACAATGAAGAAAACCCAATTAAAATTTGAAGACCGCCCCTCTTCTATTATCAAATCCAAGTTGACAACTCCAATTGAAGGCCAAACAAAAATTGTGCTTTTTGATAGATCTAGCACCGCTTCGCTAGATATAGACCTTTTCGGTCGGCGCTACTCCTTCGTTTCTTCCTCTTGATTTAACCTCATAGATGTCGGTCGACGCCGCTACCAGAATTGAATAAGAATTAGGTGGCGTTTATTATAATGTCGGAAACGAAAACGGGAAGGAAACGAACCTACTCCATTTTAGTAGAATTGTTTATTGATCAAAATTGTGATTTTATTTCCTTTCCCCCTTCTCCTAGTAGTAATGTTGGGGTATTTGTTAACCTCTCTTTGGGAAGGGTTTCAAAATCTCTTCGCCAACTCACCTCCCCCTCTTTTCCCCTCTCTTTTCTCCTCTCTTGGCATACAAATTTTAAAATCAAAAATCAAGTTGTCAATGTATCATCACTTAATAATGGTCTAGATTCCTTTACGCTTACTTTCCGTTTCCGAACACTACAAACAAACGGGCCCTTAGATTCGTCTACCTGCCTACGAAGTTGAACCTTATTCCTCCTCGATTTCGTCCTTCATCGAAATTAGATTTGACTCTCACTAGTTGAGGATAACGCCATAGACATACCTTTCTTCCTCCAACAAGAAGAACCCTAGATGCATCTCCCCGCTCAACAACGCCAGTGACAATTTAAAAATAAATAAATGAGGCGTTGTTTGAAACAATGTCTCTTGTGTATTTTTGTTTTCTTTTCAAAAACCTAGCTTCGGATGGGAGACGTGTTTCAAAAAACAACGTCTCTCTATAGTCATGTTTTCCGACCCAAGAAAATAGACACTTTTCGGACCCAAGAAAAAGTGCCCATGTCGAGAAATATGTTTGAAAAGAGGTGAGAATATTTTTGAAAGAAAAGCCCACATAGGAAAACAATAAGACGTTGCGCGCGGGTTTTGAGCCTTGCCCTTTTCTATTTATGAAACTTAATTTCTACTTGTCCAACTTTATATTTTACTAGACTTTTTGGGCCCGCGCTACGCGCGAGTTTTACAGCCTATAAAACTTCACAATAAGACGTTGCGGAATCGAAGAGTAGAAGATGATGATATGTTCCATACGAATCCATTATAGACATGTGTTGATGCGTCAAAATCTTCATTTGGGCAAACGTTGGAAAGAAACGGGAAAAGGAAAAAATCAAAAATATGATAAATTAAAAACAAAGCATTAAATGCAGTGTGTTTAATTTGGGGAACCCTTAATTTTATAGTATATAGACTTTTTAGGTTTACGGCCTATAAAACATCACAATAAGACGTTGCGGAATCGAAGAGTAGAAAACGATGATATGTTCCATACGAATCTATTATAGACATGTGTTAATGGGTCAAAATCTTCATTTCGGCGACATATTCATAAACGTAGGAAAGAAACGGGAAAAGGAAAAAATCAAAAAAATGATAAATTAAAAACAAAGCATTAAATGCAGTGTGTTTAATTTGGGAAACCCCTAATTTTATTGTATACTAGCATTTTGGGTCTCGCGCGTAGCGCGGGTCTATATTATTTTATATAAATGTGACTGATTGATTGTCTTTTTGATTGCTCCTTGTTGTCCTATTAGCGTCTCTAAATAGATAATTTGGATATGTGATTCATGCTGCTATTACATATGTTAATATTGTATTTTTACCAACTTTTTCAATATGGTTCAATATCAAAAATTCAATTTATAATTCAAACTATCAAAAAGAATATCAAAAATCAATTTATAATCAAACTACAACAAAAAACATCCACCTACTCATTGAAGAAACCATGCTTAATTCATTAGTGTATTTATACGCAATAAAACTATTACATAAAATTACTCACTCACATAACTCAAGAGCAAGATAGGGAAAAGACAAATTTGAGATTTATCATCAAATTAATCCATTTTGAAATTCAAAACTAAAATAGAACAAGGAATTTGAGAAAAATGGAGTTTTGTGTCTTTTGTTTTAGTCGAAAGTAATGAGTCATCTCTTTTTTAGACAACTCCAAAAAAAATATAAGACTCGTAAAAAAATGGGCCCGTATCAGAAATACATGTTTAGCAAACCATTCAAATAACAAGAGAGAATAAAAGCTCATTTATAGAGTTTGATCCATTTGTTAAAATCGTAATTTATATATTAGATTGTATAAATTAAATTATATTAGATTGAAAATAAAAATATTCTTCTTTTAAAAATCTAAGTTTTAATTCTATATACCTTCACACATTCAATTTTTTAATATAGTTTGATCCATTTATAATGTATAAAACTCACCCACTACAAAAATAACTAAATTGAGGAGTGTCATTAACTAATAAGAATACAAAAATATTTAATACGGCCTTTAATTGCTTAAAATGAAAGGGAAGTAAAATTTATTATGGAACCAATCAAAACACTTAGGACTTCTAATCTAAGCATTCATTTGTAAAAAAAACTCAAATTATATCGTTGATTAGATAGATAGATAGATTAAGACTAGCATTTTGGGGCGCGCGCTACTCGCGGGTCTATATTATTTTAAATAAGTGTTATTGATTTGTAGGAAAAAGTCATCAACGCTACACGTATTTTATTTTATTTATTGTGTAAAATATATATATTATGCAAATATTCTACATGTTGTGTGATATAAAAGGTTATAAGCCCTTGATTGATCGTCATCTTAATTTCTCTTTGTAGGGTTTCTCTATAAAGGTAATTTGGATATTTGATGATAAATGCTCATATTACATAGGCTGATATTATATAGACAAAACTAATGTGTGTTCCCGTACCATGTACGGGGCCGCATGTAATAAATATTTTAATAATATATTTATATTTCATATTATTAATTAGTTTATAGATTGTAGTTTATACTTTATGGTATAATTTATAAATTATAGTTTATAGATTATGATTTATGTTTTATAGTTTAAGTTCATTAATAACTCAATTTAATTAGATTGATAACATAATAATAGATAAAGATATATATATACATAAGATAAAGATATAATATGATAAAAGATAAAAATCAATATTTTTTTGTAATATAACCTATTAGATATCTTTTTGATTTTTTATACTTATTTAATTCAAAGATATATATCAAAATATAAAGTCGGATGACGTGGATGATGACATGGTGGATGATGTAGCATAGCTTAGAGGTCGACACATAGGCGAATTGAATATAAGAGCGACATGTGGCAAAACAACGTTCTGTTTTAGTATATGTATAGATTTGTACTTTTTACCAACTTCTGGAGTAATAATCTCAAGACAAAAATTTGTTTAACTGGACATGATGATCCATTTTATTTTAGTTATAAAAATATCATTTTATACTTGAATGTAAAGTATTGAAAACACTTTAGCATTGAATTTTTTTTATGGAGTTTTAATTTTATGAATCTTTATACACTATACATTTTGATTATAAAAATTTAAGTCTTAATTATATAAATCTTCATACACTCAATTTTATTATTGAGTTTGACCCATTGATATATAAAATCCACCAATATTAAATGAGAGTACTAAATAAAGAGTGACATTAACCAATAAGAATGCAAATGTATTTATTGTTGCTTTCATTTTCTCTCTCCGCTTTTTTTTATGTAGGCTAGACTTTTTGGGCCCGCGCTACGCGCGAGTTTTACGGCCTATAAAACTTCATAATAAGGCGTTGCAGCATCAAAGAGTAGAAGATGATGATATGTTCCATACAGATAATTTACTTTGTGATCTAAATTAAATTAATAATTTCTTTAAACACCACACCTTCTTGTCATCATCTTAACTATTTCCATTTTTATTTTTTTCCCCTCAGAGTTGGATAGACAATAACTTAGACCTAAGGTTACAGGAAAAAGGGTCTTTAATGGCAGCCTTCTAGTTTGTCACAATTGTCTAGGCCAGGAAAAGAAGGAGTTGCAAAGTTCAGCCACAACGAACTTTTTCGTCGTTAAAACCTTTAACGACGAACCAGGTTCGTCGTTAGATTTTTCGTAACAACTTCCAACGTTATTGGTATTAACGACGACGTTCGTCGTGAATTTTAAACGGCGAAATGAATGTTTGTCGTTACTTATTAACGACAAAATGACAGTTCGTCGTTACTTATTAACAACAAACTAATATTTTCCGTTATTGTGTATTCAATAACGTCAAGCAAATAGCTAATAACGACAAACAAAGTCGACGTAAAAAGAGATTCGAATTGGCACCAAAATTTGAATTATTGCCCAACAACGACAAAGTATTTCGTCGTTAATGTAGTTATATAAAACTAAAATATTTTGTCGTTAATATGAAACTTGCTAATATTAAATGCTATTTATTGAAAATATAAAAATAATAATAAACAATTTATTTTAAATATTATCAATCACTAATTTATACTAATGAAGTTCAATGTTAGTCAAAACATCCAACTAATAAGATCAAGTCACTTATTCTATATGTACTAAGAGTTAAATCTAAGTAATTCCTTATTCCTAAAACCATTAAAAAATTTGCATCAAAGAGTATCTAAATCGATAAGTGACACCTTCCTATCTTGAAGAAACTTCCTATGTTGACATTTTTTTATCAATCTTGTGAAGTAGGAATGGTAACATTAAGCTGCCAGACCAACATATCTTCAAACATTTCATTTTAGACTCAACCAAACTAACACGATTCTTCATTTCCTTGTTCTCTTCTTGTATTTCCTTCATGTGAGTTGCAAGAACTTCGTTTTCTTTGTTTGCATCATTTAGTTTAGTTTGTAGCTCTTCTCAACTAGGTTGTGGTCTCCTTATGTCTTTAAGCTTTATTCCTCCTCTAAGACCAATAACCCGATCTCGAGACTTTGATTTAAAAACTTGTTGTGCTACCAAAGATGAGGCTGACGAACTCGGAAGAACTCAGAATTGCCTTTGAAGAAGATCGAATTCACCCACCAAAAAAGATGACGCTGATTGACGGACTCAGAAAGACTCAGAATTGCCTTTGAAGAAGATTAGGGTTGATGAATCTTTGAAATCAGAATAAGGAAATTGTGAGTGAAGAAGATTAGGGTTGAAAAGTTTCAGAGGAAGAATTTGGCAATCGTAAAGATTTCATCCAATTTCAGAAGAAGAATTTGCTTCGTTTATCGTTAAAAAGTTGTCGTTTAAACTACAGATTCTAGTAATGATGTAAAGAAAAACGATAAAATCCATCATCATCATCCTCAACCACCTTCAAAATAAGGGTAATGGGAGAACTTCAAAATAAGTAACATTGTTTGACCAAAACTCTGGTGTAATCGACAATAACAAAAAGCCAGAGTGTAACAATGGCATCGTTTTGTCCCTAATTAATGAAAGCATTGCATTTTTGTGAATAAGTATTGGTTGATCTTAACAGCATAAATTCCTTTTGTCATGTTCGTTGAACATACAAAACAATACTTGAGGATTTTTTTTAAGCAACACTTATGTTGTTCTTTTCATTTATTCATATAAAATTTCATTCACTGGTTCTAATTTATCAATCGAGGATTACTATCTAAGGGAGTAGACGAGACCTTCACATATGCGTTGAAGCCGGAAGTTGTCCTTAACAGGGTGAACCGTGGACACTGGATGGAACCTCCCTAGCAAACAATTAAAAGAAGCAATGCGGAGAGAGAGGCTTAACATTTATGTGCGAGAAATAGGGGAAAAGATATACCTAGATGTCAGTGAGTAGGAAATTGGTGCTCATGTAGTTGTGTTTGAAACTGGCAATCCATTTGCGGAAAATCAACCTTAATAACACACTTCATACCTTGAGACAATTCAGCTACAAGACGACAAGCTACGGAGCGCTGACGGACGGGGCGCAAGCCTTAGAAGCCATTGGATGCAGGGGCATTTGTTCAAGCAGACGATTACTTTGCGTGAGAATGGACTGTCCTAAACACGCCGAGGTTTCTATTTATCTCATTCCAATCCAGGCGTGTGGGCGAAGTAAAGAGAGAGCAATCCATAAAACGTCTATCCATCAATGTGTAATTGAATTGCACGAATGAATTTCAGCCGTTACAAAATCTTGGAGAGGTGAAGAGATAAAGGGTGGCGTTGGGAAACTGGACTGACGTATATGGCGTTCACCACTATGGAGATAAGGCACACATGACAAATGAGTACCTCTTGGGCTTATATGTATCCATTGAGTAAGGGGCTAGTTACCAGGCTCGTAGAAGGGATCACACATTTCACAAACACACCACAACCAAGTGTTAGATAATTGTGAAGAAATCAAATCCATCAATTAAAATGCAAAGTTATTAATTTTTTCTAATTTGGGTCAAATTTGTGATAGACTATACTCCTTCCGTTCCAAAAAAAATGTCATTTTAGTCTACTACACATATTAAGGAGAGTAACAAATGTACAAATATGTCCCTATTTAATATTACATTTTGTTATATTTCCAAAACAATTACTAGCAAAAATCTCTCCATTTATTAAGATTGCTAAAAACTATAAGGGTATATATGTAAAGTAGATGCAAAAGATGCTAAAATAGCAAACATTACGGAACACCAAACAGTAGCTAGAATGACATTTTTTTGGAACAGAGGGAGTAGAAGATTGAAAATGAGATTGCAAATTGATTAACTTAAATTTCGTGCAAGGTGTGTCGACTCTTTTACATATTTTATGATTCTGCTTGAGGGTCTCATCAATGTGTTGGAGATAGATAGTAGAATTACTGAATTTAACTTTTTAAGCTGTTTAATATGAACAAAACGGTATAACCATGGGATTTAAACTTAAAAGGTAGGTACAATGTATTCGAATCAACAATAAGTATTGTATTTTTTTCCGAAATTGGGTCGCTTATAAATGCAAATCGATGTATACTGAACTCCATGCATGACAGGAGTAGAGCAATATTTAGACTTATTTTTGGTTTAAAAGAGAGACAATATGCTTCAAATATATGTTTTTAAATGTCGTTTATGGACATTAAAGTATTATTCGAAGAGAAAACCATAGGAGAGTAGGTTAAAAGAACAAAAATACAAGCTTAGCAATCTAGGCTGGAAGTGGAGGGCTTCCTGTACAAAAACACATCTTCCCCATGCATTGAGCAAATCTAGTGTGAGGTGGGCATTTTGCAATACATTCACGGTCCGAAGTACAAACAAAATTGCCATGGGAAATCGACGACAACACCTCTCTTGTGGCTTCAACCCTACCGATCAACAAATCTGTACAACAAGTTCATGGATATATTAGGTTTACATTTAATTGGTTGATGATAATTAATTCAATCACGCACCGGCTGTAGAAATCACCATTGTTATCAACACTAGCACTTTGAGACAAGTCTTGTCCATTACTTTCTGTAAGACTGGTTTTGGAGTTCGATTTAGTGTACAACTACTATTTTATGGTAAACGTGTGTGTTTTGTTGGTATGATCACATTCTTTCCTATGCAATTTATAGTATAGAATCGAGATGATCGGTAATTAATTAAGGAATATTGTACTTTTACTAACCGATATATGATGATCTATACAAACGGAAGGTTTCTAAACAATATATTTCATTAATGATCAGTGCATGTATATCATCAATTTTCATTCAAACCGTATCAATATTTATTTCCTTCTCATAAACTCTTGATCCCGATATGGTGGAAATGACCCTTGGAATGAGAAATATGAATGACTTTTTATCTTTTGGATGATTTCCATATATTGTAAGTTTAATCCTAGAAATATAGGAAGGCAAAAAAGGAAGAAAAAGACAGTATCCAATTTTTTGTTGTCGTTTTAGAAGTGGGTTTTTGACTTTTGAGTTGAGTTATGTGACTTTTAAATAAATCTTGTTTTGTCGATTAGTTTGGTTACAGAGAGTCTTCTAATGAAGATACTTGAATAGAAGTCAGTATATGGTAAAAACGAATGGTAGTTTTGGCAAAACAGGATGATTATATTAAAATTGGATTTTTAATTAAGTTTTTAAACTATAGTATGGGATCCCCATTACATATTGGCAAATGAACCAGATTAACTAGCTATTTTTGGACCAAACAAAAACCTCAGTCTGGAACATGTTCTACATGTCTTAAGTTTTAAATTCAATCTCTTATATCTAAGTAGATTGATTCATGACACTAAATGTCTTATCTTCCTCACTAACAATATGTGTATCATTCAGGACCCAGTGAGGAACAAGGTGATTGCGCTTGGTAAGTAACTTGGTGGTTTGTACTACCTCGACCCTGAAGCTGACACAGAGAACATGACACCCCTGGTGCTTCCTCCAAACCTGTGTGCTACTATACCTATTTTACCTATGTTTTTGCCTTCTCAAAATTGTAACATAGATAAAAATCCATTGTGGCATCTTAGACTTGGGCATGCTCCTTATGACAAACTTCTACATGTTCCATGTATTCACTCAGATATAAATAAAATCTCTGAGCATCAATGCTCAATTTTTCCTTTGGCTAAACAAACCAGAAACTCTTTTCATTCTAGTACATCTCATGCAAATACCAAATTTGAGTTTTTACATTGTGACTTATGGGGTCCTTATGATACTAGCACCTACAATGGCCATAGGTTCTTCTTAACAATACCACAGTAGAAATGTTTGGGCTTTCCTTATGAAGACCAAAACTGAAATTGTCTCTATCATTCAATCTTTCATTCATAGAATTGAGACTCAATTTAGTACTAAAGTGAAAGTCCTACGGACTGATCAAGGCATTGAGTTCTTTAATTCTGAAATGCACACATTTCTCTCCACCAAGGCATTATACATGAAAGTTCTTGTACAACCACTCCTCAATAAAATGGTCTAGTAGAACGTAAACACAGATATATCCTAGAAACTGCTAGAGCTCTAAGGTTTCACTCATCTTTACCCATCAAATTCTGGGGAGATTGTATCCTCATAGCCACTTTCCTCATTAACATACTTCCTACACCTCTTCTCAAGAATAAGTCTCCTTATGAGATGTTATTCAATAAACCTCCAGATTATTCCACCTTAAAAGTTTTTGGCTGTCTGTGCTATACTTCCACCTCTTCTGTGGGAAGGAAAAATTTCGACCCTAGAGCTGATGTGTACATATTTCTAGGATACCCTTTTGATTTCAAAGGTTACAAAGTATACAACTTGACAACTCAAAAGAGTGTTATTAGTAGAGATGTACATTTCCTAGAGCATATCTTTCTTATGCTTCTAAAAACAATCTAAACACTACTACAAAACCTCAAGAACATCACACTAATGCTCCTTATGTTTTTTTCTTCTGACTTTCAACCTATTGAGCAATATATTGAATCACCTCAGGTTGTTCTAAATCCCCACTCTCTCACTGAATCCCTTGATACCTATTCACCCTCTCCAATACCTCCAATTTTTGATGACATATGATGAGGCTAAAGTCGTCGTGCCAAATCAAAATAAACTCTAAACACTAACTAAAGTATAGCAAGCAAGTAGAGGTCGAACCCAAGGGAATCAAAACACCAATCGCTATGCAGTCAAGCGAAATACCAACTAACGAACAAGTAACAAGTAACCAAGGGGGGTTTTGATTGTATGAAACACAAAAGTAACAAGTATCAAGCAAAGAAGGTTTGGTTGTGAATATATTGAGAAAGGGTTTCACCTAGCAAGTATCCACACAACACTCAATCAAGTTGATCATAGATTTATCTCAAGTTCTATTCAATCCTAGGGAATGTTCCTATTCCAATCTTTAATATATCAGCAGGGCAACCGGTCCTGATAATACTTACTATTCAGCAATCAGGGAAACCTCTCAAGATTAGATGAAATAGCAGCAAAGGGCACATGAATTATAAGGATGCATGCAATAACTTACAACCATCAAGTATTAACATGCAATCAATTCTCTTTCATATAAACAATCAACTACCAGATCATGCAGATATGAATGCTACAATGACAAGGAATTCCACCGTATATTCCTAGTCTAGCAATAGAAAACTATCAATCAAACTAGGTGATCAAGCTAGCAAAACTAATAGAAATCAATAGATGAAGAACAAGAGAATTAATACAAACCCATAGGAAAAGAACAAGAGTTTAGAAATCTCACAACTTAATAACTGAAGGTTTCAAACGCTAAGTAAAACAATGGAGATTAGTTCCTGCTCATGGTTGCAGAACTAAATTGTCTGATGGAAAAGATGATTAAAAGATAGAAAGAACTAGGGTTCTTAAATAGAGACTAACCCTAAAAATATATGGTAAAAGATATATCCTAAACGAAATAATAAAATAAGGAAAAAGAAATAAAACAAACAAAGGAAAATAAGGAAAGTCCGGAATGCCTTCGGCCTTGTTGTGGCGATCGCCATAGATGCCTGGCGATCGCGGTCTTCATGTAAAGCTTTGCCTTGTCTCTGTCGCCCCATGGCGATCGCCATGATCTCTCGAACTCATGTAATGCTTCTGTTGTAGAATGGCGATCGCCATAGTGATGGTGGCGATCGTCGCTGCTCCGCAGAATGTCTTCAAGTCTTCATGTCTTCAATCTTTGATCCTCTTCTTCTTCGGTTCTGGTCTTCATTTCTTCACTTCTTCATAAACAACTCAGAACATAACAATAGCTCCAAATACTTGTGATAACACTCCTAAACTAATGTAAGAACCCCTAGTTACGCCATACAAAGTGTAGCGTATCAACATACCTCACACATATATGTCTTCATCAAACACTGAGCATGACCCTCATCCTCCATAAATCCCAAGAAGATCTACCTGGGTGTCAAAACCATCTATGTGGCTTAAGGACTATACTTGTATAGCTTCCAAGGTTTCTCCTGGTGCATCATCAAGTTCCAGTAAGACCACTTCTCCTTATCCTTTGTCTTGTTTTCTCACTTACTCTTATTGTTCCGTTGCTTACAAATCCTTTATTAATAACACCACATCACTGTTTTGGACGAATTTTGATCAATCGATCCAAATTCGTTAAATTGTGGGGCACGACAATTAGAATGATAAATCTACTTGGATTGATGGGAGAAGGTGATTACAAATGGTATTTTTCGTGGTACAAGGGAGGAAGAAGAAGGTTACAACATGTATAGTCGAAATAGAAGAGATGGACAAATTTGTCAGACAAATGACAATGTATAAAATGAGAGTTTTTGTAATGAGAGTACAAGTGATTGCTGCTGGAATGGAGTGTTGATGGATGTTGTTATGTGTCCTTTGAGGCTTCTCCAAAGCCCTATTTATTCTTGGATCAACCTTCCTTGAATGATCTTGATTTCCTCATAAATGCTCTTGATTCCTTCTTGAATGCTCTTAATTGTGCTTGATTCTATCTTAAATACCGTTGACTCTCCATTTGATTGTTGATATAATGTTGATAGTAATGAATGGTGAGATATCCAGCGAGATTACCGACGATCTTGGAGGGGTTTGATCATTTAATGGTCAACGGTCACCATGGTCTTCAATTCTTGTCTGATCCGGGTGATTCCAGATGACATGGCCTTGTATCTAACGGCTCTATCTATGTCATCTATTCCCGGGGCTCTGTATCCACATTAGGTTTTCTGGGCGTCCGTCTTGACTTGGACCAAATGGACAATGGTCGTCAACGTCTCCAATTCGGGTCTGATTCCTTTGATTTCTTTCGACTTGAATCCTACCATAACGGCTCTATTCGTGTCGATGGTCGTTGGAGCTCCATATCCGGTTTGATATTTACGGGCGTCGTGGACAAACTGGGCCGTCGAAATCTGGGCCCAACAATCACTATCTGAACCTCACAATGTTCCTAAGGCATTGCAACATCCTCGATGATTTGAATCTATGAAGGTTGAGTTGGATGTTCTAGAAAAAAAAATGGCACTTGGAAAATTGTCACAAAGCCAGCAAACAAATCAGTTGTGACTTGCAAATGGTTGTTTAGGCTCAAGTTCAAAGCTGGTGGAGGTCTAGACAAGTACAAGGCAAGACTAATGGCTCGTGAGTTCTCTCGGATTGAGGGAACTATAGTGAAACATTTGCACCAGTAGCCAAGATGATATATGTCAGAACATTGCTAGCTGTTGCTGCTGTGAGGGGATGGGATGTCACACAACTTAATGTCACCAATGCATTTCTTCATGGTGACTTAGAAGAGGAAGTGTTCATGGAGCTTCCCCTGCATACTCCTCTCTCAAAGGTCTTTGCTCTCAAGGGGAGGAATCTGGTAAGAGCAACAACCTTGTGTGTAAACTCACAAAGTCTTTATATGGTCTCAAGCAAGCACCAAGATAGTGGTTTACAAAATTCTCTGAAGCGGTTAAAGGTGCAGGGTTCATTCAGCCAAAGGCTGACTACTCTTTATTCACCAAGAAAACAAATCACTCATACACATGTCTACTAGTGTATGTAGATGATATGATCAAAGATTGAGATAGTCAAGAAGAAATCGGGCAGCTAAAAGATCATTTATACAAGAACTTTCAAATGAAATAACTTGGAGAACTAAGGTATTTCTTGGGAATAGAAGTGGAAAGAACAAAGGAAGTCTTTCACTTAAACCAGATAAAATATACATTAGAGCTGCTAGAGGAAGCAAGAATGACAGAAGCAAAACCTATGGCTACCCCATTTGATCTAAGAGTTAAGCTAGATCTTAAAGGATCAAGAAATGAGGTAAATGCTAGCTCCTATAGAAGATTGGTAGGAAGGCTGATCTACCTAACTATAACAAGACTAGATATTTGCTATGTTGTGCAAGTTCTAAGACAGTTTATGCACAATCCAAGTGATGAACATTGGATTGCTTTTAAACATGTTCTGAGATACTTGAAGAAAGCCCCAGGGCATGGAATACTACTCTGAAAAGATTCATATTTGAGACTAAGAGCCTACTGTGATGCAGATTGGCAGAGTTGTCCCATGACTAGAAAGTCTCTAACTGGGTTCTGCATTCTATTGGGAAGGTCCTTGATCTCATGGAGAACCAAGAAGCAATCATATATGGCATCATCATCTGCAGAATCAGAGTACAGATCAATGGAAATGACTTGCTATGAAGTAACATGGCTAACAAGGCTTGTGATTGATTTGAATGCTGAAAGCAAAGAAGTCCTCGTGCATTGTGACAACCAGTCAGCAATCCATAAATCCAGTATTTCATGAAAGAACAAAGCACATTGAAGCATATTGCCACCTTGTAAGAGATAAAGCCTTAAACAAAGAAGTAATCCTAGGGTACATTCCATCCAAACAACAACCAACTGATATCTTCACCAAAGTTGTAACTGTTAAGCAATTTGATAAACTTCTCTTCAATTTAGGAGTTGTAAATAAATACAGATGTTAGTTAGAATTTGTTATGTTTGTTGAATAAGCTGATGTCAGCATAATAGATTGTGAGGTCACTAGCTTTAGACCTCACTATATGTACTGATTTGCTCATCTTTAACAACCACTTTTTGCAAAGCTAATTGTCCAGTTTGAGAGCCTTTTATTTTCTCTTCTCTTCTCTGAGTGTATATTTCTTGTGTGTTCCATTGGTTTGTATAATCATCAAATTACATCGATGGTTGAACAAACGACTTAAAGAGTTAGCAAAAAGATAAGCAAAAGCATAACATCAAAGCAAAAGAAGCGAAACGACTAAAGCGAAGGGAAGGGACTAAGCATCACATGGATGAGAAGTACAAACTAGACCACAATGATGTTGTCTCATCGTAATGAGGGATCTCGACTAGCATGATGTTTTTCATGTAAGGGGTCTTTAAGAGCCTCAAACACGACAGTAAGTATTCATTTTTTTCCTTTTAAATTGGGTCAAATTTATGATAGACTAAAAAAGATTCGTCTTGAAAATCAGGTTGCGGATTGGTTAGCTAAATTTAGTGTAAGGTGTATCGATTCTTTTATAATTTTATGTTTCGGTTTGAGGATCGCCTTAGTGTTTTGGAGATGGATTACATTATTAGTGAATTAATCTTAGTAAGCTCTCTAGCATGAACCAAAAATGGAGGACTCCCTGTCTCCCTCTAGTGTGTTGGAGATGGATTACATTAGTAGTTTTTTTTTCTTCCGAATTGGGTCATTTATAATGAAAGTCGACATATATTAAATTTCGTGCGTGACACAGGTACATCAACTAATATAATCTACGGAGTATATATATAAAAAAACAATGTCCAATATAGAGCAATATTTAGACTTATTTTTTGTTTAAAAAGAGAGACAATATGATTCAAATATATGTTTCTAAATGTCGTTTATGGACATTAAAGTATTATTCGAAGAGGAGAGTAAGAGAGTAGGCTAAAAGAACATAAACACAAGCTTGGCAATCTAGGCTGGAGGGCTTCCTGTACAAAAACACATCATCCCCATGCATTGCGCAAATCTAGTATGAGGTGGGCATTTTGCAATACAATCATGGTTCGAAGTACAAACAAAATTGCTATGGGAAATGGACGGTAACACCTCTCTTGTGGCTTCGACCCTACCGATCAACAAATCTGTACAAGAAGTTCATGGACATATTAGGTTTACAATTAATTGACCGATGATAATTAAATCAATTACGTACCGGATGTAGAAAGCACCATTGCTACCAACACTAGCACTTTGAGACAAGTTTTGTCCATTACTTCAGTGGTTTTGGAGTTTGAATTAGTGGCTGGCTACTATTTTATGTTAAACGTGTGTGTTTTGTTAGTATGAAACATTCTTTCCAATGCATTTTATACACGGTTCTTATATACAGCCCGGTGCTTTATTCAAACAACGCCCGGTCACTCGCGTTCTGCGAGGACACGTACACTCGCGGAACGCGAGATTAGCAAAAAATTAGGTTAATTCCATGCATGCTAATCTCGCGTTCCGCGAGTGTACGTGTCCTCGCAGAACGCGAGTGACACGTCCCTCGCAGAAAGCGAGATTAGCATGTCAGATGGACGTTGTTGTGCGCCATTACTACATGTCTTGTCCCCACCTAACTATAATAACTACCCCCTTATTTTAAGTAATCCGTAACACCTATTAACCCTACCCTAACACCTCTTTTTATCATCTTTCACCTCTTTCACCCTCCATTAAAACTCATTTTCAAAACCTTCAAGCTTCAAAACACTCTAAAAACACCTAAAATAATGGAAGATGAAGAGGAATTCAACAAAGGAGGGAATGAAGATGGTGGTTCATCAAGTTACCATGCAAATGAGGTAATGTTCTTACTTAATTTTTGAATTTTAATTTGTTTTGCACCATTAAGAGCTAAAATGAAGTTATTATGTTGTATTTCATGTTAAATGTAGTAGTAGTAAGTGTTGAAGAGATGACTTTTGCATATAATGTCAAAAACTTAGATGGGTTCATGTTTTTAGGGTTTTTAGGGTTTTTAATGTAGAAACTCATGTTATGTTAAATTATCCCGTTGAATGACTAGTTTCAGGAAATAGCAACTTCTCGCGTTCTGCGAGAGGAAGTCACTCGCGTGACGCGAGATGTGCCCCCCTCGCAGAACGCGAGAAGTTGCACATTACAGAGTATTAACAGAAGCATTGTGTATAGGTGAATTTTTCTTTGTTCACTGGATTGAATGCAATCCAGTTGAATGACTACAACTACCCCTCCCGGAATACAAGGCCATGTTCGCCACCGTCATTTGATTTAGGGATTGACCAATTTGGATATTATCATCAACCATCTTTATATGAACAACATGTGCCATCTACATATGAATTGCCTGTGCCATCTACTTATGAGTTGCCCATGCCATCTACTTATGAGTTGCCCGTGCCATCTACTTATGAGTTGCCCGTGCCATCTACTTATGAATTGCCATGTACATATGAGGTGCCATCAAGATATGATGCGTTTGATTCACAATTTGCTAACCCACCAACAAACGTAGGAGAGGAGATGTGTTTTCTTCCCTCTTTACGCACTGCACCAAAGTTTGATAGTCCCGTATGTGAGGAAGAGGTTGTTTCTAGGGATTATTCGGAATATTTCACTACGGAGCAAGTGTTTGCCTCTAAGGAGATTGGTCATTTGTGGGCTTTGAATGTTGCAAAGCAACACAAGTTTATGATCTCTATTGGAAGGAGTGTACCATCTAAACCGGGGCAAAGTGGTAAGATTCAAATCATTTGTGAGAAAGGGGGAAGCCATAGGCCTAAAGGTGTCGGTGTTAGATCAAACACAAAGAGCAAGAAAACGGGGTGTAAATTTCAGTTGAAGCTCATGGAGAACCGGGTTGAAGAGAATTGGAGATTAGTGGTTGTTTGTGGTTTGCACAACCATCCTATTGGAGATAGTTTGGTCGGGAATGCATTTGCCGGGAGGCCAACCCCGGATCAAGAGAAAAAGGTTCGTGAGATGGTACTTTCACATTGTTCTCCAAATCAGATTTACACTGAGATAAACAAGGATCCCGGAAGTTGCACAAAGAAGAACCAAGTGTACAATTTGGTAAGACATATAAGGGAATAGGAAATGGAAGGTAGAACCGTGGTTCAAGAATTTTTTTACCAATGCAAAGAGAGCAACTACTTTATGGAGTATAGGCCAAGTGCAACGAATCCTTCGATAATAGGCGACTTGTTCTTTGCTAGCCCCGAATCAATGAAACTCTTAAAGGCGTTTCCATATGTCCTTTTGATGGACTCGACTTATAGCACGAACAGGTAAGTATTTATCATTCTGTTTTTATGTTGTATTTATCTTACTGTATTTTGGTTTAAGGTACAATGTTCCCTTCCTGGAGATAGTCGGTTTGACTTCTACATGGAAGAATTTTGTTGTGTGCGGGGTATGGTTAGAGGCTGAGAGCGAGGATAGTTATTTATGGGCGTTGCAGCAGCTGCAGACGATGTATTTGAGAATAGGAGCATCGCCTACTTGCTTCGTCACTGACCGTGAGATGGCTCTTATGAATGCAACAGACAAGTTATGGCCAAATGCAAAGTTTCTCTTATGTAGGCGACATGTAAGGAAGAACATAGAGGCGAGAGCGAAGATAGCTATGGGCACACAAGCATTGGGGGTTCATATTTCAAATGATTATTATAACGTGTTCGAACAAACCACTGAAGAAGATTACAAGAGTACTTTGAAGAAACTTGAGGACGAATGGCTAGCTTATCCAACCGTATTGAAGTACGTGAGAACGAATTGGCTAAACCGTTACAAAGAAAGACTTGTTTCAGCATGGACGGATAATGTCTTCACTCTCGGGAATAACACGACAAACAGGTATGTTCTGTAATTTATGTCTACCTTCTACATATGATAAAAAGAGCTTTTGTAATGCACTCCTCGCAGAACGCGAGGTGTACACTCCTCGCAGAACACGAGGTGTACACTCCTCGCAGAACGCGAGTAATGTCCTTGAGTCAGTGTTGATGCATTTTCGAATGCAAAGATCCTGGAACAATGTATGACCTCGCAGAACGCGAGGTGTACACACCACGCAAAACGCGAGGTTTTGCACATTACAGAAGGATCCACAGGTTCTGATTTGTATTTGCATTTGTTTTTCGAACATTTTAGAGTTGAAGGAGCACATTCATGTCTTAAGTCATACTTGTCAAGTGGAAATGCTAGGCTAGACACAATGTTCAAAGAATACAAAACAATGGCGGAGAACCAACTTAAGGAGATTACTGTGTCTTTCACCGAGAGTTTGAATAAGAGCTTCACAGTTGTTGAAGGGGCCGACTTAAAGTCTTGAAGTTCAAAGTCTCTTACAAATGCATAGAATTTTTGCTTAAGGAATACACGAAGGGGGAGAGATTAGGTGCGCACTTTAATATGTTTTGTAGCTGCGGGATCAAGATTAGAGATGGGTTGATGTGTGTTCATCAGATTGTAAGACATTGGAAGGAGCAAAGACCACTAAGAGTATCAGAGTTGCACCCTTTCTGGAGTACTTTGAGTTTGGAAGAAGTTGATGTTCCCGGCATACTGGAAGTTAAGAGTAAGGTGGCAAGGCGTCTTTTTCAGACTTTCTATGAGGCATAGGTTTTCTATGGTAGGATTCAACAAGGTGTAACAGAAAGACATATGGGCACAACCCTGTCGTGTGCATATCCCCAGCTGCCTATACAGATGGGCCAAAGCAGCTGAACCCCACGATATGCCCGTAGCATGGGCATAGGTTTCCAAAAAAGGCCCATATCTAAGCTGAATCAAGTTCTGTGACTTGTCCGGAAATAAGAGCGAGGAAGCAGTATACAACACCCAACCTAAACCCTTTCGCTCTGGACCAAGGTTTTCACAATGCCTTTTAAACCATTCAGCTTTCACCCTCCCAGAATCTAAAGTATGAGGATCTATTCCAAAAATTTCCGCCCCCTTCCTACCATAGTATTTTAGAATCTCATCATGACTAAACTTGGCACCCAGTTTCTTACATGTCGTCATTGTTTTCCCTTCTATAGGTAGGCCTAAAATCATATGTACATCAAGAAGGCCAATAGTGATCTCACCACAAGGGAGGTGGAATGAATTTGTCTCCGGTTGCCATCGTTCGATGAACGCTTCAATCAAAGGAAAGTCGATTTCTTTGTACATCATGTCAGGTAGATCTGACAGTCCAACTGCATCGGGAATCTCTGACCAGTCATTGTTGTCCAATGGCCAATCACTGCTCTGCTTTGTCCGTTGTTGTGGCTTCATCAGACCTTTGAACTGCAGAAAAATACAAAAATTAGACGCTGCATACCAAATTTTTTCAAGAAATTTGGTTTCTGCAGAATTATCAGTTTCTGCAGAATTGTGCTATTTCTCGCATTCTGCGAGTTATCACTCCTCGCGTTCTGCGAGAAAATGCACAAAATAAATAAATGATTAAATTACCTCCCCTTTCTGGATGTGGAACGCAACATGGGCTTCAAATCCCTTAAGCAACTCGGGATCTTCTGGACCTCCAGGTGTGTCATGAGTGAGCTTAGGATCATACTTTCGCTCTTCCTTCTTGGACTTCCTCTTTCTTTTTTGTTTCTGGACCACTTCTTCTTCTTCTTCTTCTTCATCATCATCATCATCACCTTCTTCTTCGTGTTCTTCCCCAACAACTTCATCCCGGTTCTCTTGTTCCATCGGTTCTGGTTCAGGATTGTAAGAAGAAGAACAAGCTTGTGTACTTCCTTGACCCATGTCTTCAGGAACACTTCCCTCACCAAATCCACCTCCCCAACATTGTCCACCGACCCAACTTTGTCCACCCCACCCTTGTCCAAATTCCACTACAGCATACTGAGGAATGAAATTGTCCCAGCCACCAATAGTGCTACCCGATTGTTCATATGGAGTTGATTGTGGTGCACATTGAGTTGACGGTTGTGCACATGAAACTGACTCTTGAGAATAAAGGTCCCAATCATCATTTCGATACCCTTGATATGTATCTGCTCGTTCTATCCCACTAGGCACAGAACAGTCTTCCCCGACATAACTATTGACACCACTGTACCGCTCTATAGGGCGATAATCAACGTCGGGGAGCCCCTCGGGGAAGAGCTCTACCGGTGTTGTATTCTTTGCTTTCCTTTTCCCTTTTGCATTTTCAACCGGTGGATTTTCTCTCACAGCGTTCCAATTTCTTCGACGGGTTGAACGTCCGGGACGATCCATTACCTAAAAAAAATATAAAGTAAAATCAGTATATAAATATAACAGTATATAAAGTAAAAAAAATATAAAGTAAAATCAGTATATAAATATGTATCTGCAGATGAGAAAAGCATGACACTCGCGTTCTGCGAGTAGCATGACTCTCGCGTTCTGCGAGTGTGATGACTCTCGCGTTCTGCGAGTGTGATGACTCTCGCGTTCTGCGAGGGATGTAGCGTTCTGCGTGAATTTGCACTACCATGAGTTTCCGGCAACAGTTTCCGGCGAAAATTCAATATTTTAGCTAAAATATCTATCAATTTAAGAAAATTACCAAATAAACATCAACAACCCTAATCAAAAACCATTTCTAAAATCAACAACATTCAATATACAACCATTCATGAACCATAATTCAAAATCAACATCCACTCATCAACCATAATTCAAAATCATCATCTTTCATCCATTATACAACCATTTCTAAAACAACATTCAATATCAAAACATCATATAATATGCAATTTCCTATACTAACAACATATATTCATCTAGAAACAACATTAGAAAGCATAAGAGTATAAGAAACATACCTTATATGGAGATTTGAAGTGAAAAGAGGAAGAAGAAGAAGTTTGAACCGAGAGAAAACGCGAGAGCGGCGGTAGAAAATTGTGTGTGATGTAAAAAATGGGCCGAGTAGGGTTTTTCCCCTTTTATAGGGGAAAAACACCCTCGCGTTCTGCGAGGTGACGCACCCTCGCGTTCTGCGAGGAGACGCTCGCCCGGGCGTTATTTAGAAAACGCCCGGGCTGTATTTAGCAAGGGCCATTTTATAGTGTACAATCGAGATGATCGATAATTAATTAAGGAATATTGTACTTTTACTAACTAATAGATGATGATCTATACAAACGGAAGGTTTCTAAGCAATATATTTCATTAATGATCAGTGCATGTATATCGTCAATTTTCAATCAAACCGTATCAATATTTATTTCCTTCTCATAAACTCTTGATCCCAATCTGGTGGAAATCAAATAGAATGACTTTTTATCTTTTGGATGGCTTCCATACAATGTAAGTTTAATCCTAGAAATATAGGAAGGCAAAAAAAGGAAGAATCCCAATATGGTGGAAATCAAATAGAATGACTTTTTATCTTTTGGATGACTTCCATACAATGTAAGTTTAATCCTAGAAATATAGGAAGGCAAAAAAGGAAGAAGAAGACAATATTGTTTTAGAAGTGGGTTATGAGTTGACTTATGTGAATTATAAATAAACTTGTTTTGTTGATTATTTTGCTTAGAATGGGACTGCTAATGAAGATGATTGAATAGAAGTCAGTATATATGGTAAAAAACAAATGGTAGTTTTGGCAAAACCGGATGATTATATTAAAATTGGATTTTTAGTTAAGTTTTTAACTATAGTATGGGATCCCCATTACATATTGGCAAATGAACCAGATTAACTGGCTATTTTTGGACCAAACAAAAAAATATATAACCTGGCATCAGAGGCATCAGTGAACATCAGTTAAGTTTTACTGCAGTATGGGATCATTACATACTCCGTATTAGTTAGTTTTTAAACTATAGTATGGGATCCACTAATAGCTGATAAGTGGAGATGTACTGCAGTGAACATCAGAGGCATCAGAAAGCCTTTGTTTCGGGGAGAATGCAGCAATGGCCAGAGCATAAACTTCTTGTGTTAAGATGTTCTTCCTCTTCGGTTTCTCGGTTTCCATTCGCTCCTCAGATACTTCAGCTATGGGGCTCAATTTCACTCGTTGCTTCATGCTACATGCTATCATATCTTGTGCTTCTGCCACTATGGACTCATCGTCTTCTGATGCATACAGTATATCCTTAATAGCCTCAACAACCTGCTCAATTCACAGAAAGTCCATCAAATTTCAATATTTTTGTGAAGATAAAAGAGAGTTCTTTTTCTTTTCTTACAGGTGAATTTTCAAGCTCAGGAAACTGGCACATGATCTCAATATCTATAAGCTTTGAGAAGTAGAAGTCTCTCTCTTTCTCTAAGCTATCCACTGACAATTTCAGTTCTGTGATCTGTATCAAATTCACAAATCAGTAAAACCCACCTTAATCTAAAGAATTCACAATAAACACGGAGTTAATTAAATTACCTGCTCCTCATATGCAGCCACAGAGACAGAGTTTGGAGGCATTGAAAATTTAGGAGGCGGGTCTTTTCTGCGGCTTCCATAAGAGGATTGGCTTCTGGGTGCACCATGGTTAGGTTTAATGGTGGTTTGACAAGAAGAAGATTTCTTTCCTGCTTCTTTTCCTCCTTTGTTTAACTCCCTTCTTTCAATTGCATTATAACTACAACATTGAACCAGCTTTGAGCAATCAGAAAGAAAAAAGATGAAAACTTGCAGGAGATTCCAGAATGTTTACTTGTTCAAGACACCACCACTAAAGGAATCACAATATTTCTTCATCCACTGCATAAATTCCAGGTTATCTAAACGCCTTTTCTTTATCAGCTTGTTCACATCTATGTGCTGTAACAATCATAAATTGCAAACAATCAAACTCACAGAACAAGACACAAACAGCTTCTTTTCATTACCAAAAGAAATCGAACCTTGGTAATCTTAAGTTTACTGAACACTTCCTGAAGAATCTTGTAGTTCTGAATCATCTCGTACTCAGACTTCGCATCAAAATTCACCTTGTGCATAGGCACCACTCCTGGGTGGACAACATCCATCAATTGACACTGAATCGCACCTGATGCAGCCTTTCGAAACAGAAATATCAGTTCAATTTCATGTTTGTGAACTCAAAATTCCCAAATTGGATAATCATAAACCCTAGAAAATTAGTACCTCTTCAACTTTGGAGAGACGGAGATGGAGAGTGGAATTGATCCATGACAGGATATCATTTCTTCCAACGAAGTACGCAGAATCCATAATTCCTATGTTCGTCGCCGTTCCTACTGTAATTTTGAATCGCTTGTTTTTCGTCCACAAGAAATTGACAACGGTATTTCTCTTCTGTCCTTTTTCTTAGAGCGAATTCAAATTTGAACTGACCACACGTCCGTAAGACTACCCACAATGGTGCCGCTCCATGCCGCGGCATGGAGTGCACTTTTAGAACGATGCCGCGGCATCGTTTGCGTTTCTTCCAGTGGTGCCGCGGCATCGTACATTAAATATGTTTATTTTATAAGATTTTGGGGTTAAAAATATTATTGGTAAATAAAATTCTTTGTTATTGTTAATATATAGGTTAATGTATTATTATTATAATAAAATTCATTAATTATTTCTATTTTGAATTTAAATAATTTTAAATAAGGAAATTTAATTAATATACTAATGCAAAGTTATTAATAACAAATTACTTATATTAAACAATCAAACTAACAAAACAATAATTAATAAAGTAAAAGACAACATGTTACAAAACGTGAACTGCAGAAAATGATCGAATTGAACAACAAACATAAATTAATGCATCGAGGTAGGAGGCTCCAAATATAATCAATATTGGTCTCTATTTGTAGATCTCGGAAAAATAAAGCCGCTGGTAATTTTTATTTATTTTTATTTATTTTTATCATTTTTATATTTTAAGTTATAAGCGTTTTAGTGATTAGGAGTTATAATACGAAATTAAATAAATTAAAGCAATTACCAATCAGGGGCTGCCACGTGGCAGCCCCTTTAAAAAACAAAAAAAAAATAAAAAAACGCTGCAACATTTGCAGAAGGAAGGGGGGGGGGACGCCATCCGGCATGGGACGCCGGGGCATCCGATGCCGTGAGGCATGCCGCGGCATGCTTCCCCCGTTGGGGATGTTGCCGCCGTCGTCCAGCTTGCCGGCTCCTTGCCGAGCTTCCTTGCCGCACCATTGGAGCCAGTCTAAGCCCAAAAGTAGCATGCTCATATTTCTTTTCTTTTTTAATTTATGTTAATTGTTTTTAATTTATGCTAATTGTTTTTAATTTATGCCCATAATTTCAATGTTCGTCGCCATTCCTATTTTAATTTTGAATCTTTTTTTTTTCGTCTACAGAGAATCGACAACGGTACTTCTAATTTGTTGGTTGTCCTCTTACTTATCTACAGTAATTCAAATTTGAACTAAGGTGACCACACACACGCTCTTCGAGCCCATAAGCCCAAAAATAGGCATGCTCATACTTCTTTTCTTTTCTAATTTATACTAATTATTTTTAATTAGGATTTTAATTGATATATTAGATTGAAATTACAGCGGAATAAAATAATTGAAATTGAAGATGAACGACTAGATAGAAATAGGCCTAAAATACTTGAGCTAAGGAAATAAGGGTCATGCTCATATTTCTTTTCTCTTTCGCTTGTTGTCCTTTTTCTTTCGCTTTTGCTTGGTAATCTTCCAACGGTGTTTCTCTTTCACTAGTTATCCTTTCACTTATAGTGAATTCAAATTTGAACTAAGACGGCTACAAGTTAGGCCCATATACACGTTTTTCGAGCCCATAGGCCCATGCTTGAAATAGGCCTGAACTACCACGCCCTTTTAAATCTAGTTTATGCTGATTGTTTTTAGCTAAATGATTTAATTGATATATTAAATTGAAATTAAAGCTGAATAAGTAATTGAAATTAGAGATAAATAATTAGTTAGAAATGGAGATGAAAAAGTTACAAGAAACTACATGAAAAAGTTAATTTTTATATTTCTAGAGTTTATAAGTGAATTATTGTATACTAACCTACAAATGTAGTAATATTGATTGTATTCTTTAGTGAACAAAATGAGTATTTCATAATGTCAAACAGAGTGCGGACTTAACAATTTAAAACCTACTAATGCATTGAACCATGATAAAAAGATCATTTGAAACCGTTGTTGATGCATCTCCATATTTGTCTGCCTTAAATCGTAGGAAATTTTCAATCAGCTTTGCATAATATTTTTATTCTATAAATATCCGTCCATTTTTATTTTATAAATATTCGTCCACATATTTCTTACCATAAAAACTTCAAACACGTGAATCTGACATATTGCCTTCAACTCAACAAAACTCAAGGATAACCTTGAATGCTTGAATTGGGTAACTACTTGAGTCAAGGAAAAAATGGTCATGCTCTTTGTACATTTCTTTTCTTTTCTAGTTTATGATAATTGTTTTTAGCTAAGGGTTTTGATCGGTATATTAAATTGAAATTGAAATTAATGATGAATAAGTAATTGAAGTTGGAGATGAACGATTAGTTAGAAATGGAGATGAAAAAGTTACTCAAGAAGCTACATGAAAAAGTTATTTTTGTATTTCTAAGAGTTTTATAAGTGAATTATATTGTACACTAACCTACAAAGTAATATTGATTGTGTTCTTTAGTGAACAAAATGAGTAACATATGTCAAACAAAATGCGGAATTTACAATTTAAAACCCACAAATGCATTGAACAATGATAAAAAGATCATTTGAAACCGTTGTTGATACATCTCCATATTTGTCCGCCTCCAATCGCTAGAAATTTCCAGTAAGCTTCGCATAATATCTTTATTCTATAAATATTCATCCACAACTTCCTTACCATAACAACTTTAAACACGTGAATCTGACATACTGCCTTCAACTGAACAAAACTCAAGGGTAACCTTGAACGCTTCACATTTCTCTCTCATTTCATCCAAGAAATCCATGGATTCTCTATCCTCTGGAGAAAACCAGGGCCAACCTAGAGGTCGATGGACCTCTGATGAAGATGTAGAGTTGACAAGGTTGGTACAAGCGTATGGCGGCAAGGAGTGGGCTAAAATTAGTGAATCTATGGAGGGCAGATCCGCTAAATCTTGTAGGCTCCGCTGGAAAAATCAACTCTCTCCGGAAATAAAACATCGCCATTTCACTTCCGATGAGGATGAAATCATCATCGAGGCCCACGCCAAATTGGGGAATAAGTGGTCCCTCATAGCACAAAAGTTAGAGGGTCGAACAGACAACGCCATCAAGAACCACTGGAATTCTACCCTCTGCAAACGCATTGCTCTTGCGAATGTTGATGGGTCATCTGAGGACGAGGAAAACCTTCAAAAAAAGAATAAGATTGTCGATCCTGATACAAGTGAAGATCCCCTTTCCATTAGATCTGATGTCAATACAATGGGTCTTGTTGGTTCCCCTGAGTTTGACGGTTATAGGCCTGTCTTCGAAGTCGAACCTCTTCCTTATCAAGATCAGGTGAACTTTACTCAATTCTATCCTCACAAGCCACCTTTTCTACCTATTCAAGAAAATTCTAGTCAATTCTCTAACCATAAACCCACACTTTCACTTTCACTCCCCGGATCTAATCTGGGTGAGTCGTCAAACCCTAGATCTTTCATATTTGGTGGGTTCAACCCACAAAACCAACTTAATCCAACCCAGTATGGCCCTCCACCATCACCACTTCCATCCACACCACCTTTGTTTCAGGTGCCACCACAACCACCACAAGTTGCTCCTTTAGGGCCACCACCAGTTGGAGGGGATGAACCATTTCTCTTACAAATGATACAACCATCATTTCCATCGTCGTCATCAAGGATGGGTCAAGGAAGCGGATCTAGTGAAGAGAAGGCATGCGATATTAGATTTCAACAAATGGTGGAAGCAACTACAAGGAATGAGGTAAAAAGATTCATGGAGAATAATAAGAATCAGATTAGTGCGGCGGGTTGTTCATGTTCTATTGATAGAATAACTAATATAATCTTGCTTCGTCTAGGAGTCAACAAGATGCAATAGAAGGATAAATTTTATGTGAACATCTTAATGGTTTCTTTCGTTTCGTTTAATTTGAGCTATTATTCATAGAAATAAATTCAATGGCATGCAATGATGCACATAGATAAATCATGGTAAAATAAAGCTTGATCGTGTTTTTTTTTCTGAATAGTACTTATATGCATGCAAGAATATTTGTGTTTCGGTGAATAATAAGATCGATGAAGTAACTATTGTGTTATTTGTGTATGAATAATTATGTGTTAAAATAGACTCAATGAAACTCGTGCTTCTGCATCATTCATTTGAAACTAAAAGGACTTCTTGGAAGCTGAAATTAACTCTATTGCAATTGCATGCGTACGAGGCTATAAAACATACTTGTAATATTTAAGAACGCAACTATTATATAATTCTTGGCTATGCAATTTTTTGGTCATGAATTGCATGCATACGAGGCTATAAAATATACTACGCACTCTGTCTAACTTTATAAGTCCTTGTCTCCTTGAGCATTCTTATTTATAACACAATATATATCTTGTAAGCTTTTTTACCCCAAATTTCCCAACTATACCCTTACTCTTTTAACTATGGAGTATAATGCAAAATATTAATAAGAAAAACTAAGGTGTAGTTTTGACATAAAATTATATAGTTAGACGAAGAGAGTAATAATTGTTGTATTTATAAGGGGCAACTAGTCACGGTACAAAGTAATAATATAGTGTATGTACATCGCGGTAAAATGGGAAATGTTCGTCAAAATGGTAAGCTTATATTTGTTTCAACAAAAATAAGCAACTGTAAAACTTATTACTCCCTCCGTTCACCAACATATTTCTTTCTAGCATTTCACAAATAATTTAAATATTTAAATATTTAAATTTTAGACAATTATACCCTTATTGAATTAATTAATCACATAAATCAATTAATCATATAAATCAATTAATCATATAAATCAATTAATCATATAAATCAATTAATCACAATTATACCCTTATTGAATTAATTAATCACATAAATCAATTAATCATATAAATCAATCAATTCATGAATCAAGTAATCAATTAATTCTAGAACTTCTTGGTCATGTAATTCATGAATCAATTAATTCATGAATCAATTAATTACATGAATCAATTAATTACATGAATCAATTAATTCATGAATCAATTAATCACATGAATCAATTAATTACATGAATCAATTAATAACATGAATCTATTAATTGCACGAATCATTTAATTGCATGAATCAATTAATTGCATGAACCAATTAATTGCATGAATCAATTAATTACATGAATCAATTAATTGCATGGATTGTACAATTTAAATTTTAAAGTTGCTTATTTATAGCAACCCACTACCATAAAATTTTGACAGCCATATGGCACCGGGTGAAAATGACTATTTCAACAACCTTATTTGAAAATTTGAATTGTACAATGCATGCAATTAATTGATTCATGTGATTAATTACATGAATCGATTAATTGCATGCATTGTACAATTTGAATTTTCAAATAATGTTGTTGAAAAAGTTGTTTCTAGTCGGTGCCATATTCTATAAGGCTGTCAAAATTTTATGGTAGTGAGTTGCTTCTATAAATAATAAATTGAAGTTGTGGTAATACGTACACGACACTTTAGAAGTAAAAGACAATATAGAGAGGAGAAGCATGCAAATGTGTATATATAAATTTCTTAGTATTGTGTAAATACATATCAAACATGAAATTACTTTATGAAAATATAGATTGATGCATAAAAAACAATATAAATACGAAACGCCTATATGCAAGCGATTTTTTCACTATATGCACACGATTTGGTGCGCAAAAGTTATGCGCATAGGTTGGTGCGCTGTTGTATTGCGCACATGGGTATTTTCGGGAAAAAAATTGAAAATTCTAGCAATGGCTGACAAACTCGTGCGCAGGACACCAGCGCACATAAAAGGTAATGCGCAAACGTCCAACGCACAACTTCGGGAATCCGAAACGTCGTGCGCTGAAAGATGTGCGCATTTGGCCTGCGCACAAAAAGATGTGCGCGGATCCAATGCGCATATAAGGTCTTTTAGCGTTTTTGCGTATTTTCGAGCCACTTTTTATGACGGGGAGACCTTATACGCACTTTATATGCCTAATAACACTAAATTGTATAAGTTTTTCAAACATAATCAACATCGATGTGCTAGACCCTTCATATCGCAACTATTTCAACTATTTCGAAGATTGAAAGACTAGTAAAGGTTTACAAAGGAGGTGTTACTTGAAGAGTACGAGATTTCGACTTGAAGTTACCGACCAGGCTAAATAGCTATAATATTCATTGAAAACAAGTTTCATTGCATTCCGACGTCGTTTGGGCATCGTTCCGCCTTATTGGACCTTAAAAGGCCTCAAGGCCCATTAAGGCCTTTTAGCGTTTTTGCGTATTTTCGAGCCACTTTTTGTGACGGGGAGACCTTATACGCACTTTATATGCCTAATAACACTAATTTGTATAAGTTTTTCAAACATAATCAACATCGATGTGCTAGACCCTTCATATCGCAACTATTTCAACTATTTCGAAGATTGAAAGACTAGTAAAGGTTTACAAAGGAGGTGTTACTTGAAGAGTACGATATTTCGACTTGAAGTTACCGACAAGGTTAAATAGCTATAATATTCATTGAAAACAAGTTTCATTGCATTCCGACGTCGTTTGGGCATCGTTCCGCCTTATTGAACCTTAAAAGGCCTTAAGGCCCATTAAGGCCTTTTAGCGTTTTTGCGTATTTTCGAGCCAATTTTTGTGACAGGGAGACCTTATACGCACTTTATATGCCTAATAACATTAATTTGTATAAGTTTTTCAAACATAATCAAATATTGAAAATAACACAACCTTGTGCGCTGACCTAATGCGCACACAGTAAGCAAATTTCAAAAAAATTAACGGCTACTTATTTAACCTGTGCGCAGAATCTAGGCGCACATATGTTCAACCTGTGCGCAGTCGTTCCGCGCACCAGTTGTTACATATTCTGAAAATTTACGAAAAATACCCGTAATACCTAAGTGCGCAGAACACCAACGCACAAAGTGGTGACATAAGATGCGCGCACGAAATCGCGTGCATATAGGCCTCGATTCGCGTGCATATAGCCATTGCCTATAAATAAAGTATATAAGTTGTTATACGATTTTTTTCTTATGTAAACATTTTTTACAAAAATATTCCCAACACGTGTTCTTTTTAAACATATTTTCGTAAATAAACACTTTTAAAACAGCGTCTCCCACCGAAGCTAGGGTTTTCCTTTTTTTTAAAAATCATAAGAGATGAAACAACGTCTCTTATAAATGAGAATATTTTAAAAAAACAAAACAAGAGCACACCAGTTTGCAATGAGACCATCAATCTGCAACGACACATCCTCCTCCCCTCATAATTCTTCCCCATCACACAAACAAACCAATACAACACCCATTAATTTCATCTTGAACCACCCTTAATTCCAAAATTTATTTTGGACTTCGATCTCTCTGCATCCATCTCGGATGACTAACAATGAAGAAAACCCAATAAAAAATTGAAGACCGTACCGCTCCTTCTATTATCCCCAGTGACGGACCCACATAAGGATCAGTGGGGCCTGTGCCCCCACTGGATTTTTCATATTTTATTGTTAAAAAATAATATTTACACTATATTTTAAAACTTTGCAGTACAAAGATATTAGTTTTGTTTGCCAAGTTGGTCAGCTGGGCTTGTTCTAGGGCAACTACTAGTTGTACTTTGCCTATATATACGCCCGTGTTCGAATCCGGCTTCCTCCTACTTCTTTATATTTTTTTTATCCATCCTTTTCATCATTCTCATACGAATCAAATCATAGTTATTTATTTTGTAAGCAAATCATAGTTATTTATTTTGTAAGCAAATCATACTTATTTATTTTGTAAGCATCTTTTTTGTTAGATGGGCCATATTATATTATATATATAAATAACTTAATAATATTTATTTACTTTGATATGAGATGTAGTAATATTATGATTATTTCAATTCTAAAAAAAAATTAAGTTTGATAGTGGTCTAAAATAAAATGTTTCTCTTCTTTTTTTCTCTATAATATTATCATTGTTATAACTTTTAATTATTAAATTATATATAGTTTTTGACATAGGTTCAATCAATATTAAATTATTTTCACAAAGAAAAAAATAATATTAAATTATAATATCTATATTTTATTATATTTAAATAGTTAATTATGTATTTAAACTTATTATAAAATAAATATAGTTAATTTTAAAATATAAAATATATATAAAATTGTGCCCCCACTGAACTTAAATTCTAAGTCCGTCACTGATTAACTCTATCGGGTTTTATTTAGTTATTCAGTCAAACCAATGATTCATCAAATCCAATATGCCAACTCCAATTAAAGACCAAACAATTGTAATTTTTGATAGAAGTCTCGTATTCTTGGTCACTGGATGTGATATTGATCGGAGGTTCTGCGTGAATGCTTGAGCCCCCGATCCTGGAGGCCTGCGTTGATCGATTGGGCTTGCTCTGGATCACCTCCGTTCTCATTCCCAATAATTCATGAGACTTATATATACCGTACCTACAAATTTAAAAAGGAGTCATCTTGATCACGTTAGAGGTGCAAAGCAATGGTCTTTTGTTTTGTCATATTCCTAATAACTTATTCAATTTCGATTTCGATTCCAGACAACATACCAAACAGGGCAGTTTGGGCCTCAATAGCTTTAGTTCTGACTCACTCCACCTAGTGATGGCCGGACCGGACCAGGACCGCCGGTTCGAACCGGAACCGGACCGGGTCAAAACCGGGACCGGACCGGAACCGGTTTGGTCACGGTCCGGTTCCGGTTCACGAAATGTAAAAAAAAAAAAAAAATTAACCGGCGGTTAACCGGAACCGCCGGTTTTTAAAAAAAAATTAAAATAAAGAACCGCCGGTTAACCGGGAAAACCGGTTAACCGCCGGTTCCAACGGTTTTTTTAAGTTTTTTTTAAGTTTTTTTAAGTTTTTAAAATTTTTAAAATTATTTTTTAAAAACAAAACCGCCGGTTAACCGGCGGTTTTATTTTGTTTTTTTAATAAAAAAACCGGTCCGGCGGGCTGAACCGGACTGAACCGACCGGTCCAGAACCGGACCGGACCGGAACCGGGACCGTAACCGGCAAAACCGATTTTTCCCGGTTCCGGTCCGGTTCCGAACGCGGTTCCGGTTCGGAACCGGACCGGGAGCCATCCCTAACTCCACCCATGTACAACCATAAAACTAGAGACCTCGTAAACCTGCTCGGTAAAACAACTCCTACTTAATTTATTATTATGTAAATGTATCAATTAAAAACCGGATTAAATTCCAATATAATCCTCACCATCTTCCTATTCCTAAAAATATATTCTAGAATCTTGGATTTGTATAAATCCACGTTTCCATATACTTTTCGTGAAAAACACGATTCAAGCCACAAATATTTTCATACCTGCTTGATCTCATTCTTCTTACTCCAATGCATTCCCATATACAAGTTCTTTTATTTCCAAAATCCTCATATTATATTAGCTAGTCTACTCTCCTTATAACTTAAGATCTCTACAAATACTCCATTAATGGCGAAGTTCCTCACATTTCTTGCATTTCTCTTTACCCTTATCTCTTATCTTTCACCATCATCACCAACAGATCATCTCTTTTTGTACAAAACTCAAATGATGTCTTGATTTTACCAAATGTTGTCTTCTCATGTGGATTTTACCAGGTTGGAGACAATGCATTTTGCTTTGCTATTTTGTTCACAATGTCCACTAACAAGACAACTACATGGATGGCCAACACAGACCAACCGGTTATCGCCAAACACTCGATTCTAAATCTAAAGAAGAATGGAAATTTTGAGCTCAAATCCCTTGGAAGTGGAAACAATGAGCTGATCATAATATGGTCATCCAACAGTACACAACCTCAGAGTTTCCCTTGCAGCTACAACTTTGTGACACCGGTAATCTTGTTCTTAAAAGAAATGATTCATCTAGTTTTGTAGTTTGACAAAGATTTGATTCACCAACAAACACACTTCTTCCTTCACAATCACTCATTGGTGGTATAAGCCTTATCTCATCTAGAAGCGAAGTTGATTACTCATCATGCTCTTTATAAGCTTTTCTTTGGCGAAGATGATGTCTTGCAATTACTTTTTGAAGGTCCTATAATGAAACCTAACATCTATTTGCTAGATTCTAGGAGGGTTAATTACAACCGTAGCAAGATTGCAACGCTAGATTCTTTTGGCTACTTAATTTCTTATGATGCGTTAGTAGTTTCACCTTCCGATCTTAGTTTGAGGGTGGTAGTACTAGTGTTTCGGGTAACCAGAGTAGTCCAGGTTCTTACTCGTCTGATTCAGACTCTACAAATTTGTCGCAAGGTGGTACTGATGGCAGACAAATCTGCAGGATCGAATATGTGAGGTTGAAAACGTTCTCTTGGGGTTGATGGGGATGAAGTCGATGTCGAAGGCGAATTTGTGAGGTCGTTGTGGAAGACGATCGAACGAATCTTGGTCGTTGACAAGTGTTGCCTTCCTTGACTCAAATGTCGATCTAGGAAGACTTGCTTGACTCGGACTCGATAGGCAAGTGACGTCTTTCTTCGTCAATCTAGAAAGACTCACTTGATTCGAACTAAACTAAGGAATTCACCTAAGGTTCTTTCGAGGTTTGGAGGCAGAGATATGGGCAACCAACAACTCGTTCTCACAAGTTGAATCAAACACAAGAAATCCACTTGAAATTCAATCCAACCAAAAGCTACAGCTAAACAACGTCAAAACTAAAAAAGTGATAATAATTCTCAATTTGTCAAATCTGCCTCTAAACCCTAAAAACTTATCTATTTATACTCCTAAGAGTAATACTAAAAATAGAGTTGTCCAACACATAAGCCCCTTGGGCTGAAATCCTCTTCATGGTTCATTTGCCGTATTCCTCACGAAATTGATCTGATTGTTCCAGTAGTTCCTGACATCCAATGGACCTCATTTTTTGACTCATGATAGATAAGTCCAAAACCGGACACATATCCAAAAATGGGCCCAAACGAATAAATGGTTTGTCTGAACGAGCTATTGCAATATCTGACCTTGTAGAAGCCATAACTTGATCATCGTTTGTCCGTTGGGCTTCTACTTTGGAGAGCAAGTTGTTTGGTTCTGGACCCCAGACATATCCTGAAATGAGCCCAATTGGGTGAGCCAATTATGAACGCCACTCTGCCCTAGTTCCCGTCCATCTTTGACAATATCGCCTCTTGTCATCTTCACGACCTTCAACTCGGTTGCGGGTTCGCCTCACGGGTTATTCCGAGGGATGCTCCAGCATACGTACATCATCCTCCTCCCCTTGAAAAGGATTCGTCCTCGAATCCTCTTGCTCTTCCAAATTCAGCTCGTCTTTAAAATGGGGCCCTTGGGAGCTCACCTATACAGCCATGGGTGCCAAAGATGAATAATGATCCAGCTCTTGATGAAGCTCCGACGTATGTACATCATCCTCCCCTCCTTTGAAGAGATTCGACCTCGAATCTTCTTGACCTGCAAAAAGGAGCGTTACGTAACAAGTATCTGGACACACAACAAGACATACACATCTACCTGAACTAAACAAAGCTTGGTGTGTGTTTGGTATTCTCCGACAAGTAACATTGTTATTCTTATTAAGATGCAACTTATCTCCTAGATGCAATGAAATACACGGATGCAAGCACTCTTTACACCACTTTTCTTTCTATACCCAATTGGATGCCTAATCATGCTAGCAATAACATAATAAGCATACTAGAATAGGAAAGAATTACTAAGACCCGAATGCAATCTATATGACTTGTCTTTAAAAGGACGATGATATGCAAAATGATCCAAACAATGCGAGTCAATATAGCGAGTAAATGATGCATTTCATTGAAGGGAAGCATTTATTACAATGACACGTGGAATGGGTATTGAATTGATATCAAGAAGAAAATGTTCCTTACCCACGTGATATGCATATGCATTAATTCTGATGCACACTAGTCCATCCCTCTTTTTATGCTTATGTATATGCTTAATAATGCTACTACAAACATAATAGGCATTCTTAAGCAAACCAAAAAGCATACAAAATAGGGGAAACACATGATGCATACGATATATATGACGAACACTAGGCCTATATGCAACAGGAGATGTAACAAATAGATGAGAAAAAGGGGGGAGTAAAGGATTCTTCCCTGAAAGGTTGACTCCTCAAATTCTCATTGACTCTTCTTAGCTATGTTAAGTTCAAGGACATCTTCCGAGGTGATGACGTCCTTGTTGGCCTTTTCTACTTCTCCTCCTGTCTCCTGGTTGTCCTCCTCTACAACCTGGTCTACATCAACGACTTGGGCCTGAGCTTCTTCTTCTTCTTCTTCTTCTCGATCATCCTCTACAACCTGGTCTACAACAACGTCTTGGGCCCGAGCTTTTTCTTCTTGAGCCACCCTCTTTTCTTTTTCTCTGTCCTGTCGACGTTTCTCGTCCTCCATGTGGGCAGTCGTAATCTCATTGGGCGTCATAGGCAGTAGCGTGTAACACTTGCCCTCCATAGAAAATGAGTACTCATTGGTGACACTATTGTGTATCACCCCTCTATAATGCTGCCAAGGTCTCCCAAGCAATAAATGACAAGCAACCATAGGCAAAACATCACACAATACCTCATCATTGTAGCCGCCAATGGAGAAAGTCACCTTTGCTTGCTCGGTAACTTCTAACGGGGAATCGACATTGAGCCAATTCAGATTGTATGGTTGACGGTGTGGTGATGTGGTCATCCCTAAACGCTCGACCACTTCTTGGTTGATGATGTTACAACTCGAACCACCATCAATGAGAATGTTGCAGACAAATCCCTTTATCAAACATCTAGATTGGAAAATCGTCTCTCGTTGGGATGGTAAAGCAATTTGTTCGCCGGAGATCAACGATGTCTTCACTACACATGCCCAAGGCAATGTCATTCCCCCTAAACCTGCACAAATCACAGGCAACAACAACACATGGACAGCAAAAACGTTTCCTACTTAACCTCACGCTACGTAGTAAACTCAAGAAATAGATAAGGTAAGCAAAGGAGGTAGGCAATAGTCACGAAAAAAGAGAAATCAATCAATGAATAAGATCTGTAATTATAACTCAAAAGAAATGATAAAGAGCAAAATACAAATGGTGAACAGAAAGAACCAACAAACAAACAGGACGTCCTCTAAAGAAATTGTCGAGCGGGGTCCTGTTGGGCTACTAGCCCAGGACCACTTGACTTGCGCCCTAGGACTTCTCGCGGTTACTAACCACGGTCCGCTTGAATCTTGGTTCTAAGGCTACTAGCCTAGAAAAGGGCTTTGCCCTATCTTGGTTTCTCTTCAGCTAGTCTTTTCTTTTTGCCCAATTTTTTTTTTCAATTTTTTTTAATTAATTCCGAAAATAATAATCTGAAAATTCAGAATTTCGAAATTAAATAAATAAATTTTTTGTTTTTTTTAACCTAAGATAAGCAAAACAAAATCTAAAGATTATATCCTAATTTGGTTATTAGGAAAATCTTCTTAACCAGTCAAGTATCCTACAAAATATCAAATCTTAACAAATACAACAACAAAATCTTATCAAATAATTAATTGCAATTTTGAAAAGATTTTATCTTGTTGGACAAGGCAAGGCGACTAGGGTTAGGGTTTTCTCTCTCCCTTCCCGAGCCACGCCAGCGGCGGCCTAGGCGGCTCGCGCCTAGTCAAGTGACGGTTCTCACTCGCTCACGCACGTATGGAAAATGAAGGCCGTAAAAAAATTCTAGCGTCTCTCACGCTCGACTTTGATATATCCCTTGAAGACCCGGTTTAATTCCTTGAATCTACAAACGTAAAAACGTAAGAATTAAATAAAAGAGCGTTTTACCTAGCCAATGGCTCTGATACCAAATGATGGCAGACGAATCTGCAGGATCGAATATGTGAGGTTGAAAACGTTCTCTTGGGGTTGATGGGGGATGAAGGCGAGCTGTTGCAATATCTGACCTTGTAGAAGCCATAACTTGATCATCGTTTGTCCATTGGGCTTCTACTTTGGAGAGCAAGTTGTTTGGTCCTGGATCCCAGACATATCTAGAAACTAGTGATCGCCCCGTACCACGTATGGGTAATTAAACGGTTATTATATAACATATTAAATTAAAAATGTATTATATAATAATTAACTATAGAATAAATTTTTGATATTGCTTTTTTTTTATCAGGTACATCATTTGCATACATATATATAAATATATTATACAATAATCAACTATCTATGATTCGTTCAGACATAATTATCAGTTGAGTACTTGAGTTAGTGGAATGGTGGACTTGACTACTTAGGTTAGTGGAATAATGAGTTTTCACATGTTAGAGTGAGATAGTGGGTTAAGGAAAAAAAATAAATTAAAGAGAAATTCAAATGTCTCCACTCAAATTTTGCCAAGTGGCGCAAAATTTTGTGAAGACATGACTTCAACTTTAACATTGTATATTTTAGATGAGCCCAATTGGGTGAGCCAATTGTGAACGCCTCTTGTCCATCTTTGACAACATCGCCTCTTGTCATCTTCACGGCCTTCAGCTCGGCTGCGGGTTCGCCTCACGGGTTGTTCCGAGGGATGCTCCAGCGTACGTACATCAGGTACTGTCTATTACCTTCCCACGTGTGATGAAGCTTTGAAACTTGTTTTTGGGATGCAATTTAAAACACTGGATGAAGCTGTTAGATTTTATGAATCATATTCTCTTTCATGTGGGTTTGATACCCGTAAAGGTTGTGGGAAATCTATTGATGGTGTCTCTACTTTTAAGTATTTATATTGTTGCAGGCATGTATATAAAAGAGTCAAAATAGCAACAGACATGTGCGTAGACGTTCTTCTTCTAGAGTGGGTTGTAAGAAAAAAAATCTCCCTTTCCTTCATTGGTAATTCGGGTTACAAAGTTGTAGCTTTTGAACCTCGTCACGCGCATGAAATGGTTACTGGTAATGCCAAGCAGTTCTTGCATGCCAAACGGAAGTTGGATTTTGGTCACAAAAAGTTTATTATGGATTGTGAAATAGCGCATATTGGTCCAGTTAGATCACATCGCATTTACAAGGAACTTGTTGGTGGCTATTCACAAGTTGGAGCTTTTGCAGTTGACTTCAAGAATTTCCGTCGTGATTTTTTTGGCATGCATTAGTGATTCTAATGCTCAAATGACTATCAACAAGAACCTACTAGTCCAAGCTCATGAACCTAAAACCACATGCACCTAATTTGTTTCATCTTAATGAACCATAAGTGCAAACAACTTGAACCAATTGTTTTCATATTGATGAACTCGGATTACAAACAACAAGAACCTACTAGTCCAAGCTCATGAACCTAAAACCACATGCACCTAATCTGTTTCATTTTAATGAACCATAAGTGCAAACAACTTGAACCAAACTGTTTTCGTATTGATGAACTCGGATTACAAACAATAAGAACCTACTAGTCCAAGCTCATGAACCTAAAACCACATGAACCTAATATGTTTTTGTTAATCAAAAAATCTTTCATGTATCTGAGATTGTTCTTCAACATATATTTATTTACCTGTAAATAATCTTCCCCAAATCCTTTTGGTGTCTGTGCATTTGTTTCCTTCTTTTCCTTTTTCATCACCTTCTCCTTTCCCAATCTTTCTCCTAAGTTCTGATCATCGGTTAAACCCAAGAGGACACGGCTTGATTTTGAATTTTTCTTTCTAGGCTCATGAAGATTGTCCACGTAAAGTAGTTGTTTATTTATATGCAAAAAAGTTAACACACATTGTTCGTATAAATATTTTTTAAACAAATTGTATGATCACAATTAGTCTAGCAATTGTACACACTAACCAGAAGTACAAGTATAGGTGCGTTACAAAATCCACTCTTGTCTTTGTTCTTTCATTCCCTTATTCTCAGTTTTAATGTGTCCACAATAAACCGACACCAGTTTATGCTTTCAACGTCTTTAAATTCTCCAATCATCAACGACTGAAGTACGATGCCTTTCTGAGATAAGTGCACCACAAAACTTAAGAACAAAACGAGAAAAGATCGAATGAACCAGGATTCATCTTTTGTTGACTGCATTGAAGTTGCAACATGAGATGGACGTACTTTCGTTGTTCTCAAGAAAGTTTTCCATTCCTTTACTCTCTTCTTGTCCTTTTCATCTTCACCTCCTCTAATACCGTTCGGAGTACTCAAAATTCTTTGAACCTCATTTGCATTCACATTGATGAAGGTTTTGTCATCCAATAATATTCAAGAATAACTACTCTACATCAAATCGATCTGCAAGCCAACTTCCAAGTTCTTTTGGTATCATCTTCAGCTTCAATTCCAGAATGCTCCCAAATCCTACTCTCTTTATTATATCTTTCTTCTGCTCTTTTAAACTCTCTACCATTGTAACTAGTAAATTAGGTACAATCCTTGTTTTGAAATCAGTTAGTTCATTTATAACTTTCTTCAAGGTATGCTTGACTCCTCTTTTGTTTGTAGCTTTGTCTTCTTTATTTCTTGGTTCAACAACTTGTATTACTGCCTTTCCTTTCCTGGTTGAAACTCTTCTATTCTCTGCAGTACATGTGTTTTGTTGCTTCACTTGTGGCTTTGATATCCTTTTCCTTTTCTTAGTTGCATTTGATGAACATTCTTCTTCACCTTTGCTCTCATCTTTTGTGCTCTGTTCTATATCTTCTGAATTTTTCTTATCAGATGTTTTTTTATCTAATGATTCTTGTTTCTCATCATCAATCTCTGTAGGCTCCTTCGTCTTGCGTGGGCTTGTTTGAGTTACTACTTTTTCTGTATATTATGTGTAAGTTTGAATCTAACCACATGTGTTTTTTCTTGTTCCATTCATTTGTTGCAGTATTAACAAAAAACAACAAGTTATTTTCATAGTTTCTTCACATGCACTTTGAGAAATAAATATATGTACCTCCGTGCATAGTCTAATGTACCTCAATTCATCCAAACATGAACTTAAGCACATTCAATTCTATATAAGGTTTTGAGCCTTAATGAATAAGTACATGCTCTTACTGAAACAACTCATCATAAAATGGTCCTAAACATCTCTAATAGTCATGAACCTTATAATATAAAATTATGAAATTCATGTATAAGTTCTTGAACTTTAGAAGATAGTGCAAAAAAATCTATGTCGTCACTCTTTTCTTTAAATGAGCCTTAATTCATAACAACATGATTTTAAGCAGATTCAAATGGATATAAGGTATTAAGATCTTGAAGATCAATATGATTTTGAAAACAACAAATTTTCATAACATTTCAATACAATGAACCTGGTTTATTTAGTTAAAGACACTAGACATGTTACAATGAATATATGAAGATCTATAAATGTCATGAACCTATTAATGAAATATTATGAACATAATGCTAATGTACCTGAACCTCAGAAACAGTAAAAAAATACTTTATGGCTACACTGTTTTTTGATAAGTGAACTTATGAACCTTACTATTTAATTATCTAAACCTTCATAAGATGGATATTATTCGTATGAACCTAACTAATTCAAGTTTTTATGAACCTAACTAATTCAAGTGATGAGCACTAATAATTTCTAAAAAACCTTGTTTCATAGTCAAGAGGTATGAACCCTAACTTTTTGTTCAATGAACCCTAAATTGAAAATAGAAACAATGATTTTTTGTAATATGGAGGTACAAAAGAACTGAAAAGTTCAAAATCATTAAAACAACAACTCAGTCGAGCTAATTCGTCATGAAAATAATGAACAACTTCTAAGAATCTGAATCATTGAGCATTTTAGAAAATCTCGAACCCTATAAAAATAGGAAAAATAACCCGAATCCATCTCGACACCTCAAAATGAAGTAAACACCAAAGAACAGTATGATTTCGATCAAATTGTTCAGCGTCGAAGGAAGAATTTGAGGAAAATCGTATGGAATCGACGAAATCGAAGTCGAGTCGGGAGAGAAACCGAAAAGCGAGCAAGGGAGAGAGGGGGAGAAGGGAAGAAGGTATTGTCGTCTGTTCATGTAAATTGTGTCAAAATTGCAAAATTGTCACCACACGTTCTTTCCCTCTTATCCTTGTTTTTGATTACGTAACTTCATCTGGAGCGTGGATGATGCTAGATCATGGGTTGAGGTTGGTTCTTAGTTTTTATCTAAGAGATACTTCTCCGTTGAACGGGCCTCTGCAATTCTATACTTTTATAATGAAATTTCTTTTACATAACCTATTTGTAAGTGTTGGTTTCATATCGGTCTGGAACTCACCAGTTTGAATGGTTTTATTGTTGAATTTTATTGATCGGACTCTATATGCGACTTGTGAATAAGAAATAATTTTCCAATAGAAAACTACTCGGAAATAGGAAATTGGATTTGTTTTATCGAGTAAATAATCTGAAATAAAATCCATAATATCATATAGTTTGGCTTTAAGAAATGTTCTATTAATACTCAAATTTGTTGGTTTTGTGCAACTTATTGCTCAGTTGATGCTACTTGATGTTTTGTTTGTCCATGAGTTCAAATTCAGACTTTTGTTTGTGCTTAAGTTGACTAATCAATTCAGTTCTGTTGCTGTTTTCGACTCTGGATTACGTTGGTTGCAAGACCCTTCTCTTAAACAACCATTGGGGTTTGGTAAAGCTTGCAACACATTATATGCCTACAATATGGATCTTCCATCTTCTTCCCCTACTTTTGTTTCAAAATTAAATAAATATGCTATTGGCTCTGCAGTTTCTAGTTCAATTTCTAAGACCATAGATGTGTTACTTTGACACTCTAGACTAGGACATATTCCTATGTAAACGTACTTCTTTGTTGCAATGTGAGATAAATAAAGAAGTTCTTTCCAGTTGTGAAATTTGTGCTAAAGCAAGATAACAAAGAATGTCTTTTCCACAATGTTCTATTTCCACTTCTTCTACTTTTGAGCTTGTTCATGTGGACACGTGGGTCCATACAATACTCTTACACATGATGGATATAGGTATTTCATTACTATACTAGATGACGCCACACGTATTACCTAGACTTATCTTATGAAGACTAAGTATAATCCTTTTTCTCTCCTCAAGGCTTACATTCAGTTGATGGCTACTCAGTTTCAAAAGTCTGTCAAAGTGGTTAGAACTGACAATGTATTTGAGCTTGGATCCAGTCATAAAGGAGTTCAGTATTTTGCTTCTAAGGGTATCATTCATCAAAGAGTTGTGCTTATACCCCTCAACAAAATGGAGTTGAGAGAAAGCATAAACATTTGCTAGAAACAACAAGAGCATTAATGTTTCGGTCTTTTATTCCTCTTCGTTTTTGGAGTCTTTCTTTATTGACAACTACATACCTTATCAATAGGTTTCCATCCAAGCTTCTAGGTAATATTTTGGCTAAAAGAGCGATAATGATTGAATGATTCCAAGCAATCTTCGAGGTGAGAGCCAATCCTGGACCATTAGATGTATGAAGAAACAATGGATTGTTCGTATCCGGAGGTTGCCATGGATTGTTAGGGTTTAGTGGAGGGAAATTGGTATGGAGTTAACGATCATGAGAATTTGGTGTATGTGGTCGTCATGGATCGATGAAGAAATCAGATATCAAATATCAAACAAAGCGGGAGAAATCAGAGATCAATGATCAAACGAAGCAGAAGAAACCAGGTGAGAAATTTTCCGAAAGAATTAGATACCGTGGTGAGAAATAATAGAACAAAGAACAAATAGAAGAAACTTGATTAGATTTCATTAATTGTGTAAAACCTTTTTACTTAGACTAATGATGCAGCAATCGTTCATTCTAATAGTCTGTAAATTAAGATTCTATTATAAATCAGATTTTAATAAAATTAAAGATTGTTCCTCCTAGTCTGAATCCTAAAATCATTAATTTCAAATCTAGATTTTGATAAGCTTGACGAAGATTTTAAAAACAATATAGACGGTCCGAAACGTGGTAGATGCACCAACATTCATTGTAGTAAACTCCTCATCATTATTCAACATCGATGACTTAGAAAATAGCACCAAACAAACTCAAATACTATCAAGCACATCAACCATGCAAGACCTAGGCCTACAAAAGGCAACCAAAGGCACTTTCTTAGGCATAGTAATCCCTCCACCTTCCTCCTCCATATCAACCACCTCCCCATGCACCGTCCACTCAAACCCTTGTACCAAAACAGCCAACACCAACATCACCATCCTCACCCCGAGATTCGCACCCGGGCAGGCCCTCCGCCCTGCCCCAAAAGGCATAAACCGAAACCCGTCTCGATTCCCATCGACCCCTTCGAACCTCTCAGGCCTAAACTCGAGTGGCTTGTCCCACACGTTAGGGTTTCGGTGTAGGGCCCACGCGTTGACCACGAGGACGGTTCCCTTCGGGACGTCGTGGCCCTCGATAGTCGTGTCGTCGGACGAGAAGTGCGGGACGAGGAGGGAGACGACGGGGTAGAGCCTTAGGGTTTCGTAGACGATCGACCGGAGGTAAGGGAGGTTTTGGAGGTCGGAGTCGGCGACGAGGCGCGTGGATGGCACGTGCGAGTCGATTTCTGCTCGGGCTTTTTGGAGGATTGTGGGGTGGTTTAAAAGGAGGGACATGGCCCACTCCATGGTTCGTGCTGATGTGTCTGTGCCAGCTGTGTACATTACCTGAAAAGTGACGAGAAGTGGCAGGCAATAAGTATTGGAATATAGTACTACTAGTTTTGTTTATATTTGCATGAATATCCTAATTGGACCGCCACATGCATCAATGCATGCATGAATTCCAAGGTTATTATAATCTTTTGCACATGAAATTATACAACCAAGTCTTACAATTGAGTTTCACTTCATTAAATGGTTAAGTACTTTATAAGATATGAAAATGACCTATATATTGACTCTAGATAGACTCGAAAAACTTAAAGGTCAAATTGGCTTTGTTAAGTGAAGACACGTCAATAAATCACTTTCAAACCTAAAGTATGTAATAAAAACTTACCAATAAGATGCCTTTGAGTATAGAGTCAGTATAGTATTCAGGCTCAGCCTTCTGCAAAGCCAAGAGCTCTTCCAACATATTCACTCGATCTCCTTCACCATTCTTTCCTTCCTTCATCTTCTTCCTAAACCCATCAATCAAACCCTGCAAATACTCATCCCTCTTCCGATGAAGCTCCAAGAACCCTTTCTCCATCCCACCATATCCAACCCACCTCAAGAACGGCAAGAAATCACAAAGTGTCATAAAAGCCGTGGGTTTGAATACATCATCATCCTTAGGCCCACATTCATCCCATCTCATCCCACTCACAATCTTCACCATCACGTTCCTCACCACCCTCATAAACGCCTTATTCAAGTCCACCTTGACCCGACCTGATTCGAGCATTACCTGCTATTGTTTAATCATTTAGATTACGTCGGATTATAAAATTCAAGACATATTATATGACTAATTATTGTTGTCTTTCAATTAAGAAAAGTCTTATTTCAATGAGTTGTTATCAGTCTTACTTCAATGAGTTGTTATCCCATCAGAGAGACAAAACCCTACAACTCTAAGATGATTTGATTGAGGAAGATGGTATATCTACTGTTCGATCGTGATTTCGCATAAAGATTCGATTACCGTCACTGATACAAGTATGTTCTAAAGATGTTCTTAGTAATTTTAACATTACCTCCTTTATAATGAACCGGATCTCCTCCTCTCGTATCCCCGCGAGTTGGCAGATACGACGGGACGAGAGGGCTTGGAGGGTGGTGAGACGGCGGAGGTTACGCCATAGATCGCCATGCGGGGCCCACGGGAGGCTCGAGAACTCGTAGGCCAATTGTCGACCCACTATGAAGTTGGGCCGGTTGGCGAAAACGACGTCGTTTTTTGATAGGCATTGCTCCACGGCGCGTGGGGAGGAGACCACTAGGACTTTGCAGCGGCCCAGCCGGAGGTAGAGGATTGGGCCGTACCTTTGGGCCAGCGACTCGAACGAGCGGTGGTAGGAACCGGGCTTTAGGAGGTGGAGGTGGCCCAAGATGGGAAGTGACGGTGGGCTTGGTGGGAGGTTGGTGGTTTTGCGGCTTCTTTTAAAGAGGTAGAGGAAAATGAGGATGGAAATGATGAGAAGAAATCGAGTCATCTCCGAGATGTCCATGATTGATTCTTGTGGTTTGTGTTATTGGAGTTTGATGAAGTTTGGTGTCAAGTTACACGAGATTTTATACATGGTTGTTTAAAGCTAGTGCTTGTCATATAGCGCCTACAATATGGTTACGTGACAAATTTTGATATGGTATGTTAAACTGAAAACTTAAAAATATGATTTACTAATCGTTTTGAGTAGAAACCTCATTTGACATGCATATGCAATTTGTAACCGTAAATTTTCATTGATTCGAGGGATATTAATTGCGAATTAGTGATGAATAGCTTCCACGGTTAGTACAAATGTAACTTACTTAATAGACGTGGCGTAACCTACGTAATAATAGTGTAGAACTGAAGCATTGACTTGATGATGGAAGCAGAATGACATCATAATTGTGATGTAAGAGATCGGTAGTTAGGTCGCAAGGACGGACGTCAATGATGGAATAAAACAAGAGGCAGCTTAATCGTGTAAGCAATGGCGTAACCTATGGACGTCAGTATCGGATTCGATGTATATATGCAACTAGATCATGTTTTGTTGTATACGGTAATAGAGGAGTAATTAATAATGGAACTGGAAATGTGATACACAAAAAAGGTGTGCATTCTTAATGTATAATGTGATACACAAAGAAATTGTGCATTTTTAGTTTTTTACTGATGCAACAATTTCGATGTTAATCAACTATTGACCAAGACCTGTATTTTTCAGCGAAAGAAGGAGACAAATAACAAGGTCATAAATATTTAATAAATATTGAGATTTCTTAATTACCAGTTTGGATCAGATAAATAGTTGAGTTAGCAAGGTAGCCATAAAAGCACGAGGACACGCCCTCCTCCCCACTCCAAACGGTACAAACTTATACCCGGCTCCTCCAATATCAGTCCTCTCAAACCTACAAAAGTTACAACCCCTTCCTTGACTTTTAACTTCATGCCTCTTCCTTGAGTTGTTTATAGATTTTGTTCCGCTATCAAATCCTAACCATATACATTTTTTATCTAAATGTTCTTCAATTTCTTAAATGTTCTTTAAAAAATAAATATTTTTCAAATTTTGAATGTTTTTAAATTTGTCAACGAATGTGCACCAAATTAGTACTAAATGTGCACCAATTTACTACTAATGTGCATCATTCTCACGTTCGTATTTTAAAAGTTATTCTTACCGGACACTTTTCCGTAAAAATATGTGGTATATGTTTAGCCCAACCCTTTCTTTCCTCTTATTTTTACATCCCATCACTTTTACTAACAGGAGTATTGGACCCAACTTATACACAATCTTTAATTGGACCACCAAATATGTAAACAACTCAACAACTGAAAATAACTTTAGGATAGCGATATATGATTTTTTTTTTGTCTACACTATACATGTCCCAAAAAATATTCTCTCATGATTATTAAAATTTAGATTTAAATTTTAAATGGGTTGATGTTTGAGCCGACATAATTCATATTTGAGTTGGTATAGAAAAGCTCTATTAGTTAGCGTTTAAATTTTGTGAGAGAAAATTAAAAACGTTGCACGGTAGCGTTTGATTTTACAACTCAAAAACAAAAAAGTCCGGTCTATAAAAGTCATTCGTTTCAAATCATATGATTTTACTGTTCAAAATAGAGATGAATCTAGCAAATTATTATTACATTCTAGATTTAAATTTAAAATCATAGGATTTTACCATGAAAATCAACTTTATAACCCAGATTTCGAACTGTTTAGGGACTTTATAACCCGAAGTTTTTTAGAAGGGAGGTAAAAGATCACGGTTTTACAAAACCGTGTTTTTTTCCTGACTACACGCCGTAGCGTTTTAAGTCGTCTTATGGTATCAGGTATGGCTACACAGAAATGCAATCATCTTCAGAAATGAAAACGTCTCAAAAGAAAACATTGCTCAAGAGGCCTACTCCCAATATAGACAGTGGGAAAACGCAATAAAATCTATAAAATGGCCCAAAGCCAAAACAAGAAGAAACAGAAATAAATTACACAACAGACAATGGATTGCTCCACCCACTAACTGGATAAAGATTAACCTCGATGGGTCTTTTAAACAAAACAACCAATTGATGATAGCTTACATAGCTAGAAACAATAGAGGACAAATTCTTGATATTCATAGTAAACATACTCAATCTTTATCAGCTCTACAGACAGATGCGCAAGCAATGTTAATGGGTACAAACTTAGCATTGAAACTAAAATACAAAAATGTCATCTTCGAAGGTGATAATCTTCCCGTGGTTAATGGAGCAAACAAGATATGGAAAGTTCCGTGGGATATCCAAAATATCCTCTGAGATGCGCAACAAAACCTAAATTCTCTTCACAACTCTAAAATTCTACATTGTTTTCGAGAGGCCAATAGGGCAGCTGATTTCCTGACTTGTCCTGACAAAAACCCTCACTTCATTAAAGCAGTTTTAAACTGCAATCCTGACTCAACTTTCTCTGTTGAGTATCTCAATGGTATTAGGCCACACTTGCTGGCTTCCCCTATGTATCCTTTATATCAGCCGTTTTTTCGGATCATCGCTGACGATGGTCAGGGGTGGTCATCCCGCCGTGGATGACATCCCGACTCTTGCCTAGTAGCAAAAAAAAAATACCCTCCACCTAACTATATTTGTATAACCTTTCTTAGCACCAAAAAAATCTAAAACTTAAGTTTTCACTTGCTCCATCTGGGCCGAAGTAACAAGCCCATTAACATAACTTACTTTTCATCTTCTACCTTTGCAGCCCACTAGTATTTGGACATACTAATTAAGTCCAACAAATCAATCATACTGAACGAGTTATTTCATGGGTGAAATAGAGTGAGGACAAAATATTATGCATGATCATGATGAAAAATAGATTCTTGCGACCACAAAAAGAGAATATATTCATGCAATTCAATATCTACTCAAGCATATATTCCACTATTATTATTCTAAAATTTATGTCCTAGGTCACTAATTACACAATATATTATTAAGAGAGATTTTCGACGAAAACATATCTTACGATATGAAATGTAAACTCACCTTATGTACATTACTATTTAATAGGTGAATATTACTATTTTATCTGTGAATTGTAAACCTTAACCATGAATATTTAAAGTTCACGTATAAAGTTAACCTGTAAACTTTAAAATTAATAATAATATATATAAGTTAGTATTATAAATTCACATATATAGTAATGTTAACGTTTTTTTCTCTATTATTAGATACGTAACACTTGTGAGATTATTGGTCATCGTGTAAGGAGTGTATAGTGCTACCTCGGCTCACCTATTTTGACAATAAACATGCATGGCCCACGTCATTCGTCCTTATCAATCCATCAACAAACTCACAAGCAAGTGAACACATGCAACAAAAAAAAACCATGTATGCTCAACTCCTCTACTCCTTCCTCCCTCTCCTTGCAACCCTCCTCTTCTTCCTCACCACCAACCGCCGCTCGAAACTCCCACCAAGCCCACCGGCCCGGCCCATATTAGGCCACCTCCACCTCCTCAAGGAGCCCTTCCACCGCTCCCTCCAATCCCTCTCCCAAATCCACGGCCCCGTCTTCCTCCTCCGCCTCGGCTTCCGTCGCTTCCTCGTCGTCTCCTCCCCCGACGCCGTCGAGGACTGCTTCGCTCAAAACAACTTCGCTAGCCGCCCGCCCGATTTTCTTGCTGGAGATGTCATCGGTTACAACTACACGACTATCGCGTGGGCCCCGTATGCTCATCTATGGCGGAACCTCCGCCGCGTCATCAACGTCCAAGCCCTCTCCTCGAACCGCCTCCAAGATTCCGCCTCGATACGAGTCGAGGAGGTTCGGGCCATGGCCCGGGAGATGCTAATGGGTTCGGGTCAGGTGGACCTGAACAAGACGTTTTTTCAGGTACACTTTAGCTTAGGATCTTGATCATACACTTAATTATACAAGTCTTTCCTTTCACACACTTGATGGTCTAATCTAATATATAAATAAATGAGATACCCTCTTATTATTAATTGGTTAATTGGTTTAATGATGAAATTTTATGAACTTATATGTTAAGCTCAATTGTGTATACATGCGGACTATCCAATTCATTACTATCACGATCCAAGTCATTACTATCACGATCCAATTCATTACTATCACGAACCTAGCTACTGTAACGGTAAACCAATAAACTTATAAAGTTCAAGAAACTCTAATGACGTAGCCATCGTGAAATCACAAGTAGATACGGAATTCACCTTTTCTACCTTAGTGAAAGTATGGTCTCACATTTAAAGTTGAGAATAATCTAATCTAATATATAAACTCTTTAATTATTCTTTCTAATGCGCATAGCGTGATTTTCCTGGGCCTATAGAGTCTGTGTCTAGCTTTCTCGGCCGACATAGTTTCACTCTTAACCTGTATCATAAGTTGTGTTTCTGTAAGTTTAGAATTATATAACTCTAATAATGCAGAGAGAGGGGTCCAAATTAGTCTATAGATTTAATCTGAACCGTCCATTAACAAGACGTTTTTCAGTTGACGAGGAACATGGTGATGAGGTTGGTGACCGGAAGGAGGTGGAGAAGCGGGCCCGACGACGACGTATTCATTACACCTAAGTTTATTAATAGGTGTGATTTTTTTCCAGTGTTGAGGTGGATGGGGTTTTATAGAGGGTTGGAGAAGGAGATGAGGGGAGTTCAGGCTTGCAGGGATCGAGTCGTTGCAGGGTTTTTAGAGGAGGCGCGGAAGGAGGAGAAGGTGGATGGACGAGTGAGGAAGACGACGATGGTGGCGGAGTTGTTGGCGTTGCAGAAGGCGGAGCCCGACTACTTTACCGACGATATTCTCAAAGGCATAATAATGGTGAGTTTTCCTCTTATTTAATAACGGATCTCGGTCAAAATGATTTATATGCTATGAATATACAAATGGAAAATTCGCATACATTTTCGTGTATACGCATGTGCATTTATTTTTCATATATTATCAAATACATGAATATATGTGTGGATGTGCATGTGAAACTAAATGAATGTGCATGTGAATATAGAAGGATGTGTAAATAAATTTTACGAATCTGAATCTTTTTTATTTAATAATTGATGCTATATATTGTTTATGTTCAATTTTATATAAGATTATTAAGATTAATATTTGATTATAACAATGCTCTAAACTAGAGATATGATATACAATTTATGGTGGTCCAAATGAGAATTAAATAAGAACCCAATAAACTAGAGTATCCTATAGGTACACGTTACATAATTTTGTTATAAAGAAAAAGACACGTTACACACATATCATCATATATCATACCCAATTGTCAATCTTATAATATCTTTCAAATCCAACAGGCGATGCTGACAGCCGGAACCGACACCTCGGCCCGGACAATGGAATGGGCCATGTCCCTCCTCCTCAACCACCCAACCACCCTCCACAGGGCCCGAGCTGAGATCGACACTCACGTGGGCCCCACACGCTTAGTAGACGACTCAGACCTATCCAACCTCTCTTACCTCCGTTGCATCGTGACCGAGACGCTCCGCCTCTTTCCCGTGGCCCCACTCCTCATACCCCACTTCTCACACGTTGACTCGACCGTGTCAGGGTACCATGTGCCCAAGGACACGGTGCTTCTGGTCAACGTGTGGGCCCTTCATCGGGACCCCATAGTGTGGGACGAGCCTCTCGAGTTTAGGCCCGAGAGGTTCGAAGGAGACGTTGGAGGTGGGGTCGGGTTTAGGTTTATACCTTTCGGGTTAGGGAGGAGAGTGTGTCCCGGCTCGGGCTTGGCGATTAGGATGATTATGCTGACGCTCGCCACGTGGATACACGGGTTCGAGTGGGAGAGTGTGGATGGTGGAGTTGTTGATAATGATGAGTGTGGGATTGCGCTTACTATGGGGAAGGCTAAGAACTTGGTTGCCATTTGTAGGGCTCGTCATGGTATGGCTAGTTTGCTTTCTCAATCCTAGTTATTATTTTTCACATACTGAGAGTAATGAGACGATTGTTTCGGTTAAAGCCCAATAGAGCGGTAACGGGAAAAAGAGGAGTCGACCTGAGAAAGGTACGATTTTTGTTGTGACGGTAAGATTAAGAGTGTTAGGCAGGGATAATTTATATGATTGATTTGGTCTGATTGGAAATTGGAAGCCACATTTCACATTGAAATTTTGAGTTTTAATTTACTTAATTTCCAATTTAGTGTAGTAGCTTACCTGCATGTTTATGTTAATTTGTGGATGACCAAACTTAGAAAAAGAGAAGTAACTTTTGAATATGAAGCTTATACATGGAATACTTTGCATAATAAGCTATACTCATAGTGTATCTCTGTGTGATGATTTGAATTTTGTTCTGAAATGGGCTTTTTTTCAAAAAAAAATCCCGACGTAGGCTCTTTTCAAAAGAAATTCTCAATATAGGCACTTATGCCAGCTTCGGATTTTTTTTATGTGTGAGAGAACCAACGTCTCTCGTCCGAAGCTGGTAATTTTTTTTTTGATTTTTTTATGTATAAGAGCAACATAAAAAAAAAAATTATATGAGACGCTGGTCGAACCAGCGTCTCATATAAATGGTTTTTTTTTTATTTGAACATGTATAAGAGACGTTGGTCGAACCAGCGTCTCTTATACATGTTCAAATAAAAAAAAAAGACCATTTATATGAGACGCTGGTTCGACCAGCGTCTCATATAATTTTTTTTTTTTTATGTTTTAACGTATAAGAGACGCTGGTCGGGCCAACGTCTCTTATACATAAAAAATTCAAAAAAAAATTACCAGCTTCGGACGAGAGACGCTGGTTCTACCAGCGTCTCTCACACATAAAAAAAATCCGAAGCTGGCATAAGTGCCTATATTGAGAATTTCTTTTGAAAAGGGCCTACGTCGGGAATTTTTTTTTTAAAAAAGCCCATTTCAGAAAAAAATTCCATTTACTTGGTTGCCATTCAATATCATTTGTTCTCACTACAATCATTTGTATGGCCTCGTAAACTCTATCACTTGTGCATTTTGGCCTCGTAAACTCTATCACTTGTGCATTTTGACCTCGCTTAGTGTCCTGATGTAAATCTCTTTCCCTTACTCTAATATATATCTTATTTTTTTTAAAATAAATAACTATTGAACTGTAACTTGGTACAAACTACAAAAACTCTTGGTTTTGAAGCTTTGTGTATTGCACAAGTTTAGAGAAACCTGAATTGTTTAGGGATTTGTCCAAAGGGTTAGGTATCACATTTCACCAAGTGACCATAAACTTCTATATTTTGATAGTCAGAACTTAACAAGACATTTTAAAGGCATGTTCTACCGATATTTTGTAACTCCAGGAATAAAATGGGTTTGGAGCTAAACACTAGCTGTGCTTGCTTTGCTCATCATCTATTTGAAGAAACGAGATTTATGGTTTTAGCTTGTTTTTAGTATTGGTTCTCAGTGGTGACTTCAGTTTGTTTTTTCTTCGCTTTCTCAAAATTGTTGTGTCAAATAAGTAAAGATTGTTTGATGTTTGCAGTTGTTGAAGAAGTTCTGTATTTGTCAATTTGGAAAAAACGTCGGCCCTTTGGTACATATGTGCCCAGCATTACGTTAGTTTGCAACTTACTCTTGGAGAATTATAAACTAATTTCTTTTAGTTTAATTAACCAAAAGGTATAGCTTTGTTTAGAAATCATATTCACTTGCAAAATTAGGATGCAAATCCTCACACATCAAATAATAGTATGTTGTAATATTTTATTTAAACTATATAATTCCTTACAAGATATCTTAATCATAGACTGTCAAGTGCTAACCATTTTTATGAGGGATAAAAGACTTCATCATACCTTTCAGTTCAATCATGTCAGTCTGTAATTGATCTGAATTAATTGCTTTGACTGAGTGGGATCCCTGTCTACTGCCAAACTGCCTTGAACTCTCAGCTAGCTCTTCAAACATTTCAGTGGCCTGAGGTATAGTCAGTTTCAGAAAATTACCTCCACAAGATGCGTTTACCATTCGACGATTCTCATCAATCAGGCCACTAAATAAGTACATAAGGAGATCTTGGTCAGTATAACTATGGAATAAGCAACTTGAGCAAAGCTTCTTGAATCTCTCATAATACTCATAGAGACTCTTAGTTGAATGTTGTTGAAGGTTCGTGATCTCCTTCTTCAAGCTGCTCAGTTTTGTAGCTGGAAAATATTTCTCTAAAAAGACCTTTTTCATCTTAGCCCATGTATCAATACTCCCTGGAGCTTGATAATAGAGCCAATCATTCGCAGCGTCTTTCAGAGTAAATCCGAAAGCTCTCAGCATGACTTGTTCCTCAGTAACACCTCTTGGCTTCATACTAGAACATATGGCATGGAATTGAGCCAAGTGTTTGTTGGGATCTTCTCCTGCTAAGCCATGAAAGTGTGGTAGCTTATGAATTAAACCAGCCTTTAATTCAAAATTCACACCTTCTTCAATCTCAGGAAACCTCACTGCCAAAGGTTGTTGGTTTAAGTCTGGGGCAGTGAGTTGCCTCATAGTAGGCAATGGCGGTCCATGTCGATCACCCATCTCGTTATCTTGGTTTAGAGCTGCTCTTTGGTTCCGAAGGAACGTCCTTTCAATCTCTGGGTCAAAGGAAACAAGAGATGAATCAGTAGCACGGGTCTGAACCATAAAGGTTCACACCAAACAGTTGATAATTTCACAATTAACACAGAATCAGAAAAATTTCAATTCCCCTGCAACGACGCCAAATTTGATGAGGCTAAAGTCGTAGTGCCAAATCAAAGAAAACCCTAAACACTAACTAGAGTATAGCAAGTAAGTAGAGGTTGAACCCAAGGGAATCAAAACACCAAATTAATACACTCAAGTGAAATATCAACTAGTAATAAGTAACCAAAGGGGGGGGGGGTTGATTGCAAGAACACACAAGTAACCAGTAACAAGCAGAGGAAGTTTGGGTGAGAATATGATGAGAAGGGGTTTCACTTAGCAAGTATCCACACAACAGTCAATCAAGTTGATCATAGATTTATCTCAAGTTCTATTCAATCCTAGGGAATGTTCCTATTCCAATCTTTAATATATCAGCAGGCCAACCGGTCCTGATAATACTTACTATTCAGCAATCAGAGAAACCTCTCAAGATTAGATGAAATAGCAGCAAAGGGCACAAGAATCATAAGGATGCATGCAATAACTTACAACCGTCAAGTATTAACATGCAATCAATTCTCTTTCATATAAACAATCAACTACCAGATCATGCAGATATGAATGCTACAATGACAAGAAATTCCACCGTATATTCCTAGTCTAGCAATAGAAAACTATCAATCAAACTAGGTGATCAAGCTAGCAAAACTAATAGAAATCAATAGATGAAGAACAAGAGAATTGATACAAACCCATAGGAAAAGAACAAGAGTTTAGAAATCTCACAACTTAATAACTGAAGGTTTCAACCGCTAAGTAAAACAATGGAGATTAGTTCCTGCTCATGGTTGCAAAACTAAATTGTCTCATGGAAAAGATGATGAAAAGATAGAAAGAACTAGCGTTCTTAAATAGAGACTAACCCTAAAAATATATGGTAAAAGATATATCCTAAACGAAATAATAAAATAAGGAAAAAGAAATAAAACAAACAAAGGAAAATAAGGAAAGTCTGGAATGCCTTCGGCCTTGTTGTGGCGATCGCCATAGATGCCTGGCGATCGCGGTCTTCATGTAAAGCTTTGCCTTGTCTCTGTCGCCCCATGACGATCGCCGTAGAGTCATGGCGATCGCCATGATCTCTCGAACTCATGTAATGCTTCTGTTGTAGAATGGCGATCGCCATAGTGATGGTGGCGATCGTCGCTGCTCTGCAGAATGTCTTCAAGTCTTCATGTCTTCAATCTTTGATCCTCTTCTTCTTCGGTTCTGGTCTTCATTTCTTCACTTCTTCATAAACAACTCAGAACATAACAATAGCTTCAAATACTTGTGATAACACTCCTAAACTAATGTAATAACCCCTAGTTACGTCATACAAAGTGTAGCGTATCAATGTACATAAGTACATGTCGGGTTCGTATGGTTCGAATCCGGGAAAGTATATTACCACAAAAAAATTAGTTGACATATGAGTTATAGACCGTACACTGTTTATAATGGTGGAAGCAAAAATTATCAGTGAGCGTAATATTGAACAAATAGTTCACATTGCTCGAATGCTACTGAGTCTATCAGATTTAACCCTATCATTCAACCTTCAACGTCGATAATTTTCTATTATTATGTATTTTTCCATGACAATCAGTAAAAGTCAAGGACAATTCTTATCTCGATCGGGTAGGACTGTATCTTCCGAGGCATGTATTTAATCATGATCAACTTTATGTTGGGTTATCAAGGGTTACAAGCATGAAAGGTTTGAAGGTGTTGATCTTAGACAAAAACAAAAAGGTGATCTCTCATACAATAATGTTGTTTATAAAAAAAGTGCTCCAAAACTTATGATTTACATGTTTTAGTAGTTAAGAGTATGTTATTTATTTTATCTTTTTTATTTCCATAAATATTTTTGATGTGGTTTAAAACATTTTATTATAAGCAATAATACTCATTATTATTATATATTTTGTTTAAATAATTTTAATATAACCCTGTATAGGTTACAACTTACAAGTCTAAAACTAGTTTAGCAATAAATTGGAGAACATTTCACTACTAATTTGGAGAATATTAGTTGACAAATTTAAAAAATCAAAAATTGAATAATATTTATTTCTAAAGAACATTTCTACTATACTACTTAAAAATGAAGACTTCCTTAGTGAACAGTAATTCCTAAGTCAATTATTATTTTGCCCTCTAAAACAAGACCTTGGTGTTTCCTTTTTTTTGCTACAAACTAGCTTTATTCTCACGTCACGCGCGAAATTTGCATAACGATTTTTTATATTTATGTATATAATTTATAAACATATGAAAATAACTTTAATATAAATAAAAGTACGTATTATATAATTTAATTGATTTTAATTGATTTTTAAATCAATATTACATAAATAAAATGAATTTCAATTGATTTATAATCTTTTATATTAATATGCATTTAAATAAGGAAATAATATCAATAGATTATGATAGTATTTTTTTTATATATATTTTAATTAATTTGTGTTCAAATAAGGAAATTATATTATTAGAATTAGGTTAATTATCTTTGAACACATATATAATTAATTTTTCTTTTTTGGAAGAATGATGATAACGTGGCATAGCTTATTGATGAGTATAGTGTTTTGCTTTAGTAATTATATAGAAATTTTGGTGATTGATTACAAGTGCTCGAACGGAGATGGCAGAATTATTTTCCTCCTTGATTGGAGATATTGGCCGCTAGGTCTTGAACTAAGTGATGGGATTCAACAAATTTGCCCACCACGAGGGGCTTATTGTGGAAGATCGGCACAGCGCCGTTGCAAGCAAAGACCTAGCAATTTCAAAACTCTTTAGAGCGAAAGAAGGATTTGAGGAAAAAGAGGAAGAAGTCGCTTCGTGTTTTACATCTATCGATGCAAAAAATCAGTCAGATTCGAGACAGGTTTAGACTTTCCATCTTCTAGAATTGACCTGAAACCCTAACTGTGGATGTTGATTGAACTAGGAAACCACAAAACATGCCAGTGCCTCTCCCTTTGATAAATCTATAACCTCATGGACGACTTCATCCAAGCATTGAGGAACGTAGAGGCCGGGAAAAATCCCCACACTAATAATTCGCTTCGGTACCTCTATGAGCTCTACTGGACCATGCTATGTTACCTCCAGTGAAGTCTCTTTGTCTAAATTAGTTTGCTTGAATATTTTAGGTTTCTAATTGGGATTCCTACTTTTTGTTAGATTTATAAGGATGTGCAATTTCATAGATTAGAGTAGCTTTGGATGTTGCTCCGATAAGCCTTTGGAGGAAGAGTTGAGCTCTACTCTTGCTGATGTTGTTACTTAAATAGCACAAGATGTGCCAGAGTTGGATTTTCCTATCTTATCTGCTTATCCAATTTCATCTTGTATTACTCAAAAATATATGTTGAAAATTAGAAATTACATGGGATTTTGATTATCAAATGCTAAAGTCATGTTTATGTCCAATTGAAAGTAAGACAACATCTTGAAGAACATGTAGTATGTCTTTTGCATTTCATCTTGAGTTTTGGATAAACATGGTGTGAAACATTTAAAGAAGAAAACTGGTTCAGAATTATTGGTGGAACCGGTTCAGCCAAAGTGATAGAAGAAGGAATAACATATACAGAAGAAAACTGCTAGCAGTTATGGGATGTGTCTACAACTCTTGGAAACTAAGGAATGATGTTATTTTCAATAATGTGGTTGTTGATGTGAATGTGTGTGCCACACAGATTATTAGTGATTGTAAATTCAGAATTATTCACAAAGCTAGTATTACGGGGAGGAGAGGTAGTGCTATGAGAAATAGATTGAGGCTTTAGTCTTGTTTAGGTCTCTTAGTTTGTGTGTGTTGTTTGGTTGAGTTTCTGAGTTGTAAGGGTTGTTCTTGAGCCTTTGGCTTCTTCAACATACTTACCCCTTGGCGGAAAAAAAAAGTGATAATCCTTTATTTTCAAAACGAAGATAAACCGGACAACTAAGCAATTGGGCTAGTCCATTATATGCTTGTTTATGCAGAAGTGGACTAATAGAAATCACGTACCAGTATTGCAAATCAGCATTACTATTACTATTTATTAAAAAGGGGATTAGTTATAAGTTATAGCTATTTCCTCTATTTTGAATGAAAGAACAATAATATTATCAAGTAACTGCGGATACTCATCTTATCTTATCTATATAAAGACTGACTGTCCAATGCCCGAATTGAATAAAATCGATACCAGTTTAATGCAATATGGACCATGTTAGGCAAACCTTGTGTGTGATTTGGGGATTTCTACATGAGCCGTCGAAGAAGTGAAGGTGCAATTCAATGTTTTTGACTCTTTGGCTCAATTGGCGTAACCGTTTTGAGCATTAATCAGCGTGTCATTAAATTTTTCATTCAACCATTCCATTCAATAGGTAACGTTCTTCTTCAATTGAGGAGTCCTTTAATGGAGTAAAGCAGGTATTGATCCTATTTAGTAATTAGTCAATGTAAGTTATATTTCTACTATTTCCGCCATTTCATATCAGCAGCAAATCGCTCCTCCATCCTCTTCTCTCCGATTCCGATTTTGCAGAGTGTGATTATGCATTGTTGGATCCAAATCCTCCAATATTGATGGTGGTGGCGAGGCTCGATGGCCATGAGAGTCATACATCTCCCCAAAGCCGAGATCGACGCAATAGTTCGCACACCCCTAATCAACGTGTGGTTCTTCCTCGCCTCGCCGTTTCACATCTGACTATCTCTCTTTCCAAGCAGACCTGGATGCCGTCTACGTCCAAATAGGAAACCCGCACTACTCTTGCCCCTGTTTGTGGGATCATCTTGAGATGGGAACCCTAATTCTGGTTTTTTGGCTCAGGAAGACCATAACTAGCAACCGATTTGTTGAAGCTACAGCTGAAGTAAAGTTCCTTCTGGTTTTGATGGTAACAAACATTCCTACTAATGTATACTTGAGTGTTTCAGGATGTCTACTCTGAGCAGGAACGTTACTCAACAGAAGCGAGCTAAATAAGGAAAGAAATGGCTGAGAAGAGAACAACGAAGATATCTTGTTTCCTTTATGGAAAATATGATTGAGCTGCAAAGATATCATGAAGATCTTAAGGAATAAGATATAATTAAAAGATGGAAATAATATCTTCTTATGCGAAAGATATATTTTCCATAATCTTGTTTTTATTCCCTAGTTTAAACCTAGTTTTATCTTTGCTATATAAACTAGTCTTAGGCTTAGGAATGGTACGACGATTGAGAGAGCTTATACTTGTGCGAATCAAGTGTGATCGTCCAAAAGAAGAACAAGAAGAAAAGAGAAAGAGAGAGTGAGCAATACTTTGTCTTAGGCGTTGAGTTTGGGCTCGAGTGAAAGAAGAGATTCGTGATCGTAATCCTTGCTTTCTTTTGTAACAAACAAGAGATTAATAAGATAAGTATACTCATTCAAATCCTTCAAGTGAGAAGCTTGAAGGTAGTGGTTTTACTCAACTCTTAGTGGTTGAGGTTTCCACTCTAAATACTTGTGTTCTTCTATACTTCCTGCGTTAATATTCCGCTGCTACACCTCTGAAGGAACAATACACTTTGTTCCCTCAGAAGTAATTGAACTAACGATCCAACAATTGGTATCAGAGCCTGGTCTCTAGATTGTTACCCTTGCGGGAAGAATGTCAGGAACAGCCATCAACGACTCCTTTTGGAAGCCACCAATGCTCAAATCAGGAGAGTTCTCATACTGGGTGGAACAAATCGAATCACATATCTGTTCCCTGCATGGACAGATGTGGAAAATTGTGGAATTTGGAGATGTGAAGATTCTCGATCCCTCAGATGAGACTGGAGGAACACTCAAGAAAAGAGAAGATTATCAAGATGCTGATTACAAAGTCTTGGAGCTCAACATGAGAGCAAAGAAGGTCATACTCGCTGCCCTTGGTCCATCCGATCAAAGGAAGGTTCTAAAGTACAAGACTGCTCACGACATATTCAAATCCCTCAAAAGGATGTATGAGGGGAATGAAGACATCAAGAAAAATAGGATCTTGACTCTCATCAAGGAGTATGATAGTGCTGTTCAAGGAAAGAATGAGTCTTTGGATGACTACCATTCACGTTTCCAGGGATACGTAGGCCAACTCGAGTTCTTAGGGGAAACGATCCCTGAGTGGAAACTAACACATCAATTTCTTCAGGGATTGTCCTCTAAATGGGACGCGTTCTCTCTTGCACTCCAAGCTCAGAATGATATCAAAAACATCACCTTGGAGGAACTAGTTGCTCGTCTCCAGAGCAATGCGGGGATTCAACAGAGCAAGATGCTAAGAAGGGAAGGAGAGAAGGCAGAGAAGTCCCAGAACATTGCTCTAAAAATCGAAAAAGCCTTCGATCTTGCTCAGGAAGAGGACGAAATTATTGATAAGGATGAAGAAGTTGCTCTCTTCACAAGAGCCTTTCGAAGAGTTTGGAAGGATAGCAGAGAAAAACAACGTCTCCCTGATGGGAACAAAGACATGAGTACTATCATCTGCTATCACTGCCAGAAGAAGGGACACTTCGCAAGAAATTGCTTCAAAAAGAAGGGAGGAGATGCAAATGTCCCTCAAAGGGAAAAGAAGGAAGCAATGATTGCAACATGGGGGACATCTGACTCTGAAGACGAATTTCTCTACACTCCCAAGGAAACATGTCTAATGGCTACATGAGGGACTTCAGACTCCAAAGAAGAATCTCCCTACACTTGTCTAATGGCTACAGGAGAAAAATCCGAAGATGAGGTAAACACTTCTGAATTCGACTCTTTCTTAGAAAACAAATCAAAAGCTCAGATTATTAGGTTCATTCATTCTCTAGGAAAGGAACAAAGTAATATGAATTCTTTGATCGATGAGAAGGACGAAACCATTTCATGTCTGATTGAGGAAAACCAGCTTTGGGCTTCTAAGGTTGCTAGACTTGAAAAGGCTTCGTTCCCTTCGTCGGACTCGTGCAAGTCCTGTCCTAAGTATGTGTCTGATATAGCTTCCCTGGAAAGGAAAATTGTCATTCTTGAATCTGAAATTAAAACTTTGACTGAGGAAAATTCAAAATTTGCTAAGAAAGTTGATGAATTTCTAATAGAGGAAGAAAACAAAAGGAAAATTTGGTTAGATGATTATATCACCTCTAAAATTGATAAGGAGAAGGCTGATTTCTCTAAACGCTTTGTACCACGTGCTGGATTAGGCTATGATAGCGCCTCTTGTTCACAAACTGCCATCTCGTCTCCTGGTATACAAAATTCCCTCTGTCATAAAGGACCCTGTGGAGGATCAATCACACATTGTTCCCACAATGGTTCTGAAAGCAAAGGGAAGAAAATTGCTCAGGAAGAGAAGGTGTGGTTTGATGGACAGAAGGCCTATAAGATATGGCAAAAACATGCCAACAACACTAAGCCAGTAGAGGTGGATTTTAGATCTAGAATTGAAAACAAAACCATCTGGCCTGGACAAAGTAGGTATGTCAATCTGAAACACCACAGGGTTTGCTGGTACTGTGGTGAGTCAGGACATCATCAACAAGAGTGTTTGAAAAAATCAAGAGATGAGGAGATAGCCTACAATTATTGCAATAATTCTTCTGTTAGGAACACTCCCAGGATCAAGGTTGTTTTAAAAGATAATGAGGATAGAAGATTGTTCTTCATCCCAGGTAAGCCTAGGCTTGCCTGGGTGCGCAAAAACTAATCCCTTACTTGCAGGATGGAAAGAAGAAGAGTTCCTGGTATATAGATAGCGCTTGCTCAATACACATGACTGGGAACAAAGCATGGTTTATATCTCTCCATCCTGAAAACAAAGGTTCTATAACCTTTGGGAACAACAGTAAAGGTGAAGTAATTGGCATGGGAAAGGTAAGGATCTCTGACAATCTTGTTGTGAATAACGTTACTTTAGTGGATAACCTAACCTTTGATCTATTGAGCGTACGTCAAATGTGCCAGGATGGTCAAAATAGGGTTATCTTTACTACTAATGAGTGTTTGGTTGAGAATGTTGAGACAGGGAAAGTTCTCCTCAGGGGAATCATAGAGAACAACCTATACAAAGTAGATCCATCCTTTATCCCTGAAGAGGAACTGTGCCTTTCTGCACATTCTGAGGAATCAAATCTATGGCATCAAAGGTTCTCTCATGCAAGCCTTAGACTTCTACACAAACTTCACAATAAAGACCTAGTTATTGGTCTACCAAAGATAGAGAGTCAATCTGAAGAGGTGTGCATTGCTTGCACAAGAGGAAAACAAGTAAGATCATCCTTTAAGTCCAAAAACCAGGTAAGTACCTCTGAACCCTTAGAGCTTATTCACATGGACTTGTGTGGTCCTATGCGCACACTTAGCCGTGGGGGAAACAAGTACGTGTTCGTCATTGTAGATGATTTCTCTAGGTTTACTTGGACTATTTTCATTGCTTCAAAGGAGGATGTGTTTGATGAGTTTGAATTTTGGTTACATGCTATTGAAAATCAATCTGGATTTCATCTAAGGGCTATACGCACTGACCATGGTAAAGAGTTCGAGAACTCCCAGTTTCTTTCCCTGTGCAGGAACAAAGGCATAAATCATAATTTTTCTGCGCCAAGAACGCCTCAACAAAATGGAGTTGTTGAAAGAAAGAATAGGACTCTGGAGGATATGACAAGGACAATGCTAATTGCAAGTGGATTGCCAAGAAACTTCTGGGCTGAAGCACTCAACTCTGCTTGCCATGTACTGAACCGTGCCATGTTGAGACCTATGATTGAGAAGACACCATATGAGTTGTTCAGAGGAAGGAAGCCGAACATTTCTCATCTAAGGGTCTTTGGGTGCAAGTGCTTCGTCCACAACAATGGAAAGGACAATCTGGGCAAGTTCGATCCAAGAAGTGATGAAGGAACGTTTGTAGGTTATTCCACTCATAGCAGGGCCTACAAAGTTTACAACAAGAGGACAAGGAAGGTGGAGGAAAGCATCCATGTGGTCTTTGATGAAAAGATCATGGCAGGTAACGTTGTCCATGATCCAAACGTTCCTCCACTGACTGAAGCCGATAGGGAACAATTCATTCTCGCTGATGCTGAGGAATGCATCCCCACTACGGACATGAACGCAGAAGAAGAAGCAGTCCCTGATCAAGATGCAAGTGTACCTAATGAAGATTCTGGAACTCAGGGGGAACAATCCCCATCTCAGGAACAATCTGAAGAAGATACTCACCATGAAGAGGAAGGAACGCGACGCAGCACTCGTATCCATGGACCCCCATCAAGACTCATAGACTACGTATGCAACTGTGCTTCGCTTCCCTCCTCCGATCTATCTCTTGAACCCAGCGACAAGGTTTGTTCCGTACTCACATTAGATCCTATATTTCATGCTTTCTGTGCTTTTGTCTCCACAGCTGAACCAAGAACCGTGAAAGACGCCCTAGAAGACCCAGAATGGGTCAATGCTATGCAAGAGGAACTTCATCAATTTGAAAGGAATAAAGTATGGAGACTTGTTCCCAGACCTAAGGATCGCTCTGTCATAGGTACCAAATGGGTGTTCAGGAACAAGATGGATGAAGGAGGGCAAGTGATAAGGAACAAAGCAAGACTGGTAGTAAAAGGCTACAATCAACAAGAGGGAATTGACTATGATGAAACTTTTGCACCAGTTGCAAGATTAGAAGCAATACGTCTCTTGATCGCCTACTCTGCCCACTATGGATTCAAGTTGCAACAAATGGACGTCAAGACAGCGTTCCTGAACGGGGTACTAAAGGAAGAAGTCTATGTGGAACAAACGCCTGGATTCGAAGATCCTTCCTATCCTGACCACGTTTACATACTTGATAAGGCTCTCTATGGTCTGAAGCAAGCTCCTCGCGCCTGGTATGAAAGACTTTCTCAATTCCTCTTATCTCATGGTTACGTAAGAGGGGAAGTAGACAGGACTTTATTTCTATTAAGAGAGGGAAAGCATACCTTAGTAGTACAAGTATATGTGGATGACATAATCTTTGGCTCCACCAACGAGCACTTAGTTACCAAGTTCACAAAGCTGATGGAGAGTGAATTTGAGATGAGTATGGTGGGCGAGCTTAAGTTCTTTCTAGGCCTACATGTTGTTCAAACAGAGGAAGGAACAAAGGTACATCAACAAAAGTACCTACGAGAGTGCATCAAGAAGTTTGGTATGATGGATGCAAAGAACTATTCAACCCCCATGTCCCCAAATGACTCAATAGGACTGGATGTCGACAAGAAAGAAGCTGATCAAAAGGTCTATCGTGAAATGATAGGCTCATTGCTTTATCTAACCGCCAGTAGGCCTGATATCATGCAGAGTGTATGTTTTTGTGCCAGATTTCAAGCCAGTCCTAGAGAAACTCATGTCACTGCTGTGAAAAGAATCCTGCGTTACCTTAAGGGGACTGATGATCTATGTCTGTGGTACCCAAGAGGGGGAAGTCTTGAATTACTGGGGTACACAGATGCTGACTTTGATGGACACAAACCAGATAGGAAATCAACATCTGGGATGGCTCAATTCCTTGGCCCTTGCCTTGTGTCTTGGGGATCAAAGAAACAAACCACTGTCGCCCTTTCCACTGCCGAAGCTGAGTATGTCGCCGCCGCAGCTTGTTGTTCTCAACTCATATGGCTCAAACAACAGCTAAGTGACTTTGGCATCATTTCAGGTAACGTTCCTATACTCTGTGATAACACTAGTGCTATTGATATTTCTAAGAATCCTGTGCAGCACTCTAGGACTAAGCATATTGACATAAGACATCACTTCCTTCGTGATTGTGTGGAGAAAGGAATTGTCTCTATGGAACATGTCCGCTCTGAGGATCAAATCGCGGATATCTTCACAAAGCCACTAAACAAGGCTCCCTTTGAGAAATTACGTATGGGTCTAGGTATGATTTCTCTCAACTAATCTTGATCTTCCTTGAAACCCCCAATGATTGGTGAAATTAGTGAGCTTATTCATCTTGAGTATTAGTCCTTTGAGCATATCAATACTTGCTTTTCTTTGAAATAAACTTGAGTCCTTTGAACTGCTTGCATGATCTATACGTGATTAGGAAAGATACCTTGCTTGAGATTGAAATTGATAAATGCATGATTCCTTAGGCAAAGGTCTTATTTTCTAACCCAAAAGATCCCTCTTGATGTACTGATCCCTCAATACAAGCCCAAAGGATAGAGGGAATCTACGGCCACCCTATGAACCTTCATGATCGATAGTCCTATGAGCCATGTTTTTCCATCCACAACTGGACTCCCTCATCATGATGTAAAATATTTTAAATTCATATTATGTGAAATATTCTCTATGTGATGTTCTTTTGTACCATTCCTGGTAAACATACCCCAAGCATCACAATACCTTCGATATCAGATTGAGAAAGGAAAGGATAAGGGTTGAGATTTGAAAAATTGCTGAGGGGATTAATAGCTCTGAGGTGACAGATACATGCATTCGGCAGGAGTCTAAGGGACTAGAGTAGGTTCTGGAACCGAGAAAGTAATGATGGCTCTTGAGTATATTTGATTGGAGGAAAAAGCGGCACAATTATGGAAAACCGTTCAGATTTGGAAAAAGGATTTTTGAATTTGAAACGAGTGATCTGGTGTTCAGATATGGAAAATTCGGCATCTACTTAAAGGTTTTTTCCCAAAACCTCCATCATCACAACCCTCTCTTTACCCTCTCCTAAACTCAAGCTTTCTCAGAAATACTCCCTGCAACAATGGTGAACACCACTTCTGTCTCTCTCACAGGAAACGAAAGCCCAGAAACACTAAGAAGCATCCTTGCTTCCCTGGGCATCCCCACAGAATCCCCAAAACTACATTCCCCAGCCAAAGAACCCTCATCCCCTCCAAAAGAAACCCACAAAGAACCTTCATCGTCTCCCAAAGAAACCCATCAGGAACCCTCGCCGGCAAAAGAAACAACACCGCCGGCCACACCCACCTTATCCCAGTCTAGTACCTCTACTGAAAAATTAGCCTCCCCTACCACTGAAAAAATCCCAAGCCCCATCTCTCAAGAAAAAACCCAACAAGAAACCTCGCCTAGCCCTCCAAACTCCTCTCTCCCTCAAACTGACCTAATCCTTGCCGAAATCGAAGAGGAGAACTCCCCTTTATTCAAGGGAAAGTTCCCTGAGATTCTAGATCTCAGTGAGGAAGAAGACGAGCCTCAGGAACCAGTGCTCAAAAGAGCAAAAGTGGAGCCTTCCCCTTCTCGTCCACGTACAAGGAGCGCTGCAGCCAAGCCACCCAAAGGAAGGAAAGTTCCCAAACAAGTGGCTGCAGGAAAGGCCTTGGGGAAACGAACCATCATCAGAGACCTTCTGTTTGATGAGGAGTTTCTTGTCGCCAACAGGATGGACATCCTGGTGGACATCATCCGCCACCAAGGTTGGGAAAACCTATTTTGCACTGCTCCAAAGGTAAATGAGGGAATGATAAAGCAGTTCTACAGCTCCTTCACCATTACTGAGAGGCCTCACGCCATACAAGCCTCCTTCGTCCTTGGGAAGGACACCCACGTGGTCTCAAGCACCGAACTGGGAGTCATACTCGGGGTGCCTCACGAAGGATTTGAAGAATACGTCAAAGGGCAGTGGCCAAAAGACATAGGGCTGGCTGCTATCCAAAGGGTTTCTCAGGATTACTCAACTGAAGTTGTTGGGGAGATGACCACTTCGTCCATGGGGGTAGCAAACCGGATCTTGCACAGCTACCTTATCAGTAACATTACCCCCAGAGAGCAGAAGCGCACAACCATTCTCATTCAGGACTGCCTTCTCATGGACAAGCTCCTCCTCAGGCAAGCCATTAACCTACCAAAGATCATTATGCTACACATGGCCCATGCCCGGAGGAACGATAGGCATGGTCTTCCCTTCCCAGGAGTAGTAAAGAAGATCCTAGAGTACCTGAGGGTGTATGAAGCTGGTCCCTCTGAGGTTGTGTTTGCTAGGGAGTTGGCTGAAGCGAATTTAAGGAAGATGAAGTTTGAGAAGAATGAAGATGGTGATTGGGTCCGCTCTGCTGAGTTTTGTGAAACAGAGCATGTAACTGAGGACCCTCCACAGGAACAGAGTGAAGAACCAACTATGGTCTATCAACATCAGAGGATGGAAGAGTTGTGCTCACTGGTTGGAAACCTGGTGAATGAAGTTGCTGCCTTGAAGGCTGAGATACGTCATTGGACGTCATCCAACTAGAGGTTCCCTTGGCAGTTTAACAGTCTCTTCTCCACACCTTTCCTCCTCTATCTGACCCCCACTCTCTGTTCCTAGCACATCTATCCTTCTTCTTTTGCGCTTATTGTACCCTTTGCTTAGGGTTTTATGTGTCTTCTTTTAAAATTCTCTATGCTTGTGTTTTCTTTTCCCAGTCCAGTATTTGTATCAGCGTCCGTTCTTATGACGCTTGTTTTAATCTATGATTAGCTTGTTTTGATGAGTTCTGGAGTTCTTTTATTTCAAGTACATGTTTAGACTTACTTTTTGATGATGCCAAAAGGGGGAAGAAAGGAACGGTCAAGGTTTGAGGGGGAACATCTGTACTTAAAACTTATAAGTAACGTTCCCTTAGGAGCACTGTTTAGATGTGTTTTAGAAGTATTCAATGAGTATGTTTGTCACCATCAAAAAGGGGGAATTTGTTGAAGCTACAGCTGAAGTAAAGTTCCTTCTGGTTTTGATGGTAACAAACATTCCTACTAATGTATACTTGAGTGTTTCAGGATGTCTACTCTGAGCAGGAACGTTACTCAACAGAGGCGAGCTAAATAAGGAAAGAAATGGCTGAGAAGAGAACAACGAAGATATCTTGTTTCCTTTATGGAAAATATGATTGAGCTGCAAAGATATCATGAAGATCTTAAGGAATAAGATATAATTAAAAGATGGAAATAATATCTTCTTATGCGAAAGATATATTTTCCATAATCTTGTTTTTATTCCCTAGTTTAAACCTAGTTTTATCTTTGCTATATAAACTAGTCTTAGGCTTAGGAATGGTACGACGATTGAGAGAGCTTATACTTGTGCGAATCAAGTGTGATCGTCCAAAAGAAGAACAAGAAGAAAAGAGAAAGAGAGAGTGAGCAATACTTTGTCTTAGGCGTTGAGTTTGGGCTCGAGTGAAAGAAGAGATTCGTGATCGTAATCCTTGCTTTCTTTTGTAACAAACAAGAGATTAATAAGATAAGTATACTCATTCAAATCCTTCAAGTGAGAAGCTTGAAGGTAGTGGTTTTACTCAACTCTTAGTGGTTGAGGTTTCCACTCTAAATACTTGTGTTCTTCTATACTTCCTGCGTTAATATTCCGCTGCTACACCTCTGAAGGAACAATACACTTTGTTCCCTCAGAAGTAATTGAACTAACGATCCAACACGATTGACGGTTTTTTGGCTGCTTAGAGGCATCTGCCCAACAAACAGAAGAAGCTAAAGTGGCAACATCAAAGGACATAAGTGTGCGAACAAAGTTTCATTATGGACTTAGTCACGGTTGGCTATTGAGAGAGAAGGCTTACATAAAAACGTTTTCTCTTCTAAATTGTTCTTCTCCTCATTTAGGACTGATTTGTTGAATGCAGCTCATAATTGCCTTTTCGTTTCTATTGCCGTTTGCACTTGCAGGTGTCTTCAATTATGAAGGAAAATAAGTTTCTTCTGAAAAGTTTGCAAGGCACAAAGAAGGACAAGTCTTTGGACACAAGTGATTTGTTGGAATTTCTAATGACAGAACGAGTCAGAGATGGTAAAACATCCATTTGCACCGAAGAGGTGAAATCACTTGTTTTCATTCTTTTTGAGTTCATAACCACTTGAGATTGGATAAAATGATAGGCCTGAAGAATAGTTTTCAACCAAATATCACCGGAACTTCCTCCTATATACAATATGTATGAGAAATTTTCATTTTGGTACAACTTCAAATTATAAATATTTGCATGTTCACATATTTCAAATCTTGTGGTATTGTGATTCTGTTCCCTGAACTTCTAAAACGTGATAGAAGTTTAAGAAAAAGGTATGGTAAATCTAAAATTTAGCCTTTTTCACTTGTAAAGTGTGGTTTAGTCTTTTTATTTTATTACCATGAGTAGTGGCTTGGGGGTAGACAAGAATATGAGCTTTATTATTTTGAGAAAAGGTAGATGATATTTGAATGAATTGAATATAATCGATAACGAAATCTAATGAGCTTTATTTTGGGCCTGTTATTTTGGGCTTTAATTCTAAATCTATTATTTTGAATAATCAATTATCATTAATTTTAAATCCATTTAAGTCTCTTTATTTTTTTATTAATTAATTATCTTTGATAGCTAATTAATTTTAAATCCATTTAAGTCTCTTTATTTGTATTAATTAATTATCTCATCTAATTTCAATCGAATCTAATATATAATATCAAATATCTTATCCTATATATATATTTAAAACTTAGTTGTACTTTGTCAAAAATTAATGAAATTGATATTTATTTTCACCACTATCAATACTCCTAATACTTCTCATAACAATTTATCTTGGCATATTTTTTTGCTTTTTATGTTGGGTTTTATGATTAAAAAGAATTTGTATTAAGTTAGAAATAAAACTTCATGAATGTAATTTTGAACTTTGTATCTCATTTTTAATGTTGTGAAATTTCATAATTTGTCGTAAATGTTGTCAAATTTCATAGTTTGCACGACAAATTATTGAAAGTTGAGATTTTTAAGTCATTTCAATAAAATTATATATATGAACCAATGTTATGTTTCAAAACAACTTCAAACATTAATATGAGGCAATCGAAAATACTTATATACAAATAATATTAACAAATTTGATAACAATAACAAAAATATTATTAAATAATGTGAAACTATATTAAACGATTTACGAAAATCAATAATCTTGCCGCGCGGAGCGCGGAGGCCCGTATCTAGTATTAATTAAGGCAGAAAACAAAAAAAAAAACTTAATTAAGTGAGATATGGCGTGATTAGTGGGCTAAGTGGGCGGTTGTTGCGTAACCTCTCCGCTTCCATTATATATAAGTAGACCTGGGAAAATATGACCCGACCCGTAAACCCGACCCGAACCCGTCCGATTTTTGTGCTCTTAACCCGTTAAATTAAACCCGAAACCCGATTTGGACCCGACCTGATGACCCGACATTTTGCTGGATCAAAAACGGGTTGGGTCGGGTCAACCCGTTGGGTCTTACACTCTTACCAAAAAACAACTAGAAAATAAAAATAGGAAACAAATATGAAAAAATCAAAAAATTGATAGGAAAAAAAATGATATTTTGCTGCTATGTTATAAATTCTGTTTATAAAAACAAGCTTTAAAATAAAAATTAGGTTGATTAGGCTTAAATAATATATTGTTTTACTTATTACGGGCTTTTATTTTAAAAGTCCAATCAAGAAAACATACCCAAATTGAATTGTAAGGAGTCAACAACTTGTACCAACCTTATATACACATTTAGAGCTTCATGTTTTTCCATTTGGTCGATGTGGTACGGATTGGATTTATGTAGCAAAAAATGGAAGGTTATATAGAAGATTGAGACAATGATCCATTTGCAAGTTCTCGATGTGGGAAATGAGGGTAGACAAGTTTTATACATATAAATTTAAATAGAGCCACCAACCACTTAATTTTTAATGAGATTTATTACTTCTTCTAGTTATTTTTTAAATGTTTAAATTTTGTATAACCATCATCACTATTCACTAGTTTACGATATTCTAGCCCAATATTAAATGATATTGTGAGCTATAATTCTAGCTTGTATGGATTGTTTAATAATTGTTTAGTGTTTACATAAATTTTATTATACGGAATACTCTTTAATAATTAAGAATTTATATAAACTAGAGTTTATGTTGGAGACTAAAATTTATGGATGATTATTTAATAAAGTATAATATACTTTTATATACTTACATCAGAAATTATATGGTTATTGATTGAACATTATACTTTGTTATATGTCAGTTAGTTTGAACAACATGACACAAAGTTCAAATATAAGAAAATAAGTCATTTTATTTTATACCGAAACTATGTGTAAACGCTAAAAGGTCATGTGGGTAACTTTTAATCACAACTTCTAACTTTTCAAATTGCACCTCCTTTATAAAAACCAAACTAGTGATAACTCTCTAACTTGTCACAATATGTATGGTCTACAACATTGATGTTGATCATTGTTGAAAACATTATACAACTTAGTCTTATTAGGCATATAAAGTCACAATAAGGTCTCACTCACACAAAACGAGACTCGAAACTATGCGTAAACGCTAAAATACCTTAAATAGGCTTAAAAGCCCAATTTGGAAAAATATTCATTGAAAAAGTATATAGAAGAGATAAATGTTTAACGATTTGTTTATCCATTGCAAACTTATTTATAAATAAGTATAAAAAGGAATAAAAAAATTGTGCAATCAGACCCGATGGGTTGATCCGAACCAGAGATAAACCCGTCCTAACCCGACCTGTTTTGACCCGGTAAATTTTAAACCTGAAATGGCCCGACCCGAAATATACTAAACCCGATATACTCTGACCCGAACCCGACTCGCCCGACCCGTTTCCCAGGTCTATATATAAGGGCAAGAGAATTAACCTAGGCTGGCCGTCATTCTATCTGGAAGAAGAGAAAACGCAGAGAAAGAGACTGAAGAACACCAACCCCATCAAGCGACACAAGGTAAAGAACATGGTTAATCTTCATCCTTCCCAACCCATATACTCTTCCTCTTCCCTGTAAAACCAAAACCGAAGCATGTTACGTGGCCTGAACGGAACCAGAGGGCTCCCAACACCACTCAAACATGCCTCAACTCACTCAGATCTTTAAACTCGTGGCCTGAACGGAACCAAAGGGTTCCGAACACCACACAAAAGGAATCGAATGGTTCCGAAAATCAAAGATCAACCTTCAGCAGGCCGTCGTAATGTCCGACCGATTCCAAAAACGTGGCCTGGGATGAGCCGAATGGTTTTGAACACCACACACATATCAAGAGCGTGGCCTGGGAGGAACTGAATGGTTCCGAACACCACACCGATGGAACCAAATGGATCCGAAAATTAAAGGAATCGGTTAACATGCTGTTATAATGACCAACTTGTGCAAGAAAATTCATCTACACGTTAGGTTTCAAAGTTGAGAAATTATGGTCTGCGTTTACAGTTTGAATGACTTAAGTGTCTCAATACATATGCTGAGATGTTCACAAATTTGTTAGAACCAAGCTTAAAGCTCGACTTGGTCTTACTCGGTTTAAGTGTCTCACTGTCTTTACATTTGAACCAAAATAAAATGAAGCTGCAAGAAGAGTTAAGTAGAGTTAATGATGAACTCAGAAATGAAACTTAACGAAAAAATGATGAATGGCTTTGAATCTTGACTAGAACAACTTCTCTGCCAAGTTTTACAATGCAGAAGATGATGATCTATATATTAAAGGGGGTCAAAGCTAAATTGAAAGTAAAGTGCGGCTTTGTGCAAGTACGGAAGATTGAGTAATTTAATAAGTATGAAAAATGATGCTTCTACAAAGAAACAAATCTATGCAAGGAACGTAATAATCGTAAGAGAAGTAGTAGTGATCATGTACGTAATATGTACATACTAAGTCAAACATGTGCTACGTTTGTGGGTCATACGGAAATGTAAATCCTATTAAATTAAAATGTTCTATTTCTAAAGAACTACGTAGACTTGATTTCGTATTAAACGGATACGTATGAGGTCCGATATCAAATTTAAATATATGTCGGATTCAGTCACAACCCAAAATTTAAAATAATGGTTCGTTAAAAATTGCGTTTGATTTGATCCCTTGTAAAACGGGTACGTAGGAAACTCTATACAAGTCATCGACCATCGAGTTCAATCACAAAACCAAATTAACGATCAAAGTTTCAACAAATAAAAGATTATCAAAACCTTTTCAAATAAATAAAAATAGTGGAAAGGTTAGACAACCCTTCCTAGAAGGTGGGTTTGATCTTATTCACGACGTATAAATGATAGTTGGATCGTGTTTAGGAAACCCTTCCTAGAAGGTGGGCTTAGACTCGTTCCTCTGATGTACGTAAAATAAACACTCTGAACTACATAAGGCTTGATTCTCTTCAAAGAGATATGTAGGAAACCCGCTAAAAACCCGGGTGCAACCCAAATCATCAAAACAATCAAATTTCGATATTTGTATAACTTTTAATCAAGAGGGTAACGAGAGAGGGTCGAATTCAAGTTTTAAAAATCAAATAAAATATGTTTTGCAATTTTACACATTTTTGTTCAAGAGGTGTGAAAACAAAAAAACTTGGTTCAACAAGACCCCGAAAAATATTCACGCAAAAAATCGTCGCATCACTGTTTTGATGTACATTTATGTATATTTTAATAAACATAAGTCAATCGTATGGTCTAACCTTAAAAATTGTTCTGACCATAACCGTTTTATTTATTCTTATTTTGGTTGTATTTGAAGAATAACAAATAAAAAACAAAGTGATTTTAATCTCAATGAACCATATCAATGTCATACTTACACCTTGCTTAACAAAGGCCTTTTGAACTAGATACACATTCTTGCTGAAAAAGACATACTTTGCTTATTACTCCCGTTCTTTTGTAATTGTCTTTCAAGTATTTTTAATACAAATTAAGAATTCAAACTTTTGTCCAAATTACTCTTACTTAATTTCTTTGATTAGTAATGTTTAAAATAATAATTAATTAAGATTGTAAATCTAGTAATAAACATAGGGGTAAATCTGATAAAATCTTACCAAAATAGTTAAAAGGATAATTAAATAAAAACAAGAAAAGAAGTCTAGGATGAGAATTAAACAACCAACACAAACCTGATCAAAGCTAAGCAACAAACTACGTTCACAACCGAGTCGACAACAAATGAGTGATAGAAGCACGAGGCTTACAAACCGCAACAAGACTCTGACTCTTACCCATATTAATAGCAGTCTCACCAACTTCCATATCCACATTCCCCGCCTCCCATTCAAAACATTGTATACACATTCCAAGCATCAACATAATCATCCTCATAGCCAAATTCGCCCCAGGACAAGCCCTTCTCCCGACCCCGAAAGGCACAGACTTATACCCAACGGACCCCTTAAACCTCTCGGGCCTAAACGCTAGAGGCTCGTCCCACACATTCGGGTCGCGTTGTAGGGCCCACGCGTTGACGAGGACTACCGTCCCCTTGTCCACGTGGAACCCTGCCACCGTGGCGTCGGAGGAGGAGAGGTGCGGTAGCAAGAGCGGGGCTTCGGGGAAGAGGCGGAGCGTCTCGTTTACGATGCATCGGAGGTAGGGGAGGTTTGGGAGGTCCGAGTCGTCTACGAGACGGGACGGGCCCACGTGGATGTCGATTTCGGCTCGGGCTTGATGGAAGACGGCGGGGTGGTTGAGAAGGAGGGACATTGCCCATTCCATTGTGCGGGCGGATGTGTCGGTTCCTGCTGCTAGCATTAGCTAGCAAAGTATTGATATGCATCGTTAGTTGTATTATATTGCTAACAAGTGGATGATCATGAGTATTAAAGCATCAAATCGGCTGTCATATAATATAGGCATCAAATCGGGATTCCCCAATGAGAAAGTTTGCGGGGATTCCCGTTGGAGATGGGTAAGGGGATCTCCGATGGGGATGAGAGCATCCCCATCCCCGTCTCCATTTGTGGGGAAATAACTTTCCCCATTGTTAGCATATTAGGATTATTGTATTAGTTAGTTAGTTAAGGGAGTTAGTCTTGCTATATAAAGCATTCCTTGTAACAGATTCTGTAATCAATCAATACAGAGCATTTTTCTTCCTCTCATCTCTCTCAATGTTTGTTTCATCTCTGTACACAAACATGGTATCAGAGCATTGTATTTGGAGACCATAATATTGTTACTGATGTGTCTTCTTCCCAGGCTGCTCCACCTACTGAGACTACAATTAGAAGACCTTCCAGAGCTTCTAATCCACCTTCTTACTTACAAGACTTTGTGTGTACTAATGTTTCATGTAATAGTGTTCTACCTACCTATACTTCTCAGGTAGTAGACTTTAACACTATATTTGATGACAGTCAGAGATTGGTGGCTAATGTCAGTCTTCTAGAGGAACCTACTAGTTTTGAGCAGGCAAATTCTTCACCAGAATGGCAAGAAGCAATGCACAAGGAGCTAGCAGCCTTAGATGCAGATCATACATGGGATATAGTGGATCTACCTCCAGGAAAGAAGCCCATTAGTTCCAAATGGGTTTACAAAGTCAACTGCAAAGCTGATGGCACTCTGGAAAGGTACAAGGCAAGGCTGGTGATAAAGGGATGCACTCAGAAAGAAGGCATAGATTACACAGAAACTTATTCTCCAGTACTGAAGATGACAACAATAAGAAGCTTGATAGCAGTGACATTAAAGAAAGGATGGCATCTTTGTCAACTTGATGTCAACAATGCCTTTCTACATGGAGACTTACTAGAAGAAGTGTACATGAAGATGCCACTAGGAATTCCTTCACTTCAAGGCAAAGCTTGCAGACTGAACAAATCCTTATATGGATTGAAACAAGCCTCAAGACAATGGCATTCTAAATTGTCAGAGGCATTATTATCACAAGGTTTTGTACAGTCAGAAAATGATCATTCTTTTTTCCATAAGAAAGAGGGAGAGTCAATCATTTTTTTAGCTGTATATGTTGATGATATATTAGTCACAGGAAATGACAAGTGCAATTGAGAGGATAAAGGGCTATCTGGATGAAGTCTTCAAGATCAAAGATCTAGGAAAACTCAGTTACTTTCTAGGAATTGAATTCCTGCATTCACCTCAAGGGATCATTCTGTCACAGAGGAAGTTCATCAAAGAAGTGTTGAAGGATTTTGACAGTGAAGATTCAGCACCTACATCTAGTCCACTAGATCCAAGCATCAAGCTCACAAATCCTTCCACAAACTTCTTGGCAGATCCTACTCCATATAGAAGATTAATTGGCAAGCTCAACTTTGTCACACATTCAAGGCCAGATATATGCTTCTCAGTACATCACCTAAGCCAGTTCATGCATAGCCCTACTCACCAACATTTCAAAGCAGCTGTACATACACTCAGATTTCTAAAGGGCACAATAAACTCAGGATTGCTTCTAAACAATTCAACAGAATTCAAGCTCCAGGCCTATTGTGATTCAGATTGGGCATCCTGTATTTGCAGCAGAAAATCTGTGAGTGGTTACTTAGTGCTTATTGGTTCCTCTTCCATCTCATGGAAATCCAAGAAGCAATGTACCATTTCCCTATCAAGTGCTGAAGCAGAATATAGGTCTCTCAGAAGATTGACAGCTGAATTAGCTTGGCTCACAAGATTGTTGACAGAAATGGAAGTACCAGACATCAACCCTGTTCCTATCAAATGTGATAGCCAAGCTGAAATTCATATTGCAAGGAATCCAGTCTATCATGAGAGAACGAAACACATAGAGATAGATTGTCACTACGTAAGATCTAGACTAACTCAAGGCATGATTACTTTGACTCATGTTCCAACTACTTCTCAGCTAGCTGACATTTTCACTAAACCTCTTAGTGGTCCTAATCATAGCAATGTAATGCCCAAATTGGGTCTTTTACCAGAACCTCCAATTTTAGGGGGGGGGGGGTGTTAGCATATTAGGATTATTGTATTAGTTAGTTAGTTAAGTGAGGTAGTCTTGCTATATAAAGCATTCCTTGTAACAGATTCTGTAATCAATCAATACAGAGCATTCCTCTTCCTCTCTTCTCTCCCAATGTTTGCTTCATCTCTGTACACAAACACCCATCCCCATCCCCGTCCCCGTATAAATTCCCCATCCACGTACCCGTAGCGGGGATTCCCCGTTGGGGATGGGGAATCCCCGCCTCATTGTCATCCCTAATTAAAACTGAGGTTGCAGAGAAGAATAGAAGATTAGGGTTTTAATTTGGGAATTTTGGGGAAGAAGATGAATGGTTTAAAATTAAAATAAAAAAATAGAAGAAAAATTGTGAAATTAACGGAAGTTTAACGGAATAATGCCATGGGGTGATTTTTGGCTAACGAAACTAGTTAAGGGGTGGTTTTCGGTAAAAAAAAAAAGAGGTGGTTTTCGACAAATTGACCTATTCAAGGGTGGTTTTCGGTATTTGAGCCTATTGATTTGCTTAATTAGTTTACTAGCTTATATAAACTTAAACGTGAAACGAAGATGATGCACATAAATATTATAGTTAAGGTATATAGTATTAGGTGATGCATAGTTATATATTATTAATGTGTATGAGTTATAGTTGGGTCTTCATCCGGTGGGAAGGGTCCTTACAGTGAGAAATGAGAATAATATTCATCCCTTGGATATCAAATGTGCACATTTGACCGTTGACTGTTGACCGTCGACAATGTGCACATTTTGTGTAGAAAATGTGCACATATTTTTTTGGCCCAAAAAATAATATTTGGCGGAAAAAAATTTGGTGGGACTGTTGACCGTTGACCGTCGACAATGTGCACATTTTGTATAGAAAAGGTGCACATATTTTTTTGGGCCAAAAGAAAATATTTGGCGGGACTGTTGACCGTCGACAATGTGCATATTTTGTGTAGAAAATTTGCACATATTTTTTTGGGCCAAAAAAAAAAATTGGCGGAAAAAAAATTTGGTGGGACTGTTGATCGTTGACCGTCGACAATATGCACATTTTGTGTAGAAAATGTGCACATATTTTCTTGGCTCAAAAAAAATATTTGACGGAAAAAACTTTGGCGGGACTGTTGACCGTCGACAATGTGCACATTTTGTGTAGAAAATGTACACATATTGTTTTGGCCCAAAACAAAATATTTGATGGAAAAAATTTGGCAGGACTGTTGACCGTTAAAAATGTGCACATTTTGTGTAGAAAATGTGCACATATTTTTTTGGCCCAAAAACAAATATTTGGCGGAAAAAAATATGCAGGACTATTGACCGTTGATAATGTGCACATTTTGTGTAGAAAATGTGCACATATTTTTTTGGCACAAAAACAGATATTTGGCGGGACTGTTGACCGTTGATCGTTAAAAACGTGCATATTTTTGTGTAGAAAATGTGCACATATTTTTTTAGCCCAAGAAAAAATTTGACCGTTGGTTGTCGGTCAATTTTTTTTTCTTCACCTGATTTGTGTGCATAAAGAAGAAATGTGCACATTTTTTTATCATGATGCGCACATTTTATTTGTAAAATGTGCACATTATAACTAATGTGTCTATTTTGTGCAGAAAATGTGCACATATAACTTTGTCTTAAAAACGAATGTTTGTCATGAAAAAAATTGACGGAACGAATGTTTGTTTGAGAAAAATTTGCACATCTTATTATATTGTGCCTATTTTGTGCAGAAAATGTGCACATGTAATTTTGGCCCCAAAACGAAAGTTTTTCATGAAAAAAAAGCTCTGAAAAACAAGTTCAAAAATTGTGTTGGGAAAGATGTGCACATCTTAGAAAACTAATGTGTCTATTTTGTGTAGAAAATATGCACATGTAATATTGTCATGAAAACGAAAGCTTTTCATTAAAAAAGAGCTCCTCAAAACAAGTTCAAAAGTTGTGTTTGGAGAAAATGTGCACACCTTATACAGCTAAATGTGCACATGTAATTTTGCCCCAGAAACGAAAGTTTCTCATAGAAAAAGGCTTGAAAAACACAAGTTAATATTTTGTGTTTGAAAAAATGTGCATAACTTATACAACTATTGTGCAGAAAAATGTGCACATATAATTCTGGGACAGAAATGAAAATTTGCTGGAAAAAAAGAACTCGTAATAAAACAAGTTCAAAATTGTGTTTGGAAAAACAATGCACATCTTATACTATTTATGTGCACATATTTTTTTTGGCCTAGAAACAAATGTTTACAGGAAAAAAAATCGTCGGAAAAAGTTTTGGCAGGAAAAAAAGTTTGGCGGAATTTTTTTTTTGGCAAGAAAAATTTTTTTGGGAAAAAATTTTGGCGGAAATTTTTTTGGACCGGTCAAAGTTTGACCGTTGAATTTCATTCTCACTTGATCATTTTCCGTTATAGCTATGTCTATTAAAATTAGATACGGTCTAAAATGTTCGACCGGTCCGACTGAAATCCGAAAAAAATGAAAAAGTTTATGTTTGAGACGAATCCGATCCGACCGACTAATTTCGAAACACGAAAATTGTTCGACCCGAAAACTGCAAGACCAGAATTTTGACCGAAAACCGATTTTAGCTAGATAAATAAGTCTTTGGTCCGAACCTGACCCAACCCGACTTGTTATTATTCAGAATAATGTTCGTCCCGAAATTGTCGACCGAAACCCGACACCACCGTCCGATTGACACCCTATTTATAATATCTACAAATTTATATTCAAATATGCAATTTCAATCTAAATTTCAAAGTAGTAAATTTAGTCTATATGAAAACTCACAACTAAGCTGCCTTTAAGGATGTCATCGGTGTAGTACTCTGGCTCGGCTTTCTGCAACTCCAGCATCTCCTCCACCATCGTCGTCGTCTTCATCTTTTCTCCTCCGTCAACCTTAGCCTCGTTCCGAGCCTTCTCCAACAAACCTCGAACAACCCGATCCCGGCCCGCCCAAACCTCCCGCAACTTCCTCAACTCCGCTCCTTCATACCCCATCCACCTCAACGCGGGAAAGAAATCATGAATTGTCATAAGCTTCGACGGTACAAACAACTCGGCCTCGGGCCCGTTGCTCCACCTCTCGCCTCCCACGACCCTCATCACCACATTCCTCGTCAAGAGAAAGAAAGCCTTCCTCAAATCCACCTCATGGCCCAACGGGCCGTCAGGCCCGATAAATAGCTTTCGGGCCACAAAGCGGGCCTCCTCCGCGCGAACGGAGGCGTAGCCTTGGAGGCGGTGGGAGGAGAAGGCTTGAATGGCGTGGACGCGGCGGAGGTTACGCCATAGGTCGCCGTAGGGGGCCCACACGAGGTTGGTGCAGTTATAGGCGAGGATTTGGCCGGCGAGGAATGGGGGACGGTCGGCGAATAGGACGTCGTTTTGGGTGAAGCATTGCTCGATGGCGTCCGGGGAGGAGACTACGAGGACGCGGAGGCGGCCCAACCGGAGGTGGAAGACGGGCCCGTAGAGGTGGGAGAGGGATTGGAGGGAGAGGTGTAAGGAGTCTTTGATGAGGTGGAGATGACCTATTATGGGTAGGCCCGGTGGGCTTGGTGCTGGATTCTTTTTTTCGGTTTGAAGTCGGGCTTTTGAAGTCTTGTAGATGAAATGGAAGAGGAATATTGCAAGGAGGGCCAAGGAATAGCACATTTTGGCATCCATATATGGTTATTGCTAGAGATTGAGATAATTAGATTAAGCTAGGAGATATATATATATCACATTGACATTACCCTTGTGTATTGGAAATTGCATGCAACAACAATTTTATAATATATATTGTTGAAGCTACAGCTGAAGTAAAGTTCCTTCTGGTTTTGATGGTAACAAACATTCCTACTAATGTATACTTGAGTGTTTCAGGATGTCTACTCTGAGCAGGAACGTTACTCAACAGAGGCGAGCTAAATAAGGAAAGAAATGGCTGAGAAGAGAACAACGAAGATATCTTGTTTCCTTTATGGAAAATATGATTGAGCTGCAAAGATATCATGAAGATCTTAAGGAATAAGATATAATTAAAAGATGGAAATAATATCTTCTTATGCGAAAGATATATTTTCCATAATCTTGTTTTTATTCCCTAGTTTAAACCTAGTTTTATCTTTGCTATATAAACTAGTCTTAGGCTTAGGAATGGTACGACGATTGAGAGAGCTTATACTTGTGCGAATCAAGTGTGATCGTCCAAAAGAAGAACAAGAAGAAAAGAGAAAGAGAGAGTGAGCAATACTTTGTCTTAGGCGTTGAGTTTGGGCTCGAGTGAAAGAAGAGATTCGTGATCGTAATCCTTGCTTTCTTTTGTAACAAACAAGAGATTAATAAGATAAGTATACTCATTCAAATCCTTCAAGTGAGAAGCTTGAAGGTAGTGGTTTTACTCAACTCTTAGTGGTTGAGGTTTCCACTCTAAATACTTGTGTTCTTCTATACTTCCTGCGTTAATATTCCGCTGCTACACCTCTGAAGGAACAATACACTTTGTTCCCTCAGAAGTAATTGAACTAACGATCCAACAATTGGTATCAGAGCCTGGTCTCTAGATTGTTACCCTTGCGGGAAGAATGTCAGGAACAGCCATCAACGACTCCTTTTGGAAGCCACCAATGCTCAAATCAGGAGAGTTCTCATACTGGGTGGAACAAATCGAATCACATATCTGTTCCCTGCATGGACAGATGTGGAAAATTGTGGAATTTGGAGATGTGAAGATTCTCGATCCCTCAGATGAGACTGGAGGAACACTCAAGAAAAGAGAAGATTATCAAGATGCTGATTACAAAGTCTTGGAGCTCAACATGAGAGCAAAGAAGGTCATACTCGCTGCCCTTGGTCCATCCGATCAAAGGAAGGTTCTAAAGTACAAGACTGCTCACGACATATTCAAATCCCTCAAAAGGATGTATGAGGGGAATGAAGACATCAAGAAAAATAGGATCTTGACTCTCATCAAGGAGTATGATAGTGCTGTTCAAGGAAAGAATGAGTCTTTGGATGACTACCATTCACGTTTCCAGGGATACGTAGGCCAACTCGAGTTCTTAGGGGAAACGATCCCTGAGTGGAAACTAACACATCAATTTCTTCAGGGATTGTCCTCTAAATGGGACGCGTTCTCTCTTGCACTCCAAGCTCAGAATGATATCAAAAACATCACCTTGGAGGAACTAGTTGCTCGTCTCCAGAGCAATGCGGGGATTCAACAGAGCAAGATGCTAAGAAGGGAAGGAGAGAAGGCAGAGAAGTCCCAGAACATTGCTCTAAAAATCGAAAAAGCCTTCGATCTTGCTCAGGAAGAGGACGAAATTATTGATAAGGATGAAGAAGTTGCTCTCTTCACAAGAGCCTTTCGAAGAGTTTGGAAGGATAGCAGAGAAAAACAACGTCTCCCTGATGGGAACAAAGACATGAGTACTATCATCTGCTATCACTGCCAGAAGAAGGGACACTTCGCAAGAAATTGCTTCAAAAAGAAGGGAGGAGATGCAAATGTCCCTCAAAGGGAAAAGAAGGAAGCAATGATTGCAACATGGGGGACATCTGACTCTGAAGACGAATTTCTCTACACTCCCAAGGAAACATGTCTAATGGCTACAGGAGGGACTTCAGACTCCAAAGAAGAATCTCCCTACACTTGTCTAATGGCTACAGGAGAAAAATCCGAAGATGAGGTAAACACTTCTGAATTCGACTCTTTCTTAGAAAACAAATCAAAAGCTCAGATTATTAGGTTCATTCATTCTCTAGGAAAGGAACAAAGTAATCTGAATTCTTTGATCGATGAGAAGGACGAAACCATTTCATGTCTGATTGAGGAAAACCAGCTTTGGGCTTCTAATGTTGCTAGACTTGAAAAGGCTTCGTTCCCTTCGTCGGACTCGTGCAAGTCCTGTCCTAAGTATGTGTCTGATATAGCTTCCCTGGAAAGGAAAATTGTCATTCTTGAATCTGAAATTAAAACTTTGACTGAGGAAAATTCAAAATTTGCTAAGAAAGTTGATGAATTTCTAATAGAGGAAGAAAACAAAAGGAAAATTTGGTTAGATGATTATATCACCTCTAAAATTGATAAGGAGAAGGCTGATTTCTCTAAACGCTTTGTACCACGTGCTGGATTAGGCTATGATAGCGCCTCTTGTTCACAAACTGCCATCTCGTCTCCTGGTATACAAAATTCCCTCTGTCATAAAGGACCCTGTGGAGGATCAATCACACATTGTTCCCACAATGGTTCTGAAAGCAAAGGGAAGAAAATTGCTCAGGAAGAGAAGGTGTGGTTTGATGGACAGAAGGCCTATAAGATATGGCAAAAACATGCCAACAACACTAAGCCAGTAGAGGTGGATTTTAGATCTAGAATTGAAAACAAAACCATCTGGCCTGGACAAAGTAGGTATGTCAATCTGAAACACCACAGGGTTTGCTGGTACTGTGGTGAGTCAGGACATCATCAACAAGAGTGTTTGAAAAAATCAAGAGATGAGGAGATAGCCTACAATTATTGCAATAATTCTTCTGTTAGGAACACTCCCAGGATCAAGGTTGTTTTAAAAGATAATGAGGATAGAAGATTGTTCTTCATCCCAGGTAAGCCTAGGCTTGCCTGGGTGCGCAAAAACTAATCCCTTACTTGCAGGATGGAAAGAAGAAGAGTTCCTGGTATATAGATAGCGCTTGCTCAATACACATGACTGGGAACAAAGCATGGTTTATATCTCTCCATCCTGAAAACAAAGGTTCTATAACCTTTGGGAACAACAGTAAAGGTGAAGTAATTGGCATGGGAAAGGTAAGGATCTCTGACAATCTTGTTGTGAATAACGTTACTTTAGTGGATAACCTAACCTTTGATCTATTGAGCGTACGTCAAATGTGCCAGGATGGTCAAAATAGGGTTATCTTTACTACTAATGAGTGTTTGGTTGAGAATGTTGAGACAGGGAAAGTTCTCCTCAGGGGAATCATAGAGAACAACCTATACAAAGTAGATCCATCCTTTATCCCTGAAGAGGAACTGTGCCTTTCTGCACATTCTGAGGAATCAAATCTATGGCATCAAAGGTTCTCTCATGCAAGCCTTAGACTTCTACACAAACTTCACAATAAAGACCTAGTTATTGGTCTACCAAAGATAGAGAGTCAATCTGAAGAGGTGTGCATTGCTTGCACAAGAGGAAAACAAGTAAGATCATCCTTTAAGTCCAAAAACCAGGTAAGTACCTCTGAACCCTTAGAGCTTATTCACATGGACTTGTGTGGGCCTATGCGCACACTTAGCCGTGGGGGAAACAAGTACGTGTTCGTCATTGTAGATGATTTCTCTAGGTTTACTTGGACTATTTTCATTGCTTCAAAGGAGGATGTGTTTGATGAGTTTGAATTTTGGTTACATGCTATTGAAAATCAATCTGGATTTCATCTAAGGGCTATACGCACTGACCATGGTAAAGAGTTCGAGAACTCCCAGTTTCTTTCCCTGTGCAGGAACAAAGGCATAAATCATAATTTTTCTGCGCCAAGAACGCCTCAACAAAATGGAGTTGTTGAAAGAAAGAATAGGACTCTGGAGGATATGACAAGGACAATGCTAATTGCAAGTGGATTGCCAAGAAACTTCTGGGCTGAAGCACTCAACTCTGCTTGCCATGTACTGAACCGTGCCATGTTGAGACCTATGATTGAGAAGACACCATATGAGTTGTTCAGAGGAAGGAAGCCGAACATTTCTCATCTAAGGGTCTTTGGGTGCAAGTGCTTCGTCCACAACAATGGAAAGGACAATCTGGGCAAGTTCGATCCAAGAAGTGATGAAGGAACGTTTGTAGGTTATTCCACTCATAGCAGGGCCTACAAAGTTTACAACAAGAGGACAAGGAAGGTGGAGGAAAGCATCCATGTGGTCTTTGATGAAAAGATCATGGCAGGTAACGTTGTCCATGATCCAAACGTTCCTCCACTGACTGAAGCCGATAGGGAACAATTCATTCTCGCTGATGCTGAGGAATGCATCCCCACTACGGACATGAACGCAGAAGAAGAAGCAGTCCCTGATCAAGATGCAAGTGTACCTAATGAAGATTCTGGAACTCAGGGGGAACAATCCCCATCTCAGGAACAATCTGAAGAAGATACTCACCATGAAGAGGAAGGAACGCGACGCAGCACTCGTATCCATGGACCCCCATCAAGACTCATGGACTACGTATGCAACTGTGCTTCGCTTCCCTCCTCCGATCTATCTCTTGAACCCAGCGACAAGGTACCAAATGGGTGTTCAGGAACAAGATGGATGAAGGAGGGCAAGTGATAAGGAACAAAGCAAGACTGGTAGTAAAAGGCTACAATCAACAAGAGGGAATTGACTATGATGAAACTTTTGCACCAGTTGCAAGATTAGAAGCAATACGTCTCTTGATCGCCTACTCTGCCCACTATGGATTCAAGTTGCAACAAATGGACGTCAAGACAGCGTTCCTGAACGGGGTACTAAAGGAAGAAGTCTATGTGGAACAAACGCCTGGATTCGAAGATCCTTCCTATCCTGACCACGTTTACATACTTGATAAGGCTCTCTATGGTCTGAAGCAAGCTCCTCGCGCCTGGTATGAAAGACTTTCTCAATTCCTCTTATCTCATGGTTACGTAAGAGGGGAAGTAGACAGGACTTTATTTCTATTAAGAGAGGGAAAGCATACCTTAGTAGTACAAGTATATGTGGATGACATAATCTTTGGCTCCACCAACGAGCACTTAGTTACCAAGTTCACAAAGCTGATGGAGAGTGAATTTGAGATGAGTATGGTGGGCGAGCTTAAGTTCTTTCTAGGCCTACATGTTGTTCAAACAGAGGAAGGAACAAAGGTACATCAACAAAAGTACCTACGAGAGTGCATCAAGAAGTTTGGTATGATGGATGCAAAGAACTATTCAACCCCCATGTCCCCAAATGACTCAATAGGACTGGATGTCGACAAGAAAGAAGCTGATCAAAAGGTCTATCGTGGAATGATAGGCTCATTGCTTTATCTAACCGCCAGTAGGCCTGATATCATGCAGAGTGTATGTTTTTGTGCCAGATTTCAAGCCAGTCCTAGAGAAACTCATGTCACTGCTGTGAAAAGAATCCTGCGTTACCTTAAGGGGACTGATGATCTATGTCTGTGGTACCCAAGAGGGGGAAGTCTTGAATTACTGGGGTACACAGATGCTGACTTTGATGGACACAAACCAGATAGGAAATCAACATCTGGGATGGCTCAATTCCTTGGCCCTTGCCTTGTGTCTTGGGGATCAAAGAAACAAACCACTGTCGCCCTTTCCACTGCCGAAGCTGAGTATGTCGCCGCCGCAGCTTGTTGTTCTCAACTCATATGGCTCAAACAATAGCTAAGTGACTTTGGCATCATTTCAGGTAACGTTCCTATACTCTGTGATAACACTAGTGCTATTGATATTTCTAAGAATCCTGTGCAGCACTCTAGGACTAAGCATATTGACATAAGACATCACTTCCTTCGTGATTGTGTGGAGAAAGGAATTGTCTCTATGGAACATGTCCGCTCTGAGGATCAAATCGCGGATATCTTCACAAAGCCACTAAACAAGGCTCCCTTTGAGAAATTACGTATGGGTCTAGGTATGATTTCTCTCAACTAATCTTGATCTTCCTTGAAACCCCCAATGATTGGTGAAATTAGTGAGCTTATTCATCTTGAGTATTAGTCCTTTGAGCATATCAATACTTGCTTTTCTTTGAAATAAACTTGAGTCCTTTGAACTGCTTGCATGATCTATACGTGATTAGGAAAGATACCTTGCTTGAGATTGAAATTGATAAATGCATGATTCCTTAGGCAAAGGTCTTATTTTCTAACCCAAAAGATCCCTCTTGATGTACTGATCCCTCAATACAAGCCCAAAGGATAGAGGGAATCTACGGCCACCCTATGAACCTTCATGATCGATAGTCCTATGAGCCATGTTTTTCCATCCACAACTGGACTCCCTCATCATGATGTAAAATATTTTAAATTCATATTATGTGAAATATTCTCTATGTGATGTTCTTTTGTACCATTCCTGGTAAACATACCCCAAGCATCACAATACCTTCGATATCAGATTGAGAAAGGAAAGGATAAGGGTTGAGATTTGAAAAATTGCTGAGGGGATTAATAGCTCTGAGGTGACAGATACATGCATTCGGCAGGAGTCTAAGGGACTAGAGTAGGTTCTGAAACCGAGAAAGTAATGATGGCTCTTGAGTATATTTGATTGGAGGAAAAAGCGGCACAATTATGGAAAACCGTTCAGATTTGGAAAAAGGATTTTTGAATTTGAAACGAGTGATCTGGTGTTCAGATATGGAAAATTCGGCATCTACTTAAAGGTTTTTTCCCAAAACCTCCATCATCACAACCCTCTCTTTACCCTCTCCTAAACTCAAGCTTTCTCAGAAATACTCCCTGCAACAATGGTGAACACCACTTCTGTCTCTCTCACAGGAAACGAAAGCCCAGAAACACTAAGAAGCATCCTTGCTTCCCTGGGCATCCCCACAGAATCCCCAAAACTACATTCCCCAGCCAAAGAACCCTCATCCCCTCCAAAAGAAACCCACAAAGAACCTTCATCGTCTCCAAAAGAAACCCATCAGGAACCCTCGCCGGCAAAAGAAACAACACCGCCGGCCACACCCACCTTATCCCAGTCTAGTACCTCTACTGAAAAATTAGCCTCCCCTACCACTGAAAAAATCCCAAGCCCCATCTCTCAAGAAAAAACCCAACAAGAAACCTCGCCTAGCCCTCCAAACTCCTCTCTCCCTCAAACTGACCTAATCCTTGCCGAAATCGAAGAGGAGAACTCCCCTTTATTCAAGGGAAAGTTCCCCGAGATTCTAGATCTCAGTGAGGAAGAAGACGAGCCTCAGGAACCAGTGCTCAAAAGAGCAAAAGTGGAGCCTTCCCCTTCTCGTCCACGTACAAGGAGCGCTGCAGCCAAGCCACCCAAAGGAAGGAAAGTTCCCAAACAAGTGGCTGCAGGAAAGGCCTTGGGGAAACGAACCATCATCAGAGACCTTCTGTTTGATGAGGAGTTTCTTGTCGCCAACAGGATGGACATCCTGGTGGACATCATCCGCCACCAAGGTTGGGAAAACCTATTCTGCACTGCTCCAAAGGTAAATGAGGGAATGATAAAGCAGTTCTACAGCTCCTTCACCATTACTGAGAGGCCTCACGCCATACAAGCCTCCTTCGTCCTTGGGAAGGACACCCACGTGGTCTCAAGCACCGAACTGGGAGTCATACTCGGGGTGCCTCACGAAGGATTTGAAGAATACGTCAAAGGGCAGTGGCCAAAAGACATAGGGCTGGCTGCTATCCAAAGGGTTTCTCAGGATTACTCAACTGAAGTTGTTGGGGAGATGACCACTTCGTCCATGGGGGTAGCAAACCGGATCTTGCACAGCTACCTTATCAGTAACATTACCCCCAGAGAGCAGAAGCGCACAACCATTCTCATTCAGGACTGCCTTCTCATGGACAAGCTCCTCCTCAGGCAAGCCATTAACCTACCAAAGATCATTATGCTACACATGGCCCATGCCCGGAGGAACGATAGGCATGGTCTTCCCTTCCCAGGAGTAGTAAAGAAGATCCTAGAGTACCTGAGGGTGTATGAAGCTGGTCCCTCTGAGGTTGTGTTTGCTAGGGAGTTGGCTGAAGCGAATTTAAGGAAGATGAAGTTTGAGAAGAATGAAGATGGTGATTGGGTCCGCTCTGCTGAGTTTTGTGAAACAGAGCATGTAACTGAGGACCCTCCACAGGAACAGAGTGAAGAACCAACTATGGTCTATCAACATCAGAGGATGGAAGAGTTGTGCTCACTGGTTGGAAACCTGGTGAATGAAGTTGCTGCCTTGAAGGCTGAGATACGTCATTGGACGTCATCCAACTAGAGGTTCCCTTGGCAGTTTAACAGTCTCTTCTCCACACCTTTCCTCCTCTATCTGACCCCCACTCTCTGTTCCTAGCACATCTATCCTTCTTCTTTTGCGCTTATTGTACCCTTTGCTTAGGGTTTTATGTGTCTTCTTTTAAAATTCTCTATGCTTGTGTTTTCTTTTCCCAGTCCAGTATTTGTATCAGCGTCCGTTCTTATGACGCTTGTTTTAATCTATGATTAGCTTGTTTTGATGAGTTCTGGAGTTCTTTTATTTCAAGTACATGTTTAGACTTACTTTTTGATGATGCCAAAAGGGGGAAGAAAGGAACGGTCAAGGTTTGAGGGGGAACATCTGTACTTAAAACTTATAAGTAACGTTCCCTTAGGAGAACTGTTTAGATGTGTTTTAGAAGTATTCAATGAGTATGTTTGTCACCATCAAAAAGGGGGAATTTGTTGAAGCTACAGCTGAAGTAAAGTTCCTTCTGGTTTTGATGGTAACAAACATTCCTACTAATGTATACTTGAGTGTTTCAGGATGTCTACTCTGAGCAGGAACGTTACTCAACAAAGGCGAGCTAAATAAGGAAAGAAATGGCTGAGAAGAGAACAACGAAGATATCTTGTTTCCTTTATGGAAAATATGATTGAGCTGCAAAGATATCATGAAGATCTTAAGGAATAAGATATAATTAAAAGATGGAAATAATATCTTCTTATGCGAAAGATATATTTTCCATAATCTTGTTTTTATTCCCTAGTTTAAACCTAGTTTTATCTTTGCTATATAAACTAGTCTTAGGCTTAGGAATGGTACGACGATTGAGAGAGCTTATACTTGTGCGAATCAAGTGTGATCGTCCAAAAGAAGAACAAGAAGAAAAGAGAAAGAGAGAGTGAGCAATACTTTGTCTTAGGCGTTGAGTTTGGGCTCGAGTGAAAGAAGAGATTCGTGATCGTAATCCTTGCTTTCTTTTGTAACAAACAAGAGATTAATAAGATAAGTATACTCATTCAAATCCTTCAAGTGAGAAGCTTGAAGGTAGTGGTTTTACTCAACTCTTAGTGGTTGAGGTTTCCACTCTAAATACTTGTGTTCTTCTATACTTCCTGCGTTAATATTCCGCTGCTACACCTCTGAAGGAACAATACACTTTGTTCCCTCAGAAGTAATTGAACTAACGATCCAACATATATTCTCTCTGTATAAAAATACAAGTTAGTGGAATATTCTTCTCTTATACGGAGTAATAAAATACAAGTCTTTTTAAATATAAAAACCCGTTAATACAGATTATATCAAAGTGACATCAAATCTCTAACTGAACATGGAAAATAGCTAATTTCAGCGTTCTTAGCTATTAAAATCTCTAATTTCAGCGTTAATACAGATTATATCAAAGTGACATCAAACTGAACATGAAAAATAGCTAATTTCACATGAACTTAAGTTTCCACGTTGGAGGACTTAATATAATTTATTTTTGTAATAAATGGAAATAAAACCTTGATTAGAATAGCTTTTAATTTCAAAGGTGAGGTTAACCTTGATTAGAATAACTTCACATTACAAACAATTCGTTTTCTGCCTGGTGCCTGCCTCCCATGGGTAGTGGAAAGAGAGAGTGAGCCAAGGGGAAGACTGTCTCCCGAAAGCTCTCTAGCATCCTCACCACCCCTCAAATCGCCTCCCCCACCCAATCCCTCTCCCCGTCCGGTTCCTCTGCGGATGCCAGCGACGACAGCCCTTTCCTCACCTTCCCCTCGAAACTCATAGCCCTTAACAATGAACGTCTCCTAAAAAACACCTCTCCCCCCCTCCCCACCACCTCTGTTGCTCTCTCCTGCAACTCGCCGAGCTCCCCCCTTAGCCACTGTAAACGACGCCTTGGCTATCGTCTCCATCGACGACTTTCCCCCTCTCCCTCCCAGTCTGGAACTAAGCCTTCCCCTCTGCACCGCCTCACCAGCTCCTCTGTCTCAGCTTCCACCCCTCCTGATACTGTGCCTCCGCTGTTATGGCTGCTAAGAGTACTGAGGCCACAAACGCTGCTTTGGCCTACCCCAAGAACACCATTCCCCCTGTTGTGGTTGCTCCTGTTAACTCCATTATGGGTAAAGCTCCTCCTTCAAGTTCTGTTGTTGCTCACCCTTCCCCTGCCTCTGATAAACATCTTCCTACCTGGCCCTAAAGCCATTCCTCTCAGTTATGTGGAAGGCATCATTGACTTCAGCAGAGATGACATTGCTGATATGATTTCCAAATGGAACTTGACTCTTGTGGGTGCTACCATGGGAGATAAAACCTCTTACACGGCCATGGAAAAATACATTGCTAATAACTGGACCAACATCTCCCTTCCCCGTATTCATCTAAAAGACAATGGGCTCTTTATCTTCCACTTTGATAAGGAGGATGATCTGATTGCAGTATTGGAGAAATCTCCCTCGACCATTGGCAGCAAAAAGAATCTTGTTCTTCGCAGATGGCAGGAGGGCATGGTCCGGGATCTCTCTTGCCTCGACCAAGTTCCTATTTGGCTCACTCTCCCTGATCTCGACGTTAGGTTCTGGTCTGAACACATGTTGGAGCGTGTCGGCTCTGCTATTGGAAAGCCCATACTCACCGATTATAACTCCGCCCATCAGGAAAGATTAGGATTTGCTCGCATCCTTGTTGAAATTTCTCCATCTTCGGAACTGCTCAGGGAAGTCGTTTTCAGAGGGTCGGATGGAGAACTTGTGCCTCAAAATATTGTTTATCAATGGCTTCCACCCACGTGCAATAAATGCAAGTGCTTTGGACACACTTGTCCTGAACCTGTTGCAAAAGAGCAGGACCACCAACCAACTCAACAATCTCCTGTTACTGCTCCCCCTGGCATTAACTCCACCCAACAACCTCAACCCCAACAACAGACAACTGCCTCAAATCCCCAAACTTTACCTTTACTCCCCAATCCTCATCCTTCCCAAAAAACCAAGCCCATTAAACCTGTCTCCCAACCTCAACAAAAAAACATAACAAAAAAACCATCCCAAGCTTCGGTTTCTGCTCCCTCCTCATCGGTACCCCATACTGCTACAGCAGTTGTCGCCTCCAAATCTGACCCGAGCAAGTGCTCAAACTCCCAACCAACCAATCGTTCCAATGATTGATTCCACAATCATTTGTTGGAATATCCGGGGCCTAAACCACCCCACCAAGAAAGACATCCTCCTCTCTACTCTCAACAAAGTTCAGCCTGATATCTTTAGGCCCTTACTATTTAACGCCCACCATTTTTGCTATTTACCGCCCAGGCGCCGTGCGTCACGCATGGATTATAACCCTGCGTGACGCATGGTTTAAATCCACACGTCACGCACCGAATAAAACCATGCGTGACGCATGGACACAAACCATGCGTCACGCATGGATTTGTTTACCTATAAAAGCCCAAAAATGAAACCCTACCACATTATCATCTTCTTCAACATTTTTCCACGGCGGCTGCACTCTCAAACGCACCAATTTACCCAAAAACCATCATTCTCATCATCTTTTTTGCATATAAGGTATGTAAACATTAAGATTTCATTGTTATGGTATGGTATTGATGTATATATATGAGGTTTTCATGTTGTTTTGATGATATTTACTTCAAAATCCAATGTGTATGTTAATTAGTTGATTAGAAATGATTAAACTTGTAATATATGAATGGATTGTGTACTTTGTTGATAATTTATTGACCAATTTGATATTTTCATGTGTATATAGTTTATTAGGGTTTTGATATTGAATTAGGGTTTTGTGAATTAGGATTATGAAATTAGGTTGTTGAAATTTGGTATGGTTTTAATGAAATTATTGAAAAACTGTTATAATTTTGGAAAAACTGTTGAGATTAGGGTTTGAAACATGGAAAAACTGTTGACGAACAATTTCTGGAATGTGCAATTCCACACGTCACGCATGGATTGAAGCCATGCGTCACGCATGGATTGAAGCCATGCGTCACGCATGGATTGAAGCCATGCGTCACGCATGGAATTGCACATTCCAGAAATTGTGTTCTGCAGTTTCAGATTGGATTTGATGATATACTGATTGAGTTTTTGATGATATGCTGATTAAATTCAGTAAACTGATTAATTTTGTGGAATTGCACATTTTATGATGCAGATATGGATGGTGGTCGTCGACCTGGACGCGATACTCGTCAAAGAAACAGAGAACTGAAGAAAAAAGATCCCATAGTTCCAAAACCAAGGAAGAAGAAGAATAGACAAGAATCGCCTCCTCGTCGTTTAGAGTTTTATGGTGAGATGCAACAACAGCAGCTACAACAGCAGATACAAGAGCAACAACAACAGCATCAACAACAACAGCAACATCAGCAGCTAGCTTTGTCTGCTGCAAGTTTCGATCCCCAGGGTTCCCCTCATTACTTTCCTGGCACCCCCATTCTGATCCCACATCAAACACTGTTTCCACAACAAACACAGTTTCCAGGCTATCCGGGCTATCCACAACAAGAGCAATCATTTGTGGAGATGATGAGACAAGCTACTGGTTCTCATAACTTTCAGAACCCTCAGACGGGTGATGACCAGTACGCACTGGTTGCTTGTAGCAGTGCAGGGCCATCAGCTGGGGGTGCAAATGCTGATTCTGATTCTGATTATGAGCAGGAGCATGAGCATGAGGAATAGGGTGAGGAAGAGGATCGGACATATGAGAATGTTCATGAAGAACATGAAGAAGCGGAAGAGCAAGAGGAGCGAGAGGAACAACCCAGAAGACGACGACGACGACAACCTCCGGTCAAAAACATATACGTCCCTCAGTTAGAGGGGGGTACTCCTGGAGGTCCACAAATTCCGGAGCTGCTCATAAGCTTTGAAGCTCATACAGCCTTTTTTGTGCAAAAAGGAAAGGTATGTAATTAGAATTTGGTTTATAGATTCAATACTTATCATAACTAATTTGGTTTATAGAATTTGTGATATTAAATTTGTTAATGTATGAATTGATTTGATTAAATTGATGGATTATTTGTTGAACTATTTGTAGTTTTGTTGAAAATTTGGTTAAGGTGTGTTGTACAGAATGCAGAAACCAGTTTCTGCATTCTGTGTAATGAAAATCCACGCGTGACGCATGGTTCATGTCCATGCGTCACGCATGGTTCTATTTCATACGTGACGTGTGGAGAAGAACCATGCGTGACACATGGAATTGGATTACACAGAATGTCAAGTTTCTGCAGTTTGTGGAAAAAATTTATGCGTTATTGAAATTATTTGTGTTACGTAATCAATTTACAGGATAGAGGTGTACTCCCTTACCAGACTAGACAATCACAGCTGAAAGATTGGGAACTTAATTCTGACTTGCCATGGGGTAATCACGCAGTTGCAACGGAGCTGACTCATCTCAGGGTATTGATGTACGATGTGATTGATTATCCGCTCATCTGCGCCTTTATAGAAAGGTGGCATCCTGAAACAAACAGCTTCCACATGCCATTTGGTGAGATGACAGTGACGTTGCTCGACATCAAGAAGCTGATGTTGCTTCCTATTCAGGGGAAACCTATGGTGACCGGTGTAACGCCCCAAAAAAATTCACTTAATGGGGGGTCACAGCGCCAGGAATTTCCGGCAGAAATTCCCTTAGGCTTTCAAAAAAAATAAAATTTAACCTGTAGGACATAAACTAACATTCAGTCACAAGATAAAACCTGGTTCAAACAACCACTTCCAAAGAGAAGGACATATATACATGGGTCGGCGTTTACAGACGCTACAACGACCCGTCAAAACCAACTTGGTACAACCAAGCACAACCATCCACCAAGAGTCTCACCAGAAGACATCTCAAGAACCAAAACAGTAAAACACACATAAAAACAAACAAGCAGAAATTAAACCCATCCTAACTTTCGCATCACGTCGCACGTTCACCTCCACGCTCCGATACTACCTGCGTACCTGGTCATGTCAAAAACACAACCAGTTCCCCCACCGAAATGGGGGTTAGTCTCCAACCAGACTAGCAAGTATATAAGCGAATTAATTACGTAGAATAGCATAAATAAAGGGATTAGAATAAGCAGATACCACAAAGTAAATTACCAAGCAAACAAGTATGTAAGAGACTATACATACAACATCACATAGTAAACCAAAAGAAGGAACTTTTACGAAAACGCTTTTGAAAACATGACCAAGCCTGTCTTGGCCACGAAGGTACCTTCTAACCCAAAACTATGGGTAAAAACCTTTACCTGCCGGAGGGACACGGTATCGTTAGCTAGACGAACCCCCCCTACCACGACACAAGTAAAGCACCTTCCTTGATCCACCCGAACACCGGGAAGCGATCAAGGAATGATTTTAAAAAAAAAACCATTTACATGCTAAGCGGGGGTCGGAACAATCCTTACCCGCACAAATCATATCCACAAGTGTTGTCACTTCTCAAAGAAATCAATAAAACGAGTATTTCATAAACAAACATATCCACGATGTCTACACACAAATAATACTAATTCTATCATGGAAGAATACCAAATTACCAATATCACTTCATATACAAATGCATATCAAGATACAAAGTCAAGGAACAAACATTATTCATATGTAATGCATTTACGGTTTCATGCATAGTCCAATAGCCTAAATTTATACCAATCACGTAAGTAATCGCAAATAACTTGCCTCGACAAGTCCCGTACGTAAAGGAGCTTATGAGCTATCACCTCAGACGTGACCTTAACTTCACTCAACTTGGGGAGATTCCCGAATCTGCATACAAAACGATTTTGGCCATAACTTTCATTATACAACTCGGAATTGAATTCCGCAAAATTCCAGACGCTCGTATGAAAGTCCTCTATTTACTGACTCTGTCCCTTTATTTTTCATAAATACATTACGAGGACGATATTTCCAGAAGTGAACAATTCAACCATAACTTCACTAGTTTTACTTCCAAACCTCAAATTCAATCCATCCATGCTTCTATAATCATCAAACCACCTCTAATAACTCATGATTGACATACAAATTCAGACTTGACATACACATGAACAATTCTTGAAATTTAGGGGAAAACTTAAACCAAGCTTTCCTTGAGCTTCCTTATACAAATATGTCTTCCTTGCCTTACCAATAGCATGCTTTTGACATAAGGAACTCAAATCCAACATCAACATAACATGGCAGCCACATGAATTAGCTAGGAAGATTTTACCATGACAAGGGAGAGCCAAAGAGAGAAATTCTTACCTTAGTTGAGATAACCACTTGATTTTGATATGAACCCCTTGAAAAACTTGTGTTTTGATGAAGAAATGAGCTAGAATATGGAGGAGGAGTGAAGGAGGTGGCTGGACAAGAGGAAGAGAATAAGGACGAGAGGAAGATAAGGAAGAGGAAAGGGTAGGCTTATCTAGGTACTAGATATTTATAAGAATTATTTATTTAACATAAGAATTATCTACTTGCTTTGTCTTGTAGTGTACAAAAAAAATAAAATATTTAAGCCATAATATAAATTTATAATAATATATAAATTTATGTACAAACGCTTAAAAATATTCCGACGTCGTATGTAAATCATGTATGGGTTGCCAGACGATAAGATTTCAAGAATCGCTAAAATAAAACATACTTGCGTCTTTTATCAAAATAATCTATAAATACATATTATGTTTATCAAAATAAAATTTCTGAAACAGAAACTAAGGTGGTATTACAACCGGCACCACCGCTTCAGTCGGGAGAACTACCAACAAGAACTATTTTGGTGAAAAGGGACGACAAAATTTTCATCTTCAAAATGAACAGCTCGATAGTTATTGGATTAGAGCGAAAGAGTTTAAGGCGCACATTGAGGGCCTAAATGATCCCGTAGTTCATGGAATGGGATATATATTCCACTTGTTGGCTTCCACAATCTTCACTGACAAGTCACAACATAAGCTCCCGGTGAGATTTGGTGCATTTCTAGGGAGTGTTGAAGAGGCAAGAAGTATGTCTTGGGGATCTGCGGCGCTAGCATATTTCTATCGCCAAATGGGAATCGCTACACGCCAAAATTGTGGTTTGATCTCATTTTGTTTCACTCTCCTTCAAGTAAGTTTTTAATTATTTAGGAACTACATTTTTTAGCAATCATAACTTATTTCTATGGTTTTAATGCTAACTATATTTTTTAAATGGTAGGGTTGGATATACACATACTTCCCATCCTTAGCAGCTGGTGTTCGGCTTAATCCTGGTTGTTCAGTTGATCATCCTTATGCGTTTCGGTTTCTACCAGAGGAAGCGTTGCCGAACTACGACCCTGAAGCACGAAACTACAGAGCTGAACTTGATGCAATGAGGGCGGATCAGGTATTTGTGTTGCATTTTGTTTACATTTTAAAGCCTCAGTTTTTGTTGCAATTCCATGCGTGACGCACGGCTTGATTCTATGCGTGGCGCATGGAATTGCAAAAAAAACTGCGTACTTTTTTTTACCTCTGTTTTGGTACCTTAAGGTGTAAAATTACTGTTTGAGTAATGCAAGACGTTGATATCGTTTTTAGGTTAATTGGAACCCGTATGGTGAAATCGACTTCAATGATCCTGCCTATGCTCCTGCTCTTTTTTTCAGGGTGCTGAGCTGCATGGACATAACCGAGCCCCACCATCCCGATAGGTCGCCTAGGCAGTTTGGTAGGGTGCAGATGATTCCCAGGCCTCCAATTTCCCCCCTTAGAGCCCATAGGCTCATCAGCCCTAGGTCATATGTGGTGAATTATGATAGAATGGCGTGGAGTTGGGAGGGGATGGATATCCACAGGGCGACCCTTGAGCAGATGGGACCACCTGCGGAGACAGGTTTTGAAGAAGCTTCGGAGTATCTTCTGTGGTACATCCCCCGCACTCATCGATTTCTGATACCCGGCAGACACGCTAGCTTGGAAGCACAGCAGGTATTACATTTATCTCATGTAACTTGAGATCTTGATTTTTCTTTAAGTTTGATTTAAGGTAAACATTATGCAAATAGCTGATTTCAATATTTAATTTTATTTGTAGGTTTTTGACAGGGTCTACGATCACTTGTCACCATATGCAACCTTGCCTGATCCCTATGATGTTTCTGCAATGCATGGAGCCATAACCGAGGTCCTTCAAGATATTGAGTCGTGGACAACTATGTATCAACAACATCGGTGGTGATCTTGTTGGATTGGGTTCGATTGTTTTTTATGAACTGTTTGTTTTCAGATTTTCAGGATTGTCCGTTTTTCGTAAGGATTGTTTGTTATGACGTTGTTGAACTTTTCATTTCTGATTAGCGTTATTGAATTTGTTGGATTATTTGTTTAGGGTGCACAAGACATAAATCTGCATTCTGTTGGTCAAATGCAAAACCATGCGTCACGCACGGATGCGTTCCATGCGTCACGCACGGTTCTCTTCCATGCGTGACGCATGGAAGTGTAAACCTAGTTTCAAGTTACACACATGATCAAATAGACATTATAAGGATTGAAACAAAGTTTCATTCCATTTCGATAAAGTTTCGATGACGTTTTTGTCGAATTGGGCTTTATCGCCTTAAAAAAGACACTAAAAATGTGTTTCTTTGCACACTTAACTAGAAATACATTGAATACATTGAATAACCCTAGATTCATATATTCAAATCCATGCATGACGTACGGATACAATCTGTGCGTCATGCATGGATGATATCCGTGCGTGACGCATGGATTGTATCCATGCGTTTTCTGGAATGTGCAATCCGTGCGTCACGCACGGATGACCTGGGCGGCAAATAGCAAAAAGGGTGGGCGTTAAATAGAAACCATGTATCTTTACTCTCCTGGAAACACGCCTTCTCCCTCATAAAGAACTCATCCTCTCAAAAAACCTCTTCCCAGGTTGGTCTTCCATCTCCAATGGCCCTGTTTCCCGTAACTGTCGTATTTGGATTTGGTGGAACCCCCTCAAATATAGCATTACCCCGACTCACATCTCCGACCAAGTCATACACACTGTCATCATGTCCACTTGCAACCGCATCTCCTTTGAATGCTCTTTTGTCTATGCTGATAATACGCCTGCTAGTAGGACTCCGCTCTGGACTGACCTGCATCGCATCAGTTCCTCAGTATCTGGGCCCTGGGTTGCCATGGGCGACTTTAACACTACCCTTGACCCGACTGAAAAGCTTTCCGGGACCGACCATATCCCTTCCTCTGTCTCCCCGAAACTTGGCAATTGCCTCCGAGACAACAACATCAAAGACCATGATTTCACTGGATGCTTCTTTACTTGGAATAATAGACGCTCGAACGATGAAAGAACTTGGTGCAAGCTCGATAGAGCTCTCATCAACGATCACTGGCATTCTAACTTCCCTCTCTCCACTGTCCATTTTGAGAACGCCCATGTATCTGACCACTCCCCCATCATCCCGCGCCTTGCCCCTAATAGAACTTATCAAAAAAATAGGACCTTTCGGTTCAACAATCAATGGGCTGAGCATGAAAGCTTCTCTGAAACTGTTGCTCAAACTTGGAACACCCATATTCCTGGAAACCCGATGTTTATTGTTGCTTCCAAACTGAAGCTTCTCAAACGAACACTTAAGCGCTTCCGAAGCGTCAAGATTGAAACTCTCCGCACCAATATCACTGAAACTGAAACCACCCTCCATAATATCCAGGGCCAGCTCCAGTCCTCCCCACTTGACCCGGCTCTGATCTGCCTCGAGAATGATACTCTGGCTTCTTTGAGAAGCTCCTTGTCCATGCTTAACACCACTATTTCACAAATTGCCAAGTTGAGGCACTTGCGCTTCTCTGATCAGTGCAGCTCCTATTTTTTCAAGCATGTGCAAAGCAGAAGGAACTCCTCCACTATCTCCTCCCTTGTTTTGTGCGACAACACTGTTATTACCTCCAAGGATGATATTGTGCGCACCTTCACAAGCCACTTTGAAGAGCTGATTGGTTCCTCTATTTCTGTCTGCCCTTTCATTAGGCGCTTCGTCTCCCTTGGGCCTATTCTTGACCTTAATGCTGCTTCGGTGATGAGTGCTGCTTTCACTGGACAAGATATTAAGGATGCGTTTTTCTCTGTTGGAAAAAACAAAGCGCCTGGGCCCGATGGCTTCAACGCATTCTTTTACAGATCGGCTTGGAACATCGTCGGGAATGATGTTATTGCTGCTAGACAGGAATTCTTTTGCTCTGGTACGTTACCGAGACAGTTAAACCACACTGCAATTGCTCTGGTTCCAAAAAACAATGCCCCTACCACTGTCAACTGCTATTGGCCCATCTCGTGTTGCTCTTCTATCTACAAATCCATTGCCAAGCTCCTTTCCGGGCGTATCAAACCATCCCTGCACCCGATTATTGGTAGCTATCAAGGTGCTTTCATCCCTGGGAGTTCCATACACCATAACAGTCTGCTTTGTCAAGAACTCCTCAAGCACTATGGTCGGAAAAACATATCTCCACGTTGCACCATCAAAGTGGATATTAAACGGGCTTTTGACTCTGTTAACCACAACTTCATCCTTCAAGCTCTCCACTCATTCGGCTTTGACTCCACTATGATCAAATGGGTTCGTGCTTGCATCACCACTCCTAGCTTCTCCATTAATATTAATGGTTCCTTGGAAGGGTTCTTCAGAGGTAATAGGGGGCTTCGACAGGGTTGTCCTCTTTCCCCCTATCTGTTTGTTATCGCCATTGAATATCTCTCGAGGATTATTATGGAAAAAACACAGAATCCAAAATTCAACTTCCACCCCTACTGTGAGAGTACCCGCCTCAGCCATCTTTGCTTTGCAGATGATATCATCTTCTTTTGTAGGGGAGACCTCAAATATGTCCGTATTCTTAATGATGGGCTTCAGCTTTTTGGCAATATCTCGGGTCTTCATTGCAACTCCGCCAAGTCAGTTGTCTATTTCGATGGAGTGGATCAATCGGTCTCCGCCTCCATCCTCAATCTTCTGCATTTCTCGGTTGGGACCCTGCCTATGATTTATCTGGGGCTTCCCATGGGATCAAAAAACTCCAGGCCAACTCCTACGCCCCCCTCCTCACCCGTACCCTCTCCCATATCCAATCATGGACCGCAAAAAACCTGTCCTATGCCGGACGTTTACAACTAATCTCTTCTGTTCTTATTAACTTGCAGGTTTACTGGTGCTCCGCTTTGCTTATTCCCCCTTCTGTAATGGACAAGATTCAAGGACTCATTCAGAACTTCCTCTGGACCGGCAAGGAATCAGGGCGTCGGAACCTTGTTGCCTGGGACACTGTCTGCAACCCAAAAAACGCTGGAGGTCTAAGGATCAAAGAACTTCGCTCATGGAACAAAGCTAGCATCTCCCGTTCTATTTTCGAAATTGTCAATGATGTGCCGAGTCTATGGCTCACCTGGATCAAACGTAACCACCTCAAAGGACGCAACTTCTAGAACATCAATAGCTCCCCCTCGGCTAGCTGGTGTTGGTGCTCTATTCTCGCTGTTCGTGACGAGCTTCTGACTCTCAAATCTGCTGCTGATCTTGAAGGAATCATGGTTCATCCTAATGGTAAATATGCTGCTGCTCAGGTTTATTTTGTGCTCAAACCTCTCTCCTTCTCATTCCTCCATTTGGGGTTGTCTCAACCCTCCTAGGTGTAGCTTCATCACATGGATTGCCCTTCACCAACGCATCCCCACACTCGACAAGCTCGCCTCTTGGAGCATCCCCATCAACAATTTGTGCCGCTTTTGCAACTCGGCACCGGAAACTGAAGATCACTTATGGTTTTCTTGTTCATTCTCCAATTTGGTTCTGAACAATGTTCTATCTTGGTTGGGTATAGACAGCAGGTTCAACGATATCAACGGTTGGCTCTCCTGGCTCGCCTCGTCTGCCCGTTAGAACTCTTTTTGGTTCAAATTCCGCTCCTCCTTCATCACAAATTCTGTCTACTACATATGGCAAGCTCGGAATCAGATCATCCACCAGCTGACAAATCCCACCCCCGCTGACTGTGCCTCACTCATTAAGCTTTCCATGAAACAGTTCACCCTTGCCAATTGGACCATGAACAAAGATCTCCTCACTTGGCGTAGCATGCTGCAAGTCTAGGCTTTTTCATTCATGCTTACGCTGTTTTTGACCTTGTGATCTCTTCATTTCTGTTTTTGTAAAAACTATGGTTGTATATCCTTTCATCCTCTTCTAACACGTACCGGAAATTTTCCAAAAAAAAACAAATATATATAGATACAAATGAAATTAAGCTCAATTATTTCAGTTCTGATTCAGTCCGGATTTTTTATTTAATTTTCGAATTCCTCAAAGTATGTGTTCCGTAAGAAGCTTAATCACTACTTAGTGTGATAAACTATAAAAGTTGAGTTGCAAACACACTGAGTCATTTTCTAGAATTCGACTGTTACGTAAATGCTCGATCTTCTTTTCCTCTAGTTTCTAAATTCTAACCATTTTTCCCTTCATACTTTCTCCATCTTTGTTTGATACTATGATGAAACAATATTGCTTCTATGAAGGGTCATTTTGGGCTAAAGTTTCCATTTGTATAATAATGGTATATTAACTTTAAGTAAAACCTACTTTAATTGTGCTAGACTCCGCAAAGTAACTATAGTTAACCAACTAAGGAAAATATTATTCTTCACGTCATTACGTTGTAAACGGATCGTTACATTCTCATAAGTCATAAGCAAATACATTAGCTTTCAAGTTCTTCGCTCGGCCACCATAAGTTAGCTTATTTTAAAAGCTACCATAAGTTCTAGCATAAGCTACCGTAAGTTATAACCATATAAGTTAGCCACTATAAGGTGTAGCCTCTTGTCCATGGATCAGAGATTCGAACCCCGAGAGAGCGACATGACTCTCTCAATTTAATTGAATGGGGTAAGATCTCGCTTTTATAAGAGAGATCCGTTGTTAGCCTGACCACAATAAAAATAAAAATAAGTTAGCTTATTTTAAATTCAATGTAATATCAGTGCAAAACACGAGATATACTATTAGTTTATTAAATTATAAAATTTGGAATTTTAAAAACAGTGCAATAAAAAATTAAAAATATAAGATATTCAACAATTCTAAAATAAGGAAGGAGACTCTCGATGACTGGATTACTTTGGTTGATAGTAGCAGAGACAAGAAGTGTTGGAGAGTGCAAGGCTTGGTTATGGTGATTAGCGCTGCTACCTATCATACTTGGAGAGTCAGAAACGATACTATTTTCAGGGGTAAGCAAGATAGTGTGATAGAATGTTATAATATGGCTATGAATGATTGCAGGGTTCGGATTGCTTTGAAGTGCAAGGAAGGTAACAGGAGGAATGATTCTTATAGAAGAATGCTTAGGTTGTAATTGTTTTCGTTGTGTTGGGTTTGGTGTTGTGGTTGTGGGGAGCGTTGGTTCTTGTTACCCCCTAGAGTCTCTGACGTGTAGGGTCCTAAAGGGGGTGAGCGTTATTGTTTTCTCCCCTTGAGGCCACAATATTTGTGAGGTTTTCCTTGGAGGAGAGAGAGCTTGTTATGCTTTTCACGAGACCTTGGGTTGTGAGGTTCCGTGAGAAAGTGGAGGTAAGGTTAGAGTTAGTCTTGTATAACGATTTGTCCATTTTTTGGTAATATACTTACTTTTATAAAAAAAAAATACAATTCTAAAATAAAATAATATTCAATTCACTAACAAACTAATATAAAAAAAATATTAAAGTAGCTAATTTAACATCATATTATTGGAAAGCTTCTTATATACTACATTAACTGTTTCCCTATATACGTGTCATTGTTCTTGTCACATATTAAAACAATCAACCCATCTATACATGTAACCTTTAGAAAACGCAACATACCGCTTTTTTTTAAAACATGTTCAGTATATAAATGACGGAGAAAGATTTTACATATTAAGAGCGAACACAATGGCTAAGTTTGTCAAAAGTCTACGATCATGAGTAAACACACGTCTTGAAAGAAATAGACCAACTCGATCGAGATAGAGATTGCCCTTGACTTTTGTTGATAGTCATAACAAAACATATACTAACATATAGAATTGAAGTGTCATATACTGATCTAACCTAACCGAATTATTCCAACTCGGATGAAATTATATTTGATGATCTTTCGTAAATTAAGGGGACATTTTGGGTTCAAGTCGGCCATTTGAATATAATGGAAAATTTATTTGAATGAAGACATGCTTTGTACAAGATTCCACAAATTAACTAATCAACCTCCACTTAGCTTGTTGACCCAATTATGGGAAATATTATTCTTCATGCATGTCATTAATTACGTTAATTAAAAAAAAACCGGTATATTCTCATAATAAAATGCATTAGCTCGCAAGTTGTTGCAACTCTTTAAACGAGAGCCTTGAAAACTCCCACTCGATACCCATGGGATATATATTACTGAGGAATACCCATGGGATATATATTATTGAGGATTAAGCAAAGACATAATCTTGTTACTTTTAATAACTAATGATAACTTTTATTTGAGGGCATATTTTTGTTGTTTTATAAAGTAGGGTCTCCTATCTGCACGCGAGAATAAATTCTATGTCGCGATGTTTCACGCCTAAGTTAAACGAGCTAGCATTACGCGGCTAAATTAGGTGCGGGAGGGTAAAATCGTCAAGTTTTAAAAATTTAGCCAAATTTAGAACGCCTAACTTAGATGCGAAAGGAGAAAAGTGATTTTGAAACAAAAGATAATATATTAGGCGAAAATATTAAAAAACAAATAAATCTACACCACTAGTGTAGGAGTGCAACTAGCAAGCCAAATAATAAGGTGCAAATTGCACTCGTAATGTAGAAGTGTTGATTGTGTTCTTATATTGGATATTTTTCCTCAATTTTCGCGTTATTAGATATTTATAGTCGTTTAACATATTAATGGCGTTTTTCATTAATTTTCGTATCAGAAAGCGTTTTTAGTCGTTTTGACCTTCATAGGTCGATTTTCGCGTTATTGGACATTATAAGTCATTTTGACCTATAATTGTCGTTTTGACCTATAATTGTCGTTTTCCCTCGATTTTTGCGTTATTAGATATTTTAATCTATTAATGGTGTGTTTCATTAGTTTTCGTATAAAAGCATCGATTATAGGTCAAAATGAATTAAAACGTCCAATAATGAGTCTATTAAGTTGCGTTTTTCCTCGGTTTTCGTGTTATTAGATATTTTTAGCACGTCTAATGTAGGGGTGCTAAAATCGATGAAAAATTCCAATTATAGATCAAAACGAATGTAACACGAAAATCGACCAATTAGAGATAACAAAAAGTGCTTTTGGAGAACAAAATCGATGAAAAACGCTAATTATAGGTAAAAAAGACTAAAAATTCCAATAACCCGAAAATCGAGATATAACGCCAAATATAGGCGAAAATGATTTAAAACATCCAATAACGCAAAAATTTACAAAAAAATTGACTTGAGGCCAAACGAGGAAAGCATTGAAAGAGGCCAAAATAATTCAAGGGCTGATAAATCTACAAATTACACGAAATAAAGAAATTTGCCTAATTTTTCCAAACCGATATCTTCTATGTTGTGTATTTGGGCCCAATTGGCCATAAACGTCAACAAACGAGAAAAATGTAAATTCAAATATGAAAAATTGGATACAAATTTGTGACTGCTACTTAGAATGAAATGCCATCAAATAAGGCACTTGTTGATTAACCTTTGTTAGAAATGGAGAAAAAAGAGCATACATGTCAATGAGCATTATTGGGCCCAATGGCTTAAAACATCTTGAAACAACATAGTTTTGTTATGAAATCAAAAGTGATGAGTCTAATATGATTATGTACTAATGTAAGAAGATATATTAAATTGAAAACGTCATATTAGACTATTTAACTCTAAATAATATCATAACACTAGTAGAAAAATAAGCTTTAAACACGATTATTTGATAAAGTTTACAACGGTTTTGAACCGTGGTTAACTTGCATGTGGTAAACGTATTTACCACGGTTTTATTTTTACCACGGTTACACAGTTACCATGTTTTATTAATCGTGGTAAATGCATTAACCGTGGCAAAAAGATACTCCCTCCGTCCCATATTGATAGTCCCATTTGCTTTTGACACATATGTCGAGACACGTTTTGTATCGTAAATATCTCTAATTATATGTTAATAAAAATTATAATTTTTTAATATTGTTAAAGTACTCATTAAGACGAATCAAATAAGACCCCATATGACTATGTTCTATTGTATATATTGGAAGAAATCTACAAGATTCTCTCGGTTCTTGAATAGTGTACAAAAATCAAATGGGACTATCAATATGGGACAGAGGGAGTACATTCTATTTTCAGGTTAACCATGGTAAAATTATGAAACTGTGGTATGTGAGAGTTGTAGAATTGTATAACTGGGGTAAATGTCATTCTCAAATTTATTTAGAGTCGTGGTAAAATCGATTCTTATTCAAATTTATTTAGAGCCGTGGTAAAATCGATTCTTATTGAAATGAAACCGTGGTAAAATCGATTCTTATTGATTCATAGCTGATTCATATGAAATGGTATTTGAATCTTTAAATATTTGATTCATAATATATATATAAATAAGACCAAAATATATATCATATTAATATCAAATATTTTACCAAATTCACAAGGTTGAAGAAGTTTTACAAATGAAACATGTAAAACATAGTAATATATTATTTCTACGAAGCATGTCCAAAATGATGCAAAAAATATAAAACATCTACCAATTGTTTTTGTTACTAACTATTTTAAGAATATTTGTACAAATGTTGTCCATTGGCCTTGAATCTCATCTGTCTTGCCAATAGGATATGATCCCATCAAATTTTGCATAGTAAATTTAGAAGATCCAAACAAGTTAATTAGCAGTTAATTATACTTTTTACATGATTCATCAACTAAAATCATAATGCATAAATTTGAAGATCCAAACAAACCTAAGAAAGGTTGTGTTACCTGGTCAAAGCTTTTGGGAAGGGTTGTCAAGTAATTTAGATCTAATCAGTTCTTCATACCTGCTCTCAAATTTGAAGCATTTGTGGCTTAAGAATAATCATCTATATCAATATTTGCATCATCTACACTTTCTACTGATTTCTCCACAAAAACAAATCATGAATACATTAGTTTATTAAAATCAAGTACATGGTTTTAGTTATTCGAGATAAACAAAAGGAGACAGAACACAATACACTACTATCAACAGTGGCAGATCTAGAACAAAATAATTGGAGGGCTAAAACACCTCGAAGACGCACCAAATGGCCTTCGTATAAAGTCATGTGAAACTGGTTGGCATGGACCTTTAAGCACATACGCTCTCTTCACATCATCTATCATCCGAGGAGGAAAGTCATTGATTGGCTTTCGTAATCCTGGATCACTCACGATTTCCTTGTCACACGCAGTCTCCATTCTAGATCTTTTAGGACTAGATCCACTTGATTCACCAAAATTCATATCAGTCTGAGGCTCACTCGATCCAGCAATATTCATATCAGTTTGAGGTTCACTCGATCTAGCAATATTCATATCAGTTTGAGGTTCACTCGATCCAGCAATACCAGCAATATCAGCAATATTCATATCTGTTTGAGGCTCACTCGATCCAGCAATATTCACATCAACTTGAGGTTCATTCAATTCACTCGCCCGAGTGACATTCATATCAATTTGAGACACATTCAATCCACCCACGTCCGTATCAGCATTACTTGAATTTGACATTGTTGTTCTTGTTCTCTTAGTCCGAATAACAAATTTATCCATTTTTGTAGATCCTAAACATATACAATTTAATATAAACAACATTAGTTTAAGTACTTCAACAAATTAATTAGTCCTAAAAAAAATATGCTATAAACAAATACAATAAGCAAAGTACCTGTATGAAATTTAATGTAAAGTATTTACTTACTTGATCAAATCAAACTAATAGATGAATTGGTGGGGCAACAAATTGGGTGGAGCGCTGGAGTAGTTTAGTATTGTGCTATACGGAGGAATTGCAGTCTTGCAGAGAAAGGCTACAAAACCCTATGCGGCAGAGGAAGAATTGCAGAGAAGGAGAAGCTTTTTACTAGTATTTATTTATTTTTTTGATTTTCCTTATTAAAAGAAGGGTCCCAAAACGTAGCGTTTTTGTAAATGAAGTATAAAGAATAAAATTCGTGACTTTTGAGTCGTTTTCTTCAACTCTTCACCCTCCTCTGTAACCAAAAACATTGTTTTCCATAGAATTTTTTTTTTTGGCCGGGGGCTCGTAACACTAGGTATTCGCCGGACGACAACCCCCTAGATCCGCCACTGACTATCAAGCTGAATCAGTGCAACTACATGGTAAACCAATTCGAATTTGTGATAACATCAAACAATCCACACATATTGCAAACTTTACAACCATCAACGTGTTCAAAATAAAAATACAGTGCAAAGAGGTTGCAGATGACTGAACTTTTTCATTGGCAACACATACAGAATTGCAGAAACTACTCGACCTAATTTTTGTTTGAAGGGATGATGAGTCCGATGTCTGCTAACAATGTGCTAAACTGTACACGCATATCTCTGTCATAATCACAATAGAGAAATAAACAATATACCATTTCGTCCTGAAACAATTGATAGACTTCAACATGAATAGTAAAAGAGAATTTCACACACTATCCTTGTGGCTTTGCATTTTCCCGTGATGCCCAAGATTTTCTCAAGATTCAAATATACCTCTCTAGTTTGAGTTTTATCCGCAGTGCTCTATCTTATATTTTTATTCTATATTCCTATTTAAGTAATCACACCTCCACTTTTATCGGGTTATAATTTTAACTAAAACAATAATATCAAAGTAAGAAGAAGATGTTATGAATTTGTATAAGATGATACTAATACAAGAACTTAATATTTCTACATGTTAAAACACTACATAGGTGATCAAAATAGGCACTACAAGATATTAAGAAAGAATAGGTGTCACGTCACAAATTGGATTCACTACAAACTTGAACATCACATAGGAATGTCAGACCACAAGGTTGCATCTAATTTTCTTACAGTAAAATGTAACATATTTAATCATATCCTTGAACCTATTAATCATTCTCATGAAATTTTATGTATAAAGAAAACACAAGGAGCAGAACTTTTGTGCAGCTCTTGCTCCACTCTACAAGGGGGAAAACAAATATTGGCAGTCAAAGTATCTTCAAGCAGTAATGGTAAAATCTGCTTAAGTTGTCCTTTCTTGTAGCATATAGCATATGAGATAAGAATATAAATAATAAAAACCTTATGTGAAGATAAGTTAAAAGCACACGAGTTATTTGCATCGAACATATCACATATGTGAAGATACATTAAGAATAGAAATGAATAAAAACCTCATCTTTTGGGAAAACAAATGGTGACTTTTGGCTGAAAAAAGCATAGATCGGGAACAGGGGATAGACAACCAAATATAGCAATATAACCATCATCTGTAATATAAACACAAGACCATTAACTCGATCACTTATAATTTCATCATATTACATTAGTACAATCATATTTGGCTAGCTCAATCACTTATGATTTCATCATATTACATTAATAAAACATCATATTAGGCTTGTTCACTTATATCGCATTAGTGCAACATCATATTAGACTCATTAACTTATAATTTCACCAGAATACATTAGTACAACATAATATTAGACTCATTCACTTATATTTCACATTATGGACACATAAAAGCAGAACGCACATACGAGGCAAAAAAAAGTACAAACAAATACATTACAAACAAATTCTCCTATATGAAGTGCATATTCAAAACCATGCCATATTTTAGAACGCTTGATTGCAACTGTTTTCTTTACAAAAGAAAGATACACCTCATATTTTTCTTCTGGAGCTTGAACCAGGGTAACGTGACTTATCCACCAACTTTTTTCATGCAGACATCAACTGTATCATTCATACTATATCTCTCTTGAAATAGAATTGTAGGAGGTATAAAAATATGGAAACATCAAACACAACACTCTCATGCAAAATAAAATAGAAAATATCTATATTGTCACCAAAGAAAGTAAGTTTCGCCCTATTGCCCTACAAAAAAAAAATTCACGAATGAACGAATAAATAATCATAGAAGTATAACGTTTTTGTACAAATCAAACGACATTAATTACCATGTGATCGCATAAAAGAATTTTCTGGTATTTAGCCTTGCCCTCATTCTAAACCGCATATAGTTTTCTACAACTTGGACACAGACGAAATGTACCTCCGAGTTCACGTATCTTCGAGTTCGATAGCATATGGGTGATGGAAACCACAGTCTTTGACATAGCGAACAAAACAATACACTTTTGGGGATAAGCCAACAAAACAGTACACTTTTGGGGTATTTACCCAAAAATTGGAATAACGGTTCTAGCAATTTAGTATACAAATTTGGAAAACTTAAAAGTGTGGATGTTTTTTTTTTTTTGATAAGGAAATGATTAGGCAGATCTCATCTATTATGAGAGGTCCAACCTAGAGCATCCTTGCGGATGAGAACACGAAGTTCTAAATCATGATCCAATCTAGACGTAGAGGGTAAAAGGCTGATTTTAGCAATTCTATCAGTCGTGCTATTTACCTCTCTAAAGACATGTCTGAGTTGGAAAGATGGGAATTGATAGAGGTCAACCAGAATATCGGCAACCAACATCTCAATCTTCCAGGGGCATTGTGAAGTTCTTTTAATAGAGTTGATTAGTATGAGATTGTCACCTTCAATAATCAGATTGTTCAGATTTAACTGTTTTGCCTTTTTAATTCCTTGTTTAAGGGCAATTTTTCAGCCATGAGCGGAGATACTTTCCCACATGAGTGACCTTCCATGTGTATTATTTGAGCTTTGTGGTTCCTGATAATAAAACCATAACTAGCATCGCCGTTTTGGATTCTGGATCCATCAAAGTTCAGCTTGAGAAAGTTGGCTTCAGGAGGTTTCCATTTGTAATTTTTCTTCTTTCTTGTGTAAGGTGGGTTTTTCTTATTTTTGAATGACTAAATCATCATCCTCGTTGATTTTGGTTTGGTCCCAATTTTTCCTAAGTTTTTCAATAAACTCTTTGAGGTTTTTAATTTTTTCTTTCGGATCACTGTTGAAAAGAGTGTTGTTTCGATTGAGCCAAATGCCCCACCATGTAGTAGCCAAACAAATGAAGTCGGGCTTAGAGATACTTGTAACTAATTCTAAGATGAGTTGTTTTGGGCTTTTGTTATCACAAATGAGATTGCGAATAATTGGTTCTAGAGTTGGGCTTTGTTGTTTGATATGGTTGATGGAGGAGGGGCAAAGAAAGAGAAGGTGGTTGAGATCCTCTGTTGGATTATTGCAGAATACACACTGCATTGGAACATGAATGTTATTGAATGCGAGTCTGGATTTGGTAGCTAGACCATTATGACAGATTTTCCATATAAAGTTTTGTACTTTTGGATATGTATTCAATTTCCAAATCCAAGAGAGGTCCTCGTTTGATGAGTTTCTATTCATTGTAATCATGTCATAGGCCGAGCTAGTTGTATACCAGCCGTGTTTGCTCTCTTTCCAGTAGAGTCTATCTTGAATTTCATTTTCTGGTAATGGGACATTGGTAATTTTTTCCACAATCTTTGGTGGAAGAAATTTTAGTAGCTCGTGGATGTTCCAATTATGGTTTTATGGTGAAGTCGCTCACTGGAGCTAACTTATTGTAGTTGCTTTGTGGCAAGGCCTCTGTTGTGAGATCAGCGCTAATTCCCAATTGTCCGTCCAAAATTTTATATATTTTCCGTCTCCTATTGACCAATGAAGTCCTTTTTTGAACTCTTCTTGTAGATTGATTAGTTGGGCCCATTGCCATGAGTAGTTACCGTTTTTTTTTTTTTTTGTAGTCTAGAATATGGATAGTCTTTAAATATTTCTCATAAATGACTTTAACCCAGATGTTGGTTGGGTCAGCTAAGATTTTCCAAAAGAGCTTCATTTGTAAAGCTTTATTCATGTCGAGGGATTTTCTGATTCCAAGACCACCGTTTTTCTTCTTCTTGCAAATCTTATCCCAACCTATTAGGGGGTTGTGCTTTTCGCCTTTATTCCAAAAGAATACTCTATTAATTTTGTCAAGGTTATTGTGAATATTGTCAGGTAGCATAAAACTTTGCATTATGTAGTTCGGTTTAGCAAAAAGATTTGATTTGATAAGGGTGGCTCTTCCCTCTTGTGAAAGAGAGTTTGCTTGCCATTTAGTAAGTTGTGCGTTTGACGCAATAATTGTATCAAGGAAAGTCTCTCGGTTCACATTCCTGTTTATGACGGGACATCCGAGATACTTATCGAGGGAGGATGAGCATGGAATACCGAGGACAGATTCAATAGTCCTTTTTGCTTGATGAGACGTATTATTGGTGACTTGAAAAGCTGATTTGTGATAGTTTACTTTTTGTCCAGATATGGCACAAAAATCTTCAATGATTCCTTTAACTTGGGTACAAGATGATTGGTTTGCTTTGGCAAAAATAAGAATATCATCAGCAAAGGCCAAAATAGGGATTGTTGTTCCTTGTCTTGAAATCTTGAAACCTAGTTGGTTGTTACTATTGGTACAATCATATTGTAGTTTACGAGCGAGAATCTCTGCTCCTAAGAGGAAGAGGAAAGGGGACAGAGGGTCGCCTTGTCTTAGGCCGCGTTCTGGGTGGAAAACCTCTGCAGGTCCATTGTTAACTAATACCGAGAAGGTAACTGTTTTTATGCATTCTTCAATCCAACCAATGAAAGTTGGTGAGAATCCGAATTTATGTAAAATGGCCAAGATAAAATTCCATTCGATTCTATCGTATGCTTTTTCCATATCTAGTTTGATAGCAATCCATCCTTTCTTTCCTTTCTTAGATCGGAAAGAGTGGAATATTTCATGAGCAATCAAGATATTGTCTTGGATTGACCGGTTAGCTACAAAGGCTCCCTGAAGAGGGTGTATGAGTTGGTTCATGATTGATTTCATTCTGTCTGTTAGGATTTTTGAAATGATTTTATAGATGGTTGTACATAGACTTATAGGTCGATAATGGTTAGTTGATGAGGGATTATCACATTTTGGGATTAGTGTAATAAACGTGTGATTAATTTGTTTCAAAATTCTGCCAGAGTGGAAAAAGCCTTTAACAGCTTTGATTACCGTGGGGCCTACGATGTGCCAGTACTTTTGGTAGAAAAGAGCTGACATACCATCAGGGCCTGAAGATTTGTTGCTACCTATTCCAAATGTTGCATTTTTAATTTCTTCATTTGTAGGTGGTTTTGTGAGGTTTGTATTTTGTTCAGAGGAGACCTCATTACTTATATTGGTTAGAAATTTATGAAGGATATTTTTATTAATTGGACTTTTCTTGAATCTCTTTTCGAAGTCTCTTTTTATTTCAATTTTGATATTTTCTAGGCCAATAATAATTGTCCCTTCGTTTGTACGTATTTCACGGATGATTTTCTTACTTCTTCTACCAGTTGCCATTCGGTGAAACTAGTTCGAGTTTGTGTCAATTGATCTTATGTGTGTTATCTTAGCTCTTTGACTCCAATATTTTTTTATGGAAGGAGATAAGTTTAGCCTTCTTATTTATCAGTCTTTCTTGTTTTAGTTGTTCTGAGGGGGTTGGGTTTTGAGCGATGCTTTGTTGAAGAGTGATGAGATCTTTTTCAATTTGTTCGAGTTGTTTGAAGATATTTCCAAAGGTCGTTAGATTACATCTTGAACAAGGGGAATTGCACTAAGATTCAAACGAAATGAATTAGTTAGATTCTGAATAGCGGTTTGGTTAGTATTTTTGTAATAGTTCACTAAGAATCTGGAGTTATTGAAAGTCAAGTCCTGCAGAAATAGATGAATACTCAAGATTGAGACACCAGGAAAGCACCTGTCCTGCACAAGAAAATTAGTAAAATCAAGGGAAAGACTTGATGAATTGAAATGGATATTGTGTAGTAAGTATGAGTAGTGTATGTCTCTTGAGAGTTGGTTAAAGTCGGTGGACTGCATAGAGTTGTTAATAGTATCGCATTTGAGCAGTAGTTGTTCTATTCACGAATGCATTTTGTTAGAGCTACAAGATTTTAGCTTGTTGATAACAACTTTAATGTTGGTCCAGGCGTGAGCTTGTGAAGCTCTGTTTTTGGGCTTTTGGGTACAAAGACCGGAGAGGTAATGGAGGATTCTTATAGCAGTTTGGGAAGGATGAGACAAGTACATAACACCCAGGCACAAAAAGCAACAACCTGGTAACACCATATCCTCACTGAAGTGCAGAAAAATTGCAGGGGTGCAATTTGCAAAAGGCTTATAAAAGCACAAGATATCAAGCATACAAATTTCAAAGTGGAGAACCCAATATTTGGAGACTGATATGAGCAAGCATAAGCTACGGTAACACAGTATAAGTGTGAAGGATCTGACCAACTCTCCTAATGAAACCCTAAAACTCTCTCCAGAAATGTTGGTGCAGAAAGAGGTGTGAGGAGAGAGAAGAGGATTCGAGCTTAATTACCAAGCTCACACGCGGAGCCCAGTTCTCTTAAAACTGGTCGAGTCACAACTCTGGACAACAAAGATCAATATGGGTAGAACCTTGAAACTGAACCAAGGCCCAAATCAATAGGCTTCTTATTCTAACTATATGAACTTATACACGCAGATCCAGAGGGAGGATCAGGTGAAAATAATTCTTACGGTGTGAAATGCGAACTGCGAAATTACTATCTTGTATATTAGGGGACGACGTCTCAGTCCCCTCACATACAAGGTAGTAATGGTTATGTTCTTGGACCTATTTTGTTGGTAAAAAAATAAAAAATCTAGGTGAGGGGATGACGCCCCAGTCCAAGGTCGAGAAGATCCAAGGGCTCAAAGAGCACTTACAAGGAATTTACATATGTCTCACCTCAAGGAAACTAGGAGGAATTGAACCCGTAGCCTGTCGGTTCTTATTCCTTTCATGCTCCACTAAAACAACCCTTAGGTCAGGTTCTTGGACCTTTAAAAAGTGACAATGGTCTAGAGTATTTTACACTTATTCTTTGTTGTAACAGAATCGAAACGAGAACAAAAGTAAACGCAAGAAAGACACACAGATATACGTGGTTCACCAAATTTGGCTACATCCACAGGAGAGGGAGATCAGATTATACGGAGGCGGTATTACAGTTTTCGGTACGATTATGGTTCACATATAAGCCGCTATATATAGCGCTAAACAACCCTAAGCCCAACAACAAAACTGATGGGCCCAATAAAGCCCATACAACAGATATCGTGTACCGTTTGGCCCGGGGCGACTCCGCCCTCCCCCAGGCCAAGGGGGCGATGCGTCCCCCTAGACCTCCGACTCTCTGACCGGGCAGCGAGACCCCATGCTACCTGTCGGAGTGTGTGATTCAGATTCAAGGCATAGTAAATTCTTCTTCTTATCGTTCCTAATGCATAATTGATTTATAACACACAAACTAAATAAAACCTAAAAGAGGGACACTGATTAGTGAATTCGATCAAAGATAGCAAAATTCACAAAAACATAAAAAGTGTTAGCATTTCCTAATCTTCCAAGGTAGACAACAATTGAAGTAAACTAGCACGAGGTCTACAAATGGCAATCAAGTGTTGTCTCTTGGCCAAAGTAACGGCACTCTCATCCTCCTCCATATCCACAACTCCTCCTCCCTCCACACTCTCCCATTCAAAACATTGTATACACATTCCAAGCACCAACATAATCATCCCCATCGCCATATTCTCCCCCGGACAAGCCCTCCTCCCCACTCCGAAAGGCACATATTTGTACCCGACATCACGCTCCACCTCAAACCTCTCGGGCCTAAAAACATGTGGCTCGTCCCACAAGCTCGGGTCTTGGTGTAGGGCCCACGCGTTGACGATTAGCACGGTGCCCTTCGGGATGTGGTATCCTGACACGGTTGTGTCGGTGGAGGAGAAGTGTGGGACGAGAATGGAAGGGTGGTTGATGAGGAGGGACATCGCCCACTCCATGGTGCCGCTTGAGGTGTCGGTTCCTGCTGCTAACATAACCTAAGAAAGGTTTGACAAGAGATGTTGACATAGATCTTATCATAATATATATAATTTTTGGGGTGGTTGAAAAATATTCACACAAGATATTCAACAAGATATTCATGAATTTATTCATCTTGGATTAGACTTCTACATGGCCCACCGAAAAAAATCTCAATATTAAAGCCCACTTAAATTTTTTCTCACTCACCGAAAAAAATACAATATTGAAACAAATATTGTTTTTTATATTTGGAAAATATCAAAACTAAAAGATATAACCAAATTTAAAAGATAAAATATAAAATATAAAAATTGGAAGAAAAAAAATTGAATACATAGAAAAGTGATATTAATTGATAGAATATTTATCAAAAGTAAATATATTATGTTCAACTAAATTTGATCCTAAATGGTGTACGTTCATCTCTTATAATTTTTGTTTTCAGTACTGATATTCACATAATATTTTATGTATATCCTAATCATATCATATCATCATAATCATAATCATATATATATAATTTTTGGGGGTGGTTGAAAAATATTCACACAAGATATTCATGAAGATATTCATGAATATATTCATCTTGGGTTGGGCTTTTGCTTGACTCGCCGGAAAAAAAAGTCCATTACTTAAATTCATATTTTAAAAAAAAAATTCAATTATATTTTTCAAACAAATCTATTTTTATTAAATAAAAGATTATCTTTTAAGAAATTATTTCACCTATATTTTTCAAACAAATCTATTATTATTAAATAAAAGATTATTTTTTAAGAAACTACATCAATCTATTTCCTAATATAGATTTTATCTTTTATTAATTTAAAAACGAAATTATTTTTTATAAGGAATATATAATTGAAAAAATATTTTTGTGCTTAGTATTTTAAGAAACTATTTCACTTATATTTTTCAAACAAATATATTGTTATTAAATAAAATATTTTCTTTTAAGAAATTACATCAATCTATTTCCTAATAAAGATTTTATCTTTTATTAATGTAAAAACGAAATTATTTTTTATAAGGAATATATAATTGAAAAAATATTTTTGTGCTTAGTATTTTATAAATGTATTAAATTCATAAACGTAATATTCATCATAAAATGGGAAAAATATGTTATTAAAGATATTTGTATATTATATATTCACAAAGATATTCATCAATATATTCACAAAGTTGTTCATCAATATATTCATCTTGGGTTTAGCTTTTGCTTGTCCCAACGAGAAAAAGTCCAATATTTGAAAATAAATATTTCTTTTTATAATTGAAAAATATCAAACTTATAAGATATACTGAAAAATATTTTTGTTGAAAAAAGATAATAAAATATATTAGGTATAATTTTTTTTACACTACATAGATTGTCAGTTGATAGTTGGAGATTACACTACATCTTTGCAATAACATACTTAAATTATATTGAATTTGATAAAATAATATTTTTTATACCGTTATATTGTACAGTATGTTACTATATCTTTTGTTCATGAGATTTATATTCTCTAGAGATATTATCAAATAAAAATCTTATCAAAAAGGGAAAAAGTTTATTCTTTATTAGCCTACTAAAAAAATTCAATATTAAATACATATATATTTTTTAGTTAGACATATTAAAAGTTAAATAAACAATCTTATCCTGTAAAACAATATATTCACAAATCATTTCTCATTATATTCATCTTGAGTTGGACTTTGGCTTTTGGGCTTTTGAGAAAGCTTGAAATTTACGAGTATCTACTTACTTTGAGATTGAGAAGAGAAAGCTTGGAATTCAAAGTTAGCGATTTTGGATAAAATTTATCTCTTCTTTTTTTGTGAAGGAAAATAATATATCTCTTACAATTAATTATCTTCTACTGCAATCTTTTACGTAACTTGAATAAATAACCAATATGTAACAACTAACTACCCTTTAAAAGATAACATTCTATCTCCAAGCGAATAGTATAAATCAACTCTTGAATTAACAAGATTTAAAATTTAATAATAAAAAGATAAAATACTCTATAATGACAAAAGATATCAAATCATGTCATAATCTTGTCATAATATATATAATTTTTGGGGGTGGTTGAAAAATATTCACACGAGATATTCATGAATATATTCATCATGGGTTGGGCTTTTGCTTGGCCCACCGGAAAAAAGTCCATTATTAAAGTTCATATTTTTTTAAAAACAATTCCACCTATATTTTTCAAACAAATCTATTATTATTGAATAAAAGATTATCTTTTAAGAAACTATTCCACATATATTTCTCAAACAAATCTATTATTATAAAATAAAAGATTATCTTTTAAGAAATTACATCAATCTATTTCCTAATAAAGATTTTAAATTTTATTAATTTAAAAACGAAATTATTTTTATGAGGATTATATAATTGAAAAAATATTTTTGTGCTTAGTATTTTATAAAAGTATTAATTTTATAAACGAAATATTCATCATAAAATGGGAAAAATATGTTATTAAAGATATTTGTATATTATATATTTACAAAGATATTCATCAATATATTCACAAAGTTGTTTATCAATATATTCATCTTAGGTTGACTTTTGCTTGCCTCAATGAGAAAAACGTCCAATATTAAAAAGCAAATATTTCTTTTTATAATTGGAAAAATATCAAACCTATAAGATAGACTTCAAAATATTTTAGTTGAAAAAAGATAATAAAATATATTAGGTATAATATTTTTTACACTTCATAGATTGTCAGTTTATAGTTGGAGATTACACTACATCTTTGCAATAACATACTTAAGTTATATTAAATTTGATAAAATAATATTTTTTATACTGTTATATTGTACAGTATGTTACTATATCCTTTGTTCATGAATTTTATATTCTCTAGAGATATTATCAAATAAAAATCTTATCAAAAAGGAATTTTTTTTATTCTTTATTAGCCTACTAAAAAAATTCAATATTAAATACATACACATTTTTTAGTTAGATAGATTAAAGGTTAAATAAACAATCTTATCCTATCATCTTAAGTTGAGCTTTTGTTTGGCCCAAGGAAAAAAAGTCCAATATTAAAAAGCAAATATTTCTTTTTATAATTGGAAAAATATCAAACCTATAAGATATACTGAAAAATGTTTTAGTTGAAAAAAGATAATAAAATATATTAGGTATAATATATTTTACACTACATAGATTGTCAGTTTGTAGTTGGAGATTACACTACATCTTTGCAATAACATAATTAAGTTATATTAAATTTGATAAAATAATATTTTTTATACCGTTATATTGTACAGTATATTACTATATCCTTTGTTCATGAATTTTATATTCTCTAGAGATATTATCAAATAAAAATCTTATCCAAAAGGAAATTTTTTTATTCTTTATTAGCCTTCTAAAAAATTCAATATTTATTGAATACACATTTTTTAGTTAGACAGATTTGAAGTTAAATAAACAATCTTATCCTATAAAACAATATATTTTAAAAAGGAAAAAAATAATTCCATCATTTATAAATATCCTATAAATTCATATCCCATGATACACTCAAATGACAATCAAATAATCTTCTACATGCATATAAAAAAACATATTATCATGATCATCATAATATATCATCATATAATAATATATAATTTTTGGATAGGAGAAAAATATTGACACTGTATCGTTATGCTTACTAGGCCTATTACCAATATATTCACAACGACCTTCATTAATATATTCATTATAATTTTAGAGCATTTGCTAAGCCTACTGAAAAAAGCTTCATATTTTTATATAATAAAAACTTATTTTTATATCAGTTTTCTGAAAAGTTGTATAAAATATACAAAATTCATTTTTGGATTAAAAAGACTATGTTAATATATCATATAACCATACATTAATATACAATATACAACATACATTTTGATATTATTAAAGTTGAATGAAATATATCATAATCCTATCCTAATATATATAATTTTTTGGGGTGGTTGAAAAATATTCAACAGGATATTCATGAATATATTCATTTTTTGTTGGGCTTTTGCTTGGGCCACCGGAAAAAAAAACCCAATATTTTTTGCTTGCGCCACCGAAAAAAAGTAAATTACTGAAAAAATGATAAAAGTTACAATTCAAGATATATGATAAAATATAAATCTTATATTAAAGGATATTGACACCACGATACATCTAAAGAAATATGCTCACCTATTAAAGATATATATATATATATAAAGATATTATTTACGATATAAATCTTATTATTTTAAGTATCCTTTGAATATAATTTACATTCTCTTTGCTCTTAAGGATAAAATATCTCCAGTTATTAAAGGATATTGTAAGGATTTTAATATCCGAATAATAAGATTCATCTTGGACTGGGCTTTTACTTGGACCACCGAAATAAAAATTTAATATTAAAGTTTACATTTTTTTAAAAGAAATTTCCACATATATTTTTCAAACAAATCTATTACTATTAAATTAAAGATTATCTTTTAAAAAATTACATCAATCTATTTTCTAATAAAGATTTTATCTTTTAGTAAGTTAAAAACGAAATTATATTTTATAAGGATTATATAATTGAAAAAAAAAATTGGGGGTGGTTGAAAAATATTCACACAAGATATAAAAAAAAGAAATTTCCATATATATTTGTCAAGCAAATCTATTACTATTAAATCAAAGATTATCTTTTAAGAAACTATATTAATCTATTTCTTAATAAAGATTTTATCTTTTACTAAATTAAAAACGAAATTGCATTTTTATAAAGATTATATAATTGAAAAAATATTTTTGGGGGTGGTTGAAAAATATTCACACAAGATATTTTAAAAAGAAATTTCCACATATATTTTTAAAACAAATCTATTACTATTAAATTTAAGATTATCTTTTAAGAAACTACATCAATCTATTTCCTAATAACGATTTTTCTTATAGTAAGTTAAAAAACGAAATTATATTTTATAAGGATTATATAATTGAAAAATATTTTTGGGGGTGGTTGAAAAATATTCATACAATATATTTTAAAAAGAATTTTCCACATATATTTTTCAAACAAACTTTTCCTATTAAATTAAAGATTATTTTTTAAGAAACTACATCAATCTATTTTCTAATAAACATTTTATCTTTTAGTAAGTTAAAAACGAAATTATATTTTATAAGGATTCTATAATTGAAAAAATATTTTTGGGGGTGGTTGAAAAATATTCACACAAGATATTTTAAAAAGAAATTTCCACATATATATTTCAAACAAATCTATTACTATTAAATTAAAGATTATCTTTTAAAAAACTACATCAATCTATTTCCTAATAAAGATTTTATCTTTTAGTAAGTTAAAAACAAAATTATATTTTATAAGGATTATATAATTGAAAAACTATTTTTGGTGGTGGTTGAAAAATATTCACACAAGATATTTTAAAAAGAAATTTCCGTATATATTCTTCAATCAAATCTATTACTATTAAATTAAAGATTATATTTTAAGAAACTACATCAATTTATTTCCTAATAAAGATATTATTTTTTACTAAGTTAAAAATGAAATTATATTTTATAAGGATTATAGAATTCAAAAAATATTTTTGGGGGTGGTTGAAAAATATTCATACTAGAAAATCAAAAAGATATTCATGAATATATATTCATCTTGGATTGGGTCTTGCTTGAGCCATAAAAAAAAGGTTCAATCAAAAAAAAAAATATTGCCTTTTATAATTGGAAAATATCAAAACTAAAGGATATAATAAAAAAAATAACGATAAATCAAATTAAGAAAAAAGATTTTTTTGAACATGATAAATCATATTTTAATATAAATAATTTTATTTAAGGCTCATATAATTGAAATAATAAAAATTTCATAAATTATTTTACTAAATAAAAGAATTTTAATTTTTTAAGGGTCATATAATTGAAAATAATATCAAATATATGCATAAATAAAATTTTCTTTAGATAAAATGTATTCTAAACAAAATAAGCCAACATAAATCATATCAACTTATTAAAATTACGGGTTAAGATAGAAAAAATGATTTATAAAATGTATAAGTAACATGTTTTCTTAATAAATAAGAAAGAAGAAGATATATTTGACAAACTCTTTTTTAAATCTTAACCTATTCATTTTTCGGTCACATTTTTTCACCTCTTATTTGATGAAGGGAAATTATATTTGGAAAACGGGTCAAATGTGTCGGGTTTGGGTTCGGATGGAAAACGGGTTTGGACTAAGCGAGTCGACCATTGTCCATTGGTCGAGTTCGGGTCGGGTCCCAGTGGGTTTCAAATGTTCGATATTTTTATTGTAATGAAGAAAATAAAATTTAAATTATATTTTTGTTTATTCAGAATGAAAATATGTGAAAAGTGGGTCCCTCAACGAGTTTTGAGAAGTACGGATCAGTTCAGATTTGACCCAAACAGCTTCATTGTTTGGTAAGCTTTTGACAAGTCTACTTAAGATATAATAACACATAAATTCAATATTTCAATATGACTATTTGATATGTTTCCCCGTGCTAGAAATATCTATAATGACAAAGAACTTCATCAGTAAATATTTGACGCTAAAAAAAATTAATTTTTATAAATTTCAATATTTCTCCTTTGGTAAAATAAAATTACATGATTATTATATCATTTGACAATAAATATTAAAATATCATAAAATTGGACAGGTAAGTCCATTTCTTGATGACTTACGAAAGATATTCTTTAGGAGTAACCTAAATTTACATAATACAATACGAAAAAACAAATCTCAATTTTTACTTTAGATAAAATTAATCTCAATTTTTAAATCAATAAAAAAAATTAAGAACCCCAACTTAAAATTTATAAACAAAAAACAACCAAATTACAATTTCAATTAAATATTTTTTAAATTCGAAGATGAATGTTTTGCAAAGTACATAAAACTATTATTATGTGTCATGTTGTTATTGAATTTTCTTAATTTTTTAATGAAAAAAGTTGTTTGATCTACAATTTGGTGTTCTGGTAAAAGTTGAAAATATTTTAATTAGTTTTTCCTAAACAATTAAAGTTTAAGCCTATATTTTTCTCGTATCGTGTATGCATTTAGTATGTTTATGTACTTTATTTTTAAATTTTTCAGATTATATTTAATTCTGTTAAAATATAACAAAATAGTTGAACACAATAATAGATTTAAAAATTATTATACGGATTCAAAGTAAAATGTAAATGAAACATACGGGACAATATTACACATTTTAATTCTATTATAGAGTATTAAATTTTTATTTATTAAAATTCATTTGGCCCGTGCGTAGCACGGGCACGAGGGACTAGTATATATAATTTTTGGGGTGGTTGAAAAATATTCACATATGATAATCACAAAGATATTCAAAAAATATATTCATCTTGTGTTGGGTTTTTGCTTGGGCCACCGGAATAAAAGTCTAATATTAAAGTTTACATTTTTCTAAATGAAATTTCCACATATATTTTTCAAACAAATCTATTACTATAAAATTAAAGATTATCTTTTAAGAAACTACATCAATCTATTTTCGAATAAAGATTTTATCTTTTAATAGGTTAAAAACGAAATAATATTTTATAAGGATTATATAATTGAAAAAAATATTTTTGGAGTGGTTGAAAAATATTCACACAAGATATTTTAAAAAGAAATTTCCACATATATTTTTCAAACAAATCTATTACTATTAAATTAAAGATTATCCTTTAAGAAACTACATCAATCTATTTCCTAATAAAGATTTTATATTTTACTAAGTTAAAAACGAAATTATATTTTATAAGAATTATATAATTGAAAAAATATTTTTTGGGGTGGTTGAAAAATATTCACACAAAATATTTTTAAAAAGAAATTTCCACATATATTTTTCAAACAAATCTATTACTATTAAATTAAAGATTATCTTTTAAGAAACTACATCAATCTATTTCCTAATAAATATTTTATCCAATAGGTTAAAAATGAAATTATATTTTATAAGGATTATATAATTGAAAAAATATATTTGGGGGCGGTTGAAAAATATTCACAAAAGATATTTTAAAAAGAAATTTCCACATATATTTTTCAAACAAATCTATTAATATAAAATTAAAGATGATCTTTTACGAAACTACATCTATCTATTTCCTAATAAAGATTTTATCTTTTGTTAAGTTAAAAACGAAATTATATTTTATAAGGATTATATAATTGAAAAAATATTTTTGGGGGTGGCCGAAAAATATTCACACAAGATATTTTAAAAAGAAATTTCCACATATAATTTTCATACAAATCTATTACTATTAAATTTAAGAAACTACGTCAATCTATTTTCTAATAAAGATTTTATTTTTTAATAAGTTAAAAACGAAATTATATTTTATAAGGATTATATAATTGAAAAAATATTTTTGAGGTTGGTTGAAAAATATTCCCACAAGATATTTCAAAAAGAAATTTCCACATATATTTTTCAAACAAATCTATTACTATTAAATTAAAGATTATACTTTAAGAAACTACATCAATCTATTTCCTAATAAAGATTTTATATTTTACTAAGTTAAAAACGAAATTATATTTTATAAGAATTATATAATTGAAAAAATATTTTTGGGGGTGGTTGAAAAATATTCACACAAAATATTTTAAAAAGAAATTTCCACATATATTTTTCAAACAAATCTATTACTATTAAATTAAAGATTATCTTTTAAGAAACTACATCAATCTATTTCCTAATAAATATTTTATCCAATAGGTTAAAAATGAAATTATATTTTATAAGGATTATATAATTGAAAAAATATATTTGGGGGCGGTTGAAAAATATTCACAAAAGATATTTTAAAAAGAAATTTCCACATATATTTTTCAAAGAAATCTATTAATATAAAATTAAAGATTATCTTTTACGAAACTACATCTATCTATTTCCTAATAAAGATTTTATCTTTTGTTAAGTTAAAAACGAAATTATATTTTATAAGAATTATATAATTGAAACTACATCTATCTATTTCCTTTTATAATGGAAAATATTAAAACTAAAGGATATAAAATAAAAAAATAACGATAAATCAAATTAAGAAAAATGATATTTTGTGAACATAATAAATCATATTTTAATATAAATAATTTTTTTAAGGCTCATATAATTGATATTAACAATTTTTTTCAGGGTCATATAATTGGAAATAATATCAAATACATGCATAAATAAAAATTTCTTTACATAAAATGTATTATAAATAAAATAAGCAAACATAAATCATATCAACTTATTAAAATTACGGGTTAAAATAGAAAAATGATTTATAAAATGTATAAGTAACATGTTTTTTGAATAAATAAAGAAGAAGAAGATATATTTAGCTAACACTTCTTAAATATTAACCTCTTCATTTTTCTATCACATTTTTTCACCTCTTATTTGATAAAGGGAAATTAGATCTGGTAAACGGGTCGGGTTTGAGTTCGGATGGAAAACGGGTTTGGGTTAAGCGGGTCGACCATCGGTCGAGTTCGGGTCGTGTCAACCCAGTGGGTTTCAAATGATCGATATTTTTATTTTAGAAAAGAAAATAAAATTTAAACAATATTTTTATAATAAAATATTATTATATTATTATTATTTAATAAAATTCATTATTATTTTTAATTTAAATGAAATAAAATATGTGAAAAGTGGGTCCCTCGACGAGTTTCGAGAAGTACAGATCTATTCAGGTTTGACCCAAACGACTTCATTGTTTGGTAAGCTTTTGACAAGTCTACTTAGGATATAATAACATATAAATTCAATATTTTAATATAACTATTTGATCTGTTTTCCCGTGCTAGAAATATCTATAATGATAAAGAACTTCATCAGTAAATTATATGATTATTATATCATTAGACAATCCTACAAAGGTGTTCTTTAGTAATAACCTAAATTTACATAATACAATACGAAAATAAAAAAAATCTCAATTTTTACTTTAGATAAAATTCATCTCAAATTTTGAATCAATAAAAAATTAAGAACCCCAATTTAAAATTTATAAACCAAAAACAACAAAATTATCATTTCAATTAAATATTTTCTAAATTCGAAGATAAATGTTTTTCAACGTAAATAAAACTATTTTTAGGTGTCATGTTGTTATTGAATTTTCATAATTTTTAGTAAAAAAAGTTGTTTGATCTACATTTTAATCTTCTCGTAAAAGTTGAAAATATTTTAATTAGTTGTTCCTAAACAATTAAAGTTTAAGCTTTTATTTTCCCCGTGTCGTGTATGCATTTAATATGTTTATGTACTTTATTATTTAATTTTTCAAATTATATTTAATTCTTTTAAATATATAACAAAATAGTTGAACACAATAATAGATTTAAAAATTATTATCCGGATTCAAAGTAAAATATAAGTTAAACATACGGGACAATATTACACATTCTAATTCATATTTATAGAGTACTAAATTTTTATTTATTATAATTCATTTAGCCCGTGCGTAGCACGGGCAGGAGGGACTAGTCTATATAAAAGTTGGATGTCCATTGTCAAAATTGAATGAAATTGGTACCAATTTAATGCATTACTCATTTCTTAATCACCTCCTATTGAACTTTTGGACATGTATTTAAATATCTTTCTTATATCTCTATGTTATATTTATTTATAGTCTACTTGATTAAGTCACAAATTAAATTAATGTGTGAGCTTCTCTTATGACAATGCAAACTTATTTTAATATTATGTTTTAAAACTACTTCAAACATAAATATAAGAAAATAAAAAATACTTATATTTACAAATATTAATAAATTTGATAATAACAACATATTAACAAATAATGTATAACTATATTAAATCAAATACGAAAATCCGTAATTTTTTGCGCGAGACCCGTATCTAAGTATACTAAGAAGCTATATGCATAATACTAAGCAATATGTGAGCATTTATTCTTAGACATGTTTTCATTTGATAGAAAAAGACATTCATTTCGTGCATTTTTCACTATTTAGCTTTTTTTAAGTGTTTCGGCTCTTTTAATTGTTGGGAGCTCCTTTCTTTTCACACGAGATAATATTGGAACACAAATACCAGTATTTTCATATATACGTGTTTAATAAAAAACAAATTCAAAATGCATGAGAAAACCCAACGTCAGAACACTAGATAGTTAAGATTGAGGTGTCACCAATATTTCTTGTTTTTACACTGAAATAAAAACGCTATCACGTATCGTTTAACTTTTAATTTGAAAAAAAATTGATTTTATACCACTGTTCTGAAAATTTCCGTGTATAAAGTAGTAAAACACAACAACGTAGCGTTTTAAAATCAAATTTATAATCGGGATTTCAAACAGTTCACGATCTTTATAACCCGGAGTTTTCAAAACCGAGGTAAAAAATATACCTTATAACCTAAATTTCACGAAACCATGATATAAAGTCATTTATTAAAACACTACGCCGTGCCGTGCTCGAAAATTTATCCCCCTAAGGTTTTGTAATGAGCCTTTGATCTCCTTGTTTTTAGTTGTTTCCACTAATCTTGTCAATTACCGTCATAGTCATACGACTGTATAGAAAACATCGCACGTCAAAATTAAAACTTTATAATATATCTGCATATGTGAACTAATACGGACACGTATCAGCCGCCCACGAACTTTATAACCTAACTCCACTTAAAAAACTATAACAAAAATGGACCCAAAAGAACATAATAAGAAGAAAAAACTTACCACTAAATCATTGGTATAGTACTCCGGCTCCACCTTCTGCAACGCCAACAACTCCTCCACCATGGTCTTCCTCTTTCCGTCGACATTCTCCGCCTTTCCCGCCTCCTCCAACCAATAATATATGGACTCTTTCCATATTTTATGGGATAAGGTTGTAGACATGTACAATCATCTGATGATTAAACTATGCCTAAAACTTGGGCTCGTAACTGGTCTTGGACTTCAAAACTTGGGCTTTTGAGCTTTGTAGTCTGATTGCTCTCATGGCTCGAGTTAAAAACTCCATAATAGTATCTTCATCCAGTTTGAACTTTCTAATATTCTTACAACAGTTATACAGTGATGAGTCAGCTCAAGCCCTCTGTTTCATGGAGTAATATCTTTTTGGTACTTGTATCTTTTATTTTGGCTAGTCGACGTATGGGGTTATTAATTAGACTAGAACAAGAAGACTGAAAACACTAACACTGCCATTTCACATGTGCATATGTAGACTGAATTTTCATTTCTTAGTACTTTGACCAATTTTTGGGGATCTTATTGGCTAGTGATCCTTCCTATTGTGGGGACTGCTTGAAGTTTAGACCATTTTTAACCATTAAACTCTTAATGTAGAAAAAATGAATAATTCGTGTTTACATATTTAATGTTTATATTCTGGATAGTAATGTTCATAATCTGAGCGATTAAATTTTTTGAACGTTTTTAGTGAGGGACGTGATGACATTACTTATAATTACTGTGAACTTTGATTATTATTTTTCTCAAAAAGATCTCAAAAAATTTCATCGTCCATATTATGAATATTACCGTCCAAATTATGAACAATAGCTTGTTATTTATGAACGGCAAAAACTTTGTTTTTTCTACTTTTAAGCTTTATTCTCACCCGAACTTTTCTCCAACTATTCAAATTTCATATTGTATCTTATTATATTGCATTCTCTTTCTTCTTATATGTTACTTATATCTCACAATCATTGACATCATCATATGAAATCATATAAAAATATAAATTTAAATATTTAACATAGTCAATACGATGTCAACATGTAGATATTACATATTATTTTCAAAGAATAATTTATAGATTTATTTTTAATAATGAGTAATAAGGTTTAGAAATTTAAAATTGAACACCCAAGACACTTCTATTTTTTCTTTGCTCCATGTGTCCCAAAGTAAAGAAAGAGTTTCGATTTTATCAGCCAAAATTTGAAGCACATGAAACTCAAATATAATTGTTGTTCTACTCCGTATATTAAGGCATCTCCAATGGCCTGCTAAATTTAGCAAGCCAAGTAGGATTATAGCAAGTTTAAATGACACATTATAGCAAATGTTATTTTAGCAAACAAGTGTAACACCAACAACAATTGCTATAATTTTGTCATTTTCAAGTGTAACACCAATTTCTACCTCTTTCAATTTTCAATTTATTAAAGAAGTATCATTTATTTAGTGGACCACACACACTTGACTTGCTATTTGGATTGCCAAATTTAGCAATCAAGATGGAGAAATAAAGCATCTCTAAAAGAATATTCTTATTATTTGTCACTAAATTCAGACCCCCGCGCGTAGCGCGGGGCAATTACGGATTTTCGTATACGGTATAATGTTGTAAATAGGCGGTTTAGGGTGTAGATAGGCGGCGAACGACAGTGGAGATGAAGAGAAGACGAAGATCTTCAGACGAAGGAGGATGACTATGAACGACCTTTTTCTTTAATTTTTTTCTTTTCATTTATTTTAATAAAAATATGACACGTATACGAAACAACAATTATGTATGTGGCTAAATTACATCTTCTCACCTCACAATCTCACCAATTCGATATAGATATATTTTGTTACACTAATTTTTATTAATAAATACTAACAATTTTTTAGTGTTTAAAATTTATTAATTTACTGTATTCATTAACTATATTTGATATTATGGAGTTGAAGAATGTGAAGAAATGTAGATATTAATTGTATTAGTTGCAACTAAGAGAAGATGAAGGGTTTTGATTAAAATTCATGAATGAGAATGAATTAGTCCATACATTGAATAGGTACGAGTTATATAACGGTTCTGCATTCAAGAAACATTATTTTGGAATTCAATTCAATATATATACAAATTATGGGTCGATATAGCCTATAAGTCATAGGGGAAATAGTCAAGATAGAGGGGAATATGAAGCAGAGAATGAACCAAAGCATCTATTTTGTGATGTAGATCACGCTTAAACAACATAAATGAAATAGTAGTATGTTCTTCAGTTCTTGTTTAGAATCTCTCTACCATCCAAAATTAAATTGTCTTCTCATTAGTAGAAAGTTGTTTAGAATCTCTCTACCATCCAAAATTAAATTGTCTTCTCATTAGTAGAAAGTTGTTTAGAATCTCTCTACCATCCAAAATTAAATTGTCTTCTCATTAGTAGAAAGAAGAAACACTCCATTATTGGTTGTTTGGCACCAGAATAAACTATGTTAGTACAATAGATAAAATATCATAATTTCCTAGTTACATCTCCTACATCCAGCAAGTAAAAATAGATACAGTATATGTATTTGGACTAAAACTTCTACACCATGGACATTTTATCAGTCTTGTACTTGATCTCAAAGGATACATTTGAAATAAAAAGTCATCTTTCTACAACCTATTACGTGGAAACTTTATATTCATCATCCATACGAAATATTGGGGGAACAAAATCTAGAAAGGGAGAACCAACAAATTAGAGGGAAATAAAATCTAGAAAAGGTTAATAGAGGATTGAAAAAAGAGAAAATCCTCCTCAGATCAAAATGTCTGTAGTTGTCAAATATGAAGAGAAAAATAAAAATGGCATTTTGTACATGCTCTAGCAAACTCCTGGAAGATTTAAAAGCTTAACAATGTCATCTGGGTACACGGGTGATTATATATTGCCCCTTCTCCAGATCGTATATTGTCTTTAGCAGCGGTTTTCGCAATTTCATTACAAAGAATGCAGCCAGCAACACACCAATTAATAGTATGCAAACATGAAGAAGTATCTCACTGCCTCGTTCCCAACAATTCGATCCTAAAATTCTTCTTCAGCCCTCAACTTTTCAAGGGATTCTTCTGTTGTCAAGAGGTGGATGAATACTCCAAAAGTCCAGTCAATTGGGATGCTAGTAGCGTCACTTTTCAACTTAACCCTAGTAACAAAGATGTTTGTAAGCTCTCAACTTTATAAAAAGTAATTTGAAGGGCAAAAAGGAAGAGAAAAAGAAATCTGAGGTTGGTGCAAAGAGAAAATGTGTACCACTTGTTTTCAAAAGAAATTCCAAGATTATCGTGTAACAGAGCGATTGTGTAAGCATGGGAGAAGCAGTATCTGGACAAATCCACATCATCAACGTCTTGGTGCTCAGATTTTAGACTATCCCAACTATCTTCACAGTAATGTTGTCCTCCAATTCTGATAATGAACCCCTTGGATGAGATCCGAGGAACTGCAAGGATGAGAAGATATGTATGAGATCATTTATAACTTATCTGCAAATTGGTGGATACTTCAGCTTCCAATAAAATTTTAAACAATTCATGTATAGTTGAGGAAAATGCAATATTACATTCATTCTGATCTTCTTGGAGTGACAGTTGTAATACAAACTGAAGATCGGAGTTTCTGGCAGATTTTTGCCAAACTCTGACTTCTCAACAAAACCAACCCATTCTTAGACGTCAAGGTGAATACGAATCAGATAATCTCACCCACTCAACAAAACATGTTTGTTCTTGCAGAACCATAAAATCTCAAAACACTGACAGGTGATTCCTAATTACTTAACAATAATATGCAGAATGCGCAACAATCCAAACTCTGAGATAGCCAATGGAGTCATTTGACTTCACTACATGTATTCCTCCATGAACTATCCTCTGAATTCTCCATTTCAGATCTTCTTCCCTTGCTATCTTCACTGCACGCTAGTATCTCGCGTGCAAGGAAACAATCTGCAAATCAAATTCCAGGATTAAATTTTGTAAAAATTGTCCAAATTCTTGAAAATACAAAACAGATCTACCAATTATGCGTTACAAACCATATTTCATGACATTAAGATTTGGGGTACGAAAAAAACGAAATTTAAAGCTTTCTCTGAACTAAGTATTGAAAACTGGACCCTAAATCCACCGATTTTCTGATCTAAAAGGCAAGAGAATTCCAAACTCCATGATTTGGTATTAATGATTGCCAAGCTTCGAGATTTTATCTAGAAAAATTATAGTCAAACTTTATGGTTTCACAAAATTTCATTGGAGCTCTATATTTTGTGTTCAACAATAAGACTCAATTTGTAATGCAAAATCAAAACTTGCATTTTTAAGAACAAAACCAAGTCCTCAGGGTAACTCAACGTGCAAAAAAGTGCTTGGACCATACATGTTTGACAAACCATGCCTTTGTTCCTAAGTGCCCTAGTCTCATCCAATCAGCAACAATCAGAAAATCGAACTCATCAATTCATGAAAATCGAACTCAGCTCAATGTCCCACACAATGTCTAGTAATTCACCAATTCATGAAAATCAGAAAAGCGAACCCTAAACCAATTCACCAACTCAATGTCTCTAGCAAATCAGAAAATCAAAACAGTGATTGCTCGTCTAAACACCAACAATGTCATTCTAATCCAGTAAAAACACCAACTCAATGTCATTCTAATCGAAATCATGACTCATCTGAGAAAGACGTTGCCTGAGAAGAAGGATGAAAGAGAGTCGGGAGACTGCCTGACGTCGCTCGGGGACAACGATAGTACTCTACTGCGACTTCGATCGTCTTGCAGAGCTCACTTCTGGCGGGAGGGAAGAGAGGTGAGATGTGAAATGGAGGTTGGCTGGCTGTGGGTAGGTTTAGAATTTAGGGGCGGAAGAGGAAAAGGAACGTATGTGTAACCGATATGCAACATTAAATCAGTAATAATGCAAATTAAGTCTGGCCCGAATTTTTAATTGTTGGCCCGTATACAGGAGAAATTGTCAAACAGAAGTAAATGGGGGAAAGAAGCGGGTGAAGAGACCAGACTGAACTTATGAGCCCATTACCATTATCAGACCCGGAATTGAATGTTTGAGCCCGGTATAATTTACCATTACTTTTGCAAACTCATGGATTATTATATAGATATAGATTTTAGCTTGTTGTTGGTGTTTGATTTTTGATATAAATTTGCTATCTACATTTATAGCAAGTCATTAGAGATGTCCTTAGACCGTTCACATATGTGAGTTTGTGCAAAGGAGAGAGAAAATAGAGTTGATGCTATGTCTTATCAACTTGTCCTATACCATCAAAAGTAATGGATCTCCAAACAACAAAAATCTTGATCAAATAAGTTTTGTCTAAGGAAGCCAATATCACCACCTTTCTTAGAAAGATATTTTAGCAGAACTTTGATTGAACAATAAATCCCACCTCCATTTGTCACTTCCATTTCCATGGTCCACATCTGCCTCTCAACTCTCAACAAATTTTGTCAAATTATGTCATTACTTCACTATAATCACACACACAAAAAAAAAAAAAGAACTTCACATTCAGAATTAGGTTATGATCTTACAGTTTGTATGTTGTTATGATTCTTAGTTTAGACAAATCCCATCATACTTTCTCATTCAGAATTAGGTTATGATCTTACAGTTTGTATGTTGTTATGTTCTTAGTTTAGACAAATCCCATCATACTTTCTTGCCTACTAGATTTAACAATCTCCGAATTCTTTTCTGATGTTACTGTAGAAGGGAGGAAAGTTCCGGTGCAAATAACTTTTAACGTAGGAAAAACGAACAGATCGCGTTTACAGATTAATGTTCAATTCTGGATGATAATGTTCATAATCTGGACCATAATTTTTTTTGAACGTTTTCAGTGAGAGACACGGTGATATATTTGTAATTACTGCAAACTTTTTTTTCTCAAAACAACCTCAAAACATTTTATCGCTCAGATTATAAACATTACTGTTTAAATTATGAGCATTAACTTATTATATGTGAAAGCGAAAAACTTCTTCTTTTCTACGTTAAACCTTGTTCTCACCGGAACTTTTCTTTAGATGAGGTAGTCATTTTCTTTTCTTTTCTTTGTTCCTTTGCCTAGTTCGATTGAGCGTCATGATATTATTGGCACACTTACCCTTTCTAATATCAGTTTCTCTGTACACTCTTCCAATAGAAATTAAATTGGAAATCTCTGGATAAAACGCTTAAGGAAAGCTACTAGGGTCATTTTCTTTTTTGATCAAAGAGTGGGGTCTTTTTCTCAATCATACACATGCATAGCAATTAATTTCACTAGAAGTGTCATTTACAATTCTATCCCTTAAGTGGCAAGTGCTTTTGTAGGTCGTATCTATCTTGTCTTATTCAACTAATAAACCCTTCTTCTCTCATTTTTCCTTCTATATATTCTCAAGAAACACATTCTGAAGTGAAGAAGAACCTGAAGAAAAAGAAAGTAGTAATGGATAATATCATGTCCAACAACTATGGTCATAAGCCAATTTTGGCACCAATCAAAGTGTTCACATGCAAATACTGCGGAAGAAAGTTTCTCAACTCAAGAGCATTGGGTGGCCATCAGAATGCACACAAGAAGGAGAGAACAATCTGGATGACGTCCGCCTTGTCGAATCAAAAGTCGATAGGGATCGAAACTCACTCTCTTTTCAAAGAGACGGTGCAAGAGGGATTCAGTACTGGAAAATCTGTACAAAGCTTGAAGAAAATTGAAGATTCATGGAAGAAGCAAAAGTTGAAGGAAATGGCTGATCAAGATTGGCATGGAAGTTTTCATGTAGAGTCATCGGATTCAAATGGACAAGATTCTGGAAAAAATGACGAGCTGGACTTGGATCTTCGTCTTTGATCTTTATGTGTTCTTTATACCCATGTTTAAGTTTCATTTAAGTGTTTCTGTTTTTTATTTAGTAAGGATGACATCTTATGACAATATGTCAAAAGCTTGACTTCATCGTCCATGTTGTAATGCCCTTGTGAATAAAATAAACTTTCAAATTAATTGGCTACTGAATTCAACTTTGTCTTTATAACTGCTAAAAGCATAGCTTATAATGAGAATGCAGTTATGAAAAACAGAAAACATATGCCAATTTCCAAACTCATTTTAGATTAAAAGATTGTATGTGTTGGCTGGTGCATAGGAACTACAAATCCAAGAGTAATGGAACATAACTTCTGTTGCCTCTATCAGAGTAATATCGAGGCTTTTTAGCTTGATAATTGAGAAAATACAGTAAATGCCAGCAAGTTTACTGTACCAACTGGGCCCATAAGTGAAAAATATCAGTTGGTTTGTTTTGGCTCTTCAAAACTTCGAAAGTTTTATTTTTGGCAGATGGAGCAAGTTGATTTTTTCACCTTGGGTATGATTTTGCTGGAAACATTCTCTTGACTTGCTCGGAAAAAACGTTTGTAAATCTGTATTAGGACTTAAAGTAGTTTATAAGATAATTAAAATTATTCTCACGCCATGCGCGAAATTTGCAAAACGTTTTTCATAAAATGTATACAATTTATAAACACAGAGAAATAATATTGGGAAAAGATTCAGGTGAGAATGAATTATTATTGTACGAATGGAAAATTCACATGCACAATCTTCTGTATTCACATGCACATTCTTTTACATTCACATGCATGGGCATGTCTTTAATAATATATATATGAAAAATACATGCACATGTTTGCGTGTAGTGCATGTGAATGTGAAATGATGTGCATGTGAATATAGAAGGTTGTGCATGCGAATGAAAAATTCGTAGATTCGCACCATATTAGTTATTCTCACCAGATCCGAATCGGTGGCTAATTTATAAATCAGAAAATAATTAAGAATGTTGTGGATAAGTTTGGTTTACTTCTTTTGTTAGACTAATCATAGAATTACATAAGACCCTAGCTAGGAAGTTAGTTTGAGATCATAGGTTGAATTTTCTTTTCTTTCCCACCATTCTTAGTATTGTGGTTAATTTGTTTGCCACATAGTCATCCTACAAAAGAAACAATAGCACCACAATAAAGACAACTAGTTTTTGTTGAGTATAGTGTTGTTGCAACTGCTTTAGAGAACAGCTAAATCTCTTCATCCAACCTGGTGTAGGGACATCCAATAGTCCATCCCTAAAGCATGAAAAGGACACTAATTTGTCCACATCTCCAATACATTTTCTCTATGCTTTTCAACTATGTTGATTGATGGTGCCACCACAATTTGAATTTATGATCATGAGGATTTTCCTAGCCCTTCATTTATTTTTATGTTTTGTCACAGTAAATGCAACCCATCATTCTGCTTCATACGGAGTATTAGCTACTAGCTAGCTTCCAAATTTCAAGGTAAGCTAAGCTAACTTGAGTTTCATAACAGCAAATTCAGATTCAGATATGATCCAATGATCCATTTAGTACTGTAACATCAGTAGGAACTTTAGGCTATTTTTCAAACGAATTTTGTACTCTCTTCGTCCCTAAAAGTTCTTCCCATTACAAATAATGACACTATTTACGTATTAATCGAATTTGTTAGATATTTTATGATATATAAGAACAAACATAATGATGTGGGGTCTTGTTTGATTCGTCTCATCGAGAACTTTAAGAATATCAAAATTTTATAATTTTTATTAACGTATATTTAGAGATATTAACGATATAAAACACACATCGATATACGTGTCTAAAGGGGATGAGAAGAACATTTGAGAACGGAGGGAGGGAGTAGCTACTTGAGACTGCAAGGAGAGCACCATAGAACATTTCAGTAAGATAGAGCAAGCTAAGAGCACTAGAAGGAGTAGATAGAGTTTCAGTTAACTTCAGAAATGCAGAAACATAGTACGGAGTACTATTGATGCTTTGATAGTGACCCAAGCTGCTCAAGATATTATACTTCCTCCGTCCCACTATTTCCTTTTTTATTCTGTTTTTGACACTATTCACACATCAAGAAAATCTTCGTAATTTCGGCCAATATATAGATAAAAACATAGTCATGTGTGGTCTTGTTTTATTCGTCTTATCGAGTACTTTAATAATATTCAAATTTTATAATTTTTACTAGTTTATAATTAGAGATATTGATAAAACAAAACGCACATCGGCATACGTGTCCGAGTGAAACAAGAAAGAAATAAAGGTACAGACGGAGTATTATGCCTTAAGTTGATTATCACCCACAAGTCCACAACCAAGTGGAAGTAAAGACTGGAAAAATATTTAATACCGAGTAATTGTTGGGTATTACTCTCTCCGTCCCATATTGATCTTTTCATTTGTTTTTGACACATTTGTCGAGACATAATTTATAACGTTAATATCTCTAATATACGATGATAAAAAATTATAACTTTTTTCATATTGTCAAAGTACTCATTGAGACGAATCGAACGAGATCTCACATGCCTATATTTATTTTTATATATTGGAAGAAAAAACGAAAAGATTCTCTCGATTTGTAAATAGTGTCGAAAAAGCAAATGAGTCTTATATTATGGGACGGGAGTATTAAATTTTTTGTTTTTCTAACCTACTCCCTCCGTCCCCAAATGTTCTTCTCATCTCTTTTAGGCACGTATGTCGATGTGCGTTTTGTATCGTTAATATCTCTAAATATACGTCAATAAAAATTATAAAATTTTGATATTCTTAAAGTTCACGATGAGACGAATCAAACAAGACCCCACATCACTATATTTGTTCTTATATATTGTAAGATATCTAACAAATTCGATTAATACGTGAATAGTGTCAACATTTGGAATGAGAAGAACTTTTGGGGACGGAGGGAGTAAGTGGTTATATCCTACGGAGTACGTTTTAACCGATTTTCTAACTTAAAGCATAGTTTAAGTCTATATCCTTAAAGCATAAGTTAGTAAAAACATCTGTAAATCTTACGGAGTATCAATTTGGGAGTTATATATTTTGTTGTGAGGAATTCATAATTTTTATTTTAGGGTAATAGTTTATTTATGGAAAAAATGATTAAAAATAGTCTTAACTTTCGCTTATGATTTTATGAACCTAAAATAGACTCAAATATTTTTTATAAGATGCCGTCTTGTTATAAAATTACCTTAAATATTAACGGAAAAAATCGTTTGTATTTTTGTTGATGAATTGAAAGTTGAGATTATTTTTTGTCATTTTTCCTTTCTTTATTAAGCAAACTTAACATGAGTTGTTTAGAAAAACTATTTATGAATCGATTTTTCTATGATAAAGGATAAGAAGAGCATAATGGAAAAAATTTGAAGATATTTTGATTTTGAGTTATATTATTTTATTGTGATGGGATTATATTTTTGTCAATAGAGAAACATTTTTCATTAGAAATAAGCTTAACATATACCTTAGAAAAAACAGTTTATCGGTTTCTTAAGGACATACTCGTATGTTAGAAGGATGGATTTTCTAAAATGGAATGTTATAGTTGTTGTTCAGTTTTTTGAAACTACTGTCACTAGAAGATGGATGAACCCATTAAAAAGTTAGGTGAGCATCAAGTACAAACATAAGAGTTTTTACTCGGGCAAAAGAAAGAAGTGGCCACTAGCCAATAATGCTTTAGAATTGATCGAGGGTAAATAGCATTGCTACCCTCTGTCATTATTTTGTTTTATTTTACTAATGACTATGCAAATGGACCCGTTGAATGAACCACTGAAATCGACTTTTACAAATCGATGCAGTAAAAAAAAAAAGGACGACGAGCTGTCTGTTCGGTGAAGAATAAAAAAAATCTAGTCTATTTTTACAAAAAGCTTAAAAACGCTTATTATTTCAATAAGCTAGTTTATTTTTGAGGCAAAATGGGCAAAAGTTAAATTGCCAAACTGAGCCTAGACTTTGTTTTTTACCAAGTGAAAGGACGAATTTTACCATGTAGGGTTAGTTTGAGGAAAGCCAAAGCTTACATGATTCACCATTTTGAGTTGGTTTTTGAGGAAAACAAAAGTTGGAACATGGAGGATCCTATTTTTAGATCTTATTTGTGCAGGCTATAGTAATTAATATCTGGATCCCATCTTCATTTGTCCATTTCAAAATGTATGGTCCAACTTCCAAGTCTCTTCACTGAACACTGCACAAAATTCCAAAAACGTTTCACATCAAGTAAGGTCATACTCATACACAAACCCTTTATAGGACCTTGCTACATATACACGACGTGTAGAAGACAAGATTCTAAACAAACGAAAAACAATAGGATAATAAGCCTTATTGTCCTGTGGAAAATAATAAAATTATAAAATATTTTCAAAGCAAATAATATTAAAATAATAAATTTGCATAGTTCCAATAAATGTCTAATTTAATAATTTTATTTTTCTCTCGTCTCCTTCTTCCGTCTTCCTGTAACTATTTCCTCCTCCTCTAATTTTCTTTCTCTTTCCTCCATCTACCAGTGTGAAATTACTTCTTGGCTATGGAGATGAGAGAGACATGATTTTCTACAAAAGAACCATGAATTGGAATCGGCGCATGTTTAGTTCAAAGAAGAGATTTCAAAGCTTCTACTCTCTAAAACCCTAGCATCGGAAAACGCCGAGAAGAGGATTTCGTGTTCGTCGTTGAAATTGGGTAGTGGAGGCACTGAACACTTGGTTTTATTTGAACGTCTTGCAATCCATGAGGCAAGCCGTGTTCATGTATTAATTCAAATCTAACAACTAACTAAATAATTAATTGATTTTTTTAACAGAGGGAGTCCAAAGAGTACATTAGAAATCACTGCATTTGTAAATACGAATAAATAAATCACTGCATTTAAGTATTATTGTTTTTAACAAATAAAAGTATTAAAATTACGCATGTGTACTTGTATAAGATAGTTGGTTTTATACACAACGTTGTGTATAACTGTATAGGTAGTCTTTTCCCTTCGGTCCGGATCCTCTCGTTAAACTAAGTTTCTTCCCCCTCTGTTGACGGCCATGGCCGCAACTTACCGGCCATCAACTTGCCGATTCGGGAGTCTTCTCGAGCAATTAATGGAAGTGGATTAACACTCCATGGTTTTTCTTAATTCAATTTTCTAGATTTGGGTATTTATCATTTCCACATTTCAAACCCAAATTGCTGTAATTGTTTTATGCTCTTCTTCTCCGATCTCCCGAATTCGTGTTTGATCTGATTCTTCCTCATACCGCCTGAAGATTTACCAAAGTCGCTCTTCCTCACAAAACTTCGTTTTTGTCGCTCAAGTGTATCTCCCAGAAGAAGGCGGGGGAAAATGCACTATAAAGAAAAAGCTGAAGTAGATTTGCTTTGGTTTGAGTCTTTGATGATGTTTAGTTTTAGGTTGGGATATAGAGGAGCTTAAGACAATGGCTAGAGTTTTGATTTGAAAAATATGATTAGTGGGAGGTAGAAGATGAAGGGGTATTTAATAAGTCAATGAAACTAAAAAAAAGCAAATATTTACAGCCGTAAATGTTGAAGATGAAACTTAAATAAACTTAAATATTACACAAGTGGGTTAAATAAAACATTGATACAGTACTTGATATATTGCTCTGAAACAGAGGATCCGGACCGTTTCCCTTTATAGCAAGCATGAGCTTGAGGATGATGTTTCGAAACTTAGTGCATGAAGTTGAGATTACAGTCACTACTATAGACTACTACTCCTGTGTTGTTCAATCTAAGAATATGATCCCTTATAATAATAATTGGTTAATAAATAGAGATGTGATTCTACATAGAGATAAAAAAAAAAAAAAAAAAAAATTATATAGCCGAAAAAGTTTCTTAGTTGAAAACTTGTAGATAACGACTTGGGTTTGTGATTGTACGTAAGAGCTAATTTATCTATTTATGTTGCCAACATTGACGAATTCGTGATCTATTTTCTTACAAATGAAACGGATTGAATGCATAGAAACTTATAGCCACGATCTATTTTCTTACTTCGCGCAGGTAAATCACAGTATTCTGTTTGCGGTTAATCATTAAATAGGCCCTAAATATAAAATGAGTGAACCATAATTCTAAAAACTCGTAAAATGCAAATATAACTATTACAACGGTGGTTACAACCGAAATCAAAAATGAAAAACTCGAGAAGACGTTTGAGTACTGCAATAGGCAAGACATATTTATACCAAAAAAACCCTAAGTAAAATCATCTTTCAATTCAGCAATCAAGTGAGAAGATGAAAGGCTAAAGGGAAGAAGAAGAGTTGAATATCAACGGAAGAAATAAAGCCTAATAGATAAATCAAATTTAACTCAATCACCAAATTAGGCCCGATGGATTAATTACGGTGGCCCGGTACGAATCGACATTACTTTGTCAAATCCATCAATTTTGTCAAATCCATCAATTTTTATATAGATATAGATATAGATATAGATATAGATATATAATATATAGATAAATTAAAATATCTAATTAACCCATATTAATTTCTAACCAAAGAAGGAGGGGCGTCAGGATAAAACGAATGGATTGACGAACAAGATTAGATGAGAATAAGTTTGGAGGTTGTGGTAGAGGAAGGAGACGAAGACGATATGTTCTTAGGTAGTGATGAAATTAGCATTTATAGATAATTAGAATAAAGATTTAAAATATTAGCATTTATTAGGTACAAATTGTCATTACTTCATCAACCCAACAATTTATATATATAGAGAGAGATGTGATTAGCAGCACTACAAAATAATTGAGCTAATGTAACACTAAACATTTTAATGGCATTTTTCAGTGTTACAATAGGTCTTCTAGTGTAATGGTTCATAATCTAATGTAATACCGTTGTTTATTGTAACGCTTTATTAAATAAATCCTAGTGTAACCATTACAATAGGTCAGGTTACACACCGTTGCAGTAGGTGTCTTTGCCCTAAACCTATTGTAATGGTTTAATAATCTAGTATAACAGTCTACTTTATTTAATAAAGCATTACAATAGACAACGGTGTTACATTAGATTATGAACCATTACACTAAAAGACCTATTATAACACCGAAATAAACCATTACATTTTTTTTGTTACATTAGCTCAATTATTTTGTAGTGTAGTTTGTTATGTTAGTCACTGGCGTGATGCCTCTGGATTATCTATGTGTATATATAGCCTAGAGCATGTAAGAGTTTGTTACACTTTTGCATAATCTGTTAATACAAAAGCTCACTTTCATTCCTTTTTCTTTGAGATCCCACTTGACACTCTGGATTATCTATGTGTATATATAGCCTAGAGCATGTAAGAGCTTGTTACACTTTTGCATAATCTGTTAATACAAAAGCTCACTTTCATTCCTTTTTCTTTGAGATCCCACTTGACACTGAGATTTGATATGGCATCAGAGCTCACGGATTCCTCGATCCTAGGTTTACACTGTGATTTGTTGTAATTGATTGCATTTTCGGCGATCGATTGAGCTGACTGTTGCCAGTTCTGGAGTGAGGCGATTGCGATTTCTAGTTACAAAGGTGATCTTCAGTATTTTCTCATCTTGTGCAGTATACATTGATTTATGGATCTCAGACTTGGAGCGGCTACGGGAAACGAACGAGGTCATGGAGGATCATATCCCAAGTTGTTGGTTTTTCTGATCCGCTTTTTCTATCAAACTCTGATCATCCAGATACTTAATTTATTTCCACTTTGTTTAATGGATCCAATTATCACAGTCGGCTGGGATCTAAGAAGAAACTAGGTTTCATTAATGGAAAATGTCTTAAACTGAATCAAATGCACCTCTGGTATTTCAATTATAGAAAGAATTAAGTAGTCTTAAACATGAAAACATTTTTATTGCTATGTATTACAGTAAGATGAAGAAGGTTTGGGGGTGAGTTGAAGGCAATTGATGGTCTGCCTTTATGTGAATGAAGCAATTGATCATTGTAAGTGTGTTTTGTTCAAGAGATTGATGGATATGGAATCGTTCTTGAAGTTGATGCAGTTTCTCATGGGCTTATCTGTTGCTTATGAACATTTGTGTAGCAGCATTCTTGCACATGATCCTTTAGTTACAATCATCAAAGCATTTCATATGTTGGTAACAGTTGAAAGGAAAAAAGGAATCACCATGAATGCTCCTACAAATCATGATGCACTTGTTGTAAATAGACAGGGTAGTATACATGGAAATCAATATCAGAATAGCTCTACTGGTAGTAACTATAGGGTTGGTTCAGGATATGATAAAAGAGATAACAAGAAGATCGGGTTTGACAGGAAATGTGATTTCTATGGTCAACAGGGACATGTTAAGAAAAGTTATTTCAAGCTAGTTGGCTATCCAGATTAGTGGAAGGGACCAAAGGAACAGGGACAGACTAATACAAAGATGATGGCTAATGTCCAAGACATGAATTCTTTTACTAGTAATTACAACAATCCTCTTGACATGGTGGAATCAGAAGGCCACAAGCCATATCAATCTCTTGTCAATGCAGTGCTACAAGAGGTTCTTAAGGCCATGAAAGGAAAGGGGCCTATAGATGAGGGCACCTATTCATCTCAGTAATTTGTAGGTATGTTTCATTCACTACCTTTTGTACATACATGTCAGATGGGTCATTGCACATGGACAGTTGACTCTGGAGCCAAATATCATGTGTCTTACAATAAGATAGTGTTCTCTCAGCACAAGCAATTGATTACTACCATTAAGATTAACCTACCTGATGGAACTACTCATATAGGTGATCACAATGGGATAGTACATCTATCTGACTAATATTAAAGAATATCTTGTACATGCCAGCTTTTAAGCACAACTTAATGTTAGTTTCTTGGTTGTTATCTGATGATAAGAATTTGTTTGCTTTCTAGAATACCTGGATGTATTTTGCAGGACCTTTCAACTATCAGGACTGTGGCACTAGGAACAAAACAAGGAAGTCTTTACAAAGTTGTAATTGGGAGCTTAACAGAGGAGACAAATCATGTTGCTTAGCTTTTGTAAAGGATTGTCTTTCTTCCAAGACATTTCTATCTCCAGTTTGTAATAATTCAGGATCTTTGAACATCATGCATGCCAGGCTTAGACATGCTTCTATGTCAACTCTGCAGCACATGCCTGCTATTATTGGTTATAATAAGCACAATGTGACAGAATGTGATATTTGTGTTTTGGCAAAACATCACAAACTGCCTTTTAATATGAGATTTTATTGCTCCAAAGATTTTTTGCGTTGGTTCATGCTGACTTCTAGGGTCCCTACAAGACTCCTACTCTATGTGGAGCTAAGTATTTTTTAATTGTGGTTGATGATTACTCTAGGTCTAGATGGACTTTTTGAAAAGTTCCAAGGAACAAGTACCTACTCTGTTGAAGAATTTTGTGGCATAAGTTGAGAACACCTTTGAAAATTCTGTCAAGGCCATTCGTACAGATAATGGGACTGGACTTCTACAAAGGAATGTCATTGCTTGGATGCTAACACAAAGGAATTCGTCATCATAATGTTTGTTCCATGAGTTCTAGAAAAAAATATAAGGGTGGAAAGGAAGCATATACATCTTGTTGAGATGGCAAGGGCACTTAGATTGCAGTATGGCCTCCCTATGAAGTTTTGGGGTGATCGTATCTTGACTGTAACTCATTTGATCAATTTGCTTCTATCTCCAGTTTTGCAGTAATCTACTCCTTATGAGAGATTGCATAAGAAGGCTCCAAGTTATGATGAGCTTAGGATAATGGGTTGCTTATGCTTTGAACTCATTCCTAAGGTTGTTGGATCAAAATTTGAGGCTTCTGCTAGAAGATGTGTGTTCATTGGATTTCCAACACTCTACAAGACATATAAGCTTTATGATCTTGAAAGTCATAAAGTGTTTGTAGCCAAGCATGTTATTTTTCATGAAACTTCTTTCCCATACAAAGTTTCTCATGAATCTACTTCATAAAGTTTTCATGTTCTTCAACCATCTTAACCTTTGGTTTCTCCCTCACCCGATATGAGTTCAACCATCCATCTTCGCATATCCCTTCACCTGATTCTCCCTCTTATTCCACTTGAATTAGTGAAGTTCATCCACCACCACCATCACCTTCTCCAATTCTTTAACTAACACACCATAATATTAGTTCAGCACCCATTCCAGCATCTCCTAGAAGATCACAAAGAGTTACTCGTGCTCCTATTAGGCTTCAAGATTATGTAAGTCCAGATATTGCTCATTAACCTGCTGAATCATTCTCTCAAACCTTACATGTGCTGAAACTTAATAACCTCGGGTCTCATTCATCAGATTAATTCCACTCTCTTTTTAACCTTTTCTCAGTATATGAACCTACTTGTTACGAGACAACTAAGCATGATCCCGCTTGGATCCAACCCATGGAAAAGAAAATTACAACACTAGAGCAATTTTTCCTAAGCTCTAGCTGGGCAATTTTTCCTTTTAAAAAGGTCATTATATTATCTCAAACAAGCTAGCAAACAATGGAATATTGAACTAACCAAGCTCTTAATCAAACTTGGTTTTGTGCAATCCAAGCAATATTATTCCATGTTTGTCAAGACAAGTTCTGGTTCTATGAAAGTTGCTTTGGTTTATGTTGATGATATGCTCCTAACAAAAGATGATCCAATTGTCATTGTTGCCACAAAACAAGCTCTTGATTCTGCTTTCACAATTGGATCATCTTTTGGTTTATGAAGTAGGCTTTGCAAAACGAGGAGTGTCAGTCTTTTGGTTTATGAAGTAGGTTTATGGAACAAACTTGGTTTATGAAGTAGGCTTTGCTTTGGTTCTGGTTCTATGAAACATGCTAAGCCTACTTCATTTCCCATGCAGAGGAATCTGTATTTGAGACTTGACAAAGGGGAGTTTTATGGTGAACCTGAAGTATATAGAAGGTTGATTGGTAGATTGCTTTAGCTTACCTTAACATTTCCAGTTTAGCAACTGAGCTTGTTCATCCAATCATCTTGAGTTCCTCATATGCAAGCTGCGTTATTCCTTCTCATGTATCTCAAAGGCACCATAATCGCTTCTTGGGATATCCTTCTCACTCTTATTTTTCTCTCAAGGCTTATTGTGATGCTGACTGAAACACTTGCAAACACTCTAGTAGGTCTATTTCTGGATACTATGTTTCATTGGGCAATTCTTTGATTTCTTGGAAATCTAAGAAGCAAAAAACATTATCCAACTCTCCATAGAGAGTGAATACAGAAGTATGTCATATACATCGAGTGAGTTGGTTTGGTTAGAAGGACTCCTTAAGGATTTGTTCATCTATGTTCCCTTGTCAATACCATTTCAATGTGACAACAAAGGTGCTCAGAGTTTGACTTCCAATCATGTGCTCCATGGACGTACGAAGCATATCAGAATTGATGTCCAATTTTTTAGGGATATGATTCAGGAAGGCTTTTCTTCATATTGTTCATGTGTCTTCTGGCCTACATCTTGTTGACCTTCTCACTAAGTCATTAGGAGTCGAGCAACATCTTTTCCTTGCTTCCAAGCAAGGTCTCGTCTTTTCTCAGACACGTCCAGCTTGAGGGGGGTATATGGACTATATGTCTATATGTGATTAGTTAGTTTGTTATATTAGTCATTGGCGTGGCGCCCCTATAGATTAGCTATGTTTATATATAGCCTAGAGCATTGTTAGAGTTTGGTACACTTTTGCATAATTTGTTAATACAGAAGCTCACTTTCGTTCTTTTCTCTCGAATTTCTCTCTGAGATCTTAGTCGATACTTAGATTTGATAGTTGTGAGTATATTAAATATATAACTCGTTAGAATGTATACATTATTCTTTAGCGCGATAAGTGCTACTTCTGCTAGTGTGATGTTGATAGCGTTTGTTGATGTTAGGCTAATATCAGCTAAGAACGTGCACATTACCATCCACATTAACTAGTATCTTACATAAGATTCAATTGTGCAATTTCTGACACGTGGCAACCTTATTGGTTGGACATGTATGAAAACGGGAGAAAGAGTAGACAAGTGTGATACTCTTTCCTCCCTCTTAAATTCTATAAATAAGAAGAAGAGATGTGATTTGGTAAACTTCATTTTGGGAGTTTAGAAATGGCTTCCTTAAGTGATGAATCTCAATTTTATGTATTATTGTGGGTAAGATGATGGTGGATAATTCGCGAGGCGAAATCTCGAATAGATACGCAGCTTCATATCTCAAAATCGTCGATAAATTGCCTTAATTTTTTATTCTCTAGGAACAAATGAAACATTACATGCAATTATTAGGTAGTCCCAAGTTTAAAGTTTCGCAATTCATACAATTAATTTATTGCAAGAATAAACAATAGCAAGACCTATTTATCCTTATAAGCTTGTTTTTTTTGGCGGGGAGGGCTTTGGGAGTAATTTGGAAAATTGGCCCATCATGAAAAAGTAGGGACACTCCCGACAAAACTGAAAGGGTTCTAGGATCAAAAGGAGAGGCGAAGTTGACACTCAGAAGAAAGAGGAGACGAAAAGAGTTGAGAAGAAAAATATTTATTGTATTTCTGGGTTCCAAATCTTCTTTTATTTTTGTTACAAAAACTGGCAGCAAGATGAACAACCCCAAGTCGGTCACGTAGGGTGACAAAGCTCTCTCTCTTACAATTACATTTCCAAGGTTTGAAACTCTACCAAGTACCAACTGAGCTATGTGCTTATAAAACTCGTTGGAAGAACAAAACCTTACCTCCACACTATTCTCCATTGGAGTCTTTGGCATATTTCTTTACAGATGGCCCACGCAATCACCCCTCTATCGTAGGACATAACAAATTACACTAATCGTTATTGGACTTGTAGGTCAATTTCTTTACTACGGCTCACGTGATGATCTCTTCATTCTATAACATAACAAACGATGTTTATTTGTGTTGAAAAACAACTTTAAGCTTGTAGAGTTATAGAAGATAACGAATTGTTATCTATCTACACTGGAAATAAAAATTAAAATGAAGAGTTTTACAAATCTATGACTCGTTTAATTGTATATATATCTAGGAATTATTAGTCTGATTTGTGCTTAATTTTATCTAAGTGTATGTATATGAAGGTTAGGCTGGAACAAGAGTTTCAAATTACAATCCTAATTTAAAAACGAGGCACTTGTTCGCACCGACAAATTTAGTGTTTGAACCGGATTAATGAACGCCATGAAATGGCGCTTTCAATTTTTCATCAGCAATTTTTAAAACACTAGGACACCGCGTTAAAAATCACGGCTCAAAATTAAAAAAAAAGCGGTACAATAATCAATTCCCTTTAAAAATCAATCAACCCAATTTCGCATATTTAACCAGATATTTTCCTTCCTGAGTTTGTCTAATGTGTGTCAATGTACACACAATAAGCAACTAAAACAGGAGAGATATAGGCCCTACAACCTCTTGAAAAATGGATAAATTCATCACAACAAAAATATATATTACATTTCTAATACAATTCATTTTTCTTTTAATTATTTATTGTGTGACCTTAAACACACATTAGAAATACATTTCATTTATTTTTCTTTTAATTATTTATTGTGTGACCTTAAACACACATTAGAAATACATTTCATTTTTTTTTTTTTTAATTATTTATTGTTTGCCCTTAAACACGCATTACAAAAACCCAACCTTAAATCATACCAAGCAGGCTCTAAAGTCTAACCATAGCTACACCAAGTTTAAAAGCCGCATTACATACAAACTCTATGTTTGATTCAGACTCATGTGTTAACTGTAACTCCTCGTTTTGAAGTGTCAGTCTTTCTGTCATATGCATTAACAACACATGTTAAGAGTCTCAAATTAGCAATTATAAACCTTATAATGAAAATAATAAACCGTCACAAAAAAAGTTCAATAAAATTCTAATTAAAAATCTACTTGGGTCTTTATAAACATAGGTGCTTAAACTTAGAAAATTCATTAACATAAAGCACCATACACATCTAACTTTCCATAAGAACTTGCAACTTAAAAAACCCGCCAAATGAGTTGAAGCCATTTTCATCCTGAAACAAAACTAATAACCGCTACTGTTCGACCCCAAAATTAAATTAATTAATTAAAAACGGCAACTACTAGTCCACTCTTCTATTTCCTCTGTTCGTGCCCTCCTCACTCTCCACCTTCTTCTCCTACACAGATTGGTGATCATCATCACAAATGTTCAGCCCTCCATTCTCTCCATCATTCTCTTCTTCCCCTGCAAATTTGTGGCATGTAATCCCTTTTGTGTCCATCCCCATTCTAAGCAAGTGGAGGTCAAAGAGGATGCTAAGAAAAGCGTTTTCATCTATGGGTTTATTGACTTGATCAGAGCCAGAAACTAAGATTCAATCCCCAACTGAAATCACCAGGTGAATGTTTTCTGAGGGACTGTATCAGTGATTCATACCTTTTGTTACCACCACTAAGCTGAAATCTGAGATGCTGTTTCTTTTTTCCTGCAGGTGAACAAATATTTCAGATATTATCAGCTAGTTCAATTGATTCCTCAAGCAAAGAGATAGACTGTGAGTACCAATTCTTAACTGTATCCTTTGTATTTGCTACATTCATGATCTTGAAGATCAAATGAAAAATTCCAGGTGATAAATATGAATGTGTCGTCAAACATATATGATACTGCCAATGTAAGTAGCACGTGCTCTACCCTGAGCGGATCATGCAAATTGAATCTCCCCTTTCCAAATAATGTAAATCCCTATCTAAGCTGTTCTATATACATAAACCAATGAAACAAAAAAACAATCAGCAGATCATACAACTTACTTTGTGCAGGTAGATTTTGTTGGATGGTACTTTGATCTCTCTTTTGTGTCGAGCATTGTGACCTACGTCGCAATTTTAGGTGTCTTATCCTCACTCTTCTCAAATACCTTTTGGCTTTTCGCCTCTTGCATTTTCGAAGTCTCACAATGCAGTAATATTGCTTTTCAGGCATAGTCTTCATCATCATTGTTCTAATACTGAACTACCTTGGAGTCTGCAATGACGAACATGACATAGAGGAATTAACACATGATATATTTGTCCCAACAAGAATAGAACAAAGTGAAAGTAATCCGCTAATAACAAAAAAGTCGGCTCAGTTGACATACGGGACAGTTGAAGAAGATCCAGAGGCGGGTTTATCAAGCGGATCTTCAGACGAGTTATATGATGGGAAGATTTGTGTTATATGTTTTGATGAGCCTCGGAATTGTTTCTTTGTTCCCTGTGGCCACTGCGCCACTTGCTATGATTGTGCTGAGAGGTAATTAAGGGACTTAATGTCACATTTACATGAAATATGACAGTAGAAGTTTGTTTTCTAATGTTGAGTTTTGCTTGTTGCAGGATTATAGAAGGAGAGAGTGGAGCTTGCCCAATCTGCAGGAGGCTGATTCACAAAGTGAGAAAACTGTTTACTTCTTAGGTTCAAGTTCATGTGCAGTTGGTGTGTGAATCTGAAATGCATTTCAGATCATTTGAAGGACGTGTTTTTCCATCAGTTTTGCTCTTCATTCTCATTCATTGTGAATAAAATAGAAGATTCTGATATCTAATCCAATCAAAAATACCTTACAAAAGATTTCCTAGCTGAACTTTGACAATTCTTTTTCATCACTAATCAACTTGTTCTTCAAGGTACTTAACAATCACAGCATAAAAATCCAAGTTCCCTTTCCCTACAGTCAACTCAACTTGAGAAAAAAATCTAGAAAACTGACTTTTCAATTCAATGGAGCAGCTCAAAATTCCAACAATTTTACTCCAATTTCTACTCTTCCTCAGCATTTTCCTAGATCTTTCCTTTTGTACTGAACTAGTGTCCGGGCCCCGTGCTTCGCACGGGCTATATCAAATTCTTATGATAACGAGTGTATAAATAAAACATAGAATTATTTGGTACTCTATCAAAAAACGGTCATTTAAACTCATCATTTATGATTATGATAATAGAAAGAACGAACAGTTCACCATATTAATGAATTGACAATATATACAAGGTCGCATGAATGGAGAAACAAAAGGACATAACTTGTTACATTTTCTCTGTTGTATCTCTTACACCATACTTATGGAAAATGATTCGGTGAGGATAAGTGATTAGGTTAAGACTCATGACACTTTTGTGTTCATGTGTTATAATGTGTGTGTTCATCGGGCATAACGTATGTGTTCATATGTCACATTGTGTGTTCATTGGCGAAAATGTGTTCATACATTATAACGTGTGTGTTCATGCGTAACGATGTTTGTGTTCATTGTCTTTATTCCTCAACTTAAGATTCATCATCACCGGAACTTAACTCATACTTATTATGTAAAACCAAAGAATTTTCACTTTCCATGAAAATCGTAGAGTAATTTGTCAATTTCTACCAATTTTTCTACTTCTTGAGGCTTCTTCAAAGAGCTCTTAAAAGAGCTTAAAGTACTATGGTGACCACCTTTTAATTGTTTAGTCCTCCTCGAGTACTCTTTCGGTCTTTTCGTGAACCATTTGGTAATCTGATGCAAGAAGAGCACACTCACTTTGAAAATAAGACTTTTATGGGTTTGATCTCTTATCTAAAAGATGTTTGAGTTCATTACTCAAAAAATATAGATCAACTCAATGTTCATATATTTGTACTTCCTCCGTCCCTCTTTTTCCTTCCTCTTTCCTTTTAAGTTGTCTCCTTATTTCCTTTTTCTTATCAAAACTTTCTACTTTTGATCATAAATATTTACCACATTACCCTCATAAAAACTTTTCAATTACTACAAAACCCACAACAATCCAAATTACATTTTCACTTTTATCTCTCTCATCATTACTATACCCACATCTTAACCCTTTAATTTTTCTCTCTTCTTATTTTTTTTATCCCAATACACACTCTCTCTTACTTTTCTTCTCATCTCTCCTCTCCTCTCCCATCTTCTTAATTTTTGTGCGTTTTTGGAAGAGGAAGCAAAAAGAGGGGCGGAGGGAGTATATAATAATTGCACAATGGACAGAAACTATCACATATATAATACATGAACACATTGTTAGGTAAGCAAAGCAAACCTCCTAGAACTAATTTAGAAGACAATGGTTTCCACACTAATATTAATTTCATGTATCTTTGTTACATCTTATCACAAATCTTCATTATTCTAGTGAGAGGGAGTAAATAGTACATCTAATACTTCAAATCCTTGTTTTCTAAGAATAATTCATTAATGAGCACATAGATAACTTACTTTGTGACAAGAAGCTTGAATGTTAAGCAGCTGGAAGAAATGTAATTTAATTTAACATCTTTAAACTAAATAAGCATATAATTCAAATGTGAACAACATAATTTCAAAAAATTGTTGTTTTTATACACATCAACCAAATAATACAATCTAGGAATTTTTTTGAAGTGAGTCTGTACATGAATCACAATCAACTTATAAATAAACATAGTTTCTATTCACCGCCCACTCAAATTGTTATTTACCGCCCAGTTTTTGTGCGTCACGCATGGATTAAAACCATACGTCACGTATGAATTTGTTTTATTTTTTTGCTTGTTTTTTCCATAATCTTATAGATAATTTCAATACGATCGCGTACATATAAAATTCGTCCAAAACGGACATCGTTTGCCCCTTCAAAGAGTCAAAAAACAAAGAAAAGTAGAGTAATTATGATTAAGTGTAACAAATCTACTACTTCGTACTTATAAATTGTAGTTGTGGATTTTCTCCAAACCAAAGAAGGAGTTCAGACACTTCCGTCAGATACGAGATTGAAAGATATGGCTTTGTCCCAGCCGTTAGAGCGTTAAGCCACTCATTCTCTTAGGCTGTCTCAAAGCGCTAGCTTAGTCGAATTTTGGTCTCCGAGCTTAGCCGCTAGGCGAAGGGTAAACGGAAGAAGGTCTCCGAAAGCCCTATTTTCGCGAGACCCTTTCGGTCCACACTGGAGAACTCGTCTCTCGGGCGTCGCTCTATTGGACGGAGGTTCCTCGATCAACTAACTTACTTAAAGAAGAAAGCACTTTTTTTTCGATCTTTAAACACTGAACACCACATCTCGACAAAAAAATTAAGTATTACCATCACTAAATAAAATATTTGCTAAGTTATCTACCATATTTTTAAAAAATTGAAAAATAATATGTTGAGTTTTAACAGACTTGATACAAAAAATTATGTGTGATAAATTTGTATTTTGGCCTTTTAAAGGGGCAAACGATGTCTGTTTTGAACGAATTTTATATGCACGCGATCGTATTGAAATTATCTACAAGATTATGAAAAAAAACAAACAAAAAATATAAAAAAATCCATACGTGACGTACGGTTTTAATCCATGCGTGACACATGGATTTTTTTGAAAAAAAAAAATCGTGCGCGACGTATGGTTTTAATCCATGCGTGACGCACAAAGACTGGACGATAAATAGCAATTTGAGTGGACGGTGAATAGTAAGGGCCCTTTACAATAACACAGCGAAAAGTAAAAGGAAAAGAATGTATACACACGCAAAGACCCAATGACCGAGCTCGTGGCATAGGCAACTTTGGTGACAATGTGAATTGAGATTTTTCTGATAAATTTTTGAGTGGCAAGTAGATCACTCCCTTATCATAATGCTCGTCTTCCACTTGTGTTGTCAATGCCTTAACTGTTTAAGGACCCAAAAATAAATGTGTCAACTGTCATATTAGTACTAATTAATTAAGAATATGGCATGTCCTTGTGTATATGATGAAGAAGAAATTGCCATTGTTGGAAAATCCAGTGACTTGATTGATGATTTTTTTTAGCATGTGATTGATGATTTTTTTTAGCATGTGATTGATGATTTTTTTTTATCATGACAATTGACAAATGAATGATTTCAAAAGTACCCAATAGGATGCAACAAGAAAATAATAAGACTCAAAGAACGATTATAGTAGAAAATTCTCACCATTTCTGGAACATGAATAACTTCTTCTACTTCAGTTAGAGAGATGCGTGCATTTTCCAAAGCAGAAGCAGTACCTCCAGTTGAAATAATTCCGCACATTTAGTGAAAATCAACAACGAACTGAAAACAAAACATAGATGTTTTTCTATATATAACTTGATTCAATGAACTGAACAAACTTGCGGAACTTTTCTATTTTAGAAAGTAAAACATTTGTTTTAGATGTACTTTCCTATGTCAAAAGTGCATCTACAACAAACGTGTTACTTTCTAAAGTTCCACAAATCTTAGTTTTCTTCCTTCTAATCTGTGCTTATTTGAATATTACTGTCTTTAATCATAATCCTAGTCTTCTTTTCCACAGACTGAAGAGACTTGCTAAACAAAAAAGGCAACGGGCAAGTTACCTGATTGGCAAGATTGGAGAAATGGATAATGTTGGGCATCATCCAAACAGATTTGTAAAAAGGACAAAACTTGTCATATCTGTAGCCAGAACACAGAATGAGACATGCTGCATGACAGGGAATTTAACCCAAACGGGAGAAATGACAGTAGCTTACGTTGTAAATGCATTTTGGGCAAGATAGTCCTCTCTCAAAAGTTTTGCAGTGTCCAAAGTGATTTTATCTGTTTCAGCCAAGGCATCTTTTCCTACAAGCTACAAGCATGAAATACTACATATAGTATAAATAAATGTCACACAAGTTAAAGAAAAAAAACATCATACCAGTGCAAGGTCTTAGAAGAAAGATATACCTGGACGATTTCATTAAGATCATCTTCCCTCTGTAATACTTCACGAGCCTTGGTCCTGATGCTAATAAAATCTGGATCAAATTTCCCATAAAATGACTCCAAGGCCTGAAAGCAAATGAAAAAATCTCAATTATATGATCAATAGAAAAAAAGAACAGTAAGCAAATTCAAGGACTTACAGAGGTGTACTTCGAGTAGGAAATCAACGAGTTGACGGATGGAAAATGCTTTCTTTGTGCCAGCTTCTTGTCTAAACCCCAGAAGACCTGCCAATAGCATCATCTATTAGAAATACAACAAAATGAAAGTAGAACCAAGAAACTACATTTGTCATAATATATAAAAAAACACGTAGTCATTCCCATATCTACTTTTACGTGTCCCATATCTACTTTTACTTGTTCCATATCTACTTTTACTTGTCCCATATATTACATGATAACAATGCTTTTAAGGTTACAAAAGAAAAAAATTAGTTCATCATGAGCCAAGACCATTCTTCATATATACATTAACAGAATATTAAAAAAGAGGTTAGCATAGATATTGTTATGAGCCAAACGAGGTTAGCATAGATAATTTTTCAGATCCTCTTTCAGTACATCAATATTGTTATGAGCCAGAATCAACTTTTGCAAGTCCACAGCCTAACAAACACCCAATCAAATTCTTAAATTAGCAAAAATACCATGCCAAATCGGAAAATGTATTACAGATTTGAGATGAAATCCTTAACACATATATAATTTGAGGCGAAGCTGAATATTACCTCCCACAATTTGTCTCCTTCCCCCCGCTATCTCAAGAATTTGATAAACCTTATCGGAAACTTCCCTGCAATATAAAACATTGAAGATAATCACGGATACAATTCCCGACTATGCCGGAATAAGAGAGCAGCAAAAATGTATGTCTCTTAGAATGTAAACTGCAATATAAAAAGATTAGCACAAAACAAGTAATGGAAATTGATAGGTTCAAAACAACATCCATAATAAGTTCATAGCAAGAAATTGATAGGCTCAAAAACATAACAATATTGGACATCAAAGAAGATGCAGAGACACTCTACAACACTACTCTGATGAAGTTTTTAAAGTAAACCCTACAGCTAAAAGAACTGAAATTTTTCAACAATTTTAAAGAGACTCACAAGGGAAAGAATTAGAGTTACTACCATGAAGCTTTGCTGATCAGAACTCCTCATAGCCTTCTTGAATCTGTCTATGAGCTTCTCAACACTTTTATCTGCCAAAAACTAAACAACACTCTACTTTCATTTATAACCCACAAATCTTAAACTTGAAAAAAAACAGGGAAAAAGCCTTTCTTTACAAGGCTTCCAAAAAGTACTTTACGCATGTACATGAAAACCCAGTGGTGTATAGGATACCCATTAATTTCCCAAGAAATGGTGAAATTTTCAGCAGAAAATCGCAATTTAACCATGGCACAGAGATTTAAGACCAAAGGAGGGGCGTCTAAGTTAATTAGGTCAACAAACTACGATAATAATAGGTAAATATGCTATATATTGACCTGTTTCTGAAGTGAAACTCTATACTTGAAATTAGATGGGGTCGAGTTGTGATTAAATCAAGTTCTCAACAATGTGATCCACGCCTTTAAAAGCGTATACGAATGATCTTCCATAATCTGCAGAAGATAGAAACCAAAGTAAAATATAAGCATATCCCTAGATCAAACTGAACCCTAGCTCAGTTGTGTAAAAACAATCACTAAACAAACTTAAATTTAATGGAGGTTGTCCTTTATTCTAACTTCAAAAGTAAAATAGCTCTGATTTGCACAACAGGTACTCAAGCTTAATTTGTATAAACAAAATCTCTAATGTAGTTGAAGCTGATAATTCTAGGGAAGCAAAATTACTTGCTACTCACCAAGCATTGCAGATGGCATACCCAAAGCAGCAGCTGCTTGTATCCTTATTTTAAAATTTGAAGAATCATCAACTGCACTTAGCATAATACCTAAATCATGAAACCAGCCGACCAAATCAGAACTCAATTGCGATCAAGTAATGGATAAGGCAAACCCTAAAACTGGCGAAACCCTAAAACTCGTAGTTGAAAATTTCAAACATTTGACTTCGATATTCAGAGGTTGGCGTACTTAAAGAAATCAAGGATTGGAGATAAAGAAATCATCAAGGTCAGTCCCAAGTTGCAGCAGAAAAAATTTGAGCGTTACAGAGAGAAATTGAGAACATCAGAAACAAGGTAATAGAGAAGCGAGAAATCAGAACTTGGATTTAGGGGAAGAATTGAAACCCTACAACAAACCTCGCATGTGCGTGCTTATACGGTTCATCTCCCATTGTTTGGACCGATAACGGAGACCTGCGCTTGACCTCGACTTTCCTATTCCCGAAGTACCGACGGCAATTAACCTCCTGAATGACGTCGGCTCTCATAACCTACCTCCTGAACCGCCCTAACAGCCTCTCCTCCGGCTCGTTATCCTCCTTCGTCAATTCTCTCGACACCGACGAAGAGCATCCATCTGCGCTGCTAATTTCATTCTTCTTCTGCTGCTTCCTGTCGAAGGACAAGAAGGAGGAAGGCGAAGGAGTTTCGACGGGGGTTTGGTTCGGAAGGGAGGGGTGGCATTTTTTCACGTCTGGAGAAGAAGAAGTGCCTGCGATGAGCTTTCCTGTAGAGATTGGATCTGGAATTTTGGATGCTGAGGTTTCAATCGAAGAGGGAGGGAGGCTGTACAGAGAAAACGCGTGAAAAGAAAGCCCTGTGAAAAGTCACCCATACCCTTATGTAAATTTTTGAATCCAAAGAACTGGAATGGCATTATATGTAATTCCTAAGAAAATTCAAATTACCTTACGAAAAATCACATCTCAACCCTTTAATAAATTTTAATCCTACGTGGCATATTTCAGTCATTGATAACTTCTATTTTCTTATACCATAGTTAGGATTACTGATCAATATCATCATATAAATTTGAACCCAACATCAAATAAACAAGCAAGATCTGATAACTGAACAATGGAGGAATTAATCTTCTCAGCAACAATCCTAATAATCACATACGTACTCACCAGACACTTTCTCCGCAAGCTTCAGCATCTTCCGCCATCACCATTCCCGTCGCTTCCAATCATCGGCCATCTTCACCACTTCAAACCTCCCTTCCACCGCACCTTATCCTCCATCTCCAGCCGCTATGGCTCCGTCCTCCTCCTCCAACTAGGAAGCCGATCACTCCTCGTCGCCTCCTCCCCCTCCGCCGCCGAAGACTGTCACTCCAAAAACGACGTCGTCTTCGCCAACCGCCTCGGCGGCGAAATCTATGCTCGAACCTAAATCTAAACTGGTAAGGGGCCGGACCAGTTTTGACTTGGACCTGAATTTGAACCGATAGGAAGGCAGTTGGGCCGGTCCGGTCCCGGTTTCAGTTTTGACCGGGTTGGTTCCAATCCGATTTGACCGGTCTGATTAACATTTTAACACCTTTATCTAAGCATATGCTTGCTAGTTTTGCGCAGCGTCACTGTGATACGGATTGCTCAATGATGTAAAAAGAGGTTTATACACCTTTGAGCAATCCTCGTCACAACGACGCCGCGCAGTACTAATGCACTAGTGTAGAAATATCCTAGACTTTGATTTAATAGTGTAATATACATGTAGGTATTGTTGTTGGCGGGTACAGACACTGAGACACCTCATCGGGGACAATGGAGTGGGCAATGTCGCTATTATTAAACCATCCATCAATCTTAAAGAAGGCTCAAGCCGAAATAGACTCTCAGATAGGCCACAAACGCCTTATAAAAGAGTCAGATTTAGCCAATCTCCCTTATCTCCACTGCATTATAAACGAGACACTCAGAATGTATCCAGTGGCGCCATTGTTGGTGCCACATGAGTCATTGAAATCAACACAACCAGTCATTGAACTCAGTTTGTAAGTTATGAATGAATGTTGAGCAAAAATACTTAAAACAAGTGGACCAATGAGCAAAATAAAGCTACTGCAGTTTGGTTTGGGCTTTATCATGCCACAACTAGATTTCATTCTTTTCTGGGCTAGGCCGGGCTGGTCTAGGATGGGCTATATCATCTTTTATGGGCCTATACTTCAAAAATAAAAATCATGCCACAGTTTGTAGTATAATTTGTTGAGCTCTTGCTCATCATCAGTAGCAAACTAAAATTCTCAACCATGTCATGCAAACTAAGTTTCTTACCTGAACCCTTGTGCACACTTATGTCATCACATATGCACATCATCTCCTACGGAACCACCGAATAGCACGCGTATAAAAGGGCAACCAAACATCACAAAAGCCCTTATTCTCTTAAGCAAGATTGTACCAAACACCAACACTAACCCAAGAAGCCTTTAACTCAAGCTATGGGGAGAGAACATGGAGTAGGAATGTGGTTGGCCATGCTCTTCCTTTGGTTTCTTGGGCTTCAAGTTTTGTATGTGTCTGCATCCCACAAAATGAGTAGGTCACTTGTCCATGACAGCTCTGAACGACGTCTACTTGTTCGATTGGATAGCTACGGAGGTGGTTATGGAGGTGGTGTAGGATCGGGATCTGTTGGGGGTGGTTATGGTGGTGGAAGAGACGGTTTTGGAGGAGTTGTGCCAGTTCTGCCAGGCAGAGGTGGAGGCTATGGAGTTGGAGCTGGTGGTGGTGTTGGTGGTGGTGCTGGCGGTGTTATTGGTGGTGGAATTGGCGGTGTTGTTGGAGGTGGAGTTGGTGCTGGCATTGGCGGAGGAGGTGGTTTTGGAGGTGGTGGAGGTGGCGGAGGAGGAGGTGGTGGAGGTTATGATGTTGGAGCTTTGAAGGAAAGTCACAAGATTGTTGGTACTAGGAAAGTGATTATGGGAGATGCAAAGTTATACAATAAGAATGATAAGATGCTTAGTTGAAGAAGGTTGTAAGCAATTAGGTAATAAGGATGTGTGTTTGTGTTGATAGAACACAACACCCTGCATGCAAGTTTAGTATGCAAGAGGATATCTATATTATGTGTTTATTGTCTTTATAGGTTGATTAACAAATAAATAACAAGAGAATTTCGTTTATAATATTCTCCATATGTATCTTTAATTGAATCTACTTACATGCATAGATGGAAGATGCACTCTTTAGCAAGGAACTAAGGAGACGATTGAAGTCCTTAGCCCTTCGACATCACAATTCACAAGCTTAACTTTTCAAAGAAACTAAAATTTAGGTCCAACGAAAAATGTATCTTAGCCATGTGAAAAAGACTGCATTTGACAATTTATTAAATATAATGATGAATGTGCGGTGCTCTCGCTCTCTGTTTTTTGCTTTTTTCTATACTAATTTCTCTACTGTCGGTATAACTATTGAATTCATTCACCAAATCTGCAATGCTAAATTGCTAATGACATATTCAAAGTGGAACATTTTACTATTTTAGTAACATCACTAGCGTGTGTTTTCGAGCCATGCACGGGTCGTATATATTAAATATTTTTAATAATATAATTATATATATTATTATGTAGTATTTTATGTTAGTGGTTTATAATTGATAGTTTGTGGTTTATAATTTAAGTTCTAATCAGATTAATAGTAAATATATAATTAAGTTCTAATTAGATTGATAGTAAAATAAATAAATGACAATATATATAAGAGAAAAAAATATGGTAAAAAAATAAAAAAGATAATAAAATTTCTTTGATATCTTCTAATTTTAAAAATTGATAAAAGATAAAAGTATATGGTCTATTAGATATCTTTCTAATTTCCTTATTTAATCTATTTTTAAAAGATATATATATGTGTGTGTGTGTGTGAAAAAGATAAAAACTAATGACGTGGCGGTGATGTGGAAAATGAGGCGGCATAACTCAGAGACTGACACATAGGCCAATTGAATGTAAGAGCGACATGTGGCAAAACACCGCTTTATTTTAATATATGTATAGATAGATAGAATGGTAGGGAGAGAGTCCCTACCAAATCCGCGTTTGGCAGTTTGGTTGTGGTACACTGAGGCTCTGTTCGGATTCCACGTGCTTATACTTGTGCTGATGTTGGTGCTTATACTTATTTTAATGCTGGATAAGTTGCTGGTACTTGTTGATGTTGTTTTGAATGCTGGTACTTTATATGATTACTGATACTTATATCTTGAGTGTATGTTCGGACGACAATGTTGTTGAATGCTGAGAAACAAGAAAAATAGAAGAAAAATGACCAAAATACCCATGCATCACTACCCTCAAATGAAACATGTGCATGGCACGTGATGCACACAAAATCATACATTATCACTACTACAAAAAAGAGAAAATAACCCGGACATTTGAGACTATATAAGTCGGATCCGGTCCGGGTTAAAGGTGTCCGCTATATTTGCTCAGGGTCAAATAACTTGAACCAAAAATCGACACGCCCGGGTTATTTGCCTCCTATAATTTTCCCATTACATGTTAAGGTCCGGGTTATTAGGTTACCGAATAACCCGGATCTACAAATATCCGGGTTATATAAGTCATTAATAAATCCGGGTTATTTTCTTTTCTAATATATCGGTTATTATAGATCCGGGTTATTTAATTTATTATTTTATCAAAAAAAAAGAAGAAGATCAATATGCTGAAATTTCCCAATACTTCTAATGGAGCACCCACTCTAATAGACAAAAATTCATGTTGTCACGAAGAAGAAAAGGCTATGAGGGTGGGTGCTCCATTAGAAGAATCACTTTGTTTTGTTCTTATCTATTGTAGCTACTACATCCGCGAAATGATTAGCAAAAATCTTATTATTTTCACGTGATTTATTTATACTAGTTTTTAGGTTGAATCATGTTAGAAAGTTGAAAATATTATTATTTCTCAGTTTGTACTAAATTTAACTTTAAGCTGTCAATAGTAAAGTACAATATTCCTCACCTATCGAATTTAACTTTAAGCTATATTTGTATAGTGTTATTTTCCCTTTTTACCTGAGTGACTAAAAATTTCTCATAGTTTTAGAGAGAATTTGTATCTTAAATAATTTCCGTACATGTGGAATAGGGAAAACATTCAATGGTATATGTAGAAAGGAGACTCCTTGCTAGTGCGCTTATGAACTTTGATAACTTACCACTTTGTTTTACTCTCAAACATGTAACTATGTTACAGTAGCACTTATTCTTTTATAATAACATCATTAAGATTTGTATCATCACTCAATTTATTTACCCAAGCTTGTAGCTAGGCAGTGAGCCTAACGTGTTTGTCTTAGCTACCTCTTTACTTTCTAGTGTATCATTCCTTCAACTACATTTGATTTTTTTTCCTTCACAATTTTATGTGAGTTGGTTATGGTTGTGGCACAGCATCCGATTTTCGTAGTTGTCAGTTTATTACACTACACACACCATCTTTTTTTCCTACTTTTATGTGTTTTTTTAAGTATATGAAAGTATGAAGAAGTATATTGAATTATTTACACGGATGGTTAATTTGATACTTAATTTTAGAAAGAAAAAGTAGTCAAACTTATAAGTATTTGGAATTAGGAAATAAGTGGAATCCGAACATAGCCTCAATGTGGAAAACACATACGCTACATCTTTAGTGGATACCTCATTTTCGTGCATTCCACCTCAAAAATGTTATTTGTTGATACAAAAAATTAGAAATGATTGATAGATTGCGTTCACCATGCTGCAAGGAACAAAAGAGACGAACAAAATGAGAACGAACGAAAACAAATTTACTTATTTCACCACTATTGTGTTAGCTACATGTCTAAATATAATTTAACGAGGTATCCTAGTGTCTATTAGTCATAGCGTGTGATTCAAATTAATGACACTACGATACATTGAATATTAATTGTTAAATTATTTTAAAAAATAATCTCGATGGTTAATAGTAACAAAATAATTAAAAATTTGAGATTTAATGACGAATCAAAGTAAATTAGTCTAGGCCCGTGAATATCACAGAATCATAAACTTATATTAATATATATAAAATGCTTAAAATTTATATATCGTTAAAATAATAATAAAGTTATAGTTATATTTGTGAAAATCAATTTTTTTTTTTATAGAATATGCAATACATTGGTGGAGATAGTAGTAAGGTTTTTTCTATTTAGTCGAGGAAAATTGTTATTTAATAATTAAATTTAACTTTTTTTTGTTAAAATAATGAGGTGATGCTGACGTGATGCAACTTTTACGAAGACTTGACGTATGTCTTATATTGTAGTTAGATGGATTAGTTGTGTAATGTACTACGAAGTAATATATATATTTTTTCTAAGGTGGAATCTATGTACATTAAAGTTTATTTATTTTATTTTATATTATTTATCATTCTCGACTAATATTCTTTGTAGTTTTAATTATATTTTATTATAATGAAAAATATTTAATTAAGACATTTTATTTCTGCTATAAATTGGCCTTAGATAGAGGTTGGCGATTCATTTAGCATAGTTTCCTCTCTCCCTCTCTCAGTCTCCGGCCGTCAGCGTAAGCGAAGAGGTGTTTCCAGTTGCAATGGGCGGCGGCAATGCGCAGAAGTCCAAGACGGCTCGTGATCGGAATCTCGAGAAGAACAAAGCTTCCAAAGGTATCTTTGATTTTGCCCTAACTAATTTCCTCAATCAAGCTTCGATTTCAATCGCGTCTCTTAATTTGCTTCTTCCCGTTTGCTTTCTCAGGCAGTCAGCTCGAATCGAACAAGAAAGCAATGAACATACAGGTTTGCAACTACTGTATTGCTTCAATTCCTAGCTTTATGGCTCGAATTGAAATGATAGGGTTTTCTGTGTGATTGAGATGATAGGAATCAGTATGAGTTTCTTCTTGCTTTGTGCAAAATTAAATATTCAATTTGATGGATAACAAGAACTTAAACCTAGAATTTTGCTGCTTATAAGAATCTGTAATAGGAAATGCTAAGAACTTGTTTCTGGTGAAATTGAACTTGTTATGCTGTAGAAATCGAGTGAATCATCTCAGGATAGCTGTCTGCTGTTTTATTCAAAGCCTTGGGAGCTATTCAACATATAATCACTATGAAATGTGAATCAGTTTGGGCTTTCATTACCTCAAGTTTTCATGTCATTGGGGAAAAAATTAGCTCTAGATATTTAACACCATGGCTATAAAGATAGTGTTTATTGAAGATTGTATGGTAAGATTCATTACCTGAATAAAAGAAGTGGACCTTGATCTTAATAGTGTTTATTTTCTTGATCATCTTCACTATTTTGTTTTCGATATCCATAGTATGGTCAGCCTATAGAATTATCATCTAGGAGAATAATGATATGTGTTGAGTTAACTGTACAAACTTAAAACCATTGTGTCTCAAACATGAGTATAAAAATGTAAGATTTCTTGATATTAGTCTATCACTGATGCATGATTTGGTTGAATGCAGTGCAAGGTATGCATGCAGACATTCATTTGCACAACATCAGAGGTGAAATGCAGGGAGCATGCCGAGGCAAAGCACCCGAAATCTGATGTGTGTGTTTGTTTCCCTCACTTGAAGAAGTGATCATCATCTATCAAAAAGGAAACCGTTCATTACTAGTTTTGCTTATAAATCTTATGTATGTGCTTGACTTGGAAACTTTCTAATATGTACAAGTATCACCCTGTGTTCTGGTTGTCCCTATGATGTTACTTTGTTATCCATGTAATGAATTGGTTGTCTAAACAATAATGGTCTTATTTATCAATGTAACCATGGAGCTTACACATGAATGCTCATCTTAACAAATGCTCATGATTGCTGTTAATGATAGGCCGTAGGAAACTAGCAAACCTAATTCCGAAACGATTTTATAAATTAGTAAGCTCCATGGTTAATCCCCCACAAGTAGATACAGCCAATTAACCAAGTGAACCAAAAAATGTGAAGTTAATCCCCCACAAGGAGAACTCTTTCAAGTAGCTTTTGATTGCTGAATTCTGAACACCAATTAAGTAGCTGTTTATGAGTACTGGGGATAAAATTGTTACAGAAATAGAACAGGTTTTTAGTACTGTAGCTTTAGTTTTTGGTGATGAATTCAGAAATTTAAGCTACAAAACTTGCACTGAGCAAGACTACTTCTTTCCTCATAGAAAAAAAATCATAAAGAACCGTGCTTACAAATCATGCCCTGGCTTTCTTGGGTTTTTGTATGAGATCTTGCTCATAGGAACTAAATTATCATATAAGAAAAAATAATTTAAACTACAGCAAAAAGATCGAAGCATATTAGTTTCAAGTACAAAAGTTTAAATACAGCCCGGACGTTATTTAGGAAACGCCCGGACCCTCACGTAACGCGAGGGAGCGTCACCTGAAACTGACTGTGCCTAGTGGGAAGACTGTTGAACGTCCAGGACGATCCATAGTTATGCCAGGGAAGACTATTCTGTGCCTAGTGGGATAGAACGAGCAGATACATATCAAGGGTATCGAAATGATGATTGGGACCTTTATTCTCAAGAGTCAGTTTCAGGTGCATAACCGTCAACTCAATGTGCACCACAATCAACTCCATATGAACAATCGGGTAGCACTATTGGTGGCTGGGACAATTTCATTCCTCAGTATGCTCTAGTGGAAGTTGGACAAGGGTGGGGTGGACAAAGTTGGGTCGGTGGACAATGTTGGGGAGGTGGATTTGGTGAGGGAAGTGTTCCTCAAGACATGGGTCAAGGAAGTAGACAAGTTTGTTCTTCTTCTTACAATCCTCAACCAGAACCGATGGAACAAGAGAACCAGGATGAAGTTGTTGGGGAAGAACACGAAGAAGAAGGTGATGATGAAGAAGAAGAAGAAGAAGAAGAAGAAGAAGAAGAAGAAGTGGTCTAGAAACCAAAAAGAAAGAGGAAGTCCAAGAAGGAAGAGCGAAAGTATGATACTGAGCTCACTCATGACACACCTGGAGGTCCAGAAGATCCCGAGTTGCTTAAGGGATTTGAAACACATGTTGCGTTCCACATCCAGAAAGGGGAGGTAATTTAATTATTTATTTATTTTCTGCATTTTCAATCCATTGCACATATTCTGCAGAATTATCAGAAAATGCATAATATGTGCATTTTCTCGCAGAACGCGAGGAGTGACACCCTCGCAGAACGCGAGAAAATGCACAATTCTGCAGAAACTGTATTTTTTGAAAATTTGTTCTGCAAAGTCTATTTTTTGTATTTTTCTGCAGTTCAAAGGTCCGATGAAGCCACAACAACGGACAAAGCAGAGCAGTGATTGGCCATTGGACAACAATGACTGGTCAGAGATTCCCGGTGCAGTTGGACTGTCAGATCTACCTGACATGATGTACGGAGAAATCGACTTTCATTTGATTGAAGCGTTCATCGAACGATGGCAACCGGAGACAAATTCATTTCACCTCCCTTGTAGTGAGATCACTATTGGCCTTTTTGATGTATATATGATTTTAGGCCTACCTATAGAAGGGAAAGCAATGACGACATGTAAGAAACTGGGTGCCAAGTTTAATCATGATGAGATTCTAAAATACTATGGTAGGAAGGGGGCGGAAATTTTTGGAACAGATCCTCACACTTTAGATTCTGGGAGGGTGAAAGCTGAATGGTTTAAAAGGCATTGTGAAAACCTAGGTCCAGAGCGAAAGGGTTTAGGTTGGGTGTTGTATACTGCTTCCTCGATCTTATTTCCCGACAAGTCACAGAACTTGATTCGGCTTAGATATGGGCCTTTTGTGGAAACCTATGCCCATGCTACGGGCATAGCGTGGGGTTCAGCTGCTTTGGCCCATCTGTATAGGCAGCTGGGGATATGCACACGACAGGGTTGTGCCCAGATGTCTTTTTGTTACACCTTGTTGCAGGTATTATACTTTCTAAGCGTTTAATTTACGTACTTATATATATTTTCATATTTAACGTACTTTGTATTTCTTAGGCATGGATCTACAACTACTTCCCACACTTTCGACCTACTGAACGTCCTCGGTGGAGAGCGGAGCAACCATGGGTATACCGGTGGATGCCTAAGAATGTAAAGCTGAAGAAGGGGCAAGTCGGAAGGGACTATAGAGGAGCGCTCGATATTCTTATGCCGGAGATGGTAAGTTTCTGCATTTCCTCTTCCCTTATATGTCTTACCAAATTGTACACTTGGTTCTTCTTTGTGCAACTTACGGGATCCTTGTTTATCTTAGTGTAAATCTGATTTGGAGAACAATGTGAAAGTACCATCTCACGAACCTTTTTCTTTTGATCCTGGGTTGGCCTCCCGGCAAATGCATTCCCGACCAAACTATCTCCAATAGGATGGTTGTGCAAACCACAAACACCTTTAGGCCTATGGCTTCCCCCTTTCTCACAAATGATTTGAATCTTACCACTTTGCCCCGGTTTAGATGGTACACTCCTTCCAATAGAGATCATAAACTTGTGTTGCTTTGCAACATTCAAAGCCCACAAATGACCAATCTCCTTAGAGGCAAACACTTGCTCCGTAGTGAAATATTCCGAATAATCCCTAGAAACAACCTCTTCCTCACATACGGGACTATCAAACTTTGGTGCAGTGCGTAAAGAGGGAAGAAAACACATCTCCTCTCCTACGTTTGTAGGTGGGTTAGCAAATTGTGAATCAAACGCATCATAGCTTGATGGCACCTCATATGTACATGGCAATTCATAAGTAGATGGCACGGGCAACTCATAAGTAGATGGCACGGGCAATTCATATGTAGATGGCATAGGAAATTGATAAGTAGATGACACATGTTGTTCATATGTAGATGGTTGATGATAATCACCAAAGTCGTCAATCCCTAAATCAAATGACGGTGGCGAACATGGCCTTGTATTCCGGGAGGGGTAGTTGTAGTCATTCAACTGGATTGCATTCAATCCAGTGAACAAAGAAAAATTCACCTATACACAATGCTTCTGTTAATACTCTCTAATGTGCAACTTCTCGCGTTCTGCGAGGGGCTTCCTCTCGCAGAACGCGGGAAGTTGCTATTTCCTGAAACTAGTCATTCAACGGGATAATTTAACATAACATGATAAATTGTTGAGTTTCTACATTAAAAACCCTAAAAACATGAACAAATCTAAGTTTTGGACATTATATGCAAAAGTCATCTCTTCAACACTTACTACTACTACATTTAACATGAAATACAACATAATAACTTCATTTTAGCTCTTAATGGTGCAAAACAAATTAAAATTCAAAAATTAAGTAAGAACATTACCTCATTTGCATGGTAACTTGATGAACCACCATCTTCATTCCCTCCTTTGTTGAATTCCTCTTCATTTTCCATTATTTTAGGTGTTTTTAGAGTGTTTTGAAGTTTGAAGGTTTTGAAAATGAGTTTTAATGGAGGGTGAAAGATGATAAAAAGAGGTGTTAGGGTAGGGTTAATAGGTGTTACGGATTACTTAAAATAAGGGGGTAGTTATTATAGTTAGGTGGGGACAAGACATGTAGTAATGACGCACAACAACGTCCATCTGACATGCTAATCTCGCGTTCTGCGAGGGACGTGACACTCGCGTTCTGCGAGGACACGTACACTCGCGGAACGCGAGATTAGCATGCATGAAATTAACCTAATTTTTTGCTAATCTCGCGTAACGCGAGTGTACGGGTCCTCGCAGAACGCGAGTGACCCGACGTTGTTTGAATAAAACACCGGGCTGTATATAAGAACCGTGTATAAATAGATTCACCAATTACAAAAACAAACTAACATTGGTCTGTTTGGATTACAAGGTATAATGCCAAACTAGTGTAGTGACCCGTGCCATGCACGGGAAATTTCATATTATTCTTATGAAAATTGTATACCTTTTAATTGAGTTCGTCAAAAAATTAAGATTAACTTTTTTCTTGTAAAGACTATTTATAAAAATATATTTTATGTCATGAAGGTGATGTACGTAGCTTGACTTAATTTTTATTATTGAAAATAATCCTAATTTTATCGTTAGAATATATATTAACCTTCAACATAATATTTATTCTCAAAAAAATAGCTTGTATATTTGTTGTTGAAATGAATGATAATTTTTTAAAATTTATTTATTAATATAATTATTCAATCTATTAATAATTGAAATTAAAGATAAAAAATTATAATTGTGTAACAAACTAAGTTTAAAATCACTCAAAGAGCTCTAAAAAGACTCAACTTTAATATATAAGATATATTTGACACTATAGAGCCAGATGTGGCATTATGAAACACCAACAAACTTAGAAATAGTGTCTTAAGGGAGCTCAAGGGTCTCTATATAAGTTGAGATTCCGGGAGTATTCCAACAAATTTTCCCCTCAGAACGAATATCACTATCATAAATGATCTACTCATTTGTACCATCTTCTAAGGGTATCGACAATGGAGATCTCATGAGTTTCTTAAAATTGAAAAATAAAAGGAAAAAATAAAAATGACAGAAAATATAAGTAAGTGGCAGAGAAACCTCACTTGTTTCTAGATGAGAGTTTCTCTACTAAAAAACTCAAGATAAAAAATAAATTGAGAAACCCATCGTAGATGCTCTAAGAAAAGCTTTTTAATATGAAGTTGGCCACTCTTTAGGAGACAATGATTACTATGAAGTTTGAAGAAGTACGTTCACGTCTAAATTGGGATCGATTGTATAAATCTTTGTCCAAGATGCCTCAACACCATATTAAATCATCATCCAAACATCTTTGAAGTAGTGGTTCACCTTACATCTGGCCAAGTGGAATAAGCAAATAACAGTAAGGATGGGAGACGAAGCAGTAGATGCCATTGCTCAAGGGACCCAAAAGACGATACTCAAGCCTACACTTGGGTTGATCATGCAGTCCTGGAGATAAAATCTTCTTGAGAGACCTCTAGAATTGTGATGTACACCATAATGATCGATAAAGGAACGTGCTTGAAACTTAGATTGCCATGTTTTACAAACTGATTTAAACCTAATCAGAGATTTCACAGGGAGTCTTACGAAGATCTTATCTTGCAATTCTTCTGATATGTATGATGTATCTGCTGCTGTTTCCTTCGGCCATTGAAAACTTTGATCTTCTGAATACACCTTTATCTGAATGTAAATATAAAACCTGCTCGAGTATTATTATTATTAGATCAGCTTTGGTGTGATACAATGTTTTTAAATGTGTAATTTTACATAATACAACACATCGATTTAGAGGCAATATATGTCGAAAAATTCAGGTGAATTGAATAAATAACCCTGGTTTTTATTAGAAAAATGACCCCCTTAGAAACTTACCTGTTCGAGGCTAGTTTTCTGTAACAAAGACTAATAAAAATTACTTGGAGCTAGTTTTCATAATTAAAAACTTTGAAAAAATCATTGGGGACACACTCTAGGAAACAAAACTCAGGTAAAATAATATAAAAAAGCATGCACTAATTTTTGTAGTTTCTATATAAATAAAATTGTGGATATAATTAAGGATAGAAGATTTAATTTAAGGTATAATCAAGAGATTAGACAATTTATCCTAATTCACTATTTGCGTATTAAGAAAGTAAATTTGCATTTTTAACAGGTAGTGAAGAAAAGTTAAATATACTATATATTGGAATTTTTTTCTGAAATAAGCATTTTACCCGAAAAAATTCCCGACGTAGGCTCTTTTTAAAACAATTTCCCAAAATAGGCACTTATTTCAGCTTCGGAATTTTTTTACGTGTGAGAGACGCTGGTTGAACCAGCGTCTCTCCTCCGAAGCTGAAACTATTTTTTTTTGATTTTTTTATGTATAAGAGACGCTGGCCGAACCAGCGTCTCTTATACATATTTCTTTTTTAATTCCCCGTGTAAAAAAAAAAGGCTTATTTGTATAAGACGCTGGTTCAACCAGCGCCTTATACGTGAATTAGATTGGATGGGCCGATGGGGAATCCAATTAGGAATTGTTAATTTTTTTTTTTTCAAAGTTTATATATATATATATATATATTATTATACATGACTTACTCGTGTTTGGATGGCTCGTATGGGCTCGTTTGAAATCGGAATCGATCACGACCGATTTCGTTGGGTCCGTATTGATCCCAGCTTTCACCAGACATGTCTCTCGCTCGATTCTGATTTCGAACGACCCCATACGAGCCACCCGAACAAGCGTAAGTCTCGTGCATACCTTCTACTGTAAATGGATATTTACAAATTCGTTCCTCCATATCACGCGATGAGAGACATATCTGGTGAAAGTTGGGATCAATACGGACCCAACGAAACTGGTCGTGGTCAATTCCGATTCCGAACTGGTGAAAGAAGGTATGCACGAGATTTACGCTTGTTCGGATGGCTCGTATGGGCTTGTTCGGAATCGGAATTGACCACGACCAGTTTCGTTGGGTCCGTATTGATCCAAGCTTTCACCAGATATGTCTCTCATCGCGTGATATGGAGGAACGAATTTGTAAATATCCATTTACAGTAGAAGGTACGCACGAGACTTACGCTTGTTCGGGTGGCTCGTATGGGGTCGTTCGAAATCAGAATCGAGCGAGAGACATATCTGGTGAAAGTTGGGATCAATACGGACCCAACGAAATCAGTCGTGATCGATTCCGATTTCAAACGAGCCCATACGAGCCATCCAAACACGAGTAAGTCATGTATAATAATATATATATATATATAAAAACTTTGAAAAAAAAAAAATTTAACAATTCCTAATTGGATTCCCCATCGGCCCATCCAATCTAATTACAAATAAGCCTTTTTTTTTTACTTTTTACGTGTAACGGGGAATTAAAAAAAAAATATGTATAAGAGACGCTGGTTCGGCCAGCGTCTCTTATACATAAAAAAATCAAAAAAAAATAGCTTCAGCTTCGGAGGAGAGACGCTGGTTCAACCAGCGTCTCTCACACGTAAAAAAATTCCGAAGCTGAAATAATTGCCTATTTTGGGAAATTGTTTTGAAAAGAGCCTACGTCGGGAATTTTTTCGGGTAAAATGCTTATTTCAGAAAAAAATTCCTATATATTGTATTACATATTTTTTCTAAACTTATAAACTATTTATTTAAAAAAAATCTAATCTAATATAAAATTATAGGTTCTTTCAAAATTCACTCAATGCATTTACTACCTTTGTTTTGATTGGTCAATATTAATCTTATTTATTGTCTCTTTTTTGTGTTTGTGAGAATGTGAGACCTAATCTATCGATCAATTTATACCCCATTAATATATAAGTAATATGAAACAAATACATGCAATCACATCATAAATCAATTTGTCATTGTCATCGTAATCTATAACTTATTTCAACATAGTAGAAGACTTGAAGGTCGTCTACGACGGTTCAACTCTTTAATGTCTGCGATTATATCACCCGTTGAAAGAAACAATTATAATCGATTCTTATTTTTATTAATTATATATGTTTCGTCAACACAATTAAGCCCGCGCAATGCGCGGGCGCCTTCTCCCTAGTCTACTATATAAATATTAAAGCAATCCTCACTTCTTGCCACATGGCATCCTCTCCTTTCCCTTGCCATATGTCAACCATATATTTAATATGTCTAATTTTTCTCTTAATGTTTTAAATCGCCATGTGTCGCCTCCAAATGCTTAATCTCTCCATTTCTTTTTTGGAAATTTCTATCAACAAATCACACTATTTCCTTCTTTCTATTTACTAAGTGATCTTTCTTTAGATCAAAATCCTAGGTTTCCTTTATATTAAAGAGTAATTTGGTAAAAAATTGAACAAACATTTACGTGTAAATTATAGTATAGCATATGACTATATACATAAGATTCGACTAAAATAAGATTTATTATTTTAAATCAAATTTATCAAACATATATTCTGAAATTTTGTTAAAACTTTAATGCTTATATCATGTTGAATTTGTTATTTATTATAATTTTAAGGAGAAAAAATTACAAAATATTATCAAATTTACCTAAAAACACATGCCATTTTTCTTACAGTTTGCTTTCCTTTACATTTAAATAATGAATCTCTATATAATCTATTATATATATTAAATTGAAATTAGCTTTTTGCCACATGACATTTTTGTATTGAATTTATCACGTGGTGTTTTCTTACTCTATTTGCCACGTGTTATTTTCTTTTATTTAGTTATTTTCTAAAATATATATATATATAGATGACTACCCTAAATATGTTTATTCTTTCCTTACTTGAAATATATCAACAAGATTACAAACCAATCACATATCTTACTTTCCTTTTATCATTTTAAAACTTAATTAAAGTAAAATTAATTATACATTACACAATTCTATTATATTATTTTAATATATTTATAAACTATCTACACTAAATATAATACCGTTATATAAATTCCGTGCAAGGCACGGGAAATTAAGGTGGTGTTTATAAAATGGGAAAATGAGGTAGGTCTTTGAAAATCATGTACCTCCGTAACAAGTACATGGAGAATTCCAAAGATTGGTGATTTTCACTTTTGTATCATATGTTAAAGTCCAATAAAAGATAAACTGGAGAAGGCCCACTTAAGGAAGAGCCCAGAAGCCTGCAAGTAAGCCCACACGCAGCTTATAAAATCCTTTCCTTTTCAATCCCGCTGCTAGGGTTTCACAGAGAGCGGCGTAGAGGAGAATTCGTGAGAGCTTTTCGATTGTCGGAGAAGCGAGCAAGATGGGACACGAGAACGTCTGGAATTCGCACCCTAAGGGCTATGGCCCAGGCTCTCGCCTTTGGTATGTACCTCATTCGCGACTTCTCTTTGTTTAGTTGTAGGATCGTTTGAATCTGATATGAAATCTAACGAGTTTTGAAATTTATGGCAGCCGAGTTTGCGGAAACTCTCACGGTTTGATCCGCAAGTACGGACTCATGTGCTGCAGGCAGTGCTTCCGCAGCAACGCCAAGGAGATTGGCTTCATCAAGGTGACTTTTTGCTTCCATTCTATTTAGTCATGATATCAGTTTTAATTAGGTTATACGATTTCATAGTTTGAAAATGTTCTATTCGTTTTGATATTATGGTAATGCTTGCTAGTTTTCATGTACTTTTATCGTTTTATTCAAAGTGTCTCAATAGATTGCTGAAGTAAGTTTACCTACTGCAATTAGACAGGTCAAGCCAGTAGTTTATAGCGTCTAGCATTTTAATCAAATCATAGGCATATCTTTGAAACCACAACTTCTCCATGTTTGCCTGATATCCTCATATAATAAGATAGTGTATAGCAGTATAGTTCTATTTTTGCTGCAAGTATTTTATTAGTGTGTCCCATACAAATATGTTAAGCAAGAGTGGTTCTTTATTGATTTAGTTGTAGAATTCTAAATTTGATATAAAGTTCAATTGTTTTTTAGTCTCATCAACTTTCAATCAATGGAATGAACAAAGGGACACCCGGTTACCCAATTAGTACCTCATTTAGCCTTCGATCAAATGTGTTCTTTTCTTCTTTATCCCATCTATTTGAAAGAGTATTGCTTGATATGGAATCCTTGATCTGAACTATTTGCACTCCATTAGCTGTTACCCTTATAACCTTATTTGAACATTATGATAATGGCATGTAGTCTTTTGTCAAATCTGTTGTTTGCTTCTTTATCCCATCTAATGGTGGGTGTAATGCTTAAGATAGAATCATTGATCTGAACTATTTCCACTCCATTGGCAGTTACCCAATTGGTACATCATGGTAATGGCATGTAGTCTTTGCTTGAATTTGTTATTTGCTTGTTTATCCTGTCTAATGGTTGGAGTAATGCTCAATTTGGAATCCTTGATCTGCCCTTTGCTTTGTGCTTGTGAACCTGCATGATATGGATGGTTAGCACCTTGAGTTAAGTTATAACTTCTTAATAATGTAATGATTGCTTGAAGTATTGACTTGCTGTTGTTCTTTGTTGCAGTACCGTTAAATTATGAAAGTGATGGGCTTTGGGAGATACATTTGAAGCTTACAGTTAATGATGCAAACTCCTGATGAAAGATGATAGTTTTGATGTGATAGACTTGTTTAGATTACTGAAACTTATGTTATTTCCTTTTGAAATGAAGACTCGGCTTTTTGGTACATTTGCTATTTTTGTTTGATGAATGAATCATCACCCCACGACTCTTTTTGTTGCTGAGACAATATGAGCCCTTTCTTCTTTTCTCATATATCCTTCTCCCTATCCAACAATTGTTGTGGTAACATACGATCTCAATTGAAGTAAAATAGATTAAAAAAAAAGCATGCAGTAGATAGGTTTATGCTCTAGCAAAACACCTTAGTGTATTAGTTCATGTTATGACATTCACTAAAAGATGCATATTGTTAGCATCGTCAATAACTCTTACAATATGCACAGCATTGTCAACAACTCTTCCATTCTTTCATTCACAAATCCTTATTAAGAAATACTTGCATTTTACATGCTCCGTATTTTGCTATGTTTTTACCAGATCTGGATAGAAATAATGTTTATTGATTTGTCTTAAAATAGCTAAAAATGACATTAGGGTTGTTTATAACCCTTGACAAGATACTGCCAGAAACAGCTAGGAAATGAAGAAGAAAACTTGTCTCCATTTAAGAAATGGATCAGACACCATTTGTTTTTGTCACAAGTAGAAATGGATCAGACATTGAACATGCATAATGCATTGATTTGTTGCAGTGACAAACTTTTCTCAGCCTTGCTGTAATTTTTGTCAATATTCAACGAGGGTTACCTAAACACGAAGAAAGCCTACAGTTATTACTGAACAAGAAAGCCCTTCTTTCCTGCTGAAAGCTACATCCTCCCTGAAGTTATCCAATTACAGATTGCTCAAATTAGAAAACACCCAGCATTAAATTCAGAAAACCACATTTAATATTAAAACTTGGAATTCAAAATCACTACAGTTCCAAAAACATCTCTTTCTCATTGACCATTTTAGTTAGGGAACATACCATGAAATCCATCATTTTTTATCAATTGCACTTTTCTTCTGCTTGCTCAATTAATGAGATACAAAAGCAAAATGAGTGGGGTTAAGATACCCTTATAAAAACATTGACATGATTTGAAGGAAAAAAGTATGACCTAGTTTATCAATATGACGACTCATCATTTTTTATGTTTTGTGGAAAATGGCCACTCCAATCCATCATTACCTACGCTAATTAGTTTCATTATAACTTTGTGTAAGCTGAAATTAACTTGTATTGTACGAGGTTTAATTCGAAGTTATCCAAAGGAAAGATAAAGTAGGCTATACTGTATACTTTGAGATATTATTATCTTTGCTAGTAGCAAGGAAGGAATGTAGTTCATAAAAATGGTGGTCCTTTGTTCATGAGACAATAAATACGACCATTCTCTTGTTCATGTGCTGATGTTGACATTGTTTCCCTTAAAATGATGAGTTAGCTTTAGTGACGATGAATGTTAGTTTTGTGCCCTACAATAGTCTCCTTAAGAAGTAACCATAGCAATTCTATTTTCATAGAGGTATTGTAAGTATTATACTCTCTTCGTTCTTTTATAATTGTCATTCTAGGATTTTTAAGACAAATTAAAAATTTAAATTTTTCTCAAAATTACCCTTTGTTAATTTCCTTGATTAGTAATGTTCAAAATGATAATTATTTAAAATTCCAAATCTAGTAATAAACATAAGGGCAAATCTGATAAAATCTTGTCACAATAGCTAAAACGACAATTAAATAGGAACAAGAAAAGCAGGCTAGAATGACAACTAAAAAAGAGCGGAGGGAGTAACAAACTTTATAGGAACGTTCCAGTGTGAATATGTCAAAATGGAGGAAAAACGTATAATTCGAGTTCACAGATTACACATCAATGTTCATATTCCGGGCCATGAAATTTTTTGAACATTTTTAGCGAAGGATGCGGTGACATATTTTTAATTAATGCGAACTTTGATTATTATTATTATTTTCTCAAAATGACCTCAAAAAATTTGATACACCAGATTATGAACATTACCGCCGCCTAAATTATGAACATTAAATATGTTATTTCTGAACACGAAAACTTCAATTTCTCCTACCTACGTTAAGCCTTGTTCTTACCTTAACTTTTCTCCAAACTTTAACGAAAATATAAAACGATAATTGCTTCATAGTTGATGATAAGAAAATTCACTTAAAAGTCAAAGAGAATTATGATGCCTTGAAATTAAGTCTACCTAATGGCTTGGAGTAGTGATTACTGTATGAGTTAACTTTTCCCTCTACTCCTACTCCTAGTCCTACCTACCATCAATTTGCCCTAGAAGCATATATACCACTTTTCTTAATGTTTATGTCTCCTCTTTTCCCGGGGTACTTGAAACAAACAACAACCATGTGAATCAAGAACTTTTAAAATAAAAAATAAAGAAGCACATCAAGCAATATAAATGCTTAAACCTATACCAAATTGAAGATGCTTGATATAAAAAGGAAAGTTTAGGTGCGAACAACTCTTAATGTAAGAAAAACGAAAAGTTCGTGTTTATAGATTATATGTCAATGTTCTGCTTAGTCATATTCATAATCTGGGCCATGAAATTTTTTGAACGTTTTCGGTGCGGGACGCAGTGACATACTTGTAAGTACTGCGAACTTTGATTTTTTTGTTTTCTCTCAAAATGACCTGGAAAAAAATCACCGCTTAGATTATGAACATTACCGCTTGAATTATGAACATTAGTTTGTTATATATGAACACAAAAGACTTCGTTGTTCTTACTTAAGCTTTGTTCTAACCCAATTTTTTTAATATAAACTCTATATATAATTGAAATTGTATGTTTTTATATTGCATAGGTCGAAAATTAGGGATAATTGTCACTTGTGCAAGTTTGTTTGTACTTGGTTACTTGAAAACATAAATCCAAGATGATATCTTAATGTAAACATCATGACGACAAAGTCTTGATCATCCAAGTGGACTTCAACACAATTATCACTCCACCATTTCTTTTGTTTCTTTAACTTTTTTTTTTGTATGCTTAATTAAGTCCTAAATTCCAAACTAGCATAATAAATTGTCTTAGATTTCTGAACCATGATCTTCATTAAACATTGGGAATCCACTTATCTCACCATCCAAGGTGTAAGAATATGAAACTGAGGATTGCGGTTATCTATGACTTAATTTTCTCATGAAATGCTTTCAAAGCCACTCAAAATCGAAGATAATACAACTATCTTAAGAAGTGTGATTATTTTGTTAATATTTTGTCAATAATAACAAATCCTAAGATTAATATTTCTGTTTCGATCTCCCCATACAAAGTTACGATAGCTTACAAACCAAGATAACGATTTTGATTTATATAGTTATCAGAATCTTTTTAATATTAAATTATTAATAATAAATCTAAAATATTCATATAAAAATGATTAGCAATATATACATATACGAATTAATTATTGACATTTATCAACTTGTATCACACTCACAAATGCATGTATAGTGCTAAAAAATAAATGCATAAACTTAAGATTATATGAAAAAATACATGCATATTTACACGTAAAACATACATGTGAATATGAAAAATGTATGTGTTAATAGTATTTATATTAAATTTTTATTTTAAGACAATCAATTATTTTAATTGTAACCGAAACCAAAACTAATCCATCCAAAAACGTTGACAAGAAACAAAAAATAATCTAAAAAGTAGCGCAAAAAATACGTCGTTTTGCTTAACGTCTCACCCCCTACACGAATATCTCTCCCACTTTACAATTTTAAGCTCTTCCTCATAAGATCCTCTCACTCGCTTCCACGTGTTTCATTTTTCTTCCCAAAATGCCCTTATCTTCCCGCGCTCACCTCTTATAAAGGCGCGTGTCTCTCAGTCGTCAATCCGCGCGTATGGAAATTACCCTAACTAAGACGGTTAGAATCGGTGCTTTTAATTCCCCATAATTCTTCTCTCTTTCCTCTCCGTTAATCTCTCCCTCACCCTCCCTCTTCCGGCACCTCTGCGTAACGACCTCTTAGGGTTTTGCAGTTTCCTTCAAGCTTTTCCAGCTCCAAATCAGTCGAAGAAGTCTGCGTTTCGGATTCTGGTACTTTCTTCTCTGTATTGTACTTGATACTTCTTAGATGTTTTTAGTTTGATAATGGCGGCAGCGGTGTCCACAACGCCGAATCTGAAGCCTCGAAGGTCGTGGAAAACACCTACCAGACGGCCGTTGCTTCCGTCAGAAACCGGAAACAATGCAGCGGCTCAAAGGTGTCCTAGACCGGTTTCGCGTGAGGTTAGTTCGCGGTACATGTCGACTTCGTCTTCTTCGTGCTCCACTTCGTCTTCAACAGCGTCGAATTCTGCGTATCCTAGAAGTGCGTCGCCGACGCCTGCGGTGACTCCCTTGCCGATATCTTCCTTGAACAAGCGATCGCAGTCGGCGGATCGTCGGAGGCCTGTGATTGGACCGGAGATTTCGAAGGCGGCGCAGGCTCTGATGTCCTCCAAACGGAGTTTGTCCATGTCGTTTCAAGGAGAACCGTTCGCAACTCCGATTAGTAAGACGAAGCCTTCTTCACAGGTGAATTCTGTGAAAGCTACTCCGGGAATTGGAGGAGATCAGCGAAACCCATGGCCTGCGAGTTCAGTGAGGAAATCGGTGAGTAAGAGTGTCGATTCAGCTAGTAATAGGAAGAAATTGGTTGCAAGATCTGGAAATGGAATTAGGGCTTTGAGACTGTCTCTGGATGATAGAATTGATCACATTCCATGTCTTGATAAATTGCAAGATAATATCAGTAGTAATTTGTTAAGAGATGGTGCTAAGAATGCTGCTATTGCTAATTTACTGAATTCGTCGATTTCGGCTTCGGAATCAGCTGCCTCAGACACTGAGAGTGTTTGCTCTGACAGCAATTCCGGCTCGAAAGATAGTGTAAACGTGCCCCGAGCTGGACATCGGGGTATAATTGTCCCTGCAAGGGTTTGGCAAGAGACGAATAACCGGTTAAGGCACCTTCCTGAGCCTAGCTCTTCTCTACTAAGAAGCAAATCTCTAAAAGCAACTGCTTCGCCATCTCTACGGGAAAATCTCAGGGGATGGTCACCGTTACGAGGTGGTGGTTTGAGGTCCGCATCACCCAGTAGGCTGTTAACTCCAACATTGCCATGGGAGAAGAATATTCCATCAAGAGCAATGGCCAGCCCCACTAGAGTAAGAAATGCAATAGCTGGTACACTCCGTACACCTGGTAACACTGCGTGTAACGGGCCTTCAGTTTCGTGTTTTGCTACTGATGTTCGTAGGGGGAAAGCTGGGGAGGATAAAATCAACTACGCGCACTTGCTTAGGCTTATGTACAATCGGCATTTACAGTGGCGATTTGCCAATTCCAGAGCAGAAGCTGCTTTATCGGAGCAAACTCATATGGTTGAGGTATGGGCGTATGGCTTACTAGATTTTTGTTGGAAAGCTGAATTTACTTGATCAATTTTATAGGTTTGATTGTGTGCATCTTCTGAACATCTTGGTTGATTGTCTTTTCTATCTGCCTTCTCAAATTTTAAGTTTCTATTCACCTGGGTATCCAGCTTATTGTTTCTGTATCTTAGCTGCACTGCCTCTATGATATCCACTCCTCCTTACTTTATGTGCTTTTTCTGATTTTACATGCCTATAGGATATGGTATTTTCTGAATTTGGAAATTGTCTTTGAACCATTTAAAGTTTTTCCTGCAAGGAAATGTTTATTTATCATGAATTCATGATGCAAGAACACTAAGATACTTCTGTTATTGCACCGTGGAACAATTTTGAACAATGCAGCTCACTTGCTCCAACAATAGAGAATTTTGATATCTTGATCCTTCCAGCCTTTCCCCAAGGCTTAATATCAGTTTGACAGTTGATTAAGTGTTTACCAGTGAGAGGATGTTTGGATGTTTATTTGTTGGGCTTTTTCTACCAATTGCCTTTCTTTAGCCAATTTCGCCAAAGACGCAAATGCAATGTAGGCGTTGGGTTCTTACAAGTGTTGATTTTTGGTTATGAAAATAGATAGTGTAGATTAAAAGTGGCGATACTTGTTTCATATGTTTTTAGATAAAAAGATAGATCTTTTCTGAATTATTATACTTTTATTCCAGACAAACCTTTACAACACATGGAAAGCCACATCAGATCTTCGCTTATCTGTTTGTAGTAAGAGATTGGAGTTGTCGCGAATGAGATTGAAGCTGAAGCTTCTCTCCATTCTCAAGGAACAAGTAAGGCTCAATGCTCCCTTGCTCTCTTGATGTTAATGTGATCTTTATATCTCTAGTTTTTTAAGAGTTTTGTTCAGTGTGTGAATTGTGATGGTGACTGAATCAGTCTTTTGCTCCTGCACAGCTTTTATGCTGGAGTAAGAATCTACCAGTAAAATTCAACTCATGCTTTCAATATTTTTCCTGGTTTCTGATATTTTTGTAGACTTACTTTTTCGCATGATGAACAATGAGTGAATTGGATTAGTCTTTCTACCCTTCATAGCATGTATGGAGTTCTTAAGTTTTGTTCTTGTAAAATGATGACGAGTTTTTCACACTGTTTTTGGGCATCATTATTCTGCAGCAACTTTTTCTATTATGTTAAAAAAGGAGAGATGACTTGGACAATATCATTTGGCTTTGACTTGTTACTAGTTTTTCTCTCTGCATTGGATGTGATATATTACGCTTAAATCATTCTCAGTGGCTTGTTCGTATGTGTCAGTAGGATGATTCACCTACTTTGTTTTGATCTTGTAACATTGTATTGTTGCAGATGATATATTTGGAGGAATGGGGTATCATGGAACAAGATCATTTTAATTCGTTGTTAGATGCTAATAAATCGCTGACAACCAGCACTGTCCGACTTCCAATAGTTTGTGGGGCTATGGTTGGTGATTTATTTATAGAAGTTTTCATTCATTTATGCTCATAGCTTGATTTCTGTTCCATTTTGCTGTTTATCAGGCAGATACTCGAAATTTGAAGGAGACTATGTGCGCGGCATATGATGTATTGCAAGCAATGGCATCCTCAATTTGCTCCATGATGTCAAAGGTGGTATTTCTTATATTCCTATATCTGCTCTTTGGAAGCTATAAACTCGTAATCACAGTGAATTATTACAACCTGGTCTATTTCAAAAGTTCCACACATTATAGTTTTGTACAAGGTACTAATGAAGTTAAATCGGTCATTAAACATCACCCTGAGTCCAACTACCGATATGCAAGGAATGTTTACACAAGGTGTCTTTAATAATACTACTGAAAAAGATTAAGAAATCAGGTAATAGTAACTATGTAAAATACTGAAATGTAAGATGCACTAGAATTCAGAGTACATGGATTAATGTGTTGTATCATCCATGTAATCTGCATGATCAGCCATACTACATGAACAAAACCTTAATGCATGTACTCTCAATTCCCATGCATCTTTAGACTTACATAGTTACTAATACTGTTTTTTTTTCCATCTCTTTCACTAAGTGTAAGAAAACCTTGCTTATTTGTAATGTTGAATACATTAATATTTTTAGACGTATAGCATGTAAACCTTATCTATACTGTCTTGCTGAAAGTGGTGCATTACAGTCTTAAGTCATGTAAACCTTATCTTTGAACCTAGTACTTGAACATTTTAGTCATTCTAATTGAGAAATTCTGTCATAAACAGGTGGAGCAAATGAATTCTTTGCTGGATGGGGTAGTCAGAACAGTTACCAGTGAACGTGCGATGCTTGATGAATGCAGAGACGTGCTTTCAACTCTAGCTGCCTTACAGGTAATTAAGATAGCACATGGACACTTCCGGGCTAATGTTGCCAGCTGGGTTAAATCATAGCACATTGATATTTCTTGTTTTGGGTTAAAACTAGTATGTTTCTTTGCAATATAAAACTGAAGTTTAATTCTTTCAACCAAAACAGGTGAAAGATTGTAGCCTTAGAGCACAGAATTTGCAGCTGCAACAAGTAGATGCAAGCTTGCCTAGTGGAACATGAAAGAAGTCAAAATTCAGAATTGCCATCTCTCCTAATTCTAACAACAACAAGATTTGGCTGTGGATATTACATGGGTCCCCATTAACAACCTCCATTCAAAGGTTAGTTGTTTGATATATTTTCTTGTCCTATAACAAAACAGAAATTCTCTGCACATTAGCTTTTTTGTGCAGGTCTACTCTTTAATAGTCAAATGGACAAGTTTGTAAATATATGTGGTGACAAAATCTTTTCTAAAATGACTCCACTCCCTGACAGCCATCTCAGCAGTAGTTAACTAACCAGATTATGAATTCAACCTCTTTTTTCACCTTGGTCTATTAATATTCGGAAAGAAATGCAGAGTGATTAAGTGTAGTGTTCTTTTATGTATACGAAGGGAACATTCAGAACATGACAGGTCTGATAGGAGAGTATTATGTATAGTTGCCACAAGAGAATAGCATAAAGTAGTACCAGTAGATGGGAAAAGATAATTCTAAAGACAGAAAAAACAAAGGCAAGACATGGAAGATAAGAATCATACAAGTTTTTTTTTTTTTTTTTATGAAATACTCCGTAGTTATAATTCACCATAATAAGTAAAGTATATAGGAGGCAGTGGAGACTGGAGATAGCAATTTATATCATGTGGTGAGTATTGAAGGACGTCGACATTGTTTGTTGTATTTTCTGCCCACCCAATTAAACATTGTGCTTCTCATCCCTGCTGTTTCCATCAAAATTCAGAATCATCTCTTCCTTCCTTCCTTCCTTCATTAATACGTCTATCCATATTTTTTCCTTCTAATTTAACGGGTTTAACCCCTTCTTAATTCTTATACGTCTAAGTTTATTCATGTGACAAAAAATTACTCATAAAGTTTTGGAATTAAAAAAAAAATGAGAAAGGAATGATGAATGTGTCAATTGTATACATTTTGGAAGCAGTCCTGAATGTTGACTTCCAAAGATTGATACATTCCACTTGCTTCGATCTATAGACACCTCAAAACAATAAGGAGTCCACCATTTCTGTCTCTTGCTTAATGCTGACATAGGTGTGAAATGGAACCTTTTTTCCATATACGATTGTTTCATCATATTATTCAAATTATAATGATCCAAATTTATGTATACATATCTACGATTTACTGTTTTGTACATGTTTCTTATAATAAGACTTTTAACACTTCTTATCATCAGAGGATTAGTAGTTTAGTACACATCTACACAATAAACTATTCCGTTATTACAACCAACGGTTGATACGAATTACAGTACATATCAATTGTGTAAAGTTGAGCTTCATCTGGCTATACTATGGCAGAACTCTCTTATATCTACGTCCTAATAATATTCTAGTAGTTCCCTTCTCAATTCAAAGTATTCATCACCTGAAATTTCCTCATCAATCTACTGATTAAAAAAAATTATAAAATAATTGTTTCAAGAAACAAATTATTGTTATATGAAAATGGAGTTGGATCTGGTGAGAATGACCTTATTCGACGGATATACCAATACATCAACAACCTTTTATATTCACATGCACATTCTTTCAGATTCACATGCACTTTCTATATTCACATTCACATTCATCTACGATCACATGCAGATTTGCAGACGTGTGCGTGTATGTAAATATAGAAGGGTGTGCTTGGATTCGTATATTCGTATGAATCTTTTCTATGAAAATTGTTTTTTGATTTGTTGGTCGTTCGACGATCAAACTTTTTGAATGAAATTCTAAAACGATAACATAATATTGAAATTAATATCCCACCACATACAAAGTTTACGACTAATTAATTTTAAACGTGTACTTATTTCATTTTCAGGAGTAAGAGCTGGCTTATAGTTCCTAAGCACTAAACATTATATTATTATATTTATCTTATATATTAAAGCTGAGCCTTTTAGAGTGATTTTAGGCTTAGTTTGTTACACAATTATTATTTTTCATCTTTAGTTTCAATTATTAATAGATTGGATAATTATATTAACAAATAAATCTTAAAAAATTATCATTCCTTTCAACAACAAATATACAAGCCATTTATATATTCTTACGATAAAATTAGGATTATTTTCGATAATAAAAATTAAGTCAAGCAGACGTACATAACCTTCATGAAATAAAAAATATATTTTTATAAATAGTCTTTATAAGAAAAAAAAGTTAATCTTAATTTTAAGACGAAATCGATTAAAAGAATATACAATTTTCTTACGAATAATATGAAATTTTCCGTACATGACACGGGTCACTACACTAGTTTATCTTATGCCCCATCATACGTTCTCACGATAGACCTTTCATTATAATGAGTGATTCTATAGATATTTAATCCAATGAAGATAAACAAATCCTCGCCGAAGCTCCTTTGGTCTAGTGGTAGAGGCACTAGCCTCTTGTACACAAGTCAGAGATTCGGACCCGAGAGCGCTATGATCCCCTCAATCCTCAATTTATAGAGACTATAGGTCATTTTATTGTTCAGTATGACTTATTAACCAACTATGATTTCCTTTCACTTGGCTTGAATCTCAATCTCATTAATAACATATTTGAAAGTTTAGATAGTGGGTTCACACCTTTTTAGGGACACTGATGTACATGGCTCCGAAGATGATCCAATAACGGGGTACAACGATGCCAAACCTGATATCTAGTATGCGGTGTCATCTCTTCGCTCAAGAGCAAGAAAGCTCGTTGGTGAATTATTGTTAATCCAAAGTGGCGCAATTTGGGAGGTGAATTATTGTTAATATTTAATAAACCGATGGAGGTTTCAATGCGAAATAACCTTACGGTGTAAAGTGCGAAGAGTCTGTGTTCACAGATAACATGCTAATGTTCATTATTGAGCGATCATATCGATTAATGTAACGTTAAAAAAAAGTTTTACGAAAATACCACCACATGAAATCATTTAAAAAAATTCAACTTCTGATCTCAACCCTCCATCCCCTAATCCAATAATCATAATTTAGTTTCTTACTTCTATTCTAAGAGTTATCATAATATATATAATTTTTGGGGTGGTTAAAAAATATTCACACAAGATATCCAAATTTAGGGTAAGTAACCCTTATTACACTTTGAGTTGTATATTCTAACCCTAAAAATTTCTAGTGTGGTAACTAACCTTTTGGTTTGATGACAGTTTGGGTTGATGACAATAATTTTTTTTTATGACAGTAATTTTCGTTGATGACAGTAATTTTCGTTGATGACAATAATTTGATGTCATTGATGACAGAAATTTTCGTTGATGACAGAAACTTTCGTTGATGAAAGATTGTTTCGTTGATGACAGAAATTTTTGTGACACTAATTTTCTTAGATCAAAATAATTTGTGTTGATGACAACACATTGTGTCGATGACAGTAATTTGATGAGAGTTTGACAGTTTTGGTTGAAATAATTTGGAGTTTGACAGTTTTGGTTGATACCATTTGTGATGATGATCGTATTCGTTAATGACAGTTTTTATCACATTTGATTACCATTTCTGTCTCTGACTTATGATATTGTCGAAATCCAAATTAAAATCGTAGTTATCAATGTCATAAAGTGTCAAATTAAATTGTCACAAGTGTCATCCAAATGTTTTTAATCTGAATACACTGCAACGTGACCAACAATCAAATTCTAGCTCTCCAAGTAAAATTCAGCAACTAGGAAAGAGCATTGTGACTTATAGATCTGATCGGTATACTCACGAAGAGACAAAATTCAAAGGATGAAATTGTTAAACAAAATTTACATGAGGGATTAATTACACAGGGAACTAGCACAAATCTCACCTCAGGCGGTTGGTGAAGGAAGGACGAGGAGGCTTAGTATCTTCACAAACACCTTCTCCTTCAACGAATACATCAAATTAAGGCAAAATCTATACGCACTACATTTTGCAACTTTTCACACTACATTCTCGTACGCCCATAATGGGCGTACGCTCGTTTTAAGCGGACAGTGCAAAATTCCAACATCGATTGTGAGGCAAAATACAGAATACGGTCGTATGTATACGCCCAAAATGGGCGTACGCCCAAAACCGGCGTACAGTATAAATTTTAATAATATAGCCGTTTGAAAATAGCAGTTGTGAAATACAATTTTTAACTCGTACGCCCATTATGGGCGTACCGTAATGATAATTTTTCCCCAAATAAATGAAAAAAAATTAAAAAAAAATTAAACAATTTCGTACGCTGGAAATGGGCGTACGCCCATTTCCAACGTACAACATTTTTTTTTCGAAATTTTTTTTATTACGATTTTTAAAAAAAAATTAATAAATTACGTTAGTATATAATAACAATAATAGGTCATATTTCACATCTGCCTCTTTGATCTAGTGGTAAAGAGCTGCATATATTGCTTTTTTTGAGTTCGAATCTCAACACTAACATCTCACTTTTTTTTATTTTTGGGTAAAAAATAATGGAAAGAAAGGAGGGGGGGGGTCGAACTTGAGACCTCATGGACATGTAATGAAGTGAAACCACTAGGCTAATGAATCATATTGATATATTGGTAATATTAATACTACAAGTTACAATCGAATTTGGGCTCACCTCATTATTTTATTACAATAACAGTTTTTTTAATCTTGGTCTCAAATATCTATATCTATAGACTATTAATTATTTTAATAATTTCTAAAAAATAACTATTTAAATAATAAGGTGTATCTTATTGACATATATGTAATATTAATACTACAAGTGATGATCGAACTTGAATCTACCTCATTATTTGTTGAATTAATTACTTAAATAATAAGGTGTATCTTATTTGTCTCAAATATTTATTGAATTAATTACTTAAAAAATATTTTCAAATAGCACATCTAAAAATTGATATAGTGGCAAGATAGGATTCTAACGAATTGTAGACAAGATAAGGATAAAATCTTGCATATAACACATCTAACAACCAATCTTGCATAATAGTTTTACGTATTTTCGATTCAAAATAGTTATGCAAGATGAATAAAATCTTGCATAATACTTAACTTACAAATAGTTATGCAAGAAATGGCGCGAAAATCGAGTAAAACCGACTTAGAACGACTAACGGCGCAAAAATCGAGTAAAACCGACTTAGAACGACTAATGGCGCGAAAATCGAAAAAATGTGGATAGGGTATAGGGTATAGGGTATAACGTAGGGTATAGGATATAGTGGATAGTGAATGTGGATATATAGTGGATAGTGAATGTGATAAGTGGTTAGTTTGGGCCCAATTCGTTTAAACGCCTTAAAACGATAAAAATCAAAATTTCAAAATTGTAACATGATAGAAAATAAAGCCCATAGTCGTTATCAATTCACAAAATCGGAAAAAAATAATCGAAAACGTCAACGGGCCTAATAAGGCCGAATTGAGATTTAGTGAGGCCCATTATCAAAAAACGACATAAAACGGCTTAATAAGACCTTAAACCGCAAAAAAATTGAAATGTAAAAGTTGTATTTGAGCATTACCAATATGACGGTTTCGTTTTTATAAGAAAATAACAAAATGAACACTTCGAAATATCTAAACAAGCACTTTCACCTAGTAACGAGTTAATCTCAAGTATATAAGTCGTATAGTTTTACTCATGTGTGTGATATCACTTCGTTACTCAAATAAACTTTATATAAAACTTTCATTAAATGTTACGAAACACTCAAATAATCCAAAATAATGACATTTCACATCTTTGTATTGTCGTTATTGATTGATTACTCTATATTTAATGAAAGTTTTAATGAAATACGCATACATATATGATTAAACAAGCAATAACGACAATACGAAGATGTGAAATGTCGTTATTTTAGATTATTTGAGTGTTTTATAATATTTAATGAAAGTTTTATGTAAAGTTTATTTGAGTAACGAACTGATATCACACACATATGAGTAAAACTATACGACTTATATACTTGAGATTAACTCGTTACTAGGTGAAAGTGCTTGTTTAGATATTTCGAAGTGTTCATTTTGTTATTTTCTTATAAAAACGAAACCGTCATATTGGTAATGCTCAAATACAACTTTTACATTTCAATGTTTTTGCGGTTTAAGGTCTTATTAAGCCGTTTTATGTCGTTTTTTGATAATGGGCCTCACTAAATCTCAATTCGGCCTTATTAGGCCCGTTGACGTTTTCGATGATTTATTTTCGATTCTGAGAATTGATTACGACTATGACCTTTATTTTCTATCATGTTACAATTTTGAAATTTTAATTTTTATCGTTTTAGGGCGTTTAAACGAATTGGGCCCAAACTATCCATTTAACACATCCACTATCCACATCCACTATCCACTATCCTATACCCTATACCCTAAGTCGGATTTGCTCGTTTTAAGTCGGTTTTACTCGATTTTTCCGCCAACTCAATTTAAGTCTGTTTTACTCGATTTTCGCGCCAACTCGTTTTAAGTCTGTTTTACTCGATTTTTTGTGCCGTTACTCGTTTTAAGTGTGTTTTACTTAATAAGACTAAGTTTTATATTTTTCAAACATAATTAACCATCGATGGTGTTGATATCTTTAATCCAAGTTTGTGTTGAAATTTTTCAAACATAATTTATCATTTGTCATATATTGTATAAATTTTGTAGTTTTTGTTGAAATATATTTTGTTTTATATTGAATAAGGATTTATTTATTAATATATATTATTTAAATAACAATATTAGAAATACAAAGAAAATATTTTGGGAATGATATGGATTATCATAGTTTTTTATCTTAAAATATATTATAAATATAAAAAAGCTTACACACCTGCTTATTTGAATAATTCTTTTTCCTCAAAATTATTAAAATAATTAAATCAATAAATATGTAGGAAAAAAATAAAAAATCTATTTTTCTAACAAAAAATGAGGTAGATTCAAGTTCGATCATCACTTGTAGTATTAATATTATAAATAATACCAATAAGATATACATTATTATTTAAATAAATATTTTTTCTCGAAATTATTAAAATAATTAATTCTATTGATATATGAGACTTGTACTATTAATATTACAAATAGATCAAAAAATCTGTTATTCTAATAAAATAGTGAGTTGAACCCAAATTTGATTGTAACTTGTACTATTAATATTACAAATATATCAATATGAATCCCTAGTCTAGTGGTTTCACTTCATTATATCCCATGAGGTCTCAAGTTCGACTCTCCCCCACCTCTCTTTTCATCAATTTTTACCAAAAAATAAAAAAGGTGAGATGTTAGTGTTGAGATTCGAACTCAAAACCTCTAGGCAATCAATGAAGCTCTTTACCACTAGAGCAAAGAGGCAGATATGATATATGACCTATTATTGTTATTATATAATAACGTAATTAATTAATTTAAAAAAAAATCGCAATACCAAAAAATTTCGAAAAAAAATGTTGTACGTTGCCCATTTCCAGCGTACGGAATTCTTTAATTTTTTTTTTATTTGGGAAAAAAATTTATCATTACGGTACGTTGGAAATGGGCGTACGCCCATTTTGGGCGTACGAACCAATTTTCAATTTTTTTTAGCGTATACGTATACGTATACGTATACGTATGCATACATATACTCGAGAAATTGCACTGTACGCCAATTTTGGGCGTACGCCCATTATGGGTGTACGAAAATGTAGTTCAAAAAGTTTCAAAATGTAGTGCGTATAGACCCCGCGCAAATTAAGATCCCAAAGAGAAACTCTAACCTTGTGCTTCTCATATCAACAATTCGGCCGGAGCACGAAGAGGACGACGACGACTCGATGTCTTCATCTTCATCCGAATCATAACCTTGTTGATCCTTCGATATGACCTTCTGCACGGATAGATCTGCGGCCCTCCGAGATTCTACATCGTGGCGTCAGTGATTAGTCGATTGCTCATCGATTGCGCAAAAGACGTGATGGAGTGGTCGACGAAGGTGGAGGAGGAGCTCGAGATAACGGTCGCCGGAGATATGATCAATGAAGAAGGTGGAGTCGGGCTGGAGGTGAAGGAGGAAGAAGGAGGTAAAGGAGGAGGGCAGACTGAAAATGGAGGCGGAGGCGGAGGCGGAAGGAGAACAGAATAAAAGACTGAGAATTTATATTAGGGTTTTAGAGAGGTTAGTTTCCCCAATTTAAATAGGATATGATTAGAAACTCCTTCTATTATTTATTTAGGGGCAAAGGGCCCCGTTTTACGACAAGATATTCATGAAGATATTCATTTTGGGTTGGACTTTTGCTTGACCCACCGGAAAAAAATTCATTATTAAAGTTCATATTTTTTAAAAAACATTACACCTATATTTTTCAAACAAATCTATTATTATTAAATAAAATATTATCTTTTAAGAAACTACATCAATCTATTTCCTAATAAGATTTTATCTTTTATTAATTTAAAAACGAAATTATTTTTATAAGGATTATATAATTGAATAAAATATTTTTATGCTTAGTATTTTATATATGTATTAAATTTATAAACAAAATATTCATCATAAAATGGGAAAAATATGTTATTAAAAATATTTGTTTATTATATATTCACCAAGTTGTTCATCAATATATTTATCTTGTATTATTATTAAATAAAAGATTATCTTTTAAGAAACAACATCAATCTATTTTCTAATAAAGATTTTATCTTTTATTAATTTAAAAACGAAATTATTTTTATAAGGATTATATAATTGAATAAAATATTTTGGTGCTTAGTATTTTATAAATGTATTAATTTTATAAACGAAATATTCATCATAAAATGGGAAAAATATGTTATTAAAAAATATTTTTTTATTATATATTCACAAAGTTGTTCATCAATATATTCATCTTGGGTATATAAAAATTTTGGGGGTGGTTGAAAATATTCACACAAGATATTCATGAATATATTCATCTTGGGTTGGGCTTTTGCTTGCCCCACCGAAAACAAAAAATCCATTATTAAAGTTCATATTTTTTAAAAACAATTACACCTATATTTTTCAAACAAATCTATTATTATTAAACAAAAAATTATCTTTTAAGAAACTATATCAATTTATTTCCTAATAAAGATTTTATCTTTTATTAATTTAAAAACAAAATTATTTTTATAAGGATTATATAAATTGAAAAAATATTTTTGTGCTTAGTATTTTATAAACGAAATATTCATCATAAAATGAGAAAAATATGTTATTAAAGATATTTGTTTATTATATATTCACAAAGATATTCATCAATATATTCACAAAGTTGTTCATTAATACTTGGGTTGAGCTTTTGCTTAGGCCAACGAGAAAAAAGTCCAATATTCAAAACACACAAGATATTCATGAAGATATTCATCTTGGGTTGGACTTTTGCTTGGCCCACCGGAAAAAAATTCATTATTAAAGTTCATATTTAAAAAAAAAAATTCCACCTATATTTTTCAAACAAATCTATTATTATTAAATAAAAGATTATCTTTTAAGAAACTACATCAATCTATTTCCTAATAAGATTTTATCTTTTATTAATTTAAAAACGAAATTATTTTTATAAGGATTATATAATTGAATAAAATATTTTTATGCTTAGTATTTTATAAATGTATTAATTTTATAAACGAAATATTCATCATAAAATGGGAAAAATATGTTATTAAATATTTGTTTATTATATATTCACAAAGTTGTTCATCAATATATTTATCTTGTATTATTATTAAATAAAAGATTATCTTTTAAGAAACAACATCAATCTATTTTCTAATAAAGATTTTATCTTTTATTAATTTAAAAACAAAATTATTTTTATAAGGATTATATAATTGAATAAAATATTTTTTTTCTTAGTATTTTATAAATGTATTAATTTTATAAACGAAATATTCATCATAAAATGGGAAAAATATGTTATTAAAAAATATTTTTTTATTATATATTCACAAAGTTGTTCATCAATATATTCATCTTGGGTATATAAAAATTTTGGGGGTGGTTGAAAATATTCACACAAGATATTCATGAATATATTCATCTTGGGTTGGGGTTTTACTTGCCCCACCGAAAACAAAAAATCCATTATTAAAAGTTCATATTTTTTAAAAACAATTACACCTATATTTTTCAAACAAATACTTGGGTTGAGCTTTTCCTTAGGCCAACGAGAAAAAAGTTCAATATTCAAAAACAAATATTTCTTTTTTATAATTGGAAAAATATCAAATCTATAAGATATACTGAAAAATATTTTTGTTGAAAAAAGATAATAAAATATACTAGGTATAATATTTTTTACACTACATAGATTGTCAGTTGGTAGTTGGAGATTACATTACATCTTTGCAATAACATACTTAAGTTATATTAAATTTGATAAAATAATATTTTTATACTATTATATTGTGTAATATGTTACTATATCCTTTGTTCATGAATTTTTTTTTCTCTAGAGATATTATCAAATAAAAATTTGCCTCAAAAAGGAAAAAAGTTTATTCTTTAATAGCCTACTAAAAACAAATTCAATATTAAATACATACACAAGTTAGACAGATTAAAAGTTACAATAATCTTATTCTATAAAATAATATATTTTAAAAAGGAAAAATAATAATTTCATCATTTATAAATATGCTATGAATTCATATTCCATGATACACTCAAATGACAATCAAATAATCTTCTACATGCATATAAAAAACCATATTATTATGATCATCATAATATGTCATCATATCATAATATATAATTTTTGGATAGGAGAAAAATATTCACCCAATATAGATATTGAGCATTTGCTTAGCCTACTGGAAAAAAACTCCATATTTGTTATATAATAAAAATTAATTTTTATATCAGTTTTCTGAAAAGTTGTATAAAATATACACAATTCGTTTATAGATTAAAAAAGACTATGTTAATATATCATATTAGAGCATACACAATGGTTGCCCATTTTTTTGTGGGCATCAAGTATTTTAATATCTCTCTCTTACTTTTATCAATCTCCATTTTTCATATCCACCCATTTTCAATACACTCCCAATGGTTGCCCATTTATTTATGGTCATTCATTTCTTTTTTCTACTTTTTCTATTATCTCATCCAATATCATTATAATTTTTCAATTATTTGACAAAGCTATCAACAAGAATATTCATTAATTGATTTGTTTGGATATTAAGAGTTTCTTTTTATTGATAAATAATAATAGAACACCTCTTAAAATTCCATAGTACATGTGATAATTAATCGTAAGATTTTAATTAAAATAAAATAAGCATAACTAATGAAGGAATATAATCGTAAGATTTTAATTATCCCATCCAATATCTCTACATAAATGAAAATTTTGGGTTTGAGTTCAAAATTCGGATCGTTGCAGCAATATCTCAAATTTGGGTTTGATTGATGATGTCATTTTTATCAAAAAGTGATGTCAAAAGTGTAATGGGATATGGACATATCTCAACTATATGTTGAATGCCCATCTTTCCCCCATGGTGAAGAATGAACATTCTCTCTCTCTTCCAAAAAATCACTTTTCATTATTTTACTATTATTTTGACATTCTCTCTCCTAATACTCACCCGAAATGGGGCACCAATGTGTATGCTCTTACCATACATCAATATACAATATACAACATACATTTTGATATTATTATGGTTGCTCAGGAGAAGAAAGCGGACATGAAAGACCACTATTTGTTGACATCTTAGCATCAGCTACTCTAAGACCCAAAAGACTAGCTGCTGAATCCAGATAAAGCTTAAGGTGAGAAATAAATCATATGAAACCTGCTAATTCCATCTTTACTTCATAAGATATCTGAAATTTTCTCACAGATTCACACTTTATCAAGAATCCTGCTCTAAAGAGTTAGCCATTGCAGCAAGATCCAAAACGCACTATCTCCAAAACTGAGAAACCAAATCACACAGTATCTTGAACCTTCCTTGAAATTGAATCTCAGCCTTTCTATTAGAAAGAAATGCATGCTAAATCAGCCAAGTTAGCCAAGACTAAATTGTTTGGATTCAGGAGAAGGCAAATTTCACTTCTTTTGCAGCCTAAGCACATTGGAAACGACATGTGGGATGTCTCCATGGAAAGGAGGGACAAGAAGATCGCTGAGTATTTCACATCCCTTCCCAAAATTAGTGTTCTTGCTCGGTAATTGTTTTCTTTTTTCAGTTTCTATATCTCCTCCAACATGTTTTTTTTATTGATTTGTGCTTAATTTATAGCTTACACATTCTGTCATTTATATGTGGTTCTAGATGTGATTTGAATTATTTAGATCCAATTTCTAAGCTTGTAATCCAGACTCTTAATACTCAGAATGTTTAGCTTGTCAATGTGAAGATCAATGTATTGATGAGTGAGATTCTAGAATCATATCGCTTAAGCATTTAAGTTTTTGAGCTTGTGCCATTTGTATGTGAGTAAAGCATGACTCATCTTGAATTATTTAGGTGTATTCCACACTTTAGTGTTAGATTTAAGTTGGACTCACCAAATCAGTGTATTGATGTCTGGAATTCTAGAATCATATTATGCGGGATTCTTTAGATTTTCCATTTTGCATAACTATAGTGAATCTGATAGTAAGGTTGTAAATCTTCTGTATATTAGAAAATAAAACAACACAAAATCATTAAATATGTAACAGTCGGATTCTGCAATGTGCGAGATGAACTTATCATTGTATTTTTCTTGTGTGAACCTCTGTACTTTGCTTTTGTCTTTTGCAAGAAATTATTTATCTATGATTATTTATTCTTCCACGCCTACCTTTTGAATCTGAATATCTCTTGCTTCACCTACTTTCCAATCAAATCTTACGCATTTGCATATCATTTTCATTGCACTTCAGTTTCAGTTCCATGCATAATAAATTAATAACTTACCTGTAGGACTCCTCGTCAAAACAAACTATTCTTGAGTCTAATGTGCAATATAAAGGCTTGCGTAACCCATTGGCAAGAAAGACGTTTTTCCTTCATTGTTATTGTTAATTGGCTTTATGGGACATATGTTACTCTCCTTTTGGATTGGGGAGTAACTTTCTACCTAAAGGATCATTGTTGATTCCAGAGTATGACACTTTCATTTTATGGTAAAAAAACAGTTTGCAATGTGCTGCTATGTTTTCATACATTAGCAGAAAGCTATAATTATGTAAACACACTCTTTCTGATTGTTGTAATATTAGGTTTGGTTAGGTTGACATGATTTCTTATTTTTACTAAAGAATGCTTTGCATAAAAAACGAAGAGTAAGGCCAGGCAGTTCATATTACATATGCTGATATGCATCACGAGATTCAGATCTTCATTATTGTAAAAGAAACATGAAAAAAAAATATATGTGAAGTTGCCTTTCACTAACTGAATTTGACAAGTCATTGCATGCGAAACTGATGTGTTTCTAACATGTATAAAATGACGGTTTTGTGCAGGAAGCTTCTGGAGGGAGGCCGCAACGAGACGAATAATGTGTTCGAGCATTATTTGTTTGTGATTTGTAAATTTGTTCAAAAGTACTAACAAAAGTATCGTTTTGTTACATGTACGGATGTTTTTATCGAGTTTGATTCGAATCTTCTTGAAAGAGGTACTAGTATTTTGAAATTACACATTCTCTCTTATATGATAGATGGATCACAGAGAACGATTTAAAGACATTGAATGCAATTTTTAGAGATTTGATATTGCTAGCTTCAAACCTTGAATGAAGAGAGGACGAACTCCTGCTTTGTGGGTGGATTGGTTAAGATTAGTGAAATTTTATTTATAGTCAGGATTGTTAGGCATTCAAATGGATATAAAGAAAGAGAAAAATGAAAATGTTTGTAATGTTTGTCTTTGCACTCTTTTTTTAGGTTTATCGTGCGTTTCTTTCCATGTTTGTATAATGTGAAATGTAATTGATGTGAGTGACGTGTAAGTGTGTAACTATCGTAATCTTAATATAGTCACGTTTTCTTTATAATTGAAATTCATTTGTATAAAAATATGTGTATAGCCCGTGCGAAGCACGAGTCCCGGATACTAGTAAGGTAAAAACGAAACTTTATCCCAAAAGAGTTAATGGGCCAAGATTATTCGATTTCTTTGCGCTCGATAAACCACACGGCCCATGACTCCTGAAGGCCCAATAGTCCAATCTTATAGATCTAGATAAAACTAAATGGGGAGTATAAAACACTGTGTCTGTAGTTAGGTCTTGATCTGAAACCTCATTAGTTTAAGTATGAGGCGGCCGGAGAGAGGGATGGTCCTCTAGTTCCATGGTCGCCAATGATTATTACACTCGAAGAGGCAGTGATGATTAATTCATTCAGTATTTGAATTCAGGCGTGCATTGCATTTTAAGGAGGAGAAGATACCAAGGCGTGGGAAAAAAGTTAGCAACTGAAACCCTGTGGTGTTTCCATGTATGCTGGCTTCAGTTTGCTACCTCTAATCTTTCTCCTTCTGGCGGCTTCTTCTCCCTGCATTGCTATGTCTGATAGAAGGCGAATCTGAGCCTCCCATTTCACCATCTTCATTTGATCGTGTCTTTTCTATGTGGCTTCTCTAACTTTAAGTTTCTATTCAATTGGGTATTCAGGCTTTCTAGCTTCTATAGTTTAGGTGCAACCCCATTGAACAGTTTTCTGCAAGGAATTGTTTTTTTATCATGTTGCAGGAACACTAAGATACTTCTGTTACAGTTTTGACCAATGCATCTTACTTGCTCCAGCATTCGAGAATTTTGAAATCTTGATTACAGTATGAATGAACACATGGAAAGCCACAGTTTTGACCAATACTTCTGTTACAGTAGACTGCTTGCTATGATGTTTGATAGTTGTTTTAGTATTTTACAGTGAGAGGATGTTTGGATATTACAACAAGTGTTGGCAGAATTTTTGTTTCATAAGTTTGTAGTTAATGTGGAAAGCCACCTCTATAGTGTTTGAAGAGTTCTGCTCAGTGTGTGGATTGTGATGATGACTAAATCAGTCTTTTGCCCCTGCACACCTTGTATTCTGTAGTAGGAGTCTCAGTAAATTTGAAATCTTATGCTTTCGATATTAGTTTTTTTCTTGGTGTTTGATATTTTTGTTGACATATTTATTTGCATGATGGAAAATGAGGGAAAGACTCTATAGCATGTATGGAGTTCTTATTTTTTGTGCGCTTGTTTATCAGGCAGTTAGCTGTTTATCCTGTGACTGAAAATCGCAGTTGACTGGAACTAATTATACCTTGAAGAAATTTTGTGGTGAATAACTGGGAAGATGTTTTTCAGGCCATTCAGTTGAACTTTTGTTGTGAATAGCTTGAACTGTGAAACCCTAGTTCAGTAAACTGCTGTCACCAAATCTGGAACCCGTTTTAATAGAGTTTAGACTGAACGTCCCCAGGGCAAAAAGGCGTGGTCTTCCATTCCCTGCCAGAGAAAAAGGCAACATAAGGGGGAGAACAAAGCTGATTGAAGAAACTTTGTGCTCTATTTTCTGTAAAATGGCAAATTTTAGTGTTCAACAAGTTTCTTTGACCTAGGGTAGCCGTAGCTCAAAGGCTAAGTTACAGGATCATTATGTTATCAAGACAAAGAAGTTAATGATCATGAAATACCAAGCATTCATTATCCACTTTTTGTAAAATCTAAAACAGTAGGAGCCAAATGCTGTGAAAACAATACACTAGCCCAGTTTATTTTTAGATAGGAGTAATCGCTTGTGTCCCTATACAATCTGTGCAACGTTTGTGCGTGGCATATGATGCATTGCAAGCAATGACATCCTCAATTTGCTCCATGATGTCAAAGGTAGTATCATTCTTCATTCCTATTTCTATTGTTTGAAAGCTATAAACTTGAAATCACAGTGAATTATTACAATGTGATCTACCTCAAAAGTTCCACACTATAGTTTTGTGCAAGGTAATAATGAATTTAAATCGGTCTTTAAACATCACTCTTAGTCCTACTGGCAACTACCAATATGGAAGGAATGTTTACACGAAGTGTTTTCTACAATACTACCGAAAAGATCAAGAAATCAGGTAATACTGAAATATAAGATGCACTAGAATTCAGAGTACATGGATAAGGTTTTGATCATCCATGTAATCTCCATGATCAACAATACTACATGAACAAAACCTCAATCCATGTACTCAATTCCCATTCAACTTAAATAACTTCACAACTATTAACTGTTTTTTTTCCATCTCTTTCACCAAGTGTAAGAAAACCTTGCTTATTAGTAATGTTGAATAGTGGTGCATTACAGTCTTAAGTCATGAAACCCTAATGGTTTATGAAAGGTTTCTCTCCATTCTGTATACATCAAAGAACTTTGGACCCAGTAGTCCTTCTTTTTGGGAAATTCTGTCATAAACAGGTGGAGCAAATGAATTCTTTGTTGGATGGGGTAGTCAGAACAGTTACCAGTGAACGTGTGATGCTTGACGAATGCAGAGACCGTGCTTTCAACTTCAGCTTCCCTTCAGCTAATTAGCATAGCACATGGGTATTTCCAGGCTTAAAACTTTTCATTTGTTGCAAACTTGCAGTATGAAACTGAAGTTCATTTCTTTCAACAAAACAGGTGAAAGATTGTAGCCTTACAGCACAGAATTTGCAGCTGCAACAAGTAGCTACAAGGTTTTAGTTGTTTGATATATTTTCTTGTCCTATAACAGACAGAAATTCTCTGCAAATTAGCTTTTGTGCACAAGTATACTCTTCTATAGTCTAATGGACAAGTAAGTTTGTAAATATATGTGGTAACAAAATCTTTCCTAAAATGACTCCACTCCCTGACAGTCATCTCAGCAGTAGTTAACTAACAAGATTATGAATTTAATTTTTTTTTTTCAGCTTGGTCTAGCAATATCCGGAAAGAAATGTGGAGTGATTAATTGTAGTGTGCTTTTGTGTATACGAAGGGAACATTCAGAACATGACAGGTCTGATAGGAGAGTATTATATGTAGGCTTGGTGTATATGCACACGTTTTTTTTGCTAAATGCACACTAATCTGTGCGGTAAGAGTTGCAGTACACTTCTGTGCGTTAAGGATTACCGCACAAAAGGGCTCCGGGGCATTGTTGGAATGTTTTCTGAAACGTATATGAATCTGGTGCGGTAATTCTTACCGCACAGATATGTGCGTTAATTCTTACCGCACAGATATGTGCGTTAACAATTAACGCACCACGTTAATTCTTACCGCACAGATATGTGCGTTAACAATTAACGCACCACGTTAATACGAGATTAACAAAAAAAAAACAGATTTTGATTAACTTAAACACCTGTGCGGTAACTCTTACCGCACAGAATATATAAAATTAAAAAAAAAAAAAAAATTAAAACCAGGAATTAAATAATGAATAAACTTGGTGCGGTATTTGTTACCGCACCGGTTTTTTTTAATAATTAAATTTTTAAGAAAATAATAAATATAATCTGTGCGGTAACTGTTACCGCACAGGTTTTTTTTGAAAAAATGCCCGTTGGAATTTTATGCCCGTTGGTGCGTTAACTATTACCGCACCAACGGGCATAAAATTCCAACAGACATTTTTTGGTTGTATATAGAGGTTGAGCTCTCTTGTTGAAGTTTTGCAATGCACACCACAATGTATTATAATTATGAGAGTAGTGAGGATGATGGTAACGACAATTGGATATCAGGGGTCGTGGAAGAAGAATACGAAGTCGATGAAGAAGAGGAAGTGGACGAAGAAGAGGAAGAAGGCGAAGCAAATGTATCAATTGCATTAGACGATTGGACTCTGTTACCGATTTTGGTTAGTATATTATGAATTTAAATTTTTTATTTAATTGCATGAGATTTAGGTTAATTAGTTAAAATTGCGTATCTAAGTAATGTAGTTTAATCAATATAGGAAGAAGACTTTAGACTTCATTTTAGTACTGCGCAAATGTGGGATAGTAAAGAAGAGATGATGGAATGGACAAAACAGAGAGAAGGGATTTAATGATAGTTTTGGTACATCGTACATCTAGCAAATATTGCGTTGATTTTGTATGCGATAGGTTTGGAAAACCTAGATCGGGTAGGCTGAAAGTGAATTTAAAAAATCCAGAATTGCCGGTTCCAAGGCTTCGTGACCGAAAATCGAAGAAATGTGGTTGTACATTTGAGTTATATGGGGTTCGTATAAAAGAAGGGCCTTATAGTTATAAATGGATCGTGAATGTTGTAGAAGGTCGTCACAACCACACCCTTCCTACTAGTTTTCATGGGAATTCATTCGTGGGTAGAATGAGCAAAGAGGAGGAGAAAATAGCAAGGGAAGCGGGGGATGATCGCAAGACGCCAAAAAACATACTTATTCAGCTTAGGAAAAGAGACCCGCAAAATGTGACATCCATGAAGCAGATTGCCAATTTTTTGCAGAAGATCAATTTTGAAGATCGTGGTGAATTGTCAGTTACTCAGTGGTCTCTAAATTTTCAGAAAGAGAACAAGTATTTTTGTCAACCTTTGAGGAACACGAGGACGAATGAGGTTGAAGTCCTTTTTTTCGCTCACCCGGAGTCGATTCGTTTGTTCAGGAAGTTTCCTCACGTGATTATCATGGACGCCACATACAAGACAAATAGGTATGATATGACTTTAGTGGAGATGGTTGGTTTCACTTGCACGCACAAGACGTTCAACATCGCATATGCATTCATGGCTCAGGAGATAGTAATGCATTACAAGTTTGTGATGATGTGCGTTCATGAGTTGTGTAGAAATTTGGGAGTGATGCCGAAGGCTATAATGACCGACTGTGAAAAGGCTTTGTTGAGAGCAATCAAACTTGTGTTCAAAGACACTGATGTGAAGCAACTATTGTGTTGGGTGCACATTAAGCACAACATCCAGTCACACGCAGAAAAAGTGATTAAAAATACTAAAAGGGCGGAGAACTTTGTTACGCAATGTTGGGGGATATTTTGCTCGAGCACCGAAGAAATCTACGAAGAGAGGTTGAGAAAGCTGAGAGATTCATGGAAGAAGGACATTGTTGGTTACGTTGAAAAGTACTGGTTTACTCCGTACAAGAAGTTCATAGTTAGAGCGTGGACGGACTACACTCTTCACTTTCACACAAGGACTACAAACAAGTATCTTTGTTTGTTTAGTTGTTAATTTGGACCACCATATTATTTATGCTAATGATTAGAAATTGTGTTTATTTAGGGTGGAGGGGATGCATAAGGTGTTGAAAGAAATTGTGGGTTCTAGTAGAGGAGGCTTCAACAGAGTGATCGTGAGGATCCACCATGCGGTCATAGTTCAGATGGACCTGATTAGGGCGACGATGAACCAAGCACTTACCACTCGGCAAATGGTCTTTGATGACCCAACCTTTCCTCCTGGCATTCGAATGTTGTTTTCAAGGCTATTTTACCGAGTGTCAGATAGGTGTTTTCTGTTGTTGTTGGAAATGTACCAGCAAATATTGAAGGAGGAGTATTCAAATGTTTGTGATGATCATTGGGTTCGAGATTGTCTTGGGATGCCATGCGTACACGATCTTGCTAGGGCAATCATTTCAAAGACACCTCTTGTTCCGGATGATTTTCATGACTTCTGGAAGGAACTGAGATGGGAAGATGATGCAATAAATTTGTCCTTACCCGACGACAATCGTTCAATGTCTATTCCGGAGATCAGAATGCGTGAAATGTGGGCGAAATGGGAAAGTGGAGATTTGAGGGATGGAACTCTATTCAGATTAAGTGAGTTGTACATTGACTTGGAGCATCCGGAACAAAGTTCTTTGGTAGAGCCAACAAACTTGTTTAGGAAAGGAAAAGGAAGGCCGCCGGGATCAAAGAATAAGGAGAAGCAGCGAAATGGGAATTCTCCTCCGAGAGAAAAGAGGGAAAAGAGTTACCACGAGTACGTTAGAGAAGACTTAACAAATACTGAGAATGCGCAAAAAGTCGCAAAGGAGAAGGCAAATAGGCAAAGTGAACGACAAACTTGTCCTAAAAAGCAAGCAAGTCAAGTGTCGTTCGACTTCGGATCACAGTCCCAACCTGAACCATTGTTTTCAGAGACCATCGATTTAGAAGACGAAGACATGAATGCCGTGCCCCTAAGAGCTTGCTATCCAAATCGAAACGAAACAGAGGAAGGAGAAGATGAAGAAGAGATTGAAGAAGCCATAAGTTATATGGGGGTGAACTTGGGGGTGAAAAATATTGACTACTTTTGGCTTTCCTACATGACTTCTGTGAAAGATGTGCGTTCAGACGGACATTGTGGGTATCGGTCAATGGCTCTACTTACGGGTATGCAACAGAGTCAATATCGTATGATCCGTGCTGCGTTGGCAGCGGAGCTTCTTGGAAACAAAGAGACATGGGAGCCCATACGACGTGGACTACGGGTAGGAACATGGGATGATCTTATTGCTCAAGTTAACTACATGAGAAGTCCCTGTGAGAGACCATTTTGGATGGACATGCCATTTATGGGTTTGGTGTTTGCCACAGTGTATAATGTTGGTTTAGTGCAACTATCCTGGGATGCGCCGTGTTTATGCTTGCCAATAAGGCAGTCTACAGTGAGCCCTGGTCCTCCACAGAAGATTTTTGGGATAGCTCTTGTCGGATGCAGTAATCACTGGATACCGGTAAGAATCTGTGGTAATCTAAACAAACGTTATGAAACGTCGAAATCATTTATACTTATTGATTAATTTTTTTTTGTATATCTAGGTTTGGCTCCGTGATGGGGCACCATTGCCACGTTGTTCCGGTTCGTGGAGAAGATTTGCAGATGACAACATCAAGTGGTGGGAAGGGATATATGTTGGCCAAGTGGACTTGTTTCGACAATACCGCTTTACTGCTGGAAAGCGTATGGACTACATGACTTGATTTGTAATAGTTTAGTAGCCTTGATCTTTAGACTTCGATTGGAATTGATTTATAATATGTAATGACTTGTCTTGTCTGCTTTGAAATATGTAATGACTTGTCTTGTTTGCTTTAAATAGTGTTTTCAGTAGAGTTAGATGAGGTAGGTGAAACAGTGAAGTGAAATCAGTGAATCCATAAACTACAACACACTCAGCATAAATTAAAAAGACAACAGACTCATTAAGGAAAGACAACAGACTCATTCTTGAAATTTAAACTAAACACAGACTTAACAGAGATTCACTGATTTGATACCAAGATCCCTAATCGGAGTCACTGTCATAAAAACTAGGAACATGGTCATTGGGAAACCTCTGTTGTATCCAGTGTTTGGCTACTTCAATACTCTTAGCCTGGTGAAAATATACCAGCTTCAACTGCTGGTCAGCTATTTCCTTCAACAGTTTTGCAATGACTCGGAGATGATGACTGTCGTATTCTGGCTCAAGATACGCGATCATGTAGTTACACTGACATGTGGTATACCTTCGTCCATACGTATGGGGATTGTTCTTGTCATTACCAGTGAACACCTTGATTGTTCTTGAGCACCTTCTACTCTGGCACTGGATCTCACTGCCTTCTGCTGGAACTGGGGAGGATGAAGATGATGCCATGGTTGTTTGAATCTGTAATACAAAGTAAGAAAACATGTTAGAAACAATGAAGATATCTAACGAAATCAGTAAAAAATGAGACTTTTAATTGAAATACAGAGTAAGAACTTGAAACCTAATTATTTTACGGCGCAGTGAGAATGAGATAATAGGGTTCACTGAGACAGTGAATTTATAGCCGAGGTTTTACTAGGGTAACTTAGATTTGGGCCGATGTAGACAAAAGGTCCACAACAACAAAGGCCCAATAACGTAATTCGGTCATCCAAAAGTGACTTACAGCTGTGTGGTAGCTGTAACACACTCAAGCAAAATATGGTGGTGCGTTAGCAATAAACGCACAACTGATAACACAACTTCGTCAAGATCCAACAGAAAAATCTCAGCCCAACAAAGACGACCAACCCAACATTCAAGCCCAACCCAGATTCTGGTGCGTTAACAATTAACGCACCAACCCTTTTACCCAAAATCAAATGTTTCTGGTGTTTGTAGGGTTTAGGGTATTAGGGTTGGTGCGGTAACTGTTGTAGTACCAATCCTAATTACATAAAAATTCATTTTTATGTTGTTTTCTTATACTATTTGATATTATAAAAAGTTTTATGACCCAAAGTAATGTTATACTACTGAAATATGTCGTTATTGAGAGTTTTGTGAATAATTTTATCAAGTTTTACTAATGTAATATGAGATTACGAAGAGTTATATGATGAAAAATCATATTATACTAATGAAATACGAGGTCAGTTGAGTCAAACGATAACAATTAAGTGTTAAACTAATGTTATATGATGAAATAAACACATTATATGAAGTTCATTTTAGTAACGAAGTGGTATCACATACATATGAGTATAACTATACAACTTATATACTTGAGAGTAGTAGCATACAGGTGAAAGTCTTCGTTTACATACTTCTAAGTGTTAAAGTTGTTAATTTCTTATAAAAACGATAGCGTTTGATTGGTAATGCTCAAATATTAATGTTACATTTCTTGACTTTTACGTTTTAAGTGCTTATTAATCCGTTTTATGTCATTTTTTGTCGTTTTTTGTGTTTGGGCCTCATTCAAAATTCATTAGGCCTTATTAGGCCCGTTGATGTTTTCGATACTAATTTTTCGATTCCGAAAAATGAAAATAACTATTCGCCGTATTTGCTGTCATGTTACAATTTCAAAATTTCGATTTTCATCGTTTCAAGGCGTTAAAACGATATGGGCCCAAACTATACACATATGACATCCATTATCCATTACCCACTATCCATTATCCATTATCCAATATCCACTATCCATTATCCATTATCCATATTTCGATTTGGCTTGTTTTATATCGTTTTGAGTCGATTTTTATCGTTTCTTAGTCGTTTCGAGACGTTTTGATGACGTACTTGGTCGTTTTTCACCTTTTTCAAAAAACTCAAGTTTTGCTAAGATTTGCTCAATTTGACCATATTATGCCATCATTTTGGCCACATTTTTACACTTTTTTACAACTTGTTCGGAATTCCTTAAAATTTCGATTGGGCTTGTTTTATATCGTTTTGAGTCGATTTTTATCGTTTCGAGACGTTTTGAACCATTTTTATCAATATTTGACGTACTTGGTCATTTTTCACCTTTTTCAAAAAACTCAAGTTTTGCTCAATTTGACCATATTATGCCATCATTTTGGCCACATTTTTACACTTTTTTACAACTTGTTCGGAATTCCTTAAAATTTCGATTTGGCTTGTTTTATATCGTTTTGAGTCGATTTTTATCGTTTCTTAGTCGTTTCGAGACGTTTTGAACCATTTTTATCAATATTTGACGTACTTGGTCATTTTTCGCCTTTTTCAAAAAACTCAAGTTTTGCTAAGATTTGCTCAATTTGACCATATTATGCCATCATTTTGGCCACATTTTTACACATTTTTACAACTTGTTCGGAATTCCTTCAAATTTCGATTTGGCTTGTTTTATATCGTTTTGAGTCGATTTTTTTCGTTTCTTAGTCGTTTCGAGGCGTTTTGAACCATTTTTATCAATATTTGATGTACTTGGTCGTTTTTCGCCTTTTTCAAAAAACTCAAGTTTTGCTATCAATATTTGACATCACTCCAAGTCACGACCCTCATTCTCACTACCTTGCCCACTACCTTGGCCTTCCTCGTGGATTGAATGCCGAAAAAGCTGAGATTGACGAACCGGAGCTGGAGCCATCGGTGGAGCCCCGTCAGTCAAAACTCCAAGGAGACGCCTCATGAACTCATCGATATCTGCAGGCCTCCTCTCTGGTGGTGTCTCCAAGAAAGATCGAATCTCACAAGTCACTAGCTGGGTCCGCTATATTAACAACATATCAAAACATTACAATCAAATATACTAATTGAATGAATATGACTAATAAAATTTATAATCGTACCGCAAAACTGTCAACCGAAGGTGGAATACGCAGCGGACCAACTGGACGATCGAGTCTACGTGATCTGGGATCCACCAGAGGATGAGAAACTTGATCATACCAATCGAGATAATCATCTGTGACTGCCCAATAGTACGTCGCTTGTGGCTCCCGAATCTGTATCAAAGGCCTGGGGTCCTGATCCCACACACCAAGCAAATCGTTCTCAAAGTGAACTGAATAATGCGTCAACCTGTTGTTACGTGTCACCTGGATGGGCTCTGGGGGAGGATCTGGGATACCATGCACATGTCCAAACTGTCGCAGCAGGCGACCTGGCTGATAGAGCTCCTCGATGTCCAGACAACGGAGAATGTCCTCAAACAAAGACGGGGCGTACTGCGGAAGTCTGAAATCCACATTTGAAAAGGGAAACCAGTTAACCTGCAACAAAACATTACAAAACAGTTAGTATAGTTTACATTCACACAATATAACGAAAGCATACATTCTTAAAATCTGACCTCCTCATAACGAACACGGTCAAGCATGCCACGAATGGCAACCAAACGATCTGTGCTCTTCCCCTGTGGCACCTCTCTGCCCTCCCTCATAGCAGCTGCGGCGTGGTCCATAGAAAGTGGATCTGTCACAAAATGTCCACGAAAATGTGGAAAATATGCCCAGATCCACGACTGCAAAAAAAGGATAATTAGAACTCGACTTCCTAAACATAGCCAATCGTATAGTTGTTTGCGTACTAACCCGCAAAAGAATGCCAGAACTCCCCATCCCCATAGCCAATCGCCTCGACGCCTGTCCAAGGTTGCGATACAGATGAGCTAACACTCCAGCTCCCCAAGCATATCGGCCAGTGCTGTCGTGATCGGCCAAAAGAACTAACCACCAGTGCTTGACTGTTGTAGTCGACTTGTCCACTAGAACTGTAGTGCCGAGAAGCAACAGTAAGTACATAGACGCAATGAGGCTCTCATCTCTCTGTCCATCCTCCATCCGCATCATATCCTTCAATCTCTGCTGAAGATAACCCAAAGGAATGCCTCCATCCCTATACCAAGTCTTCACCAGTGCCTCCTCTACGTGAAGCATCTCAACAACAAAAGTTAAGATCTCCTCCTTAATCAAAACTGAGCTACAACTCCTGCCATGTATAGGCAGCGACAGGATCTCAACCACATCGTGAAGTGTAGGACCAATCTCTCCAAATGGAAAATGAAATGTGTTGGTTTCTGGGTGCCATCTCTCGATGAAAGCAGAAACCAACACATGATCGACAGGACCGGACCCGATATAGCGTAGATCAGTCAATCCAGATCGCTCTGCAAGCTGAAACCACGAATCTGGACCAGGTCTCCTAAACGCCTCTAGTGGAGTGCAGTAGGCGGTGTGGAAGTGAACCTTGACGACCTTCCGTGTCTGAAAAAAAAGTAAAAAAATAACACAGTTACTTCTACAGAATGCCAAAATATTTCACATATGAACATTATAGTTCAAATACATACCAAATCAAGAGGAGCCTCGCCTTCTGGAAGATCAGCAGGCTGTGGAAGATCAGCATGATCTGCAACACGTCCACGTCCACGTCCACATCCACGTCCTCGTCCTCCGCGTGGAGCGCGTCCACCTCGTGCTGGAGGATCAGCAGCGTCTGCATCAGCAACATCTTCATCAGCCTGAGCTCCTCGGCCTCCTCGCTGTCTCTGTATAAATGGAGGAAGAGGACGGGGGCCAGCTGGAATCACAGGTGCGGGAGGATCAAAAACTGTAAGCTCATAAATAGCCCTGGCGATGTGCGTCTCATAACTCTTCAGCAACTCATTTGTAAAAGGACCTCCGGGCATCCAAGGTACAGTAGGAGGTGGTACAGGATCTGCATCGGGAGGTGGTACAGTCGGGGGAGGTGGTACATCTGGCGTAGGAGACGAAGGACCTAAATCTGTAGGAGCTGGCGATGAAGTCCCCATACCAGCATGATCCTCTGAAATAATAGGAGGGTCGTCTCTCCTAAGCTGATCTGTCGGTATCTCGGGATGAGATACAATATAATCTGTACCTAAACCCTCACCGTCTCCCAGCATATCATCATCCAAATCAACAGCTGTATCATCGACGTCCATATCCTCCTCCTCACTCTCACTGTAACCCTCATCATCAGCAGACGGATCAACATCTAGACCACAATCCCTAACTGCCCCAGTATCTGTAAGTGCCCCAGTAACATCAGTGGGTGTCGAACTAGAAGCATTCAGCTGGTCTCGAGCAGTAGCAAAACTCTGACGTATGGACGCTGTAATCTTCGTCCTCTTAACACGCTCTGCAGCAACAGGAGCCCCGGAACAAAACCACTAGAACCCATCGTATCTCGCACCCCCTAATGTTGTTGTTATAACGTAACATTATTTTTATAGCGTTACAAAAATAACGTCAAATTCAAAAACGTCTTTTCCATGACGTTGTAACGTTACAAACAGTTGTTGTAACGTCAATCCTAATCAAAATCATCTCTAATTTCTAAACATTTTGTTCATAACGTTACGAAATTAACGTTATAATTCGCCTAATTTCAATACTTTATATACTAATAATTCATAACGTTACAAAATAAGAGAAGAACAATGTCATATTTCATAAAATAATTAATTCATTAATTTTACAATATAGAATGTCATATTTCATAACATTATGAAATTATTATATTTCATAACGTTATAAAATTTCATTAATTTTATAACGTTACGAATAAATTAATTAATTTCATAATGTTACCAAATAATATAATTTTATAACGTTACGCAATAAATTACTTAATTTCATAACGTTACCATATAAATTAATTTCATAATGTTGTAAAATAAATAAAATAAATTCATAACGTTACGAAATTTATTTAAAAATTTCATAACGTTATCAAATATTATTAAATTCATAACGTTATGAAATTAAATAACTAATTTAATAACGTTATAAATTTAATAAATTAATTAAATTAAATAAATTGATAACGTTACGAAATTTATTTAAAAATTTCATAACGTTATCAAATATTATTAAATTCATAAAGTTATGAAATTTTTAATAAATTATTTAAAAGCATTAAAAACGTTAAAAAATATTTAATAAAAAATACATACTTGATGTAGATCTACGAGAGTCTCAAAAGCTTTCGGTTGCGCCTCGGTTTGAGCCTCAGTTTGTGTATTCAACCTTCTATTTGCTCGAGTAGCGGGCCGGGGACCAACGTTTTAGGTGGGTCGCTTTCGGTTTCTTCGCCTCGGGGCGGGTTGGGCTGAGGGCGGATCGGATCCGATCCGATTGAAACCGGATCGGGCACCACCGCTGTTCTTCGTCGGAGCTCTCTCCGGGCACCACCGCTGAACGTCAATGGAACCTCCTCTTCCTCCTCTTCTTCCTCCTCCATAGCAACCCAGCAAGCCACCGTCGACGGCGCTTCCGCCATTGTTGGCTGCTCCACAGTTGGGGGGACGACTCCGGCCGGAATTTTGGGCCCAGAAGAACCGCCTTGGCCGGGGCAACTCGATTCCATGGTCAATTTTGCTTCTTGGTAGGGGTAAACGCCGGGAAAGTGAAGAAAGTGGGCGGCGGAAATTAGGGTTAGCGGCGGCGGTTTTGGGGAAGAAGAGACGAAGAAGAAGGGTCGGGGGAGGGAAATCTGGGGTTTTCAATTTGTAAACCTGGTGCGGTAACTTTTACCGCACCAGTTTTATTTAAAAAAAAAACAATAAAATACGGTGCGGTAACTCTTACTGCACCAGTTTTATTTTTTTTTTTAAAAATATATCCTGTACGGTAATTGTTACCGCACAGGATTTAAGTTAATCAAAATCTTAATTTTTTTTTGTTAATCTCGTATTAATATGGTGCGTTAATTGTTAACGCACAGATCTGTGCGGTAATTGTTACCGCACCACCGTCGTATAGGTTTCAGAAAAATTTCCAACAATGCCCCGGAGTCCTTTAGTGCGGTAATCCTTAACGCACAGAAGTGTACTGCAACTCTTACCGCACAGAATAGTGTGCATTTAGCGCAAAAAACGTGTGCATATAGACCAAGCCTATATGTACTAGTAGCCAGCCACACTGAGCCACAAGAGAATAGCATAAAGGTAGCAGATGTGGAAGGATAATTTTAAAGGCAGAAAAAACAAAGGCATGAAAGATAAGACTCCTACAATTTTATTTATTTTTATGAAATAGTAGATGTAATTCACCATAATACGCAAAGTATATAAAGAGGCAGTGGAGAAGAGCAATTTATATCATGTGGTGAGTATTGAAGGACGTCGACATTGTTTTGCTGTATTTTCTGCCCACCCAATTAAACATTGTGGATGCCTTCTCATCCTTGCAGTTTCTCTCAGAATTCAAAATCATCTCTTCCTTCCTTCATTATTAAGTCTACACATATAATTTTAGGGAAAGTATCGAATGAATAAACTTTACCGAACGTAAGAATGGTGAATATTTAGTAGTAAAATGGTAAACATTTACTACTAATTTAGTAAGGTGTCAAACTTAAAAACATCTAAAAATTGAAAAACACGACATTTTTAGGAAAAAATTATATATGTATATCACTTTTCAAACGAACATTTGAGTAATTTTGATGAAGATGGGACATTCGGACATTCGTACATTCTATCCGTAAATTCTTCTAAAGTTAAATGGATTTAAGTATTTAACCCTTCTTATAAGTATAAGATTATTCATGTGACTAAAAGTTGCTACAAATATCAATGATTCATATGGTTGGTTGACTTGGTTCACTTTGGAAGTCAACTTAATTGTTGCAACTGACCGACTTAACTGACCGACTTGTCATACATAATTAAGTGTCTATTTGAAGCTAATTGTTGAAATATCTCCCTAGCTATACCATACTCCCTCTGTCCCCTATTGATCTTCTCATTTGCTTTTGACACATTTATCGGGTCACGTTTTGTAACGTTAATATCTCTAAATATACGATGATAAAAATTATAATTTTTTTATATTGTCAAAGTACTCATTGAGACAAATCAAACAATATTTCGCATGACTATATTTATTTCTATATATTAAAAGAAAACGAGAAGCAAATGAGCCTTATATTAAGGGACGAAGGGAGTAATGTATTTGTCTTAAGTAAGTTAGCAGTAGCGGAGAAACCGGGAATCCGATTCTTATGTATGCCTACTAGTACTGCTTAATCAAGTGGCAGCAGACGACTAGTTGTAAGGCTGCTTTCTAAGTTTTGGAATTAAAGAAAGAAGTGAAGAATATGTCAATTTTGTTGTAAGCAGTCCTGAATGCCGACTTCGAAAAAGTCGAAATTAATGAGGAGTTCACCATTTCATACGCTTGTTTCATCATAATGATCTGTAATTGACGTTAACTACACGCCTCATACATGCTCTAAACACTATTTGAACGCGTGTGGAGTTTAGAGAAAAGCAAGTGTGAGTTAGTTTAGTTAGCCACCAAACAAAATTAAATCCACGTGGAACACCAAGTCGGTATTTATAAAAAAACAAAAGCATATGAAAGATGATGAGGACTGAGGAAGACGATGCTGTCTTCTCACTTCTACAGTGACACGTGTCTTCCTTATCTACTTTCCATTATTTAATATTTTTTGCCAGAAACATATAGAGGATCATCCAGCTGATGTAGTGGTGTCAAATGGGTTCCTTCCCGCGTTCATTTTATACAACAACAACGCGTAAACGAACCCTTCGTTGTGGAATATTACACCCTTTTTTTCAATATACATCAATTAAATGTTAGTTTACTACTATAGGGGTAGGTAGACCCCACAAACGGGTCGAAAACAGGTTCAGGTCACTTAGGTTGACAAAAATTTCGGGTTGGATTGATTATTTTTCGGAATCGGATCGACCCAACCGCTTAGGTCACATTTTGACAGAGGTAGACGTAGGTATGACGGTTCCATTTGATATTAATGCCGTTTTTGACAAGCTAACCGCCTTTCTTTCTTTCGCCGACTAATTCTGCAATTTGCCGACATTTTCAACCACTTCACACATGAGAAATTTTCACCAACCGTCTCGAGGTAAAAAGTGAAAAAGGAACCTTTGCATAATGATTGCTTGCAGTTGCAGTACACAAAAACACAGAAAGAATCGAATAAAGTAGATATAGATAACCAAATGACAGTAGAGTATATTAATTTTACAAAAAAGAATGAAATGAATCGAATCCCACCCAAATTAGCAACTTCTAAGCTGTATTTACAAACCGATAACAAAACATTATATCATTAAGCATCTAATACAATAGTTGTGATGAGATCCGATGCATTACCATTGACTTCCTAACACCACCCTGGGCTTCTTCATCGGGTGCGGGCTCTCGACTTCCTCCTCCCCGTAAAACCCGCCCTTCCTGGAAAACTCAACCCCGACAACCGGACTAACAAAATCCGGCACGGCGGGGAGATTAAGATCGAACCCGCGGTGCGTGACAGTCGATCCAACCCCTTCCGAGGTGGTCGTGGTCCCGCTCTTAGTCGCACCGCCTATAACCCCGTCATAGTGACACCTCTTGTGTCCGCCTAGCGCCTGCCCCGTCGGAAAACACTTGTGACAGATGGAGCACTGGTGGCTCTTCCCGGAGACGGTAGCGGTAGCACTTGATTTCTCGTCGGAGACGACGACGACGACGCCTTTGAGGTGCTGACGGTGGCTGGCCTTGTGGCCGCCGAGGGCCTGGTAGGATCCGAATGACTTGGTGCAGACGCTGCACTTGTGATTGAGCTGCTTTGGAGTGTCCAAAGAAACGGAATCTTGAATGGGCGGTTGAGGGGTTTCGCCGCGGGCGAGCATGATGAGGCAGAGGGCGAGGTACTCTTCCTCGGAGTTGGAGTTGGTGGTGGAAGAGGAGGGGTCGAAACGGGGGCGTTTGGAGCGCTTCTTTTTGACCCAGTGGTCGAAGGAGGAGAGGGAGGCGGTTTCTTCCATTTGGGTGGTGCTCAAGACTGCTTCGAGTGCCATTAGATTCGTGATTGTGAATTGGGTTTTTGAGAAGAAGAAGAAGATGAAATTGAGGTAGGAGAAAAAGGAGTGAGGAGTGGGTTATATAGGGAGAGTACGAATGGAGTTGTGTCAAGGTTGGTTTGGGTGGACAGAGTGGGCGGAAGTTGCGTGGCAAGTGGTAGGAAAGTAGCTCATCCATCCAATGTAACTACCTCACTACGTACACTATCTTTTCTTTTTTTTTTTTTTTTTGAGGTTTACACCATAATAATAAATTGATAATTAGGAATACGTGAGGAGGAGTGAAGAGTGTGAGTGAGGTAGTGGTTGTTGTCTAGAACACTCCCACTAGTATTACTTTCCTACTTTGAGATTTATTAGACTTCATCTCAACCATTTAAGTTCAACATACATAAATCCATGTCAAGTTTAATGGTAAAGGGTTTCTTCCACTCTCATTAATGACATTCACGCTTTATATAGGGGTATGAAGTCTGCTCTGATGAAACGAGTCTCGTTTCTGGCTTGTTCAAAGAAAAAGGACATGCATAAATCCATGCCTTCGTTAGAAGGTATGGGAACAAAGTCTTTTCTCACCCTTAATGATTGAAGCTCTTTCAATAAACCTTGATGTTAGAACGGTTATTTAACTTGATGTATATCACATTGAGATCGAAGGGGACAACCTCAGTCTTATTAATGTTAGAAATGACAAATGAGCTTGCTCATGGGAAATTCAAGTTATAGTTGCTGACATTTTGATTGACCCGTGACTATTTTACCTTTTGTCGCATTTCACGTATCTTTCGGGAGATCAGTGGTGTGGCTGACCTCTTACCAAAGACTACAACACTTTTCACAACCATCTAATTTAGCAGTTTATCCAAATCTATGTGATTCTCATCCTTTAGTAATGCCCTAGGACGATCTACATCTAGATGATTAGATCTTGTAAATGCTTTCCTCATCAAAAAAAGTTTTCGCTAGAAGGAAATAAAGCTAATCCATACAATTCGATTATTTAGCTTTTGGAGTAGGATTTTGAACTCTTGTCCGGCTAAGGCTAGAAGGCTTTCCTTGCCTTGATTAGACTTTTGGGACAAACCCGGATCTGCCCTTCCCTCTGCATTTTGAGAGCACGCAAATGCTAATCCACTGAGAATGATAGGAGAAATTCAAGATTTTATCATAAAATCAATTGACAAAATAACATCGACTTATATATTAGATTTGAAATCTCCACTGTGTGAGATTGGAATAAGATTGCTTGTGAGAATGGACTCTCAGTTCAATCTAAAACCGAACAAAATCATAAGTTTGAAAAACCCTTACTCAAATGTCGAGAGAGTTTGTTATTTACCAGATTTTATTTACTATTTTTTTTGTAGAGATGAGTTTATTTATCTTTGTGAATATTGGGAATTGACCTAATTAGAATTATTTACCCCCTAAAGTGGGATTGAATGCATTAGGTTACATTGTAGGTGCAATTTCACCATATCTTGAAGTTTACTTTGGATAAAAGTGTATAAAGAGTATACCATTCTTATTCAATAAAACAAGACAGAGTTTCACTAATGAATCAAGAATAAAATTCAAAGAAAAGAGTGGAATAGTGAGTGGAGCACGTTTCATATTAGAACTTTTATGCTATTAAAAAGGGAGGGTGGTCCAACTAAGCCGGTCAAATACAAATTGCAATTACAAGCACAACAAAAGGGACCCGGTTTAGTTTACTATCATCCAAGTCAATCTCAACCGCGTTTCCCTACTTCCTTCTTATTATGCAACCTAATGGCCGTCGATTATGATTAAGTCACTCATAATTAACAGTCAACTCTCCATTTAGTCAACTTCCTACATTTCCATATAATTCTACTTAACCCACGACAAAGTTATACTTGAGTGCATATGGTACTTGCAATTTGCTTCATATTTTACTAAAAAAACATTCATGTTGTGTGCAAGTAAGAAACTTCGCGTAAAAACGCAAAGGAATAATATTCTAGAAGGCACGACCTTTTAGGTTTTAACCACACGTGGAAACACTTGTAGTACTATTATTGAAATAAAAAAGCTCTTCGTACACAATTCAAACACGTTAGATCTTCATACATTGGATATTAGGTTTCATATTTATCTACTTCTTGTGCATGTATATCTTTTTAACTTATACTGATCAGATAATTCTTGACACATATTACTCTCCTTGTATTTGGTGGCGGGAATGGAACCTCAAAACTATCACGAAGTTGATTCCACGTTGCACTCTCTTGAAAAAATTTGAACCACGAGTTTTTTTGGATTCAGCACTTGGATGTTGTCGTAGTGTGTGCTAAGTGGACCAATAGTTGTATGACAAGTGTGAATTGCATATACTCCGCAAAAAGAGAGAAAGTCAACGTCTATGAACTAATCTGTTTGATTAACTTCTCGTGTTTTGTGATAAGATCGAAAGTTTATGATTTGTTTTTATATTATAAAGGCAATTTGGTGTAGGTAGCTACCAATATAAGTACTATTTTAGTGACATGTCTTAAGTTCTACTCCCTCCGTCCCCTCTTATAGTTCTCGTTTTCCATTTTGGGCGTTCTAAAATATACTCCCTCTGTCCCTTTTTTTGGGTCACATTTTGTACTATGCACAAAGATTAAGAAGAAGAAGAAAGAGAAATTTGCATAAGGAATTGTGTCCAAACCCATTTCTCAACCAATTAAAACAAAGTTTACAAATTTAACAGCCAATGAGAATGCTTCATTTGAAGCACACGGATTACCACTTTTACAAGACCAAAATGCCCTTACAAAATCTGTTTACAATCTTTACAACTGCACTAAGGCATTAACAGTATAAAACCCATAACTGAACCTGTTTTTCACAGTTTCAGCTGCTAAACACAAAACAGAGCAAAAAACTGAGCAAATAAAAAAACAGAGCATTTACTGCTGCATCATTGTCGAAGGAGAGGATGGCTTCAGCATTGATGTTCAACGACGCTCAAGATCCTGATGATGACGACTCATTAAATAATGAGGAGATGGGGGACTTAGGAGAAGAACCTGCTTTTCCTTTTGATCTGAACCAAGAGCCTGCACCATCAGAATCCGAGGATCATGGAGAGGCAACCCAACATCATCAGCCTCGTACTCCTAGACTCAACAGCAGCATGAAGATGCACATTCTGAATCACCTTCTCACCAAATCTTCAGGGGACAAACTTCCACATGGAGCCATCAATGAAGCTGCAGAACTGTTCAATGTGCACAGAAGAACTATTAGTAGGATCTGGACAGTAGCAATGAGACAGAAGGCGGCAAATCAAGCTTACACTATCAACACAAAGCATCACAATGCTGGAAGGAAGCGAACTCAAGTTGATCAAACAGCAATTACAGCACTAAGCATGGGGGACAGAACATGTATCAGAGATTTAGCAAGCAAACTAGATATTCCCAAATCAGTTTGTCATAGAATGGTGAAGATGAAAATAATAAAGGCACACACAAATGCATTACACCCTGGTTTGAGTGAAGCTCACAAGAAAACCAGGATGGAATGGATTCTCAATCTAATCACAGGAGGGACAGTTGCAGAAAAAACAGAATATCATCCAATGTATGATTTCATTCATATTGATGAAAAATGGTTCTTTCTTACAAAGAAGACACAGAGATGTTATCTAGCAAAGCATGAAAGAGGAATGTATAGGGCTGCTAGTTCAAGTAAGTTTATTCCTAAGGTTATGTTCATGGCAGCAGTTGCAAGGCCAAGGTTTAATAAAGAGGGAGCATGCACATTTGATGGAAAGATTGGTATCTTTCCATTCACTTACCAAGAAGCAGCAAAAAGGAAATCAGTTAGAAGGCCTAAGGGGACAGTTGTTACAAAACTTGTGGAGTCAATTAACAAACATGTTACTAGAAGAATGTTAATTGATCAGATCATACCAGCAATCAAGGCCAAATGGCCACAAGATGGACAGAAAGTCATATACATCCAACAAGACAATGCAAGGCCTCATATCAATCAACAAGATCCAGAATGGCAAGAGGTACACAAACAAGATGGATTTACTTTTATTCTAATTCAACAGCCAGCAAACAGTCCTGATTTAAATATACTAGACCTAGGCTTTTTTAGGAGTATACAGTCACTGATGCACAAAAAGATGCCTAGAGATGTTGATGAAATGCTACAAGCAGTTTATAATGCTTTTTATGAGTTGGATGCCACTACTCTAAGAGATGTATGGATTTCTCTCCAAAATGTTATGAATAAAGTGTTACAAGTCAAAGGAGGAAATGATTATGATCTGCCCCATGTCAACAAAAAGAAATTAAGAGCACAAGGTCTGCTACCAGAGATAATCAAGGCAACTACATGGGCTGTTATAGAAGCGTGGGAGATTGTTCATGGGGCTTCAGTCAATGAAAACAATGAAGACAACCAAGTAAATAATGAAACAGAAGACATTCCATATGAAGACAATGAAGACAACCAAGCCAATGATGCAACAGAAGACAATCCATATGATTTAGGAGACTTAGAAGCTAATGGTTTAGGGGACAGCCAAGAAGATTTAGACAACTTCATAATTATGTAGGTAATTGGCTTAATTATGTAGGATTATATGACTACTGTAAGCATGCATAGACTACCAGTTTTTGTAAGCAAGCTTACAGTAGTCATATTTTTTGTAAGCAAAGCAAATCAGATAAATATCAGAAAGTCATGCAAGTGTTTAAGGCAACCAATTTGTCTCAGGTGTCCCCATGACCATCATGATTAACAATTAATTCCAAGACTTAACATGCCAGATAGGCATCAGTCAGTAAGAAATATCTAGTGTTCCTATAGCACATCCAGGCAGTGGAAATTAAGGGCTTGTATCTCAGCATTGACATTTTTCATCATTGAAGATAACAGATGTCCCCATTCCCTCATTGATATCAAGCCCCTAAACACTAACCTAAACATACCAGATAGGCACAACAAGACAGTAATTACTGTGTTCCTACGGTACATTAAAGAAATGGAAATTAAAAGCAATCTCAGATCATGATAAACAGACTTCTTCATAGACATTAAAAAGGGGACAAATGATTCTTATGCATGAAATCTCTGATTATTTATCAGACTTCCAATGCCTACAACATTATTATCACATCAGGTAAAGCACAGAAAATCACCAAATGAACCCCAGTTCATCAGATGAACAACCACAGCATTTCACAGCTGAACAACCACAACATTTCACAGAAAATCACCAAATGAACCTCAGTTCATCAAATGATCAACCACAACAGCATATTTTGGGACAAAATCACCAAATGAACCTCAGTTCATCAAATGATCAACCACAACAGCATATTTTAGGAGAAAATCACCAAATGAACCTCAGTTCATCAAATGATCAACCACAACAGCATATTTTGGGACAAAATCACCAAATGAACCTCAGTTCATCAAATGATCAACCACAGTAGCAACCACAATCACAGTTCAAGCAGAGTAAATAACCAGAAAACCAAAAACAGTAAACCCCATAAATACATTGTCTAGTTTACATACGCAAAAAATATCAAGTCCACATCTGGACTTCCATATAGGCAAAAATCAGTCCACACGAGGACTTCCACATACGCAAAAAATTACCATTGTTCTTAATCCAGTCAGATAACAAAAATTATAAACAAAGCCAAGAAGATGATGACTTAGCTAGATTTCTTCGGAATTGGATGCACAGTAGGAGTGGGAGACAGAGGGCGAGTCCGGGATAACCACGATCTCAGGGGACGGTGGAGGAGCAATCTCCGGGGACAGTGGAGGAGCAATCTCCGGCGTCGGGGTGTCGTCGATGACTATGATCTCCCGGGGACGAGAGAGTCCTTCGTTATCCGACAACTCCGGCATCTCCGGCGATCGCTGCATGTCCATGGATTCCTTCTTCTGCTCCGGCGTCCACAGCATGTCGATGTCGATGTCCTCCGACGGATGGGTGGTCCAGGTGTGATCACCAACGCAACTGTCACCCCACTTGCATGGGGGGGATAATGAACAGCCCTCTCGACCGGAAGAAGTCAGCGAGGCATCAGGATCTGGAGAATCATCTTTGAAAAAAAGATCCAGAGCCACCTCCGAGTCGTTGTTGACGGAGGAGATCGATGGAGAGGATGGGTTTGAGACAGTGAGCGAATGATGCCCATCGGAGAGTGGAGGGGTGCCACTGTGGGTAAAGCTTTGAGAGGGCCTGGTATTAGTGGACGAGTCCATCGGAGAAGATCGACAAAGAGATGGTGGAGCCGACAAAGAGATCGACAAAGAGAAAATCGAGAGAAGAAATGAGCGGCGGGTTAGGGTTTTCAGATAAGGAAATGAGGGGGAAGGTTAGGGTTAGGAGGTTATATAGGGGGGTTAGTGGGCTGGTTTTTGGGCTTCGTTTTGGGCTTCGTTTTGGGCTCGGTAATGAGGTTAATTAAGGGCTAATTGTGTTTAATTAAGTTAGGTGGAGTGCCAGCTTATTGTAATTGTGTTTTTAAGTTAATTTTTTTTAAGTTAGCTAAGTAAAAATGGTGGAAATTTAATGGAGTTTTAGGTGGTTGGTGAGTTAATGGAGAAATATTAGATGTAGAAGATGATGTAGATGGTTGATGTGATTGATAAAGTAATGTTAGGATATGAATAAAATAAATTGAATAAGGGTATAATGGGAAGAAATTCATGGATAGAAATGGAAATGTGACTCAAATTAGGGGACACCCGAAAAGGAAATGTAACCGAAATAAAGGGACGGAGGGAGTAGTTCATATTTTCCTTTTATATCTTTTGTATCATTATCAACATTACATCAAACTACACCCTCTTTTCTCCTTTTTTACATCAAAACCCACACTAAATTATTTTTTATCTTCTCTCTTCTACATAAAAATTCATACTTACTCACAATCTCTCTCCTCTCTACTTTTCATTCTTATTTTCTTAATTTACCTCGATAATGACAAACAGAAACTATAATAGGGGGCAGAGGGAGTACTTGACTATTAGTGTTTTGGAGGTATACAAATTAAAGTAGTTTTAGATTTTCATATGACTAATATTTTTAGATCACATCGCAGCTACTATCTCATCAGATACATGCAGATCGACGTACAAAGTTTTACGAATTTTACCCTTAATTAAGTAAATACTGAGTAAACTTCCTCTCTTCCATAATATAAATCTCATTTGCTTTTTGAACATATGTCGTTGGACGTTTTATATCGTTAATATTTCTAATTATATGTTAATAAAAATTATTAAAATACTCATTCAGACGAATCAACTATATAAGATCTTACACGACTATGTTTTTCTTATATATCAGACAAAATTTACAAAAATTTTCCGATTTAGAAAATAGTGTCAAAAAAGCAAATGACTTTTTTTTTTGGCGTTATTATTTATGGTCGAGTGGGATCACAATACATATGAATTGATCACTTCTGATCGAGTATATATAATATGCTTTCTCCACTAAAAAAACATGACTCACGAAAAAAGTGCTCACTATAGTGTAGTCCACTCTTGACGATTAATATGGTTTTGATTAATTTGAGTTCTATACCACCTCTAAACATAATTACAAATAGGTTTCCCTTTTAAAGAACCAGCAATAGACCCCGCTATATAAAAAAATTAGCATTATTTATCACTTCATGTTTTATGTTCTACGTTTTGAGACTTTGATAAATAGAGGGCCTCGGATGAGGAAAAGAAATTTAGTGAGGTATGAGGATAAATATCATCCATTAGATAAAATAAATAGATGGTAAAGACTAAAATAGAGAAATAATTCGGTGCTTCGCGCGCACATGTGAACGCGGTGACTTTTTTTAAATAAAGGACTAATTTTATGGGCATAAGAGTAATTTCGTCCAAAAAATAGGGGTTTGCCCTCCTACTCCTTTCTCAATCTCATTCTGAAACTCACTCTCGATGGTCTCTCCTTCCCTCTCATGGAAGCGTTCAAATGTTTGGCTTCGTCTTTGTTACAATCTGTGAATTTGGGAATTTAGGTCACAGAGAAGAAAGAAAGGGAATCTTTCATTAGCTGAGAAATAGTTTGTTACAGGTTAACTAAATGACAGAATTCCTCTTTGTCTTATATAGACAACAAGTTTACAACTGGCACTAACTAATAAACGTAATACTCAACCTCATTCTGAAACTCACTCTCGATGGTCTCTCCTTCCCTCTCATGGAAGCGTTCAAATGTTTGGCTTCGTCTTTGTTACAATCTGTGAATTTGGGAATTTAGGTCACAGAGAAGAAAGAAAGGGAATCTTTCATTAGCTGAGAAATAGTTTGTTACAGGTTAACTAAATGATAGAATTCCTCTTTGTCTTATATAGACAACAAGTTTACAACTGGCACTAACTAATAAACGTAATACTCAACCTCATTCTGAAACTCACTCTCGATGGTCTCTCCTTCCCTCTCATGGAAGCGTTCAAATGTTTGGCTTCGTCTTTGTTACAATCTGTGAATTTGGGAATTTAGGTCACAGAGAAGAAAGAAAGGGAATCTTTCATTAGCTGAGAAATAGTTTGTTACAGGTTAACTAAATGACAGAATTCCTCTTTGTCTTATATAGACTAAACGTAATACTCAACCCCCCCCCCCCCCCCCCCCAAGCTGGGAGATCACTACAAGAAAACTTATTTTTCGCAACGACCAAAGTCGTTGCAAAATAAGCAAAGTCGTTGCGAAAACTGGTTTTGGCAACGCCTTTTGTCGTTGCAAGGTCGTTGTCGGTAAGCTCGTAGGCAAAAGTTATTGCAACGACTTTTTTCGTTGTGAAAAAAAACAATTTTAGCAACGATTAAGACTTTTGCCATAGATTTGTCGTTGCAAAAAACTTTTCTACACACTAATTGTTTTTGCTATATGGTAACAGCTTAAGTCGTTGCAATATATGGTAGCAACTTTTCTACATTTGTCGTTGCAATACATATTTGTTTTGCAATGCCATTTGGTTGAATTACATCTACGAACTATTCAATACAATTTATACAAACTATCTCTCCAAGATCATTAAATTATATTTTATATAAGTTTTAAAAACTAATTCAATATACAAAATAATTTCATTATTGCTACAAAATATTACATAACAACCAGTGTCGATTCAAGAATTCTTGCATATAACAGAATTCTTCCGCCATGTCTGCCGACAAAAGCACAGGTTGATCATCATCTGCAACACCTTGATGCTCTTTGACTGTTTCGAAAAATCTACTACCTTGAAAGCTACTTCTTCAAATGAATTAATCGCCCCACTGTTCGACGTGCCAACAATGGACGAGTCGTCTTCCCAGGACATAGGACCATGTGAGGAAAAAGATTCTTCATATTCCACGTGTTCCCAAGCCATCAAAAGGGATAAGCGTGTCAGGATTTGCTTTTAGGTCAACAATGAATTCCCTGAAAGTTTCACAACCATTATTAACTAACAACAAGCCAGCAAAGCCTGTAGCAAAGAAATGTGTAAAATTTGAGCAAGCAACTACATTGGGTTGAAGCAAGAAACATTACGAGTGAGTAATTAGTAATTACCTTTCATCATCAATCTTTCAAATATCTATTGCAACCTCATTGGAACTGCCCTTTCACTAATTGGCATGGGAAGCCTACACTATCAACCATAATCTCGAAAAGGCAATCCACAAAATTAGCTGGATTTTGAGCATAGATGACATCCTTAATGTAAAACAGAAATTTAAGTTAATTCCAACTTCCAAGGACATAATCATTAAAAACTACGGAGTAGTGCCAACCATTAGAATAACAAAACCAATTCCACATCAATTGTTTCAAAAATAAACACAAAACTTACAAATCAACAGCTCACCTTCTATCTTAGCATAATGCTAGAAAAGATAGAAATGCTAGAAATCAACTATTGACCATCTCATAATTAGCCAATTTTAATGCAAATTCTAGAAATCAACATGGTTAGTTTATAAATAAAAATGGCCCTAACTGCACCAACTACGTACTACTTCTGGGAAATAATTCTTTTTATATCTAAGTTACATTTGACAACAATTAATGGAGTGCATAATTTGTATTGGAAAAATCTAAAGTATAAAGGAAAAGCTAACAATTAGTGGAGTATAGAATTTGAACATGAAAATTTGAATTATAAAGGAAAAGCTATCAGGGAATAAAGGAAATTAATGACCTCGTTAGAAAAAAAGTTTCTTCTTTTGAAGAACCAGTACAGTGTCACCATATATCCAAATATAAATGAATATCAAGAACAAAAAAATGTAGTGAATCATCATTTATGTCGTAGAGTGGAAGGATCAAACTTTTGCATGATTTTTTCTTTATATCAGTATATGTTATAAAGAGAAAATAAAGGTCAATTTTCATTAGAGATTAACACAAAAATATGGACAAGTCTCTATCAATACTTTGCTATTGATTAACATAATTGTGATGCTAAAATTTTGGATAAAAAAATATTCAGAAATACCTCGAACAACAATACACGATGACGAGCCAATCCAATCGTCAAAGAACCAAGAGGCAAAACCATGCTTCCAAGAGTTGACTTCAAATTGTAGATAAAGCTTGTCTATCCCCTTAACATGCTTCATGGATCCTCAACTGGTCCACTCAAATAATTAGCCATTAATCTAGCTACTTGTTGTACCATCTAAGGGCTTGTTAAAACAGTGGATTTAGACCCAACGTTATTAGCCAAAACTAGGGCCCTCTGCAAAGATTCAACAGGTTAACAAAAAATCAGTATTTATTTACTTGGTGATTGCCTACTTCGTTGATCAATCTGGCATTTGTAATATTGCATTTTTTCATTTAGAGTTGTTAATTATGTCTTTGAGCTTTCCTTTACCTACTTTGAATATGACAAAACCTACATTATCGTTATTTTAGATACACATGTCATAACTAACACTGTAATGTAGACTTTTCAAAAGCCCTCAAACCAATACCTGTTGATAGAAGGCTCTATATGATGCCATTAATAGATCATATCCCTGAAGAAAAAAAATCAACTTGATGAGTTGTTAAAATAAATAAGGATAGCAAGTTTACGAGCTCAAATTAAAGTCAGAGCCACAAGAACCACAACTGCATCAGACAAAATATGTTTATTTGTTCTACAAATTCAACAATTTCTTAAACCTACAGAGAAATTCTGTTTACTGCAAACTATGTTCTCAAACACAAGCCACATTCACTACAAACTATCAGGAATTAAAGTTCAGTTCACCAAAAAAGGCAAAACTATGCAATGATTCTCGAAAATATTACAACAGTAGATCTAAATAGAAACACTAAGTACACATTGGAGTTATCGATTTAGCGGTGAACACACCAAATTGAACAATTTCTAATGAAAGTGAGTCAATCGATCGAGCGGAGAAATAAAAAAGGAGAATAAATACCTGTAAGCGAATGAGCCAAGCGTTGTCTACGGGTCGGACCAACCTCTTGACGAAACCCTAGGCCACTCCTGCTACGTTTGCTCTTCTGCTCGCTTCCTTTCCGCCACGCCTTCCGACCGATTCGTCTCTCCTTCTCAATCGCTCCGTTTTTCCTCTTCGCACGAGAGATCCGACCCAAAAGCGGCGACATCGGGGCGTCCCGGGCATGAAACGGGATTTCACACCATCTCCAGCGCGACCGTTAGTGCCAACACTGCTACTACCGGAACTGCTAACCGCACGAGCATTTTTAATGGCTTCGAGAGCGGAGAGGGAGGAAATAAGGAGGCAGAGAGCGAAGAGGAGGAAGATGGGAAGAGGAAATTATGAGCGGCTAGGGTTTATTCCGATAATAATAAGCATGATTTTGGTCTAGTTTTTGCCTAGAAGTTTTTGCAACTTGTTAAAAAAAATTAGAGAAATTATACAGCAACGACATTTTTTGTTACTTTACTTTTGTAATTGTTTTTGCAACGACAATTTTGTTGCCTTAGTTGAATAATTTTTATTGCAACGACTGTGTTGTTGCAAAAAGTATAGATCAAATTTCACAATTTACCCGCCCAAATTTCGGAAGGAGGGAGAAGAAATTTATATGTATTGCAACAAGTATAACAACGCTAAATACAAGTAGCAACGATAAAATTCTAGTCGTTGCTAAAAGTCGTTGCAATAAATAGATTTTCTTGTAGTGGATGTTAGAAGGAAGAAACATTCCAAGCTTGGAGAGTATATAATTCTGGTGCACAGAGGGAAGAATCTTGGTAAGCGCATCTGCAAGTTGTTCAGTGGTGGGTATGTAGGACAGTTGAAGAAGTCCTTCCATTACTTTGTCACGAGTGAAGTGACAATCCTTCAATGTTCTTGGTCCGTTCATGGAAGACGGGGATCTTCACAATCTGTAGGGCAGAGCTGTTATCACAGTGCAATTCAACAGGCAGAATGGTGTCACATCCCAAGTCTTTGAGTAATCTCACGAGCCATGTTACCTTGAGCCATAGCTAGATATTCTGCCTCTGTTGAACTCCTAGAAACAGTGCTCTGCTTCTTTGACTTCCAGCTAATAGGTGATTGACCAAGGAGCAACACATAACCAGTAACAGAGCGTCGACTAACAGGACAAGAAGTCCAGTCACTATCAGAATATGCAGTAAGAACAGGCTTATCACAGTCATGAAGAATAATGCCATTACCTACAGTGCCTTTGACATATCGAAGGGTGTGAAGTAATGCATCATAATGAGAAGAATGAGGTCTCTGCATAAATTGACTGAGCGTTTGTACTGCAAAACATAGATCAGGCCTGGTGTGACATAAAAAATTCAGCTTGCCAATTAATGTCCTGTATGCAGTAGGATCCTTGAGGAGAACACCATCATTCTGTAGGAGCTTGCAGTTGAGTGGAAGAGGTGAGCATGTAGGCTTAAGATCTTTAAGTTCTGGGATGTCAAGTAATTCCTAGGTGAACTTGGACTGAGTGAGAATAATGCCCCTGGGGAGGACTGACACTTCGAGGCCTAACAAGTAGTGCAGATGTCCAAGATCTTTGATGATGAACTGGGAGTCAAGGAAAGACTTGATATGGGAAATGAAAGCAAAATTTGAGCCAGTAATGAGAAGATAATCTACATACACTGCAACAATAGTAATGTTGGAGCCCTCTCTCTTTGTGAACAAGGAGTAGTCATTTTTAGACTGCACAAACCCAAGAGATACTAAGGAACACTGTAGTTTGTGGAACCACTGCCGAGAAGCTTGCTTAAGTCCATATAAGGACTTGTGTAGATGACAAACCAAGTTCTGAGGGTTGGGAATACCCTCTGGCACACGCGTGTAGACCTCCTCAAGAAGAGTACCATGCAAAAAAGCATTGTTAACATCTAATTGATGTAAACTCCACTTTTTAGCAGCAACAATAGAAATGATATCCCGGATAGTCGTCATCTTAACAACTTGAAGAGTTTCATGATAATCAATTCCCTCTTTTTGAGTATACCCTTTGGCCACAAGACGAGCCTTATACCTTTCCAAACTACCATCTGACTTGAGTTTAGTCTTATATACCCATTTGCAACCAACTGTTTTCTTGCCTTTGGGAAGGGGAACAAGACTCCAAGTTCCATTGGCTTCTAAAGCCTCTACTTCTTTGTTCATGGCTAAAATCCAATTGGGATCTTGGGAAGCTTCACTGTATGAGGATGGCTCAGTAAAAGTGGGAAGATTAGCAATAAAAGCAAAGTGAGAAGTAGGTAAAGATGAAGATTGAACCATATTGATATGATAAGTAGTATTAGGAGCAAAATTACAAAGATAATCATCCAAGTATGCAGGCTGTTTATGCTCACGTGTGGATCTTCTTACAAGAGGAGGAGGAGAAGATAAAGGAGGATCATGATCAGACACAGAAGATAAAGGAGGATCATGATCAGATACAGAAGATGTGGGAGGAGTAAAAGAAGGTGGTGATGAAACAGAAGATGTGAGAGGGAGAAATATGTGAGGAGGAAAATTATGTTGAAGAGTAGGTAAAGGAGATGAACTAGTAGTAGTGTTGACATAATGGAAAGGAAAATGTTGTTCATGAAAGACAACATCTCTAGAGTGGGAAACCTTGTGAGTGACCATATCAAGAACCACATAAGCTTTCTTATGGCAAGAGTATCCAATAAAGCAATGAGGGGTAGCTCGAGGTTGAAGCTTGTCTCGTCCTCGTTTGGAAGTGCTGACAAAAGCAAGACAACCAAAAGCTTTAAGAAAGGAGTAATCAGGATGTTTGCCAAACAAGAGAAAATAGGGTGAGACATTGTTAAGAGAAGGTAAGGGGGTACGGTTAATGATAAAGGTGGCAGAAAGAAGACAATGGCCCCAATATTTGAGAGGTAAGTGTGACTGAAAGAGAAGAGAACGAGCAACTTCTAAAAGATGCTTGTGCTTCCTTTCAACCACCCAATTTTGTTGGGGTGTGTCCACACAAGAGGTCTGATGGTGAATACCAAGAGAAGAGTAGAAATCCTTGGCATTAGGGGTTAAAAATTCAGGAGCATTATCTGTCCGGAATGATTTTATTTTGTGGTTAAACTGAGTCTGGACCATTGTATAAAAGGCTTTTAAGATAGTTAGGGCTTCACTCTTGTGTACCATAAGAAAAATCCATGTGCATCTTGTAAAATCATCCACAACAGTAAGAAAGAAACGAAATCCATTATAAGTAGGGCATTTGTAAGGGCCCCAAGTGTCAACATACACTAGATCAAAAGGATTTTTAGTAGAAGAAACAGTAGAATGAAACTGCTTTCTATGTTGTTTGGCTCTAGGACATACAGTACATAGGAAAGGAGCTTTTGAGACATCCTTTTGTATAAAAGGTAAATACTGCATTTGCTGAAAAGAAGCATGTCCTAGACGACAATGCCATAGCTCTAGGCTTTTATGAAAGCTGGACATAGGCTTTGAAATAGAAGACAACACATGAGTTTGGACTTCCTGCATACAGAGATTCATATCAATGACATAGAGCCCCTTCCTCTCTTTACCAATCAACTGTGGCGTCTTCATCGAAGGGGCCTGAATGAAGTAAGATGTAGGAGTAAAAATTATATTAGCATTAAGATCTTTAGAGAGCTTGCTAATGGAAATAAGGTAGAAACAAAAATCTGGGACATGTAAAACATTAGAAAGATGAAGGTCAGGGTGTAGGGCTATTGTACCTTTGTGTTTTATGGAAGATTGATGGCCATTAGGTAAAGTAATGGATATAGAGGTGGTAGCAGGAATAGGTGATTGTAAGTAAGAAAAATAGGGAGTAATGTGGTCGGTAGCTCCACTATCCAAGATCCAAGTGGAAGATAAACCATTAGAAAAGAAGAAGAAGTTTTTACCTGTCAAGAAGGCATAAGAATCAACCGGATCATCAGACTTCTGGCTAAGAAGAGACATCAACTTGGCATATTAATCAGGTGTGATGGGAGGAGGCGATGACACAGCGGAAGAAGGAGAATAGACCGAGTCTGAGTCTGCAGAAGTATGTGCAACAACTCTCTGAGTGTTAGGTCGAGCAGTAGCAGCATTTGGATCATTAGAATTCTCTCTGTCAGAAGGATGACCATGTAGACGCCAACATCTATCAATAGTGTGTCCTGGACGACGACAATGATCACACATGAAGGATCGATTGTTATGACCATTAGATCCTCCACGAGATTGTCCTCCTCGAGAGTTAGATTGATAAGAGCCTCCTCGAGGAACATGTCCTCTGGATCCTTGTGCAGCAAGAGCAGTGCTATCAGAGTCAATACTTCTATCAATTTGACCAAGAGACCTATGTTCTTATTCTTGAAGAACCATATTATACACATCAGAAACACACGGAGGAGGATTAAGCATTAAAATGCTTCCTCGAAGGACAAAAAAAAATTCATTTAGTCCCATAAGGAACTGAAGAACTTGCTGATCTTCCAATAAAGAAGTAGTAACAACATATGATCCACATACACAAGCACGAGACTCAATCATACCAGAGTACTCATCCCAAAGCATCTTGCATTTTGTGAAATAGGTAGAAACGAATTGTGTTCTCTGAGATAAAGAAGAAAGATCACGTTGTACCTGAAACATTTTTGTGCGATTGCATCGGCCAAATCGAGATGCTAATTCCTTCCAAACTTGTTGTGCGGTGCGACAAAACAGAACGAAATCGGCAATTTATTTGGAAACGGAATGAAAGAGCCAAGACATGATCATGTTGTTGCAGCGCTCCCAGTGCGCTGAAAACGGTGAATCAGGAGGAGGTTTCTCGCAAGAACCAATGACAAATCCCATCTAGCTTGTTCTTGGCGAGCAAAGAAACCTCAACAAATCGTCGCCATTGCACATAATTCCGTTCATTCAAGAGGATGGTGGAAAGCGGACTGTTAGTGTGCTCTGAGTGATGAAGATAAAGTTCATTCCATTGATCGATAGAATCGGAAATAGGCCTCGGTTGCCACGCATTCTGCATCACTGGTGGATCAGGACGGAACACCGGTGGCGATGGTGGTGTAGGAGTATTCGGTCGAACCATGGCTACTCTGGTACCATGTTACAATCTGTGAATTTGGGAATTTAGGTCACAGAGAAGAGAGAAAGGGAATCTTTCATTAGCTGAGAAATAGTTTGTTACAACTTAACTAAATGACATAATTCCTCTTTGTCTTATATAGACAACAAGTTTACAGCTGGCACTAACTAATAAACGTAATACTCAACAGTCTTCGACCTGGATTTCAACACCACAACATCATCTCATCCACCTTCATCGTCATCTGTTGGATTTAGGAGAGTTCAACCCTGGTAACTTTCTGTATATTGATTGTAAAAGCTAGATACAAACTATAATCTCAATGGTGGACAAACTCAACCAAGGAGCCCAAGGCACTGCCCGAATAAACACTCAATTTCTGGATGCTTATGCCTGTCACCCTATTCCTCCTCTTATACCAGGAAGGCACACTGCCTCCTACAATCCATTCTTTCTCTCTCTTCTAACATAATTCTGACACAGAATTCCTATTATTCCCTTAACATAAATAAAGATAGATAATAACAGGAAATACTAAAGTACCCCTCGTCTAATAGATCCCATTACTTAGGCATTGTTTGGATGAGGAGCCTTCTTCCTTCGGCCATACACAATGTATCCCCCTATCTTAACAATGCCACCTCCTTCAAAACAAACCTTGTCCACAAGGTTTGATCCTGGAAACTGCTCCTTGAAGTCAACATAGCTCATCTCATCCTTGGATTTCTTCTCCCATTGAACTAGCACTTTGTGGCATGCTCCCCCAGCAGTGGGTTGCCTCTTAACCTCGAGAATAGCTTCAGGAATGAACTCTTCCTCATCCAGAATTAAATTTGCTGGGAGTTCCACTATGGCCTTGTGTTCTCCCACAACTTTCTTTAGGAGCGACACATGAAACACATGATGGATCCTAGTGTTAGCAGGAAGTTGCAATTCATAAGCCACTGAACCAATCTTCCTTAGAATCAAGAAAGGTCCAAAATACCTTGGTGCTAGTTTCTGGTTGAGCCTATGAACACTACAAGAGAACTTCCATATACCCACACAGAAGCTTTCCACACTTTTAAGTATAGAATAGATTTTCCATAGTTTTTTTTGTTGATCTTCTCAACTAACACTTTTAAGTGAAGGTTTAGTGTGGCAAATTTCACGTATATTCTTTCAACACTTTAAAGAGTGGTACCAAATCTATCCACACTTTTTATTGTTATATATTTCTGTTGATGATTGATGACATAGGATTAATAATATATGCATATTTCCATGATCTTGTATTTTAAGAAATAGTACATAGGACATCTTTATAATGTTATTTTAGCACCACCATTAAATGATATGAGATACAAATATTGTCTAGCCCCAATATTATGAAATTTATATTTGAATTAATTTAATTTAATTTTATAATATTGATTATATAAAATTTATTTGAATTAAATTATATAATTATCATATTAATTTATTTGGTTTAAACATATAATTTCTATGACAATTACATACAAAAATCGAATAAAATTATATAATTATCATATTGATATATTTGGTTTATATATATAATTTCTATGACAATTACTTATAAAAATATTGTCTTACTTTTGTACAGTACTACGTACTTTACTAATTTAAATTGTTTTTTCTTATATCTATTTTAACTTTTCCTAGATAATTTCTACCAAAAAACGGTTTATGATTCTAACCCCACGTACACCACGATCTACCTCATACCTCAATTAACTGCTACTTCACCAGAAAAATAACAATTAAGTAGCAGTTTGTATTGGATTAGAGGTAGGGGAACTAATATTTACTTCTCTTCCTTCTCCCAACAAGAATATGAGTCTGTCTGGGCACCTTCGACTCCGACGAGGCCGCTTGCATCTACGCCGCTGCCATGCCAGTAGTACAACACCGTTGATTCGCCCAGCGAAGTCGATCATTCGTCTCCACCTTTGTTCCTATTAGCGTTGGATTTCCGTCAACGATTGGTCAAGTAAGTTATGCTCTTCTACTGTCAACTTCCTCTTCCTTTATCGCAACCTCCTCCAACAAGTTTTACAACAGCAGTACAGTACTTGGATCAACAGCTTTCGTCCGACGACTTAGTTGCACGTGGCGCTGGTCGGCAGAGCACAAAGTGACTTTGATTCATCTTCTATGCTTGCTTTCAACGACCAAGATCTGAACAACGCCCATTTGGTTCTCGACATCGATCGATCCAAGCAGCTAGTCGAAGCAACTTAACACGATGAAGAAAAGTATTCATATCATGTCTTCGCATTGATGCCCAATGCCATTAGAGGTTGATGTAAAGCTCTTGATATGCTACACAATGTTTGTAAAGTAGATTGTGTTTTGTATAAAGTTTCTTATTAAATTTCTCTTAGGCACTATCAGTTTGTAATATAAGCTTAATTAGTTTATGTACGTAAATATTTTCTATCAAATTTCATTTTTATATATTCTTACTACAATTTTTTATTATTATAATGAAAGTTATTAATGTTTGGGATATCTAAAAATAAAAGTTAATTATAAACTAAAATAAAAATAAATAAATTTATATATATTTATTAATAAAATGAGAATTTAATATAGGTTAAAAGTGTGGGATTTTGCTACACTAAATTTTGTAACTTATCTTATCACAAATTAAAGTGTGGTCATTTCCACAATTATGAATGTGGTGCAATTACCCACAGTCCATATACTCACACTTCTCCTCCTCGTAATTAGGTGTTGCTTTCACCAACACTATATTAAATAGTGTAGCTAATACTATTACTTTTGAGTGTGGGTATATTGCATTTCTCTTGTAGTGGAAGGAGAGAAGTCTGCCTATGAGGTATGAGTTTGAGGAAAACCAAGTCTCCTTCCTTGAATTCGAGTTCTCTTCTCTTCTTATTAGCATAGGTAGCCATCCTTTTCTGAGCTCTATCCAAGTTCCACTTAAGCTGCCTCAGAAATCTCATCTCTATTCCAGAATTCTTCAGCTACAGTTGCTACTAAGATTTCCCCAGGCGGAAACTGTTGGAGGAGTCGAGGTTTCCTGCCATACACACATTCAAAGGGTGTCTACCAGCTGCTCCCTGAAAATTAGTATTGTACCAATACTTTGCCCATGGAACCCACTTGGCCCATTGTTTAGGTTGTTCTGAGGCATAACATCTTAGGTAAGTTTCAAGGCACCTATTCAACACTTATGTCTGCCGATCAGTCGATGGGTGGTAAGCACTACTCATTCTTAGCTTAGTCCCATTTTTCTCAAATAACACTCTCCAAAAACTACTCAAGAACATCGGGTCTCTGTCACTCACAATAGATCTAGGCACTCCATGGAGCCTAGTTATCTCCCTACTGAACATTTCAGCCACTGTTCTAGCATTGTAGGGATGTCTGAGTAGCACAAAGTGTGCATACTTGCTCAATCTGTCCACCACCACCATTATACAATCCATTTTGTGTGATCTAGGAAGGCCACCAATGAAATCCATGGAAATATCCTCTCAAATTTGTTGTGGCACTGGTAAAGGTTGGAGGAGGCCTGCTGGAGACAAGGTCTCATATTTTCTATTCTGGCACACCAAGCACTCTGCCACAAAAGTCTGTACAACCTTGAATATCTTAGGCCAATATACATTCGCAACCAGCCTTTTGTAAGTTCTCAAATCCCCGGAATGGCCTCCCACTGGAGCTGAGTGGTACTCTTTTAGGAGCTTTCTGATCCATGGAGATTTTTCTGGAATGCAGATCCTATTATGGTAGAATAGCCTCCCTCCAATTAATGGTTGCAGCTTTTCTTCTTTTTTCCGATAGGTGCAAGATCAAGTGACTTTACCAAATTATCAGCAGCCTCGAGCTGCTCGTCGGTTAGTGAAAGCTAGAGGAGAGTGGTTTTTGCTTCGAAGTACTTATTGATATTCAAGGTTTTTTCACTATACATCATCATGTCAAGGTTTGATTTTATATTTGTTTACATTTTCTACTTCTTTACTTACCAAGGAACAAAGTCTTGTTCTGAGGTATTTCTTACTAACCGATGCAACGTATGTCTATGATGGATCTTGATATATAAAACCTGAAATTCTCATTTGCGAATGTTTTAAACTAACATGATGAATCTTGATAAATAGAACCTTGAATTCTCATTCATAAAAATGTTTTAGACTGGATCTCAAGACCTTCCATAGAAATGAAGCCCACATAATTATTTCCTTGTTATAAAAATACATGTACATTGCACGCCTTTCATGAACTGATCGCGACTTAATTGATCAATCATGAAGTAATATACAGTCGACCGACCAAAGTTGTATGTTATTTTCAATTTACTATACTTATCATATACTTTCAATTCCTTCTAAGAAAATGAAAGTTTCTCTTTTCTTTTTTAATTACTCCTACCGTCCTACTTTGCTAAAAAATTTATAGCTTTCAACTGCTTTATGATATTATTGCTAGTCCGAATTAGAGGCCTATTTATAGTTGTTAGGCCGGCTTTTGAAAGCTAGTGATCATGAACCTGCCCACAACTAAAGAATAACATTTGCAAGTGGCGTAGTTGACGGGTTCATCACCACCATTAATTCATCTATGTGCATGGTTTGATGGTTCAACGATCCTCCACACTACATAAATTTCATGATTAATCAAGGTGCATGTAACACCAACTATGACCATATCCACCACATGTAACCAGTAACGTACGCAGGATCCGAATCCAGAAAGGCTAAATTATATATTAATTAAAATACTAGATTTCAGAAAGGGCTATATCAGGAAAAACACTATTTTTTTACGTACAGATAAAATTATTATTATTTTTCGGGAAACTTTTTTGAGGGGGGCTATAGCCCCTCTCAGCCCAACGTGGGTCCACCCCTGCATATAACACTATTCCTATCATTCTACTTACTTCTATAATATGATAAACCTTATAAGAAGATATTAAGAGAGATTCATGTCTGCATAATTCAAACCTAGCCAATACATTTTTACGAGTCCAAAAATGTATTTTACTCTCGTAGTTTTTTTTTATATACTGTACTACGCTAGATGCATGCTGTTGTAAAAGTGGCCCATCAGAAGATAAAGGCCGGCCCTTACATTGTGCTTATTTTCGGCCCAGTAACAGCTAACCTGCGAATCTTCGCCACGTCCTGAGAAAAATTATTTTTGAAATAATTCTAGTTATAGGCTATGATTCAAACATATTTTCGGAATAGGCACATTCTGTCGGTTCAGAAATTTTATATGAAGGAGAGGCGTTGTCTCCCCGACCCTAATTTTTTTTAAAAAGCATAAATATAGGTGAGGCGCCGTCCAGAACAACGCCTCACCATCACATTTTTTTAATAATAATAATAATAATGGGAAGGCGATATACTGAACAACGCCTCAGCTCTACATATTTAAAAAAATAAAAATCATGGTGAGGCAGCTGGATAGCGCCTCACCAATATGTTGTTCGATGTTATTCTCGACCTAAGGCCATCCACAATGGAGAAACTTTGAGTTTCTTAAACTCTACATTTAGGAAAAAAAAAGTAAATAAGATGTCATGAAATTGTAAGAGAAACTCAGATTGATTCTTGTGCAATTTCTTCTTCAAAAACCCCAAATAAAAAGTAACATGAGGCGCAGAACAACGCCTCAACAATATGTTGTTGGATGTTGTTCTCGACCTAAGGTCATCCACAATGGAGAAACTTTGAGTTTCTTAAACTCTACATTTAGAAAAGAAGTAAATAAGATGTCATGAAATTGTAAGAGAAACTCACATTGATTCTTGTGCAATTTCTTCTCCAAGAACCTCATTTCTCTTACAAATCTCTTAGGTTATCAACAATGAGAGTCGCATAGTATATTTTATTATTTTATCTCCTTTTCACATCACCTATGTAACTCACCTCACATTTTCCCCACAATGGGGGTTACATGAGGAGGTTACATGTATACTTATTTATTTAGCAATTATATATTTACACAATATAATAATACATGTATCTTAAATTCCAATTTTTAATAAATACTGTATTATAATTTTATTAATTTAGATTAATATAAGTGTAATTTGTTTTATACTTTCAAATGAAATTAATACAAATCAACGTCATTATGCTTAAACTTCATTCAAACGAAAAAATCATTAATGACTACATTCATACTACCAATAGCTATATTCACACAAAGAAGCTTGAGATGCTAACTCAACTTTTAGCATCGAGAGTGTTGACCCAGAACAAGAGATGATAAAGACAATGTTAATGAGCGAGTTATTTCCTAAGTGAAGAATAGCTTCATGTTTATGATTTCCGAAATTAATATATGTTTCTAGTTTTCATAAGTGAAGAATAACTTCATGTTTATGATTCGAAATTAGTAATTATGTTTCTAGTTTTCCTAAGTGAACAATTATGTTTTTATTTTGTATTGAGCTTGAATGTTAAATCAAATAGTATTTTTGAACGTAATAAATATATGATTGACTCAATTTAATTTAATAGAAAAAAGTAACATGTATATATGGAATATGGGTGTCTATGTGTAGATAAAAATAAATTATAAATATTAAAATATTTTTTTCTATTTTTATAATCTATATAAGCCTAATATTTGGTTGAAAGACTATATTATATTACTTAAATACAAATTTATGAGAATCATTGGATCATTTTTAATCAATGATTGAAAATGGATGAAAAGTGATCTCTTATTCCTATGTAACCCAAATATGGATTACATAGGATGTAACTCAAGCATGAGTTACATAGCAAAAAGTACATTTTGCTATGTAACCAATTATTATTTTATTTTATGTAGCCCCCATTGTGGTTAGTCTTACAGTACATAAAACAAATTGACCAATTATTTTCTTTATTTTTTATTTCTAAAATAAAAAATACTTATAACTATTATTAATTAATCTTTGAGTGATGAATTATGACAACTTAAGAAACTGTAGATCAATTTCTCCATTGTGGAAAAAATTTGTATATAGTTTCTTTTGCTTATGTGGAAAAGAAATAAAGCTCTAAAATAACATAAGAAACTCAAATTGGAGATCTACATTGTGGATGGCTTAACAAGTTTAATAAGATTGTATTGAAATTTTATTATTTTCAGTTTGATTAATATAATTGAAATAATTAAAATAATTCACAGATTTAACATATAACAAACTTCATTATTACATTGTCAACTAGTCTTAGTCCTAATCTTCGTCTAGGTCGGTTTCCTCGTCCTCGTTGTCTCCACCTTCTCTTGGCTCCCTCAGGGTTGATAAAAATTCCCCATCCACGGAGATAACAATTAGCATCTCTTGAAATTGGCTAGTGGGTGAAATAAAAACATTTAAAGCACTGGTGGAAGTGAACGAGCTTAGTGCGTGGTTTGATGTTTCTTCGTCCTCGTTGTCTCCACCTTCCTAAGTTAGAGATCATGGGCATGGACTGCGCTTGCCCACAACTCTGTACATGTATATGTATAGGCTGCGTCTATATGCACACGTTTTTTTTGCTAAATGCACACTATTCTGTGCGGTAAGAGTTGCAGTACATTTCTGTGCGTTAAGGATTACCGCACCAAAGGACTCCGGGGCATTGTTGGAATATTTTCTGAAACCTATACGACGCTGGTGCGGTAACAATTACCGCACAGATCTGTGCGTTAACAATTACCGCACCAGATTAATACGAGATTAACAAAAAAAAAAAATGATTTAAACACCTGTGTGGTAACTCTTACCGCACATGATTTGTTATTTTTTTAATTAATAATTTTTTTAAAAAAAGTATTTAAATAATAAAAACGCACGGGATTAAGGAAAGATTAACTAAAAAAAATTAATTTTTGATTAAAAAAATTCCTGTGCGGTAACCTTTACCGCACAGATTTTTTTTTCAATTTTTAAATTTTTTTTTAATTAATCGCGCAGATTTTTTTTAAAATAAAATATATCTGTGCGGTAAATATAACCGCACAGATCTAATAATTATCGCTTCAGTCTCATTGCTCTAGTGGTAAGGCATTGTGCATCCTTTGTAAGATCTCAGGTTCGAGTCTCAACTCCAACACTAAATCTTTTATTTTATTTGTGAAAAATAAATAAAAGAAGAGGGTGAGAAGGATTGAACTTGAGACCTTATGCACAAATATTTGGTGTGAAACCACCACACTAATGAGTTCTCATGATATGTTTGTAATTTTATTATTACATGTTACAATAGAACTTGGTTCCATCTTATTTTATTATTAATTTTTTTTTATCTTGGTCTCATATAATTATTGAATTAATTATAATAATAAATTCAAAAAAAAATATTATTCAAATAATCAGATATTTTGTATTTTATTATTATTATTTTAGGCCTTGTTTTGTTTGGAGCCTCGTTTTGTTTGGTTCCATCTTACGTATAGTTTCGAGCCTCGTTTTGTTTGGGCGAGACCTTATTGGTACTTTATATGCCTAATAAGACTAAGTTTTATAATTTTGTCAACAATAATCATCATCGATGTTGTAGACCATACATATTGCGACAAGTTAGAGAGTTATCACTAGTTTGATATTTATAAAGGAGGTGCTATTTGAAAAGTTAGAAGTTGTGATTGGAAGTTACCCACATGGTCAAATATCTCTAATAGGCATTGAAATCAAGTTTCATTCCATTCCGACATCGTTTGGGCGTCGTTTTGTCAAATTGGGCCTTAAGCCCATTTAAGGCCTTATAAGGCCTTTTAGCGTTTACGTATAGTTTCGAGCCTCGTTTTGTTTGAGCGAGACCTTATTGGTACTTTATATGCCTAATAAGACTAAGTTTTATAATTTTGTCAACAATAATCATCATCGATGTTGTAGACCATACATATTGCGACAAGTTAGAGAGTTATCACTAGTTTGATATTTATAAAGGAGGTGCTATTTGAAAAGTTAGAAGTTGTGATTGAAAGTTACCCACATGGTCAAATATCTCTAATAGGCATTGAAATCAAGTTTCATTCCATTCCGACATCGTTTGGGCGTCGTTTTGTCAAATTGGGCCTTAAGCCCATTTAAGGCCTTTTAGCGTTTACGTATAGTTTCGAGCCTCGTTTTGTTTGAGCGAGACCTTATTGGTACTTTATATGCATAATAAGACTAAGTTTTATAATTTTGTCAACAATAATCATCATCGATGTTGTAGACCATACATATTGCGACAAGTTAGAGAGTTATCACTAGTTTGATATTTATAAAGGAGGTGCTATTTGAAAAGTTAGAAGTTGTGATTGGAAGTTACCCACATGGTCAAATATCTGTAATAGGCATTGAAATCAAGTTTCATTCCATTCCGACATCGTTTGGGCGTCGTTTTGTCAAATTGGGCCTTAAGCCCATTTAAGGCCTTTTAAGGCCTTTTAGCGTTTACGTATAGTTTCGAGCCTCGTTTTGTTTGAGCGAGACCTTATTGGTACTTTATATGCATAATAAGACTAAGTTTTATAATTTTGTCAACAATAATCATCATCGATGTTGTAGACCATACATATTGCGACAAGTTAGAGAGTTATCACTAGTTTGATATTTATAAAGGAGGTGCTATTTGAAAAGTTAGAAGTTGTGATTGGAAGTTACCCACATGGTCAAATATCTCTAATAGGCATTGAAATCAAGTTTCATTCCATTCCGACATCGTTTGGGCGTCGTTTTGTCAAATTGGGCCTTAAGCCCATTTAAGGCCTTTTAGCGTTTACGTATAGTTTCGAGCCTCGTTTTGTTTGAGCGAGACCTTATTGGTACTTTATATGCCTAATAAGACTAAGTTTTATAATTTTGTCAACAATAATCATCATCGATGTTGTAGACCATACATATTGCGACAAGTTAGAGAGTTATCACTAGTTTGATATTTATAAAGGAGGTGCTATTTGAAAAGTTAGAAGTTGTGATTGGAAGTTATCCACATGGTCAAATATCTCTAATAGGCATTGAAATCAAATTTCATTCCATTCCGACATTGTTTGGGCGTCGTTTTGTCAAATTGGGCCTTAAGCCCATTTAAGGCCTTATAAGGCCTTTTAGCGTTTACGTATAGTTTCGAGCCTCGTTTTGTTTGAGCGAGACCTTATTGGTACTTTATATGCCTAATAAGACTAAGTTTTATAATTTTGTCAACAATAATCATCATCGATGTTGTAGACCATACATATTGCGACAAGTTAGAGAGTTATCACTAGTTTGATATTTATAAAGGAGGTGCTATTTGAAAAGTTAGAAGTTGTGATTGGAAGTTATCCACATGGTCAAATATCTCTAATAGGCATTGAAATCAAATTTCATTTCATTCCGACATCGTTTGGGCGTCGTTTTGTCAAATTGGGCCTTAAGCCCATTTAAGGCCTTTTAAGGCCTTTTAGCGTTTACGTATAGTTTCGAGCCTCGTTTTGTTTGAGCGAGACCTTATTGGTACTTTATATGCCTAATAAGACTAAGTTTTATAATTTTGTCAACAATAATCATCATCGATGTTGTAGACCATACATATTGCGACAAGTTAGAGAGTTATCACTAGTTTGATATTTATAAAGGAGGTGCTATTTGAAAAGTTAGAAGTTGTGATTGGAAGTTATCCACATGATCAAATATCTCTAATAGGCATTGAAATCAAGTTTCATTCCATTCCGACATTGTTTTGTCAAATTGGGCCTTAAGCCCATTTAAGGCCTTTTAGCGTTTGGGTCGTTTGCCATGTCTAGAATTTATTGAAAGATTAAATTGAGATTAATATTGATTATCATACTTTTTTTATCTTAAAAAGTAGTATAAGTTTTATTGATTTATAATTGTAGTATTTTTATATAAAAAGATTTATCAAAACATGAAAAATAGTAAAAATATTCAAATAATAATATATATTAAAAAGGATAAATAATAATAATACAAAATATCTGATTATTTGAATAATATTTTTTTTTTGAATTTATTATTATAATTAATTCAATAATTATATGAGACCAAGATAAAAAAAAATTAATAATAAAATAAGATGGAACCAAGTTCTATTGTAACATGTAATAATAAAATTACAAACATATCATGAGAACTCATTAGTGTGGTGGTTTCACACAAATATTTGTGCATAAGGTCTCAAGTTCAATCTTTCTCACCCTCTTCTTTTATTTATTTTTCACAAATAAAATAAAAAATTTAGTGTTGGAGTTGAGACTCGAACCTGATACCTTACAAAGGATGCACAATGCCTTACCACTAGCAATGAGACTGAAGCGATAATTATTAGATCTGTGCGCTTATATTTACCGCATAGATATATTTTATTTAAAAAAAATCTGCGCGATTAATTAAAAAAAATCAAAAAATTGAAAAAAAAATCTGTGCGGTAAAGGTTACCGCACAGGAATTTTTTTAATCAAAAATTAAATTTTTTAGTTAATCTTTCCTTAATCCCGTGCGTTTTTATTATTTAAATACTTTTTTAAAAAAAATTATTAATTAAAAAAATAACAAATCCTGTGCGGTAAGAGTTACCGCACAGGTGTTTAAATCAATTTTTTTTTTTTTGTTAATCTCGTATTAATCTGGTGCGGTAATTGTTAACGTACAAATCTGTGCGGTAATTGTTACCGTACCAGCGTCGTATAGGTTTCAGAAAAAATTCCAACAATGCCCCGGAGTCCTTTGGTGCGGTAATCCTTAACGCACAGAAGTGTACTGCAACTCTTATCGCACAGAATAGTGTGCATTTAGCAAAAAAAACGTGTGCATATAGACGCAGCCTATGTATATTATCTTCACTTAACATTTGCAAGTGGCCACATTCATTCATCTATGTTCATGGTTTGGTAATTGGTACCTCAGTACGTTCACCGAATCCTCTCCACTACATAAATTTCATGATTAACCCCAACTATGACCATATTCACTACATGTAACACTATTCACATCATTAATCTACTTTTATCGTATATATACGGTGAGTTGGTTAAATAACTCTTTTGTACGTTTTTATTAGGAAAATAATCTTTTTAGAAACTAACCCCTTACCCAAGGGAAAAGGAGAAACCTTTGGGCGACGAAATTATTACTTTGGGCAACAAATGTTTTCGTCACTGAAAGCAGTTTTTTTTGTAGTGGAATTAGTTTTCTTAATTAAAAACTTTGAAGGGGTCATTGGAACACACTCTTATATACCCGAAAAATAACAGTATGAGAGATTTATGTCCAGTACATAATTCAAACAAGCTAGGTACATTTGTACGAATCCAAACCCCGTACTTTTATTTTTGATATTGCGTTAGATACTTAGATGTATGCTGTATTTTTACTTTTATTTTGAAGATAGAGTCAGACCAGCGAGTTATGGCCCATAATAAGATAAAGGCCGGTCCTATGATTGTACTTACAGTTTCGGCCCAATAACTAATCTGATTTTAAACTTGATGTACAACTAGTGATCGACCCGTACCCGTACCCAGTACGGGATGTTGATTAATTATTATGCAACATAGCAGTTTATAAGTATATTACTCTACAGTAGATAATAATATCAAAGAAATTTTATTATATTTTTTTCCCTTTCTAATGATGAAAATTACATTATTGAAATCCAATTATAATTAAGAAAATGAGATATTACATCAAATGTTTTGGAGCGAAAAAATGTAGGGGATGTGAACGAAAAAATGTAGGGGATGTGAATGTTGAAAGGAGATTGTCTTCGCTATCAACTGACATGGAGGAATCGAGGACTCAAGAGAATAAAATTGTGTCAAAACGATGATCACAGGAATCATCTTCTTTGTAGCTTGCTTAACGCATGTGTGAATACATATAAGTATATTATAACAAACAAGTTCAATGCATTTATATATGGACCCTAAAATATACTAATAGCTGGACTTACAGTTAATATTAATTCGAAAGTTAATGCAACAATATTAATGAGCTCAGACATAATGAACTTATATGGATCATTTGGAAAATTAAGATAGAAAATTAGGGATTAAATGGTAAAATGGAGTGGGTAGTTGAAAATGTTCCTATATAAAATGAGTTTGTTACGTGATGGATTACGTAACAGCTCAATGTTAATTTAAGAATGGAAAAGATTTGTACTCTCAAATGGTAAACTGATACTTTCTTCAGATCGGTCTTTTTCCAACACCAGTCTAAATTCGTCTGCTGTTGCAGACGGTTTTGGTGCCCATTGAAGGCTTTTGCTACCATCCAGAGTTGATTCATCTAGTGTTGATTCATCCAATGTTGATTCATCCAGAGTTGATCTTACCTAGACCCGTACCCAGTACGGGGTACGGTGTTGATCAATATCTCGACACAGTGTCACACAAAACCCAGAAACCGAGTCGATGATTAACCTACAAAAATCAGCGAAAAAATTCAGCTAACAAAAACTTGAAAGCAATTGGGAAGAAATTGGATATTAATAGTTCTGCACGTACAAAAACTTGAAAGTATATACTCCATCCATTCTACCTCCATCCATACATTGGTGTCTCCACTTGCTTTCCACCCAGTTAACATATTTTCGTGATGAACAATGTTCACCATTCATTAATCTCTAAAAGTGATGTTTGGTGCAATCAAATGGAGAACTTTCTGAACAATGTTCTCTAAAATCCTATTGCTTTTGCACATTGACATCACACAGAATTTTATTCTTAGTTTACTGTATTAACATTTGCTTTCATTAAAAACAGAAGACAACCAAAAGGTGGATGGAAACAGAATGAAAACTAATAAAGCCATTCCATCTTTAATTGATCTATACTAAGAAGTCTTGCCCATAACTATATATGTATATAGTCGTAATGTCATTATAATCTTCGAACGATGAAGCTGAACCAATCCCCGCATTAATCACCACATGATCCACTGCTCAAAACTAAACACCATTAACATATATATATGGAGTAAATAAATGTAATTAATTTGGAAAACGTATATACCTCTTCCAAAATGATCAATGGTCTTTTGGATCATTCGGCGAGAATCCTCATAGATGGAAACATCTACGGCTAAAGCAAGTGCATCTGGAGCTCCCAACTGCATTGCCTTCTCTGCAACCTCCCGCACACAGAGAAATCTACCGGAAATAGGAGACTGATTGAGCCGTCTGTTGAACTTGCAGAAATCTAGCATGGGCTCTCCTCTTCTCAGTCTCCAACAATCCCAGACGCTTTTTCTCATCTGCTGCAAGCTAGCTTTTGATTAATGGAAGCACAACATCAGAAATGATCTAGCCTAGCAGATATCTCACAGGAATTGAAGAATATATATGCCTTGTAGGAAGTAGGCAGTTATTAATCAATTCTGACTCATATCTTCATCATCCCTGTCCATGGAACCAATTTATGATAAACAAAGGCAGCACATGGATAATATAAACAGTAGATCAAATGGAGCAAGAATGATAGTAGAAAGTAATTCGGGATTGTCAAACCCTAGAGTTCCACTCATAAGAGATTATCCCCTTGTTATTGTCTGATTCAATCAAGCAATATCCCTAATGTTCGAGATTTCACATCAATCTAATAAGTAATTGAAGAGAAGAAGCAAAGCAGAAAAAGGGGGAAGAAAACCTAGGAGGAAGCACGGCAGAGTTGGCCGATTTCAAGGTTGTGGATCCGATTCTGGAAATCGGGTTGAACCTCAACAACGCCTTGCAATTCAACAATGGCCATTGTCGAATTGCAAGGCGTGGAAATCAGCGTAAATGCTCAAAGGAAACAGATTTTGAACAAAGGCGGATAAACCTTATAACCTATTTGGATGAGTGGCTAAGTGGATTAGAATTTTTACGCGCTTAGTGTAATAAGTGGTTTAGTGGGGGAGTGGGCTGACTTCAAGTTTAACATTGTATATATTAGATTCCAACAACAACTTTCAATCCACTCTAGTCTCATACACAAAATCCAACAACAACATCACTTGCACGCTCCCTACAAATGGCATACTACACACTTACGAGGATGTACTGACAATATCTATAACATGGCCGCTAGTTTCGAGAATCGTCTTGACACAGTCCAACATTTGCAAGATCTCTTCTGGTTCCTTTTTGTTAGTTGTTCCGCGAACGCAATGTTGTAGAATACAATTAATGTGAATGCTGACACCACATTCTTCACATTCGTAGCACCATTGACCTTTCTCACATTTAGATTTGCATTTCGCATCACAAAGACGAGATTCCTCCGCAAGCCTGAGTTTTAATGGGCATGGTGGGTGGAAGTCATGCATCAAGTGTTGGGGTAACTGACTACAACTTGGATGCACGAAAAAACCACATTCTTTACACCTACATAAGCACGAAAAAAATCTCATAACCGAGTATTTTACCATAAAAAAAGCCAAAGCAAGGGAATGTATGTACCTGTACATCCGTATATTTGATTTCGTCTTTTTATTGCATATAGCACAAACACTGAAGTGACGCCTAGTCTTGAGCTCCAAGTCATGTTGGGGATGCATGAACGATGAGATCTTGGTAGGGCAGGTTGCACAAATAGGGTGAAAGTTCATGTCACAATCATTGCATCGAAACCGCTTGCCACATCCAAGAGTGTAGCAATGTTGACAAGCAAAATCTTGGTTCGAGTAGACGTGCTTCACCCGGTGCTCCTCGTGGGCGAAAGTCGAGATAATGGTTGGCTCATCGATCACTCGTATCTCTTTTGCACGAGAGTATGAGCAAGGGGTCAAAGACACTAGGTCCTTTGCGCAAACCTTTCAATCACAAGCTACCTATTATCTTATTGTTTGCAAAATATCTAGTCTAGATACTAATAACTATTATCTTTCTTTGTAGATCTGCTATTAAAATTTGGTAATCATATATGGATAAAGATTTTGTAGAAATACTTTAAAGGCGTGAACGTATAACTTAGACTAACCTCATGAAGATAGTAATTGGTGCAGTGAGAGCAACGATAAGCCCATCCGCGTGTAATGGGCTGGTTGCAAGCCCGACAGTTTCCACAAGGGTTGGTGGGCGAATTGAACTCGACGAGCGGATGCTTATGAGAGAAATGATTAAACAAATCCGTTTTGGGTTTTCGGTTAAGACTCAACCGAGCTTCCTCCTCTCTCTCCATCTCCCTTCTCGCCTCAATCTCTTCGTCTCGCGCCTTCATCCTCTCCCTTATCGTCACATAGTAGCCTACGGAGAACGCCAAACGTCCAACAATTATTGCTTCCAACACCAGCACCATGCTCACTTCCACTAGCAACAAGATTAATGGATGAGGACGAATGTATTATTAGTTGAAAGATTTCAGCTACTATCATGTTCCATTTTTAAACTCCATCTTTGCTTCAGATCAGCTTGACTTTGACTCAAGGACTCACATATACGGATATACCACAACAAATGAACAAGTAGAGGACCCTATAGCTTGACTCTAAACGTGGTCTTCACGTCATGTCAGAATATTACTTTTCAACCTTCAAATTTTGTATAATATCGACCACCACGAAATTAATTAGGAAATCAAACGCGTTTTCATTTTTTTTTTTTTTTTTGATACCGGTTAAAACCAGGGTCTCACCTAAGAAGACGACTGCCCTTGACCATCCAAACGAATGGGTCGAAAGAAGTCAGCATGAATGCTGGACTTTAGGAATAATGGTCGCATAACTCTGATATAATCATCAGATAGTATATCGTCCTTATTACAATTAAGGACTACTTTTAGAAAGTGTGTATTGGCAAATGAATTTGCCATAATATCTGCAGGTTTATTTGCTTCCCCTGAAGGAATGAAAAATTTGGAAATTATCAAATGTTTTGAGAATGTTTTGAATATCAATAATGATATTCCTAATTTCCCATGGTATCTTCCAAATATTTTTGATGGAGTTAATTAGAGTAAGATTATCTCCTTCTAAATTGAAGTTTCTACAATTAATTTTCTTTGCTAGTTTGGTCGCAAATAGTGCACTGAGGGTCTCTGTTTGTAAAGGAGAATTTGTAATTACTTTTTTTATTAAATAAATCAATTATTCTTCCTTCTTTATTTTGAGCTATACAACTCACTCATGCTTCTTGTGTAGATTTGAAAGAACCATCAAAATTAACTTTTATTGATTGATCAGGTGGTTTTTTCCAACACATATTTACTTGCTTATTTCTATTACGCTTATTTTTCATTGTTGGTCCTGTAGTGTTTAATGTGTTGCTTTCCCAAAATTTAAATTGTTCAAATGCAATTCTGTAAGGATCTTTATTTTTGGTATTAATTTTTCCAAAAACTACTGAGTTTCTATAAATCCATAAGGAGTACCATAAGTGTATTAGCGCTATAATCATATTATTGTTACTTTTTAATTTATTTATAAGAAGTCTTAAATTATAAATAAAAGGTATATCTATTTGGATATTAAATTTGAATCCAAGTAAAGATTCAAATTTTTGTAACTGATCAATTGTATGAGGACATTGGAAAAATAGATGTCAACAAACTATTACATCGTGAGCAGTAAGACGAGACCCTATTATAATATTTATTAAGTCTTTCAGTAGTTGGTAAATTATCTGATATTATTTTCCATAAGAAATTCTGATACCTTGGGGTTATTTTTAAATTCCAAATCCATGTGTATAGGTTATTATTATGTATTTCATTATAGTTGGTATTGAATTTCCTTGCCGATGTTGTACTAAATGCGCCTGATTTATCTGGAATCCATACCACCTTGTCTTCCTCATTATTAATAGGTATGTATATACTCAGAATTTGCATAACTATGTGGTTTGGTAAAACATTGTTCAACTTGTTTATATCCCATTCTTTCTTATTATTAATAAAGTATGCAACTTTTGTATTAATATCACTTTTAATTGGGTCATGATATTGTCGAAGATTTGTATTTTGCATCCAATTGTCTGTCAAAAAAATTATATTGTTACCATTACCTAGATCCCATCCAATACCACTTTGAAATTGTTCTCTTAGATGTAATAATCTAGAAAATTGCCAAGATTGTTTCTTTTTATTTTTGAATGAAAAAATAGTAGAATTTTGTAAGTATTTCTGATAAATTAGTCTCACCCATATATTATTTTGATCTGTGATAATCTTCCATAATAATTTTTGTTGCAAAGCTTTATTGAGATCTTCAGCTTTATGTATCCCTAAACCCCCCATTTCTTTGGGTTTACAAATTTTATCGCATGATGTTATAGCTCGATAACCCGGGTTACTATTGTTCCAGAAGAAATCTTTATTTATTTTATCAAATTGTTCACAAATACTTTTTGGGAGCAAAAAACATTGCATAAGATGATTAGCTTTTGACATAATGTTTGATTGGATTAAGATAGTTCTACCTGCTAGAGATATATTATTTGCTTTCCATTTAGAGAGTTGTTTTTGCATACTCTGTACTGCATATTGGAAACAATATTTTTAACTCTACCTCTTACTATTGGTATGCCTAGATATTTTTCCATAGACGTTGTGATTTGAAGATTTAATACTGACGCAAGGGCTTGTCTTTGTGTTACCGAAATATTAGGTGTCGTTTGGAATGAGCTCTTATGGTAATTTATATCCAGGCCCGAACGCGTTTTGATTTACTAATACAAATTCAATGTATATTACTGAGTAAGTATTATCTAAGCAGTGGGATCCGCAGGATTTATGTCGAGAAGGAGCTAAATCCCGCTTATATTCGAAAATAATCTAAATTTTTCTCTGCTAAAATTTCTACGCATTTTATATGTAGGGTGAGAATCTCATAATAAACCCTCTCTTAGAGATAAATAAGAATGAATCTAAGCCATTGGATGCCTTGACATCCAATGACTTAGATTAAACTAGTTACCCCCACTACAAGTGGGGGTAGTTGTGGTGGTCCTTCGACCTCCCGGCGACTTTCCGGCGACCACCCGGTGGTTGTCCGGTAGAGGTCCGGCGATCGGAAGTCCGACGGCGGTCCGGCGGGGGTCCGACGGCGGTCCGGCGGGGGTCCGACGGCGGTCCGGCGGGGGTCCGACGGCGGTCCGGCGGGGGTCCGACGGCGGTCCGGCGGGGGTCCGACGGCGGTCCGGCGGGGGTCCGACGGCGGTCCGGCGGGGGTCCGACGGCGGTCCGGCGGGGGTCCGACGGCGGTCCGGCGGGGGTCCGACGGAGGTCCGACGGTGGTCCAATAATAAATGAAAAGGTTAAAGTATAAAATGAAAATTTTAAGTCTAATTCAAATTGGTGAACATTTAAATATAATGTGATGAACATTTAATTATAATGTGATGAACATTCTGTTGGTGAACATTTAATATTAATGTGATGAACATATAATTATAATGTGATGTTTGATGAACATTTAAGTAAGAGAATATGAACATTTATCAAAATTTTGATGAACATTTAAGTCGATTGTAATGAACTTTGGCTAATGAACATTTTATTAAATTCTTGTGAACATTGAAGTATGAGATGATGAACATTTAAGTATGAGATGATGAACATTTAGATGAACATTCAATTGGTGAACTTTTATGTATAATGTGATGAACATTCAGTAGGGTATGTACAAATGAACATTGTGATGAACATTTATGAACACTTGATGTTCATCAAAAATTGGTGAACATTTAAGTAGAATGTGATGAACATTCAGTTGGAAAACTTTTAAGTATAATGTGATGAACATTTATGAACACTTGATGTTCATCAAAAATTGGTGAACATTTAAGTAGAATGTGATGAACAATCAGTTGGAAAACTTTTAAGTATAATGTGATGAACATTTATGAACACTTGATGTTCATCAAAAATTGGTGAACATTTAAGTAGAATGTGATGAACATTCAGTTGGAAAACTTTTAAGTATAATGTGATGAACATTTATGAACACTTGATGTTCATCAAAATTTGGTGAACTTTTAAGTATAATGTAATGAACATTCAGTACAGTATATACAAATGAACATTGTGATGAACATTTATGAACACTTGATGCTCATCAAAGATGCTCGGCGGCGGTGGTCCGGCGGCGGTCCGGCGGTGCTCCGGCGGCGGTCTGGCGGTGGTCCGGCGGCGGTCTGGCGGTGGTCCGGCGGTGGTCCGGCGGTGGTCCGGCGGTGGGGACAAGGGGTGCCACGTGTCATCATATGAGCTCTTGGATCTCTCTTGATCAAAGCTCCACATTCATTCTCATTTATCATTTTAACAAGTATTATTACATGACTATTTTCCTTATATGTATACTGATTTGTTTTACTAAAATTTAACATACAAAACTCACAATAATGTCAAATTGATATTATAACCCTTTCTCGTCCTATATTGACCACGTCTAAGGATATTAATGGAGAACTGAAAATGATGTGTCATCTAAGACTCTAAGAGACAAGACTATATTAATTAAGTTGAAATTTTAGGAAAATATACTATTTTTGCCCGGTCAAGCAAAACTCACAATAATGTCAAAATTTGCTTTTATTGAGCATAAATATCAAATTTACATGTTAATTTATTTCTTAAATAAATCCAATACTTGTTATGTCATTTTTTATTTGTTATCTGTAGTGATTTTGCTAAAAAGTATTTAATTTTTAACTTATTATTAGAGGTGATAATATATTCCCAGGTTTTTTAATAAGAAAATTACACATAGATAACTTTATAATTAATAGTGGTGAATGATCATTAACTATTCTAAAATACTTAAAATCAATTATATTATTAAAATAATACCTAATTATAACTTTCTAAAATTAAATCTGTAACCCATATTTTTAAAGTTAGAAGAATCATTATACTAAAATGATATTAATAATATCTTTCTTTGCTCATCAAAGATTTTAATTTTAAACATTCTAATATCCTATATTAAAAAAAATAGATGTTTAGCTAGTAAATTCCAACTAAAACTCATAAATATCTCCTTTTAAATTTTTGTTAAATCTACAAATTACCATTTTCCATTATTCTTGTCCAATTTTTTTAAGCTTAATTTTTGTTAAAACTGCAATGGACATTTACATATTTATTAGTCATATGTATTAGTCATATTTATTAGTCACATTTATTAAATGATTTTAATTCTTTCTCTTTCATTCTTTTATTTTTATTCTCTTCTCATTTTAAATGTAACTCTCTCTTTTAATTTTGTTGATCATTGACCAATTAAACAAGGGTTTGTTTAGTGTGTGCTCATGTGCAAACAATATGCAACTAAAAGAGGTAAGAAAAATAGGCCTTACCCCCTTGAGAAATGGGATAAACCCATCACAACAAAAAAGTATTACATTTTTAATGTAATACCTTCCTTTTTTTAGTTGTTTAATGTGTTCCCTTGGGCATGTGTATACTGCACTGACTTCTCTCTAGGTCTAGTGAGAGAAGTTCTTTTTGTGCGTTTTGCGTTCTTCCTACTTTGTGTGGCTATGGCCTCACTTAGTCAGGGTCTTTCAGTTGAGGTGGTTACTGAAACTCAAGAGATTCAAAGCAGGGAGATAACTATGGAGGAGAGGGCAATGAATCCGGGCGGTCGTCTGGCTTACCGCCGGACGGAGGAGCTATGGAAGTTACTGCTCCTGAGGGTTTGGAGCAGAACATGGAAGGAATGGAGAAGGACTCGGTGGATGGAAATGTGGAGGAAACGCCGGTGGTTGTGCTATCACCTTGGAAGGACTTGGTCAAGGAAAAGGGTGAGGATAGGGTTGTGCTATCGGAAAAATTCTTGGAAGGAAAAATTAAGGTGGGTTTCCCGAACGGAGAGGAAGGTGACCCGGATATCACCATCGAGGCTGATGTCATGGAGGTGTTGGCGTCGATCTGGCAGTCCTCTTTGGTGGTAAAAACGTTGGGTACGATAATCCCGTATGAGGTTATGGCTAGGAAGATTAGGGAGCTTTGGAAGCCAAAGGGTTGTTTCCATCTCCTGGATCAACCGAACGGGTTTTATCTCATCAAGTTTACGCTGCAGGAACACTATATGAATGCGTTAACGGGAGGGTCGTGGTCGTTGTATGGGCATTATTTAGTGAGGTGGGGGGATATTGAGGTTGTTGTGCTGCAGCCCAATAATAACAATAAAGGGAAAAAGGTTGAGGGGTGTAAAACTGATGCGGGAGCATCCGAGCTATCATCAAGGACGCCTCGTCCTAAATCTAAAGATGTGCTAACCACTGGAGCTAGGGCTAAAGATCGCTATGCGCCATCATTGAAGTCATTGATAGTAGCCCGAGCTCGTATTGTAGCCATTCAAGCTTGTAGAGATCTGGTTCGAGTCAAGATGAGAAGTCAAGGACTGAAGATGAAATAAACTAGACTTCAAGACGAAACTCTAGGCTTTGGAATCGCTCAATTCCGATCTCGGACGAGAGAGAACGAGCCGTTTCAAAAAGAGCAGTCGACGACATGTCTACAACCGCGCCCGCGGCTCCATAACCGCACCCGCGGCTCATTCGCCAATCCGCGCCCGCGGCTCCATAACCGCGCCCGCGGCCAGGAGACTCGGCAAGTTCTTTAACTTCGCCGAGGCTTCCTTTTGAAACATTATTTTCGGATGTTTAATTGTTTTTCGGGATTATTATTTTAGGATATACTTTTATTGTTTATTTCTTTAGTTGGCATCCTTATGAACCCTATACAAGGCTGCCTTAGTTGTTGTTTTAGCCCCCCCCCCAGACTTTGATATTGAATACAGCGTTTATCGTTTTTCCTCCCAAAAGAGAGAGCTTTTGTGAGAAGAGTGCCCCGTGTGCATTGTCGTTCAGTTGGCCCTAGTTGTGCTTGTGTGTGTCAATCTCCTCCATAAGGTTGGTGCTATCGGGACTCCATAGAGCAACCTCCAGGTGCCTTGACCCACCAAAGTCATTGTGTTTGGTTGTAATCATCCGTTGGGGTTTCTTCATCATTCGGTATGGTTCTTGTTCTTAAGTTCAAGGGTTTTATCGTTGTTTGATTTGGTTCCAATTGGCCTATCATTCGAATTATCCTTCTTTCATCTCATTCTAATTCCGCCTTTCTTCTCTGTTCGAGTTCCTATTCGAGTTTGGTGTCTAGGTCGGCAACTGCGGCTTATCCCCGCATCAAAAACAAATTGTCAAAGAATTGATGGGAGCAAGGAGAATAAGAAAGGTTTGATTTCAGATTTTTCAGTAAAGGGGAAGGCTAATTTCGGGGCTATTACTGTTGTGTCAGGTCTAGAGATTGAGGGGATGAATTATGTCAATGTTTCAAAAAAAAGCAATGAGAAATAGGAATAGAAGAAAGGCTAAAAAGATGTAGGTCAAGTCCCATGGGCCGATCAGAATAGAAGCTCCTCATTTTGATTTGGACTTGAGCCCTGCTAAGAGGAAACGGACTGGACCTGAGGCTGGCCCATCTGTTCTCTTTAGGAATGGGCAATCATTGGAGAATTTCGCTGAGAATGCCCTAAATTCTGGCATAGATTTGGGCCTTCATTTGGGCTTTGAAGGAGGGCCCGGTGTTGATGTTGCGTCCAAAGATCTCGCCCTTTTCGCTGCTGGTGTGGCGTCTTCAGCTGTTGCGGCGACTAACGAGTCCCAGCGTACTGATGGGGAGAGGGCGCTCTCGGTGTCGTTGGTTGACGACGTTGTCGGTGCTGTTGGAATCGACGGGATGGCGCAGAACGGTGGTGACCTTAATGGCGGGGTGGGCGTCTCCAATGGCACGCAGCAGTCTAATTGATGTGTTTCCAGGTGGGTTTTCCTTCCATTTTATTTTTATCATGAATCTTATTGTTTGGAATTGTCGTGGTGCAGGTTCTGTTGGATTCGCCCATACGCTCAACTATATGATTAAGTGTCATCGGGTGGATGTTGTTGTTCTTCTTGAGACTCACATCTCGGGAGCTAGGGCTGATGATGTGTGCAAGAAATTCAGGCTCAAAGGCTCGTTTAGAGTGGAAGCTCAGGCTTTCAAAGGAGGAATTTGGGTTCTGTGGAATGAGGATGTGATTCAGTTTGATTTGGTGAATGCTAATGACCATCTTGTTAGTGTTGTTATGTCAAAGGGTGCTACTAAGGCTCATTTTGTGTTCGTCTATGGTCCTCCTTCTGTCCATAGGAGGCGCAGATTCTGGGATGCTCTTAGTGATGAGATTGCGTCTATTCAGGGCCCGGTTTTTGTTGCTGGTGATTTCAACTACATCATTCACCCGGATGAGAGACAGGGCGACACTAGAGGGTTGCATCCCGATTCTCCGGAATTCAGTAAAGTTATCGATGATAATGCTTTGATTGATATGGGATTTATGGGTCAGAAATTCACTTGGTCTAGAGGGTTAACTCCGGATACGCTTATTTCGAAGAGGTTGGATCAGTTCCTCATGAATTTGGAAAGTTGTCTTTTGTGGCCTAATGCCGCTGTTCGCCATCTTCCTCGTTTTTGTTCGGATCATTCGCCTCTTCTTCTGCAGATGTTGCCTGGGGTTTCTTTTGATAAAGGAAGGAGACCCTTTCGGTTCGAAGCGGTCTGGCTTGCCCATCCCGAGTTTTTGAGTTTTATTCAGGGTGCTTGGGTTAGGGACTGCTCGGCTAATCAGGCGCTTGCCATTTTGAAGTGTAGACTCTTGGATTGGAATAAGAGTACTTTTGGTAACATCCATATGAACAAAGCGAAGTTGATGGATTCTCTGGATAGGGTTCAGAAGGAGCTGGATATTGTGCCGAGCGAGGCTCTTATGTTTGAAGAGAAGTTGATCAAGGAGGATTTGAGTAAGGTCCTGGAGCAAGAGGAATTATTGTGGTTCCAGAAGTCTAGGGAGGCGTGGCTTGTCTCGTGAGACCGTAATACCAAGTTTTTTCATGCTTCCACTATGATTAGAAGAAAGAGGAACATAGTGAAAGCTCTTCTCAATGAGGACGGTATCGTGATTGAGGATAAGCAGGGTCTTGAGTTGCTTGTTGTTGGTTTTTTTCGGAATCTTTATTGCTTGCCTATTCAGGAAATGTTTCCCATTGCTACGCCTCATGGTTGCTTTCCTAGTCTGCCGCGGGCTAGTTGGGAGTAGTTGGGCACAGGTTTCTCGAAGGATGAGGTTTTCAGAGCTCTTAAGGGTATGGGAGGTTTCAAGGCTCCCGGTCCTGATGGGTTCCAACCCATCTTCTTCCAGAAGAGTTGGAGTATTGTAGGGGATTCGGTGGTCAGAGGTGTTCTGGACTTTCTGGCTTGTGGTAAGCTTCCTTTGGGGCTGAACGAGACTCTTATTGCTCTTCTTCCTAAAGTGGCTAATCCCGACAAGGTTAGTCTTTTTAGGCCCATTAGCCTTTGGAATGTTTCCTACAAGCTCATTACGAAAGTCTTGGTGAATCGGATGCAATTCTTGATGTCGGATTTGATTGGCCCTACTCAAGGCAGTTTCCTCCCCGGGAGACTTATTACTGACAACATCATTCTTGCTCAGGAAGTGGTTCACTCTATGAGATTTAAGGAAGGAGTTATGGGTTGGATGATTCTTAAGATTGATTTGGAAAAGGCTTATGACTGTCTCAGATGGGATTTTATTGTTGACACGTTGGTTGATGTTGGCTTTCCGGATCATGGAATGTGTCTCCTCCACGTCTCTGAATGTTCTTTGGAATGGTGAGAAGATGACGCAGAATGTGCCGACTAGGGGTATCAGGCAGGGAGATTCCATTTCCCCGTACCTCTTCGTTTTGTGCATTGAGCGGCTCAGTCATTTGATTCTGCAGGCTATTGATGCTCGGGAATGGAGGGCCATCCAGATATAGAGGGGGGGGGGGGGGTCCTCGGCTTTCTCATATTATGTTTGCGGATGATCTACTTCTATTTGTGGAGGCGTCAGTTACTCAGGTTAGAGTCATCCAGCGGTGCCTTGATCTTTTATGTCGGTCTTCTGGTTAGAAAGTGAATCTGGCTAAGTCTAAATTGTTCATTTCTCCTAATGTTGGCGAGGATACTGCTCTTCAGATTGGTCAGGCTAGTGGTTTGTCGGTCTCTTATGATCTGGGGAGTATTTGGGCATGCCTTTGCTCCATAAGAATGTGGATAAACAGACCTTTGAACCTTTGTTGGCTAAAATCAATTCGAGGCTCTCGGGTTGGAAATGTGGTCAGTTGAGTTTTGTTGGCAGATTTACATTGGCGAAAGCGGTTATTCACTCGATCTCGGTCTATACCATGGCTACGCTGAATCTCCCGGCTTCTGTTTGTGAGAAGATTGACCAACTCACTCGCTCCTTCTTTTGGGGAAGTTGAGGCGAAAGGAAGCGTATGCATATGATGAGATGGGAGGAGGTTTGTAAACCAAAGGAGAATGGCGGTTTAGGCCTGAAATGTATGACGGACCTGAACCAGGCTATTACTGGGAAATTAGCTTGGAGGTTTAGGAAAGACAGGGACAGTATTTGGTGCCGTGTTTTGAGAGCAAATTACATTCGTCCTTCGGGAGCTTCCCATGGCCATCCTTCGCCTATTTGGCGTAGCATCAGTAAAGCTGAGCAAAATGTGGTTATCCTGGTTCTCGGTGGCATGTTGGTGATGGGAGGTCGATTTAGTTCTGGAAGGATGTCTGGTTGGGTGACTGCAAGTTACTAGATGTTGCTTTACGGGGGATCAGTGAGGAGCGTCTGCAGACTCAGGTGGTTGATCTCTGGATTCCTGGTAGTGGGTGGAATTGAGAGATGTTGAACTCGCTCCTTCCTAGTTCGACTCTGTTGCAGTTGGCTGCTGTTGCGGTGTCTTCGGAGCAGGACTGCGCTGATGTGCTTGCTTGGAAGCATTCTCGGGATGGCAACTTTTCTGTCGCCTCGGCGTATGAGATGATTCACGCCAAGTCGGTTTATTTGGATATCGACGGGGAAATCTTCAAGGCTATTTGGAGTCTTCAAGTCCAGGAGCGGGTGCGCTTCTTTGTTTGGCAGGCTCTTAGAGTTGGGGTGCTCACTAACGCGGAGCGGAAGCGTCGTCATCTTAGTTTGGGGAATGCCTACCCTGTTTGTCTTGTGGCCCCTAGGTGCATGCTCCATCTTTTTCGTGATTGTGGGCAATCGCGTAATATTTGGAACGCTATTCTGCCTTCGGGATTGCGCTTGGAGTTCTTCAGCCTCAACTTGGCTCAATGGCTGAGATTCAACATTCTTCAAAAAGGGACTGTTATTGGCACAGGTAAGTGGGCTTGTATCTTCACCATTGGCATCTGGAGCATTTGGAAATGGAGGAATGCGTGGGTCTTTGAGAAAAAGCAGTTTTTTGGGGATAAAGTGTCTCACATTTTGGCGTTGGCTCGAGAGTATGGGATTGTGAGTGAGTCGGTGATTGATTGTGGCAACAATCCGAAAGAGTTGCGCTTGGTTAGGTGGTTTCCTCCGATGGAGTCGGTTATTAAAATCAACACTGACGGGTCGGTGGTCAATGAGCTTGCTGTGGCTGTTGGGGTCCTTAGGGATTCGGATGGTGTTTAGTTGGCTGGTTTCGTTCATAATCTTGGCTTGTGTTCGGTGCATATGGCTGAGTTATGGGGAATCGTGTCGGGTCTCAAGCTGGCTTGGAACAGGGGATACAGGAGGGTTTGTCTAGAAACTGATTCACAACTTGCGGTGACGCTTCTTAACAAACCTATGGATCGTTGTCACCCCCTTTTTAGCATCGTCTCCATGGCGCTGGGCTTCATTCGTAGAGACTGGGTTATCCAAGTTCGTCATGTCTTTCGGGAGGCGAACTCGGTGGCTGACGGCCTCGCTTCTTTTGCTTTTTCTTTTCCTTTAGGTTTTCATGTTCTTGTTGTTCCGCCCGATTGGGTGTCTGTGTTACTTTTGAATGATGTGAGGGGTTTAACTACACCTCGCCTGGTGGCAAAGTAGCGTTTTATTTATATATAATTCCCGAGAGTGTTGCCTCTCTTTTCACCAAAAAAAAATGTGTTCCCTTGGGCACTTATTAGAAAAACCCATTAAATAATAATATAATTGACAATTTGCTAGGATAATAGAAATTAAACCACCTCTTGTATCAAAGATATTATACAAACAATAAAACTCCATTCATATATTAAACTAAACATAAAAAGACATTTTAAAAATTGAATATATAATATCGTATCTTATAGTGCCAAAGTGTTGTGCGTAGCGCGGCGTTTAAATTCTAGTCTAATATAAAGTTAGTTTTGTAAAAAAAAGTTGAATATCATTCATTAAACACATTTATTGAATGTCTTTAACTCTATCCCCTCTCTTCATTCGTCTTTCTCCTCTTCTAATTTAAATGCAACTGATTGACTAAATAGACAATAATATAATTGCAATTTTGTAAGATAATAAGTAGAAATTAGATCACCTCTTATGTTCAAATATATTTGATACAATTCAAAGGTATTATACAAAACAATAAAACTCTATACATATGTTAAACTAAACATAAAAAACATTTTAAAATTTGAATATATAATATTGTTTCTTACAAAAACCCGGATCAGGTGCGAATATTTATTGAACGAATATGCCAGCGACATGCACTTTCTTCAGTAATGACATGCACACGCGAGGTGTGTGCATGTACTTTTCACATATTATTAATAACATGCAAATCTGTCAATAATGCATGTCACTGGCTTAAATGTGCATGTCATTACTGAAGAAAGTGCATGTCAATGGCTTAAATGTGCATTCATTCGCATATTCGCACCTCAATATATATTCGCACCTTAATATATATTCGCACCTGAATCTTTTCCTTCTTACATTGTCTAAGTGTCGCGCGTAGCGCGACGTTCAAATTCTAGTATACTAATATAAAGTCGGTAGAGATCCTCTAGTCCATATTGATAGTCCATTTTGATAGTCCACTGTTTTCTATTGATCCATTTAACATTTAATAAAAAAGTCTTGTATTTATATTTAATATTTTAATATTATGAACCAATGAAAAACAATGGAATGTCAATGTAGAGTAGAGGATTTCTACCGATATAAAGCTAGGGTGAGTGGGTGACCCTCTGCATTTAATTCGTTCATTCTGATTTTTTTATTTTCAAGAACGGGCTGGTCCAATTAACTTCGGCCCAACGCTACCTCTCAATTTCCAGCCCATATATCCAACTCATGTGCCTATCCAGCCCATATCCAAAGAGATGAAGACGAATGCAGAGTTAGTTTAGTTTGCATAATAATCTCGTTCCAAAATAAGAAAAGTCAGACAGTGTCATCATGCCGTGGTAGATTAAGGGAAGACGATGATCATTTGACCGATCATCTTAAAGCTCTAGTTTAGTTTGCATAATCTCTGTCATTTCTAGGTTTCTTCATTTATCAAGTCAGCGCGGAAAGGTATCAACTATAAAGGTTTGCGCCTCTCTGTTTGAAGCCTTTTTTTTGTTCCTTCGAACCGCAATTAGTCAGATTTTGTGCTCTTGGTTTAGTGTAAACATTTATGCTGTTTCCATCCCTTTTTGATTAATTATGACTGAAACGTTGCTTGATCAAGGGAAAATTTTACCATAACAGATGGTTGGTGGGGTATCAGTATAATAGCATCAACCATCAAAATTATGGATTTGAGATTGTAGTTGCAACCATCAAATTGCAAATTGATTAATAATAGTATCAGTTTCTGACAATAATTATTCTTGTAGAGAGGAAATTGTGTAAATGGTTTCAATTTGTGTTTAGAATTGGTTCTGTTTAGGGTTATATAATTTGCTGGGAAATAGGGCTTGATAATATTGATATGACGGAATCAGGATATAGTACTGTTCAGAATGACGGAATCAGGAGCATCAGGTAGTGCATCAAAGAAGCTAATTAAGATTGATATCAGCTCTGACACTGTCTGTCCATGGTGCTTTGTTGGAAAAAAGAACCTGGACAAGGCCATAGCTTTGTCAAAAGATCAATTTGACTTCCAGGTTTGTCATAGTACATTTTTTCTTCTCTGGTGGTGTGATTTTGATGTTGAATTTTGATCCTTATTCTTTGATGCTGAAATGGATCATTCTCAGGTAAGATGGCATCCCTTCTTCCTTGATCCTACTACACCTAAAGAAGGGGTGAATAAAAGAGAGTTCTATATCAAGAAATTCGGTTCCCGATTTGAACAAATAATCTCTAGGATGACACAGGTTTGTTCATTTACTCACTTGAATTATTACATATTTTTAATGAAGTGAGTTGAAACCATCCTTGTCCTTTGAATATTCAGGTGTTTAGGGGGCTTGATCTAGAATACAACGTGGATGGGCTGACGTGAGGCTATTCTCCTTGTGTTTATATACAAGTAGCTGCTTAAATGCTGAGCAACTTTAAGGAATTCTGATTCTCTTCTGCGTGTGTGTGTGTGTGTGTGTGTGTGGATTAGGGGAAATACTTTGGACAGCCATAGACTTATATACTTTGCTGGGAAACAGGGTCTTGATAAGCAACACAGTCTGGTGGAACAACTTTTCATCGGCTACTTCACACAAGCTAAGTATATAGGAGATAGGTGAATTGTTTTCCCCCCGATTATTACTACTATTATTATGTTTGTTATCTGTGTAATCCATCCCTCAGGCTGAAATTGTTTTTGTTTTTTTTGTGCAGGCACTTTCTTGTAGAATCAGCAGAAATGGTTGGGGTTGAAGGAGCAGCGCAATTTCTTGAAGACCCGACCAATGGTGTCGCTGAGGTTCATCCCCATTCACCTTTCTCTTTTTATTAATGGAATTATTACTGCTGTACAGAATTTCAATCATGATATTCTTTACTATCAAGAAGCAACCACTTTAAGTAACACCTCCTGTTCTTGGGCTTGTGTTGACTAAAGGTTAAGGAGGACTTGGAGAAATATTCTGCACACATAACTGGAGTTCCATATTTTGTGGTAATCATGTGTTCTTCTCTAACTTTCAACAGTTTCTCTATTTTTCTCTTTGATTCAACTTGGTTTCGGGATGTGCAGATTAATGGCAATCAAAAGTTGAGCGGGGGACAACCACCAGAAGCCTTCTTGCAGGCCTTCAAACTGACTGCAAATTAAAGTAATTAATGCAAGCTTAAGTAAGTTACTTTCATTATCAAACTGGTTATTGATATCATACTGCTCTTCAGTGAAACAATGTTATGGATACAGTACGTGGTGCTCAACTTTTATATCCTTGTCATCTAATTTAATTATGTCATTCTTCTTCACTCGACTTCTTTAAATTACGCTAAAACGTGGACAATGTTTCGAGATTCACTTGCCACATATGAATGCATTTTCGAGAAAAATTCGGGTGCAAATAACTCTTAACGTAGGAAAAACGAACAAATCGTGTTCGCAGATTACCCGTTAATGTTCATATTTTATATGGTAGTGTTCATAATATAGGCCACAATTTTTTTTGAATGTTTTAAGTGAGGGACGCAGTGGTATACTTGTAATTACTGCAAACTTTGATTTTTTTTAATTATTTTATCAAAATGACCTCAAAAAAATTTATCGTCCAGATTATGAATGTTAACGCTCAAATTATGAACATTAAATTGTTATTTTTGAACGTGAAAACTTCATTTTTCCTACGTTAAGCTTTATTCTCACCAGAACTTTCCTCTGCATTTTGCTCTTAATTTGCATCCCTTGAAATTCTTTTAGTACATACTCCCTCCGTCCCTAAATGTTCTTCTCATCCTCAATTTTGACACTATTCACGTTTCAAGAGAATCTTCGACATATATTTCAATATATAAGAAAATATATAGTAATATGAGATCTTGTTTGATTCGTCTCATTGAGAACTTTAACAATATCAAAATTTTATAATTTTTATTAACGTGTATTTAAAGATATTAACGTTACAAAACGTGTCTCGGCAAATGTGTCGAATGGAGATGGGAAGAACATTAAGGGACGGAGGGAGTACTAGATTTATTCCCGCGCCATACGCGGAATTTACGTACCGATTTTTATAACTGTATGTATATTATACATAGAAAGAATATACTCCCACAAACAAGGGAATTACGTAAGGATCTGATGTGGTATAAGAGTTTAACAAATTGTCTCAGACAAGGGATATAGAGGAGTATACATAACTACATAAGCCTTTGAAGAATTGAAATCTTACATGTTGCCTTGTTGCAATATGTATGTTTTACACCATTGAGGTTAATTATTGTTTGAAAAAAGTTTACATTTTAGTCTTACTAGGTATATAAAGTACCAATAAGGATCGCTCAAACAAAATGAGGCTCGAAACTATGCGTAAACGTTAAAACTTAAGGTCCAATTTAACAAAATATTCATTGAAAAAGTTAAAAGAAGAGATACATGTTCAACGTTTGTTTAACCAATGCATACTTATTTATAAACTAGAATCGGACCCCCGCGCTACGTGCGGGTTAATTACGGTTTTTCGTCTGAAAACTGGATTGGGCTACTTATATATTTACAATTTTTTTCAGTGCATATTTTATCCAATTCAAGCTAAAGCAAATATATCTTGCAAATCAAGATATTAACACAAAAATAAACGAACAATAGAAGTGATAAAAATAGCAAATTGACAATAATCATGAGTAACGGCGAAATACAATATGCAGAAGAGTAACGACGACTTGATGGGAGAATTCAATACAAAATCTCATTCGGAGAAGTCGAAAAATCAAAAGTTGAAATCAGAAGAGGAATTCAAGAGGCCACATAGTAATGACGACTTAATGACAACTTTCTAGGTCATTACCCGCGCTTTGCACGAGCCAAACACTTTTTATATATGTCTATATTCATATACTTAATATATTTTTTCATATACGTATTTTTTAGTAAATTATAATAAAAATGAATTGAATATCTCTTATATATGTACCAAAATCACATAGTCGTTTACGTTGCTCGGATTGCTCTTAATCGTCATACAGATTGAAGGTAAAGAACGAAGAAAAAAAGATTAAAATGGTGGAAATACTAACCAATTAAGCATATAATGATGGTTTTATTAGACATTTAATAATAATTGGTTACATAGCAAAATGTACTCTCATGCTTGGGTTACATCCTATGTAACCCATATTTGGGTTACATAGGAATGAGGGACCACTTTTCAACCATTTCCAACCATTGATTAAAAATGATCTAATGGTTCTCGTAAATTTGTATTTAATTAATACAATATAGTTTTTCAACCAAATATTAGGCTTATATAGATTATAAAAATAAAAAATATTTTAATATTTATAATTTATTTTTATCTACACACATACACTTATATTCCATATATACATGTTACTTTTTTCTATTAAAATAAATTGAGTCAATAATATATTGATTACGTTCAAAAATACTATTTGATTTAACATTCAAGCTCAATACAAAATAAAAACATAATTGTTATATAAACTATTCTTCACTTAGAAAAACTAGAAACATAATTGCTAATTTCGAATTATAAACATGAAGTTATTCTTCACTTATGAAAACTAGAAACATATATTAATTTCGGAAATCATAAACATGAAGCTATTCTTCACTTAAGATATATGTATTATTTATATTGTGTAAATATATGATTGCTCAATAAATATGTATACTTGCAACCCTCCTCATGTAACCGCCATTGTGGGGGAAAAGTGAGATGGGCTACATAGGTGATGTAAAAATGACATAAAATAAAAATGACCAAAAATAATCTCAACTTTTACTTATGAACCAAAAATAGTCCCAACTTTCATATCAACAAAAAATAATCTCAACTTTCAATCTACGAACCAAAAATGGTCCAAATGACTTTTTCAATTGAAATTTTGCTTAACGAAAAAGTATTAGCGGGAAAAAAATCGTCTTGTTATAAGATGTCGTCTTTATTATAAGATGTCGTCTTATTATAAAACTACCTTAAATTTTAACGAAAAAAATCGTTTGGACCATTTTTGGTTGATGAATTGAAAGTTGGGATTATTTTTGGTTGATATGAAAGTTGAGACTATTTTCGGTTCATAAGTGAAAGTTGGGATTATTTTTGGTCATTTTTCCAATAATAAATATGCTAACATAGACCTTTTTTAAAGTTAAATGAAAATAAAATGTAAGAAATTTTGACTAAACCAAGACAAGAGTAACATTTCTTTGAGAGCATGTTACTCATGTTGAGTAACATAGTCCATTTTCGTTTATATTAAATGAGTTTTCATCCACATTCATGTTACTCATATCAAATAACATATAATTTATCTTTATTTTTATTATAAATTTAAATAATATATTACATAGTCAATACTCTTGTCTTGAAGTAACAAAGTCAATGTAAAAAATGAAAAATAAAATAATGTGTCATACTATTTAGAATCAATGTCATGAGTGGAGAGGAGTAAGAGCATCTACATTTATGTTACTAGATACGGACCTCGCGCTCCGCGCGAGAAAATTACGGATTTTCGTATGTCATTTAATATAGTTATACATTATTTGTTAATATGTTGTTGTTGTTATCAAATTTATTAATATTTGTAAATATAAGTATTTTTTATTTCCTTATATTTATGTTTGAAGTAGTTTTAAAACATAATATTAGAATAAGTTTGCATTGTCATAAGAGAAGCTCACACATTAATTTAATTTGTGACTTAATCAAGTAGACTATAAATAAATATAACATAGAGATATAAGAAAGATATTTAAATACATGTCCAAAAGTCCAATAGGAGGTGATTAAGAAATGAGTAATGCATTAAATTGGTACCAATTTCATTCAATTTTGGCAATGGACAGCCAACTTTTATATAGATAAGATAAGATTTTGAGTAACAAAGTCAATTTAAAAAAAGAAAAGAAAATAATGTGTCATACTATTTGATAGAAGCAATGTCATGAGTGGAGAGAAGTAACATAGAAGTGTTACTCATTCAACAAGTAACACTTCGTTAAGGATCCTCTAGTCCATCTTTATAGTTCAATTGTTGTGATTGGTTAAATTGATATAATAAGTTCTATATAACTATTTAATTTTTAAAAAATTAAAGGAAAATACTTATTTGAACCAATCAAAATGAATGAACCATGAAATGGACTATCATATTGGACTAGAGGATCCCTACACGTAACACTTGCACATTTTGTCAAGTGGTTTTGTACCATTGTTTGGTAAATAGACCCCACTACTAAATCAACAATTCAACAAATCCACAATTTTCATCAAAATAAAATATGGATGTATGAAACTTGAGTGGAATAACACCGTTGTAGGATTAAAATAACAAACATTGATATAAAATATTAAGAAATTAGCTATGTTACTCAAAATGGATAACACCAATAAAGATGCTCTAACATAGAAGTGTTACTCATCCAATAAGTAATACTTACACATTTTATCAAGTGGTTTTTTACCATTGATTGGTAAATAAACCCCACCACTAAATCAACAATTTAACAAATCCACAATTTCCATCAAAATAAAATATGGATGTATGAAACTTGAGTGGAATAACACCATTGTAGAACTAAAATAACAAACATTGATATAAAATATTAAAAAATTAGCTATGTTACTTAAAATGGGTAACACCAATATAAAGGCTCTTAGATGTTCGGGTTTTCACTTTTTCCACAATTATTACCATTGATATATTAGCCATTACTTTTGATGTCATCTGTTACAACCAACCATTACAATAGAGGATTTTGTTACATACTTCCTTCATCACTTTAAGTTAGTCTTATTGTTGATTTTGACACTATTCAATTCAAGAGAATCTTGTAAATATCTTTCAATATATAAGATAAAATATAGCCATGTGGAATCTTGTTTGATTCGTTTCAATAAGCACTTTAATAATATATAATTTTTATAATTTTTACCAACTTGTAGTTAGAGATATTAACTATACAAAACGTGAATCAACAAGTGTGTCGGAGTGAAATGAGACTAACTTAAAGGGACGGAGAAAGTATTAAGTTAAACCATTACATCAGATCATAAATAGCAACACATAAAAAATCATTACAATTTTTCCTAAGTTATTTCGTAGTGACTTATTTGTCATATAATACTCTCTCTCTTTAAGAAATACTTTTTCTTCTAGTCTAAATTATTTGTTAAAAATTAATTATTTTTTATATAATTTTACACCATGTTATTCAAATTTACCCTACTATTATTCATTTTTTCCTTTATTCTTTATGTCATTACTTAAACTATGAAAGATATATTTATTTAATCGATCTCTATGTCATTTCAAATGAGGACACGCGGCCAGCATCCAGCGATAGAGAGTCTGTGGATGAGACAAGTATCTAAGTAATTATTGATGTCTTTTCATAACTGATTTCATTGTTATGATTAAGCTAATGAGTTTGGTAGTTTGATAAGACATGATTCTCTTTCTTTCCTCAAAACAAATCAATTTGTAAACATTAAAATAGTGAAGAAACCAAGTCGTGTAATGCCAAAGCCGGCTTTTAGAAAATAAAATACTGATAATGTATTAGGTAGGCATAGAAATAGAAAAGTCGGCAACACACATAATTTCCAGTAAATAAAATTTCAGATTTGCTTAATCTTTACAGCTAGACTTAGATTTATACTTATTCCATTCACTGTTCCCGGTCCTTAAAACAAGTAATTGATTTTACAATTATTCAGTGCAGATATTATCTCAATTTGGCTGAGTTGTTACGAAATTCACTACAGTATTTCAGATTCTTTATAGAAATTGAACTATCATTTTCTGTACGCGCAGTACAAATTAATATTATATACTCAACACGAACAATTTTGGTGAAAAATATTGTAACTTATCGTGAAATGGCCGGTGTAAATTCCTATGGCCCACTCAACAATATCATGTCATCAAGAAAAAAAAATGAAGGTGCGAAATGAGATTAGGAGTATTTAAGTATTGTGGTTAATTGAGTGTACTCCCGTATTAGTATAGATTAATTATTTGGAATTAAACGTATAGTGACTCTTAAATGCATGCATCACGCTCAATTGCTCATGCAATCAATAATAACTAGTGTAAGACCCGCGCCATGCGCGGGAATTTGTCGATTTTGAATAAAAGCAACATTATTATTTAAGAGACATAAAAAAATTTCATACATCAAATATGAATGTAATAAATTAGTTATTCAATCGCTGTAACATTATTATAAACCAAGTCTATTAAGGACAAAATTCTAGAATCCAATAACAGAAATGTCGGTGCATAAATATGATAGAGGAAGAGGCCAAAGATTAGCAATAACAAATATTGATGCTGGTAGTAATTGCGCTCCAATCCTACAATTTCTTCATGTCTATGACTATTAAAACCTATATTCTCCTGCAAAAAAAATATATTATGTTTAAATATTGAATTCGGAGATGACTCAATTGACTAACTAATATTCAATTCATATGTTGACATTTAAAATACAATTACTAAAGGAAGAGGCTTGACTATTGACAATAAAAACAACTGCTAATAAAGATTAGGCTTACCTCATATTATCGAAAACCTCCTTGTATACCACATTTATTGTCTCATTAAATGTGCAATTGTCTTTATCACATATCAAAACAGTCAAGCCATTTCTGCTTGTAATCCTTGAAAATGCAACATATAGCTGGCCATGAGTAAATACTGGTCTTGGCAGAAATAGACCAACTCGAGATAGAGACTGCCCTTGACTTTTGTTGATAGTCATGGCAAAACAAACCATGAGAGGAAATTGTCTGCGTCTCAATCTGAAAGGCAATGTGACATCTGATGGAGTGAGAAGAAGTCGAGGAATTAGTACCCTGGATCCGATGTTTGTACCAGATATGATTCCAACTTCAATTGTGTGTGTCATTAATCTTGTAACCACTAATCTAGTGCCATTGCACAATCCAGATGATGGGTCTATGTTGCGAAGCAACATCACTGGTACACCAACCTTAAGCCTAAGACAATGATTCGGAAGACCAGATATCCTAATAGAATTAAGATACTCAGCTGTATACACATCATCTTCATCCTCGTTGGTTTCGTCTGTCTTGCATATACTATCAGAGCTATAATAGACCGTTTCATCACCAGTAAGCTCTGACATAATATAATCATTTACTTGCTGAACAACTTCATGCGTAGGGGCAAGAATGGTTCTCTCCTCAAAATACTTTGCATCTGACAATCTATCAACAACAGAAGGGTATATAGCATCAACTATTGAGGCAACAGGATCAGATGTCTCCTTGATTAACAAATCATCTGGGATTTCTATACTTGTTGCTCCATCATTATACTCTCCTATGGTACCATCTCCAATACTTAGAATCCATTCTGAAAATTCCCGCAATTTTTGTTTTTCAGATTCTGTATGCCCTCCTTGAAGCCTCATGTTCCTTGTCAATTGTAAGACTCTACAAATAGCCCACAAGTATGACGAATTAAGGGTGGCTCGAACAATATCTTGCCTTGTACCTTTATTAATCACAGGTAATATCTGTCTAAAATCTCCCCCAAAAACAATCACTTTCCCACCGAATGGCTGTTGTTGGCTACCTGGATTAGAGTGACGAAGGACATCTCTTAAAGTCCGATCTAATGCCTCAAAGCAATTTTTGTTGGTCATAGGAGCTTCATCCCATATAATTAGCTTTGCCTTAGCTAAAAGTTCAGCCAATGCCGTACCCGGTTTGATTCCACAAAATGAGTCATCATATATGTTAATAGGAATTGCAAACCTGGAGTGTGCAGTTCTGCCTCCAGGAAGTAAAAGAGAAGCAATGCCACTTGAAGCAACAGTGATAACAATATCTCCTTTGCACCGTATAGCAGCAGTAAGTGATCTCCAAATGAATGTTTTCCCAGTACCGCCATATCCATGCAAAAAGAACACTCCACCTTGGCCTTTTGATACAACATTCATGATTTCATCATATACTCCCCGTTGTTCATCGGTGAAGGTAGAAATAAGCCTCACATTTTCTTGATGCAGTTCTTGTCTATCATAACGAAGCTCATCTTGTATGAGATTGTTTAGACCTTCATCTATGGCTGCTTCATCTAAGGAAGGCATTGATGGATACCGACTAAGACTACTTCCATTCCGCTGTAACAATTTATCAATCTCAGCAAGTGTGTAATTTTTCAATTGCTCATCACTCAGCTGCAGATCTGGAAAAAAAAATGATATTAGATAAGATTTATTTATTTATAGTGTTAAAGTAAATCAATGTCCTTGGTAAAAAGATATTATACGCAGCAAGAAGGACTGTGTTACATACATCAGGGATTTGAAGATATTATATAAATAAAAAGATGAACAGGTGATTTGATTGGTTTGTATATTAATCCTTAATTAAATTATAGTCTATATCATGCATAGTCTATATATGCAGTCATATTTCATCTCATCTCCAAATAATGTAACACGAAAAAAAAAACCTGGTTATTTTAATTGTTTTTAGACAGTCACCATAAGCATATACCATTTTTTTAAACATAACTGTTCAAAGGAAAATCACTGACCTGTATTTCGAAGGATTATCATATATAATCATGTCTTCATTTCTTCTAAACAAACTTGCATATTTGAAAAAGAGATAAAATAATTAATATTGTTATTGGTACTAACCTGTATTTCGAAGGATTGATCTTTGTTTAGCAAGTACGCCATCAGACAACACATGCCATGTTTCCTCCCATATGAATTCTGGTCGTGATAGACTACCAGATAATAGCAATGTAGCAAAAAGAGTGCGAACATAGTGACCAGAGGCCCAGAAACCGACTTCCTTAATTCCTTCGATATACTCCTTCTCATCATCAATCAATCCCATAAGAAAGCAAGCTTCTTTAAAAGATGAACAAAGAAATTTGTTAACGGTCCTTATATCTTCATAACAGGTTGCTCCTATGACATGGTTCAGTAAAATCCTGAGATAGTAGTTTTCACCGGTGCCAGGAGGGACATGATATATGCGACCAATTGTCTTTTTACCACCACCTCTCTCTTTCCATTCCTTTTCTTTCTGCTTCCATACATATTTTTTAGGAAACTCACTATAGCACAATTTCCTTGCATCTGCATCCATCTTGTAACGGTCCATCCATGCCAAAAACTTTGTTCTAGTATCAGCAACCTTATCTAGCACTTCATCAATAGGATCCTCATCATCAAACATCACACTTTGTTCATCAGGAAGATGAAAATTCAGCCTCTCAACGCCAATACTTTTGTACTGCAAGTCAAATTGAAAAATGCGCCAAACTGCTTCACACGGAGAGACATACCTGAAACATTTAATAAATTTAGAAAGACACAATGGAATAAATCTTAACGAATTCATAAAAATTCGTTCATAAAAAGAATAAACTAACATCAAGGTATAAAGTGTCCAACTACTACTGCTGCTTTGCAGGCTGCAGAAAAATTGGACATCAAAACAGAGAATAAGATTAACCTCTATTGATGCACAAAAATTTACTTACCGACAATCATAGTACTGCTTAATTTCATCCTTATTTTCATCGAAGATTTCAATAGTAGCCCTATCATTCCCTTTGTTGATGTACTTGAACAAATACTTTATAGATCTGGCTTGATTACACCATTCAACATTGATGTGAGCTCCGTACTTCAGCAAAAGAGTTGGATTATATGGAACTACATATGTATTGTCCAACTCATGTCCATTTTTATCCACAGTTCTGCCATTTTCCCTTCTTCTGTATACTGGATAACCATCCTCATCAATAGAGGTCGTCTCTTGGAACTTCTTAGGATAGTGTTTTATACACTTCCCATCTTGCATACAAATATTCTTTGGGTTCATTACGCCACAAGGACCATGAAGCATAGATTCTGTTACAACTTTATACAGAGATGGCTGGCTTTCAGGATCTAGAATTTCAGCAGAAATAACTTTGTCAATGTCTTCAGCACTATTAATCTTATTACTTTTGTGCAGAAACACAACAATATGAGCGTGAGGCAATCCTCGCTTTTGAAACTCAATGGTATATATAACTGCAAATAACGCAAGATTCGTCAATTTAGCTTTTAAAATATAATAATAAACTTATAAGGAATTTAACATAACGATATGTAAATAATTAAATAATGTAACCATACCTGCTTTAATCCTTCCAAAAATCTGTCCAGTTTTCAAGTCATTCATCATTTGTTCAAGCTTGATGTTGAATACTTTACTAATAATATCTGGCCTATCCTCTTGTGATAGCTTCCTTTTCTTCAGTGCTCTGACTATCTCAGGCCACTTGGGGTTGCAAGTGAATGTGAGAAAGAGATCAGGGTGTCCATAACACTTACAAATAGCCATTGCATCTCGATAATTCTCAATCATATACCTTTTACTTCCGGTAAAAGATGAAGGCAAGTGAGTACCCTGTCCAACAGATGAAGGTTCGGTGTTTCCTTCATGCACAACTTCAACTATTCCCTTATAAGTTTCTCTCCTAAACAGTTTCTGATTTTTCCGAAGGTAATGAAGCCTAGTCGACTCAATCATCGTAAAAGCATCAACCAAAAACTGCTGGAATAACTTTTTGGATTTCAAAATCGGCGATCCTTCTTCTTGTCTTTCTTGAATCCTGAATGCAATGAACTCTCTCATACTACACGTCAATCTCTTTCTAGAAGCAACGTTGCCCACATCACTAAGTTCAATGTCTATCCTGTATCCATCCTCGCCATAGGGAAATAACAAAGGGTACTGTAGAGGAAGGTACAACGGATGAATTTCACTAATACGTTTCAACCCATGATCCCTTGTTTGAACAATGATATCTCTCAAGTCACCATTGGCTTTATTATCATCAACAATAAGAGCAGCCACTTCAGAAGTTGTAGGTAGATTGTATCTTCTTCCATCGCTTTGTCTTGTATATATGAGTCTTATTCTCATATCCGACTCAGAATGCACTGCAATCTCTTCTCTGGCCATTCTGTATGCTTGGGCGATTGGATTGTTCTCATCTATCATTTTCTTCAAATCATGAACAACTGAAACATCTAAAGTTTCCTTTTCACTTGATCTACATTTTGCAAGAGTTTATAGTGTTAGCCAACTGAGGTAATTTAACATAAATATGAATGATTGTTTATGCATATTGTAAACATTCTAATTAATGAGTTTCATTTATTTAACTAATGTAAACTCTTGACAAACCTATGAGCACGAATGCAGTTTTGTTCTTCATTCTCTGTATCATATATATAGAGCTGAGAAAACTTTGGCGTATATCCACTACTTGGCATTAGAGTTCCTATCCTGTGACAGTTCTGACCATGTAGACGGAATGAGTATGGTCCATAACCCTTGTTTCTCTGAATCCTTTCACACATTGAAGTAAATGAAAACATCATATTGTATGTTCTAATGTTTTTAATGAAGTTGTTGCTTCGAGGATCTTTGTTCTGCAGAAGGTTGAGGAGCAACTGTGGTGGAGCGTTTAAAAAGGGCAACTCAACTTTCCCTTTCATGCAACACATAGAGAATTTAGGTATTGGTGGAGAATGAGATTTATTTGATCTTTCCTCGTACCACATCAGAGCACCACATAATTCACATATGTATGATTGATCTCCAATATCGGCATATTCTACATAGAAAAATAACAATTTAACATTTACTAATCATGATAAAGATTCAGCAGTGATAGACAATAAATAGAGATTATAAAGTCAACACCTTAATGAGTATTCATTTGGAAAAAATGTTAGATATAGAGGGTATAAACTTGCATAGAGAGTAAAACCCATACCGATTTCTTTGTGTGTTTGCAACTCACTCTTTTTAAGAATTTCACATTTTCTCTTCAATCTGTTTTCTGCATAAAAGATCGCCTTTTCTTCCTATACATATGTGATGAAAGGATTAGTGAATAATGATTGAGTAATCTATAAGATAAGTAATAAGTAATCTAAATATACGATGATAAATTCATTAAGAGTCGGAGAATGGAGAATTACATTTGGTAAATTTTCTTTTTCCCACAAGTACCTATTGCTTACAAAAGTATTGTATTGTGTATGACTTCGAGAAGCATAATCTGTAATCACAAATTTTCAGTGATATGTAAACACAATATGAGTAAATTGTATAAAATAAGATTTTTGACATTTCATCAAATTTGATCACATACTGTTTGAGATATCATTCATGGGCATCCTTTGTTGGTTAGTAGAAGAATTTCCGACTACCGTAGAAGTGTAACCTGTATTTCATGGCACGGAAATGTATGTTATATATTAGCATAGATTGCGTAATATAAAATATTAGACGAATATATACAATTTATCATACTGTTTGAGACATCAGTGAAGGGCATTCTTTGCTGGTTTGTATAACAACTTCTGCCTTGAGACTTGTCAAGAAAAGGTTCCTTTCCTTTGTTCGTTCGAGAATTATTTCCTCTTGAAGACTTACTTTCTGCAAAAAGTAGAATGAAAGCATATAAAATTTTAAAATACTACAAGCTGATCATCAATTTTCATGTGTATACATATGAAAGTAAAGTCTCGTTTAAGAAATACTTACTCGGTACATTCTCAGTTATAGGATGGATTGAAAGATTGGTGATGGTCTCATCAGTTTGGATACGAATACCTTTTAAATACACACAAAACAAAATATTACTCTCATATGCGAAAAAATGTAATTCTGATGAAATTAAGAGTGAGCTGCAAATACCTTGATTTGGGATACTATTTCGTGTTCGTTTACTGGCTTGTTTCCCCCTTTTGACACTCTGGTTAGGATTGGGAGGTTCATTTTCAACAAAAGGTTCCTTTCCTTTGTTCGTTCGAGAACTATTTCCTCTTGAAGACTTACTTTCTGCAAAAAGGAGAATGAAAGAATATAAAAGTTTAAAATACTACAAGCAATTATGGAAGATCATGTGTATACATACATACGAATACCTCGTTTAAGAAATACTTACTCGGTAAATTCTCAGTTATAGGATGGATTGACAGATTGGTGATGGTCTCATCAGTTTGGATACGAATACCTTTTAAATACACACAAAACAAAATATCTATCTCATATGCGAAAAAAATGTAATTCTGATGAAATTATGAGTGAGCTGCAAATACCTTGATTTGGGATACTATTTCGTGTTCGTTTACTGGCTTGTTTCCCCCTTTTGACACTCTGGTTAGGATTGGGAGGTTCATTTTCAACAAAAGGTTCCTTTCCTTTGTTCGTTCGAGAACTATTTCCTCTTGAAGACTTACTTTCTGCAAAAAGTAGAATGAAAGAATATAAAAGTTGAAATACTACAAGCAGATCATCAATTTTCATGTGTATACATATGAAAGTAAAGTCTCGTTTAAGAAATACTTACTCGGTACATTCTCAGTTATAGGATGGATTGACAGATTGGTGATGGTCTCATCAGTTTGGATACGAATACCTTTTAAATACACACAAAACAAAATATTACTCTCATATGCGAAAAAATGTAATTCTAATATATAAAGAGTGAGCTGCAAATACCTTGATTTGGGCTACTATCTCGTATTAGTTTACTGGCTTGTTTCCCCCTTTTGACACTCTGGTTAGGATTGGGAGGTTCATTTTCATTCGGTCGCTTGCTGTATTTAAAAATAAACATTATAAGACTTAGATTGAATGCACAAAGCACAAAAAAATAAAATATTGTATATTGACTTAGATTGAATTAGCAATTACTTTTTACAGGCCTCAACAACTCCCACTTTTTACAGGAAAGCAATTACTTTGCTTGCTGAATTTTCTCATTCAAATTTTTTTTATACAGTGAGCTCTGTTAAAGATGACAAAGTGTGTACAGATGAAGATTGTGGTAGTAAAACTGCAGGAAAACAATCTCTGTTTGCAACTCAAACATCAAATTTATTCTTCTTCGTTTATTTTATCAGCTTTTGCGGTTCTGCATTCTCTTATCGAAAATCCTAGAATGGGAGCCAGAAGAGGAAGACGATCTGAGGTGCTGTTTTTTCTTCCATTCTTGATTCAGATAATCTTTTTTTAGTCATGGAATTTGATGCAGTAACTGTTTTTTTTCTGTATAGGCGTTTTAGCCGTCTTTGGTTATGAAGAAATGGTTGAACATAAAACCTCAGGTGCATGATTTTAGTGAGGATGACTTTGATACTGAAACTGAGAGTGAAGATGATGGTATCTTATTCATCGTCCTTTTGATACTTATGTAATTTGATTACTTTGCTTGCTGAATTTTCTCATTCAAAATTTATTTTTACAGTGAGCTCTGTTAAAGATGACAAAGTGTGTACAGATTCTGATTGTGGTAGTAAAACTGCAGGAAAACAATCTCTGTTTGCAACTCAAACATCAAATTTTAATTAGCAATTACTTTTTACAGGCCTCAACAACTCCCACTGACACAAACAGACGGAGAAGATTTTCTATTCCCATTTACTAAGATTCATAATCCTTTCTCTTTGGAAATTCTCCCCCACTCAAATTTTGAAATTCTTCCACTTTCTGTGGATTTTTGTTGCATTTCTTTATCAGTCTCAAATCTCAACAGATGGAGATAATGTGACAGCAAGCAGAGGCTTTTCCCTCTCTACAACATTTGGAGAGTGTGTTTCCTTTACTCCAGTCTGTTTACTTGTTTATTTATGCTCAGTGTCTAGCTTATTGATTTTTGCTTTGTGATTTGTCAAGAGTTTATAAGAAAAATGCGTGAAAGAATGTATTAAGCAAAGAAAAATCCTGTAGATTAGTTATAAGAAATGATATACATACCTCATTTCTTCAACAAATTCGTCAAGCACCTGGTGAAGATTGAGATTATTCCAGCAAATGCCAAGAGGAAGATGAACGTTTTCAGGTAAGATATTACATGCAGCTGGCAATTACAGATCAAATTCGTCAAGCACCTGCTACAGATCCTAACAAACAGATTTGTTTTGATTCTTTATACTGCTACAGATACTAACAAACAGCCCACATTTCAGTTATTATTTATAATGTACAGGATGATTTGGTCTGGTAAATTTTTTATTTCGACAGTATAAAAATATCTAAAAGGATTATATTAGAGAGAGCTCTAAAACAAATTTTTCAATACCAGCAATTACTCCACCAATGATGGACATAAATGTCTGGCTGCAGATGAAGAATATGAATCAGTACATACAAAGCATAATTTAGAAGACATTGTGCAATCGAAAAAGATCTATGAAATTCAGTAGAGAAGGGTGGCTATTCATCAGTGTCACTGAAAGCAAAATCCATGTTGTACTGAAAGGAGAATTTTTACTGAGGTGTTAAAGGAAGGCTATATGATCACATGATCACATATGCATTAATCATGCCTCTGACATTCCTTTGTTAAGTTCAGCCTATTACTTATTTATCTCTTTTGTTTCTGGTGCATTGGGCAAGTAAAAGAGGAGTAGAAAACCAATTCAGATCATAATAACTCATGCCAAAAATTCTGCTAAGAACAGTGTACACTGTACAGTGTCTTTGCAGTTTCACAGCCACAAGTAGAAAACCGCTGAAGCAGCATATGGGAGGAGGCATCAGTCCTGATGAGGAAAACTCAGTCATGATGCCTCCACATCGAGCCAATGCGCAAAACAAAAAAGTTAGTTGAAAGGCATGCTAACAGGAAAGCAACAAATTTCAAAAAAGCCAACCTTTTATTAGCAATCATAACATCCATGTTTACAATGTAAACATCAATCCTGAACTTAACTGTTTCCTCAAACCAATAAAAAAAAAAACTTGCACTAACTTAATAGAAATATCTAGAAAATCCAAAGAAATTAATGTTCAACTGAGATTATTGTTTCATCAAATATAAAATTGTACGAACTGAACTGAAAAAAATGAAAAATCCTTGCTTGAATTACGAACTTTTAGTTGTCTGGGTTTTCTTCTTTCACTGGCTTAAGCTTTGTAGAAGACTGCTGAAATACGACTTCTTCAGCAACATCATAAGTACTTTCAAAAGGACGCTTCTTTGGTGTAGAATCAGTTGAACAAACAGAGGATTCATTTTCATCTTTGCATCCATCAGATAATGCATCCTGCATGAATATGAGATTTCATGTTAATAAGGGATAAATATTCATATGATGTGTCTAGGTAGTAAAACATGTTGTATATTTTTAATCAGAATCTGAATATAATCAGGTAAGTATGTATTAGGTATTGAAAATAAGTCTTGAAAATAAATAAATAAAGAACGGGTACACACAAAATCAGAATATGTATTACAGTAGTAACATTAATTAGAATCTGACTTATATTAACAAACCAAAACTTTATTTGAAGATATACCAGACCAAATCAGTAAGATATACCAGACCATCATTTTCTAATCATTTCACATGCAGAGAGAGCAAAACTCGGATATGACAAACCTACGCATCTGGATATAAATTGTAATATGATTTGTCTAGGTAGATTGTAGGAAGTAAATATTTACCTTTTCCATTGATAAGAGTTTTTTGAACTCTTTAATCAGCTCCACATCATCTGTCATGTCCTTGACAGTATATCCAGATTTTTCTCTGTAGTGTAAATTATCATCTTTAATTTCCATCTTAAACAAAAATTCTTTGTTTACGAAGAAATTTAAATCCTCAGGAATTGCATCCAAGTCTTGCTGCTGTAAAATTCAAGTACATAGTGAGAAATATCATTTTTCATAAACAATAAAGGTTGAAGCAAACTGATTTTATTACCTCATCAATAATAGTTGTAGCAGCCTTCCCCACAAACTTCTGGACAATTTTGTCAAACAAAGTAAACGTTCCAATGTTGACACCATCATCGCATACAACTAACTTGATTTTATATCTGCATAAATAAGTTTTCTTTTATTATTAATTAATGTAACTTATGAAGAACAAAAAAAAAGAGTTTTTAAATCTTTACCTATGAGTTGGCATATTGACAGTTGTATTACAAGTTTTGCAAAAAAACTTGTCACCAGAAGGTGTTAGTCCACGAACACACTTCTTACATGCATTATAATACCAGTTTATCTGGCCTTCAAAATCAACAACAGTAGCAACAACTACACCGAAACCAACCTGTATATAAATTAAACATGTCACTGATGATTTTTTCAAGGTAAAAAAGTTTCTTTATTTTTATGAAGTAAAAAAAGCTAGCATACAAATCACCTTTCCAGCATTATGTATCTCGGATAATGATCTTTTGAAAGTCGGGTCAAAGAATGTGTCTTCTTTAGAGTTTGTAGTGATGGTAGATACATAAGTAATACTACGAATTGATCGAGAATCGTTTGATGCAGAAGAGCTTCATGATTAAAATAAAGTATAAAATTATGATTTACATCAAACCTGAACAAATATGTATATCCACAATGATAAAGCTCTATATAATTTACCTTTCCAGAAAATTAAGTATTTCCTCATGTTTTTTGTCAAAGTGGATTTTAGACCCAAACAGGTTATTTTGCAGCATGATATCACCTGAAACATTATAAGATTGTGGAAATCAATATATCATAAAGTATTTCTTATACAACTAAAGCAATAAGATAAATATATCATGCAATATTACCTAGATAAATGTGAACCCAGAAAAATTGTAGTATAGCAACCACACGTTCACCATTACATGCTTTAATATGACTTGACATGAGCTCAGCATAAGAGTCCCACAAGCAGACAGTTAGAACGTTTTTACTGAATATATATAACAACAAAAGGATATGAACTCAGTTAGAACTTAAATATATCAATAACCAAAAAAACATTTATTGAGAAAGGAGCAGAATGATAACCTTTGATCTTCAACTTTGAATTCAAATCTCTTCATATCCCGACCAGTTGATCGGCTCTTTTTGGATTCTAAATCACTGAATTCTATGACCTCACCTATAACATCTACACAGAGAAAAAGAAGAAAAAATTAGCATTTAAGGTCAGTTTTAACAGATGAAAAAAATTATCAACTTCCATACCAACAACAGAATTGTTATGCTCCCCAACTAAAATGGATTGAAAATTGACGAATCTTGCTCCTATTTCAGAGATACATGCACTATCGCATGGTTTCACATTTGTACCGAAAAGGAACTCAATCTTGTAGGGGTGTGAGGTAACTCTCCAGTTATTGGTATTTTCGTTAACAGCAAAGTTTGAGAGTATGTAAACTGAACACTCATCAAGGACCTTGGAAAACTTGTTGATGAACCAAGTTTGTATGCTAGCTTCAATTTGAGAGTTCTGCATACGTAAAAGAAATAAGGCTCAGTAATTAAGTGTCATACAAATACAGGATAGATTGATAAAAAAAATGCAGATGGATGAAATCACCTTCTCATCTAATAGAACCAAATTGAGCTCATCTCTTTGAGTTTTCTTGTTCCTTGCCTTCCACATGCTTAGTACACGAACTGTGAGTGCACATGTAGATTGTTTCCCTAAAGTAAGATCATCAATGAAATTTGTCATGGCAATACAAAAATGAAGGCTTCGAAAGATGCAGCAAAAAAGAAAGGTACGACTCAGTAATGTGAAATAGGTATGCAGTAGATATATAATCCTCTGTTGAGATTATTTTCGTAAAGAATCTATTGTTAAAATAAATAAATCAATAAATCAATAACAAACAAAATCAGAATCTTTATTAGAGTAACAAACCAAATCAGAATCTGAAATTAGAGTAACAAACCAAATCAGAATATGAAATTAGAGTAACAAACTAAATCAGAATCTTATAATGGATAAGAGCAGTGAGCAATCTTGTTACATCTACTACGATGCTGCCAAACTAAAATCTATGACTACTCAAAGGTGGATTCTATGTTTCCATGTATGTTCACTAATATAAATCAGAATCTATATATGCATTCATATTTTTTTCCACCATGATCTATTGTATATAAATTCCAACAAAGAGAAAGTAGATGGAAACTCACCAGGGTGATCAAAATTGTAAATGAATCCTGTAAATTATGAGAATCCTGTAAATTATGCAAGCTGTAGAAGCTGGTAGGTTCGATGGCTTATGAACAAATTTAGATGAGTGCAGAAGTTCTATGTTATGATTAATGCTCTCAGTTACATTCTTGTGATCATTCTTCAGCACTATACATTACAAAACAAAAAAGTAATAATCTTTAGAAGGTGATCTCAGTAAAGATACAAGCACGGTCTGATTACAAGGGTTTCATACTGATTCAGAACAAAGAGAGAGGGGTGAAAGAAAAAGAACCTCGGAATCGATGAGATTGCCCTCTAAACCAGGAGCAACAGGTTGATTACAAAGACGATCGATGATAGCATCCATCTCAGCTTCAAGAGAGGCTCTCTTGTCCATATACCTATTTCACGAAAGGAAATTTACCTAATGTAATTCTCCAATCAGAAAGATGACCAAATACCCAAACTCCATCTACGATAGCAGTGAGGAGATGGAGTCGATTCCAGAAGCAAGCTGGGGTGATTGAATCCAGGTCTTCCATTTTCGGGATTGTGATATCAACGAAGGAGATGAGTCGATTCCAGAAGCAAGATTGACATAACGATAATGAAGAGGGGAAAGAGAGAGCTCTGAAACGGATTGTGATATCAAAGGCAGTGGAATTGAAGAATGGAGACTTTTAGAGATTTGAATTGGTATTGAATTAAAGCAGAAGAGAGAGCTCGAAATGAAGGGGGGAAGAGAAAGATTTCGGGGAAAGAGAAATGAAGCCAGATTTGGAGTGGTATAGAATTTAAAAAATTAATAAAGATAACATCCAATGAAAAATTGCCACATGGAAGGTGGTATGGCCAGAAGCAAGGAGAATGCTCTAAAAGTCTCAGCTTTAATAGATAAGATAGATGCGGAATGATTGATGGAAAAAGGGTAAATTATGGGCGCTTAATTTGTATGATGTAGCCCTTTTCGGTATTCCCTGCTAAACATGATCATATTAAAAATTAAGCCATTTTAACATATATTAAATTTCAACGAAATAAATATTTTTACTAACCAAAGCTTATAAGAGAATATGACAAAATAAAGAAATTCAAAGAAAAAACATTATAAAGAATTAATCTCGTATAATTGCATTCATCAACGTATAATTTATTATATACGTACGTAGTTAGCCATCTTCACCTAGCTAGCTATTTGATATTATAAAAGCCTATACATGATCATTATATTTCGAATTTGCGAAGTCAACCCACTTGATTTGAGTATTGTTCATGCATATTCTTCAACTTTACTCGGTGTTTTTATTTGGTTTTATTACTTTCTAATCCGTAGTGTATACATATATATTTTGGGAAAGTGTCGGGTGAGAATAATGTTTAAAATGAGAACGTGAGAATGATGCACATTAGTAGTAAATTGATGCACATTTAGTATTAATTTGATGCACATTCGTTGACAAACTTAAAACATTTAAAATTTAAAGAATATTTATATTTTAAAGAACATTTACTGAGAAATTGAAGAGCATTCAGATAAAAATTATATATGTACATCACTTTTTCAAAGATGTGCATCAAATTTTTTGATGCACATTTAAATATATTTTGATGCACATTATTCATTCTCACGTTCTCATTTTAAAAACTGTTCTCACCGGAACCGACACCCATATATTTTTTGGATTTGAAACATCAACAATCTCGCCAATTGCCAACTATATTATGTCGGTTTACAAATGAATTCCCAAGAATTTCAGTTAATTCATACGACTTGTACAAAAAAACATTTTTTTAGTGAAATAAATTAGCTAACGTATCATATAAGAAACACAAGATCACTACATTATTTACTCGGTTTTGTGTTTAAAAATATTAAAATCTCCAACTGGTGGAAGCTTAAGAAAAACAAAATTATCACATCAGCTAGTAAATCCTAAATACTCCTGGGTAGATCCAATTATAAGGTTATAAAATTGTCGAAAATAGCTGGCAAAGTGGCAATGTAAAGTTTAGCCGGGCAAAAACCTAAAAACTCCAAGTAGCTTTATTTTGACGTCATTCGCTAAATTTGACAACAATTTTATAATTAACTATTTATAATTTATAAATACATTGAAATAACGTTATTATAAATAAACGTATGTATTATATAATTATATGTATTTGATTTTTCAATTAATATTATATAAGTAAAATGAATTTCAATTAATTTATAATATTTTATATTGATATGCATTTAAATTAGAAAATGATATTAATAGATTTAGGTGACATAACTTATTGATGATTAGTATTTTGCTTTAGTAATTAGAATCCGGATCAAATGAGAATTTTTATTGTACGAATATGTCAGCGACATGCAATTTCTTCAGTAATAACATGCACACGCGGGGTGTGCATGTACTTTTCACATATTATCAATGACATGCAAATCTGCCAATGACGCATGTCGTTGGCTTAAATGTGAATGTCATTACCGAAGAAAGTGCATGTGGCTTAAATGTGCATTCATTCGCATATTCGCACAGTAATAATTATTTTTGCCTGAATCTTGACATAACGCTATAAATTTTAAACATATTTCCATACAAAATAAATAAATTTAAAAATTGAATGCCAAAAAAATAATGACATTATTAATAGAGTTTGCAAATTTATTTCTTAATTTTATAATTAACAAAAATAATATGTAAATTATTAAAAGTTTGTCTAGGTATATCTTTTGTCTATAAAATTAAATTTATTTTAAGATGGAATAACTAATAAACAACATAAACATCAAATAATCTATATGTAGCATTGGTTGTACTTGTACATGTATGAGTATATATTTTGGTCACATTATTTATCAATATATGTACGCGGGTTACCGACTCTAGTTGAAATAAGTGAATGCATCTCTGTTGATGCATTGAAAGGACTTGATCATGAGCTCGATCTCACTCTTCGAAGGAGGAAGAGGCTACTTAACTGGAAAATCAGGGTAATTAATTACGAAATAAGCTAATTTCATGCTGTTAGTAGAGGGAGCAACAGTTGATTTCCATGGTCTATATGTCGGCATTAATAAATCAATAATATTAATATTAATCTTTCCTTTCAAAAAAGTTATATTCATATTAATCTATTTAATTCAGGATTATTCCCATCATCTCTCTACCTCGCATTTTGTTAATACAAATTATCTTCAATTCTTCTCGCCTTCTCGGTGATGATATAATAAATTAGTGGTATGCTAAAAATCCACACGTTCTCTCGTACATCTTCCATTATATGGCGCAATATATATGTATTTTAATTAATTATTTTGCATGCTGATTTATATTTTTTGTTATCTTGACGTATGGTTTAGCTAATTAATTCTAGTAAACTTACACCTAATTAATCATGATTAGTCTTCTGCTGACGATTGAAGCCATCTTCTTAATTCCCCGGCCAGCTAGAAGCCGGTCATCGAATCTTCAATTCCCAATCAATGCCTGCGACAGATTTTTTAAATGAGCTCTTTCTCTCTTTTAATTTTTCAAATGAGTTATCTTGAAGCTTCAAATTCTTAAGTACGTGTACTGATCATTGGCAGTATAGCAATTTGATCATACAATGTCCAAAATATTAGAAATAAAATTGTAGCACACATAAATTTGGGAAAAGATCATGTAAGATGAAAGTATAGATGATGACTAGATGAGTATGACATATGAACGTTGTAGCTCATGTACAAAATTTTAGTGATGCATACATTTAGTAACTCATGCATATAAGTTATAACGTAATTGTGTGCATGAGTTATAATGTAATTTTGTGCATGAGTTATAACTTAATACGTCTGAGTGTATTATTCGTAATCCTCATTTAAGTCATCATTCTTATTGGAATCACAGTCCATATATTAAGTACTTATATCATACAATATCAGTCTTATGTTAAAAGTAGTAACATAAGTGTATTTGTTACTGAATTACTTTGTATTATACATATCGAGATATTGTCGTACATAAATATTAAATGACGAAATACGACTATAAATTACCCTTCATATTGTTAACTGCTTTTATGATAAATTCACTATATGTTTATGTACTGAGCCTAATATGTTTTTTTTGTATATTTTGTTGCCATTCCATTCGTCCATAGACTTTCTAAAGTTAACACGATATCAGAGTTGGTTTTGGCTTGGCATCATTCCTATTTTACCAAGCCTTCGCCTTTGAGCTTGGCCCACTTATTTTACTTTGCCTCTTTTTGACGAGACATGTATATACGACCTTCTTATTTATCGATCAACGAAACTTTACCAGTTGATTAAGGATATTTTTATATTAAACCGATTAGCTTAAGTTATTTAATTGCATCTTCAACATGATCGGTTCCTTCGGTTTGCAGCTGCGCACACACTCTTTCAAGTAGGCAGCACTTGCCTCATGTGAAGAGGTTGTTTTAGCTTAAATGATTAAATTCTGCGTCAATAATTAAAATTTTCTATTGTCGTTTTCTTGTGTGAGTTTAACATGTCTTGGACATCAAATTTCCCTTTTGTGTGCCTTTGTAGTTTGATTATACGTACATGTATTAGATTTTCATGTTTAATATGTTAATTGTTTCAAGAGAAAACTATGCTCTAAAGTCTAAATCCCTAGTTGCTATTTTATTTTCTGTATTAAAATAAACTGTAGTTTCAAGAGAAAACTAAACTTATTCGTAAACTTCATATGGTTATTAGATCTAGCCTAGCTTCCATTTTCAGATCCTCACATGTTATTAAATCTGACTAATCCTAAAGATAATTAATGCAATGAATGCTCCCAAAACAAGCATGAATTGTACCATATTAAATTTTCCTTCTGACCTTCAAAAGTTGTTCTCCTGTTTTTTTCGTAATCTGTTACAGAGAACCAGGACTTACATCAAGCTCAATCATTAGAAACTTAAAGAAATTCCAAAAATAATTACACTAATAACCTATGTTATGTAAGTCAAATCACTTATTTAAGTACTAAGTACCATTGCAATCTATAAATAGCCTTTCAAACTTTGTTATTTCCAAAACAAAACAAAACAAAGTTCCATTCACATAAACCTAGCTCCTTTTCTGTCAACTCCTCTTCCAAACTTTAATGGAGGCCATGGCTGCAGGATTAGGAGCTACATTTCTTGATGGAGAATGGGAATCCCTTTGCAAATTATTCTCCGCCGAGCAAGATCTCGCCTTTGATCACTTGCTTAACCCGCCAAAAAATGATGATCAAAGCCTATTTAGCTTGCTAATGGGCGAGCCAACTCTATCACCAAATTCAAATCACATTTCGCAAACATGTAGTAGTGATCTTAGCTACGATTCCAACAATGGTTTCAATAATATGATGCAACCAAATTACACTGAGGATCAAATCTCGTCCCTGTTGTCGTTCGATTATCTCTTGGAGGAGGGCTTGTTAACGAGCCAACCGGGTATTCCTGATGTCACCGAAGGGCCCACCGATGATCCGATGACAAAGAGGAAGTCCAAATGCATTGATGAAGTTGTTGTCCCTAAGAAAAGAGCGCGTGTGTCGAAACAAGTAAGAACATATTTCATGTGTAAAATTCCATCATGATCATAAGTTTATATTCTAAATTTTATTTGTTGTGTAGGGAGGAAAGAGGAAGAAGAAAAATGAGGCTATTGAAGAAGAAAACAATGCGCGAAACCCGAACGCTGACATGTCAGATGACGAATCTAATGACTGTCAGGAAGTAATCGATGAAGGGCCGAAAGAGATTTTAAACATGAACGGAAAGAAAAGAGCAAGTCGAGGCGCGGCCACTGATCCCCAAAGCCTCTATGCAAGGGTAAGTTCATAACATTATCTTGCATTAAATCACTAATTCCATACATTAAGTTTCATCTTTGTTATTTTATGCTGATTTTGGTTTGTGATATGATGCAGAGGAGAAGGGAGAGGATCAATGAGAGGCTAAGAATCCTACAAACTCTTGTACCTAATGGAACAAAGGTCAGACTTAGTTCCCATTATTTTATTTTATTTGGTCATAAACTTATATTGATAAGGTTGCGAAATAATAACAGGTTGATATTAGTACAATGCTTGAAGAGGCAGTAAATTATGTAAAGTTCCTGCAGCTCCAAATCAAGGTATTGAGCTCAGATGAGATGTGGATGTACGCCCCATTAGCATACAGTGGATTTGATACGAGTCTTTACAACAACTTCTCTCCATATTTGCCAAGACAATGAAATTTTACATGTCTTTGATAATATCTAACTTTTCTTGAGACTAAACTAATGTGTAAACTGGTTGGGAATGCGAATAATTATACTGCGTATATTCCCAATCCGTGAAGAGTACCTAAATCATACATATAATTATACACATATGTATTATATAGTTGGACGTAGAGTTGGTCAATGCATCGCGATCAGTTTTCTTTGTGATATTGACTTCATCGGATTGTGGTGGAGATCATCCCTATAGTGGTATGAATTAATTAATCATGCAAATGATTTGTAAAATTTGTTATTTAGCCCTTTATATAAAAACAAAGACTATTGTCAAAATTATAGCTTGAGATTTGTTTTTGTCGTGCAATGATTTAATGGAATTATGCTACATTCGTGGCTCTATCTCCAATTTGACATTTCCTCAAGTAAAATATGTTTAGAAGTAGTCACCGACCTTTTTTTTCCTTCAACAAATAATTAACTCGTTCGTTAATGACATTAATCATGTAATTACCAACTAAGAACGACCATACACCACCAACCATCTCCCGATAGCGCAGTTGGTAAAGACCGCTTGGAAGTTTCAAGAGGTCGTCGGTTCAGTATGGAGATTGAACATTGCGCATTTATATGATGGGATGCAACACCCTTAAAAAGTAGTCGTCGATTCCATTAAGAAGTAGATTCGAAATTCCACATTAATAAAAAAAACTAGTTTCCAAGAGGTTGTCAGCTCGAAACTTCAAGTTAATAATACAACGATTGTGTGTGATATTGTATAGTATAAATCTTTTATTATAATGAATTTATCTTTTTCAATTTAAAATTTAGTTTTAATTATTGGCGTGGTTAACATATGGCTTTAGAACATAGAATAAAAAATCCGATAATACTCATGTTTTCACAAGATTATGGAAGGTTTTCAAAACCGCGTTATGAATAGTCTTGTTATGAAATCAACAACCAAACCGTCCACAAAGTTAGTGTGTGTTTGGCAAATACATTATAAAAGGCTTTTTATAAATAAAGGCTTTTTTTAGTATAACGGTGTTTGGTAAAAGAAAATTATAATGGCGTTTTATAGTAAGATGTGAGGGGGTTTTGACACGCACTCCGAAGATTAAAAAATCCTTAATAATTAAAATAAAGCTCTTTATGGTTAAAAAAGTCTTTATAAATGATGTGCCACACAAACTTTAATTGCATGGAAGTTGACTTGAACATTCCCACACCCAAAACAATTTCAGTTTGATTAGTTTACCAAACATCAGATATATTTTTTAATGCTCATTCGAATGATTACCATCACTCAGTTGTTTGTTTTTTAGTGTTCGTTTGAATGATTATTGTCACTGTTAAGTCCGAACCAAGCTCTTAACCATCTCCACGCTATTCAATCTCCATTAAAACAAACCATCAAATAGACATCAGTGTAACAGATATAAGGAGTAAATCACAATTTTGTGTTCCATTTGTAACAGAACAGTATTTGAGTATCAGGTCTATAGTAATATAAATACAACACAACAAATCTAAGCAAGAAAGATTAACAATCAGATTCAGTTTCCATATTTATGGAACTGCAGCAACTCCTGCAAATAATCAAGGCCTCTCTCTCAAACTTCATTCATCATAGCCAACAGCAAAGTGGCCGTTCTTGCGATCCTGTTAAAACAAGATTTAAAAATCAATTGGCTAACCAACAACACAAACAGATTATATAATTAATGAGTTCAGACCACACAATCACCTGATGAAACATCCTCTGCTTATTCAAGTGTTGAGTTCGAGCCTTGTTCATCACTGAATTTGGCGACTTAAACAATCTCTGCAATGCACACACAATCCGCAAGTTAGCTTCTAACCCAAGGAATAAGCTTATCATTAATACAATTTAACAACACTAAACCTTTTCAGCAAGCTTATTAGCAGCAAGTTCCTCCTCACTTAGGTTGATCTTCTTTTTAGGTGAGAATCCAAACACGTCATGGAGAAACTCGTTTTCCTGCATATGCTTAATAAAGCCTCCTCTGAGAAAATGCTTAAGAAAGTTCAGCTGTCATGACACAAAGGAAAACACGGTCAGAACACTTATTAGATTCAGGAAAGTAAACAATAATTAGTAAGATCAGAGGTTATTTAACCTGTATCAATTGTGACCATGACGAAGTTGTCAGTGATTCTCCTCCAATCTTTGTTGAAGCTTCAGGTGGGTAACCATCCTAACAATGTTGGAACCATATGGGATTAGCAAGACTGAATAAACACACAATTTCAAGGGGAAAGGATAGGTAAATAATGCAGGTAAGAACGCACCTCCACAAACTCGAGAACATCACGAAACAGATTCCTCTGGCTATTAAGATCCTTTTTCATTTGACCTTTTCCACCTGCCTCGGCAGCAAGATTCTTCACTTGATTCATAACTTTATCCCTTAGACCTTGCAAATGGGCATGTCCATCACGTGGTTTACCAGATTCCTTATTAGTAGAATCTTCAGAATCTCTCTCGTCAGGTGAGACTTTATCAAAAACTCCAATCTCAAATAGTACTGCCAATGCTTCGCCAGCGGCGATACGTATAGATCTATCTTCCTTGTCCAATAGAGTGGATAGATAAGTAATAGATCTGCATAAATAGTGTAATGTGTTATGTTAACACAGGCATCTTACTATGCAGCGTTATTTTGATCAGATAGACAAGAACGAGCAATTTGAAAGATTGCGTTATATTAAGGTTGAAATATATAAGTATATTTCATATATATGATGTGAAATTGCAAGTAGAAAGAAGTTGGACTTACTCTTGCCATTGCTTCAGAGTAAGACTCCCCCTACCAACAGTTGTAAGGAGGAATGCCCATGCAGAAACCATAGCTGTGATTACAGCAGGAGAAGGTTTGCTCGCCACAACCTAGAAAGTTCAATAAAAGAGTTTATTCAAACAACCACTCACGTCGCGAAATATAATCAGAACTTCAAAATGACAAGACATACATTGTTACCCAGTTTAGGGTTAACAACTTCCCACATTATTTGCATAGATCTCTCTGTCTCCTCTAGATCGTTTCCACCGATGAAAGTTATGACGGCCAAAGACTCTATCAACTGCACTTATAAATTACAAATCAAAACCGAAAAAATGAAAGGTAGTAGAACCATATTAATTAGGCATTGCAAATGATGAATCAAACCTACCGCTGAAGTCTTGGAAGTCTCTGATCGAGACCTGAGAGCCTGCGTTATTGGAGTGATTGCTTCTGCAAGTATCTCCCGAGCATTATCACCAAGTCCACATGTCAGAGCCAGGAGCCCTGCAAGTAATACAGATAAGCCACTCGCGATTGAAAAAGGAAAAAAATTCATCACCCAGTCAAACAAAAGACTCACCGATGAGACGAGATGCCAATGATATCTCTTTAGCAGAACCACGTTTGATCGAGTTTAAACACAAGTTCAGCAAAGTAGCAAATCTAGAAAAAAAGAAGCAAAATAGGTCAAACAAAATATCTAAACTCTAATTGTCAAACAAGAACTAGCCTAGAACATATTATTCATTCCAAAGAATGATGAATTCAGCTACTTAAGACTAAGTGCATGTTATGTTTCGGACTAAAGAAAGGGCAACATAAAAGCCTTATGGGCACAAAACATGGATGTAAACTCCAACATATTATCAACACTTGCATCTTAAGATACACCAATATAGACGCAATGCAAGACAAAAGGATGCTAATTGTTCTAGTTCCTTCCTAATAATCTATCATCAACCCCATAAATTACTAAAAAAATGAGAGCTGAGAAGCCAATATTGTTCAAGTTCAGTTTTTTCTGATGCATATCCAAAAACCAGTCCTACCGAAAACATGCTCTCATATTCTGGAATTATAGCAACAAAGAAGAGGAGATTACTTGGTCTCCACAAACTCGTATTGCAGATTACTGCTGAACGCTTCAATAATTGCTTCCAATGCCTTCTCTCTCGTTGAACCCCTATCCAATTGAATACAAATTCCAACAATTAGTAATGAATAGATGAAGTGATAATAGGATTCAGAATGAATTGAATGTACCTCTTCTCATATAAAGCATCCAAAGCCTGATCCAACAGGGAATCCTTTTCAACCTCCTCCGTTTCCCCAACCGATATAAGATCAGACCTCATTGTGGACGAAGAACTCACACTATCAGCATCATCGCTATCAAACATCGCCGCACTCTTACGCTGAGAATTACCTGCATAAATCAATAAACCCTAATTCATCATCAAACATTCAAACCCTAATTTTATCAAATCAAATAGCGAAGAGAACTTACGCTTCCCCATTGGCAATGGAATATCAAGATTCTTTCTTTTAGTACAGAAGTCAGAAAAGGGCAGAGATACTGGATTTGACACAACAATTCGGTTGAAAAGGGGAAGAAGAAGTAGTATAATTGGAGATAATTGAAGACTGGGGGTAATCCAAAACAGAGGTGTAATTCGAGTTTGTGTTGGAAGAGGATTTAGCCATTAAGATTCAATAGAGAGGGGGGAAATTGTTGGGAGAAAATAGTGGTAATCGGAGAAGGATGCGAATGAAGGAAGAAGAAGAAGGCGATTGAATTTAAAGCGGACGAAAATATGCACACTAATCCCTGACGCAACCAAACGCGTAACAAAAAATATCTACAGTAGTAGAAATTTTAACCAAGCTGTTATAAATTTCGGTGATTAATTAACTTCAAGAATTATATCTGTTTATCCATTTATCTATCTTATCCTCCCTCTATCCCAATTTGTTAGTTTAATTTCAACTTGACATATATGTCGAGACAAGTTTTGTATAATTCATCTCTAATTATATATCTAATTATATGTGAATAAAAATTATAATTTTTCAATAATATCAAAGTGCTTATTAAGACGAATTAAACAAGACCTCAGGCATCTCCAATCTACTATATAACTACTAAAGCAGAATGTCTTACTCTCACCTTAGCTATGCCACGTGGCAAGAAGGTTTTTCACCCTATCCACGTGTCTGCCACGTGTCATTACACGATTCGCTGTTTTTCTGTTTTTTTTCAGGAATTTTTTTAGTCAAACAGATGTGTGTTTTCATCTATTTGGCAAGTGTATAACACCGATTTATGTTTTTTGTGGTAAGTTTTATGCTGCTAACGTGTGAAACTTTTTTTGGTAATTCATTCTACAATCCAATTGACCTAAAAGGGTGAAAACAGTTGCCCTAATTAGTTTTAAAAAACGCCCATAATTTTAAACCTGTAATACAAAAAACGCCCATAACCAATTGATGATATGAACTAAAACAGAAAGTGCTTTAAACCTGTAATGCAAAAAAAAAAATGAAACACATGAAAAATGAAGACATTATTACATATTAACTAGCTAAAGACCTGATATGAAATTACACAAACATGAAACCCTAAAAGATGAAGACATTATTACAATAATTTCTGCATAATTTAAAAAAAAGAACCCTAAATCGCGAAGCAAATCTGGAAATACCTTCAAAAAAATGTGCACAAGCTGTACTGGAAGCAAATCTGTAACAATATCTGTAAATAAAGAAAGGAAATATCGGCTAAGAAATCTGTAACCATATGGGAGCAGCCTATCCATGGGCTGTTATTTTTTGTTCCAATTTAAATTTGAAATAAACAGTTTAACATTAGGTTAATTAAAATATAAATACAGACAGTCCATATAAAATAAGGAGAAGCTAATTTTTAAATGGAAAAAGTTCTACATCAGAAAATATCTCATTATGCCTTTTGAACCACTTATTGTGCATGAAGATATTTAAACAATACAGTTGCCTATTGTCTTCTTAACACTATTGCATAAATTTATGGTGCATAAATTTATTATGTTTGGAAATTAAATACAACACATAAATTTGGTTGCACATATTGGTTCTGAGAGATTCATAGCATTAAAAATAATAAATTTAAAATTCCTATTATGTGCACATAATATAGTAATAAGGGAAAACTAAAAGGAAAGATATAAAACATTATGTTATTCGGAAATTTAAATAAAACAATATATGTCATATTTTCTATGTTTAAGTTATCCCATAGATATCATTACCATGCTTAAAATTATAACATTCTGCATTAAATGCAGCTATTCCTAAACCCTAATATACAATTTCGTTTTCCACTGCCTATATAAATACATAGGTAATGAAGTGCATCCTTTACAAAACAGAAGGTAAAGAAAATATGTGTGCACTTCAGAGAAATCAAAAATAGTCATCTACTTCAAGGTAAAGTGTCTTTAATGGAGTTCTTATAAAAGTGTCTTAAACTTTATATAATCTGAAAGGCTGCTTATTTCTGTTATTTCTTCTTTATTTCAGATCCTAATAATGGTTCATTCAACTAAGCATGACGTAGTCAAGGGAGATTCTATCATAATGCTTTCTGACATTATGCCATCAAAGTTCGAGGAATATTAAACTTTAGACATGAAAGTTCGGGGAATATTAAACTTCCATTAGGATTAAGGACATAGTCAAATGTCCAAAGCACAAATCAACATAGAATCATAAGCAGCTGGATACATAAAGACATTTAGCATAATAAAATCAAACTAAAAAAGGTGAAACAGGTAAGGGGATTGTGCATGAATTTCTTCAGCTTCATATCTGACTGCAGTAAGATGGGAAGAGCCATTTATTACAAAGACCAAATTTTTATTAGGCCTTCAAAGAACTATAATAAGATAAAAAAAAGGCTTATTCAAATTATTATCTTCATTAGAACCGCAGTAGAGGTCGTAAAGAAGCTGGCAGCAAGGATACAATCAATAATTGACAGTAACATGAAAATAAAATAAAAACTAACCTTACAAAACTCCATTAGCTCATCAGCACGAAATGCTAGCTTTCACCTACATAATGAATATATATGACCAATTAATAAGGTTATTCAAAACCAATCAATCAATTCTTTTGAAGAGCCGTGTTGATCATGGATACAAAATGAAAACAAGACATAGCCCTAGATAGAAAATTTTCATGTGCCTTCACCTAGATAGAAAATTTTCACAGATTACTTTGTGATCTTTTATGCAAACATGCACATGAAGCAATATCAGAATTTATAACATGACCAATGTTGCTAAAATGTCAAACATAAACCCTAGATTTGAGAAACCTAAAAAGGAACGAGAACAAATCATCTTAAGATAAAAAAATAATAGCAGACATGCGAGATGTACAGATCCATGAGTTATTCATGTACCTTTTACTCATTTATTTCAAAAGAAACCCTAGATCTGAGAAGAGAAGACTTCTTCGACTCTTCCTCCTCTTCCATTACCTCATCACCTCTCCCCACCTTCCCCTATCTTCATTACGGTGCAGATCCTACCTCTCCATGTGAAATCATCTTCAAAAAATAAAAGAAAGAACCATCAATAAGAAACCCTAGATCTGGAAGAATAGTAAACTAAACAAAAAATGAACTTGGGTGATTACCTCTAAGCTCTAGAACTTTGCTTTTCGTCCTCAGAGAACTGAAGAGGCACACCGAATCTCTCCGTGCGGCAAATCTTCTTGTGGGTATCATTCGTCGGCCCATTCTGCGACTTCTCTTGAGGCGGAACATCCGTGGTTAGGTTTTCAGAAGCGGGAGCCAAAGCATCTGGCGAGGTCGGTGCTAGGAAAAAACCTAGATCTGAGAAGTGATAGAAACGAAGAGAGAGTGAAGAGAGAGTGAAAGAGAATGAAAGAGATGAAGTAATGAAGTGCAGATCTAGAGTTTGTATTGAAGTTTTGATGGAGTATATTTTATTACCTGGTCTCTATTTAGCCACGTAGCATCATTGAATAACTCAATTTTTATTTTTATTTTTTTAAACTTCACCACTAACATTATTAAACTTTTATATATTTATCCCTTATATTAAATAAATAATAAATAATAAATAATTTAAGTATATCGTTGTTTTTAGCTTATTTTTATCTTCACATGTATTTTTGTTATTTTATATTTATGTTTAAATTTTTTTTATGTTATTCAGTGATTAGAGAATGAACGACTTATCTCGATATGAGAAAATGGTGCGAAAGGGTAAATTTCCAGAAAACGGACAAGAAACAGAATCAAATCGATCAGGTATTCAATCAACTAAGGAATTGTATCGTTGTTTTTTAGTGAAATTGATATATGAATTTATTTTTATTATTAAAATCATTTATTAATTAAATATGTGCAGGATCTACTAACTGAGTTAGTAGATCTTCTTTAAATGGCTTGCGTTTACCGATGTCTGATATTTCCAATGGTAAGTAATTTATTTAATTAATTCTATCTGTTTTTATTCAATTGAAATATATGTTTCATCTATGTTTGAACAAATTTTAGTTTTTTTATGTTTTTATTGTTAAATGCTAGATCAGTATATGTTCAGTTTTAGTCAAATTGATATATATATATATATATATATATATATATATATATATATATATAAAACATATTAAAATCATATATTAATTAAATATGTGCAGGATCTATTGACCCAGTTAGTAGAGATTCTTTAAATGGTTTGCGTACCCCGATGTCCGATATTTCCAATGGTAAGTTTCTACCAGATTCATTAGATATGTTTTTATTGTTTTAATGGGATTAACTACCCCGTTTTGATTTACGGTCGTCAAGATCTTCTACTTTCAAAAAATTATCAGAGAGAGTTGTCTTTCTTTCTACCATTATAATATGTCATTTTGTTATGTCAATCTAAAGATACTACATTATTATATAGATATTAATTTCATTTAGTTTATAACTTTTTTTAAAATAAAAAATATAAACAAATCCCGTGCAGGGCACGGGTACTGATCTAGTAGCTTGCTATAAATGGAGACTAGAATCGAGCCCCCGCGCGTAGCGCGGGGAAATTGTGGTTTCAGAATGGTATCTCGCTCGTGGTTTTTCCCTTTTTGCTTGATTTCTTTGATTTGTTTTGTTTGTTGAAATAGTTTTAAGATAATGATTTTATTATTTTATCTTGACGGTCAATGTGTAACAAAATACAAAACTGACATGAAGCTTAGGTAGTGATGTTATACTCTCGGTTAGAGTTCATCATAAATTCCAAAAGATTGTTGTGTTATGTAAGATCTCACTTTTTGATGGGTAGTTTACTCTTGGGTGGAGCCCAGTCTTTTACATTGTTTAAAAATTAGTTTTAATAAGCACTTTGAAAATGACCAGAGAATTTCCATGACAAAAACAATATGTTGGAAACAACTTAAACCTAACAACGTAATAATGATAATAAGACAATCGTTGCATAAAGAAACTTACCTTAAACTGAAATAATCGAGTTATAGGTCTAAATATTAAAGTACTATTAAAAACGTCTTCATTATATCGACATTGGAAAACTCCCGATCAATATGGGTCATCTTGTCAAGCTCCTCTTCCAATGTCATTCTCATTTATATAAACGTTTTTGTGTTTAAAACCATAGACATCGATAATACTTGTGATTCTATTTAACAATGGCATACTAATTTCGAGAGAAGAAAAGTTATAATGTGTTACTTGCATGTCTCACAGAGCTGAAATAAAGTATTCTTTATGTAACATTGGTGAAGAAAAACGTGTCCTTTCTACATTTCAAATTTTAATTAGCAACTGACAACCGATAGTCTATCCACATAGATGAGGATTCAACTATTAAGCAAAGAGTAGAAATACCATCTGGTTCATCCACCTCGATCAAATAATCCATCTAATAAGAAAAGAGTAGAAATACCATCTGGTTCATCCACCTCGCTCAAATCATCCAGCTGATAAGCAAAGAGTAGAAATACCATCTGGTTCATCCACCTCGATCAAATTTTCTAGCTGACTCTTTTGCTTTGCTTGATGTAGGAGGAAGTTATATTAGATTATAGCATTTCAAAGGGACATATAGAAGTGGGACATGCAACCATGGTAGGTAGAAAATATATATACCAAATACGGATCATTGAGGAGGTTACTCTAAATTATAAAGTCTCATTCTTTCATGCAATATGTTTAAGATCTTGTTGATGCCGGACAGCGTCATTGGTTTCAATCCTCATTTCCGTTGATTTACCGAGAACAGGTCGAGAAAACAGAGGAGAAATATTGACAGTTAATCGTGAAGGGGATTTGCAATCAGAGAGCTTAATTTCTAAACAGATTGAAATTAGGTTTTAATTTAACACTATCAAGGTATCACTGAAAATTAAAATAAGGAGGAACATATTAATATATTAATTTAAAAGTGACATATCTCAAGATAGATGTCAATTGGTTTGTATACTACTATACTCCGTCGGACAAATCCCTCTCCAAATCAAGCAAGATCTGAGCCACGCTAATTAACTTGGAAACCTTTAAATTCATATCCAGCGAAATCTCAGCTTTAAACTGATCAATCAACCACCCCCACCTTCTTCAACCTCCGAATCAAAACATCTTCTCTCAGAATAAAACAAAGACCTCAAAAATTTGCATAAAAAAGGAATATGATATTAATAATATAACTAATAAAAGCATCAAGAAGTCAAGAACTTGTAAAACAGCAAGAAAAATGCAACTAATAACAATTACACTATATCCGACTTTACTTTTAGTATGGAGAAGTCTAAGTTGTATATACAAAAAGATATAGATCATCGAGGTGAAAATACATGCACAACCAACTGCAAAGTACCCTATCCCAAGGAAGTAATTTTTTCTTCCCAAACATCTTAAAGTAGAAATTAACGCAATGCAAGATATCCAGACAGTCGAATTTAGAAAATACAATTTCAAATAAGTGATCAATTTACAATGAAGATATCCTAATTATATCAATTCCTTCAACGCTTTTCTCAAATCGGGTCTTCGTCCAGATCACTATACCATTTCTGCAGCTCTCAAAGTCGTGTATGAACTCAGTGCTTTAGTCTTCGAAGAAATATTCACAACTGGGGTCTGAAAAATGGATTTGAAGGGTATGTCATAACCTAGTTTAACTGAGTAAAGACCAGACATTTAAAAAATAAACCCTAAGTTGAGCGATTGTACCTGGCTAAGAAGTCGGTAAGTCATGAAATGAAATGCTGACTGAACTTGAAAATTGGGTGTCCATATCCCAATAACACGACATCATAGAGCTTGTAGCAGTAAATGTCTCTCAAGACCAAGCAAACGATCAAAGTCGCTCGAGCCAATTCCTGTAAACCAGACGACCTTGATTCTCCAAATCTTAGCATTAATTGCTACATTCTTCATCCTCATTTTCTCAATTCTTCGCTCCGAGCAACAGATCAATTGAATCATCGGTCACATAATCATAGGTCACGCAACAACCACTCACATAAATCACGAAGCAAAACAATAGTTGGTTGTTATCAAATTTACATGTTTATTTAGTAAATCGTTTAAGTTCAGCCCTCACTCCTCACCCAAATTTTGTATCAAAGAATCTGGACATATACTTTCTCAAATCACGGAAACTGGTAGTTTGCCAATGTGTCAGCCTCCTTCCACTTGGGTAAACGGTCACCTAAAACCCAAAAATAATTTCTCATAAACAATCAACGGTAACTCCCACTTCGTGAAACCTCATAAATCAGACACAACTGAACTATGTAACCATTTTCTACTGTTTTTAATTATTTGAATGTGTAACAAACACCATCTTCAACAACTCCTTAAGAATCCCGCATGTTCCTCTAATTCTCTCTGTTGCATCATTTTCCAAAGCTAGAATTCTAAGTATCTCAATCCCAAGATGCTGCAGATTTGGATGCTTATCTCCATACCTTAAAATATCTCTTGTGGTACTAATTATGAAGACGATTTCCAATATCTCTCGCCTTAACTGTTTTCTAGTATTGCCCCTTGTGGTTGCTAGTAACTTACAACTTGTAATGATTTCTTCAGTGTCATAATGTGATTCTGTTGTGCTTTGATCCTTTAACATCCTCTCCTCTGCATGTGTAAACTCGATGATTTTCTGTAGTAAGCCTCGTGTATTGCTAATCTTACCGCAATTGTCATGGTCACGTGCAAGCTTTTTGAGTAGCTGTAGTGCAAGATGACTGAAGTTTAAGAAATCATAGTTTTGATGGTTATCCAGTGTGATACTCCTCTCCATCATCTCACCATCTTTTGAGTTTCGGGCCCTGTTTGTGTAGAGGAGCGAAGAAACGGACTCCATTGCGGGAATTCCTGCAACTCTTAGTGAGTTTTGCTTCTTACCTGCAAATTTTATCAAGATCAATGCAAATGATTTCACGATCTCCTCTTGTTGTGGGTCTTTCCAGTTCAAAATCTCCACCAATCTCTCCATGAACGAAGACGGTAATCCGATCTTTTGTAACGTATCATTCAAAAATCGCTCACTTGTGGAGAATTTGCAATGAATCCTAGCTCCAAGGAGTTGTTCTTCAATGGAGTTAAAATCTGACAACAAAATCTCAGTTGCAAAAGACACCATATCCATTTTCAATCCATCAAAAATGCTTTCGTCTAGCATTTCGAGTAAGCATCGTAAAAAAACGCTTAACCAAAGCGACTCTTTCACTCCCCTGCAACTATCCTTACTTACTCCCCTGCAACTATCCTTCACTTCCCAATAGGCCTTCTCCAACAAAAACAACAAAACCTCAGACAATGCAAGAGAGTAAAATATAATCAAAGCGGCTTTTCGGTTCCTTTTTTCATTCTCATCCACTTCACCATAGTCATGCCTTATGAGCTTAATCAATGAAAGAACAACACAGGCGATTGCAAATATGATTTAAAGCTAGTTTAGAAGAGTGCTTACGTTTTTCGACACGAAAACCAATTCGGAATATGGAAGTAGAGGAACATCTGAGGTTTCCCATTGCCTACTAATATTGAATCTCTTAGGTTGAGTTTTTCCTCTGTTCACCTCATCAGCATTAATCTTTGTTCTTGGATCCAACAGTCGTAAGCGGCTTGAAATTGGTCTCAATATCATGGATGAGAAATCTTGAGCTTGAGCTTCCTACATCAACCAATTTTAAGTGGGGTAGTTACACATATTTATAAGATATATATCAGGGTGTACTATTTCTGGGTTTCATCGTCTAAAATTCGTTATTACCCCTAAGACAATAGGGTGGGATCTTGCCTATGTGTATCATTGCTATAATTCAGCCATGAAAAAATCTTAACCAATATCCACTTATAAACCACAACTATGAAAGAAATAGAACTCAAGAAATAGTTGAAATCTTCCTTGCATCATTTAAAAGAATTATGCACCTGCAACTGATTATACCCATTTTATTGCTTGATTGTGTTTAAGACTTGTTCTTAATGTTCTATGAAAGTTACACTACACCTAGATACATAAAATATAGCATGAAAACAGGTCATATCTCAATCAAGAGATCAACATAAATAGTTCCTGCTAAAGCTTAGCAAGAAACTGTTCAAATGGCATAAATATATCAAACAACAATTACAGAAACATCACCCCTAGGAAGCCACTCAATTGAAGATGAGTTATTTCCGCGATCAATTACAACTTAAAATATTTGCAAAGTTAGCACAAAACATGTAAATTTGAGTTTCAAAGATCATAATCGCCAATTTTTTCAATGTTTGATTCTAGTAATTAGAAACAGTACGTAGGCAACATCAAAGAAGTAAAAGAGAAAATACAAAGACTAAATGGCTAAATCAATTTGTACAATCAAAGATGAGAGTGACAAAACCTATTTTCGATGTTCGATTCCAGTAAGTAGAAGCAGTAGGCAACATCAACGAAATAGAAGAGAAAATACAAAGACTGGAGCATTGCGGAATGTTGAATCTTTTTTAAAAGAAAGTAAAAGATAAATGATAATGTTGAATCTTTTTATTTCAAATGCGAGCTTACCAGATGAACTCCATCTGATGCAATGTCGGTTATCTATATTCTCTCTATTTGGCATGACATGCCATCGTATGGGGAGAACGAATTGAATACTGATGTGAGTTCTCGACTTCTTTTCTTAACCATGGCACTCAGAACCTTCTTCATTCTTGCAGCAGGAGTCCCTTATTTTAAAGATATTCACTGAGATGACACTCAACGAAAAACGTCATTTAATTAGATGCATGAAAACATAGAATGTAATCATTAGTGCAAACTGGTTTACCTGGCCGAGGATAAAATTGTGAAATGTGAACTGAGCAAGCTTGTATTCCTTGGAAAAATCAACTGTTTGTACAGAATTATCATTTGTTCCCCTTGGAAAAAAACAAATGAGAGCAATATTAGTAAGCATATAGTATTGAGTTGTGACAAATGTTTTTGCCTAGAAAATAGGTTTCACTTTGGGACTTGAAAATCCACAAATTTTGTCAGTTGCAATCTGCATCCTTGGAACAAATTCAATCAATGTCTATAACAGTCCTTAAATCCTTTACAGTATAATCTTGATTCATTGCCTTCCAAGATCAATAGAAATCATAAACTATTTCTCATCTACGTGAAATGAAATAAATTTAGTCATGGTTCAAATAAAAATCTGAAATGGGAAAAGGAAAAAGGATTGTCAAACTTTGAACTTACTGTTAAACAACATCATTTTCAGTTTGAACAGGAACATGGAGAAATGAATACACACATGGATGACAAAGAGCTAAGATTCGGTGATTGAAAATCGGAAGAACTGCCGTCAATTTGTTCAAAATCTTGCAGAGTAGCTTTTGGTATTCAAGCAATATTCCCTCGGAACATATGTTGGACCATCCTATTATATCACGTAATTGAATCAGTATCACACTAAAGAAAGAAATTTTACAAATTAAACTTGCCAAAACATATAAAAGAAGAAAAGACAAAAGCTACATCACCCATCAAGGCTGCTTTTATCCTTTCACGTTCTTATCAATAGTTGAAGGGCTGTATATGTGATTAACTTCGTGATCATGTAAGTCTCCCAAGAAATGTCTCTTTTAAGGACCTAGTAGAGAAAAATAAAAGCATTAGATAAACAAAAAAATTATGAAATGTTGACCTTCAACTATAAGAAATTCAATTGCAATTTTCTGTTTTAAACAATTTGCACGGTTTTAGAAGATAGTTGTTTTAACATATTATAATGGGAGATATGGTGTACAACTGTACAATTCACATTTTAATAGACCCATGTCCACATAAATACTCCTCATTTTTGAAACTCTTGACAAAGATCCTTTAATCTCATAGCACAACAGTGATAATGGATAAACATGGCTTGGTGCATCAGCATGCTCTATATGTTTTCTCATGTTATCCACTGCAGAGAAATCAAAGGGTGTGTCTGGCCCCTTTAGATTCATATATTTAGTAAATAGGAAAACATGTGAGATGTGTGTTAGAAGAAACAAATGAGAAATGACCATGGAGGCATGGAGATTATATGTTCTGTAAATAGATGATCTATCTTAAATAATATTTTCCTAATTCCTAAACTTTAGTTTAAATGTCATGAGACAATAAGAATAATAGTAAACATATTAGTCGGTTGGTAATGACATATAGACCAGCACACATACAACGCAGAGAATTAGGGAAATATGTCACCCTCATTTATTTACTTGACCAAAATCGTTCAAATATATCATTATATTTTAATGAGTGGAGCTAAAAGGTTTATATGTAAGAACTTTGGTAGGGTAGTTGAAAAGTCATGTGAATCTGTGATAGTTGCAGAAATTAATATTCAAAATTTGAGAGATCAAAAATCTTTAGCAGTAACCACCGAATGCTTCCCAGTAAATAAGAGAAATTGTGGAACAAAATTCAGAAGGTTACTAAATGTAAGTCAATGCTTCAAAGTAGAACTTACAGGATACCACTCTTTTGTGATGGGGTCGGGACGGTCTCTATCCCCACTCAGTGCAATCTATATGATTTGTGAACCACTTCTGTTCAAAGAAGTGTAAGTGAGATTCGGAAAAGTTCTAGATTTTTAACTTGTTGAATAGTATTCTAATATAATACTCCATCCATTTGAAAAAAAAAATCATTTTAGATAATGACGGTGTGTAATTCACATTGTAATTGACCCGTAGATTGGACATATAAATACTCCTCGACTTTGGAACTCTTGGCAAAGATCCTGTAATGACAAAAAAATTAAAAAAAACTTCTAAGAATCCTAAAATTATAATTAGACTTGATTTAATAGAATTTTTAAGTACCTGGGTTGAAAGAATATAATGTCAAACCTCCACCCAAATTTTCACCAGTCACCTCCTAAGAAACTCAACAATTGATGGATTAACATATCCAGATATAAGAGAACACAAAGCTAAACTTTCTTTTGAAAGAGCTTCCTTTATTAGCTTGAAGCACGAGGCTTTATATCCAACCAGGGAAAACAGGTTACCTAAAGGAAAAACAGATTATCAAAAGGATCTCAATAAGGAATTCGACTATTTGAAATGAAAAGTACCTGATGCTTCATCTCCTTAGGGTCAGGGAACAAAGCATTTTTTATTGCAGAAAACCAACACCTAGACAAACGTTAAATAAAATCAAATGTGACTTCAATATTTTTTGAGTATATGCTGAAAGGCCAAAGTTGATTTATAATATAAAGCTTCTTCAACATACCATCGTTCCTAAGACAAGCTTAGAAGGGTCCTCCCTGAACCAGATCATCACAGTTCCACATATTCATTGGATTAACAGCTTCCTGGGCACCATTTCCACATATTCATTGGATTAACAGCTTCCTGGGCACCATTTCCACCAAGAAAAGCGTTAACTGCCCAGTTCTCATCAAGAAAGGGAGTCTCGACCATCTGCATCTCATCCTCAAAATCAGAAAGGCCACTGCATGAGAATTTTCCATTATTCTCACCAGCAGATCCCAATTCCTCTTCTGAGAAGAGAGACATCTTCATCTTCTTAGATTTATTCTGCTCTGTGACTTGGCGTCTTCTTCCTCGAGAATAGCCGAGAAATAAGATGACATCTCAGGGGTCTGTGGGCCATTCTCTCCCAACGCAAAGCCAGAATATTCAAAAGAGTTACTACCTTGGCCTGAACTCAAGTATAGAGGAGAAGTAGCACAAGGCTTTGGTAAACTCATACTGATTGGTAAGGAGTTAATATAATCATACTGATTGGTCAGAGGCGCTACTCCAACAAATCCCATACCATTGTAGCTCTGGTTCCAGGTTTGAGGAGCTGGGTTTGGGCTTGACTTAGCATTTGATTTTTGGTGATTGACCTTGACTGTGCGCCTGTTAGACACAGGAGGAGCATTATAAGCAGTGTTGAAGGTTCCAAGCCAAACCCTAACACCTTTTCTCGGGTCATGGATCTCAGCAGCCCATTTGTCCCATGGGCGTTGACGGATACGACGATACTGATTCTTTCTCTTTCTCTTAGCAGATTTCTCAGCCTGGCTGGTGAACTCAGCAGACTTGACTCCTTAACATTTGGCATAGATAAAGAACAAAATGTTAACACAATCAAGGGATAAATAATATTAGAAACAACAGACACTGCTTATTCATTCACCGACTATCTTTTCAAATTGGGATCAAACTTTGAAAAATTGGGTCTTTTCACATACCCAACGATGTTGAGGAGGAAAAACTTAGAGATGATAAATGAGAGGGGGTTCTTTGTTCCGTAAATTCGAGTATTCAACACTGATTATTTCTCACAACATGAAATTGAACAGTTAACTATATGTGAATGAATAAGCACATACCTCAACGGATTGAACAGCTTTAGAAGAAGTGATGGAAAAGGCAAGGTTTCCAACATAGGGTTTATTGAAATCAAATCCCTCGAAAAATAAAAACCCAAGAACAATGGAGATATCGAACTTTGGTTGAAACATCAAGGAGATGAAAGAGGGAGGGAGAGGCTGAGCATCGTAAAGAATGAGTGTAATGGATGCTTGAGATTATCGACATTAGCTTGGGAGACCCAGAGCTTAGAGCTTAGAGTCGATATTGCAAATGGGATAAAATTTGGAAGTGGGAGAACAAATGGCAATATGGCATGGAAGATAGGTATTTGTATTCGCTCAAGCATTCACTGTAGACGAAGAAGAATATCAACGGCTGCAAGGCAATAGAAAGGCCGGTCAAACAATGAATTGCACCATAAATTGGACAGTAAATTGCACAGTAAATTGGACAGTGAATTGCAGTCGTGGAATGCTGAAAGGAGATAAGAAGGGAACCGGCAAAGCAAAATAAATTTGACAGAAGAGGCGTGCTGCAGAGGAAGAAATGGTATCAGGCCCAAAAAAACAGCCCACAACTTTAAAGCCCAAAAAATCAGTATCGATTTCATTCAATTCGTTCAACCGACAGTCAACCTTTATATAGATAAGATAGCAAAAATCAAACACCAACAACAAGCTAAAATGACAAATAATAAGAATATTCTTTTACATATGCTTTATTTCTCCATCTTGATTGTTAGATTTGACAATCCAAATAGCAAGCCAAGTGTGTGGTCCACTAAATAAATGATATTTCTTTAATATATTGAAAATTGAAAGAGTGAGAAATTGGTGTTGCACTTGAAAATGACAAAATTATAGCAAGTGTTGTTGGTGTTACACTTGTTTGCTAAAATAACATTTACTATAATGTGTCATTTCAACTTGCTATAATCCTAGTTGGCTTGCTAAATTTAGCAAATCATTGGAGATGCCCTCAGATGACTATGTTTCGTCGTATATATTACTTCAATCTAAAAGATTCTCTCGGATTGTTAATAATGTAACAAAATAAAATGGGACTAACATTTTGAGATTGAGGGAGTACTATCCATCCATTTTTGGAAAAAAAAACTTTCTCTAAATAAAATCGTCAATTAATTTTATTTACCTAAACATCTATAAAAATCAGACACACTTACTCTTTGTTGGTTTGGGAAAAGTTTTGTTACAAGAATATTTTATATTTTTAATATCTTTAGTTATATGTTAATCGAATAATTAAAATTTAATATTATTAAAGTATGTATCACATTATTATATATTTTCTTACATTATATATTAAGACAAATTTAAAAGTTTTTTTCAACCGTAAATAATACTCCGAGCATATTATTCTGAATAGAAAGATCAATTTGAGCCAAAGGGACTATATAATTTGACTATAACAAAAAAGAAAGTGGTAGATTTAATTGCATGAGGTTTTTTGGTAAAATGTTCGGATTGTGTGTGGAAAGGAGTACCGACGTGACAATGGATGTGTAGCGTGGCGAATTTTAATGCGTTGAGCTTTTGTATGGACAAGTAAGTTGAGATGCCATATTAGTGTTATCACCCTGATGTAAGAATACGACACATGGATTTTATTTGTCAACAAGAGACATAGAAATCAAACTTGATTAACTGAAATAATCATGATCTTGATTTTACCCTGTTCGGCATATTAAACCGAAATACTATGCTAGAACTGAAAAGGTAGTTAAAAGGTAAGTTCAAATTCAACGATTAGACGGAGCTGGAAATATTATGGAAAAGAGTCATGTAATAATACTTGTTAAAATGATAAATGAGAATGAATGTGGAGCCTTGGATCAAGAGAGATCCAAAAGCCCATATGATGACACGTGACACCCCTTGTCCCCCCTTGTCCCCACCGCCGGAGCACCGCCGGACCCCCTTCGGACCTCCATCGGACTTCCGGTCGCCGGACCACCACAACTACCCCCACTTGTAGTGGGGGTAACTAGTTTAATCTAAGTCATTGGATGCCTTAGCATCCAATGGCTTAGATTCATTCTTATTTATCTCTAAGAGAGGGTTTATTATGGGATTCTCATCCAAATATTATTGGATTATTTGGTAGGGTTGAGCAAAAACCGGGTCGACCCGGTTTTTTGGACCGGACCGGACCGGTTCGGACCGAACCGGACCGGACCGGTCCATTCCGGTCCGGGTTTCGGTCCACATGTTTATGAAAATTCGGGTCCGGTCCGGTCCGGTCCAAAATCCGGTCCGGTCCGGGTCGACCCGGTTTTTTTATTTTTTAATATAAAAATTAATATATTACATATTATATATAAATTATAAATATTTTTTAATAAAATTATATATTTCTATACTAATATTCTTCAATATATTTATAAATAATATTTTTTTTAAAATTTTTATTAATTTTATTAATTTTTTTAAAAATTTTTGCAAAAAGTATAAATTCCGGTCCAAACCCGGACCCGACCCGACCCGGACCGGATCTTGGACCGGACCGGACCGGTCCATTCCGGTCCGGGTCACACATTTTCGGAATTCCGGTCCGGGTCGGTCCGGGTCGGTCCGGTCCGGTCCGGGTTTGGACCGATGCTCAACCCTATTGTTTGGTACTTGGTTTTCGGCTGAAATTGTAATAATAATAAAAAAAAAGTATGAAAAATAATATAATTAATTATTTAAATTATTTATGGATAAAAAGATAATAGTGGGTTTAAATTATATTAAATTAACTAAGCTGTATTAATTTAGCAGTATCAGATTAAACAAGTAGGTTACTTTAATCTAGATTAGGATTGTTAATATATTAATGTTTTTCTACAGAAAAATAAATAGACGAAAATAAAAGTAAGGGAAACAATTCACCGGCCCATAAGCATTCAATTCCTTGTTATGTTGTTGATTAAGGCCCACTATATTGCTATTTGGCCCAATAACAACCTATGCGTAAATACCTGTTAACAGAAGGCCAGTTGTGATGACTCCGTGTATTATTGCGCGATAGAAAGGAGGAGAAATGAGAGATTAAAAAAACGCGTTGAAGGATGAAATTTAAGTGACGGGAACGAGGCGATTTGCATTTCTCTCTCTTTGAAAACACTCTACACAAAGATCATCAACAGATCGAATAATTTTCTCTCCTAAAATTTCCGACCCCTTTGAAGGAGGTTGATGTCCCTATTTATTGTAGTTGAGCTGCTTCCAAGACGTGCTCCCTAAGTAATTTTGATTAGTGTCATCAAGCAGGAGGTGGAAGTGCTTATGCAGGCAGCTGACTCATGGAGCTGGAACGCGCTATTTGGGTGTACGGACGCAAGTTGTCTTGAGGTGTCAACGCGTTCCATGATGATGTAGGCGAGATGTTTTGAGGCGTGTGATCATTTGGTTCCATCAAGTTGAGTTCCTTCATTCCCACGCAACAATCTGGGTTTTGCAATGGCTGAAGGAAATAGGAGCCATGGACCATGGCGGTACATATCTCCCGGAAGAATTGCGATACATGATTTTGAAAAGACTTCCTGTCAAATATCTGATTAGATTCGAATCAGTTTGTAAAACATGGCGGTCTATGTTTCAGTCCCGTCCCTTTATCGATTATTATGGTGTACGCCATAAGAGATTCCTCCATACAATTCGCTTGAAAACATTGAAGAAGATTTTAGCTCCGCGGAACTACTTGATCAACCTAGGTGTTGGCATATGAGCATATCGCCCTTAAAAACACTAGATCAGTTTTATTTGAATTAACCATTAGTTCTAAGTCTCTTTGGATCTCACTTAGTGCTGAATCTTAGCTATTTTTGGTTTCACTCCTATTGATTGTTTTTAAATCTAAATGCAATGTTACTCATTTATACTTTGCTTTACACATACACTTGTATAAGTATTTTATGCTTGCGGTAAGAAACGGACTTTATAACAAATAAATCATTTGAGTGTGAATGCGATTCATGCATCTAATATCAATTATACTAATCATCAAATAATGTGACGTTCATTATCAAGTAATGGATCAATAAAAGTTATGTAATTGTTACTACAGATGCTATACTGGAGAATGAAGAAACTTGAAAAGTTTATCATATGATAGCTAAGTTTTCATGCCCGACATCGTTTTATCTTATTGTATCTAACGTGACATATCCAGAGATTTTACTGTCTAAAAATAAGTAACTGTTCCATCTTCCTACTTCACCTCAATTCTTCATACTTCTACAATAACTAGTACTAATTTTAGCTTTTTACTATTCCGTTCACTATGTGACTTCAAATACAATTCTCGAAGTATCTGTTTCTTTCAAATTTCAACCCATTAGTCCCCCCTTTACTTTTTTGTTTCAAATCCAGCCCATTTCCTTTGCTTTAGGTGTCAGATTTTGTGTTTAAGCCTAATTGATGGGAGGCAGGCAAGGACTAGGAGGGCAAAAATTTCGGTGCAACACCATGGCCCTAGAACAACAATTGAAAGAAATTAAGACTTAAACCCTAGCTCTTCAGCAAAACACCGAACATAAGACTTCAAATGGAGAAGCGTAAGCACAAAAATCGAGGCGATTCGAGGTTCCAAGTGGGCTCGATTAACTCGGGTTTTGCTTTGTCGAAGAAGATAGAGGTGGATGCAGGGGAGGAAGGGGCCGAAAAATGGGTCAGCACTGGTCTAGGTCGAAAACGCCATTGGAGACGGTGGGGAAGCTCAGAAGGGGGGAGAAAGAGAAACAATTATTAATGGATTTTAAAAAACGTGGTAATTGAGACATTGGAAACAAAACAAACTTGAAATGTCTAAAATAGACATGTATTATTATACTAGGAGTATATTTTTATTAATTTCTGTTTAAATAGAAATGCCACATGTATAAATTGGTTGTATGTTATTAATCAACTTTTTAGATGTCAAAATATTAGTGGTTTTGTGTAGAAACTTGCTTTTGGGTACTTCTATTTATTTATGCTTAAAATTGGATTACACAATTCCAAATGGTGCCCCCGACAAAGAAGAGGGGAGAAGCTCGTGATCTTCGTCTTCAGACCTTGAGACGACAGCGGGATTCTGCGGCGAGCTTAGACCACGGCGAGGTTCTGCGTCGGCCCGACATGGGGAAGAGGTGACGTCTAGCTCCGACGACGGCGGGCTTCTCGGTGGTCCAGATCTAAATTTTCGACTTCAGATCTGGATTTAAAACTCCGAGTTTTGCAGTGGTGGCTCGTCTAGATCTGACATGGCTTCAGATCTGGATTTAAAACCCCGAATTATGGGCGGTGGCTGACCTAGCTTTGACGGCGATATGGGGGAAGCGGTGTAGCGTGAGGAGAGCTGGAGATTGAGGATGAAGTGGGATGGGTAGCGGGAGATGGAGGTTGAAGATGAAGCGGGATGGAGAGGGAGATGGAGGTTGAAGATGAATTGAATTAAAGATGAAGAGGTACGGCTGCAGGCTGCAGGAGGTTAGGGATGAAGTTGGATGGGTAAATAGGTTCAGTAAAATCAAATAATGAAAGGATATTTTTGGGTTTGTTTATAAACTGTTTTTTATGAAAAAGTATGTTTGGTAAAACAAAAATATTTTGATAAAATAAACAGATTTATTTAACAAAAACGTTTGATAAAACTTGTTTATTTTTTTTTATTTTTTTTTTAAACTACAGAGTTTTCAGACCTAGGTTTATAAGTGCAATTTTGGGGGTTGGGCCACTTGACGGTTGTGGGTTCGAGTTGCTTTGTCGATGCAAACTCACCGGGGGCAGTCGAAGGGGAAGCAACGAAATCCTAACTCGAAAATGGGGGGAACCCACAGTCCACACTTCTCTAAAATCCCCAACGAAGGAATGAAGCAGATCATCGGCATTTCAGAAGGCCGCTTCTTTTCGTCGGTGCAGTCATCTGAAGTCGCAGACATCGGGGAAAGATCGGAGTGTTGACGGAGTACAAAGAATGGACTGTTGTCGGAGTACAAAGAAATCAATTGACTGCACAAATTTCAACTAGTGAAAGAAATAAAAGGATGGGTCAAAAATATCTCCTTCAAACAAAGAAAGAAATCAATTTGGGTTGGTGATTTTAGTTTGTGATTTGGGTTGGTGGGGAGATTGATTTTGAGGATGGAAGAGCGAGAACAAAATGAAAAGATGAGAAGAAATATTTTTACCACAAAAAAAAAAAAAAAACTTGCACAAGTTTCAAAACTGATAAAACTTGTTTTCAAACAAAAAAAACCGTTTATAATCTACTTCCAAAGAGACCCTTTGTCATTTGGAGTTAAATTTTGATTTTTTAAGTATTAATAAGCACGGAGTAGTTTTTACCGAACGTACTTTACATATAATAAATACTCCCTCCGTCCCTAAATGTTCTTCCCATCTCTTTTATGCACGTATGTCGATGTGCGTTTTGTATCGTTAATATCTCTAAATATATGTTAATAAAAATTATAAAATTTTGATATTCTTAAAGTTTTCGATGAGACGAATCAAACAAGACCCCACATCACTATGTTTGTTCTTATATATCGTAAGATATGTAACGAATTCGATTAATACGTAAATAGTGTCATTATTTGTAATGGGAAGAACTTTTAGGGACAGAGGAAGTACGTATGAAAAATAAAGTACCACCAGCAACAACATTATATTAAAGTATTAGCATTTATAAGTATCAGCATTAGCGAACCGAACAGACCCATAACGTTTTCATGTCCAAAGTTTTCGATCTATACGTTCATGTATGTAAACAAGTAACTTTGCTAATTAATACACATGTTGACATGTCGTAAGCGTGTAATCGATTTTTGAAGCCCCTTTTCGTGTGGAGAGGGGATGGAATTTGATCCTATACTTCAACTTCACTTATTCAATGCATAAAATTCGGTTGCATCACTTTTTTTACACCGGGCAACCAAAATCATGACCTCAATATTATTTATAAATAATTTTTTTTTGGATATCCACATCTCGTTCGGAATACCATTTCGAACGAGCAGCGGGTTTTTTTTAAATAATAACGTAAAGGTCGAGAATAGGCGGTTCGATGCCCAAACGACGTCGGAATGCAATGAAACTTGTTTTCAATGCATATTATAGCTATTTAACCTTGTCGAAAACTCGAACTCTTCTACTAACACCTCCTTTGTAAACCTTCACTAGTCTTTCATTCTTCGAAATAGTCGAAGTAGTTGAGATATGAAGGGTCTAGTACATCGATGTTGATTATGTTTCAAAAACTTATATAATTATGTGTTATTAGGCATATAAAGAGTGTATAAGGTCTCCCCTTCACAAAAAGTTGATCGAAAATACTCAAAAACACAAAAACGTCTTATCGGTCCTAATGGCCTGTTAAGGTCGAGAATAGGCGGTTCGATGCCCAAACGACGCCGGAATGTAATGAAACTTGTTTTCAATGCATATTATAGCTATTTAACCTTGTCGGTAACTTCGAATCGAAAACTCGAACTCTTCGAGTAACACCTCCTTTGTAAACCTTCACTAGTCTTTCATTATTCGAAATAGTCGTAGTTGAGATATGAAGGGTCTAGTACATCGATGTTGATTATGTTTCAAAAACATATACAATTATGTGTTATTAGGCATATAAAGAGCGTATAAGGTCTCCCCTTCCCAAAAGTTGATCGAAAATACTCAAAAACGCAAAAACGCCTTATCGGTCCTGATGGCCTATTAAGGTCGAGAATAGGCGGTTCGATGCCCAAACGACGCCGGAATGCAATGAAACTTGTTTTCAATGCATATTATAGCTATTTAACCTTGTCGGTAACTTCGAGTCGAAAACTCGATCTCTTCTAGTAACACCTCATTTGTAAACCTTCACTAGTCTTTCATTCTTCGAAATAGTCGAAGTAGTTGAGATATGAAGGGTCTAGTACATCGATGTTGATTATGTTTCAAAAACTTATACAATTATGTGTTATTAGGCATATAAAGAGCGTATAAGGTCTCTCCTTCACAAAAGTTGATCGAAAATACTCAAAAACGCAAAAACGCTTTATCAGTCCTGATGGCCTATTAAGGTCGAGAATAGGCGGTTCGATGCCCAAACGACGCCGGAATGCAATGAAACTTGTTTTCAATGCATATTATAGCTATTTAACCTTGTCGGTAACTTCGAATCGAAAACTCGAACTCTTCGAGTAACACCTCCTTTGTAAACCTTCACTAGTCTTTCATTATTCGAAATAGTCGAAGTAGTTGAGATATGAAGGGTCTAGTACATCGATGTTGATTATGTTTAAAAAACATATACAATTATGTGTTATTAGGCATATAAAGAGCGTATAAGGTCTCCCCTTCCCAAAAGTTGATCGAAATACTCAAAAACGCAAAAACGCCTTATCGGTCCTGATGGCCTATTAAGGTCGAGAATAGGCGGTTCGATGCCCAAACGACGCCGGAATGCAATGAAACTTGTTTTCAATGCATATTATAGCTATTTAACCTTGTCGGTAACTTCGAGTCGAAAACTTCGAATCGAAAACTCGAACTCTTCTAGTAACACCTTCTTTGTAAACCTTCACTAGTCTTTCATTATTCGAAATAGTCGAAGTAGTTGAGATATGAAGGGTCTAGTACATCGATGTTGATTATGTTTCAAAAACTTATACAATTATGTGTTATTAGACATATAAAGAGCGTATAAGGTCTCCTCTTCACAAAAGTTGATCGAAAATACTCAAAAACGCAAAAACGCCTTATCGGTCCCGATGGCCTATTAAGGTCGAGAATAGGCGGTTCGATGCCCAAACGACGCCGGAATGCAATGAAACTTGTTTTCAATGCATATTATAGCTATTTAACCTTGTCGGTAACTTCGAGTCGAAAACTCGAACTCTTCGAGTAACACCTCCTTTGTAAACCTTCACTAGTCTTTCATTCTTCGAAAATAGTCGAAGTAGTTGAAATATGAAGGGTCTAGTACATCGATGTTGATTATGTTTCAAAAATTTATACAATTATGTGTTATTAGGCATATAAAGAGTGTATAAGGTCTCCCCTTCACAAAAAGTTGATCGAAAATACTCCAAAACGCAAAAACGCCTTATCGGTCCTGATGGCCTGTTAAGGTCGAGAATAGGCGGTTCGATGCCCAAACGACGTCGGAATGCAATGAAACTTGTTTTCAATGCATATTATAGCTATTTAACCTTGTCGGTAACTTCGAGTCGAAAACTCGAACTCTTCGAGTAACACCTCATTTGTAAACCTTCACTAGTCTTTCATTATTCGAAATAGTCGAAGTAGTTGAGAAAATTTCAACGGCTAAAGCACCTGTGCGCAGAACCTAAGCGCACAGATTTACATTTAACGGCTACTTTTTTCAAAAATTTCAACGGCTACTATGTTTGAACAATGCGCAGAAACATATAGTCGTTTTCCCGTTCGGAATGGGGTTCAGAACGGACACGACCCGTTAAAAAAAACCCGGGTAATCTCGTTCGGAACGAGATTTATGACGTCATAAATATTTTTTTTAAAAAAAACTCGTTCGGAATGAGTGTCGAACCGGTTCGTAATTTATGAACCGGTTCGGCATTTAATAAATGGAAAAATCATTTTCCAGACCGGTCTCGTTCCGGATTCCGAACGATTTTTTTTTTTTTAAAAACAAAAATCAGGGATTCTTCCGAACGAGATGGTGTTGCCGGGTGTAAAAAAGGTGCTGCCCGGTTGTCACCCGTAAAATTAGATGGGAGTAAAAAGAGGTGAAGATATATCATAAACTACTAAACGCAGCGTTTTAAACTGTCGGCCCATCTCTCAACCCAATACAAAGACAAAGACAAAACCAACCATACACATCATTCACCACCACCACAAAAGGAAACAAAGATACTCCAGTATTTACATCCACCCCTCTCTCTCTAACCTAATTTCTTTGTTTTTTTTTTCCATTCTAATCCTAATAATCAAGAGCTCAATTTTGCGATTAAACACAAATTAAGGTACAAGCACACACACAAATGGCTCTCCCTAATCTACAACTTGTCTCCTCCTAGGGACAAATTTAAAATACGAGAATTAATTATAAAGTGGTGTAGAGGCATTTTGGGGCAAACCACAAACATTTTAATCTCTTGCAGTAATATTGCCGGATCTTGGCTGCCGTAGAAGCTCTATTAGTGTCTCCGCCTGTCATACAAAAAACACACAACAATCAATTCAACTAATCATAATTTATGTTCTCAAAAAAAAAACTAATCATAATTTATCGTCAGATCTATCTTCTTCCGCTGTCTTAAAAATTCCTAGATTTGATGATTGTATCATTCTCTCCGCTATTAATGCTCAATTATATTTCGCAAGTCTACTAAAAACGACAAAAGAAACAAAAATTGTTTTCCTAACATGCATTGACACCAACAATTTGTCAGCATTCACGGCATTCTCTGCGGACGTAATGAATGAGCTATCAAAATATCTTCAATGTTGAATGATAATGTCAACCAGGCCGGTTTGATTGACAAGATCGAGCACAATATTCTACTAAATTAGTATCTTAAATTGAATTGACACTCTTTCCCTAAAATAGTGACTCAAATCCTAATCCTATAGACTTGATCAATTCCAACTTGCCAACAACCAATCAAACTGTAACAGAATTCCGTTTCAAAAAAACAAACTGAATCGTGAATCCCTTACCTTCTTCTTGGCTCGAGTGGTACCAGATTGCGAAAGCGCGACCAACGGAGGAATCGCGCCCTCACGCGCCACCATCCTCCGATACAAGACGCTCTCATCACAGATCTTCAAAAGAATCGCCGCTGCAATCTCCTTCTGTCTCTGCGAACCGACTTCCACCAACTCTACCAGCACCGCAATCCCATCTTCCTTCACCACCTCATTCCTCGCCTCCTCCACCGACATAACGAGGCTTAATACGTACGCAGACTTATCCACCATGTTAGATCCGAAATCCGCCATTAATTCCAGCAGCGGCCTTATAATTCCGGCCTTAACCGCTCTTAATTTGTTCTCCTTCACAGAGAGAAGCGAGTACAGCGCTGTTGAGGCGTCCTTCTTGGCTCTGAATCCGCCGCTTTCGAGGAGATTCACTAAAAGAGGAATCGCTCCTGAACGTCCGATTGAGATCTTGTTGTCGTCGATCTGCGAGAGTCGGAGAAGAGCGCAGGCGGAATTCTCCCTCGCGGTAGCACTTCCTATCCGGAGTGCTCTGACTAGAGGTCTGATTGCTCCGCAATCGGTGATGAGAGATTTGTTCTCGTCGCAGAGCGAGAGGTTTAGAATCGCCGTGACGCCGTACTCCTGGAGCTGGAGATCGGAGGAGGAGATTAGCGAAATGAGAGGCCCGATAGCGCCGGATCTGGCGATTTTGAGGCGGTTTTCTGGTTTGTTTTTCGCGAGGAGGCGGATTTCCATGGCGGCTTGCTTTCGGTCTTCAATTGAAGTTGAATTGAGGTCTGAGATGAGCTGGAGGATGAGATTTTCGTCGGCGAAGGAAGAGAGAAAGAGGTGGCGGGATTGGGCGGAGGTGGTGATGAACTCGCCGGATTGGTCGCTGTTGCAGTCGCTGAAGGCGGAGGAAGAGTTATCGCTGAAGTTGCGGTGTAAGTAGGTGAGTTTCGCTGGAGTTATCTCAGACGCCATAGCTCTGTTTCATCCAGAAATGGAGTGTAGTTTGTTAGGTTTTTGGACTGTTGGTGAAGAAAAGCAGAGAGGAAGAAGAAACAGAATTGGAATGGGGAAGCGTGAAGGTGTTATAAAGGGTGGGAAGGGACACGTGGAAGGAGGAGGAGGAGAGAGAAAAGAGCCACGTGCGGAGACAAGGGCTAAAGTGTCTTTTCACGCATGTCTGCAAGGCTCGCTATTCGACATAACGAAGCGGGTGGGGCCATCTACTTTCTTTCTTACCTGATTAATTGCATAATTAACGAAAGAAATAATCAGACATGTTTTTAAAAAGTGTTAGTTTCAACCGTTATTATGAACGCTACTATAAATATTATACAGAATCATGCTACGAGCGGAAATTAAAATTTTAAAACTATACGGAATCTCAAAAGCGATTATTATGCGATTAAAAAATGACATGAAATTAGATTAATGTTATTGCCAATACATCTGGATAGTTCAAATTTATGTACTCCATCATGTCGCGCCTTTGTTGCTGCCATTGCCATAGGTCGGAATCGTCATTTCCAACCTTTGTTCTATATATGGGCTTTCGATGTGCATTCTCTATCTTATCTTACAAGGTTTTATAACGGTGTAAAAGACTCAAATTGAGGATGAAGAGCGGCAAATTCACCTTTTATCTTACAAGGTTTTATAACCTTTGTTCTCATGGTTTCCGTTTATTTATAAAAGACGATGAATAATTGTGATTGAACTAATCTTATATATATATATAAATTGTTGGATTTGATGAAGTAATGACAATTTGTAACTAATAAATACTAATATGTTAAATCTTTATCCTAATTATCTATTCTCTTAAATGCTAATTTCATCATTAACTAAGAACACATCGTCTTCGTCTCCTTCCTCTATCACAACCTACAAACTCAATCTCATCTAATCTCGTTCGTCAATCCATTCGTTTTATCCTGACGCCCTCTCCTTCTTCGGTTAAAAATGAATATGGGTTAATTAGATATTTTAATCTATCTATATATTATATATCTATATCTATATAGAAATTGATGAATTTGACAAAGTACGTAATGTCAATCCGTATCGAGCCACCGTAATTAATCCATCGGGCCTAATTGGTTTATTGGGTTAAATTTGATTTATCGATTAGGCTTTATTTCTTCCGTTGATATTCAACCTTTCTTCTTCTCTTTAGCCTTTCATCTTCCCACTTGATTACTTAATTGAAGGATGATTTTACTTAGGGTTTTTTCGGTATAAATATGTCTTGCCTATTACAGTATCCAAACGCCTTCTCGGGTTTTTCATTCTTGATTTCGGTTGTAACCACCGTTGCAATAGTTGTATTGCATCTTACGAGTTTGTAGAATTTTATTATATCATCTTTCACTCATTTTAAATTTATGACCTATTTAATGACACCACAAACGAAAAACTGTAATTTCCCCGCGCGAAGCGCGAGATTCCGGATCTAGTTGTAAATATATGAGTTGATAAAAAGTTTTTTTTAATGAATTGATTGAAGTCATCTTTAATAAATCTAATATATACAATATTAAAGCTGAAGCCATGTCTTCACAAAAATTTGCGCCACTTGGCGAAATTTGAGTGAAGACATGTGTATTTCTCTTTTATAATTTCTCCTTTTAAAATAAATTGAGTAAATTTTTTTAACCACTATCCCACTCAAACATCCCACTATTCCACTAACTCCAAATTTACAAAAGCTCTATTTGATAAAATCAATATTTCACTAACTCTAAATTTTAGCTCGATGTTGAGGCTTACACTTAAAAATGACATATTCATCGTAACACTTTGTTTACTATGTGTTATGGACTCAGTTTCGCCACTCTCTCTATGAAAATTATGCATGTTCACTATTTATCGTTTGATTGGATTTTTTTTCAAGTTTTACAACTTCTATCTCCTAATTTCATTTGTTGGGATTTGTAAATTTGTTTCTATATGTGAATGAATTTGTTTCCATCGATGTCTAATCAAGTCTCAATTGGATTCATGGTTCCTCCTCCTATATTTCATTTCGGCTACCATATTTCTTATGAAAATTATTCTATTAGCATTTCAAGTGCACATTATGGTTTAAAAGTAAGCTCCATTGATGTTACTTATTACGACTTCAGATAAATAGAAGTTGTCAACAACCTGTCATCATCTATATGGATAGGAGAATCTATAAATTATGAATTTTTTTATTGATTAATAAATTGTATCATCAACCCCTGCGACGTACAAACACTAGTTGGTTGTAAAGTATGAAAAGTTGTTGTAAACGTTCTTATTCCGTAAGTGACATTTACTTTGTATCAAATTTACTAATATTAGCTCTTTCAACGGGCTGATTGACTTGATTGGATTCGGATATCAACATCTGAAGCTCTTAAATAAACAATACTTGATCATTTCGGGAGGTAAACGTTTAACTATAAAGTATAGGGTTATTAAAAAGATTTAGCGCCTATCAGATATTACAGTTATTCCTTAGATAAAGATTACACATGGGCAGTTGTAGGGAATGCTAGAATTATTATTGGCATTAATCGTGTATCATGTGTTTCAAACAAAATTATAAATCACGAGCATCACTAATGCAGTAATGCTATATTGCTTTCACAATTCACAAGAATATATGTGATCCATGTGCCTCATATATAATGATCATGACAGGCATAACGTGTCCGTCGTGATGTGTTTTAATGATAAGATCTAATAAATTCTTAATTACGTAGTATAAATGATTGTAACTATACATACTGTTGATAACATAACGTATATGTCTATGTAAACTTAAGTCCAATACAGGAAACTCTCATGATTTGCTACGGAAGAGCTCAACCATAAATCTGACAGAAAATTGTCATATGGAAACAAAAAGAATAGTCTGCAAATTCAATGCTCTATAATTAATTAGATATTATTTTTATACCGCGCCTATTGCGTTTTTATTTGTTGTTGATATTTTTATACTTAGATATTATACATGTATTTATGTAGTAATTTTTAATAACGAAATAAATGTTCTTAATTAGTTATATATATATATCAGCTTTAACATAATAATTTTGTCTCAGGTTGACGGTGCTTGGATTAGTGACCAGATTGCTCTCCATTGCTATACTGATTGGAGGCGAACTGTGAAAAATATAAATATGGTTTAATTAAATATTTAATAGGTCTCAATTACATTTATTTTGATCCAGTGCCAACCATCTTATCTATATAAAAGTTGGCTGTCCATTGCCAAAATTGAATGAAATTAATACCAATTTAATGCATTACTCATTTCTTAATCACCTCCTATTGAACTTTTGGACATGTATTTAAATATCTTTCTTATATCCCTATGTTATATTTATTTATAGTCTACTTGATTAAGTCACAAATTAAATTAATGTGTGACTTCTCTTATGACAATGCAAACTTATTCTAATATTATGTTTTAAAACTACTTCAAACATAAATATAAGGAAATAAAAAATACTTATATTTACAAATATTAATAAATTTGATAACAACAACAACATATTAACAAATAATGTATAACTATATTAAATTACATACGAAAATCCGTAATTTTCTCGCGCGGAGCGCGAGGCCCGTATCTAGTTTTTTTTATATGTATAGATGTGAATTCTAGATTCCTCGGTCATTATTATTACAGAAGCAGTTGCTCTGTTGGAAGGTGTTAGAGCCGTTGTTAGGCTAACTATTAGTCTTAATCATCATTGAAGGAGATAATATTGTTATTATTAATAGCTTTAGAAAATTTTCTACCAAAATAAAAGAAGCTTTAGAAAATTTTCTACCAAAATAAAAGAAGCTTTTGAAAATTTTCTACCAATAAAATCCACTTTTTTACCAAATTATTTATAAACCATAAATTAGTTTATAACCTATTTCACCTAACAAACTAAGTTCTTTGACAATATTAGTGTTTTTCATGTTTGTAGGGGATATCAATGGAATTGTTGAGTACCGGATTTTCGCACTGAGATTTGTCAGCTCAATTCTTCCAGTTTAAAGTCTGAAGCTCAGACCTCCGATCCCGATCTATTATCTATACTGATGATTTATGCTTGATTTGTGCGTAACAATACGTCTTTTGTTTGCTTGCCGCAAAAGAAAAAAGAGGCTTGATCATAGCTAAAAGACGTTTAATACTATTGTTGTAATCAACATTATAGTGAACATTTTAAAGAGTACGAAGATTGGTACATACAAGTATACAACAAGAGAGAGCAGAATTCATAAGAACATAAAACACACAAAACAGTAGAAAAGCCTCAAACAGGAAGAACATATAGCTTAGGAACAAAGGAAAACCAACGAAACCCGCACCGCCACTTGTCAGGCAAAGACGGGCATTTCGGAAGCCAATGCCAAGTCCTTCTAGAAACCCTATAATACAAAATCTCAGGCCAAGTCGAGCAGCAAATGCATAACATTCCCTGGTGCCAAAAACAGTACAAATGCTCATAGTTATGGTAACAAACAGACATGAATTTCCTGTACATCAATTCAGGGAGAGTCTCAACTTCCACCCAATTCTCCTCTCCATCTTCCATCTCCCACACCTTCAGACTCCTTGAAATCCCGTCTTGACCGACCCCACCGACCATGTACATCTTCCCCTCCTCCTCTCCACTATCACTCACAAGTCTCGTGAAAACGAGCTCGGTTGGCGGATTCGCTTCTACTCGACTGATCACTCCATTCTTGAGATCAAATTTGATGACTGAGAATGGATGGGATGTGGTGAAATACAAGAACCCATTAAGGCATATTCCGTGTTGGTGGCTATGGTGGCTTGTGATTTTGGTTTGGAGGTTGAATCTGCTCCAAGACTCGGTTTTCGAGTTGTAGATGAAAATGGAGTTGGAAGATGACCCGGATGGGATGGCAAAGAGTTTGAACCCGGGTCCGGTTTGATCAGGGATTAAGGAGAGGAGCTCAAATGAGAAGTTGAGGCCCGGGAATCTGATGACTTTGGAGGATTGAGAGAGGAGGTTACAAATCAAGAAGGAAGCGGAGGTTGGGAGGGAGAAACAGATGAGGCCATTACAGGAGGAGGATAAAACCGAGGAGGAATTGGACGGGGTGTTGAGGGAGATGAAGGTGTTTCTCCATGAGCCTAATACGGAGTCGTACAGGAGGAAGTGGTGGTGGAAATGGGGGTGGAAGAGAACGAGGAAGGAGGAGAAAAGAGACGAGGAAGAAGATGATGAAGAAGAAGCAGAAACCGAGCGGAGTTTGGCAAGGAAAGAGGTGCTGAAGATGAAAGATTTGAAACGCTTACAGGTTAATCTGAAGTAGAGGGCTGTTTTTCTGGGGAGGAAACAAAGAACGAGCTCCAGAAGCTCCTCCGGCAAAGACCCCCATATTGCGGGATCCATCTCCGGTGATCTCGACCCAGCAAACAGCCTGCTTGTCATACTAAAGTTTAGAAGGTGATGAAAGAGAGTATGTGCAGGTGAGATGGGAGAACTTGAAGAAGAAGAATGCCCAAGAGGACAAAACAAAAGTTGAAGATTGACTAAAATGGCATAAAAGTTTGACTACCATGGGAACCCGTTAATTATTCAACAAAAATAGATGCTGGTATTGCCACCTGGAACTGTGATGTATAAAGACAGGTGATTTGTGCTATAAGGAGGATGATTGCAGTGTTTTTACCATAAGGAGGATGATCTAGAAGAAGGCATAAAACTGGGGGAGTTTCTTGTTTTATCTACCCCTTGTATGCTGAGATGGAAACACATATTTTGAACAAAAGTCAATCCATTTATCTTAATAAGACGGGGAAAATAAAATCTTCCATAATACCCATCATCACACCATGCCAACTACGTTTGTGTAAACATCAAGCAAGAAGAATGGATAGGTTGGTGGATCTATTCCCTTTTTTTTTAAGCTGATATAACAGAAGTTTCTTGTTAGGAAAGGTTCAAGAATACAGCTGAGTTCTAAAGTGGCTTAGTGAAATCACACATTTGAAGACTGTTCTTCTATGGGTATATACAGTTAATAAAAACTCACTCAAAAAAAGTTATTAGCTTACTAACCATAATGCACGAGGGATTTCATGTCTTTCTGAAAAGGGACACAACATAGTTGTTTCGGAAAGCAGGAGATTAACACAAGCATTTAAATCCTAAAGGAGAAGCCACCAGACCTGATCATCAAGAGATGTAAACAGCATTGTGCATCAATCACTCCAGTTATCCTCATCCGGAGCTGGGATCTGCCATCTTTTGCTTTTGTCATTTTCAATTTCCTGTAAAATCAATAGCAGTTTCAATTGTAAGGTTTGGCTAATTATTCTTAGAGAGAGAGATAGTACAGTAAAAAGAATCAATTTAAGACTGAAAAGAAAAGAAATATTGGCAAGAAAAGGCTGACGCTAAATAAATCACCATTTCATCCGAAATCAACTTGGACGGAGACCACGCCAGGATTTGTCGATCATGTCCACCTGTATATAGCTCCTGGAATTTGTAACAGATTATAATGAGTTATGGCTGCACTTAAGTTGATGAGCCAAAATAAATAACAAATGGGTAAGACAGTAAGAGGATGTGTACATATAACAATACAGCAATAGAAGAGGTTAAATAGTTATACCTGATCTCCGGGATTAAACCAGCAACAATTTATTGATTCATAGTGGCCTTGAAAAGTCATGGATGTTGTTCCCGACCAGATATCAAATGCCTAGAAAGAGCTTCATCATTTAATTACAAATTTACAAACACGAATCATACAAGATCACAGGAGAGAGACAACTAGGAGTGCTCACTTTGACAGTTGACATACAAGGAACAAAAACGAGGGAAGAATCCTGTGCCACTGCAAGTTGAATTGGTTTGGTATTTTGAAGCCTCACTGTTTCATAATTCACCAAAGTATTGCAGCCAGATTCAATATCCCACAATCTTATTCGTGAATCGGAACCTGAAAATCCAAAATATGGAGACAATGTCGGAATTTAGATAACTACCAGTAATTTGGCAGTCCAAGATCTTTAATAATCACTGGTTAACAATAATAATGCAGCAATTACTTCCATCCCTACATAATCCAATCCTTTAGAAAATTTCGACAGAAGTGCAGCTCACAAAACCAGAGCAAACAATTATGACCTTTTTAATGAGAAACAAGAATGTAATAGTAAGAACATGCAACCTGCACTCAAAAGGTACATGCCATCTTCTGTAACTTTTAATCCAGTGACAGCTCCATAATGAGCAGTAGAACGATCTTGAATGGATAACAAACCCGGATGAACCCTTTGCTTTAGTGATTGCTTTGTATATGTTGCAGAGCTACATGCAGTTAACTTCTTTGCACCATTATCAACTGCCACTTTCTTCTGATTCCCTCGACTAGTAGTTTTCGAACTCTGTCCTGCGACCTTAGATGTTGAAGCCTGAGAGAAAGGTCGTTTCAGAAAGTAAATAATACAATTTCGATAATGCAAGGTTGAAAGTACTGAATCTATTCTCACATCAACAACCGTATTGCATCTAGGTAGACTAACTGCAGCAATCTTTGATAGCAAAAAAAATATGGGTGCACTTTTCATCATTGACATAATTCCAGCACTTCATTACCAATACATCCAATTTCAACAAGAGAACTGATAAGAATTCAACCTTATTTGCATCGGAACATTTCAGAAGTGGTTGGCGCCTCCCTACTTGAGACTTCGCCTGATCCAAAACACGGAAGCATCCTGCGCGTCTGATATCCCAAAATCGAATTGCGCCATCACAGCCACCAGTTACTAAAACCCACTCACTTGATTTAGACCATTCCACTGTCATTACTCCATCTGCCATCATATATAAATTGTCATGAATGAGAGCCCCCTCGAATAATATACAGTAAGTATATCATGACACTATTTACCAGGAACATTACTTTTGAAGTGATAAATACTGTTCCAAAGGAGCATAACTAAAAGAAATTACTAATCTGACTGCATTTGATTATTACAGTGCTGCAGAGGACATCAATCATCAATGTAGTTCACGAAAACTTCGAGAATTAAAAAGTTTAATGAATTTTAACCCAACGAAACCATATGCAGTACCACATGAAAACATTTGTGGGCTAGTATAATTGTGAATTTCATGCTTAATATGCAACTCGAAAAAATCACATTTCCTTTATGTCCGATGACAAATCAAGTACATATTTTGCATAAGTCCCATGACTTTTTTACATAATCTGCATATTTCATTATATCATGCAAATTACACCAAATGGCAAAATACAGTTGTTCGTTCACCCTAATAAGTGCATACAGTAACTTAACCAATGACCAGAACTACAAGATGAATATGAAAAAATATAGTTATTGCTTTAAGCATCTGAGCTTACCACGGTGACCAGATAATGTATGAGAAAATGCTCCAGAAGCAATATCACAGAGACGCACTTGAACATCTTCACTTCCAGCAGCAATAAGCATGTGGGAAGTTGCAAGAGGAGACATGGCAGTCCTATAAACCTTCCCAGGCATCTTAAAATTCATAATTACCTACATGTAATATATCACATGCATCAAACTCCAGCACTTAAAAAATAAAGGAGAAATAGGCCAAAACTTCATACCAAAAAGAAGCATCCACCTGTGTGGTATTGGTATCCCAAACATTGATGTAGTGATCATACGAGCCCGTGATGAACAAACCCGTGTCAATTGGATACCATACAGCAGAGGAAATTGCATGCTTGTGACCCTGCTCATGTTGTTTGTCAACAACAAACAAACACTTGTGCTTTGCAACAACTCCTCCACCGTAATCCGAGGCTCGCTGAACATCGAAGATGGCGGCTGATCCATCGGATGCACCAGACAGCAAGTATCGACCCTCTGTCAAATCAACCTGATTTTGTGATCAAAATATGCAGGCCAACAATTTTCTCTCAGTCAACTAAGTCAACTAGCTCTTCAGTATATAAGCCAACACCCTTAATCCAATTAACTTACATCCTCCAAATACTTCTAAGAGCACTAAGTTATAAGACTAAGATAGCAGTTCAAATTCTTTTCATCCATAAAAGGCAGTCAAACTAGTAAACTACTTAGTTTGGTATGATAGTAGGAATCAACAATGGGGTTGGGAATGAGGAATGGGTAGAGTGATTCCTGAAACATTTTGTTTGGTATATTTTGGAATGGGGTTGGGAATGAGAGATGGAGTGAAAATTAGGTATGACTGTAAGAATTGGTCATAAGGGGGTGGTATGGGTCATTCATTTGAATCAATTTCATACCTATACCTACTCCTACCAAATACCAAAATAGGTATAGCTCAATCTTAACCAGATTCCATATACAACCAAACGAGCCCTAAGTTCTAAGTCTAAGATTTCTTTTCGAATTCTTATCACCCAAAAAAGCAATAAAACAAGTAAACTACCTAAACTAAACACACACACATGCTAAAGAGAAACAATCAAAGAAATCAATTTTATAGACGAGAAGATACAATAACAAATATGAAAACAAAATAGAAGGATTGGAAGCTGCTGTGATTAATAAGAAATTAGGAGAAAGACCTGAAGAGAGTTGATGGCGCCGCGGTGAGGGGAAACAAAGTCTTTGTGATTGGAAAGTTGAAGTGAAGAGATTCGAGAGGATCGAATGCGGTGGGAGAAGGAATTAGGACCAATTTTACCCATTTCTCTGTTCTTAATCTCTCTCCACATTTTGGTCGCATCTTCGACTTCGCTAACCTCAGATTACAAATCCACTGCTCCTCCTTCCTCGAGGAATCGGGGATTATCAATCGATTCCAAGGTCAAATATCCTTGTTTTGGTTTGGTATGAACAAAAACCCTTCCTTTCTTTGATTAGGAAAAACCACCGATTGTAGAAAGAAGCTGAGGAGTGAAGAGAGCTATTTCCTGTGAAATTTCAGGGTAGATCAGGGAAGGATGAGGAGATAATCAGCAGCCACGGCTGAATAGTGAATGAATATTATCCTTTTTTTGACAGTCCGGTTTAACCCGGTCCAGCTTAAAATATACAGGGTCGGTTTATGGATTTTTTTACTTTTCGTCGCTTGGTGGATGCGTAAAGCAGATTTTTTTTTTTACTGAAATGGACAATATTTTTAAAATAATTTTTCGTTTAAGCGTCTTTTAAAATTAATTTTCAAAATAGTAGGTTCGGAAATTGACAAAGAAGGAGAGACGTTGTTTTAAACAGCGCTATTAAAAAAAAATACATACAAGAGAGAGGTGTTGTCCAAGACGGCGCCTCTCGTTCGCTCATTTTTTTAAAAAAAGTATACACAAAACAACGCCTCTCATTCATAAGTTTTAAAACAACAAAATTCAGTTCTACAAGATTACATACAGAAACGTCCACTTACTTTTTTTTTTGTATTTAAAATACATACGCGGGTTCGGGTGGCTTGTATGGGCTCGTTCGGAATCGCAATGGAACGAGAGACATATCTGGTGAAAGTTGAGATCGATACGAACCTAATAAAACTAGTCTACCTTGATTCCGATTCCGAACGATCCCAAACGAGCCACCTGAACCGCGTAAATCTCGTACGTACCTTCTACTATAAATGGAGCTTTATAAATTCGTACATCTATATCAGACGACGAGACACGTATATGGTGAAAGCTGTGATCGATACGGACCCAACGAAATAGGTCCCGCTAGATTCCGATTCCGAACGAGCGCATACGAGTCTGGTCTGGCTCGGATGAGCTCGTTTGGGTTACATACGCGGGTTCGGGTGAGTAAAAAAAAATCATAGTCAATCACTATCACACGGTTAGTAAAATTGTGTTCTTTGTAAATAATCAAACCCTTTTGTTACGTTGTGATGAAAAAGGGTAACAGAAGAATAGGTCACAAAATGTCAACAACTTAATTAGGCACCATGACATCCATAGATATTAACTACTCGTAGAACTTTCTTAATATGATGACTTTTACCAAGTCCACATCAAATCTCATTGTGAAGAACGAAACTAACTTTTGTATTTTGTTTTACTTATATTTACATGGCCTAACTATAGTCTTATCTTGAATTAATGTGTCATGCACCTGCCTTGAAACTTCCATATATCAATGAAGCAAACCAAGTAACCAAAACCAACTAACCAAGGCTATATAAAGCTTGCACCCCCCCCCTCCCCTCTTATTGCAACACACCAAACTTGATCACCATCCCAAAACTAAACTCATCAAGTTAGTAAGCATGGCCTCTTCACCCTTCCTCCTCGTCCTCGTCCTTTCGAGCTTCCTCCTTGGCATCCATGTCTCTGTCACAGAGGCGAGAACACCATTGTCAAGGAAATTAGCAATGAAATACCCCAGCTATGATAACATTCCTCCTACACCTCAATCCCCAGAATTTCCTCCAGAGTCGTCACCACCTGCATTCCCTCCATCTCCCTCGTATGATACTCCTCTACCATCACCAGTGTCGTACCCTCCATCTTTGTCGCCTGATACTCCTCTACCATCACCAGTATCTTCACCAACCATGTTCCCTCCATCTTCCTCATATGATACCCCTCTACCATCACCACCCGTGTACCCTCCATCTCCCGCGTATGTTATTTCTCTACCACCATCAGAGTCACCGCTCTCACCTATGTCATTGGCTCCTTACCAGGCTACACCACCAGAGTCGGGCATGCCACCATCCTCTGGTCCTTTCCCTCCGGTTGATCCATACTACTCGTACTCTCCTCCTGTTTAAGTCGTTTCTTGAAGTTGTTTTATCCAAACAATCGGGTTTTGAGACACCACATCAATATAGTCATCATTATCTTTAGTTTGTACAATATTACAACATTGAGATTGTAAGAAATACTAGAGGATGGGATCATAGGAATAAAGTCAATAGTTGTATGAGTATTTTATTTTCGATGTCATATTTGTAATCCTATCATACACGTACACTTATCATTTAATAATACTTCTGTATTGAAGTTATATATCACTCTCAACTTCCCATGCAGTAACATCAACTCGTCTAGCTCATCATTTCCGCACTAAATTTGCAAATGTAATAACATGGCCTTGTTCGTATGTGCTGAATTCAGCTAGAGTTAATCATTTTACAAACTGAATAAAAGAGAAACATACAATAAACTAGCTCAAGAGAACGCGCAACTAAAAACACAATTAATGCTACTGATTAAACATTAAGCAAATCACTTAATCATAGAATGTAAAAAGTATATTATGGATCATGCATATACTATACATAAAATATACTTTCATCCTAAATAGGCTATATACATAAGCTCAAATAAGGTTTCATCCTTAAACAGTTAAACTAAGTCATCCAGCTCCAACACTCCTTGTACACAAGTGAAGACTGAAGAGGAAACGCAAATGGAGTACAGGGTGAAAAACACACTTCAACGAATTAACATATATTTGATCTGCCAACATAACATCACGAATATAACTTTTTGAAATAATTAGAAAATCTGTGTAGGCACTAAGAAAAACATTAGAGAGAAAAAGAATGCAGGAAATAACACTAATATATGTTGAATATGTCATTACCTCTATCTAAAATCTGCAGCACAATCGTCAATTTAGATTCAAATACACGTAACTTAAACCCACATTACTATCATGCATACAGTAAACGACGTTATGTAGTATTTGTCAATAATCAAACCCTTTTGTTACGCCATTATGGAAACAGTCTTCGTCAAAACAACTACTATGTTTTAGGCACCATTACCGCCCAAAGAATCAAAGGTTGCTTAACATGACTTTTTAGTAAACCCTACCACTTATTTCCATTGATTCAGAGTCATTCTTGAATTTTATAAATTTGACTCAAGTTATGAAGCTGCCTAATCTCATGACCACATTAGTCTGCATCTGATCTTGTCCTCCTTTCTAACTTCTGTATGATCGCTAAATTTACATGCCTTGCTATTTGGGCTATTATGTCATTAATCAGGACTTTACGGCAAGATTTAAAGAAAAACTTGTAAATTTTTAAGAATGACAAAAAACACTAGCCATGCTGTATAAAGGATACCATTCCTAACTTCTTACAGCCCACCAAACTTGATCAGCATTCCAAACCTGATCATCAAGTTATGACTTCTTCTACCTTCATCCTCATCCTCGTGCTTTCAAGCTTCCTCCTTGCACATGAAGCCTCTTCCAAAAAGCTGACAGTATTGCCCAGAAAAACACTACAGAATCTTAATTGTGATACCCCACCAACACCTCAATCACCAGAGTTTCCTCTTCCACCACCAACACCAAACTCACCATTTCCTTATCACCCAACTCCAGAATTTCCTCTGCCACCACAAACGCCAGTCCTTCCTCCATCTCCCTCGCCTGAGATTTCTCTGTCACCTTCATCACCATCTCCTTACACACCAACACCAGTGTTTCCTCTTCCTCCACCATTGTCCTCACCTGCTTTCCCACCGGTTCCATACTTCCCCTTCTCACCTAGCTATTGAGATACCATATACAGAGGATACAAAATAAGCCATTCTCGGCTGGCTGGCTATGTTACAGTGTTGACATTGTAACAAATACTAGAGGATAAGAAAACAGCTATTATAGACTTGTTGCTATATGTTACAGCATTTGCCTTTTGAGATCATGTTTGTATCTTACACTTATATCACATAATAAAAGTCGCATATTTCACCTCACACCAGCATCAGCTACTGATGCTTTATGTGAATAAATCTTCTTCCTACAACATTTCATTCATATCTAGCTCTATGATATAACTCATTGGCTCAAAACAGTATGTCTGTGGGTAAAATATATAAGGTAAACTACTTCATATTAGTTTTGTATCCAGATAAAGATTAACCTGTTGCAACATCAAGTATAAATTGGTTCTCATTACTTCATTAGGCTTTTTTTTTTTTTTGGTCTAGACTTCATTAGGCTTTAATGGAGGCGGTATCTACAAATAGGGATGTCGCCTTTCTGATAGGGTGATAAAAGTTATTTACACATCAAACTATTTAACTTTGTTGTTTCCAGGTTAAGGAAAAGTTAATATTTTAGTTGGAGGCAGTCGTTGAGATGTTTAGATCAAAGAAAGATATTAGTCATCAATTCAATGAGTGCTAGGGTTGTGAATCCTTGTTCACCAATTGTTTTGAGAGATGACATAGATATATCTCTTACAAGAAAAAAAATACATACAACCTTTTATTCACATACCAGTATTCATTTATCCATTTCTATATGACAAAAAGGCTCATAAAAACTGAAGCACTCAATATATGACAATATAAGACAAGAGCCAGTTCTTACTTCCTAATATACACAAAGTCACAAATTGTCACGAAACAACTTCAAAGCTCAATGTCATAGCTTAAAAACCAGGGTCGTCTGTATTGATTTCTCCTAGGTGTTATACTGCACACTGCATAATAAAGATAGGCCCTTGCTAAATACCGCCCGGGCGTTTTCTAAATAACGCCCGGTCCCTCGCGTTCTGCGAGAGTGCGTCCCCTCGCAGAACGCGAGAGTGCGTCCTCTCGCAGAACGCGAGGGTGCGTCACCTCGCAGAACGCGAGGGTTTTTTTTCCCTATAAAAGGGGAAAAACCCTACTCGGCCCATTTTTACAGCCACCGTAAAAAAATTCCGCCGCTCTCTTCTCATTTTACCATCTCTCTCAATTTCAACCTACTTCTTCTTCCTCTTTTCAATTCAAATCTCCATATAAGGTATGTTTCTAATACTCTTATGCTTTTTAATGTTGTTTTTAGATGAATATATGTTGTTAGTATAGAAAATTGCATATTATATGATGTTTTGATATTGAATGTTGATTTAGAAATGGTTGTATAATGGATGAAAGATGATGATTTTGAATTATGGTGGATGAGTGGATGTTGTTTTATGTTGAAATTCATTAGGGTTAGGGTTTTTGATTAGGGTTGTTGATTTTATTTAGGGTTTTGATGTTTATTTGGTAATTTACTTAAATTGATAGGTATTTTAGCTAAAATATTGAATTTTCGTCGGAAAATCTCGCCGGAAACTGTTGCCGGAAACTCATGATTGTGCAAATTGACGCAGAACGCGAGGGGTGTAGTATACTCGCAGAACGCGAGGGTCATGGTACTCGCAGAACGCGAGGGTCATGGTACTCGCAGAACGCGAGGGTCATGGTACTCGCAGAACGCGAGTGTCATGGTACTCGCAGAACGCGAGTAATTGACAAAACTGGAAATTCTTTCCTCTTCTGCAGATTTTTATTATATACTGATTTTACTTTATATAATGTTATATTTATATACTGATTCTACTTTACATTTTTTTAGGTAATGGATCTTCCTGGACGTTCAACCCGTCGAAGAAATAGGAACGATGTGAGAGAAAATCCACTTGTTGAAAATGCAAAAGGGAAAAGGAGAGCAAAGAATACAACACCGGTAGAGCTCTTCCCCGAGGGGCTCCCCGACGTTGATTATCGCCCCATAGAGCGGTACAGTGGTGTCCATAGTTATGCCGGGGAAGACTGTTCTGTGCCTAGTGGGATAGAACGAGCAGATACATATCAAGGGTATCGAAATGATGATTGGGACCTTTATTCTCAAGAGTCAGTTTCATGTGCACAACCGTCAACTCAATGGGCACCACAATCAACTCCATATGAACAATCGGGTAGCTGGGACAATTTCATTCCTCAGTATGCTGTAGTGGAAGTTGGACAAGGGTGGGGTGGACAAAGTTGGGTCGGTGGACAATGTTGGGGAGGTGCATTTGGTGAGGGAAGTGTTCCTGAAGACATGGGTCAAGGAAGTGGACAAGCTTGTTCTTCTTCTTACAATCCTCAACCAGAACCGATGGAACAAGAGTACCAGGATGAAGGTGTTGGGGAAGAACACGAAGAAGAAGGTGATGATGATGATGATGATGATGAAGAAGAAGAAGAAGAAAAAGAAGAATTGGTCCAGAAACCAACAAGAAAGAGGAAGTCCAAGAAGAATGAGCCAAAGTATGATCCTGAGCTCACTCATGCCACACCTGGCGGTCCAGAAGATCCCGAGTTGCTTAAGGGATTTGAAGCACATGTGGCGTTCCACATCCAGAAAGGGGAGGTAATTTACTAATTTATTGATTTTCTGCATTTTTAATACATTAACAGAAATTCTGCAGAATTATCAGAAAATGCAATTTCTGTGCATTTTCTCGCAGAACGCGAGGAGTGGCATACTCGCAGAACGCGAGGGTGTTACTCTTCGCAGAACGCGAGAAAATGCTTGGTTTCTGCAGAAGCTGATAATTCTGCAGAAACTGTATTTTTTGTAAATTTGGCCTGCAGTGTGTAATTTTGTATTTTTCTGCAGTTGAAAGGTCCGATGAAGCCACAACAACGGACAAAGCAAAGCAGTGATTGGCCATTGGACAACGATGACTGGTCAGAGATTCCCGGTGCTGTTGGATTGTCAGATCTACCTGACATGATGTACGAAGCAATCGACTATCCGTTGATTGAAGCGTTCATCGAACGATGGCAACCGGAGACTAACTCATTCCACCTCCCTTGTGGTGAGATCACTATTGGCCTTCTGGATGTACATATGATTTTAGGCCTACCTATAGAAGGGAAAGCAATGACTACTTGTAAGAAACTGGGTGCCAAGTTTAGTCATGATGAGATTATAAAATACTATGGTAGGAAGGGGGCGGAAATTTTTGGAGTAGATCCGCACACTTTAGATTCTGGGAGGGTGAAAGCTGATTGGTTTAGAAGGCATTGTGAAAACCTAGGTCCAGAGCGAAAGGGTTTAGGATGGGTGTTGTATACTGCTTCCTCGCTCTTATTTCCGGACAAGTCACAGAACTTGATTCGGCTTAGATATGGGCCTTATTTGGAAACCTATGCCCATGCTACGGGCATATCGTGGGGTTCAGCTGCTTTGGCCCATCTGTATAGGCAGCTGGGGGTATGCACACGACAGGGTTGTGCCCAGATGTCTTTCTGTTACACCTTGTTGCAGGTATTATACTTTCTAAGCGTTTAATTTACATACTTATATATATTTTCATATTTAACGTACTTTGTATTTCTTAGGCATGGATCTACAACTACTTCCCACACTTCCGACCTACTGAACGTCCTCGGTGGAGAGCGGAGCAACCATGGGCATACCGGTGGATGCCTAAGAATGTAAAGCTGAAGAAGGGGCAAGTCGGAAGGGACTATAGGGGAGCGCTCGATATTCTTATGCCGGAGATGGTAAGTTTCTGCATTTTCTGGGATTTCTGCATTTTTTTAGTACGCAGCAGTAATTTGTTTGATTATGCAACATTTTCTCGCAGAACGCGAGTCTGTGGCTTCTCGCAGAACGCGAGGATGGACACACTCGCAGAACGCGAGAAAATGCAAGTTCCTGCATTTTGTCATAGTTTCTGCAGTTTCTGGTGTTTTACAGACTTCACCATGCGTTTTTCTGTCATTTTGTTAGGTATGTTGGAACCCGTATGGAGCACAAGACTTCACCGATCCTGAGCTTGCTCCCGCTCTATTTCACGGGGTGCTATCTTGCTGTGACATCACCGAACCACACATGCCTGATAGGTGTCCCAGACAATTTGGGAGAGTGCAGCGTATTCCTAGGCCAGTCATCGAACCGCTCAAAGCTCATAGGTTGAAAAACATTAGGTGTTATAGTGTTTTTTATGACGCCAACCAATGGCTTTGGGAGTCAAGAGATGTTCACTCTTTGTCTCTCGATGATATGGGGCCAGTTGCCTATGCACCACATGAATGCTCCCATGATTACATGGATTGGTACATCAAGAGGACCCATAGGTATATCCGTCCTGCAATCCCTGGGATGATGACTGAGAGACAGGTAATATTAATTGTTTTGGTTTATCTTGCGTTTCTAGTCTTTGTTTGTCTCGAATATTAACATAGAATGAATGTTTACTTGCGTATAGGTGATTGGCCGGGTGTACAATGACATGGACCGGTATCGGTTTGCCACTCCAGAGGATTTTGATTCATATCACGCCCAAATGCTACTAAGTATGTCAAATCTCGCTCCCTTCCGACCACGAGAAGACGAGTAGCCTTTCGTTTTGTGTTTTGGATTGTGTTTTGGATTGCTTTCTTAGGTGTTTTGTTGATTGGATAATTTTGTTGGATTATGTTTAGGGATATGTTGGATTATGTTTAGGGATATGTTGGTGTTGCTTCAATTCTGTTCGTTTTTTGCATAACCTCGCAGAACGCGAGGTGTACACCACTCGCAGAACGCGAGTCTGCCCTATAGGAAACAGGGTGCTCTCAGTTGATATGCACGGTCTGTGGCACGGTTGGTGTTACTCGCGTTCTGCGAGTGACACCATCCTCGCAGAACGCGAGGAATGACATTTTCTGGAAAATGTCCATGACATTAGTTCCAGTTTAAGAATTTAAAAAACCATCTCCAGTTCAACATTACATTACAAATTCAGCGAATAAAACATAACTTCAACATTACATTTCAAAGGCGGCACATCGATGTGACACAAGATCGTGCAAAGAAAAAGCATCTCTTTCAGCGTTTCGCCACCAAGGAGTAAACACATGAGGTAATGGGCAGTTTTCTTCAAGACGCAACTACAAGAAAACAACAACGTTAGGAAGTTGCATATTAGATAGTAATTCATAAGTAGATCCAAAAACTTACCGGAACAAAATGTCTCTCACTCTGAATATAGAATAAGCAGAACGTCGGAAGTGTGTCACCATCTTCTAACCAAGTAGGACGTTGTAGAGGAAGATAAGTGTAGTTAGCATTTTTTCCCACCGTTACGAACACTATGTTGAATGTGGATGCCACAAGGCATCCCATTTCCGGGGTAGCTAGCCAGTGATCTTCTGGAGCCCTTCCTATTCCTTCCCATGTAAGTTGGTGTAAAGCGCTCTCCAAAGTTGGTTGTTGTGGAGGTCCAATCCAAGTTCCTTGAACTAGGTGCCAAATCTCTTTGACCTTAGCTATCATCAAATCTCTTACTTCCCTCCATAAGTGTTGGTTGTCATGCAATTCATGAGCTATTGCTCTAAATCCACAATTTCCATCTCCATTTACCTCAAACCAACCATTCACATGGGTGCGCATTGACGCGAGTATGTGAGACTTGTACTTGCCAATCACCTTAATCTTTGGTTTCTTGAATGTTTCAGAATTAGAAGCATTTTTTTGCTTCTTTGGGGGTGTTTCTTCCAAATCTCTAGCATCCATCTCAACATTAGTGTGCTCCCATGCAGACGGTCTTCTTTGCGTTGACCTAGGTTGTTTGTTAGGAGCTCCGACTGGACGACCTCCGGTGTGCTTTGAAATAGCCGGCTCTTTTAGATGAGTATTTACTTTCCCAATGTCTAAAACAGTTTGTGCACACTTTTCTTGATCATGGGGGCACAATTTCGGAAACGTTTCCTCATAGAAAGTCTGAAAAAGACGCCTTGCCACCTTACTCTTAACTTCCAGTATGCCGGGAACATCAACTTCTTCCAAACTCAAAGTACTCCAGAAAGGGTGCAACTCTGATACTTTTAGTGGTCTTTGCTCCTTCCAATGTCTTACAATCTGATGAACACACATCAACCCATCTCTAATCTTGATCCCGCAGCTACAAAACATATTAAAGTGCACACCTAATCTCTCCCCCTTCGTGTATTCCTTAAGCAAAAATTCTATGCATTTGTAAGAGACTTTGAACTTCAAGACTTTAAACAAGTCCGCCCCTTCAACAACTGTGAAGCTCTTATTCAAACTCTCGGTGAAAGACACAGTAATCTCCTTAAGTTGGTTCTCCGCCATTGTTTTGTATTCTTTGAACATTGTGTCTAGCCTAGCATTTCCACTTGACAAGTATGACTTAAGACATGAATGTGCTCCTTCAACTCTAAAATGTTCGAAAAACAATAAAATGCAAATACAAATCAGAACCTGTGGATCCTTCTGTAATGTGTAACTCCTCGCGTTCTGCGAGGTGTGTACACCTCGCGTTCTGCGAGTTCATACATTGTTCCAGGATCTTTGCATTCGAAAATGCATCAACACTGAATCAAGGAATTTCCTCGCGTTCTGCGAGGTGGTATGCCCTCGCGTTCTGCGAGGTGTGCATTACAGAAGCTCTTTTTATCATATGTAGAAGGTAGACATAAATAACGGAACATACCTGTTTGTCGTGTTATTCCCGAGAGTGAAGACATTATCCGTCCATGCTGAAACAAGTCTTTCTTTGTAACGGTTTAGCCAATTCGTTCTCACGTACTTCAATACGGTTGGATAAGCTCGCCATTCGTCCTCAAGTTTCTTCAAAGTACTCTTGTAATCTTCTTCAGTGGTTTGTTCGAACACGTTATAATAATCATTTGAAATATTAACCCCCAATGCTTGTGTGCCCATAACTATCTTGGCTCTCGCCTCTATGTTCTTCCTTACATGTCGCCTACATAAGAGAAACTTTGCATTTGGCCATAACTTGTCTGTTGCATTCATAAGAGCCATCTCACGGTCAGTGACGAAGCAAGTAGGCGATGCTCCTATTCTCAAATACATCGTCTGCAGCTGCTGCAACGCCCATAAATAACTATCCTCGCTCTCAGCCTCTAACCATACCCCGCACACAACAAAATTCTTCCATGTAGAAGTCAAACCGACTATCTCCAGGAAGGGAACATTGTACCTGGAACCAAAATACAGTAAGATAAATACAACATAAAAACAGAATGATAAATACTTACCTGTTCGTGCTATAAGTCGAGTCCATCAAAAGGACATATGGAAACGCCTTTAAGAGTTTCATTGATTCGGGGCTAGCAAAGAACAAGTCGCCTATTATCGAAGGGTTCGTTGCACTTGGCCTATACTCCATGAAGTAGTTGCTCTCTTTGCATTGGTGAAAGAATTCTTGAACCACGGTTCTACCTTCCATTTCCTCTTCCCTTATATGTCTTACCAAATTGTACACTTGGTTCTTCTTTGTGCAACTTCCGGGATCCTTGTTTATCTCAGTGTAAATCTGATTTGGAGAACAATGTGAAAGTACCATCTCACGAACCTTTTTCTTTTGATCCGGGGTTGGCCTCCCGGCAAATGCATTCCCGACCAAACTATCTCCAATAGGATGGTTGTGCAAACCACAAACAACCACTAATCTCCAATTCTCTTCAACCCGGTTCTCCATGAGCTTCAACTGAAATTTACACCCCGTTTTCTTGCTCTTTGTGTTTGATCTAACACCGACACCTTTAGGCCTATGGCTTCCCCCTTTCTCACAAATGATTTGAATCTTACCACTTTGCCCCAGTTTAGATGCTACAGTCCTTCCAATAGAGATCATAAACTTGTGTTGCTTTGCAACATTCAAAGCCCACAAATGACCAATCTCCTTAGAGGCAAACACTTGCTCCGTAGTGAAATATTCCGAATAATCCCTAGAAACAACTTCTTCCTCACATACGGGACTATCAAACTTTGGTGCAGTGCGTAAAGAGGGAAGAAAACACATCTCCTCTCCTACGTTTGTTGGTGGGTTAGCAAATTGTGAATCAAACGCATCATAGCTTGATGGCACCTCATATGTACATGGCAATTCATAAGTAGATGGCACGGACAACTCATAAGTAGATGGCACAGACAATTCATATGTAGATGGCACATGTTGTTCATATAAAGATGGTTGATGATAATATCCAAAGTCGTCAATCCCTAAATCAAATGACGGTGGCGAAACGGGCACCGTATTCCGCGAGGGGTAGGTGTAGTCATTCAACTGGATTGCATTCAATCCAGTGAACAAAGAAAAATTCACCTATACACAATGCTTCTGTTAATACTCTGTAAAGTGCAACTTCTCGCGTTCTGCGAGGGAGGCACTTCTCGCGTTCTGCGAGTGGCTTCCTCTCGCAGAACGCGAGAAGTTGCTATTTCCTGAAACTAGTCATTGAACGGGATAATTTAACATAACATGAGTTCCTACATTCAAAACCATAAAAACCCTAAAAACATGAACACATCTAAGTTTTTGACATTATATGCAAAAGTCATATCTTCAACACTTACCACCACTACTAGATTTAACATGAAATACAACATAATAAGTTCATTTTAGCTCTTAATGGTGCAAAACAAATTAAAATTCAAAAATTAAGTAAGAACATTACCTCATTTGAATGGTAACTTGATGAACCACCATCTTCATTCCCTCCTTTGTTGAATTCCTCTTCATCTTCCATTATTTTAGGTGTTTTTAGAGTGTTTTGAAGTTTTAAGGTTTTAAAAATGGGTTTTAATGGAGGGTGAAAGAGGTGAAAGATGATAAAAAGAGGTGTTAGGGTAGGGTTAATAGGTGTTACGGAATACTTAAAATAAGGGGGTAGTTATTATAGTTAGGTGGGGACAAGACATGTAGTAATGGCGCACAACAACGTCAATCTGACATGCTAAGCTCGCGTTCTGCGAGGGCCGCGTCACTCGCGTTCTGCGAGGACACGTACACTCGCGGAACGCGAGATTAGCATGCATGTAATTAACCTAATTTTTTGCTAATCTCGCAGAACGCGAGTGTACGTGTCCTCGCAGAACGCGAGTGACCCGGCGTTGTTTGAATAAAGTGCCGGGCGGTATATAAGAATCCTGTAAAGATATACAGGAAAATTTAACAAACCATTAGATTTAAATGTCAGTACACCAAAACAGACACTGCAGGGTTATGGAAAACAACTGCCCAAACCTAGAGCATGATTATTTCAACAAATTAGTGTACTGTACAAAATAATTCAGACTTACATTAACTGTTGAAAACCAAAGAGATCACACCTCAACCCATCTGCCACTGCATCCAACAAAGACAACCAATTGTTCAGTATCACAGCCATGTTTCTATATTTAAAGTTCAAGTAATGCTCTGAACATCTAAAGAAGTTCTAAAACACTATCTATTCTCAATGCAGCTGACAGTAAAGATCAAAACTTTCAAATCCAAACCACATAATCAATCAAAATTTCTGGATTACTTTAAAGCCACTGTCATTACCTTAAGAGCAGGTTCACCCTTGTTTACGTTGTTAGATTGCTTTGCATTTGCAACCATCTGAGCCCGAGCAGCCCTTCCAGCAGCAGATTTATCAAATTCTTGTTGCCTGCAAATCATTCCACAAATCTCAGAATTTATAAACTAATCCCCTTCACAAACTAACCTAATCAAGTCAAACAAACACCACATATGACTTGTCCAAACGAACTTGAATCCCTTAATATAATATTTCTTCTTCTGCTAATCCCCCTATAATACCAATACAAAATCTAGCGAGACATTTCCTATAATTCCCCCTAAATCCCACCAAATTTCGATATAATCTCCAGAATTTCCACTTCAATTGGAGACTGAAGTTTCTACAAAGAGGAAAGTAATTGATGAATTACCTGCGTTCGGCAGCTTCAGCCGCTTTCGCACGAGCTTCTTGAGAAGCCAATCGTTCTTCCTCCTTCCTCTGCTCTTTCGCACCGCCGTCGCAACACGAACAAGCCGCTCCCATTTCCGTTCTTCCTTTTGCTCCCGCTATAGAATGTTGACTTTGTCGCGAATTTCATTTCCAGAAATGGTGTTTCATTTATATAGGAGAGTGGTTAAATTATACAGTGAGCCGTATTATATAATCTTGGGCCAGGTCCAAATATCAGAGCCCGGCCCAGTTCATAAACAGAAGCACCCGAACTAGCGTCAGACTCCAAAAAAAAAAGAGGAAAAACAAAAGAGAAGATTGATTATTTGTCAATTTTGTGTAAAATAGACCAGGTCTCGAAACACAAACCCGTGTACGACACGATTCGAACCGCGTACGTGTGGTCTCGCCCTCAAAATAGTCTCCCTTGGCACTAGGGCACATCGATGTTGTTAATTTACTAGTTTATATAAGCGTATAAACTCGCATACACAATTTTATAACTCGTACCCGATTTGGATGCATCTGAATAAATTGGGTCGGATCTGAACACACCTAACTGAGTCTAATTTTTTCGAACTATTTGTGTCCAATGCCCTATTGGACACAAATAATTCAATAACTACACTCCTTTAATTAAGTTATAAGCTAATACCCTTTTCCTTATATACACCTCACACATACACATGTACACTCCGTCGCCATCCCCTCCCCTCCCCTTTCTTCACTCACAGATTTGTCCCCCTCCGTCGCCGCCCTAACTCCGTCATCAGCCTTGCTCCGTCACTGGACTTGCTCCGTCGCCGCCCTAACTACGTCGTTGGCCTTGCTCCGTCACCGAACTTGCTCCGTCGCCGCTTCAGGTGGCTCCGCCGTCGTCTTCCTCGACGACGATTTTGGTCGACTCGGGATTGTCTCAAGCCCTCATCGGCGTTGTCACTCCGGCCAAAATTTGTGAAGCTTCACGTGAAGCTTTTGTTGTGGCAAAAAGCTGTCAATAAAATTAGTTTGACAGCTTCACGTGTTAGAGCCTAGGTATCACCACAAGGAAAGAGAAAAATCAAATTTGGTTGGTTTGGTTTTAATTTTTAATTTTTATTATTGTTAATAAGTTACTCCGTATTATTTATCTTGATATTAATGTGTTGAAATATATTTTTAGTGTGTTGATATACTTTTGCGTACGTTGACAAATTTTTTATTGTGTTGACAGCTCTTTAAGTGTGTTCATAATTATTTTAGTGTGTTGAAATTTTAAATGGTCGCGTTGATAGTTTAATTAGTGGTGTTGACAATTTATTTAGTCGTGTTGATAGTTTAATTAGTCATGTTGAAAGTTTAATTAATCATATTAACAGGTTATTCATTGTGTGTTGACAGTTATATTAAGTGCGTGTTGACAGTTTTATGAAGTGTGCGTGTTGGCAGTTTATTAAGTGTGTTTTGAAAGTTTATTAAGAGTGTGTGTTGACAATTTTGTAACGTTGTTGACAAATTATTAGTGGTGTTGACAAATTAAAGTTGTGTTGACACTTCATTCCTACGTTGTTGACAAGCTATTAATAATTTAGGATTTATCAAAAATAAATATTGTTAACCATATAAATACAATAATAAATACATTTATATAATTTTAATTTATTATGAAAGAGGAGGGGTGCATAGCATCTTGGTTGGTGGAGGGGAGGGCAATATGATCGGAGCCGCGTCAAACGAGAAGGGGTGGGGAGCCGCGTCAGCAAGAAAGATAATGGAGAAGGGGGACCACTCCAGCACCACATCAGCAAAATAATTAGTAATTTTTATTAATCTATGGTACTATCTTATAACTTAATAAGGTGGTGTACCCAAAAAATGGAATTTTTTCGCCTGTAGATGTTGTATTTTAGTTAAAAATCGGTTTAATTTTAGATTTAAGATTTTTTTACCCAAAAATATATGGACGAATTGTTACTTCACCCAAAATCGGATTATATAGTTCTCCGGTTTTTGGGTAAATACCCTAAAACTGTTATGTTTTTTAAGTTTTTGCATCACTTTTTTAAGTTATAAGAAAATACCCCATTTGCTGTCAACAAAAATTTTAGAGCTGCCAACAATTTTTTTTTACAGAGTTGTCAACAAATTTTTTTACAGAGCTGTCAACAAATTTTTTTACAAAGTTGTCAACAATTTTTTTTACAGAGCTGTCAACAAATTTTTTAGCAAAGTTGTCAACAAATTTTTTAATAGAGTTGTCAACAAGAATAATAATAAGTTGTCAACACGACTAAATAAGTTGTCAACACGACTAAATAAAGTTGTCAACACAACTAAATAAGATGTCAGCACGACTAAATAAGTTGTCAACACGACTAAATAAGATGTCAACATGACTAAATAAGTTGTCAACATGACTAAATAAGATGTCAACATGACTAAATAAGTTGTCAACACGACTAAATAAGTTGTCAACACGACTAAAATACGGTCAACAACATACAACACGAGCAATATTACAAAAACTGTTGCATAATTCACACTGTCAACTAAATCATTTATGAATAATTAAATCCTTCGATCATCTTAGTGCACTCGAAAGGAAAAAAATAATTAAATCAACAACTCATCATCTTAGTGCACCATATACACTAACAAGTCTTTACAAAAGGAAGCAAAAAAAATATTACCAATGCAAGTATGCAATGCAACGTACAATGATTATACACTTAAATACAAAATTTCATTGGGACATTATATCAAACACCTTGGAGGCAATATGTTAAAACCTTTCTTTGTCTTGTACATGCCACCATCTTACTCTTCAACAATTTTGCCACTTGCAAATCAATAATTTTGCCACTGACTACGATTTGTTACTCTTCAACAATTTTTTGACAGCTTTTTGCCACAACAAAAGCTTTACGTGAAGCTGCAAACCAATTTCTCTTTTCTTTTGTTTTGGTAGATTTTGAGACAATTTTCCAGCCAAACACATCGGTGCTGAAGAATCCGAACGATGGAGGAGCAGCCGGACGAGGCGGACACGCATGTCGAGTGGTGGCCGGAGTAACAAATCGTCGTCAAGGAAGACGGCGACGACATCGTCGTCGAGGAGCAACCAAACACATCGGGCTTGAGACAAGCCCGAGTCGCCCATCGTTGTCGTCAAGGAAGACGGCGACGACAACCGACGGCGGAGCCACCTGAAGCGGAGACGGAGGTGGTGGGAGGATCTGCGGCGACGGAGCAAGGCCGACGACTGAGGGAGACAAATCTGGGAGTGCAGAAAGGGAAGGGGAGGGGATGACGTGTATGTGTGAGGTGTACAAGAAGGGTAGTAGGTAATAACTTAATAAAGGAGTGTAGTTATTGAATTAATTGTGTCCAACAGGGCATTGGACACAAATAGTTCTATAGTTCTTGGCCCAGCCTAAGCACGAGATCCCGGCCCAGTCCACAGTCTGAACATTTTCCCGCCATCAAACACGACGTCGTTTCGCCTGGCGATTGCCTGCTACAGAAATCTGAATCAGTGACAACGACGACCTAGTTGCTTTTCCTCAATCCTTCTCCCATGGCGACAGATACAGTAGAGATCTCTAACGGCCTCACACTCTCGCCGCGAATCCGGATCCTCGTCACAATCCACCGCGCCGACGCCTCCGTCTCTCCCTTAGACGAGTGGAAGCTCAAGCGCTCATTAATCGACTTCTTCAAGAGCTCATTTGCGTACACAGTCTCCATTCCCGAGGAGGATTTCGCAATCAGACGGTTCAAAGACCTGAAGAAGAGGAAGCGAGAGGATGCGGTTGCTCAAGGCTCGATTTTCATTCGAGACCTAGGGTTTGTCAAGGTTAATGAGAAGCTGGAGGCTGCTGGAGGCGGGGATGAGGATATGGTTGGGGCTTTGGAGACGAAGCTTGCGGAGTGGAGGAAGGTGATTGTGGAGAAGATGGATGGGATGGAGGTGAATTTGGAAGGTGTTAGGTTTCGTTTGACTGTGAGCTCGCCGGTTTCGGATGATTTTGAGCGGATTAAGAAGGAATGGGAGGAGTACTTGGCATTCGGGAGTAATCGAGGTTTGTAATTCTTCTTCTTCTTCTTTCTTGTATGGAGATTTGTATTTCCAGTTCGTTTGTATTGGTCTGGTTATATTTATGCTTCCTTAATAGCAGCATTGACGAAATTTGTTGGCAAACTGAGGGTTTAGTTAATTTGATTTCCATATAGCAGCTTTAAATTGTTGGTATTGTACCACTGTTCTTCTGTATTAACTATTAAGTAAATATTCCGTATGAGACTCCTGAATGTGGTTGATATGATCTAGGGACTAGGGTTACCTGAGAAACTATCACTTGTCAGACAGCTACAGTTTCTTTGTAGTTTCAGGGTATTGGATAGTGGATACATAATGAGAAGTTTGAATTATATTAAGAAAATTAATGGGTCTCCACAAGCACTTGTCGAATGAAAAGTTCGTATTAGTTGGCTTATTTATTGGCAAATGTATATTGTGCATGGAAGTTTGTGTTTGATCGAAAGAAATCTCTATATCTGGGTGAACATGGATTGGTTATTATAGTGCTGTCAATCATATTCAACTTCAGTAAACTTGGTGGAAATGCTACTAAGCTATTGATACTTGTATAATTCAGGGTATTCAAGGGGTGGCAAGTCTGAACCTGATACACTTATATTGAAAGGCTTACCATCAAGATGGTTTGCAGAGCCACGAGTGTCATCTAAGCCATCAATGCTGGTTACTCATACAATTTTTTCTACACTTGGAAAAATAAGGTATATAAAGGGTTCCAATTTGTTCATTGCTCAATATATTGTGCTTTGGCATTATAGTGTTCAACTTATACATGTTCTTAGGCCTCTCAGGCTTAGGTTTCGTATGACAAGCTTTTCTTGATGCTATGCATAAAATGAATTCAATTACCAATTTTCCATCATTTGCATTCTGATTTATACAATTTCATTGTAACCTTTGTTGATTTCTTAGCTCACCCTTAATAGGAATCTTAATGTTGCCGAGGACGATGATCTAGGTAAAGATGCAGATGAAGATGGTAGCGATATAGTTCCTGGTCTGAACTGTAAGATTGTGGTTCAATTTGAGAAGTACAGTGATTTCTGCAATGCCATGAAAATGTTGTGTGGACGTTCATTGCAAAAGGTGCATGATTCTTTTCCCTTCTGTCTTTTGAGAGGAGAGTAGGAGACTAGGAGAGTAGCCAAAATAGCTTCAATTGTTGGAAAGATTATGATGGAAGTAAAATTCAAAATGGTCAAGCTGTAACAGAAACATTTATAGTTTAGACTTTGTGGATGCTGGAAATATTGTTTTTTTATCCTGGAAGACATGTTGCATCATGTTCTCTAAATGTTGCCTGTGGTGCTTTGATGTGAATATTCTATTCTGTGATGGAAATGCAAATCCTCTACTGTTTTGAGATCATTGTGATGATCTTTTCCCCCAGCCAGTGCAATTCCACTAGGAAATCATGCTTCAAGATCCATAAGATTGTTCTATACCCATCGGTCTTTCTTATCTAATCAAAATCTGTCTTATTCTTGTACTTGCATCTGTTCCGGGCTTCTGGAATATATGTTCCTTAATAGCTTAGGTCATTTGCTTTATATTTATATCTGGTACCTAGATAATTCATTACTGTGCTTCATAATTTATGATGAAAGTAAATAGATGCATGAGATTAACATGGACATTATGACGTGCAGGAAGGATCTCGTCTGAAGGCTGACTATGAACTTAGCTGGGACAAGGATGGATTTTTCAGAAGTGGAAGAAACTTCACACACGAAAAAAGCAGTTGGACAGCATCTCATGGACAATATAGAAATGAAGCTCCAAGGCGACAACCATACAATTCTCGTTACAGTCCTGATCATACACGGACAAAGAGATTCAAGGTCAGAACATTTATACATTCATGAAACTTGTATGTGTGAGTCAATCAATCATACACATAATTCTCTGGGACTGTGGGTTAATTCTAGATTGGTTTGTTTGTACAGGAATGAGTCTTCAAGATTGATATGGAGAAGATGCATCAAAGGTTATGACTTATATCAGAAGACTAGGCATGGTTTGGAACAAGTATGTATAACTTGTAATAAACTTCTTTTCACAATCTTTTCATTCAAATATGATTAGTTCATGTATGGCTATGTATTGTTTCTTGAACTGTCGACATATTAAAATGCACCTTTTAACACTGCAATATTTTTACCAGCAAGTTTAGAACACCACTGTGAAATGTGAACCAGATAACAATTTCAAGTTCCTCACAAAATCAGAACATAGACCACATAAACAAGAATACAAACATTCAAACGCACACCTATGGGAACAAACACAAGAAACTATTTAACTAAAGCAACTAACAACTCAATCTCATCCATTGTATATTTCTTCAACAACCATATCAGTTGTCATCATCCACAAAACTACTAACCAGTTCGTCTATACAACTGACAGACGAACCGTCTTCCGTTAACGTCCCTCTACAAACCTCTGCCATCTTCTTCACTTTGTGCGTCCATCACAGACTTAACCGCCCTTTCGAGTTCACTAGCCGACACAAAGCTACTTGATCCGATCCCATAGTCTAATGTGAGCTCAACCACTATCCCCAGCTCATTCACCGCCTCAAAAGCGTTCAATTGTTGCTCAGCATACAAAGGCCAAGTCACTATAGGCTTCCCAAACAATGCCCACTTTGGTTTAGCCCTTTGGATATCTCCCTGATCTGGTCTTCACTCAAACTCCCTGCACTACCGAAGCACAAGAACACAACCGATGAGTCGGGTTGGTTTTCGAGCCATCCCATGATTAGCTCTCGCTCTGCTGCACCACACGTGTTATGAACGTGACTCGAGGTCAAGAACCGGGCCAAACGTGTAAACTGGTATTGTCTGATAAGCACTAGACAGTGCCTTGACCGCATAAGGCTCAAGCTCCGCAAAAGTGTTGACGATTATGCCCTTTGCCTCTCTGAAACTCCTTGCTTGATCCATGAAAGCTCTGTATCCGAGCCTCTCGAATACAAAAGAAGGTAAGACTCTGGTTGGTACGGGGTTCTGAAACTCCTTGCCTGATCCACTTTCTTAATAGTATGACTGCTTGTAATAAAAGAGGTAATAGTGAAGGAAGAAGAATTGTTAAGGTTGTTCATAAACTTGTAGTACATGAATGGCGTGGGTAAGGGGTAGATATATAATTAGTGTAGCTAGATAGATTTACTTTTCATTGGCCGTTTTAACTTTTAAGCCGCCTGTTTACTTAGAAGATTCAAATCATAAACTTTAGAATTTTTGGTAATCAAAATCGTAACATGGATTAGAAATCTTGGAATTGTATTAGTAACACAACATAACAACAAACTTCTGCAACTTCAGTGAGTTCCACACAACATCATGGAAAGAGAGACCAAATTCACCAAGAAATAATAGCAAATACAGACATGTATTAAGAGATCATTATCAATCAACATCCATTGCTTTGATCTCCCAAGAACTGGCCAATCAACCGGTCAACACAACCGAAAGACGAACCACCTTCCATGAAAGCCGACTTACAAATCTCCGCCATTTCCTTGGCCTTGACTCTAACCGGATTATCCTCCTCCATGACCGACCTAACCGCCCTCTCGACTTCACTCGCCTCAACAAGACTACTAGAGTGAAGCCTATAGTCCAATGTCAGCTCAACCGCTATCCCCAACTCCTTAACCACCTCAAAACCATTCAATTGTTGCTCTGCATACAAAGGCCATGTCACCATTGGCTTACCGAACCACAAGCTCTCTAGAGTCGAGTTCCATCCACAGTGCGAAACAAACGCGCCAACTCCTTTATGGCCCAAGATCTCGACTTGTGGGGCCCACCCGCAAACCAAGCCTCGCCCTCCCTCATCCAACAATGACCAAAACTCATCACTTAAGACGCTTCTTAGCTCGGTTTGTGTGTACTCACTAGGCTTTATCAAGCCTTCGGTTGGAGGCTTGCGCAATGACCATAAGAATCTTTGACCACTTTGGCTCAATCCCTTGGAAATCTCCTTGATTTGGGCTTCACTAAATGACCCTCCACTTCCAAAGCAGAGGAAGACAACCGATGAGTCGGGCTGCTTGTCGAGCCACCCCATGATCCGAGCTCGCTCCTCTGCATCACATTGCTTGTGGATTTGGCTATCGAGGTCTAGAACCGGACCCACGGTGTAGATCGGCACTGAGCATCCACAATGAAGAGATGGTGAGTAAATTTTGTATTATAACAGATACATATATGAATAAGAGAGGAAAGAACTCACCATCTTTTAATTGTGGATGCTCTGACAATGCCTTAAGTGCATAAGGCTCAAGCTCAGCAAAAGTGTTGATAACCACACCCTTAGTCTCGCCAAATCTCTTGGCATGATCCATGAACGCCTTGAACCCGAGCTTGTTGAATCCAAAACCGGGCAAAACCCGGGTGGGAACCGGGTTCTTGAAACTCGAAATCACCTCATCCGGTCCGGATTTATCGAACTGAGTATCCGAAACTCTATCAAAATGCCCCGGGAGATGGAGCAAGAATCCAAGGAATCCAGCAGACGAACAAAAGAACAGATAAGAAGGAAGGCCAAGCTCATTTGCCACATCGATCATGGAAGTACAGAACATATCAAGGAACAAACCCGCCACATGACACTCGGTTTGTAAGGCGGAAATAGCGTCTTTTACGAGGGCCACATAGGAGGCGATGTAGACGGAGATGGCGTGCTCGATCGACTCCTTCATGAGCTCCGAAGGCATGTCGAGTTGTGGAAGGTGGATGAAACGAATGCCATTTGTCGGGTTGGTTTGAGCTCCACGTGTTAAAGGCGTGCTGATGATGATGATGGTGATGGAGAGATTAGGGTCACGGGCGATGAGTCGCTTTGAGAATTCAAGGGTGGAGACTAGATGGCCCGGTGCAGGAACCGGGATGAAGACTAGCTCTGTTTTCTTCATTGGTAGTTTGAATGAGTAAGGAGTATGTAGTAGGGAGTAATGTTCTTATAGTTGATTGGTTTTGGATTATAAAATGTTAAGATTAGATTGGGTAAGCAAATACGCCATGCTTCAAAGTTAGAAAGAATGTATTTATATTATCTTATTAGGAGTACTAGTCTATGATGTTTTATTGTATGAAAGTTCAAAGGGTCAATTATTAAGCCTTGTTTGGAGGGATGTAAGATATTTATTCCAAGAAGATTTGAATTGAGTACATGAGTGGATGGATACAAATGTGACTTTGTTGTTATTCTTGTTGAGAAGTAGTATGAAAGTTGAAGCATTTGCTGTCTCCAAATCCTGGCCCACAACTAGTGTGTGACGAAAGCGCAAACGTCGGATGAAAACATTTTACTATCTTAGTGCGTGAATTAATGATTATACATAGGAACCTATATCATGATAAAACTGTCATTCAAGCGGATCTTGCTCTGTCATTCAAGCGGAGTTGTGGGCTATTTTCTATGGTTTGGAGCTTGTCTGGGATTTGGGATACAGATATGTCATGCTTGGTTCGGGTTCGGCTCTTGCCGTTGAGTTCTTGAAACGTACCCTCCCTCCTCATCATCCCCTTGCCAGCCTGGTAGGCCACTGCCAGCGCTCTCTGCGTAGAGACTGGAGTGTTCAGTTTCGCCATTGTTACAGGGAGGCTAACTGCGCTGCGGACCGCCTAGTCTCCTTTGCTTCTAGCTTTGCTTTAGGTTTTCATGTTTTGGGTGATCCCCCTGATTGTATTTCTGTTATTTTGAGAGACGATGTAAGGGGACTGGCTATGCCCCGTTTTATCCCAAGTTAGCCTTTTTATATTAGCGTTCTAGCCCGCGAGAGTGCCGCCTCTCTTTCAACCAAAAAAAAAAATCATGATAAAAGTGTCACAATGGTAAAAAAAAATACTCCCTTCCTCCCAAAATATAAGAGACATTTGATTTTCTAACACTATACACTAGTTAAGAGAATCTTCTCGTTTTCTTCTAATATGTAGGAGCAAATATATGCATGTCATATCTTGTTTGATTCGTCTCAACGAGTACTTTGACAATATATAAAAATTATAATTTTTGTCACCATATATTTAGAGATATTAACGTTACAAAACGTGTTTCGACAAATGTGTCAAAACAAATGTCCTTCTATTATGAGACAGAGGTATCTCCAAATCTAAACGTGTAGAATGAGATATGTTGAGCCATCGTTTTCAGCAAAAACCACAAACCAAGGACTCTCAACAAAAGGAAGGAAGTTGCAGCATGTGACTTGTGAGTTGCGATGTCGTGTAATGAAAAAGATGGGCCGTTTGGTTGTTTTTTTCTGACATATTGGGTCAATATGATGGGCCTCAAACTCTAGTTGATTCAGAAACTCGGCCCAACTATCATAGCTTGGATCATTTATTGGATAAGGATTGAGGAAAGCATATGCATTCTATATTAGTGCTTATTACTCGGATCATTCATCATACTATGGATAAAAATAGCAACCATTGGATCAGTGGTTAACATTTGATTTCGAATCTGCCTTGAATTCCCTAATCAAGCGATCAACACAACCCAAAGACGACCCACCTTCCATCAAACTCGCCCTACAAACCTCCATCATCTCCTTAGCTCTAGACCTCACATTACTATCATGCACCATCACACACATAATCGCTTTCTCCACATCACGCGCCACCACAACTTCACCCGACTTAAGCTCGTAGTCGAACCTCAGCTCCACCCCGACTCCCAACTCCTTCACCACCTCGAAAGCGATCACCTGTTGCTCGGCATACAAAGGCCATGTCACCATCGGCTTCCCAAACCACGCGCTCTCCAGCACCGAGTTCCACCCACAATGCGACACGAATGCGCCTGTTGCCTTGTGGGCCAACACCTCCACTTGTGGGGCCCATCCGCAAACTAACCCTAGCTCTTTTTCTAGAAGGGACTGAAACTCTTCTGGGAAAATGCGCTTTAGCTCTGTCTGTGTGTATTCGTTGTGTTTTAAGGAATCTCCTGTCGGAGGCTTACGTAGGGACCACAAGAATCTTTGATTGCTTTGCATTAGTCCTTTTGAGATCTCCCTGATTTGGTCTTCACTCATCGAACCTTCACTTCCAAAGCAAAGGTACACCACTGAGTTTTCCGACTGCCTGTCAAGCCAATGCATGATCTGATCTCGCTCCCCTGTATTGCACCGCCTTCTTACCTAAGAGATTTCACGAAAAAAAATTATATCTTCTAGTATCTTCAGTAGTCTTATTTATCTTTAAGAGTCTTATTCTCAAACATCTTACCTGGCCGTTGAGATCCATTACAGGTCCAACTGTATAAACCGGCGCAGTCTGGTACGCATGCGACAAAGCCTTGATGGCAAAAGGCTCGAGCTCGGAACACGTGTTTACGATTATACCCTTAAGTTCCCTATACCTCTTTGCATGGTCCATCAACGCCTTATACCCAACCCTATTAAACGCGAAAGAAGGCAAAGCCTTCGTCAGAACCGGGTTCTGAAAACTCGGGACAATTGTCTCAATATCCGATTCCTCAAACCGGGTCTCCCCAGACTTTTGGGCCTGATCCGGGAGGTGGAGGAGGAGACCAAGGAAGGCAGCACTCGAGCAAAAGAACACATACGAGTTTATGCCCAAGTCTTTCGCCACATCAATGAAAGGGTGGCAAAACATGTCAAGGAAAAGGCCGGCCATCGAGCCGGAGGAGTCGGCGATCAAACGAGAGAGGGTGGCTCGCACGTGAGGCACGTGAGAGGCTAGGTATTGGGAAAAGGCGTTTTCGAGCGACTCTTCGAAGAGCGAAGGAGGAGGCACGTCGAGTTGTGGGAGCTTGATGAACCGGATTGTGTCGTCGGTGATGGAGATGGAGTGGAAAAGTGGGGAGGTTATGACGAGGACGGTGATGGAGAGATTGGCGTCACGCGCCATTAGGCGTTTGGCGAATTCTACGGTGGAGACGATGTGGCCCGGTGGTGGTGCCGGTAGGAAGATTAGCTCTGTTTTTGTCATGGTGTATGTGATTTGTTTCGATCTAATGTTGGTGTTAAGAATGTGTCAAGTGTGTAGTATATATAGTTCGTGATGCACTTTTTTTGGATTTGGTCAAGATTTCAACAACGGAAATTGTTGTAATCCAATTATGATTAGTGAAAATGTGGTATTACCGAGATGTATTACCTTCCCTATGGATGTGCTAGGAACACTTCATCATTGACATATACGGAGTATCGAATTGATTAATTTTTAGGAATTTGAAATGAGTTAATTATACTGCGTAGAAAAGAAAAGACTACTTTCCATAAAGCTTTTGATCTACAACAATGTTAATCGAATTTAGAATGATACAAATATGCTTATGTTTATCTACGACCGATGAAATCTGATATAAATATGCTTATGGTATAGTTGTATGATACATACACATTTTCTTATATTCACATGTAGTTATACAATGTGTTTTCTCATACATTGTTAAATACATACATATGTAAATATACATGTATTTATGTATTTACGCCTATATGTATCTTAATATGTATAGATTAAGGTTTGAATATATACTTAGTTGTAAAGTATAATCTAAAAAACATATAATAAAAATAAAATATCTATGACGAAAATATATTAAGCTACTTACCATTTACCAATGTTAATTCTCTAACATACATAGACATATATATAAAATTTAATATTGAAGTTAAATATTAATGTATGTATGTTTATGTATACTACCAGTTTTACTTGTAGGAGTGTGCATGTCTTTTAACTTATATATGCATTTATATGTGCTACTGATTATGCATATTGTACGTCGTATGTTAATATTGTACGTCGTATGTTAATATGTATGCTCAATTCGCTAGCACATATAATCCCTTCTTACCCCCTTTAAAGTTTTAGTTAATAATTTAATAAATCTTTCTAAACAAGATGTTTAACCTATGTCAAAAATATGAATATATATATCAATTCCAAGTGTATTCTTGTGCACTCTTGAGGCACAAAATAGTAGGAGTAATACACACAGCTAAGAATGAGAATAGGGCCGTAAAGGAAATATAGCTGTGGGCCTGTGCTGTATTTCAGGCATATGACCCTACCCATCAGCCCATTGGAACATTTCTTGTATAACAACTGAGAAAATACTGGCCCGGCATCCCTTTGGAGGCAAATTTTTGGTTTTTTACTCTAGTCGATACATTTTGTGCTTTTTAACCATTAATTAGTGTAGTGACCCGTACCATGCACGGGAAATTCCATATTATTCGTGTAAATTTTTTATATATTGTAATCAGAATTTATTATCGAAAATCATCCTAATTTTATCCTAAAAATGATATATTAACTCTTAGAGCAATTTTTATTCTTAATGGAATAGCTAGTATATTTTTTGTTGAAAGGTTTTTGTTAATGTAACAATGTAATATATTAATAATTAATACTAAAGATAAAAATAGTATATGTTTAACAACTTACCCTAAAATCATTCTAAAGGCTCTAAAAAAGTTAGCTTTAATAGATAAGATAGATTTGCCTATTAAAATTGTTATGAAATAAAAATTATAAATATAAATAATAACAACCAATTAAAATTTGCCACATGAGAGGTGGTAGGACCAGAAGCAAGGAGAAGGCCTGAAAAGACTCAACTTTAATAAATAAGATAGATATTTGGTGGTGATAAAAAACTGTTATCAACAAATGATAACATTTTTTTGTCATCATTAATAATCAGTTAAACCATCCTACACTACTCAATAAAACTATTATCATGTATCAAAGGTTTAATTAACACACCATAATTTATTTGATATAGAAAACACAAACATGCACAACTTTTTATTTTCACATGCACAACCTTTTATATTGACATGCACAACCTTCACATTCACATGCCTGTATGCACACATGCACAACCTTCTATATTTTTCATATATTGTCAAAGACATGCAAACATGTGCGAATGTGCATGAGAATGAAAAGAAATGTTCATGTGAGTATAGTAGGTTGTACATGCATTCATAATTCGTAGGATAAAGATCATTCTCGTATAAATCTTTTCTTTTTTTAATTACCCGATTAAAAATAGTTTAAATCCGACAAACATCAATACAATTGGTTACACTTGTGAGCATTCAAATAACTCTAGCATCTAGAATTAGAATGTTTTTATGCAGACCCGACAAGACCCTAATTTTGGCTAGATGGAAAGAAAAACAATTAAATTTTAATTAATCAATACATTGAGCCTTAATTTAGTCTTGCACTTAGCAGTTAGCATGACAATAATACACAGAAATGAAAGCTTGCCAGCTAGATAGTGAATGGCAAACAACTGGATTCATCTACGCGGGACCAACTTCATCTAACTGTATTAATTAAACCATTATTGCTCTCTGACCAAGAATAATCAAACCGTAATCAGTAATTCTCCACAAAATGTAATGTAAACATTTCATCTGACAATGGTCGGAAAGAGAAGAATGTGATATGTAACGTGGTTTCTAAATAAAAATCCTGGCAAAATCATTGCCTCCTCATCTCTGCAATCTGATCTAACCGTTGGAAAGATAAAGTATGGTGCCCATTTTGTAATTTTACAGACATAAAGTTGTTATTCTCTCTCTTAAGCCTCTCGTCTTCTTCTTATCATTACTGCTTTCCCTCTCCGCAATCCTCTGCACACCCACCATCTCCTTCTTCATTTTCAACAATCAAGAGGCTCTCTCTTTCACTGATTTTGATCTGGGTTTGAGATTTGAGATGGCCTTTCAGAGCACAAACCCTAAATGTCAAGCCTGTGTGAAGACTGTTTACCTTGTTGATAAGCTCACAGCAGACAATCGTGTTTACCACAAAGCTTGCTTTCGTTGCCATCACTGCAATGGAACTCTCAAGGTATGTTCAGTTGGGTTGAGCTTAATTGGTAATGTTTCCTCAAGATCTGAAGGAATTTGATCATAATCCCTAATTGCAGCTTAGCAACTACAATTCCTTTGAGGGTGTTCTTTACTGCAGACCACACTTTGATCAGAACTTCAAAAGAACTGGCAGCCTTGACAAGAGTTTTGAAGGTAATCTTGATCTCTCACTGAATTGCCATCAAAGCTGAAATTGTTAAATCAATCTTTTAGGCATTAGAGATAATAATCTATCTAATATCTCTAATACAGGCACACCAAAAATCGCCAAACCGGATAAGCCGACTGACAGTGAGGTATAAACAAATAATCATCATCTTTGGCATTATGATTTATGTGGTGATCTAGTTTTTTTGTGTGTCTAAAACTCTATTGTTATGAAACTGAGCAGAAGCCACCAAGTAAAGCAGCAAGCATGTTTGCAGGAACAAGGGATAAATGTGTAGGCTGTACCAAGACAGTTTATCCAACAGAGAAGGTAATCCAATTTTCTGAATCTGCAGATTTTGTTTTCCATTTGAGAAGATCTGAATTAAATTTGATATGAAATTAGGTGTCTGTCAATGGAAGCTCATACCATAAGAGCTGTTTCAAATGTACATATGGAGGATGCACTATAAGTCCATCAAACTACATTGCACATGAGAGCAAGCTTTACTGTAAGCATCACCATTCTCAGCTGATTAAGGAGAAAGGCAATCTCAGTCAACTTGAAGGAGATTCAGAGAAGAACAAAGAAGTTGCTGCTGCATGATAAATGTCGAACAGAACAGCTTGTTTTATGAGATTTCGCTTTGTGTTTTTTCATGGTTTCTTCCTTATGGCGTATTTTTGGTGTTGTCATAATCAGAGGAGCTTCCTCTCTTCTTGGTTTCTGCTACTTCTTTCTATTGCTTATTTGAAAGTAACAGATTGGTGAAGAGTTTTTGTAATGAGCGTTAAGACTCACCTTATTTGTGGTTATATAAGAGAACTATTGTTATTAGACTGCCTATTATTGAGCATATTCTAGTATATGCAGTCATGCAGATTGCATACATATGTTATGTTTATAAATCTTCTGTGTGCTTCAAAGCTGAAAAGAGTGATTTCAAATTGTAAGACTAACTCAAGAGGCTCATTAACAATGAAAACAAGTGATTAGTTTAGGCTGCAAATGCTTACCGGTTAGAGATCTTTGTTCTTTCTTCTCTCTTTTGTTTCTTTCTCTTAATCTGTCACAAGGTCACAACAAATAAAATATTTGTTAGGAATTTGCTAAGACCCCTCAGAAGCCATGGATGTCTAAGCCATGCCTCACTTATGACAGGAAGAAGAAGTTGCAGTAACTCCACTTTATTATTTATTTTCCTCTTAATTTATTTAAGTCTAGCAATAATGAGTCAAAGACAGTTCTTGGCTTTCAGCATTCCAACTCTTAGTTTTCCTTCAGTTTTTGCTGAAGTCTTGGCCTATTTAAGTGGTTTTCTTCAACCTCTTGTAATGATCTGAATATTATCAATCAAGACAGTTCTTGCCCTTTTTCCTCTTCGCTAGATCCTGGCTTAGAGTGGTATCTAACAGAATTCAAGAAAGAAAGGTAACAGAATGATGAGAACACAAGGAAGTTTATTGTGCATTGAAATAGAGGGAAAACACAGCTTTCCAGCTGAAGTTCATAAATTACAAATGTACATCCATCAATGAAAAAGGTGATGGATGAAAACATACAACAAAATAAATCAATTGCAATGTTGTAAGAGAATCACTCTCATAAAATATGTCACACCAGAGAATCTCCTAAAATGGAAATAAAGTTAAGGCAGCCACACAGCTAGTGGCACCAACTAAATTAAACTAATGTGTTTGTACATAAATTAAAATGAAAATGAAACTAGCAATTAAGCAATTCCATGGAGATGGCCATCTTGAGCAATATGCTTGAGATCAACAATGAAATCGTTCTTAAGAAACCCGAATCCGAATGACCCATCAGTGTACTGCCAAATCCTCCCTTCTTCCTGACTAGGGTTTGCAGAGGATTCCTCTAAATCTGGAATCACCATACTGTGACTCGAGTTTATGTACATAACACGAGAGACTGCTTTTTCGTCTCTTTGATTGATAAATGCAGATTCAACCGGCTTCAGATGTAAACGGTCAAAGTACAAGCGCTCTTCTTCAGATTGAAAAGGCGAGTCAATGAATTTTGCATCTGAGGTCCAAAAAACAGGGAGCCCACCTGAAAACGGCTTTGATAAGTCACCAACTCTCCGGCAAGCAATGCCACCAATCTCATCATATGTCACCAGGTAAAAATCCAGATTCATGTCATCACATATTCCCTGTAACACAAAGTGTCAGTCAATTCCTATGACTTCTTGCTCTTGTTTTTGTCTCTGATCCAAATCAAATCAAAGAAATTTTCATTTTCAGACTCATAATCATTTCAGAACTCCTTTCTTCTAAGGAGAGTCTTCATCGTTGAACACTATCTGTTTGATAAGATATGACTGACTTCTCAATAGATCAACAAACATTAACCCACAGCATCTCTCTATTACGAGAAACCAACTACGTTTCATCACATAAATGTATGGATTCAGCATCAATGTATCATTTTGATCAGAGAAATTTGTGTTCATTCTGATCAAAGAAATTTTCATTTTCAGACTCTAGATCATTTCAGAGCTCCTTTCTTCTAAGGAGAGTGCATTTGTGTTCACAATCAGCACTAACTTCATGACTGACTTCACAATAAATCACTATAGATTGCTACTTTTGGCTTCAGATGAGAAAATGAACAAACATTAATCCACAGCATCTCTCTATTATGAGAAACATATACCAGAAAGAACCAAATAAGTTTAATCACATGAATGTATGGATTCAGTATCATCATCAATTCCTATGACTTCTTGCTCTTGTTTTCGTACATTCTGAATCTCTGATCCATCATCTATTAACATGATATAGCCAAATCAAAGAAATTTTCATTTTCAGTTCTAAGGAGAGTGCATTTGTATTCACAATCAGCACTACTTCATTGTTGAACACTATCTGTTTGATAAGATATGACTGACTTCTCAATAAATCACTATTGCTTGTTCAGATGAGAAAATGAACAAACATTAACACACACCAACCAAATACGTTTGACCAGATGAATGTATCATGAATGGAAAAAAATGATGAGACAGATATAAAGTGAAATTTTCTAACCTTCCACAGGCCTTGCAAAGGTCGGCAAGGTGTGGGAGAAGAGTCAACAATTTTGACCATATGTTCAGGCTCCCATCTTCTCTTCTCTCTACCTCTCCTCTTCTGCCTCCTCCAAGCACGATCAACGCCAGCCTTAGGGCTCGTCTTGTTCGCAAGATGCTGATACATATCACACATCAATCGATCCGGAGGAGATCCAATCAAACTCTCAAAATTAACACCGTTCAATTCCTCCGCATTCATGTTCATGAAGCTTCCACTACTTAGCCACCCATTTCCGCCTCTCCTTGTATCAGGAGAACTCGAATTGCTCGAATTGCTCGAGTTGCTACCGCTACCGATATCTAATCGCCTACTTTCCTCCACAAACACATGACCTTTCCCCATAAAACTCACGGTCACAGGAATCAAATCTGTATCATTCGAATCGAGATAGCTAATGGCCTCCCCTTCCGGAGAAACGCTAATCCAAACGAACGGCGTCCTCACCACATTATAATCCCCATTTTTCGAAGGCGAAACCCTAGATCCGGTGACAAAAGACGCCCCCCACTCGAAGAACACCAGCGGCGAGGAATCAACGGGATTCGAATTCGAATCGGAGTCAGGATTCGCACCAGATCCTCCGATCCGGCGCCAGAATCCGATTAAATTCTCGTACTCGTCGAGGATCTTGTAGAGAAGCTTGAAATCGACCTGTCCATCTCCCCATTTCTTAATCTGAGTCTTGGATCCCCATTTTCGATCGCAGAGGGCGTACCAGAGATCGCTGTCGTCGCGAAACAAGGAGACGAAGAACTTGGATGTGCAGGAGAAGGAGGAGATGTCGGAAGGGGAGAGGAATGAGAGGATGGAGAGCTGGACGTCGGAAGGGAAGTCGGAGAATGAAATTGAGGCTGTCTCCGCCATTAGAGGTAGGGTTTGCAGGTTCGATGAGGGGAGGGAGAGAGGTTGAAGATGAAGTTTTATTTTCCCATTTTTGTGTTATGAAGTGTTTGGAAATGGAAGATTCGGTGAGGAAGAGGGAATGATTCTGTTTATGAAGGGAATGGTGCCAGAAGTTGTCATGTGTCCATTGTGTTGTCATGTGTCGTGTCAATGAATCGATGGTGGTGTCATACTGAAACGCCTACGTGTTGCGGTACTACTGGTCGTTGTTGCCGGTTGACCACAACAACCTCGTTTGCGTTGACCTTTTTTCCATGAAATTTCAAGCGTGTAGAAATGGAATGGGCTGGTTTGGGCTGTATACTAGATGGGCTCCGATTATGTCCATATGTTCAGAAACAGGCCGATGACCCAAACCCAAACATATTACAGTAAACCTCTTTTGAATCTTCTCTAGATAAAATAAACAAGTACTCCGTATTATGTTTTCCTTAAGCAATTAGCCGATTACTAAGGATTTTCCACTCTAATTCTTGAAAGTATTTCTCTATAGTTCCATACTTTTTCCGGATGCATATATATTTTGTGTGAACAATACTTTTATTTCTGAATCGCAAGTTCTCAGAGTATCGGTCAGGCTAGAGCTTGTACAGAGTAGAATGTTGGCCCACGATGAAGGCTCGAAAGCGCTTGTAGAAGGAGAATTTTGCATTGGATGTAGAACAAGATTAGGAACAAAGTCATTAGAAAAGGTTGGAGTCGTTGAGATTAAAGACAAGCTGCGAGAATTAGGCTACAGATCGTCCACGGATACCACTTAGTCATGGATTTAGCCACGGTTCCAACTCTACGGGTTAACTTGATGTGTCCGTGTCTGATAGCCACACAACCCGAGACAGTTCATTCGTGTCTAAGCTAGCTAGAAAACAACCGTGGATATAAGTTGTAGCTAAAGAAATTCGATCAACCCGCGTTAATCTTGATATTCCACGACATGGTGGCCACAACTTATTTGTGACTTCATAATCAATTATAAATAAAAATAATTGATCAATAGATATAAAGTCAATAACAACTACACCAGATGAAAAGAGGGTGAGTGATGATCTTGTACACTTAACAATACTTACAGAAGACATGACACATGACAATAAAGTCTGGACGGATAAATTAAGGTGGTGCAACCATAGATGATTAATTTGGAAGGGATCGGAGCCTCCCGCGAACTCGGTTTGATGAGTACTATAAGCCTTACGACCCAATTAGCCTCTCTTTGTTGTGTCTATCGTATTGTTGTCTTAGCTTTTTCTTCGGTCTTGTGATATACTTCTTTTTGAGAAGTTCGAGAAATGACATGTATATATCTGACCCTCCAGACCATACTACAGTGGGATTAAATTCGGCCTATTGTGGTCGTGGTTGTATATTTGTCTAAGCAGCAAAGAGTGTGATAATAAATGTGATTAATCTATACATGTGGTACGTACCATATATACAGCTACGTAGTCGGTTGGCAGAAAGAGATCGAGATTTAATAATGTAGTCGATCTTTCACTATAAAAGGCAAATTATTAGGTTTTTTTGTTGTTGTTGAAGGTGACTTGTTAGTGTATACATGCATGCATGAGATTATGAGAATTGAAAGTACGTACATGCTAGAGATCGAATTGCATGTAGGGGACCAATTGTACGTAAGTTTTGTGATTGCATGCATCTATATATATGTACAGTACAGCTTGCAAATTAACATGTACTCCGTATGTAAATATCAACCCATACTCGATCAGGATCGATATATACTATAAATCGGTCAACCTTCTTAATTAGTTAGTTGACTCGTATTTCTGATCCATGTTGGCCAAATTGTATTAATTTTTCTATCATATCGATCTCCATCAGTCATGGCGCCCATGGATCGACCTTGAAGATATGAGTGTCCTGCCAGCTAGAATGCAGCTAGAAACATCTATATATCTTAATCAATTTGGTCATTGATTATATGTACTGTATATACATACATTCAAACTGGTTATCGGGAAACAATCCTTCGGCTATAACGGTGACAAACTGACAGTCACTTTCAATTAGTATTAGCTATATTTGATTATTAGCTAGATTTGATCACAGTTTAAGTTCTTAGTAAAGGGTTTTAAATGCTTTAAGCGGAATTGCAGGAAACGATTTCCGAACATCTAAACAACGGAAACAATTATTATTAGCTAGATTTGATCAAAGTTTAAGTTCTTAGTGAAGGGTATTAGCTAGATTTAGATGCAATCACTCGAACGGAGAGAGCCTCACTTGAAACTCCTCTACTTAGTCCACCTGAGCAAAGATCTGGATCCCTCGAACTCAACTGCTAGGTTGAAGATGAAAGGTTTTGGGAGAGAAAAGAATACGTAGATGAGAATGTGGAGACTTGTGTTGTTAGGGTTTCCAATAAACCCTTATTTATAATTAACTCCTTAGTTAACAGTTTTCCTTTTATTTTTAATCAATAATAACACTTTATTATTATTAAACTCATCTCAAAACTATATCTTATATAACATTATATTATATACTTTATATAATACTTCTCCCAATATATCAAGTCCATACACTCTTAGGGTGTGACCACATAGGACCCAATTATAATAACAATAAACTTTATAACATAAAGTTTATAAATCATAGTTGAGTTCTAACAAAGAACTATAACTGACTAAAAACAAAGAACTATAACTGACTAAAATAACTGAATTATGAATTTCTATCAATAGTCTTATTTCATAATAAGTAATTACACATCTAATTAAAGGACACCATTCCTTCACTTAGTTTGATCAATAATTTATTAAATCGATGTGTGCAAACTTTACGTACAGTTGGTCGATCAATATATGACAAATCATAGTTATTAGACTCAATAATTTTGCTAGAGAATTTGCGGGGATTCCCATTTGTGTGGGGGTATCCAATTTTGTTGGGTTGCACAAGATTACACCGCAGGCATTAATGCAACCAGCTAGCACAGTGATGACGGATGATCGATCAAAAACAGATCGAAGCATCTACATATGACTTTCTTTTTGAGAGGAGATATAAATGCAAGACATATATAAGTTATATAACACCTTTGTTAGTAGTTGAGTTACTTAATTATCCACGGATAAACACACATATATATATATAAGTTCTGTTAGAATGTGATGACGTGGCAACGAGTCAACAAGAGAACCAACGCTAGAAGAAGACAAAATAAGCATCCACATTCTGTTAGAAAGTTGTTGAGTAGTGGAATTGTAAATGCCTTCTGTAATACAGTTGTAATCCTGTACTAATAGGAAATTCATGCCACACTAATCGATCAAGCATTTGGTTACCGTAATTCTCTCTTCATCCCTTTTCTCCCTAGCTCTTTCATCAATCGAAGACTACAACCAATTGCACCAATTGCTTGTTCTCATTCACGCTTTCTGTCCCTTGTTCATATGATCTTCAATCATTCATTTAGTTGTAACATGGTATCAGAGCCTCGACGTTAAAACGGAGTTGCGGAGTTCAACCATTAATCAAGATAATCAGAGGTTAGGTCGCGATGATAATTCGGTCCGATCAGAGAGCTTACCTTGCATAATTCGGATCATCTGAACTATGTACTAGCCACAAATCTTCTCAATGAGCGCAATTACAACCACCAGAGAAGATCAATCGAAGTGTCACTGGGAGCGAAGAACAAATTGGGGATGGTGACAAGAGAGTGTGTCAAACCGCCACCAGGTTCGCCAGAAGCAGGACAGTGGGAGACTATGAACAATATGGTAATCTCTTGGTTATTCCATTTTGTTGAGAAAGATATAGCTGAATCAGTGATTTACTGTAAGACTACAAGTCAAATCTGGAAAGAATTTGAGACCATGTTTAACAAATCTAATCGAACCAGAGTATATCAAGTTCAAAGAGGTCTTAGTGTTTTATCTCAAGGTTCTTTATCTGTCACATCTTACTTTACTCAATTGAAAAGTTTATATAGGATGAATATCTGATGGTTCTTGAAGATGTTGTGTGTGTATGTGGATCCATTGTAATATTGCAGAAAGTCATGACAGATCAACAGGTTATCCATTTTTTAATGGGATTTAATGGTAGTTTTAGCATTATTAGAGGGAACATTCTTATAACTACACTCAAGTAACGAGAATGATATCGAAGCTATGGCTGCTCAAAGAAGTGGTGTCCATAGCAAAGAAGAAGGAAGAAATTCTTCCAAGTACCGTGATCATTGCAAAAGAGGAAAGTCATGACAGATCAACAGGTTATCCAATTTTTAATGGGATTTAATGGTAGTTTTAGCATTATTAGAGGGAACATTCTTATAACTATACACTCAAGTAACAAGAATGATATTGAAGCTATGGCTATGGCTGCTCAAAGAAGTGGTGTCCATAGCAAAGAAGAAGGAAGAAATTCTTCCAAGTACTGTGATCATTGCAAAAGAGGTGGTCATTATGTGGATAAATGTTGGAAATTAGTTGGTTTCCCTACTAAAGCATGAAATGAGCAACAAGGATCTCCATTCTGTGATCATTGCAAGATTTCTGGTCATACCATTGACAAATGCTGGAAAGTTCATGACAACAGCTTCTACTTGGCTTTGAGCAATCAAAGAATGATTATAGTCTATTTCTGAGAAAGACTTCAAGACACATAACCATAGTAGCAGTGTATGTAGATGATCTCTTGGTCACTGGATCTGACAATGAGTGCATCAACAATCTCAAATCTTATCTAGGAAAGACATTTAGTTTCAAGGATCTTGGATTACTTCACTACTTTCTTGGCCTAGAGGTGAGTTACTTGCCCACTGACATTTCTCTTACACAACAGAAGTTCACAAAAGAGCTTCTTCCTGAACTTGGTTTCACATATATTTCTCATGTGTGCACTCCTCTTCCACTCAACCTCAAGTCCAACACCACTGAGGGCACTTAATTAGATAATGCAAAGTCCTACAGTCAGATAGTGGGAAATCTCAATTTTCTAACATACACTCGTGATGACTTGAGCTATGCAGTTCAGACTTTAAGTCGGTTGATGCAGGCTCCTCGTTCTACTCATGTTTCTGCCCTTCATCATACATTAAGATATCTAGAAGGAACTAGTGGTCATGGTATTTTAGTAAATGGGTTTGATCAACCTATACTTACAACATATTCAGATTCTGATTAGGCGGGTTTTGCTATTACTAGAAGATCTGTAAGTGGATATATCATCCTTTTGGGCAAGTCTCCTATTAGCTGCAAATCCAAGAAGCAGACCACAGTTGACATAAGTACTTCTGAGGTAGAATACAAAGCTCTTGCTCATGTTGCAACAAAGATCACTTGGTTGGTCAGATTGCTTCAAGATCTCCAAGTTACACCAATTCAACATGTCTCTCTTTGTTGTGACACACACTCATCCATACAGATTGCTATTAATCCTGTCTTCCATGAAAGAACCAAACACATCGAGATTGATATATGTGCATTTTACTTGTGACAAAGTCATTAAGGGTCTCTTACAGCTTCAATTTGTACCTTCTATTGACCAGTTGGCTGATATTCTGACCAAGACTATACCTTCACATCAACAAAACATTCTTCTGTCCAAGTTGTGGACGATTTCTTCCCATCCTCCAACTTGCGGCGGGGGGCTGTTAGAATATGATGACGTGGCAACGAGTAAGCAAGAGAACCAACGACAGAAGCAGACAAAATAAGCATCCACATTCTGTTAAAAAGTTGTTGAGTAGTGGAACTGTAAATGCCTTATGTAATAAAACTGTAATCCTGTACTAATAGGCAATTCATGCCACACTAATCGATCATGCATTTGGTTACTGTCATTCTCCCTTCATCCTTTTTCTTCCCCTTTCGTCAATGGCAAACTACAACCAATTGCTTGTTCTCATTCATGTTCTGTCCTTTATTCATATGATCTTCAATCATTCTTTGAGTTGTAACAAGTTCAATACATAGGTTTAATAAAGTTCTATCATAAAATCGATGAGATATATAAAAAGAGTATATATATTCACTTATATATAAAGCTTGCATCGTTGTACGTTGAAACTTTCGATATGATACAGATATCTCAACAATAGAGTTGACAAATGTCTCGCTCTATGAGTTATACACTTATACTGCATGCAACACTATATAAGTGAATATAAATAGATCGATCGATTAGAATTTGGGGACCAACAGTTAATATTTGACCTTTGAAATAGAAGTAAGAGACAAAAGCTTATATTAATTCATCAACAACCTACCCATTATAATGTCTTCATCATCTGATCGGACGCCCAAACAAAGGCGATATGTATAATGTATATAAGCACTATGGCCTATGCTTCCATGCATTTCCACCTAATGTGCAATTTGAATAGGAAAGGAATTTATAAGGATAAGGAAATTAAGAGAGTGGGGGGAATTTTGAACTTATATGCATGCTAAAGTCAATTATTCAAATCATGTACCTATAAAGACCTAGCTACCTGTATTTTCAAATACTTTTCTTGTCATTTGTTTCAATCTCTTCCTAACACACTCATGAATTATGATCGGTTCAGAAACGGCCTTAAAAAGTCCTTTCATTAATTTACAGATAAAATACACATCTAAAAATGGCATTTCGATCACAAGCAAACCAACCTTGCTATAATAACACAAATCAGCATGGATAAACATAGAAAAAAGAAAAATCACAAGGGTAGCTAGAATACCAACCGTTAAGACTATTATTGGATGCACAATTTGTTAAGTTAATTGATTTCTTAAGTTTAACTCCTTGTATAATTTAAGATCAATTATTTAACATATGAAATTAAAAAAAAAAAATCAAACAAGATACTGATATAATTATAAGAACATAAAAGTGGTACAAATTTGTACTTATATAGCATATATGACATGCATGGCACACCAACTAATCACCAAATAAACATTGATCCGTTGCATGAGATTAAGATATGTCCAATCAGTAAATAATAATGCTACAATTTGCTTAAAGTATTGATTAAGGTGAGGAGACATTACATGATATAGATGATGTGTTGAATCATTATTATCAAAATTATATTATAAGAAGACAAACAATAGGTTGGGGATTCTACTGTAGGTGAACTCATCATCGATGAAAACTTAAATATTATTATTGTTATTGTTTAGATATATCGTGTTCTTCCTCTACCCTTTCGGTTTGTCTTTTAAAGGCTGGCGAGCAATATTTCATCATCTGCCCTTTTTATTTTATTTTTCCAATTAGCTTCCTCTCACATGGTGGTAGCTAGAGTGCACAATAATGCTATTTCTTGTTAAGCTTTATGTTAGTCCATGAACATTATTCACTTCTCACTAAACATCAGTTGTTTTCTTGTAGATATACATTTTGCAGTTTTTGCAGTTTTCGCCCGAAACAAGAGAGATGTTCTGGTAGGAAATAAGTTACGGTATAAAGTGCGAAACGCTAGTCTTTATAAATCACACGTCAATGTTTACATTATGAAAGGTAATGTTCATAATTTGGTGGTGATAATTTTGAACTTTTTATGTGAGTCACAAAGTGATATTTTTTGTAATTTTTATGAACTTTGTTTTTTTTTTTGAAAAATGACCTAAACAAATATAATGGGTCGGCGGATTGGGAACAATCACAATTCCGAATCAAAATTAAAGTTCCAAATATATCCAATAACTTCTTCAATTGTGATATCTCTTAATCTAATGATGTGCATTCAAGATTGTGCTAAATGGTTTTCTTTTTTATATGATCTCTTACTAAATTTACGGAGAGCTGGTTTGAACCGAGTAATTTTATATATGAGCCACAATTTGTAAACAGCGTGTTTGTTTTCCTTCTTGAATTAAGAAAACGCTTTTATATAGCGTTTAGAAATTCGATTCAATAATTAAAAATACCGGTGTATTAATCACTTCCCTAAATTTAATATTGTTATCGAATTATGCAAAACTTTACAGAAAAAGATATTTGTATTATTTTTAGTTCTTGAATGTTGAGATAATTTTCTATTTAGAAATTGTGATTTTTCCTGTACATAACATATATCATGAAATATCTATATTATTTGGATTTTAATTTCTTACCGCTCTAGATAAAAAGCTGAAAATATAAATTTTAGGAAACAGAATTTCTAAAGAATACTGAGTTCATTGAGATGTTACAAAACTCGGTTTAGATTAGGTGGAGTTTTTCAAATAACTCTATGAATAGAGAACTAAAATTCTATAGTATAAATGGTTTTCGTAGCTATTTTCTTGTTTTGTGTTTGTTTTACTAATTGATATTTTGACTTTTCAAGGTCTTTTATGAAATATTTTCTTTTTTTTGAAAAGGCAAAGCACAGAGCGTTATATATTTCAATTTCTCGTACGCTGCTTTAAAGAGATTATGTTATTTGTAACTTTTACTCTCAAGAGTCTAGGGGTAAATAGATTTTTTTTTTTGAAAAGGCAAAGCACGGAACGTCATATATTTCAATTTCTCGTACCCTGCTTTAAAGATATTATGTTATTTGTAACTTTTACTCTCAAGAGTCTCAGGGGTAAATAGATCTTCACATGCTTGACATAGATATTAGTTTCCAAGGATCCATCACAACAAGTTTTACACACTTACATAACATCGTGAAAAAGTGTACTTTCGGGAAAAATGAAAAATAAATATTAAAGCATGAAACAAACGTGGAGAAAGTGAATTTATTAATTTTGGTTAGTTTCCTGTTGTTGCATTTGCACTAGATTAAGTAATTATCACCGACCGTGAAAATAAAATGTCGGTAAAATTCAAAATGAAAAGAGTTCGGATCAGGTGCGACTGACTTAACGTATGAATTTACGAATACAACCATTTGCTGTTAAATTTTGATAAACGAGAGGTTTAAGCAAAAGTAAGAAGCGGAAGAAGATTAGAGAAGACTCTCTTTGAGAGTTTGCTTGAAAGCTTCCATTGATGAAAAGTTGTTAAGCTTGGTTACAGAAGCTTCGTGTTGAACACGTCAAGCTGTCAAAACAGAAATCTCACTTACTCTCTTAATGAATAACACTTAGGACTAAGCCTTATATAGTAATACAGAAAATGAAGAAGTAAAATGAGACTTTGCTCCTCAACACCCAATTGAAACCTGGGGAAACAGATTCAACTTGGACATAGCAAGCTTATGCTGAACACCAGATAAAGGCTTTGTGAGGACATCTGCTAGTTTATTGGAGGAAGGAGTAAAATGTAAGGAAATTAATCCATCATTCAGCTTCTCACGAACGAAGTGACAATCCAACTCCACATGCTTTGTGCGCTCATGATAAAATGGGTTCCGGGAAATGTATATAGCAGCTTGGTTGTCACATTGTCACAGAACAGAGGGATTGGAGTGATGCCAGGGACTTGTAACTCGTGAAGGAGTCTAGAAAGCCAAGTGAGTTCAGCAATAACACGCCTCATGGATTTGTATTATGTTTCAGCTGAGGAAAGTGACATTGTATTCTGTTTCTTTGACTTCCAACATAAAGGACTTGAGCCAAGAACAATGTAGAAACCACTGATAGACCTACGAGTAGTAGGGCAAGCTCCCCAGTCTGAGTCACAATAAGCATTGAGAGTAAAAGCTGGATCCTTGGAGCAAACAAGACCAAGAGCTGGTGTGCCTTTGAGATACCTCAGGGTATGTAAAAGTGCATTGTAATGAGGGACTCTTGGTGTTTTCATGAATTGGCTCAGGAATTGAACAGAGAAGGCTAAGTTAGGTCTAGTATTGGTAAGGAAATTCAACTTTCCTACCAGGCGTCTATAGAGCAAGGGATCATGGAAGAGTTCACCTTGATCAGGAAGAAGTTTGACATTGACCTCAAGGGGGCTTGGAGCAGGTTTGTCACAAGGAAGCTCAACTTCTTTCAACAAGTCTAAAACAAACTTCCTTTAAGTAATGATGATAGCAGATGGTTCATCAAGGATCTCCATTCCCAAGAAGTAATTCAGGTGGCCTAGATCCTTGATCTTGAAGGTGGCATGAAGATACTCTTTTAAAGCACTGATCTATGTAGCATCATTTCCAGTCAACAAGATGTCATCAACATATACAGCTACCACAGTGAATGAATTACCATTGTGCTTTATAAACAATGAATAATCATTCTTGGAATATTGAAAGCCTCTTCTTTGAAGAGTTGTACTGAGTTTGGAGTACCATTGCCTTGATGCCTGTTTGAGACCATACAAACTTTTCTTAAGTTTGCAAACAGGAATTCCATCAACAGACAGAGATGATGGAGTATACCCCTGAGGTAATTTCATGTAGACATCTTCATACAGATCCCCATGTAAAAAGGCATTGTTTACATCTAATTGAAACATAGGCCATTGCTTCTTTGCTGCAACACTGGTGAGACACCTTATTGCTGTCATTTTGACAACCGGAGAAAAAGTCTCATTATAGTCTATTCCTGCCTTTTGAGTGTTGCCCTTTATGACTAACCTTGCTTTGAATCTCTCCACACTGCCATCTGCTCTATGTTTGATCTTGTAGACCCATTTGTTAGCAATGGGTTTCTTTCCTGCTGGCAAAGAAACAACCTCCCATGTATCATTTGCTTCTAGAGCAGCAAACTCCGCTTCCATGGCCTCCTTCCAGGCAGGAGTTAAGATGGCTTCACCATAAGAAAATGGTTCATGAGACATATCAACAGAATGAATGAGAGGCTTATTTGTACTAGTGAGACTGTTGAAACAAACAACTGTAGAAGGCTCAATATTATCAATGAGAGAGCAGCCATGAGATATGACATTTGCTGAATGAAAATGATTATCTTGTAGATAAGATGGAGGATTACTAACTCTGCTGGATCTCCTTGGTAAAGAAGAAGCATCTGTTGTTGATAATGGTTGCAAAGAGTCAACAAGAGGAGCACTGGTGCTATGATCAGGGTCTTGTGAAGGTGGAGGAACTGAAGGATGAGCATCAATAATATCATCATCAACTGCAGAGATAAGAAGAGCATCCAGAGAAATATCTTTTGGGACTTGAGTATCAAAAGGTATGATGTGCTCATAAAATATAAGATCTCTGGATATGGAGAATCTTTTTGCCTCGAGCTCATACACCTTGTATCCTTTCTTCCCACTAGGATACCCTATAAAAACACAAGGAACACTTCTAGCCTTGAGTTTGTCTTTGGCTGGCCCAACAACTGTCATGTAGAATAAGCAACGAAAGACTCTGAGAGTGCCATAATTTGGTGCAGTACCAAACAAACACTCATAAGGTGTTTTGTCTTGTAAAAGAGGAGTAGGAAACCTGTTTATGAGATAGGTTGTTGTGAGAAGACAATCTCCCCAAAACCAAGTTGGCAGTTTAGAATGAAATAATAAGGCCCTGCAGGTTTCCAATAAGTGTATATGCTTCCTTTCCACTATACCATTCTGCTGTGGAGAGTGAGAACAAGATGCCTGATGCAATATTCCCTTAGAAGATAAGAACTGCTTTCCAGAAATCCTAGATCTCAACTCAAAAGCATTATATGTCCTTATGATCTTGATGCTCTTGTTATATTGTCTTTCTACTAAGGAAATAAAAGCTTTGATCAAATCAAAAGCACAAGATTTAGTTTCATTAAGTGTGTCCAAGTGGCACGACTGTAATCATCTACTATAGTGAGAAAATATTTGTGTCCTCCATGAGTGTTTACACGGTAAGGTCCCCATACATCAATGTGAATAAGCTCAAAAACTTGAGCACTGTGCCTAGAAGAAGATGAAAAAGGCAATCTATGTTGTCTAGCTTTGTGACAAACCCCACAAGCATCATGCTTATCAACATTTTTATTCTTTAGAAAGGAAAACAGTTTTAACAACTTGTAGCTAGGAAGGTGTGCTAATCTGTGATGCCAAAGAAGATAATCATCAGTCTGAACATTGTTGCAACATGTTGTGGAACCTGAATCTGTGCTACTCTTATCTTTGGTCATCAAATAAATCCCTCCATGAGCTTTACCAATCACCACTGGCCTCTTCATTGAAGGGGCCTGCATGATACATTTATTACGAGTAAAGAAAACTCCACAAGCAAGCTGAGAACACAACTTTTGTATTGACAATAGATTGTACTTAAAGCAATCTACCAGTAGCACATTCTATAAAGAAAATCCTTGCTTAGTCTGTACAGTACCACATAGATGCACATAAACTTTCTGACCATTTGGAAGAGAAACAAGACAAGGGTATTTGAGCATTCTTATGTCAGTAAGCAAAGATCTATCATGTGTCATATGCTCACTGGCACCTGAGCCTATAATCCACTCACTATTGGACATAAAAACAGGCTTCTTAGAAGAATTAATACAATGAGTGAGGATAGATGTTATACCGGGAAAATTGGCTGAAGTATTAACACTTGGTTCAGGAACTCTCAGACTACCAATCAAGGACATCAGTTGTGCATACTGATCTTGAGATATTGAGGAGCTCCCTGAGACAGAAGAGGATGAGGCACTCTGATCTTGTTGTTCTACTTCTGCATTATTAGCTTGCCTCCGCCCTTTGTTGTTCTTGAAATTAGGTGAAAAACCTATGATCCTGAAGCACTTCTCCTTTGTGTGACCTTGTTTCTTGCAATGATCACAAATGATGGTAGACGGTGAGGAAGCATATTTCATGTATGCACCTCTTCCACCTTCATCTTTTCCTTTGTATGCATTAGCATTTAGACAAGAGTTGTTGAGAAATTGAGTATGAGATTGGATCTCTCTCCGCTTCTCATCCTGGATCAACATAGAATAGGCTTGACTAACATTAGGTAGGGGAACCATCATCAAGATGTTACCTCTTACAGAAACATAGGCATCGTTCAACCCCATGAGAAACTGCATCAATCTTTGATCCTGTTCATTCTTAAGAGAAATATGTCTTGCACCACAATTGCACACAACAAGATTCTGTAAATTGCTCAACTCATCCCACAACCTTTTCAATTTAGTGTAATAACCAGAAATTGTATCAGTACCTTGACTTGCAGAGGAAAGTTCCTTTTGAATCTGAAACAGCCTTACACCACTCGGCTGACCAAAACACTCTTGCAATTCAGACCAAATTTCTTGAGCAGTAGAGTAATAAAGAACACTCTCAGCAATGTCCTTCTGTAAAGCATTCAGTATCCAAGAAACGACCATGTCATTATTCCTATCCCATGCTCGTTGCTTCTGCAAATCATCTATAGAACGCTCCACTGAGCCATCCAGGAAGCCAACTTTGTTCTTCGCAGAAATTGCGATGAAAATCGCCCTTTTCCACACACAAAAACCAGAAACGCCATCAAAGATTGCTGACACCATAATAGCACCTGGATTGTCTGAATTTGAGGCATAGAGAGGATCAGAATTGTCGGATTGAGCAAAACGCTGACCATTGGCATTAGATCGATCACCTTCCATGATCCGATCAAGAAAATGCGCAAAAACCTAGACGAAGAAGAGAAAATCGTCGTCGGTGGAACAATCAGAGTAGTGGCTCTGTTACCATGTTAACTTTTGATAAACGAGAGGTTTAAGCAAAAGTAAGAAGCCGAAGAAGATAAGAGAAGACTCTCTTTGAGAGTTTGCTTGAAAGCTTCCATTGATGAAAAGCTGTTAAGCTTGGTTACAGAAGCTTCGTGTTAAACACGTCAAGCTGTCAAAACAGAAATCTCACTTACTCACTTAATGAATTACACTTAGGACTAAGCCTTATATAGTAATACAAAAAATGAAGAAGTAAAATGAGACTTTGCTCCACATTTCTCACTAATTACATGTGCGTGTGCATGTACTTTTTACATATTATCAAAGACATGCACAAACCTGCGTGTGCATGTATTTACATCTAAATATACATGTCAATTACATTAATTGTGCATGTGAATTTTTTCATTCGTACATTCTTACGTTATTAATGCATTCGTATATGAATCTTTTTCAAATGAAAATTATAAGAAAACCCAAAGAATATTGCCAAATGTTGCGAAGTTAGCCGAAAATTGTAAGAAGAATATAAGTTTACAGCCATTACAGTAGTATATTTTACTAAGTATGTTGTAATAATATACTTTCAAAGATAACTCCAAAAGGGTATACGATAATTTGGGATCATAAAATTAACAAGATAGTGAGTGCTCCCTCCGTCCCAAAATGTGAGTCTTGTTTTCCTTTTCGGGCGTCTCGAAATGTTAGTCTTATTTCCATTTTTGTTCATAAACTTCTTCCAATTATACCCTTACTTATATTATTTTAATATTTTACCTTCATCATTTCCAATGCACTTATGTACTTTTCATTTGTAAACTCTTCTTCCATTGATTAATGAATTATTTTAATATTTTACATTCATCATTTTCAATGCACTTATGTATTTTTCATCATTTGCCTTAATCCAAGAGATTTTTGTACAATGAAACTAACATTTTGGGACGGAGGGAGTATATATTAGTTGAATTCACATGGGTGCGTAATGCAAATACAACACGGGTCGGCATTCAACAACAACGCACACCATGCCACCCTCTTATGCATAATCGTATCCAATTTATCTAATGATTCAATGACAAAATAATTAGGCCTAATCCATCTCAATTTCTGATGCTGTTGCTCAATAAGGAGCACAAGAATCTTAATTAGCACGTATTTTATTCTAACCTAGCTACTTCTTCTTAACGCAGGGAACATAATATCTCTATTCTTAATCTTTATGGCACGTTAGAAATGGGTAAATTATAGGTCCTAAGTTATTCTTAGATGTGTACATACACTTTATACTTATGTGTTTATACATTCCCTACACACATTTTCGTATTTTTGAGATTCTTTTTATCCTCTTCACCCATCATCAAATAATATTCTAAACATTATTCACATTCTTTACTTTTTCTTTTGTTTGTATCAAAAGAGAGGCGACGCTTTCAGAATGACTCTCATTTGAGCAAAACCAAGGAGAAAAGAAAACGTTAATATTCACTTCTTTAAAACTGTAGTACGTGGAGCTAGCTAGACGGTCCTATCTCTGTGGGAGAAGCTTTGGCATTGGAAGACCGGGTTGGAGAGGGAGACATTGTGATCCAAAATCTTCTTCAAGAGATGAACAACAGGTTGTGAGTCGGCTTCCAGGATGACGTGATGGTGGCCAAGGGACCAGGAGCTCGAGACCTTGGAGAATACCCCAAAGTCCGACCTTTGACACCCTTTGACACAACCCAACTCCTAAGCAAGGTTGAAGTTAGTATTTGCAGAGACAAATAACTTAGACTTGTGATTGCTTATATTCTGACCCGAGGTTTTACAGAAGATATCTAGGCATGACTTGATGGCTCGTCAATGACCTCCTAGACCTAGTTTAGTCTAGATGGAGAGGGAGACATTGTGATCCAAGCTAGCTAGACCGTCCCTTTTTGTTTGTCCACAAGTACGATTTTCGCACGAATTAAGGAATTGTAAGAATATAATGATTATAAGGGAGAGAAAAGTATAAAGTGAATGATTAGAGGAGAGAGATAGAGAGAAAGAGTAGATAAGATTGGAATTTGGGAGAGAAAAAAAGTGAAAAGATGGTAATTATAAGTTGATAGTAGGGATAAAATAGGTAGAATAAAGTGACATAAATAAAATAGTGGACAAACAAAATAGAACACCCAAAAAAAAAAAAGGACAAACAAATAGGGAGAGAGAGATAAGATTTTACCCAGTGCAGATTGTTCCACTTTGTGTAGGGACCCCAATAAAAGAGGAAGCCAACTGGCACTTTAGATTCATTTTCATTTAAAGTTAAAAGAAGTTTCACACTACACAGAGATAAAAGAGTAAGGACAAACATTAGCCTAGGATTTATAGGCTGATTCATTTGCTCTTTCCTACTTATATAACCACCACAGCAGTGGGCAAGAAACAACCAACAAACTGACAAAGAGAAGGAAAAAAAAAGATTAGCAGACCAACAACAACAACAAAAATTCAGAGATGGATATCTCACCTTCAGAGTGGAGCAGTGGTTGTGAATCTGGGTGGACAGTTTACTTAGATGATTCTTATCCATCTCCAAGCAAATACCAAGCAAGTGTTCTTGATGATCATCATCATCAACATCAAAGTTACAGATCAAATACTGAATATGAAGAGGATTTGTCAATGGTGTCAGATGCTTCTTCTGGCCCTCCTCATTTTCATTATGGAGTTACAGTGGAAGAAGAAGTCGAATTCTATCGAGGAGCGCGGATTTCCCATCCTTCTTCATCTTCTTCATCTGAGAAATCCAAGAAGAAAAAGAAGGCTAAAGAACCAAGAAACAAAACTTTTCTTGATGACACAGCTAGCTCCCCTGCTTTCAGTTACACTAATGTAAATGTAAGTTCATTTTTAATGATATGTTTACAGTTGTATAATTCTTCTTCAATGTTCTAATTTTGTGTGTGTTTCATCAATAGAGGTGTACGGATCCCTCCAGCAATCAACAGTTCTTTGGCTACTCTCAGGAGAATGGATTCATGGTAAATTTAATATACACACTTGCAGTAAAAAAAAAGTCTGATTTTGTTATTAATTCAATTCAATATACTGAAACTCTTCTAAACAGGGTAATTCTGCATATGTTGACCAATTTGGATATTGGCAGTCTTCTCATCCTAAACAGCAAGACTCTACTGAATCAAGTAATTAACTAATTAAATTATGTAACAAAACTCTTTGATTAGTTTGTCATGCAATTATCTTATATTCAAGTGGATCATTCGACAGGCCGATCTCGAGCAAGAAGAAGAGGATGAAGTCAATTGAAATCTCCATATTCTAAAGAAGAAGAGGATGGAGAAAACATTAAAACATTATTTGATTGTTCAATCAGTAGGGGAAAAAAGAATCCAAAAAGAGGATTATGATCCTACATGATTTCTGTATGTCTTGTTCTTAGCTTGCTTTTTTTTCATAATTTTTTTTTTGCCTGTAATTGATCTTTTAGTCATATACTCATATCTCTTTTTTTACTCTTTGTCTTCTCCTTCATTTGCTATTGTCAATGCACTGGGAAACAACCTGAGCACCATCCACATACATTTGTATCTGGAATTACTTTTTTATCCTTTTATGTTCCATTTATAGGAATCAGAATAACACTTGTAAGACTCCGTTCCCCGTTCCCCGTTCTCCGTAATAACTTATATACGTAAGTTTATAATTCGTCGAAAAATAACCTAGCTTCGGAAAACCATCTTTAATTCATATAAGCTTAAATTTACTTGAAATCTCTCATTTATCATAATAAGAATGGCTTATAACACATGACAAATCACTGAATGAGTTAGTAAATACATAACTTGATCCAGAGTGAGTGAGTAACCCAAAATTAGCTAACAAAATTGCACATTGATGAGATGAAGAACCCACAGCAATAAAGAAGAAAAGGTGGTCCAGTCAAGAACAGACTAGTCTGAATTAGTCCTTGATGGGTTGGGAAGATGAATTTAGAATGAGGTGTGTTTGGCAATTGAAATTGAATGGGGGGCCATGAACAACTCACAAATTACCAAATCTGACCCACTTCTTTCTGCAAATTTGGATTTTGCCAGCAAAGCTAATTAGATGATGCTATATAGGACAAGCTACCAAAAAACATGGGTAATGGGTTACAACTTACAAGTTAGAACCATCTTCTTCTGCATCTTATCCTAATTAACAGTCTACTAGCTAGCTAGTCTTTGTTTTATGATGCAGATGCTTCACAAAGTTCGCAATTTCATATCTCAATTCATTTCTTCCCCACCAGCTACTGAATTTTTGTACAATTATTCAAAGTTTGTACATTTATAATGGTATGATTCTTCCAAAATCCTTTATTTTGGTGGGTCTTTGCATTTATAATTAGGTTTTTTTTACCGGAAATCACCCGTATGATATCCTATATTGCTATAAACCACATCTTTAATTCAATATTACCGAAAACCACCCGAATAAATCATTCCCTCGCTCAACAGCCACTACATGCCTAACTCCGTTCAAATTGTCAACTTAAGTGTACACGTGTCAAATTTTACTATTTTGTTATATAAAAATAATTGTAATATTCATACAATTCCAAATATACCCTTAATGCATTTTCAAATTTTCCATTTAGTGCCATTGCCATTTATGAGATTTAATTCTAGATCTGAAATCCCATTTACTCTTCTTCCTCTTCCCTAACTTGTATGGAATTTCTCGTTAGATGCAAAGACGTTTTTGAAGGAGCCGACCATGAACTGCTGCTTGTTTCTCCTTCTTCTTCTCCGAGAGGTACTCTTCAAATCTCTTCCAATGGTGAAATAGGTTGGCCAACTGTCACTGTAATCGTATTCCATGAGGTTCAGTGATGAGCCAGTTTTGGCGATGGAAGAGTGCCACTGTTAACACCGGAGGATTTTCGTTCCACAAGTCTGGCGACGCAACATATGGTGGTCGAACCGGCGGTGATGGAGGCGCAAATAAAGAAATCGAAATTGCAACCGAGCTAGTTGCCGGATCCGAATCGGCGACGGCCTGTTCAGAGATGGGGATGAAGTGGAAGCCGAATCAAAGAGAGGTTTGAAGCTTTTGTATTCAATTAGATCCAGATCAAGGATTTGGGGAAGAAGAACTCGTATGCTGTTTTCTTTTATTTTTTCTTTTATAATTTTAAAAGTTCTAAAAATTAATTAAAGATGGAGGAGATTAACCAAATCTGGAAAGAAGCAAGGATTGGTGGGTCCCACTTTTTTATTTATTTCTTTTTCTTTTTATTTTAATTAAATAAAAAATAATAAAAATTGCCAATTGTATAAAATCTTAATGGAGTTAGACAGAAAATGAGGAAGAGTGGTTTTTGAGTGACGAAGTGTCTTATAGGGGTGGTTTCCGATAATATTGAAATATACGGGTGGTTTTTAGCAATATAAAACATCATATGAGTGATTTTCGGTAAAAAACTCTTATACTCCATCCGTCCCTCTTTTTGCTTCCTCTTCCAAAAACGCACAAAAATTAAGAAGATGGGAGAGGAGAGGAGAGAGGAGAGAGGAGAAGAAAAGTAGGAGAGAGTGTGTATTGGGATGCGAAAAATAAGGAGAGAGAAAAATTAAAGGGTTAAGATGTGGGTATAGTAATGATGAGAGAGATAAAAGTGAAAAGGTAATTTGAATTGTTGTGGGTTTTGTAATAATTAAAAAGTTTTTATGAGGATAATGTGGTAAATATTTATGATTAAAAATAGAAAGTTTTGATAAGAATAAGAAAATAAGAGCCCAACGAAGAAAATGACTAGATTTTAAGATATGGACAACAACTCATGTCATTCTAACTGCAACTTCTTCTGCACTGTTTAGTTTCGTGTCTTCTTCTAACTTCTAATCAAAGTGGGTGTCAATTCTGATTCATAACGTTCTTTTCATTTCTTCAACGATACATTTATCGAGATATGTTTTGTATCCTTAATATCTCTCGTTGTATGTTAATATAAATAATTAAAATTTGATATTATTAAAGTACGCATTAATACGAATCAAACAAGATCCCACATGACTATATATTTTCTTATATACTCCCTCCGTCCCCAAATGTTCTTCTCATTGTAATTTTTGACACTATTCACATTACAAGAGAATTTTCGATATATCGTCCAATATATAAGAAAAAACATAGTAATATGAGATCTTATTTGATTCGTCTCGGCGAGAACTTTAACAATATCAAAATTTTATAATTTTTATTAACGTATATTTGGAGATATTAACGTTACAAAACGTGTCTCGGCAAATGTGTAAGAAGAGAATAAGAAGAACATTAAGGGACAAAGGGAGTATCAAGATAAAACGAGAAGATTCTCTTCAACCGTGAATAGTGTGCACTATTCGAAATGAGAAGAACAATATGGGACGGAGGGAGTATGAGATACTCCCTCTGTCCCCGTATATAATTCTTGTTTCATTTTTGACACTATTCACCTTTTAATACATTTTGTCGTATAACTTTTAATATGTAAGAACAAACATAGTTATATGGGATCTTGTTTGATTCGTCTTGATGAGTACTTTAACATATCAAAATTTTAGAATATTTTATTAACATATAGTTAGAGATATTAACGATACAAAACGTGTCTCGGCAAATGTAAAAAGTGAAAGAGGAATTATATTATGGGACGGAGGAAGTATAAATTAATTGGTTCTTCTAAGGCTAAACTCAAATGTGGGGTTACACTTTTTAAATACAGTAGATAGAGTAATAAAAATGTTGTAGTAAGAAGATTCAAGTACAATGATGATGCAAAAAGATGATACTAATTATTGTGTTTGTTTAAGAGAAATTGCATCCGGTACCCTCTTTCACTATCTCATTTGTACAGATATCCATTTTATTTTGCATTTGCATAAATACCCCTTTTTATTAATTTTCAATGCTCTTTGCAAAAGTACAATAGGAAAATAAAGATAAATTAAATGCATAATTTATCTTTAATTTTGGACGGAAGTAATGAGGTGGACAAATTTTGTTTTTGAACTCAAAATCTGCAACCCAAAATTTGACGACAACCCAAAATCTGCAACCTAAAACCCAAATCTTCATCTCCCTCAAGCTCTCTTTCCGGCGAAGATTAGAGAGTGCGGCCGTCGTCGAGCTGCTTTCCGACGAAGATCAGGGGATGCGGCTGTTATTTCTCCTCGAGCTCTAGAGTATCCGACGAAGATTAGGCAGAGGAATATCATCCGATACCCGACGAAGATTAGGTATGTAGCTTCTCCTCTATGTATTCGGTTTCTTTATCTATGCTCTTTCCACTCTAAATTTCTCCCCTAGGTGTAAACCCTAGATTTTAGATTTGGGGTTTGACCTTTGCCTCCCTAAAATTAACGGAAGTGTTTGTCTAGGGCTTGATTTATTTTTGTAGTCAGTTTGAGTATTTGTCTAGGGCTTGATTTTGATTTGTTGTTCTTGAAGTGTATATTTCTTACTCTTGAGTCTTCTTAACGATGTACCAAAATATTTGTAAGCTACTTCTTGAAATTTTGTTACTGAGCTCGTGACTGGTCTCTTTTTCCTGAGGCAGTGAATGATTTATTGTTATGCATGTATCCTACAGAACTTTATTAACATACATTTGAAAGTCACTAGCATGTATCCTATTTTCATTGTCTTCCAATCTGTATTTGTTGCTTAGTTCATGAAAGGTATCTTCATATCATCATAGATATAGATTTTGTGAGTCACCAATGCTATTCATCTAGAATTTAGTTTAGTTAAGAAGGTGGATCATATAGTTATTGTAATTCAGTTTTACTGTAATTCAGGTTTTCGGTATGGAGTAACTTCCACCTCTTTGTCATATAAATTGTCTTGCCTTTTGCAGCAACTTATTCCTTAATGGCTAAAAAAAAGTGTAATTTGGTCAAAGGTGGGGATCGACATGGACCGTCCTCGTTAGAGGATGGTAGCTCACAGGTATATTACTACAAATATGTTAAATTTTCTTTATATCTAGTTTTATATAGTAGTTAGTTGAATATTACGGCTGACGATGACACTTACTGTTTTACATCACATATTAAAATTTCTACTTTCACAAAAGTTTTCAGGAAGAGTGAATCAACATAGCAGGAAAGATATGCTTAAAACCATTGAGAACAACCTCTCAATTGTGGATTGGCAAAGGGTATTGGATGGTCCCTTTGGAGCCGTAGTGAAGATGGTTCATTTGCAAACCTTTTCATCTCAGATTGTGCACTACATGTTGTTTCGTCAAATAAAAACTCGAAAGAAATGGGAGACGTGGTATGACCTTCAAGGACATTTGATGAGATTTTCAATGAAAGAGTTTGCTCTTTTTACGGGGTTGAACTGTGGGAAGCTTATGGATCACGACTTGAAGAACGACAAAAATGTTGTGAAGGAGCTCTTTGATGTACAAAACCTGAGCTTAGGTCAGTTAGAGATGCGGTTTGTGGGTGCAAGGGGTGACAATAAGCTGAAGTATAAGATGGCATTATTATTGATATTAGAAGGTGTGATTTGGGTCTTGAAAAAAATGTTCACATAAAAACATCTCATGTGAAAATCTTGCACAATATTGATCGATTCATGAAATTCCCTTGGGGTACAGTTTCCTACATGGAAACTCATGAAGGATTGGATTCAACATTAGAGAATAAATTTGCCAAGAGCAACAATGACGGAAGTGGGAGGAATGGTTACAAACTCAAAGGGTTCCCAATGGCTTTTCAGGTAATGTTTTCCTATAATAAGTTAATTATTATTGATATTAGAATTGTGCTAACATTTATAAAGTTGTTTTCAGTTACGGCTGTATGAAGCTATACCACCAGTTGCTGTAGATTTTGCACACAAAGTGAATGACGACTCTTACCCACGTGGTCTAAGGTGGTCATCTGAAGCAACTCCTTCTGCAGAGGTAGTAGATGATTGGTTTGATAAGAGCACATCTAATTCAAGTTTCAAGACAAATGTAGTGTTAATAGAGGATCAAAGTGAAATGAAGCTCTTAGAAGGATTCACATCTCTTAAGGAAGGGAAAGATGATTACTTTGACAAAGTAATTGAGAAATTTGAGCATGGTAAAAAGAAATCCTCCATTGGTAAAAGAAAAGTAAAGATTGTGGATAACGTGGATGCAAGACAAGTGATGTGTGCAATCAATGAGATGGTTGAGCGAATTGATAGTTTGGAAAACAAAGTCCAATATGGATTCAGAGCTATATATAAGGCCTTGGGAATAAAGGAAGAAGAGGAAGAAGAGGCTAGTAAAGAGAAGGAAGAAGAGGCCAATAAAGAGGAGGTAGAAGAGGCTAGTATAATGAATGATGACATAGAAATGAGGATTTGTTCAACAACTGGGAATAGTGTTGGTCCATCAACTGACCATTCCACATAGCCAAAAGAGGCCAGTGTATGGACCAACTACATTGATGTTAAGCACATCACAAAAAGGAACACCAAAGTATTAAGGAGCATTACAGTACTATCTTCATGTATCCAAAACAAATCAAAAGTGCTCCTTTAGGCCGTTAGGGAACCTATTCACGAAGGATTAGGGCAATTTCTTTGGTTATGGCCAAGTGTGCGACAACTTCCACATCGTCTCTTCGGACCCCTATATTCTCCACGAGATGGAATTCTTTTCTTCTTAGGTCTTCCAGATTTCCTCCTAACATTTGGGGGCAAGCATGTTTTGTTCATCAACACTTTAGGAACTTCCCAAAGCTCAAAGGAAGGGACTGAATACAATGTTTCTTTTTATACTTCCTTCCACTTTCCAGCTGTAAAGAAAGGGTGAACTAGCTGCTTAGGGTCGACACCACAAGTCTTAGCAGCAGCTATGGCATGAGGGCAAGGTATCTGGTCAATTTGAAAAGCATTGCAATATCATGTGCGAGCCAGAAGATTTACCAAGAATGTTGTCCCATTGCTATGCACTTGAAACTCATATTGATTCATCCTTGAGACAACCATGGTTAATGACCTTTCATAATTCACATCCACCTCACTGCACAATGTAGGAGTTAACAATTCTAAACAAGATTCTCCTTTTTGCCTCCGTTCACAAAACCACTTCATCATTATATTCACTATACCATCAATCAGACCAATCAGCGGCAGTCCACGAGGCACCAGTAATCTACTATTAATAGATTCTGCATTGTTGGACGTCATTATATTGAACCTGTTTGCAGACATATACGACCTTGCCCCATGTGTGAAATCCTGCTTCCCTTAGGTAGGCACCCACTTCTGGAGATTCAGTGTAAAGTTGTGTGAAGTGACGGTTGAACTCATATTTGGTGTATGCTTGGTTTGCCTTTTGGTACAGACCCCACAAGTCATTCATTTTATATCTGACCTTCAAGTTTCGATATAGGTGAAGTGTGCAACAGCCATGCTTAGCCAAGATGTAGTTGTCTCTCAAACCTTTGAAGATGCTTCCATGACGGTCAGATACAACGATTAGGTCGTTCTCATCTGCTACTATTGATCGCAAGTGATGAAAAAAATATGACCATGACTTGTCATTCTCGTTGTCAACTATAGCGAATGCTATTGGATATATCTGTTTGTTTCCGTCTTGTGCCACTGCTACTAGAAGATGACCCTTGTATTTTGCTCCCAAATGGGTACCATCCACTGTTATCACCTGCAATAGCAACCCAAATTTACAAAGTGACAATATATAAGTGAAGTAACAACATACATATTAACAATGACAAAAATATATTTACCAGTGACAAAACATTAAAGCATTGTGACAACATATTTGTTTACCTTTCTTAAAGAAGGCATTGCTCTGCTCCAAGCTCCTAAACTAAAAAAACAGTACTTGAATTGTTGCTTGGAATCTAATTCAATATGTGTGATTGTTCCTGCATTCATCCTTTCATGCATGTACATATAACCATGTAGCAACGTGTAGTTTTGCTCTGCTGTTCCTCTCATCTTATCTATGGTTGTTAAACGTCCTCGATTTGCCTTGTGGTAACTAACATCCACTCCCAATTTCTTTATTGAGTCTTGAATTTCTGCAGGAGTGGGTCCATTACTTGTTCCAGCTATATTAAAACTATAAGAAATAAAGGTTAGCAAATGTTGAATATCAAACAAAAAATCTAATCTAACTAACATCCACTCCCAATTTTGTATTCATACCTTGACATTATGTGGTCAGCTATTACACTTGAACTTGCATGTATATGGTGGTTATGCTTCAGCTTCATTCCACAAGTATGTTGACCACAATACTTTCTTACTTTAAACAATCCTGTTTTGCCAAAAGTTGATCCACGACAGAAAAATGTGCAACTACTATCGATGCACCTCACTACATATAAGCTCTTATCTGACTTTTGAACATGCATTTGGAAGCGCTTCTGTATTGCCATCAAAGATAAACGGTCTTTCAAATCCTTCTTAGAATCAAAATAATCATGAACTTTTATTTCAACCATAGTGGGGTCGACCACTTTGCCACCCATCTCCTCTTCCAAATCATCCATTTTGCTTTGAGTAGATTTTCTCCGATGATACTTGGATCCCTTTTCTGGAAGAACTCCCTCATAAATCTCAACAGATAAGTCGTCCTCTACTTCATTAATGCCACTGGACAATGACCCAACATGTTCATTGAAATCACCCTTACCATCTTCTTCTAAATCATCAAAACCATCAAAACCATCTTCCCCTGAATCATCCCCATCATCTTCCTCTGAATCGTTCTCAACATCTTCCTCGAAATCACCCCCAACATCAACATCTTCCTCGAAATCACCCCCAAAATCTTCCTCGAAATCACCCCAGCATCACTAAATGCATGTCCTCTTTTGCATCCTATGGAATACCTTATTTCTTCTTCTCCACCTCTTTGCAACTCAACAATATTCCTCTCCTCTCTTTCATCTACCTCAGACTCACTGACCAAGTTAATTATTTTCACTTCTTCATTCTTGTCACCTACTAGGTGAATACCTGGCTTGGTTTCGTACGTGTCACAATAAAATAAATTCGTGACACCTTCAATGGATCTTATGTCACCTACCATAATGGTATTGTCATCTTGCTTAGCATTTCTACCGCCCTTCACAATCTCTGGCTCTACTACCTCTTGACTTTGTGTTAAAGGCGGCGGAGATAGAGACAACACAATGTCTTCATCTCCCGAATTTGGCCTCACATTTACTTCTTTGGCATTTGCAAATTCTCCTTCCTCTGTTAAACTCACATATAACTCTATAGGCCAAATTGCATTCTTTGATTGCAAGTTCACAAACTTAAAAGCCTCAAAGTCGTCATCATCCTTTATCTCAAAAGGTGTTAAATGAGGTTTAGAGGGTGAAACATATTTCAACTCCATTTTGAACCTTCCTTCACACAAATCTATCTTCTTAGCCAACTTCTGCCTCGGAAACAAATAATTCATAGATTCAGGCACAATAAGAGCATTTGTTGTAGTTTTATTGCCTTTGAAAACCCACTTATTTTCATTATGGGACCACTCACCATCTGTTATAAAAGTAAGGTAGTAAGACCTCTTACCTGATATACAAACAAAATGGAAACACTATTAATATTTCACAGAGACGACATTTTGTTTAAGGAAGCTGACAAAAATATTACGAAGTCATACACTATTATCCAAACAACCGACACTATTATCAAAGATTGGGGTTTTATATAGAAAGAAATTCAAGATAAAAGATTAACTAACCCATTTAGCTTCTTGTGGTCCACCAATGGAAAGCAGATGAAATGAAGTAACTGGTGGGTGGGAATTACTGTGAGAATTTATTACGGTATTTATTGATATTTTGGAGGGAATCTGATACATTTTGGAGGGAAAAGTTTATTTAGAAGGGTAAAGTGGTATTTGCATCAAGTTTTTTTATTTTGTTTCTTTTTTCTTTTAATAATTCTGCAGTCTTTTACTCTATTTTTGATTTGAGAGAAAAGATATATTAATTTGCAAAATTACCTCATTTAGTGTATCTGTACAAACCTAATATGAATTAGGCATTTTTGCAAATCATATATGGAGATAGGCTATTGATGCAAATTCCTGTTTATTTAATTATCACCATCCTGGTCTATACAAACACCTCCAAGAGAAATCTCTCCGCATCTTTGAAAGAAATTTGTTGGCTTCTTTTAATCAATCAAAATCCCTACTTTCATGTATTGGTATTTATCTTCATGTTTTTTACCATGAAACAAGTTCATTGATGATGAAAATAGAACAAAAGAAAACCAAGATCCAATATGAGGAAAGTGGGGCGGAAGGCATTGATGATAGTTTTAACAAGGCTCTTGAGGATAAGCAAGTAAATCTCCCTGATTTTGACTTTAGAAGCTTCACCAATTAAAAAACCGCCCCCTAAAGCCCAAAATGCCTTGGCGAGTGCGTTTTCTAGTAAAGTTGTTAAAGGCATGAAAATAGTTTATGAGTTATCAGATAGACAGAAGGTTGTTTTCGGCTGCCTCCAGGCAGGGCATGCCCAAGATTTTCTCCTTGTTATCCCGATTGAGGGCCTTGGACAAAAGATTTCACCATTCTCAGATACATGCTGATGATTCCTCTATACCCACCAGATACAAAATTCGCCTTGCTTGTTTCACGGGGTGTTTGGTGAGCAGGCAATTCATTACAAGGTAGACCCTGGGTTTAAACAGATACATGACCATGTACAAGATACTTTGTATGATGTATTGTGTAGACCAAGTATTTCGACGAAGAAAGAAGCGGATGTTAACTTTTTGACTAATCAACTTGAAGGGGGAAATGATGCTTAGGCCAACAAAAGTTCTTACTTTTGGGTTTTGGGTGGGTCAACGGGAAACACATATGTGTTGACCTCACCGGGATCTCCTCATTAGCGGGCGTAGGGTATGGTATAATTACAGTCGAACAAGCGCGATACTAAGGGTTGTCTTGGGTAAGATATCAAAACATGACAAATTGTGTCGTGATAACGGACATATTCCCTTTGATTTTGATACTTATGGTTTTTTAGCTCTAGAGGTGGTTGGGCTCCTCAAGAGAGTACAGAAAGTCATTCACAATAATGTCATGACTTCAAGGTCGCGAAAGTTTACTTTTCAGAGGATGAGTTTGTCATTCAAAGAGGCTTGTGACGCAGCTTATTGCTCGCTTGCATGCTAAGTCGGTGTAATTAAGACTAAAGGCTTATTATTTCAAATACTTTATTTGAAGAGATAAAGAAAATGTATTTTTTGTTTGAACAAAAAGAGAAATGTATTTAAAGTGACACATTCATTTTTATTAAATTATATAGGGAAAGCCACAAGAAATAAATTTTAGTTCATTGTAATAAAAACAAATATAGGTTTGAGAAAGACTTAATGAATCCACATATAATGCTTAATCAGAGTGGATCCCAATAACATGATTAATTAACCAAACTAAACTAATAACATTTTCAAGACAAGACCTGCACTTTAATTAATTACTCTAAGGCCTACAATATTTGACCTTAAGTACCAACCATGACCATGAGGAAAGAATCTAATCTTAAAAATTATTGCATTGCATGAGCGATTGAGCATGAACATACTCCGTATATCTAAATATATATTGTATAGAAATGAGTGAATAATAGTAATATAGAAAAAGAGAAGCACACGGTTGGATTGAGATTATAATAAGAACCCTAATCATGCAAGTTGGATCCCTAGAAAGAGAGAATAAATTTGGAGGGGGCAGAAGATGAGTCCCATCCACGTGCATTCAGGATTTGATTTGTGTCACTATCTTCTATTCCTCTCCTCATTTGTTTAAGTTTGATCGAAGATGATCACAAGTACCAATCACTAACTACTATGGTCACTAAACACAAACCTAGCTTATTAAATTTTGACATGAATAGTCATTTCACTATGAGATTGAAATTGGTTCGGATCATTTATTTGGGTAGGCATGTTGCACGTTCATATGGGTCCTCGTTCTTCTCACTTCAAATCTATCTATGACAACCTCTTTTTTTCTTTCTATGACTTTTTTTTTTTTTTTTGTAAAATTTACTACTTTAATAGGGGATCAGATGGAAAATACTAAGAGTGAGTTTTTCACAAGTGTTTATTTAATTTATAAGGGCAAGAGAAGCTAGATATATGTAGACACGAATTTGTATGTCAGGTTTATGCTTGTGTTTGGTAAAGCCAAAATACTACCGTTTGAGATAAAATTTAGCGTTTTAAAATAATTAATTACTTTTGAAATGTAACCAAATCACTAACTATTATGCTTCTGTTTAGAATGAGATGAAAGAAAGATAATCGAAGAAAAGGTCAAATAGAACCGAATCAAACAACAATAAAACCCTTGAATTTAGAAACAAGAACCTTACCGAATGATAAAGAAACCTCAAAGGATTACAACCAAACACAATGGTTATGGAAGGTCAAGGCACATGCATAATGTTCTATGGAGACTCGATAGCACTAACCTTATGGTGGAGACTGACACACACAAGAACAACTAGGCGAGTTCAACAAAAACGCTCTCAAACACTCTTCTCACAAAAGCTCTCTTTTGGAGGAAAGAAAACAACAATCCTCAATTCATAATAACCATCTTCGTCCACTAAAACAATACCTAAGGCAAGCCTTATATAATGGTTCAAAGGCGGCCTAATTAAAGCAAATAAACATTAATAAAAGGTTTCCTAAAATAATACTAAAAATGCATCTAATAAATCCCGAATAAATAAAATAATGAAATAACTCGGAAATACTTCAACAGAACGACTGCGGGTGCGCCCGATGCTGACCGCGGGTTCGGTTAAGGCTAGGATGAGGTGGTGAGTGCGGTGGTTCTCCAGAAATTACAAACTCTCAGGTACCATTACCACGGGTGCAGCAAGGGTGTGGTCAAGGGTGCGGTGAGGCCTCTGGAATTCTCATCTTAACTCGAACTGGATTTCTACGAGCTTGGATGACTACTATATGAGCTCGGATGACTAACAACAACTTCAATGATGGCTCATATCATTATTTACCTCTTGCTTTAGTGGTTAGAACATCTCTTGATTTAGGGCGAGACGTCCTTGATGATAGCTTTGATGCTCTAGATCGACAATAGCTCAAATGCTCCCGCATCAATTTGAAACGCATTTTTTAAATGCTCTTCTCATTAGTGTTCTAAAAGCACGAGATATATACGCACTACATTTTTTGCTCATTCACACTACATTTTCATACTCCCAAAATGAGCGTACACTGGAAACGGGCGGACATGCAAAGTTTCAGTCTATAGGTATAAGCCTCGGTGTATACGTATAAAATTTGAAAAAAATACAAAATACACGTAGTGATGCGGGGATAAGCCGTTGTTGCGTGATGTAGACACCGAACCTCAAACAGAGAAGAGATGCGGAATTAGATAAGAAGATGATATAAAGATAAGTTGAACGATAGACCAATATATTGAAACCAAATCAAACAACGAAAAAACCCTTGAACTTAAGAACAAGAACCTTACCGAATGATGAAAAAACCCCAATTGATTACAATCAAACACAACGGCTATGGTAGGCCAAGGCACCTAGAGGATGCTCTATGGAGCCTTGATAGCACCATCACTTATGGTGGAGATTCACACACAAGAACAATTAGGCGAGTTCAACAACAATTAATGATCTCAAGCACTCTTCTCACAAAAACTCTCTTTTGGAGGACAGAAAACAACGTTTCTCAATTCATAATCATCATCTTCGCTCAAGTCGGATCTCTACGAGCTTGAATGACTACTATACGAGCTCGGATGACTAACAATGACTTTAAGGACGCTGGCGCTTTATAACCCGAATCTTCTCTGAACCGGGGTATATTCTGAAGCAGTTACTTACAACACATGGTATTATCCCGACCGACAAGACCGGGTTATAATCCCTTGTTCCTCTAGCACATAAATAACACATACATACCTTGTCCGGGTTATATACCTTGCTTTAACATGTTACCTTAATATCATATAACATGTTCATAACTCTTCCAACCCGATTAATATCTCATATCATATGCTCAAACCTTACACTCCAAAATATGAATTTGGAATCCAAGTTCGTTTACATGGGTGTGTACTCCACACACTCCTAACCCACGTTCTCACGACTCGATATCCTATTAACAATATGAGAGTCTTGATACACTAAAACGAACTTGATTTACTAAAATCACTAACAATATCAACATGGAGTCACTCCAGCATCTAAATGCAATTCACCAAAGTCTCATAATCGTTCATTTAGTGACAATCTTTTTAATCTTTTTAGTGTGTTGACAGTTTATTTAGTGTGTTGACAATTTATTTAGTTTGTTGACAATTTGTTTAGTATGTTGACAACATAGTCTATGTAGTGAGTTGACAATTTTTTTAGTACGTTGAGAGTTTTATTTTGTGTGTTAACAGTTCTTTCATTGTGTTGACAATTTTGTTTAGTGTATTGACAATTTTATATATTGCACTCACAATTTTTTTATTTAGTGTGTTGACAGTTTTTTATTTAGTGCATTGACAATTTTATTTACTACATTGACAGCCTTTAGTGTATTGGTAGTGGGGGTTGTGTTGACAATTTATGATTGTGTTGACAGTTTGTTAGGTGTGTTGATAGTTTAATTAGTCTTGTTGACAATTTAATTAGTCGTCTTGACAGTTGATTAGGTGTATTGAAAGTTTAATTAATCGTGTTGACAATTTAATTAATCGTGTTGACAGTTTAATAGATGTGTTGACAGTTTATTAGATGTGTTGACAGTTTGTTAGGCGTGATGACATTCATTATGGACACAGTTCAAATAAAATTTTAGAACTTACTGAAATCAAAATCACTAAAATCATCAAAATCAATAATACTATATCATCTAAATCACAAAACAATAATCATAGGGTAAAAATATATTGGACGACTAGTAAATTGTGTTTGTGTAATCAAGTCAATGGGTTGAGAATGTCCTATTAATATATCTATCTAACTATAACTACAATATAAAAAGAAGTTAACTATTCACAAAAAATTGCGCCGATTTATATAAGTTTTCGTTACAGAGTTATCTCCGTTAACTATGAACCTATGACACTAAAAACATAGTTTAATAAGCTTATAATGAAAGTCAGAAAGTGTATCAATTTTTGTACTATTTATCCCTATAATAGTCGGATATGGCTATTTGGGCCATCAAGTGTATGTTTGTTATGGGCCTTTATTGGGCTAGAAAAAAAAAGATTTGTGGTCTGTCAGACAGCCATGCGACCACCTCGAGCCCAACTGAGCCTGAGGACGATCCTCTACAGCAAGGACCAGGGCCAGAGCCATGGAGAGCCGTTAATCACGCTGAGATCGCATAGCCACGTGTCATCAACCAGACGTGGTTTCCTGTCTCCTTAGAACTCAAGGATACAGAGGTACGAGCCTATAGAACAGATCCTGTTCAAGTAAGGTCGTGCTCATCATACTTAACTTCAACAATATATACTACTCCCTTCTTTGCTGCTCTTCCGATGTGGGAACAACGTCTTTCCAATACAGTTTCACTATTGGGCCTGCGTGTCACATGGGCTGGATGCATATTGGGCCTTATTCTATAACATTGCGAACAAGAGGAGCGATGGGAGAGATTCGTCTGAACATATTGGCAATTGAGAGCTTGTTATTATTATGTTAAGCGGAGAGCTAACCTGCAGTGGAAAACTGGCGGCGAGGCGAGAACAAAGACGAAGGGAGGATGATTATGACAGTGGCAATCTGTAATTTTGAGCAAATTAATTTGCGGGGGGAGGCAAAAAAATAAAAAAAGAAATTGGGGTGAGAGAGGCTCGAACTCTCGACCTCAGGATTACTCAGAAAGCTATGAGACCTACGCGCTAGCCAACTGCGCCACCACCCCTTGATGTTCAAATCTATCATTCATATTTTATAACCTTTTATTTCGTATAACAGAATTTGAAGAATGCGCAGCAGTTTGACACGAAACGAAATCTTGAATCATCAACATGCAAACAAGATGCAACGAAAAGCCTACAAAGACATACACACTCATTTTGCTATTCATCACAGGCATTTTGCTATTTATCGCCCAGTGTCATACGTCGTGTATAAACATATTCCATACGTTGTGTATTGATTGAAAAAATGCATACGTCACATATGAAAGACTTGCATACGTCACGTATGAAAGACTTCCATACGTCGCGTATGGATTTTTGTTTTTGTTTTTTTTCCATAATTTTGTAGAGAATTTCAATTCGATCGGGTGTATATAAAATTCGTCCAAAACAGACATCGTTTGTCCCTTCAAAAAGTTACTTCATCTATCTGTTGGGTCCGCGACGAACCTCATGCATTGCTCCGTAATGGACCAAATTGATGGTTTGGTCCGTGTCAGACCTTCTGTTTGATCCGCGACGAACCTGGGTGTGTGTTAAATAATTAAATAACAATTTTACTATGTTCCAAATAGGAATCACCTATATGGCTATATGTATTAGTTGAGTTCACATGGGTGGGTAATGCAAAATAATTAGCACTGGTCGGCGCTCAACAACTACGCACACCATGTATAATCCTATACAATTAATCTAATGATCAGTGACAAAATAGTTAGGCCTAATTCATCTCAACTTTTGATGTTGTTGCTGAATAAGGAGCACAAGAATCTTAATTAGCATCTATTTTATTCTAAGGTGTCTGTATATATGCTTTCTTCGCATATGTTTATGTGTACATATAGCAACCATTCTCTCCTGATCCTTAGTAGTTAAAAAGATATGGTATTATATGTCAGCATCTACTGGAGTATATTTTACTGAGGAGTTGTATGATGTAGTGTCAGTAAAACATGAATATACTTTACCTTATACAGTAAGATTTTACCATGCAATGCAGATTGTTCCACTCATATAGGGACCCCCAATAAAAGAGGAAGCCAACTGGCCCTTCAGATTCATTTTCATTTAAGGTTAAACAAAGCTGCACACTGCAGAGATAAAAGAGTAGTCAGGACAAAGATTAGCCTAAGATATTGAGAGTGATTCATTTGATCTTTCCTTGCTTATATAATCACCACAGCAGTGGGCAAGAAACAACCAACAAAAAGAAGGGAAAAATAAGAGATTAGAAGAGCAATAACAACAACAAAAAATAGAGAAATAGGATTTTCTTTTACTCACCAAAATTCAGAGATGGATATCTCAGCTTCTGAATGGAGCAGTGGTTGTGAATCTGGGTGGACAGTTTACTTGGATGATTCTTATCCATCTCCAAGCAAATACCAAGCAAGTGCTCTTGATGATCATCATCATCAACAACATCAAAGTTACAGATCAAATACTGAATATGAAGAGGATTTGTCAATGGTGTCAGATGCATCTTCTGGCCCTCCTCATTTTCATTATGGAGTTACAGAGGAAGAAGAAGTCGAATGCTATCGAGAAGGAGCGCGGATTTCCTCATCATCATCTGAGAAATCCAAGAAGAAAAAGAAGGCTAAAGAACCAAGAAACAAAAATCAACATTCTTTTCTTGATGACACTGCTAGCTCCCCTAATGTAAATGTAAGTCCATTTTAATGTTATGTTTATATTTTTACAATTGTATAAAGTCTGTAATATTTGGGTTTCACTTGGATTCAATAGAGGTGTACGGATCCTTCCAGCAATCAACAGTTCTTTGGCTACTCAAAGGAGAATGGATTCATGGTAAAAAAGTCTGTTTTTTTTGTTATTAATTCAATTTAATATGCTTAATTTCTTCTAATGAAAATCTTGATAATAAACAGGGGAACTCTGCATATGTTGACCAATTTGGACATTGGCAGTCTTCTCATCCTAAACAGCAAGATTCTACTGAATCAAGTAATACATTAATTCAGTAAATAGCTAACTAAAACTGTGTATCAAAAACTCTTTAATTAGATTGTCATGCATTAATCTTATCTCAAAGTTGATCATTCGACAGGACGATCTCGAGCAAGGAGAACAAATTGAAGTCTATGGAGGATGGAGAAAACATTACATTGATTGGTCTATCAGTAGAGAAGTTAAAGAAAAAAATCCAAAAAGAGGGTTTTCTACATGATTTATGCATGTCTTGTTCTTAGCTTGATTTTCTTTTTAATAATTTTTTGCCAGTAATTGATCTTCTAGTCATATCTCTTTTTTTACTCTTTGTTTCTCCTTCATTTGTTATTGTCAATGCAGTGGGAAACAACCTGATCACATTCACATACATTTGTATCTTGAATTACTATTTTATCCTTTTATGTTCCATTCACAGGAATCAGAATAACTCATCTAAGGCTCCGTTCCGTAATGCTTATCTGTAACTTCTTGACGTGTTCGGTAAACCAAGCTTAAGAAAGCTTAAATTTGCGTATAAAAATAATGTAGCCTGGAAAAATCAGGTTCAACTATTTCATTATGTTTAACTCATATAAGCTTGAATTTACCAAACTGACTCTAAATCATATTGGCATTTTGTTACTTGAAATGGTGTTCCATGCTCCTCAAAACATCACAATCTCTCATTTATCATAAGAAAAAAGGGCATAAAAACACATCACAAATCAGTAATGAGAGCAGTCTCTAGTACATTCTTAAGTTGATCCAGAATAACCCATAATTAGCTAACAAAATTGCACATTGATGAGATGAAGAACCCACAGCATTAAAGAAAAAAATGTGGTCCAGTCAAGAACAGACTAGTCTGAATTGGTCATTGATGAATTTAGAAAGAGGTGTGTTTGGCAATTGGAAGGGTAGGGTCATGAACCACTCACAATTACCAAATCTGACCCACTTCTTTCTTTAAATTTGGATTTTGCCAGTAAAGCTAAGAACACATAGGTAATGGGTTACAACTTACAAGCTAGAGTCATCTTCTTCTTCTTCTGTTATCCTAATTAACAGACTAGTCTTTGTTTTATGATGCAGATGCTTCAAAAAAATTGCAAAAACCAATTCATTTCCTCCCCACCATCTATTATTAAGTTTTTTATGCAAATGCAGTGCAATTATTCAAAGTTTGTACATTTATAATGTTGTCATTCTTCCAAAATCCTTTATTTTTGTGGGTCTTTGCATTTGTAATTAATGACACATATCTGAAAGATGACTAGATTTTAGGATATGGACAAATAACTCATCTTGTACTGTTTAATTATGTGTCTTACTCTAACTTCTTTTTCTAAGAGGGGGTCAGTTCTGATGAATAGAGGATTTATGAGATATAAATTTGTTCTTCTGATGTTAAAATCATATGTGGCCATGTGGGGGCTTTGGCCTTGTGTGCTTGACAGAAGTAAGAAGATTCAAGTACAATGATGATGCAAAGAGATGACATTATTTATTGTGTGTAATAAATTTTATCACTATCCTTGTCTATACAAATACCACCAAGAGAAATCTCTCTTTGATCTTCTAAACAAATTTCTCTTGGCTTTTTTTAATCAATCAATAACCCTACATTTCATGGAAAAAAAAGTTCCAACAGAGAAACTGAGGGCTTTTTTATATTACTGAGAAAAGCTTCAATCTTTAGTCTTGAAACTTCTTTTATTTTTCTATGATTTTCTAATTAATTATTTAAAAACTAGAAAAATTCATGTAATAATGATTATTTATCATATGAATGTGCAAATGGATTATTCGTATGTATATACAAGCTTAAATACATGTATACACCCATCGATTATTCGCATATACATATAGTGTGTATGTATTTAAGCATTGTATATGCATGTGAATAGTTTATTCGTATATTTATATGTTAATAATCATTATTACTTGAATATGTGGCTATATTTATGCATGTATGAAAAGCACATGACACGTATTTAAATGTGAAGGAATATATATTCAAAATTCAAATAGGTGTGTTCATTATATAAATACAAATGTATGAGAATACACATATTTGTATGTTAATAAATATTCATTCGTGATCTTTATCTAAATAAATATCATACCCTATTTAATCACCTTAATTTTAGAAACATATCTATTTAATCAATTATCCAAAAAATGAATGTGATATTAATAAAAAATAATAATAATAGGTTTGAGAAAGACTTAATGCATCCATTATCCATATATAGTACGGAGTACTTAATTAGAGTGGATCCCAAGAATATGATAGGATTTGTATTTTCTACTGTAAAACTTTATGGCCTACAGCATTTGACCATAAGTACCAACCATGAGGAAAGAATCTAATCTTAAAAATAATTGCATTGCATGAGCAATTGAGCATGAACTAGCCCGTACTCCCTCTGTCCCATTTTGATATTCCCATTAGATTCTGACACATATGCCGAGACACGTTTTGTATCGTTAATAACTCTAATTGTATGTTACTAAAAATTATAATTTTTTAATATTGTTAAAATACTCATTAAGACGAATCAAATAAGACCCCACACGACTATGTTCTTTTTTATATATTGGAAGAAATTTACAAGATTCTCTCGGTTCGTAAATAGTGTCAGAAAATCAAATGGGACTATCAAATTGGGACGGAGGGAGTATATAGTTTGAATAGAGATGGGTGTGAATAATATATAAAAAGAAAAGCACACGGTTGGATTGGGATTATAATAAGAACCCTAATCATGCAAGTTGGATCCTTAGAAAAGAGAATACGGAGTAAATTTGAAGGGGCAGAAGATGAGTCCCATCCACGTGCATTCAGGATTTGATTTGTGTCACTGTCCTCTATTCCTCTCCTCATTTGTTTAAGTTTGAACCAAGATGATCACATCTTATTAAATTTTGACAAGAATAGTCATTTCATTAATAGATTGAAATTGGGTCCGATCATTTATTTGGGTTGGCATGTTGCACGTTCATATGGGTCCTTCCTAGCTAACTAATCTATGACAACCTCATTTTGTCTTTTATAGTTTACTTTAAAAGGGGCTCAAATGTGCATAAGTTTATGTTTATATGTATACAGAATCACGCAATCGAAAAAAACTATCAACATACATGTACAAACTTACACGAGTTTAAGCTATCGAAGTCATACAAATAGTCAAAACATGCGTCGCTTCCTCCTAAGAACTCTTTCACACTACCTAATCATTATAATGTACATGTACTGTACTAGCCTAATAAGGGCAAAACTAATTAATATGTCTAGCTAACATATTCATGCACTTTGGACAGACATATAAACTGGTCCATGTAATGTATGAAAAGTTGGCTGGGCTTATATAACTACTATATTATTATGCTAGTAAGAAAACCTTGTAATATACATAAATGGTATTTCAACCAAACACATCATAATGGGTGATTGAACTTCTGTGGCAACTGGCAAGGACTAGACCCACCTGGAGCTATACATTATTCAAAAAATGGGCATGTTTGTTGACCATCGATAATACATTAAGATTTAATGCATTACTCCGTATTAATGATCATCCAAACAAGCCTTTTTTTAATGGAATACTGGAATATACAAATACAAGAGGGAGATCACAAGCTAAGAACTCTGCTGGGATGAAGAAAAGAAAAACAGAGAATTTGTCAAAGTAATAGCAACTCATTAGGCCGAATGAAAGTCTAGTCTATTACAACAAACAAGGTTCAAAACCCTTTTGGACATACAAAACTGCAACATCGATCAAAACTGTAAGTTGAATGCTGTCAATTGTGTTTTTTTACTGCAGGCTCTTCTCTGATGGGTTGGTTCTTGGCAAGATCTTAGCTTCCATATACATGTCTATGCACGGGTGCGGCTTCCAAACCTCGTATTACCTCCTTCCACGTTTTATCTACAACTAACATGGATTTTTCGGATAGATGTCCAACAAATAAAACAGGATTGCTGAAGCTGAAGAACTCGGAATTCTGACTATGGAGTTTTCTTTTATTGGGTGCTGCCTTTTCCAACTTTGATACAGTATCTAGATCGCTGATCATTTTTTTGCCACTCAACGGCTGCTCAAAGTCAATCAAGCACATTGCCCTGGAACATAAAATAAACGATTTTGAATACATTTAAGCAAGAAACTCATGAATTCAAGTGTACGGGGGCTTGAAAATGGATACATACCTAGAACTGTAGACCACAACCGATATTGAGCTTGTGGATGGTGGGAACGATAGTCCAATAACCTCCCCGGGATAGTTTTGGAAACTTTCAGGTAGACAAAAGGAATTTCTTTTTGACAATAGGCCCCACTTTTTGGCCTCAACATCGAAGTCATGCACCTGGTTTAAGGATGTTGTGATAACAAGAACATTGTTGCACTGAGGATGAAAGCCCCCTGCAGTGACAGATGCACCATCCAATCTCGATATGAACCAATGTTGCCTGCCATCATAAAAGTTCATAGAAATTAGCCAAAATATTAGTCCAACAATAGTAACTGGCAAAATAGTCTGGAATCAAGTGCTTGTTTGGTTGGAGGCTAAAATCACAGGAATTGAAAATCTGCAGGAAATGGAAATGAATATCTGTGTTTGGTTGGATAAAAATTCTGTGAAAATCATGGGATTTCGATTTCCTGGGATTTTCAATTCCTCCATTATGTGGGAATTGATCTTAGTGCTTGTTTGGTTGGAGGCTAAAATCACATGAATTGAAAATCTGCAGGAAATGGAAATGAATATCTGTGTTTGGTTGGATAAAAATTCTGTGAAAATCATGGGATTTCAATTTCCTGGATTTTCAATTCCTCCATTATGTGGGAATTGATCTTACCTAGTCCCCATAGGTAATTCACTTTCCTCCATTTTTACACATGCAATCTTAAATTCCCCCATTTTGATCTCTCTAATGCAAATTTCAACCAAACACATTTTCTCAAAATCCCCTATATTACAAATCACCTAAATTCAAATCCCATGAATCCAATTCCCATAAATTACAATTCCTACATTCAACCAAACGAGCCCCTATTATTCAGTCAACCGCCTAAAATAAAATATGAGCACATGCGTCAATAATCAACTAAAAAGTGAAGCAGAAAAATAGAAGTCTAAAACATAAAATATAAGCAGAAAAATAAATTCAAGTTCATACCTTTGCATCTCTAAGTTGAAAATATATATATCACCATAGCAATTAACAGCCGCTAGCCACTGAGCATTAGAGCTAACCAACATTTTCACAATAGGGGGCTCAGCAGGAGAAAAATCCTCATCCTTATCGTTACGGCGCGGTGTCAAAAGGTACAATAGCTTAGAGGTTACTGCATCAATAACCTGTAATGTACAAGATATTGCAATGGGAATAAAGCTTATCAAACCAGACGATCTGTGCATGGTAAAACAACAAGACTAAGAAACCTCAAAAGCCTATTGAAGAAAGATTTATAATAATCATCTCTCTTTTTTGGAAGAATAAAACATATATATATATATATCTGTTTATGCACAAGTAAACCCAAATTTTCTGCATAGTTTATAAATGACCCACCAACATCACCAACACTATGTTACTCATCTTAAGCCCTAACTTCCTGACTGAAAAAAATGATTTATTGTCCACTATTTCTATATATTGCAAAACAAACTTCACTTTAGATTTCCTTCTTCTTGAGGAATGACAGTTTTCTTTTTTCTCAACACTTCTACACAAATCTCACACTTAAAACATGAACGGCGGCAATGTCAGGTACAAAATGAAATTAACCAGGTAAAAGGAGTAGCACTTACATATATTATCCTGTCACGGCCTGCAATAATAAGCTGCGAGGAATCAGGAGTGAAAGTCATAGACCATGCAGATGGCAGTTTTGATGGAAGTTTCTTTTTATTAATACTCCATGTAGAATTTTTCGCCTTCTTCAATTCAAGTAAGCTGCTTCGTACATTACTAGAATAGGAAACCAGTGATCCAGATGGAGAGATAGCACTGCTAATGATTCGACCGCTACAATTAACTCGAGATTCTAACTTGGTCTTTCCTGCAGAAACTCCATTTTTTATGTAGATAGATAGTATATCAATACAAGAAGCTCCCTGAACAAGAAGTAAGGGAGTATGGTGAAAAACAGGATCTGGAACCAACTGCAGTGGGACACGCTGAGGTGCTGGGCACATATCATGAGGAGCAAAAGTAAGGAATTCCTTGGCAGAGTAGGCAAACAACTTAGTGTCATCACCAGCTGAGATAAGCATAGGAACTCCAGAATGTGCCCATTTGTGGTAACTATAGTCATGTGGCTTTTCTTTCCGACGTGATTTCTTTTCCTTCTTATCTGGTAATAGTGCTGCTAAAAAACAAAAACAAAAGTGATCAGGGAGGAGAGGACTAATGTGAATACCCAAAGTATACATTTTTTTATCCACTAATAAACAAAAAGACCGTTTAAGAGCCCGTTTGGTAGAATATCAGGAATCGAAATGGTATGAGGTATTGGGATGGAAATAGGAACAGGGTTAATTCAACCCATAAGTTTGGTGTTTGGTTAGAAACTCAACCCCTCAATCACCATCAGTCCGAACTTTTGTGCTCCTTTTGCTCCTTCCGTCTTTTCTTCTTAATTCCTATTCCAACAACATTTCAAACTTAATCATCCGTAGAGATGATTTAGGTTGGACCTTTCTTAGAAAGGCAGCCTAGTTTTAAAATAGGTACAAAACAAAATCAAACTTAATAGCAAATCTCAGCAAAATTTCCTCCAATTTCAAATCTCATCAAACACCTAGTTCCAGATATCACAACTCACAAGCAGAGAATGACAAAGAAGAAGAGAATTTATGAAAAAAGTTGGGGGGGCAATGGTGATGGAGAGGTTTAGGTGAAGACAGCTAACCAGGTAACCTGAAGGAAATCAAAAGACATTGTGAAGGCTTTCAGGAATAATGAGGTGGGAACAACGGTGACACGAAGATATAAATCAAGAACAGTGTCCAGGTTATCTGAAGAAAATCAAAAGACATGGTGAATCAAACCTACTTTAAGCTTCGGGTATCAAATTGTAAGATTGGGTGGTTCCTGGAATGGGCCTTTCCAGATGTTTTTCCTGTACCAAACACAGGAATGTGGTTTTAGTGATTCCCAAACCCATGACTGATTCCCATAACCCCATTCCGTGTATACCAAACGGGCCCCAACAAGAGAAGGAAATGAACGGACCTTCTTCAGTAACGGGAATGACAATGGTCAATGCCCTCACATCATGTGTGTGAGATCTAACATCCCCAACATGTACCCATTTATTAACTGATTCAGCTGGCAATTTAGTAGAGCGATTGGAGCTAGCGGCACTCTTAGAAAACTTGTAGAGTATCACCTGAAGTAAATCAAACAAGATTTGTCACGGTAAGGCTTCAATACAGGCATAAACATAGGTTATTAACAGCAAATCTGAATAAGCAAAGACAAACTAGGATGATACATGGAGGGAAATAATATAAGGATAAAGGTGAAACAGCAGAAACAAGATCAGAGTTCAGAAATTATATAACGTTTTCACAATGATAAGGCATAAGTCATATATTGCAATCCAATACCTTGCCATCAGAACCAGCAGAGAAAACCCTCTTATGAGATGGATCCACTGCCAAGGCGTTTACATCTCCCTTGTGATGGGAATGAGCTTGCAAGAGAGTTCCTTGCTGACTGTCCCAAAACTGAACAGATCCTGAACTATCTCCACTTACTAGCATCCCAGACCTAAACAAATTCAAGAGTCAGAGGCTATCCTCCATCTTCTGACAATATTTGACAGTTGAAAGATGTATACCAGCTCTCTTATATTACCTAAGAGCAAGAAGTGACCAAACACAGAGTTCAGGACCACTGCCTAAACCTCCAAGTCCAACAGTTATCCTATATAGTTCATAAGATTGTTTTGCATCCCAACATCTTACAAACCTGACATACCAAAATAGAATAAATAAACGATTAAGAACATTCAGCCAAAAAGAAAGAAAGCAAGAATTGGAAGACATCCAAAAAACCAAAAACATAACACACACCCATCACTGCTTCCAGAGAAGATCAAACTTCCATCATGACTCCATGTCACACTGAGTGCACGGCCTGACAAAGTAGAAACAAGGTTCATCATGAACTAAATATTCCAGCTATAGTACCAGCAGAAAAACTTAGCTAAAGTCAAATGTAGAAAGCTCACCGCTGACCCTGGGCAAGGCTTTCTTATAAACGAACTTATGAGCATCTGAAACAGTATAGAGCCTAACACAACCATCATCACATGCAAGAGCCACACAAGAATTTCTCATTGAAGATTCATGAAGCTCAACTGCACTACTATCTTCGTCATCACTTGAACTACTTTCACTGTCATACTCATTGCTATTATTATCTATAACAACACCATTTCCACTACTCTGTGACTCACTGTCGTCATAAATAGCTTGCTCCCCATAAGGTTGAACTGCCATCTGCCATATTGATGTCCCTATGGAATCTAGAGCAATCTGTAAACAAAAATAATAATGCTAGCTTTACAAACAGCCATAACAATAAAAAGAAAAACATCCCTGTTTTCTAATCTATCCTCAAGCCTCCGTTAAGTATAAGAGGCTGAACTATTAGCTAAGATGAAAATGTTTTTTTAAAAGAAAATTAAGTTACTCTCATAATTTGTGAAAAGGCTCTACAAAAGGAAACCGTATATGAATCATTCTCAGTTAGGGAAGAGCATAACAAACCTTCTGCCGCAGATTATACAAATCCCATTCCGAAATGGAGCCATCAATACTGGACGAAAACAATCGACCTAGCTCGTCCTTCTTGTCCGATTTACACCAAACCAGCGACGAAACTCTCGATTCGGAGCTATGATCTCCGTGAATTGTCTACAAAACGAAAGAGGGGCAATCAACAATGACTACATCAAAGAACAGAAGACGAAAACGAAAACGAATCAAGAGGTGAATCAAGTAGTACCAATTGACAGTGCCAGCCAAGTGAACCGGGAGTTACGAGCCAGATTTCGACGGTGCCGTCTTGTCGGGCGGCGGCGACTGTGGAGGCGTCGGAGGTGGTGGCTAAGGCAACAACGGGCGTCGGCTTCCAATCAACTGAGGCGATTCTGTGGACTGTATCCATCACTCTTGGGGTTAGGCAAGTAGTGTGATAGACGTTGTAATCTGATCAGCTACGTTTTAGGGTTTATAAGCCTCCGCAACCATGACAGGAGGACAGAAGAAAGAACATATACGAAGAAGAGGAGACGGAGATGAAGGAAAGACCGGCTCGGTTATTGGGCCAAATCAGGCCCATATTCACATTGGGCTCAAATTCAGTTTTAATTGTTCGAGATAGATAGGTCTTCAAAACTATCTCATAACGGGTTGCAACCGGTCAGTACCTTTTTACGTATGGCACCCTCTTTCCGTTCGGAATGGTTTTTTTATATTTTTTAAATTTTTATACGGCCCTAACCCCGGTTTTTGAAACTGGGTTAAAAAAATATATAAAATTTATTTTTCTTAAACCCGGTTTTCCCGTTCGAAACGGGGTTCTGAACGAGAATTTTAAATTATTTTAAATTTCAAAAATGGTGTGATATCACATTATCACTCCCGTTGGAAAGGGGTTCCGAACGAAAAGGGCTCCGAACGGAAACAGCAGTACAACACCCATTCAAACTTTTAACCGACTCCAAACGTAATGGGTGCTGACTATCCACCACAAAATTGATTCTTCAATGTGTTTAATCTGGATATTGAATACTAATAAGTTTAATTCAGGAAATAAACAAGGTTAGACAAATCCCCAAAATGTGAGTGGGAGATTTTGGTGCAGACTAGGAACTTGCTTTAACATACTCCGTATTAAACAACGGTTCGAACGGTCACCATTTGAATTTAAAAAAATAACAATATAATTCCGTTCGGAACCAACCGGTTCGTAATTAGTTCCGAACGGTCACCATTTGAATTTTAAAAAAAATATAATCCCGTTCGAAACATGGTTTCAAACGGGATTTGAACCGGTTCGCATAATTACGAACCGGTTCTGTAATTATTTAATTAAAAAATTAATATTTTGAACTGGAGCCATTCGGAACACAGAACTATGTTTTGAACGGGTAGGTGATGCCGGGCGTAATTTAGGTGTTGCCCGGTTGTTTCGCCCTAATCTATATAGAGCTCCAGTAAGGTCTCGTTTGGTAACATATCTCGCTTGGTAACATGTCTGTAATTGGAATTTAATCATAAATCGAATTTTTTTTTTTAACAAGCAAACAGAAGGCCAGATATTACAAACAATACAGGCCTAAATCATCTTCGCGGATGAGCTTTACAAATTCTTTCAAAGGGAAGAAAGAAGAGTTCCTAGAAACTAGGAGGTTCTAGAGTTGACGGATCTCCATAGTCGAAGAGCTGTGATTCCATCTAGAGAGGAAGTTGCGCAGTTCATCGATATCAGGGTTTTGTGAGGCCAAGAAGTCCGCTGCTTTGTTACAGTGACGACGGATATGACAAAACCTGCACAAATCAAAAGAACTAGAAATAGAACGGATATCCAATATGATTGTTCTAATTTCCGATGGTGGGGAGAAAACACCATTAATAGCATTAATAACTAGCAGATTATCACTTTCAACGAAAATATTCCTAATATGAATACGGGTGGCTGCCTTGAGACCCTCAAGCACAGCCATTGCTTCAGTGACAAGAATCGAGGAAGGAGGGATTCTAAGATGTTCCACAAAGGAAGGGACAACCTCAGAATTGCGAATAACAAAACCAATAAAAGAACTAGAGTCAACCCGTTTAGAGCCATCACAATTTAGCTTAAAAGCATTTAAAGGGGGTTTGCACCATGTCGTTTTTTTTTTGAGCATCCAACATCAGCACTTATATTGAAGCATCAGAAGTAATAATTACAGCAAGATCATTAGGAAAAGAACTAGGGAAAAGGCATAACAAACAACTAGATGGGTATAAAGAAGCTAGACAATGAGCAGCCTGGTTGGCTGTTCGTCGGGCATGGCTCCAATAGCACTCAGAGAACTCATCTTTCAGAGTAAGCATAGACTTAATCAGATATCCCAGTTGTCCCCTCCAAGCTCTAGGTTTGCGCAGCTTAGAAATAAGGGCCAAGCAATCTTATTCGAATTGCACATGAGTATCCCTTGATCAATGCAAATTCTCATTGCCCATAAAATGGCTTCGGCCTCCACTACTTCAACATCAGTTGCAGACTGAACTGTGCGGGCTCCATAAAAACAGACACAACCGTTGCAATCCCTGCCAATAAATCCAACACCTGCAGAACCATCCACCCTTAAAGAACCATCACAGTTAATTTTGATTAAGTGATTAGGGGGTTTGGTCCATTTCGATCCAGCACCTGGAAATTGAGTCTCCTGAACGAATGAAATATCAAGAACCAACCTCTCATTGAACTGATCATATTCTGATTGAAGCAGACGAGCCTCAATCATAATTTCTCTTGGGCTCTTTGTAGTATTCTCTTGGGCACCATGTCGTTTTAGGATGAGGATTACGTTTTTTATATTGCGTGGATTTCGGTAAGTTAAAAATGGAGGAGTACTCAAGAAACTGAAATACAATTGTTTTTGCGGGCTCTTTATAGTGGAAAGTGGAAGGGATCGTGCTTGGTCTAAATTTTTTTGTATTCCTGTGATTCCAAATACTCCACCAGGCAAACAAGCCAAGATCATAGGACTGATTGACCTGACATAAGCTTATTATGGAGCTTTCGAAATTATTAGTGTTTGGAAATTGGAGGTTATGAGTGCTATTATTATTAATTTCTTCAAAAAACAGATAAGGTGAACGGGCATTGGAAAAAGAAATGATTTATATCCTCATCTACAGAGTTACAGAGGCTGCAGACAGGGTAAACCATATGAAAATGACGATTTAAGCGTCCAGTAGTCGGTAAACAATCAGCTATGGCTTTCCAAATGAAATTTTGAACTTTTGGCGGGACTTTTGATTTCCAAAAGGGTTTAGTATTGATAGGTGGTTCATTCCAAGGTGTAATATGTTAGTAGGCAGACTTAACTGAGAAGACTCCATCTTTAGCCGATGTCCAGATAATAGTATCTTGCATAGGAGAGTATGAGATTCTTATTTGAACGATTTTGTTGATCACCTGCTGTGGTAAGGCCGCTAAAGCTTACTTAAATCCCATTGTTTGTCAGGGGTGATGAAATCCGAAACTTTTGTTGTCATGGGGTTGGTACTACGATACTGAGAAAGATTGATATTCGGAGTCTAGTTATCGGTCCAGAATAGAATAGATCTTACATCCCCAAGTTGCCAGGATAGCCCTTTTTTGAAGTCTTGAAGAAGCAGAAGGAGTCTACTGAATTGCCATGATTGAGTAGGTTTACGTTCCAGGGATAGGAAATCCATATTGTGAAAATATTTGTCTTTAATAATAGAAACCCAAATGTTTGTAGGTTGGCTCACAATTTTCCGAAGTAATTTCATTTGTAGAGCACGATTATTATCCCAGGCTTTACGAATTCCCAGACCACCTTGAGTCTTTGGTTTGCAGATGTGATTCCAGTGGAGCAGTGAATGACTGAACTGTGTTTTTTTGTTCCAGAATAAGGTTTTGTTAATATCATCAATTTCCTCGCAGACTCCTTTAGGGAGGAGAAAACTTTGCATTAGGAAATTGACTTGAGAGACCAGGTTCGTCTGGATCAGGACCGCTCTAGCTGCTTGAGATAGTGAATCAGCTTTCCATTTAGATCTTTGTTGTTTTAGTTTAGAGATGGCTTCATCAAAAACATCATTGCACACACGTCCTTGTAGAATTGGAATGCCCAAATATTTTTCCATTTTGGAGGTAATGGGGATGCTCATATGTGTTGCTAGATTGTTAGCATTATGCGAGGATACATTAGAAGAGACTTGTAATGAGCTTTTATGATAATTAATAAATAAACCACTTTGTTTTGAGAATAGACAGAGGAAGTTATGAATGTAATTAATGTTTTCCATATTAGCATTGGCCAGGATAATAGTATCATCTGCAAACGTGAGAAATGGAATAGGGATGCTATGCCGAGTTAATTGAATTCCTACCCTGGGTTGTGGTGAAAGAGCCTCAAGAGCTAGTTTCCTAGCTAAGAATTCCACTGCAATAACAAAGAGTGCCGGGGCTAATGGGTCACCTTGTCGAATACCGCATTTCGGTTTGAATTGAGGTCCAGGCTGGTTATTAATGAGGACAGAGTAAGAGGCTGTAGTAAGGCAGGCTTGAATAAGGTTAATCCATTTTTGACTGAATCCAAATTTTAAAAGAATGTTGAAAAGGAAATCCCAATCTAGTTTGTCGTAAGCCTTTTCCATATCTAATTTTAGAGCCATCCAGCCTACTTTACCTTTTTTATTCTTGTAGAAAGAGTGAAAGATTTCATGAGCTAAATATCCTGGATTAGTCTGCCTTCAACAAAAGGACCTTGAAAGGGAGAAATGATTTTGTCAAGTAATGGCTTAAGTCTATTGGCCACGATTTTAGTAATGATTTTGTAAGAAAAATTGCATAAACTAATAGGATTATAATGGTTGATAGTTGTAGGTGAAACCTGTTTTGGGATAAGAGCTATAAAAGAATGATTAATGGAAGATAACATTTGTTCAGAGTAGAAGAATGCCTTAATAGCCGCCAAAAGAGAGGATTTAATAGTGGCCCAGTGTTTTTGGTAAAATTCAATCGAGAATTCATCCGGGCCTGGAGTTTTGTCAGGTGGTTGGTCAAAAATTGCTTTTGTTAGTTCAGTTTCTGTTGGTGGTTTAGTAAGGGGGTCATTATCTTCAGAAGTAATGATTGTAGGGATAATGTTAAATTCCTCTTGGGAGATTCCAGTTGCACTATTAACATGGAAACGAGCAACTAGTTCCTTGGTAATTTCACGAGAGATATTCTCATGGTCATGGATGATAAGTCCATCTTTAGTACAAAATTGAAGTATAGATTGTTTGAAGGTTTTCATTTTGGCTATCGAGTGAAAGTATTTGGAATTCTTATCACCGTATTTAATATGGGTTGCCTTAGCTCTGCGTCTCCAGTAATCAGTTTGAAATTTAATAGGGACACATATTTATTTGAGTGAGTCGTGATTTGTTGAATGATCCTCTCATTAGTGGGGTCATGAAGGAAATCCGAATGGAGCTGGAGCAGTTTATTTTCAGTAATGTTGAGCCGTGAAAAGTTATTGCCAGAATTAGCTCTAACCCAAGATCTAGCATATTGTTTTAGAAGTTTAAGCTTAGAGTGGAATTTGAACATAAAAGATCCATGTATCTTATATTTCCAAACCTTACAAACCAATTTGGTAAATGAAGAATTATTAGACCAGTTTGGTTCATACCTGAATGGCAGTCGAGCTGAGGAGGCTAAGGAGCCTAGGGAGAACGAGATGAGAGCACGATCCGATGAAGTAAATGGATGATGTGTTGTCAAGCTTGGCAAAATAGTTGTCAAAGAACTATGCACAAGAACTCTATCAAGGCGTTCCAAGATATTTTGGTGCATATCTTTAGATTTTCGCCAGGTAAATGGAAATCCAGTAAACCTGGAGTCAACCAGTTCTAGAGACCGAGTAAAGGATTTCAGTGTTCATATTTTTTCGCCTAGTCCCCCTAATATTCCAATATACAATATTCATAATAAACCAATTTGGACATGGAACCATTGTAGATGATAGGTTAAGATATACCATGTATTTATATTCCAATAGGGAGGATATTGTTTATCCTTGAATGATAAAGATATTGATTTCAAAGATTTGTTCTTCTTAGTTTCTGAAAAGATCAAGTGACAATTAATATGGCTGTAAGAAATCGAGTTAGCGTGGAGTGGAGAGAAATAACTCTTGTTACCATAGTGTTGTATAATACTAAGCTTGGAAATAATGGTAATGGACATAGATTTAAATAACAGTATAAATATCTTCATACTAGTAAATAAGCAAGTAACAATCATAAGAGAGTGCAGATAAGGAGAAACTTGATTATAATTCCAAAAGGTGTTTTGTTGGTGCTGATCAAACCAAGTAACCATTGTTCCAGGCATCAGATATATCAGACGGATACGAAGCAAAATATGTAATGGAGTAGAGAGATTACATGGTCAAGGGGAGGTGTTCTTTCCAGATTGAAAAAGAAAAACAGTTGATGAATGACATAATATATGTAAGTATTTAGGAAAAATGCAACCATAAGAAACATCCAATAGAAAGACTGGCAGGTGTGTAAAAGATTACTAATTGTCCAGTTACAAAAGATCGTGGTGGTTTCAAACTTAGAAACAAAAGAGTTCAAATCACATACAACATAAAACGACAGGGATATGTCAACAACATGAACATTCAAACAACAAGATTTGTGAATAAATCTGTCAAATTTCCAAACTTGATAGACTTCAGCAACAACTTGGAGGTCCCGGAGTGTAAAATCCATGTCATCAATAGTAGGATGAGCTGGGATTGAGAAGATCCAAATAGAATAGCATCCAAAATGCCAGAAATCAAGGATCCAATCATCAAAATCCCTATGAAGCTCAGGAATCTGAGAGCTTTCACGCAACCAGATCTCAAATAGGGTAATATGTAATGTAATGAGCAAGACTGAATCAATTTGTAAAAATGGGTCAAGTGAGGGGTCATATGGCCATAGGCCGGTCCAAAAATCCCAGATCTGATACTCACCACCTCAAAATGGGGTTGATACGCATTGATCAACTTCTTGGAGACAAGAAATCGAAACGGCCCTTCAACTTGCCATTCGAGGGATTCATCAGACATGGAACAAAATAACAGAGAGAGAGATTGAAAATCCCAGATCTGATACTCACCACCTCAAAATGGGGTTGATACGCACTGATCAATTTCTTGGAGACAAGAAATCGAAGCGGCCCTTCAACTTGCCATTCGAGGGATTCATGAGACAGAGATACAAAATAACAGATAGAGAGAAAGAAAATCTTACCTGGCGAGAGGGGAGATCTAGACACCCATAACCTATAAAAATATAAACTTTTTGTGTTAGAAACATCCATCAAACATCGATAATCTTGTTTCTTTGAACCACAACCATGCCAAACGGGAAAAAATGGAAGCTTTACTGAATTTTGACCAAGAGATGTTGTGCAACGCTGAAACAGAGACATACCTCTAATTATATGAAACTAAAGATGATTCTAGCTCACATAAAATGTGATGTTGTTACGAGCCTTTCGATCGTCCAACCTTGAAGATTTCTTAATTGTTTCGTCAAGTTGGTTCGACATGAAGAATGAACCGGATTACACCCGATGAAATGAAAATTCAAAATAATTCGTGTCGAACCAACTCGTATTGTAAATGTGTTGTAATCCATATATATATACATATTCTGTGGTTCAACAATTGGTCTAGCAAGCACTACCTAGGACTAGGGCAGTCTAGCTTGAGTGTGGCTCGATCATGGTCCAGGGATCATGGCTCACAAGGATGCAACCCCGGGCTCATGCTTGGTCGAGATGGCATTCTGTTTGAGGTAGTGTATTCCTGGTAACTATGGTATTGGGCCTAATTGGTTTGGGCTGGTTCTGTGATCCAGTCTTACCTTGCTTCAGATATTGAAACACTGTGTTTTGTGGCTTTGTCTGACGATGGTTTCTGACAAGCTATTTAACCCAAAGAGTTAGGGTTAGCTTGTCATTCTGCTTCTTCGTCGTTTCCACACTTACATAGCAAGAGAGAGATAAAGGGTGCTAGGGTTTGTGATTGATCGATCGCAGTGATTCTCACGGTGGAAGTTGAGTCCTCCGGTGGTGGCCTTCAGAGATTCATTTGGCGTTCTTCTATAGCTCTTCCTTGAAGCTGTTCTTGCCTTGAAAGGGGGTTGAATCTCTTTCTTTACTATCATCTTAGTATCTTCTGTGTAGTAGCTTGCTTAGGCTAGTTCTTGCTCGTCTTGGTTGGTGTCTTGTAACCTTGTTGAACCTTTTCTCATCTAGTGCATTATTCAGGATGAGTCTCCCCACTGAGACTTTGCAGATGTAGGGAAACCAAACTGCGTGACCAATTCTTGTGTCCATTACTTCTTGCATTGTTTTACAATTCTTGAATCGTTTGCGCTTAAGATCTATCGAATCTGGTTACTGAGATTGGAACCGATATTCTACAAAGTGGTATCAGAGCCAGGTTGCTCTGAAATTGCTTGTATTGCTTCCGATGTGTGACTATTGTGCTTTCTTGTTACTTGATCTTTCTAGGTTAAGCAAGATTAGCTTAATTAGGGTTGTTTTCTGTGAGTTTCTTGTTTGTTATACTTGAGCCTTCAGAAACCCTAATTTGTACTGGTTCTTTAACTTTTCTTTTTATTCTAACAAGGTGTGTTTATTTGTTTTCTGGCTAAGATGACAGACACTGTGAGACTGAAGCCCTACGATGGACAAAGTGATTTTTCCATGTGGAAGGTCAAGATGAAGGCTATCCTAATAAGGGAAAAATGCTACAAGGTTGTGTCTGAGGAGTGGCCACTGGGAATAACTAACTCAGAGATGAAGGATATGCAAGATCTTGCTCATTCTGAGATCACCTTAAGGTTAACTGACGACATAGCTCGTCAGGTGGTAAGCTTTACTCAACCTAAGGCCCTATGGAATGCTCTTGAATCCATTTTCTTGACTAAGTCCTTACCTAGTAGAATTTCTCTTTTGTGCAAGTTGTTCACTTATAAGATGGAAACCACCTTGACTGTCCAGGAAAACCTAGATAACTTCCTAAAAATGACACAGGATCTTAAGAGATGTGATGATGAAATTAAAGAAACCCACCAGGCTGTTTTGTTACTTAATTCCCTTCCTAGTCAATTTGAGACTCTAAAAGATGTGATCCAATATGGTAGAGATGAACTTACTTTGACTAAGATTACTGAGGCTATCATCCAGAAAAATGAGTATTTAAAGGTCTTCAAGATTAGAAATGGCTCTAAAATTGAGACTAAAAGTGACACTAAAAATGAAGTCATGATGGCTAAGGGAAACTTTAAGAGCAAAAAGGGTTATAAGCCTAAGAATAATAACACCAACCCTCAGGATAAAGATATGTCCAAAGTAAAGTGTTATTACTGTGAAAAATTAGGGCACTATGCCTTTGACTGTCACAAGAAGAAAAGAGATGAGAAAAACAAAGATAAGAGTGAAAAAGATAAAAATTACTCTAATGTTTGTGAACAATGCCATCAGTATAATAATGAACTCCTTGTTGTTAGCCCCTCTATTGATTGTTATTCCTGGATCCTAGATTCTGGATGCACTATGCATGCCACTCCTTATAAGAATTTCTGTAAGTCCTTAACTGAATGTCATGGAGGTGAAGTGATGCTTGGTGATCACACCTCTTTAGCTATTAAAGGGATAGGGAGTGTAGCTCTGAAAATGCATGATAATAAAATTAGAACTTTATCTAATGTTAGATGGGTACCTGAACTTAGGAGGAACTTGTTATCTGAGTCTGTCTTTGATGATTTGAACTGTCACATTATTACTCACAATGGTATAAGGGAAGTAATTAGAATAATATTGTTCTTATAAGGAGCATTAAGAAAGGAGGATTGTACTATGTTACAGCTTCTCCTGAACTTAATGTCTCCATTGGAGTTAATAAGAGTGATAGTTTGGATCTTACTAAGAAATGGCATGCTAGACTTGGACACTTAGGCAATCTTGGCCTTAATAAGTTGTATGTGAATGGTATGATTGACTTTAAACCTTGTGACTTGAATTTCTGTGAAAACTGTGTGCTTGGTAAGAAAACTGCTCACAGCTTTGGCAAGTCCACCTACACTGCAAGCAATCCCCTAGAATATGTTCATTCAGATCTCTGGGGGGCCTGCTCAAGTTGATACTATTGGAGGAAGAAGATACTTTCTTTCTCTAATAGATCACTACTCCAAGAAAGTGTGGGTATACTTGCTGAAAACTAAGGATGAGACCTTTGAGAACTTTAAGTCTTGGAAAGTGTTAGTTGAAAGTCAAACCAATCATAAACTTAAGTGTCTAAAATTTGATAATGGCTTAGAATTTTGCAATAACTTGTTTGATACTTATTGCAAGGAAAATGGTATAAAAAGACATTTAACTGTTCCTGGAACCCCTCAGCAGAATGGTACTGCTGAGAGGATGAATAGAACCTTGTTGGAAAGAGCTAGATGTATGCTTTTTACTTTTGGAATGAAAAGTAGCCTATGGGGAGAAGTTGTATTAACTACAACCTATCTCATTAATAGGAGTCCCTCCTCCACAATAGGGTTTAAAACTCCTCAAAAAATGTGGACTGGAAATAAACCTGACATAACTCACTTAAAACCTTTTGGTTGCACTGCCTATGCTCAAGCATCCCAAGGTAAGCTGCAACCTAGAGCCCTAAAGTGTGTCATGTTAGGTTATCCAGATGGGGTAAAAGGCTATAAACTCTTACTCATTCAACCTGGAGGTTACAGAGTTATAACCTTGAGATTTGTGACTTTCAATGAGGATGAATACTATTTTAAGTCAAAACTAATGTCTACCATTGAACCCTACAGGTACAAGTGCTAGCACAAGCATCTCAAATGGAGTCTTCTATGATATGAATCAAGAGGAGCCCTATGGAGAAGAGGACATGGAGGTTGAAGATCCACCTAGTATCCAACAAAGTGTAGTTGGAACCTCTTCTGAGCATCAAGAGTCCCAAGAAGAACCTCTAGATGGCTCAAGCAACTATGAAGTACAACAACCTCACCAATCAGGTGGGGAAGGTAACACTGAAAACTCACAAGATTCTCATAATATACAGTATGATAATAATGATCTGTTGCATGAAAATCTCTCTTCCCCTCTCTCTGATTATCAATTAGTTAGAGATAGGGCTCCTAGAGCTAGAATTCCTAATAGGAGATATGATGTGAATTTTGTTGGGTGTTTTCCTAAGATTGTTGAGTTTGCTTTCACTGTTGCTGAAGTGATTAAGTTCACTACTCCTGAAACCTATGAACAAGTTGCTAATAGTAAACAAGCTAATGAATGGATAACTGCTATGAATGAGGAAATACAATCCATGCATGCTAATGAAACATGGAAATTAGTTCCTAAACCAGATAAGGCTAGGACTATTGACTGTAAATGGATCTTCAAAATTAAAGAGGGCACAACTTTACATGACCCACCTAGGTTTAAATCTAGATTGGTTGCTAAAGGATTTACTCAAAAAGGAGTAGATTATAATGAAATATTTGCCCCAGTTGTGAAGTATAAAACCATGAGACTCCTCTTAGCAATGACCATTGTTTATGACTGGGAACTTGAACAAATGGATGTTAAAACTGCTTTTTTACATGGAGACCTAACTGAGACTATTTATATGAGACAACCAAAAGGTTTTGTTAGTGATAAAAATCCTGATCATGTTTGTTTGCTCAATAAATTCATTTATGGACTTAAGCAATCTCCTAGACAGTGGAATAGGAAATTTGACTCTTGTATGACATCTCTAGGTTTTTCTAGAAGTCTGTATGACACATGTCTATACTGCAAAAATGTGCAGTCTAAAGCTCCTTTGTATGTTCTGTTATATGTGGATGATATCTTGTTGATTAGCAGTTCTAAGGTTGTTATTTCTGGTGTTAAGCATGATTTAAAAACTCACTTTGACATGAAGGACCTTGGTCCTGCCCAGAAAATATTAGGAGTGACTATAACTTGAGATAGAAATAAAAGGACTATGCATTTATCTCAAACTGATTATTTGCTTAAAGTCCTAGATAGGTTTGACATGAAAGACTCCAAATTTACTTCTATACCATTAGGAGGTCATTTGGATTTATCTAGAACTCAGTGTCCTGTTTATGAAATCTAACAAAAAGAAAATGGAAAATGTTCCATATGATGTGGCTGTTGGTTCTTTAATGTATGCAGTACACCTGACTTAGCCTATGCTGTGAGTGTTATGAGTAGATATATGTCTAATCCTGGTGATAGACATTGGCAAGGTATGAAATATATGCATAGATACATTTCTGGTACTCATAAACTTGGTCTTATGTATTCTGAGTTTGCTCCTAGGACTGAGGTTCAAGGTTAAGTTGATTCTGACTTTGCTAGTAATAAGGATACTCGTAAGTCTACTACTGCATTCTTTTATACTTGGGCTGGTAATTGCATATCTTGGAAATCTCAGCAGCAACCTATTGTTGCTCTGTCTTCTACTGAGGCTGAGTATATTGCTGCTACTGAGGCTTGTAAGGAAGCTATTTGGTTGACATGTATTTTATATGAGATAGATGGTAAGACTTATACACCTATCCTTAATATGGACAGTCAGAGTGCACTTTTTCTTTGTAAAGATCATGTGTATCACGAAAGAACCAAACACATAGATGTTAGATATCATTTTATTAGAGATAAAGTGGAGAATGGTGACATTATTGTTCAGAAGATAAAAGGTGAACTTAATCCTGCAGATTTTGGGACTAAAGTAGTTCCTACTAACAAGTTTGTTTTTTGAAAAGAAGCTCTCCACATCAATGATGAAACGTGAGGTGTGGGAGTGAGTCAATGATGCATGGGAACTCGTCTCTTGAAGTGATGCACTAGGTTCAGATAAGTAGAATAGTATGTATGGATTAGGAGGGCATATGTAAATGTGCTGTAATCCATATATATATACATAATCTGTGGTTCAACAATTGGTCTAGCAAGCACTACACTACTACAAAAACGGTCAAATAACTCAGGCGTTTCCCCCTTTATAACCTGGAGTGGGTCCGGGTTAAAGGTTTACGTTATATTTGATCGAGGGCAAATAACCCGGACCTCAAATCGACAAGCCCGGGTTATTTGATTTTGACGAATTCCTTCCTCAGTCATACGGTCCGTGATATTTTCTCATTAAATAACCCGGATATTAGAACATTCGGGTTATTTGTTAAACCTATATATCCGGGTTATTTGACTTGTGTTTATCCCACAATTTATACATCCGGGCTATAAAGAATCCATAAATACAAAAAAATAAATAATAATATAACTATGACCAGTTTTAGCACGGGCTAAGGGTGTGTTTGGATAGATATCCATAATGTATTTTAATGCATTATGAAAGAAATAATGCATTAAAATTAAAAACTGTGTTTGGTTGTGTAAAAGTTTAAAATATATTATTGTTGAATATTAACAGCAAGAAGAGTTAAGGGAATAGGGAGATTTCAGAAATAGACAACGGAAGACCTTAGTACACTTATGTTGTCAAACACACTCAAACATTTAATATATTTTAATAACGTATTATATTTTCATTTAACGCATATTAAAATTTAATGCAAAATAATGCATTATTGATTTAATGCGTTGGAATCCAAACGCACCCTAAGTTATATATAGTATTGAATTCATCTGCGTGCATATATATATATATATAATAACTTTGGATAAAACCAAACGGATCCTTACGCAGACAAAATAACTTGATCATTAATCTTTATGATTCCATGTCTAAGTGTAAGAAAATCTTTATCAAAATAATGTATTACAAAGCAACAACAAAGAATAGTTTCTATTGCATTCTGACATTATATTGGGGCATGGATTTGGAGCCTTTGTCTGCGTCATAAAGTGGTCATGAAATATCTTACATGCAGATTAGAAGAATTAAACGCTTTGTGAGGCCGATACGTCCCATAACAGTATAACACACCAACCTTGAATAACCTATATGATATTCAACATAAGGACGTGAGACGATATATTTGTAAAAATATCTTACATAACTAACAAAGAAAGTAAGGCAATAAGTTTCTCATCCACTTTATATAAAGAAGCTCAGGATACATACATGTGTGACTGATTTTCTGTGTCCTAGAAGTGGAAAGTTTACATATGCAAATGTCTTGCTTCACTAGCTTTCATTTCCTCACTTTTCCCTTTACAGATACAGGATGGTGAAATTTATTCAACAATTAATCAAAAAGATGGAATGGTTATATTCTTGGAGAATCCAGAGCAATAAATAACTTGTGGGATGATTGAGCATATTGACCCTTCCATCCAGAGAACCAACCATCAAGTCTTTTTTCCATTAGGGAAAATGCATATAAACGTGAATGTAGGCTACTGACACTTATAATAATCATCTTCATTGATGATTCAATCAAATTATGGATATTATAACACGGATTCTCTTAAAAAAGTATTGCTGTAAACAAGAATCTTGCTTGTATAAATAAGGCAATATTGTTGTCACATCAAACATATGACAATTCTTCTATAAGAAAATACTTCAGTTTCACATTGAAAAGGATACATGAAGCAATCAAGAGTATTACACAACTATCTTAAATTCCTAAGCTGAATTCAGGCTTAACAAATTATATAAGCAAAATTCTAGACAATCTACAACTTAACTTTAAGCTAATGAGCTTGAGAAATCTTATCAAGAGTACTAGAAAACTATCTTCAATGACACAATGCAAGTTCTGAAGAAATGACAGTTTCAATAAATTTAATTATGGTACAAAACTTCAAACTCGAGCAAGATAGGTACTTTAGACAATTGAATAGCCTTCAAATATTTTCAAGCGTATAATCCCTACACCTAAGCCAACTCCTCATCACACATACACAAAACAAAAATGAAATTATGACCTTGCTCATCAACTTCTTGATTTCACTTTCATTAATCTCATGTCATATAATTTTAAATATAAAAACTCATACTTAATTTACTCTCATCCCCTTCTCCCACCACCCTTAAAATATTAATAATATACTAGATTCGAGCCCCCACGCTTTGCGCGGGGAAACTACGGTTTTTATGTGCAGTTGTGTTAACGTTTAACAAAGTAATCAAATATAAATTTTAATTTACAATATAGTAAAATTTGATTGTATAAAAAGAGAATAGGAATTTGTCATTGTAAATATACGCTTATAAATATAAGTTAGCTATTTATATACTCAAAACTCTTATCATTTAATATATTTTATGTTTTTTACAACTTGAAAAAGTAAGCACACATATTTACAAATATAAATAGTGATTTATATACTCAAAATTCCTATCAGTTAATTTATTTTATGTTTTTTATATCACGAAAAATCACACGATCACTGCCTATTTTCTGATCTCAAAGTTCAGCTTAACCTTTTAAACTTCATTAACTTTATGGTTTGGATCATTGTGTGCCGATTAATTTTGATCTCAAAGTTCGGTGTTTTGATTAGTGATACCTGTACTTTTATGTTCCCTTTCACATGTCTACGAAACTCGAAAACCCATTACTTCTTTCTGTAACATTGTTGTTTGTTTTATGTTAGGCTTTGATAGATGCCACAACTTCTGAATGTAGCCTTGAAAATGAGATTGGTGTTCGAATGGAAGCACTTTTCGACCACGAAGAAGTTGGATTAAACTCAGCGCAAGAAGCTGGTTCTCCAGTCATGATTGATGCTTTGTCAAGAATTACAAATTTTTTAAGTGCATATTTTAAAACGGTATTACTTTTCTAATTTCTAACTTGATTTGTTGTATCCAATAGCATTAAATTCTCTATTTCTTGTGCCATTTTCTGCTTGTTTTTTTATGTTGATGATGATTCACATTGAGTATCTCTACTATGAAAATTGTTTTTTTATGTTGATGATGATTCACATTGAGTATCTCTACTATGAAAATTGAACAACATCAAAATGATTCCAAATTTAGCTTTCTTGTGCTACTTAACAGACTAAGAAATGGGTTTAAACAAAACATGGGCTGCCAGCAGATCATCAAGATCCTTTGTTGCTTCCATTTCACTTAAGATATTTGATCAAGACACCTCCATCATGTTCAGTATATATACCCATAAAAAATGAACTGACACCGAAGAGTAAACGCAACGGTTGCACATCCATAAAAAGCAATAGGAGAAACAATAAAGATGCCAATAAAGATCATGAACGTTCAAATTAAATGACGAAATTACGAAAGACAAAAGGGGATGAACCTGGGCAAACCAAGAGGCGAGAAAATACCCAAAAACAAACAACAATGTCAATTATCAAGATTTAATGAAGCAATAATGTAAGGCCAAAACACCCACTAAACCAAATCCAAAATAGTTTTTCCTTTTTCAGCAAAACTACACCAGAATCATGAGACAACCTGAAGAACTGGTCTTTCCAAGATCTTGAGTTTGCATTGTGAGCAAGTAGAGAAGATGAACTTGTTGTAGATGAAGAAGAGTGATAGGACGATGATGCAGATTTCAGTTTCACCAAATCATCACATAATGAACCTTAGTAATAATCCCGGTTTTTTTTTTTAATGTAATAGATTTGTTAACCTGTCTCAATACAGATGCAATAAAAAACCAGAATTTTAAGGCCAAAACAAGATTACCACTGTACAATCACAATAGTGGTTACCCTTGATAAGCTAGCTTTAAGTACTTCAACATTTTTACCCGATATGGAATATGAAATTTTCAAGAAAGAACTCATTCAGGTATGAGTTTAGAAATATATTACCACCTGCAAAAAGAAGTTCATTAGTTCACTTCCCACCAAGAGATAAGTAATAAATTGTCCGATAATATAGCAATTGTTGCAATCAATACCAGTTGATTAAATCTTTCCACTTTTTCATGCATGTGAGAGATACCAAGCTCTAACTCTTCATCCATGGTTTCCTCACTCTTGCTATTATCAACCTATTAAAAAAACCAACAAAACATACACATGTACATTACGTTAGCATATAGTATTTGTCTAGATTCTCATGTTTTCAGCTATACAACCATCGTAAGAGATCTTTATTAGTTATATGAAAATAGCAAAAACAAAACATTCAACTGAATTAATTGGCATGTTAAACTCGCTGAATTCATTTCCAGAAGTTTAACTTCAAAAACAGGACTTTTAGAAGTTTGTCAAATCCATGATCTATTACCACCCTAGAGTTCTCTCAGTCATTAGATAAGTAAACATTTCAGATTTAACCAATTATCTATGCAATGAAGAATTAGAAATCTCATTTTGTCACACGATATGAAGTCAAAGCTAGTTCAAAAGTTTCAAACAAATTGGTATCCTAATTTGCGAGATAAAGCTACTCTAACCATTTAATTGTTTACAAATAGACACCAATTATGCAGCAAGAAGGACCGAACTAAATAGAAAGAGCGAAACAACAGGATAAGCAAAAGCTACTTCTTCGGCTTACCCACAACGGGCATCCTCTCTTTGCCACGATAAGAAAACGAAATGGAAAGCTACTTCTTCAACTAAGCCATTACTGTAAGAATCTGACAATAATTCAAGAAATAAACTTTAAAACCAGGAAGACTGAACAACTTGACTTCTACATTTGATTAAATAAAATGTCTAAAATTCATAATTGTTTCAATGAGCTATCTCAAACTCACAAATAAAAAAGCTATTGAAATGAATAGAAAGAGAAAAGATAGTCATGAAGGGAAAATACCTTGAGCTATCTCATGCAGAAGTGACATAGTAGGATACTTGACCTCGTTTGAAACAAACCTGCAAAATAAACGACAGTGCTTCAAAAGGCTTGTCAATCTAGCATCTTGAATAGCATATGATTCCTGTAAAACTCCCATCTAGTATGATAAGAATCAATGGAAACTCCATCAACTATCATAACTCCTGTCTGAACATCAGAGTCTCTTTTTAATACCTCAATTTGACGCCAATTTTGTATGTCACACTCTCCACAAAGTTGCTTGACTACACAAATAAAATCACAGGCCCATTCCAAAAAATCAATCGAAATCATCTCAATACCACAAACATCTAAACTCAGCTAAAGAAACAGATCTCGTAATTCGATCTACGTTTCAATGAAACACTATCAAAATATGCATAAAGTCCATAAACTAACATTGAATCAGTATCAATTTCTGCAAAAGAGAGAGCAATGTAGCCAATTTCACAACACCAGGGAAATAATTAATATTAAGCATGCAAGACAGGCTGGGTATTGAGTTCACCGACATTAGGAATGATTCTGAAATATTGGTTAAATAAGCAGAAGACAGTGACTAACAAACAAAAAGAATCATAAGATACATATTGTCATGTGATGTCACATGCTCAACTTTTTTAGCATCTTCACAACCTCTACAGACATTACCATTTTTATACATCTCTAATGAAAGAAATGTTTGAACCCTCTTCCTCGTGATTGATAGATTTCCCTTGATTTGATATTTCTTTAAGATTATGATCAACCTATAGGTGGATAAAATAACGCTCTCTTTAGCAAAATAAGCTAAGGAGATAAGCTCAGCTGCAATGCATTAAGAATAAAACACTTGTATACAGATGCTAAAACCTTGATAACTATTGATCCTAACTGTAAACATTTTTTTCCTGTAGAAGTAAATTGTTCTCTTCTCTACATTGATCCTCAATCGTATAATCTCTCTCACCGCCACGCTCCAACGTCAATTTGGTGGTCAAACTAACTGTCACATGAACGAACTTCTACAAGAACGAACCACTACATTAAATTCGACTGTGTATTGCTGCAATCTAACATGACTTCGTATACTCTTTTCTACACATTTCGAAAACTGCATTAATTTCAAACACTACACTAATTAGAAGACTACATGACAATAATTAATTGAATAACCACCACAATACACTAATTAATTGAATAACCACCACGTACTCTATGAATTATAGGCTACACTAATTCCATACACTACACTAATTAGAGAAGAACAGTAACAATATACTAATTAATTAAAGAACAATAACACTACACTTACATTACACTAATTAATTGAAGAACAATTGCACCAAAATAATAATAGTTGAAGAACACTACCAACAAACTAATTGAGCAACAGTAGCACTACACTGCATAATTGAAAACCTACCATGTCTTACATGAATGTTTTTTTGTTTATGTAAAAAAGGCACTCAACTTGGATGTTAAAAGCTCTCCCAACAATAACAAAACGAATTTAGTCTTGAGAGAGTGTCTCCATTTTCATGCATCTGACTTTGTTTGTGATTTCAAGCATTTTAATTTTAAAACAGGAAGGAGATATAGTAAAGGAAGAAGTAAGCTATTGTCTAACGTACCATGTCGTGCCATCTTGTGATGCAAACTCCATGAAATGTGCCAGCAACACTGAGAGCAACCAGTTCAACAAATATCAATGCAAACTCGAAGGAGATAGTATGTCTTCCAGCAAAGCTCCACTTCCAGCCAAGCTCTTTCAAACTCACAACTTCTCTGCATCGTCCTTGCCGCTTGAACAACCTAAAATGCATAAAATTAGGTTAGGGTTAGATTTAATTCGGGATAGGGCATTGAGTTTGGGGAAGCGAGATAACAGATGCAAAGGTAAGATAATCCATACCTAGAGCGCCGCCGGCAAGGGAATGTCGCACCAACAACATAGGGCTTTTAGTTCGTTGGCAGTACTCACAGAGGGATTATTGGACACATTTTTCACCACGGCCTCTTGAACATAGCCTTTGGACGCAACGACGGAAAAGGCTCTGGAGGACGGCGACGATTTCAATCGCAGGCGGTTGGCGGTGGTGCGGGTGCGGATCCGAGGGAACTGTGATAGAAGCCAAGGAAGGTGTCACCACCCTCCAAATCACCACATTCGATACGAAGCCACTTGATAGGGATTTAGAAGGGGAAGCTTGATAAAAACGAATCGTGAATTTAGGCTGAAGGAGATCGACAAATTGTGCTTTTAACAACAACACTCGCTACTTTGTTCTCACGTTGGCTTTGTCTATATCACACTCGGAGTTTCAAATTAGGAAGAAAGTGTACATGGGGATTAGGATGATAACTTCAAAGAGCAAGGCGCCCTGAAAATTCGGGACAATTACGAAATGAAGGGTAGCAGTGGACAACCTAGGCTCTGTTTGGAAAAGGATGTTTAATGACCGGCCCGGTATAAAGTCCGATACCGATTTCATTCAATTTTGGCATTGGACAGCCAATCTTTATATAGATAAGATATGCCTTAAAATGCAGGTCAATAAAAAACAAAGGACGTGAAGAAACAACTACTGAAACACATAATTATTGAATTTAATGGCCAATAAGAATTATTAAGAACAACAGCCATATAGAACTGATCGACTGATAAAAAATTGACTATGGAATCTCAGTAATTGGGCATGATTGAAAAGCAGTTCATAGTTAAGAGATTAATAAATAAGACTTTAGCAGATTGCCAACAGTTAACCTTGTTATTCATCACTCAATAGTCAAAACTAGAGTTTCAACCTTGTTACATCACTCAGTAGCCACTACTTTGTGATTCCATTAACATCGGCAATTTTTTTCAAATAAAATGCCCACATGCTAAGCTAGATAGTAACTGACATTTAAGAGCAATAAATGGCAGAAAAATGCATCTAGAATACAGACTTAATCTCAGTAATTAAGCATCATTCAGGATATAACTGTAGGAATCCTATTTTCTACAACTTATAAATATGTATAAAATACAAGAATAAATCCGTATTAAGGAGAACAGAAAACAAATGTAACAATACCAAACCATATTGTCGAGATTAAGCAGAGTTGGGAATGAATCTATTTCCTTAATTATGAAAACGCCTCGTAGTGTGACGGTTACCGGCGTTCCGAATCCCATGATACAACTGCTACACTTCTGACTTGCACAACTCAAGAACAAAAGCCAACGAACTCTAGTTATACTGTGTGTACTCTCAGACTCGAACAAAAGAAGAAAAGAAGTGAACAGGGACTGAAAAGTGGGGGAAGGAGATCGAATAGGAATGCTCAACAGCTGTTCGTATTGTTGTGATTTTTGAGTTCTGCAGGGCCTCTTTTTATAGGCTGCAATGGAGAATCTGTGACATGAATGGCCCAATCCGTGTGTAATGAATTGGCTGATCTGGTCCAAGTCAACTCCGCGTGACATTAATGCCCGAGATCTGCTGACTCTGATTTTGAACGAGGCTCATTTGAACGAAGCCCAAAAGTCATATCAGAATTGAGCTAGGCCCAAAAAGACAACCTCCTCCTTGGGCCTATGGCCCATCCAAGGAGCCCAAGGAGCCCATGGAGCTCACGAGCCACGAGCCACGAGCCGAGCCGAGCCGAGCCGATCTGAGCCGAACCGAACCACGCCCGTGTGGTTTCCCAGGGCCCAAGCCCACCAGGATAGCCTCCTCTGGCTCAATCACATCCATTACAATCCACTCCTAGTTTATATACTAGTGAGTTTTTCTCCTCCTAATCAATGTGGGATACACATTCATCCTCAAAATTCAACTTAGTTACATTAAATGTAACTCCCTTATTTCTCATTCAAACGGAACCCGAATTATACAAATGAGCATACTACGAAATAGTGCTCGCGGAAACGAAGCCAACGCTCCCATTATCCGACACCAACGGTGCCCGGAAAATTCAGTTCCAACAATCCCCCACATGAATAGAAATGACTCTAAAATACGTGAAAAACGACTCGACAGAAAGACTTTTGAGAGTACGTCGAAGAATCACTGCATTTGGGCTGGTAGCATTTTTTCAGCCTTGAACCACCCATAGTGAGTAGCCATCGGATTTACTCGACCAGGTAGTGAACGTGATGTCTTGAACCACCCGGACTTTGATGTAAACCTAGACAACGACTATCACACAGTTTCATCTTTTCACAGAACTAGGTTCTCTGATTGTGTTCATTTTGGCCGTGAACATCCCTGGTTATTCATGAGTGAGCTTAGAGAATTCAGCCTCGGTTAAATCTCCTAGAAACGGCCCCATTTCACACTCATAAGGTGATTTTACCATAATTAGTATACCATTATACTTCACTTTGTTGTTCAAAGCTTATGGAATCATTAAAAGTCAACACTTTATGACTTAACCTATAGTTTACCAACACACTTTTATCATCCTAGGAACTGGGAGAAGATGTTAATCTCCAAGTGCTCTTTAGATTTAGCGTGATTTCGTTGTCCCTTTGAACTTACATCTTGGGATCTCCAATCACGTAAGTAGGGTTACCATCAAACTTCATCTTATGTCATAGGCTTTAAACCCATTCCTCTTGATGATTTCACAACTTGCTCTCGAGACAAACCTTTAGTAAACGGATCCGCTAGATTGTTAGCCGATCGGATGTAATCAACATTGATCACTACGTTTGAGAGCAATTGTCTTATGGTTTTATGTCGTCTTCTAATATGACGAGACTTACCATTATACATTGAACTTAGTGCTCGAGCTATTGTCGATTGACTATCGCAATGGAGACTCATAGCCGGCACCGGTTTTTCCCACATTGGTATATCCTCCAGAAAGTTTCGAAGCCATTCTGCTTCTTCTACTGCTTTGTCCAAGGCAATGAATTCAGATTCCATTGTGGATCTAGCCAATAGAGTTTGTTTGGAGGATTTCCATGATATAGCCGCATCACCTAGAGTAAAAACATACCCGCTTGTGGATTTTGAGTTTTTGGAGTCTGATATCCAATTAGCATCACTATAGCCTTCCATCACTGCTGGATATCGTCCATAGTGTAATCCATAATTCCGAGTATATCGCAAGTAGTTCAATACCCTTGTTATGCCTTTCCAGTGACCATGTCCTGGATTGCTAGAGTAACGACTTAAAACGTTCACCGCATGTGCTAAATCTGGTCTTGTACAATTTGTTAAGTACATTAGACTTCCAATCACTCGTGCATACTCTACTTGAGATATGCCATCACCCGTGTTTTTCTTTAAGTCGAGGTGAGGGTCCACGGGACTCTTTGCACTACCGCTTGAGTATTTCTTGAAACGTTCAAGTACCTTATCAGCGTAATGATCTTGAGTTAAAATGATTCCTTCATAATGTCTTATGACTTTTATTCCTAGAATCACATCCGCTAGTCCCAAATCTTTCATGTTAAACTTCCCACTAAGCATGTTCTTAGTTTGTTGGATCATATCTTTGTTACTACCAATAATGAGCATGTCATCAACGTATAGGCACAACAAGATATATCCTTTTGGAGTTGTTTTGACATAAATACTTTTGTCACATTCATTTATATTGAAATCGTTTGACATCATCACACTGTCAAATTTCTCATGCCATTGTTTAGGTGCTTGTTTTAATCCATATAAATATTTCACAAGTCTACACACTTTGTGTTCCTGTCCAGACACAACATACCCCTCGGGTTGTTTCATATAAATTTCCTCTTCTAACTCTCCGTTTAGAAAGGCCGTTTTTACATCCATTTGATGTATTTCTAGATTACGTAGAGCCGCAATCGCTATTAGTACTCGAATAGAAGTAATTCTCGTTACCGGAGAATAAGTATCAAATAAATCTAGACCTTCTTTTTGTCTAAATCCTTGTACTATAAGCCTTGCCTTGTACTTATCTATTGAGCCATCGGTTTTCAACTTTCGTTTGAAAATCCATTTACACCCCAACGCTTTTGTTCCTGGGGGTAAATCAGCTAACTCCCATGTATGATTTTGCATAATGGAGTCTATTTCACCTTTGACCGCTTCCTTCCATGAAGGTGCGTCTGGCATTGACATGGCTTCTTTAAACGTCTGAGGTTCGTTTTCTAGAAGAAACGCCATTGTGAAATCTGATCTAAATGATTTTTCCTTTCGAGCTCTCTTGCTCCGTCTAGGTTCATCATTTTCTTTTTCTGTTTCTTGGACAGAAGTACTCACTATTTGCATAGAAGTGCTCGCTTCTTGCATAGACGTGCTTGCTTCTTGAGCAACTTCATTTGCATCTCGTTGTTCACGAGTCCTTTTAGGATATTCTTTATCCTTGCAAGGGAACACATTTTCAAAGAAAGATGCGTTTCTTGACTCCATTATTGTATTAGTATGTATATTCGGTATATCTGACTTGTATACCAAGAAACGATACGCACTACTATTATGTGCATACCCGATGAAAATACAATCAACGGTTTTTGGTCCAATTGAGACCTTTTTAGGAGGTGGTACTGCTACTTTTGCTAGGCACCCCCACACTTTGAGGTATTTGTAGGAAGGTACGTTACCTTTCCACAACTCATAAGGCGTCTTTCCAGTCACCTTGTGTGGTATTTTGTTGAGAATGTAATTTGAGGTAAGCAACGCTTCCCCCCACATGTTCTGGGCTAACCCAAATTCTTGCAACATTGCATTCATCATTTCCTTAAGAGTTCGGTTCTTTCGTTCCGCTACTCCGTTGGATTCTGGCGAATAAGGAGTGGTAGTTTGGTGAACAATGCCATGTTCTCTACAGAACGCATTAAAAGGTTCACTATACTCACCTCCTCTATCACTTCTTACGATTTTAATCGTTTTACTAAGTTGGTTCTCAACTTCCAACTTGTACTCTTTGAACTTTTCTAAAGCCTCATCTTTGCTACGTAACAAGTATACATAACAATATCTTGTGCAATCATCTATGAAAGTCACAAAATACTTTTTACCTCCTCTAGTTTGTTCAAACTTTAAATCACATAAATCAGTGTGAATTAATCCTAGAGGTTCGGTTGTTCTTTCTACATGGGGTGATGGTGTTTTTGTGAGTTTCGCTTGAACGCATACTTCACATTTGTCTTTACTTGTTTTGCATTTTGGAATCATATTCAAACTTATCAATCTACTTATAGACTTATAGTTAACATGTCTCAATCTTTCATGCAAAATATTAAAAGACTCAACAACATAAGCAATAGGGTTATTCTTATTCATTGAAACATCGGTTACAATAGCTTTTGGGATGACTGTCATTACATTCATTTTGATCAATCTATCCTGTACATAACCCCTACCCACATATACCCCCTTCTTAGAGAGAACCAGCCTGTCAGACACAAAATTGATCATGAACCCATTCTTGGAGAGTAGAGTTCCCGAGATCAGGTTCTTGCGGATGTCCGACACATGAAGGACGTTGTTCAGCGCCAGCTCCTTCTTGCAAGTCATCTTCAACCTGATCTTCCCATATCCTTCCACCTTAGAAGTGGCGGAGTTACCCATGAAGAGTTTCTCTTCGGTGTGGTTCTTCTTGTAGGTCGTGAAGAGACCCATATCCGAGCATATGTGCCTAGTTGCACCGATGTCATAGAACCACTCCTTTGGGTTGCTGCCAACCATGTTGACTTCAGTCACCGCACACAAGTCGTCCTCTGTGAGCGACCCTTCAGCTATGTTGGCTTGGGACTTGCCTTTGTCCCTCTTTGTGTCGACCTTGCTTCGACACTCATCCGCCTTGTGTCCAACTTTGTTGCACTTGTGGCACTTTCCACTGAACTTCTTAGGCCCTAGCTTCTTGAAGTTGTTGGAGTTGTTGGAGTTGTTGGAGCTGTTGGGTTGAAACTTCCTTTTCTTCCCCTTGTCCTGATGGTCTGCCAGGTTCGCCTTGTTCGAAGGTCCATAGCCATTGGCCCTCTTGTTGTTCTCCTCAACCCGGAGCCTCACAATCAAGTCTTCCACCCTCTTTGCCTTTTGCTTTAGTAACAAGTAGACTTTGAACTGCTCCCATGATGGAGGAAGCTTTTCGATGAAGGCACCTACCTGGAATGTCTCGCAGATGTTCATGCCTTCGGAGAGGACTTCATGGACGATAAGTTGCAGCTCTTCAACTTGGTCCACTACCGATCTTGAATCTACCATTTTGTAGTTCAGGAACTTAGCCACTGCTGCCTTCTTCGACCCAGCATCTTGAGTCTTGTACTTCTTTTCCAGAGTGTCCCACAATTCCTTGGCGGTATCATGGTTGCAATAGACCTTGTACAACGAGTCTATCATGCGGCACTTGACATAGCCTCTGCATGAATAATCCCCCTTGACCCAATCAGCAAGGGCATCAGTGTTGTTCGGGGAGAACTTTGGTTTCTCCTCCGTCAGAAATCTGTCCAGACCCATTGTGCTCAGGAAGAATTGCATCTTCTGAGACCAAATCCTGAACCCCTTCCCGTCAAACTTATCGGGCAAGACTCCAGCATGAAATGCAATCGGCATACTAGCCATGTACGACCTGTCCGGTACCCTCACATAGGGCATGTGAACATCCGACAAGTCCATCTGTTGGCTTGTTTGAGACTGTCCACCCGGTTTCGGTATGACCGGAGCCTGGTTCTCGACCACAGGTGGGTCATTGACCTTAGTCACCTGAGGGTGCTGAACAGTATTCTGTTCCAGAGTCACTGATGGCAGACCATCTCCAAACTGAATTTGGAGTGTCGACTCACCACTCTTAGTTGCAGCGGTAGCATCCACAACGTTGTCGTTTCCGTTAGTCATTTTTCAAATATGAGACCAAATGAAATTGAAACAGATTAGAACAAATGCAAAAACGAAACAATAGGAAATAAAATAAAAATTATTTCCGTTTTTATTTATTTAATTAATTAATTAACCGATTTTAATTTAATTAATCAATTATTTACGAATTTAATTTAATTTAATAAATTAAAAACCGATTTTCAATATATTTAACTCGAATAAATATATAATTACGTTAATCTATTCAGATTAAAATCGAAAAAATAATATAATATTTTTTCCGGATTTTCTCGTACAAAAACGAGAACAAATTCCCAAGTCGCCTTAACCTCTTTACTCAAAACACAAATTTGTTAGTCGTAGAAACGTAGGAAAAAAATTTCAGAATTAAGATTGTAGAAATCTTATTTTCTACAACTTATAAATATGTATAAAATACAAGAATAAATCCGTATTAAGGAGAAGAGAAAACAAATGTAACAATACCAAACCGTACTGACGAGATTAAGCAGAGTCGAGAATGAATCTCTTTTCTTAATTCTGAAAACGCCCCGTAGTGTGACGGTTACCGGCGTTCCGAATCCCAAGATACAACTGCTACACTTCTGACTTGCACAACTCAAGAACAAAAGCCAAAGAACTCTAGTTATACTGTGTGTACTCTCAGACTCGAACAAAAGAAGAGAAGAAGTGAACAGGGATTGAAAAGTGGGGGAAGGAGATCGAATAGGAATGCTCAACAGCTGTTCGTATTGTTGTGATTTTTGAGTTCTGCAAGGCCTCTTTTTATAGGCTGCAATGGAGAATCTGTGACATGCATGGCCCAATCCGCGTGGATTAAATGACCCAATCCGTGTGTAATGAATTGGCTGATCTAGTCCAAGTCAACTTTGCGCGGCATTAATGCCCGAGATCTGTTGACTCTGATTCTGAACGATGCCCATTTGAACGAAGCCCAAAAGTCATATCAGACTTGAGCTAGGCCCAAAAAGACAACCTCCTCCTCGGGCCTACAGCCCATCCAAGGAGACCAAGGAGACCAAGAGCTCACGAGCCACGAGCCGAACCGCGCGCGTGTGGTTTCCCAGGGCCCAAGCCCACCAAGATAGCCTCATCTGACCCAATCACATCCATTACAATCCACTCCTAGTTTATATACTATTGAGTTTTTCTCCTAATCAATGTGGGATACACATTAATCCTCAAAATTCAACTTAGTTACATTAAATGTAACTCCCTTATTTCTCGTTTAAACGGAACCCGAATTATACAAATGAACATACTACGAAATAGTGCTCGTGGAGACGAAGTCAACGCTCCCATTATCCGACACCAACAGTGTCCGGAAAATTCGGTTCCAATAATAACGATTATGCATATCCTGATTTTTTTTTTTTACCACTTAAATCTTGCACACCAAACCCCCAAATTTTACAACATCAGCCTTTAATTACCGAGTTTCTCAACCATCAAAACCCAAGATTCCAAAGTGGCAGATAAAGAGTGCTTACCAGGGGAAGATTTGGCGGCAGGCAAGAAACAAACTACAAAAGAACACTGATGTCGGCGAAGAGAATCGGAGATGGACGCGTGGAGTCCTACAAAGAGGAGGCGGAGATGCTAGCGGTGAAAGAAGGCAGAGATATCAGTGCTAGGGTTTGTGATTGATCGATCATAGTGATTCTCACGGTGGAAGTTGAGTCCTCCGGTGGTGGCCTTTACATATTCATTTGGCGTTCTTCTATAGCTTCTTCCTTGAAGTTGTTCTTGCCTTGAAAGTGGGTTGAATCTCTTTCTTTACTGTCATCTTAGTATCTTCTATGTAGTAGCTTGCTTAGGCTAGTTCTTGCTCGTCTTGGTTGGTGTCTTGTAACCTTGTTGAACCTTTTCTGATCTAGTGGATTATTCAGGATGAGACTCCCCACTGAGACTTCGCAGATGTAGGGAAACCGAAATGTGTGACCAATTCTTGTGTCCATTACTTCTTGCATTGTTTTACAATTCTCAAATCGTTTGCGCTTAAGATCTATCGAATCTGGTTACTGAGATTGGAACCGAGATTCTACAAGTATTCATCGTCACGGACGAGGGCATATATTGTACTGGTATGTCTTATGTCGTAGCTTTCTCAACACTCCGAATCAAGATAGTAAATGATTGGGACACTTCGAAGTTTTCCAAACCTCACACTAGTTTGGATTCATGCACAACTACAAAAACCAGATGCTTACGAGTTTGAATCTCTTCCTCTATTCAATCAAATCTTACAACAATTAATTATACACTTATTAGTTATTACTAGCTTATATAGTTATATCCATATCTGTATCAACAACAAAAAAATAGTTATATCCATATCCATACCCTTGAAAATACGTTGACACAAATATTTACTTAGTAAATAATGTTAAGATTTTACAGATGAAATTTAGATTTTTTTTGTGAGAGCTTTTGTTTAGAACAAATTATATACATACTTTGAAACAAATTCACAATATAGACACTTTTATCAAGTTCGGGAATTTATAACGATGGACAACGCCTCTCCCCGAACCAAGTTCACTTTAAAAAAAATAAACCTGTATATGGACAACGCCGAAAAAAATTCAACTTTTTTTTTTAACATTTGACATACTTACGCGTGTTTGGGTGACTCGTTAGGGTTCGTTCGAAATCGAAATCGAGTGAGAGACATATTTGGTGAAAGTTGGGATCGATACGAACCCAACGAAACTGGTCTCGCTCAATTCCAGTTCCGAACAATCCCAAAACAAGTCACCTGAACCCTTCCACTACCTTAAGAAGCTTTATTAAGTTGAAGATGTCGGATTCCGAGGGATCGTTAGGGCTCGTTCGGAATCGGAATCGAGTGAGAGACATATCGGGTGGAAGTTGGGATTGATATGGACCCAACGAAACTGGTCTCACTCAATTCCGACTCTGAACGATCCCAAACAAGTCACCCCGACCCCGCGTAAGTCTCATGCGTACCAATCACAGCTTCGTTTCCGTTCAGGTGGTTCGTTTGGGATATTGTATTAATCTTATCTATTAATTTCCGGAGTATATTGTATTAAGTACTCATATTAGTTTGGTGGCAGAATAAAAAAGGAAACAAAATTTGAAAAAGGAAACAATTTCAGTTACCCAACTCCCTTTCGATTACAAGATTAGTTTAATTAAGCGTCGATGCCGTAGCAATTGAGTTCGGCGAAGCTGCTCATGCTCTTGGAAAGTGCTATTATGGGGACTGTGATTATCTTCATGAGTTTTTTGCTGTTGTTTTTGCTCTGTTCCATCGTTTCTGGTTTTTTATTTGGGGAAGAAGAAGAAGGTGTTTTTGGATGAAGAATTGGAGGAAACGAGGGAGTATATATAGGCTGTGTGTGAGATTTCAGATATTGTAAACGTATAGATAGATAAATTCCGATGCATTATTATTTACCATGTTTATACTTTTATTTAGCATACAGTATATCACATTCTGTCATGATTTTTTTGGTTACTAACTCTAAATATGGTAATAGTCTATTCCGATGCATTATCTTTTATCACGTTTGAAGTTGTTACAGTACTTAGTTTGATAAAAGGATAAAATATCAGCATGATAAGAGTCTTCCTAGATTTATACTCCGTACAGAGCCATATGAATAAAAATAAAACAATAAACTATTAAAATTAATTGTCACATAACTATAATTATATAAACAAAATCTAAATAATATTTTTTTTCAACTTCATATTAGCCCAATCCGTTTAGTGAATTATAATACAAAGTGTATAAATTAAACGGGGTCTTGAATACGCTGATGTTTTTCACTATTGGACCGAAAATCTTGAACGCCACTAGATTGCATTTAATATTTTGGTAAACGCCACATTGTAGGGCTTTGTTTTTTCGGCTCAATAATTAAAAAAATCTGTTTCAAAATCAATCCCCAAATTAAACTACTCAGCTAAACGGACCCTAAACATTTTGAATAGAGATCTCAGACTTGATTTCTTTGAAACTTGTGCATATAAAAAAAATGGTAGGTCTTGGATGGAAGTAAATGTAATTAGTCCTTTCAAAAAAAGTAAATTTAATTAGTACATTAATTTTATGTTAAATCAATTAATGGTAGGTCTTGGATGAAATTAAATGTAATTAATAACTAATTAATGTACGTTCAACCAATTAATGTGGTGCTAAAAATTAACTTAACTTTTAACTACTTTTGTTAATTTTAATATCTCTAAATGATGATGACCGTAGTCAAAACCTAACCGTCTGAGTAAAAACAATATGATCGCGTCAAATTGAAACCTAATTCGAACACAATAAATCTAAATTTGATATCATTAATACAAACTTAAACTATATAATACATTTAATTAATAAGTTGATACAACTGCACACATATAGACCCAACCCGTCTTGACCAATAATCTTATTTGATCTCATCCAAACGCAACTTAACTGACCTGGTTAACAACTTTAATTACATTACATAAAAATCACCGACAACCATATGAAACCAAAAGAAACAAATTATGTAACAACATCAATGACACTATTTAATTACCCGCAAATCCCATTCTTCAGTCTCACTACCTATGCAACAAGAGACTGGATCCTCTTCTCCAGCCCCACGCCCTTCAACCGCTTCGTCCTCCTCAGATGCCCCTCAATCTCCTTCCATGACGCTCAGAATCTGGTCAAGGAGGAGAGATACGGCGGCACAATTCCGACTCAATTTAGATCGAAAACCGAGCATTCTAGGGTTTGTGTGCCGACTGATGTTAATGGAGACATGTGTCTCGCCGTCCAAAACGAAGAACACCGCTTGGATTCAATTATATTGCTCCTTCCCGACTTGAATTGAGTATCCAATATGTTTCCCCCAATAATTCCCTCCACTCATCAAATTATACCCACCTAAATCGATTGAATGCTTGTGAATTCCCCCAATTTCAGAATTGCCTCACTACCTTGAACCCTAATTTTACTATCAGATAAAATCCCCCAATTTAGAGGTAAATTTTGAAAAAAAAATCAAATTGTGATAATTAATACAAACGGGTAATAGCAGGTCATCAAAATGGTAAAATTTGTAATTATTTCAAAAAATTAAGGGTAAAATGATAATTTCAAACTTTTGACGGAATTGTTAACGGAAGTTAGTCAGGGTGCGACTTTGTAAGAAAAAGTAAAATAATGGGTGCTTTTAAATCAATATTGATATAACGGGTGGTTCAATGCAAATTGGCCCATATAAGGGGTGGTTTAATGCAAAAACCTCTATATTTATTATAATATAAGACTCGAAAAAGACGAAGAGTATTACATATATCTAAATATTACTTTTTAATACGAAGCACGGAGCTATAGTGTATGAATAAAGATATACAAGGACACTCAGAACTCAAAATACTTTAGTTCATTGCTCTCTTGAACGCTTAGATCGGGTTTTAGTTCATTGCTCTCTTGTCCTTATGTTCCCTAAATTGTTGGTCCACCATCACCCCTTCTCTTCATCTGATCATGCACTAATCACTTTCTCTTTAGGCGATTCGTCCTCCCCTCATCGGATCCCTTTCTGATATGAACCAAGTTGGGCTAATAATTCATCATACTCTAAACTTGTCCAGAAGGTATGGAAATATAAAATCCATGGCTCATTTATGTATAAGTTTAATCAAAAACTCCGCCTTCTAAAAAACTACTCAAAATCTTGGGCCCGATCCCACAATGACAATAATTTTTCCCAACTCTCGCTTACTGAGAATAAGCTCCAACAACTTCACTCTGAATTTCTCAATGACCCGGTTAATCCCAGAATCATCCAGCGCATTGGAAATCTGTCTAGAAAATATTCTTCTCTGATTCAGTTTCAGACTGATTAGTGGAGGATGAGAGCAAAAACCAAGCATATTAAAGAAGGAGATCGGAATTCAAAATACTTTCATGCCGTGGACAAACAAAGAAGTTTCCGACAAGCAATGACCCGATTCTGCAACAAGGATGGACTTATTATTGAAGGTCAAAATGAAATCACCTCTGAAATTTCTAAGGAGTTAGCCTCGAGATTTCAAATCAATAGTGCTTCTGGAATTTCTGAAGAAGATCTTAATATTATTCCGAGCATCGTCTCTTCCCAGGATAATGATATGTTGTGTAAACCGCCAAATGAAGCTGAGCTCCGAAAGGCAATTTTTGATCAACCCCCTGATAAAACTCCAGGTCCTGATGGATTCAGTATTGAATTCTATCAAAAATATTGGAACATTATTAAAAACTCACTCCTATCTGCTATCAAAGCTTTTTTCCACTCAGAACAGCTGCTTTCTTCTATTAATCATTCGTTTATTGCTCTTATTCCAAAAACGGATGACCCCTCCACTATCAACCATTTTAGACCCATTAGCCTTTGTAATTGCTCGTATAAAATCATTACTAAAATACTGGCAAACCGTATTAAACCCCTCTTAGGTAAGATTATCTCCCCCCCCCCATCAAGGAGATTTTGTTGAAGGCATGCTTGTTCAAGACAATATACTAGCACCACATGAAATCTTCCATTCATTCCACAAGAATAAAAAAGGTAACTCCCGTTGGATGGCTATTAAACTTGATATGGAAAAAGCGTATGACAAGCTCGACTGGGACTTCCTCTGTAAAGTCCTTCTACGTTTTGGCTTCTCCAAGAAATGGATTAATATTATTAGAAATTGTCTAGAATCTGCTTCTTACTCAGTGTTAGTCAATAATCAACCAGGCCCGAAATTCAAACCTTCATGTGGAATCCGACAAGGTGATCCTTTAGCTCCGACGTTGTTTGTTATAGCCATGAAGTTCATGGCTCGATTTCTCAATCTTGAAGCCGCTAAGGACGACCCTCACATTGGGATTAGACTAACTAGCTAGACATGGTTCTCCAATTCCTTTTCTTACTTTCGCAGATGATACTATTCTGTTAGCAAATGCTTCCACCCGTAATATCATATTCATCCAGAATTTTCTCACTATTTTCTCCAAGCATAGTGGACTATCTATTAACTTTCATATTCATCCAGATACTATTCTGTTAGCAAATGTGCCTAGACCCTTTGCTAAAGACTTAGCCTCTTATCTCAACATTCCGCTTACCAGTAAAATGGAGAAATACCTTGGGATTCCCATAATTCAAGGACGGGTTTGTAATGACATGTTTGATGATGCCATTGCTGCTCTTAAAAAGCAAAGAGCAAAATGGAAAGCTGACTCACTCTCCCAAGCAGGGAGAACTCTTCTTATTCAGTCTAATCTAACCTCACAAGTTAACTTTCTTATGCAAAGTTTCCTTCTCCCCAAGGGTGTGTGTGATGATATTGATGACATCAATAAAAAGTTCTTTTGGAATAAAAAAAAAACCCTTCTAGCCACTCTCTTCTTCACTGGGACAGTATCTACAAGCCTAAATCATTAGGTGGCCTGGGCCTCCGTAAAGCCTGTGATAATAATTGTGCTCTTCAAATGAAACTTATTTGGAAAATCATTAGTCAACCTGATAATATCTGGGTTAATATTTTAAGAGAGAAATACTTTCCACGGGGTAACTTTCTCCATATTGATAGAAAGTCGACCCAGTCTTGGCAATTTAGGCGGCTTTTGCTGCTTTTGCTTGACTTCAAGAAAGGATTAAAATGGGAAATTGGCAATGGCAGGAGTATCAGTTTCTGGACTGATTGTTGGCTGCCTAACATCAACCTCAATTCCTTTCATTAGAATGCTCCACTATCCCAAACCGTTGCTGATTTCATCACGCCATCTCGCCAATGGGATACTCAAAAGCTAAATCATAGTCTTTCGCCTAATATTGTGGAAAATATTGTAGCTACTCGTATTCCTATTACTCCAATGGACGACCGTCTTATCTGGACACCAACAAAGGACGATTCTTTCACTGTCAAGTCAGCCTACAAAATCATTCGCCCTATCACAAACCCCATTATTGATCTCAATCTCTTCTGGAACTCCAAAATCCCTGCAAAAATACAAAATTTCCTATGGAAAGCTTTCTCAGATTGCCTCCCCGCAACTGAGAGGCTCAATCGCCACTATCATAAGGTCTACTCTACTTGTGCCCTCTGCAACAATAACGATGAAGACAAAAGCCACTTTTTTTCCACTGTCCTTATACCAATAAGGTTTTTCAACTTCTTAACAATATAAGCAATAATAATTTTTCACTCCACCCTTCCCATGACTTTGAAGATTCCTTCAACTCCTTTTGCAAAAACAACTCTAATGTCGACTTAGACTTCTTTACCTGGTGGACTCTTTGGAACTTCCGTAATTCTACGATTTTTCGACAGTCTCAGTCTAACCATCCTACTGCTCCTCTGGATATAGCCAAATCAGCCATGTTCCACTTCCTAGAGTGGAAAAATACCATGCCAAACAACACTACAAATATTACAAATAGGAAAGCTCGTAACAAACCTAGGCGGTGGAAGAAACCTCCCAGGAATACCTTTAAGATTAATTGTGATGGCTCGATTAGAGCCAGTTCTTCGTCTTTTGTTGGTTTTATTATTCGCAATGATATTAGGCTTGTATCTTTTGTTGAGAAGTTACAGATCCCTTCCTTCTCAGTGCTCATAACGGAAGTTGTTGTTGTGCTTGAAGCTGTCCGGACGGCTATTCGTCTCACTATTAACAAAGTCATTATTGAAAGTGACAATCTCACCGTTATTAATTTCCTTTTACTTAGAGCTACTCCCCCTTGGGAGATTAGATCTATCATTATAGATATTAAGTCTCTTTGTTCCTCTTTTGAATCTTGTAGTTTTTTCATATTCCTAGAAATTGTAATAGGGTTGCTGATTACCTGGCTTCCAAGGACATCCCTATAGACGACCTTCGGTCAACAATCTCCAGATGGAACAACATTTCATCAAGACTCGACTTTGTGGCACTTCAGAGGATCCTCCTCTCATGAGATGTTAGAGCTTCCCAGTTGAAGTCCTTCTTCAAGATCATCCGTGAAGATGATTTAGGCCTTATTTGTGTTTAGCAAAGGGTCTTTTGTTTGCTTGTTAAAAAAAAGGACACTCAGAACTCACAAAAACACTATGACACGTACATGAACAGTAGTTCTTACATGAAGAGCGTCATAAGGTTATATACATTAATCAATGAAAATCTAGCCAAAATTTAGGTGATTTCTAGACAATATATTAGTATCGATGGTTCGTTCGGTAAGTTTGAAGCGTTTCAGGGATGAAGTTGACGAAAGATAAAGCTAAAATAAATAGTTGAAAAAAGTTGATGCTGAAGTTAGTAGTTGATTTATGGGTTGAAATTATGGATCGGTAAATGAGAACCGGCCGTAATTTTTATTAACGTGTATTTAATTAATATTAATATTATAAACGTATCTACTGTATTTGAATATTTGTTTGGTATATCAGAATAAAAATAAAAAAGGAAACAAAATTCGAAAAAGGAAACAAATTCAGTTACAATCTACCTTTCAGTTCGACGATCATTCAAAAGCTACACACAAAAAATTTAAAAATCAACAATCTACAGAAACTAAAAACAGCAAACTAATGAATCCTCTGCTCCTATGAAATCAATCAAAACAGCTCTTCCGAATCATCATCTCCGAATTCGCAAACCTTATCTTCGTCGATCGTCGGCATTACCCTAACCCTAGCCGCTCTTCCTCGGCGCTCAATTGAATGCGCCGGCGGCTTCTGGAAATCAGATGGACGCCTCTGATTCGGTGCTCCGATGTGATCGAAGCCGGCGCCGTAGCAATTCAGATCGGTGAGGCTGTTCATGCTCTTCACGCATAAGGCTCTGGCCTTGGAAAGTGCTCGTATCGGCGTGTGTTTTTTGCTGTTGTTTTTGCTCTGGTTCATGGTTTCTGGTTTTGGGGAGTGTGGAATTTGTGGAAGAAGAAGAAGAAGACGAGTGTTTTTGGTTGAAGAATTGGGGGGAAACTAGGGAGTATTTAAAGGCTGTGTGGTATTTGATATTTCAGATATGATAGACGTAAATATGGTCATTTTCCATATAAAAACAACGCATATATGGTAACAGTTCCGATGCATTATCTCTTACCATGTTCATAATCTATCTAAGTAGTATCTATCTTATACTATTGTTAATAAAAGATAATAAAAGTTATTGTTAATAAAAGTTAGATATTTGGTAATACAATGTTTATCAAATAAAATTTTAAAATTATTCTTTTAATGATTTAAATTAAAGAATAATTATTCTTGAAAATTTGTTCATATTATTAATATCAATTTGGAACTTTAGTATTTGAAAATTGTACATAGTTTATGTAATTTCAACAATTGATTTCAATAAATAAATAAAATTTTAAAAGCATCTCAATATGTTTCTACTATAAAAACTTAGGGCGTGAATCCCATAATAAAATCTCTTATAGAGAGGCATCCAATGACTTAGATTAAACTAGTTACTCCCACTACAAGTGGGGGTAGTTGTGGTGGTCCGGCGACCTCCCGACGACCACCCGACGACTTCCCGGCGACTAGCCGGTGGTTGTTCGGTAGAGGTCCGGCGGAGGTTCGGAGACGGTCCAGCGGAGGTCCGGCGACGGTCCAGCGGCGGTCCGGCGGCGGTGACAAGGGGTGTCACGTGTCATCATATAGGTTCTTGGATCTCTCTTGATCAAAGGCTTCACAATCATTCTAATTTATCATTTTAACAACTATTATTAGATGACACTTTTCTAAAAACTTATACGTATAAAATATAAAGTACTTGATATCTTCATTTTAAATATAAAAATAATTTAATCTATAATAAAAAGATTACCTTATTTATATCATAATAGAAAATCAAGTTTAAAAAACATATTTTCATATTGAACCCTATACTTGACACAAGTATTACACTAATTTTTACTTACAATTTAGGAATATTAAATAATTATAATCTCATTGTATCATTATTTGGATAAGTGACAAACAACTAATATTAGACGGTTTAGTTAGAGGTTTTAGATTCGGATTTGTTTAGGAACACATATGAATGCGAAACACATATGAATGCAGGCAGTGAGATAAAAACTTGATATTGACACAAGTGTTTATTTTTTACCCTTGGTTCATAAAGAGTTGGGTGATAACGAGGCTCATCTAACCTTTGGCAAGGAACGGCTAAGGCGAGTCCTTCATTATTAGTCGGGTTGCATACTAATGTTGGTGATGGGCGACGCACGATGTTCTGGTTGCACAGGTGGGCGCATGAGCATCCTTTGGAAGATATTGCAATTGTCGAAATTCAACATCTGTTGAGACGGACAAAAATCCCCCTGTTGAGGCGGACAGGGGTCGCTGCAACAGGGGGACTGCAACAGGTCAATACTTGTTCAGGCGGTCAAAAGGGTGCCCGCTTCAACAAGTATGCAAAAATTATGCCTAACCTCTCCACTGCCCGCCTCAAAAAACAAACTTGTTGAGGCGAACTTAGTTGTTGCCCGCCTCTAATTTAGGCAGATTGCCAGATTTTTTTGCGCCTCTAAACAAACCAGATTTTTGTGCGCCTCTAATTTAGGCAGATTTGTGATTTGTATAGGAATCTCAACAACAAACAAATGACGGAAGCTTGAAAAATTATGTAAATGGCTGATTAACCAACGAACGAATGAATTCAGAAAAATTATGTAGATCTGTTTCCATTAACCAACGAACAAATGAATCAAGAAAAATTATGTAGATCTGTTTCTTTGGTCGCCTCTAACATCTTTAGATCTGCTTCCATCGTTTCAATGACGGAAGCTTGAAGCTGCTTCAATGGCGGAACCTTCAACCTGCTTCAATGGAGGAAGCTTGAAGCTCGAACCTGCTTCAATGGCTGATTAAGATTGCGAGGCGAGATCCACTGCACGACGGGGCGAGGCGAGATCCACTGCACGATGAGGCGAGGCGAGGCACTCAGATCTGGATATGAGCTTCGTTCCGGCGGCTAGATCAGGCGAGAGGAAGAAGACGACGGCGGATCTCGAGAACTGGCCAGTCGGATTTTGAGGTTGAAGATTTGGCGAGAGGAAGAAGACGGGACGAGAAGAAGACGGGGAGGCGAGGTTGAAGATTGGGGATGAAGACAAGAGGCTGATTTTGAGGTTAAGACGAAGAAGAAGGCTGCTTCAATGGCTGAGCAATTTTGGGCGAGGTTGAAGATTTTGAGGTTAAGACGAAGACGACGTTTTTGAGGCTGAGCATTTTTAGGGTTTTTTTGTTTTGGGTTTGAGGGTTGGATTTGAGGTTGGATTGATCCAACTGTATTAAATGTCAATCCGTGTCAATAGGTTAGGAATTTTTTTTTGGTACTTTTAACATTACTTTGTTGAGAAGTACATAGATTTGTGTGCCTCAACAGGCCTAGACTTGTTGAGACGGACAATATTATATACGCCTAAAAAGGGTTTGTTGAGACGAGACGGGCAAAACAATGTGCACCTCCGCCTCAACAAGGGTTTTTTTCCGCTTGAATGTTGTTGATGTCGATAGGACGGTGGCCGAATATTGGGATGGTAATGGATGGCTTTGGGATGAATTCTCTCATTTTATCCCCCAAGAAGCTCGTGAGAAGATTGGATGCATCACCCTCGCCAATGAGGAGGTCAGTGACAATTTTATCTGGAATGAAACAGCTTCTGGGAGCTTCTCTATCAAGTCTGTAATGACCGTTGTCAAGAAAGACGATGGAGATGTGCCTCGAAAAATTCAGAAATTAATCAGGCAAGTCCCAGCACCGGAGCGAGTAAGAAATTTCTTGTGGCTCGTCTCTCATAACTGCGTAATGTCAAACTTCAATAGCCACCGTCGACACCTCTCTCCAACTGCGGTTTGTACCATTTGCGGAGACCCGTCGGAAAAAATTATCCCATTCTCTGGGATTGCCTTATTGCCAGAGATGTTTGGCGCGACTTCTTGATGTCAGAAAGAATGGAGGAATTCGTCCTGCATGAATCAATCTCAGAATGGCTGGAACTGAACCTGGGGAGATCAGACTCATGGGCAACGACCTTCGCCTTTGGGGCTTGGTGGTTATGGAAGTGGAGAAGTATGCAAATCTTTGGAAGCTCTGAGGAAATTGATCGAGAGAAACAAGCATACATTCTGGCCCATGTTGGAGAATACAAAAAAATGCGCGCTGAAGTTCAAAAAAGAGGTGCAACAACGTGGAGATGCTGGTACTCAAAGACAAATCAGAGTTGCACCAGGTTGGGTTCGTCTCGCTACAGATGGCTCCTTTCGTCCCAGAAATAATTGGATTGGAGCCGGTAGACTGATCATGAACCAACATGGCAACTTTGTGACTGGTTTTGTGGCTTGAGAAATTGGAGAATTACAAGTTGAACTTATGGGACTTCATCAAGGACTAATCATGGCTAAGAACATGGGATTCAAGATGGTGGAAATTGAAGTTGATGCTCTGGCGGATGGTCTCTCTGACATCCTTGGGCATGAGGATGGTCTCTCTGACATCCTTGGGCATGAGGATTTTATCAGTATCAATATGTAAGCTTTTCTAATTGAATAAAACGGGTATCATCCTGTCTTCTCACCAAAAAGAAAGAAAGAAAAGAGTTGGATGATAATTAAGGGTATGTTTGATATTCATATACTAGTATATCAGATATCGGTAGACCTGGCAAACGGGTCGAACGGGTCGGGTTCGGGTCGAAAACGGGTTCGGGTTGACAAAATTTTCGGGTTGAACGGGTTCGGGTTCGGGTCGACCCAGCGGGTTTCAAATGTTCGCTTTTCTTTATTATAATAAAAAAAATAATTTTTTAATAATAAAATAATAATAATATATTATTAAAAATTGTTAGCAAAAGATTAGCGAGAATGACCTACTTTAGAATATTTACTTCTAATTTGTAATGATATTTACTTCATGTAATAAATGTTGTTCGTATTATATAATACGAAATATTATGACCCGACCTGACTCATATAATAATTTGGGTGGGTCGGGTTTGTAATGATATTTACTTCATGATAATATTCATGGTATTATAATAAGGGTGAGAATCTCATAATAAACCCTCTCTTAGAGATAAATAAGAATGAATCTAAGTCATTGGATGCCTTAGCATCCAATGACTTAGATTAAACTAGTTACCCCCACTACAAGTGGGGGGTAGTTGTGGTGGTCCGGCGACCTCCCGACGACTTCCCGACGAATTCCCGACGACCTCTCGACAACTTCCAGGCGACCACCCGGTGGTTGTCCGGCGACCGGAAGTCCCATGGAGGTCCGGCGGGGGTCCGGCGGTGGTCCAATAATAAATGAAAAGGTTAAAGTATAAAATGAAAATTTTAAGTCTAATTCAAATTGGTGAACATTTAAATATAATGTGATGAACATTTAGATATAATGTGATGAACATTTAGATATAATGTGATGAACATTTAATTATAATCTGATGAACATTCTGTTGGTGAACATGAAATTAAAATGTGATGAGCATTTACTAGAGTATATCAAAATGAACGTTTATAAACATTTTGATGAACATTTATGAACAACGTGATGAACATTTAATTATAATATGATGAACATTCTGTTGGTGAACATTAAAATGTGATGAACATTCAGTAGAGTATATCAAAATGAACGTTTATAAACATTTTGATGAACATTTATGAACAGCGTGATGAACATTTAAGCTAATTGTAATGAACTTTTGAGTAATTAACATTTTATTAAATTCTTGTGAACATTTAAGGATGTTTGATGAACATTTAGGTAATTTTTGATAAAGATCAAGTGTTTTTCTACTCGAAATTATATTAAAGTGATGTTTGATGAACATTTAAGTAAGAGAAGATGAACATTTATCAACATTTTGATGAACATTTAAGTCGATTGTAATGAACTTTGGCTAATGAACATTTTATTAAATTCTTGTGAACATTGAAGTATGAGATGATGAACATTTAAGTATGAGATGATGAACATTTAGATGAACATTCAATTGGTGAACTTTTATGTATAATGTGATGAACATTCAGTAGAGTATGTACAAATGAACATTGTGATGAACATTTATGAACACTTGATGTTCATCAAAAATTGGTGAACATTTAAGTAGAATGTGATGAACATTCAGTTGGAAAACTTTTAAGTATAATGTGATGAACATTTATGAACACTTGATGTTCATCAAAAATTGGTGAACATTTAAGTAGAATGTGATGAACATTCAGTTGGAAAACTTTTAAGTATAATGTGATGAACATTTATGAACACTTGATGTTCATCAAAAATTGGTGAACATTTAAGTAGAATGTGATGAACATTCAGTTGGAAAACTTTTAAATATAATGTGATGAACATTTATGAACACTTGATGTTCATCAAAATTTGGTGAACTTTTAAGTATAATGTGATGAACATTCAGTAGAGTATATACAAATGAACATTTATGAACATTGTGATGAACATTTATGAACACTTGATGTTCATCAAAGATGGTCCGGCGGTGCTCCGGCGGTGCTCCGACGGTGGGGACAAGGGGGGACAAGGGGTGCCACGTGTCATCATATGGGCTCTTGGATCTCTCTTGATCCAAGGCTCCACATTCATTCTCATTTATCATTTTAACAAGTATTATTACATGACTCTTTTCCTTATAATAATTTAGTCTACAATCATACTTTTTTAGTTATATTCATGATATTATATCCTAAGTAATTAAATTAATAAATTTTCCTTTATCAAATAAATGGTGAAAAATTGTGACCGGAAAATGAAGAGGTTAAGAATTAAAACGCATTATTGAATTAGTGTCAAGAGGTTTTTTTATTTATTTTTCTTAAAAATTTATCTTTGTAAGTATAAAATAACAATTGATGGTAATGACAATTCATATTTTTATACTATCATATTCAAAAAGAAATCTAAAAAATCGTTCATATAATTTATGAAACATAAATATGGCATTTTCTTTAATTTACAATATACTACTTAAGATTTGAAATTTTTGTGGAACACTTGGACATACATCATATTCATATCGTAGATGGTTCGTATACGAATAAATTTTCTCAAAATCTATCATCCCTAATAAAATTGCATTATAAAAATCCTTTTACCATATATTTTTATTATTATTTTCCTTTGATTTTTACCATGTTTGTTTATGAATTCAAAAAAAATTATGTTATTATTATTTTTCTTCATTTATCTATGTAACAGTTTAAAATAAAAATAAAAATAATAATTGATGGTTAAGGACTAAGGTAGAGAAATTCATATTTTGAAAACTATGTATTTTGAAAAAAAAATCTAAACAATCGTTCATATAATTATATGAAATATAAATTCGGCCTTTTCTTGAATGTACAATATACTACTCTCTATTTTGAATTTTTGTTGAACACTTAGACATACATCACATTGTAGATGATGTGTATACAAATAAATTTACTCAAAAATTTATCCTCCCTAATAAAATTTTAGTGTGAAAATACTTTTACCATATCTTTTTTCTTTGATTTTTACCTTATCTCTTTATGAATATTTTTAACAATAATCTTTTCCAATTACGAATCCTAAAAGTATAATATGAAAAATCTATCCTCCCTAATAAAATTGTTGTATGAAAATCATTTTGCTAAGTGTCCGGTGATAATAGTTGCTACAGTAATAAATGAGAATGATTATGGGCCGTTTGATTTCGCCAGATCGGACGGATGTGGATAATTCACTTTTGGGCGCGTGTACAAGCGCGTTCAACAAATCTCGTAAATTTCCTTCTTCTTCTTCTCGCCTTCGTTTTCTTTTCCCCCAAGTTTTTTCAACAAAACTTCTTCGGATCTTGCCTTCTCTTCTCTGTTGCGTAATTCCTTCTTCTTCTTCTCGCATTCGTATTTTATTTTGTTTTCCTCATCTTGTTTACGTTTCTATATCCTTTGTTTTTGCGTGAGCTGATTTTGTTGATTTTTTGTATTCAGGTGTTCTTGTTCTCTTGATTGCTCTGTTCGCTAATCCAACACATCGATTATCATTCGTTAGCTTGTTTCTCCTTCATTCTACCTATGGATCTAGGTTTTGCTTCTATTTTCTTTGTTTCACCAGTTCATCCCCCTGTTTCTCTCCAATTTGAGCTTATTTGTTGAAGTATTACGATGATTCGTGTATAATGAAGCAATTTTTATCTCAAATTTGATCAACATCATCGATGAACTATTGTTGATTATGTTTAAGCTTTGAAAAAGCTTAATATCATACTTCCGAGGTAATTAATGAACATGTACAAGACATATGATGAACGTTAATAAGACTGTTAGTGAACATATATTGGACATTTTAAAAACTGAAGATGAATCTTTAGTGATGTGATGAACATTTAGAAGAATTGTGATGAACATTTATATCGGATTTGATGAACATTTATAACGGATTTGATGAACAACAGTAATAGAAGTGATGAACATTCTATTGGACATATAATGAACATAGACAATATTTGTGATGAACTTTTATAAATATGTGATGAACGTTGAATGCAGTCTTAATGAACTTTTAATACTGATTTGATGAACTTTGTTCTAGATGTAATGATCATTCACAACATTTTAATGTGTAATGAACATTTTCAGGATTTGTGATGAACATTGATAAGTAGTTTGATGAACATTGATAAGTAGTTTGATGAACATATGTTTAATATCTGATTAACATTTTTCTAGGTGTTGATCAATCCAATGCCAATGGTGTAGTTTCTATTTCTCCTGGAAATACGAAATACTTTTTACCATTATGTGAAGATTCTTACAAGCCATATGTTGGTCAAGTGTTTGCTTCAATTGAAGATGGTATTGAATTCTATAAAAAATATGCCATCAGGGCAGGCTTTAGTGTACGTATCATGTCAGGGACTAGCACTAAAGATGTGAACAAAGTTCCAATTTGGAAGTATCTTTGTTGCAGTAGGCAGGGATATATGAAAGTAGATGGAAATACTGCAGATGACTCCACTTCATCAAAAAGGAAGAGGAATTCAGATAGATGTGGTTGTGTTGCTAAATTAGCACTTCGCTATCTTAGTCATGATGGCTATTCTGTTAAGATTTTTGAGGAGCGTCATACACATTATATGGTTGATGAATCACAACGACATCTTGCCAGGAGTAACCGGAAATTGACTGCATTCCATGAAGAATTTATTATTAATTGTATCAAGTCCAATATTGGGACTAGCAAAGCATTTAAGATGTTCAAGAATTCTGTTGGATCTTACACAAATGTTGGTGCCTCGCTGGTTGACTTCAAGAATTTTAACCGAGATCTCAATGCGTATATGGTTGGTTGTGATGCTCAAATGGTAATTGATAGCCTTTTCCGCAAGAAAGAGAGATGTGAGGCTCTCTATTTTGAATACTATGTCAATGAGCATAATCAACTAACTCGTTTATTCTGGGCTGATCCGATTGCACGCAAGAGTTTTTCATTCTTTGGTGACGTAGTGACTGCTGATGCAACATACAAATCAAATAGGTATGTTGATGAACATTCTTACCTGTTTAGGAGAATTTTTCTAAGTAGTTATGTTGAACAATGTTAAATTTATTAATGAACATTCCTATTTGTTTTGGTGAACAATCATTGTAGTTGTGATGAACTATATATGTTTTATTTATAGATGAACATATAAAAATTTATTGATGAACATTGCTAGTTTATTGATGAACATTCATACAAGTTTTGATGAACACTGTTAGATTTATTGATGAACATTCATACCAGTTGAGGAACATTCTTATCCCAGTTTTGATGAACATTGTTATCAGTAATGATGAACATTGTTCAATCATTTGATGAACAAATAATACAGTTTTGATGAACATTATGAGTTTTTGCTTTTTGTTTTCAGGTATGATATGGTGTTTGTTCCTTTCACTGGAGTTGACAACTACAAGTGCTCAATCACCTTTGCATTTGGCTTATTGTTGAACGAAGATATTCCATCTTATGTGTGGTTGTTTGATCATTTAAAAAAGGCAATGGGACATGAACCTTTTGTTATTTTGACTGATCAAGATGTTGTTGTCAAGGCTGCTGTTGAGGAGGTTTTTAGCTCAAGTGTTCATCGTTTTTGCATGTGGCACATAATGTTCAAAGTGCCCGGTAAGATTAAGGTTGAACCAGAGCAAAATAAAGATTTCAGGGATAGATTCAATGCTATTGTTTGGAGTGATGAGATTACTCCTGTGGATTTTGAGGAGCTTTGGCATGGTATTATAGATGATTTCAATCTTCAAGACAATGTTTGATCTACGACACTTATGGATTCCCGCTTTCTTTCAAAATGTCCATATGGGTGGCCTGCTTAGAACAACTTCGAGGTCTGAATCTCAGAACTTCTTCTTCTCACATTTCATTGGCTCATCATCATCCCTTATAGTGTTCATGTTGCAATTTGAAAATGCAATTGATTCTCAAAGACATACTCATCGTAAGCATGACTTTGAATCTTCCACTCGCCGTCTACTCTCAAGACACCGACCCAAATGGAAGTTCAGCTTTGTGATGTCTATACACTGCCTATTTTTGATGATTTGCAAACTCAACTTCTCTCATCTGCCTATGATTGTGCCTTGGTTAATTCTCTCACAGAGGGTGATGTCCATTACTATCGTGTTCGTGGACATTTTGAGAAATCATTTGTGGTTCAGCACTTACCATCCACAAATGAATATAAGTGCTCTTGTAATAGGTTCTTGCAGATAGGTCTTCCATGCTGTCACATGAGATTGGTAATCAGATGTGTTGGTCCACCTTTGGATGTGAAAATGCCTGACCAATATATATTACCACGATGGAGTAAGAGCACAACATTGAAGCCAACTTTTGAGATTGATGGTTTAGTATTTAAAGAATATGTTGAGATGGATGAGAAGAAGCTTTTAGTGTATGATGTTATGTCTGAGATACATAGTATTATCAATGAAATTGAGCATGATTCTGATCAATTGAAAGACTTGTTGATTGTTCTAAAGGAGAAGCGTGAGTTGTACAGTTCATCCATTCAGGCTGAGTCGTCTTCTATGAGTAACAACAAGACTCCTACAAAAAGCAGAGAGGCAAGATTTGAGAAGTTTGTTGGTCCTTTACCAAATACAATATCTGTCCTTCCACCTCCACAATCAAAGAACAAAGGAAGGCCAAAAACATCACGTTTGAAAAGTACAATTGAGAAAGTTAGATTGAATTCTAAAAAGGTGAAGAAGTGTTGTTCAATATGTTTGAAATCCGGACACAATCGCTCTACATGTCCTGAGAATACTTCAACAAGTGTTTGAAGTTAGATAATTCTAAAACTATCATTTAGGTCTTTATGTGTAAATCTAGTTCTGGTGAACATTTGTAATCTACTTGGTGAACAATTATATATAATCTGGTGAACAACATGGGAAAAATTGATGAACATCGATATCAAATTAGATGAACTCTCTCTGTTAATGTGGTGAACTTGTTGTGTTAATTTGATGAACTTTGTATCTAAGCTCGATGAACATTCATTATTAATATGATGAATATTTGTGAAAAAGACAAGTAAAATTACTTATCATATTGATGAACTTTTGAGATTACGTCAATGAACATTCAGTGTTAATATGATGAACTTTGGCTAAATATTCAATGAACATTCACAGTTAAGCTGATGAACATTGTTCAGTGATTTGATGAACATTCTGTAATATATAGATGAACAAAAGAATTCTTGTACTCATTGTCAAACTTCTACATTGTGCATTTTCCATTTACCCATTCTATAAGTTGTGGGTAAGCATTGTTGAATCTGTTGGTTAACAACTCTGAAATGTACTTGACCCTTATCATGTCCATTTGCTTATTGTCACCTTTCTTCAAAGAAGTTGTAAAATTTGTCAGCCCGTCCCCAAAGTACGTTTCCATGTGTCGCATGGTATATATACCACAATCCTGCTTGTTCTTGTCATCTCTCCAGTACATTGAAAGACGTTCAGCTTTGACCTTTTTCTCGTCTTCGAATAGAGCTGCTTTAGCTTCCATGCCATGCTTCCTTAGAAATTCCACAAACATTGCCCTCTGTAAAATAAAAACACAATAATATCAAACATATTGAAAAACAATGATGAACATATTTAAAACATACAGTTATATGATGATGAACATACAGTTATATGATAATGAACATACTGAAATATAATGATGAACATTACCAAATAAACTGAAGAACAATATCCAGTATTAAAACTTACCATCACTTTAGGAACGTTGTTATATTTCACAAGCTTCTTGCCTTGAACACTGGAGTTATCAATGAAATCTATTCCTGGGTTCTTGAGATTGAAAACAATGCAGTAATAGTGTTCACTCTGGTATATTGGGAAGACAAACTGCACAATGAACTTCCTTTGTTAGTTTGATGAACAAGTTTAAAAAATATAGTGAACATGTATAGATAGTCTTATGAACAAGTTTAAACAACACAGTGAACATTTGTCTATAGAGTGGTGAACCTTTATAGATAATTTTAATAGAATACTTACCAACTGAATATCATTCAATTTGTGAAGTGGCAGTCTTGCTAACTGAGTTTCCATTTCACCATTGAAGAATGTGATTGAATCTTTTAGTTCAAAATCCACCATAGTCGGGACAGACTTTTATAAAATATCAAAAGATTCCGTTAGTTATGTTTCCACATGTTAATGACAAAATTGTTCATATAAAAAATTCCTACCGTTGTATCAATTGAAGCAAAGAATCTAAGAGGTTTTGCTTCATCTCTTTCTTCCTCTTTGAGATTAAGCAAGTGTGCCCATGCGTCAATCACATTGCTTTCAACATATAGATTGTTTTGCATGCTCAGAAAGTCATTCTTCTTGAAATTTAAATGCCCCACGCTGAAAACAATGTCCCTGAAACAAAAAATGATAATATGAAAGCACTGATGAACAAATATAAAAACAATGAAGATCATCTAGAACAGAATTGATGAACAAAATGTGACAAGGTGATGAACATTTATAAAACCAGTGATGAACTTTAGAAGAAAACTAATTAAACTTTTCTTACTCTAGGTGTGTTAAATCTTCCAACACCCAGCTGCTGAGTTTCATTTCTAGAGCAGTTGGTTTCTCTTTGATGCCCACAATCCTTTGCTTGTATGGAGATTTGTTTGCCCAAGAAATTAGTCTCTTTCTTTTGATTACTTCTGGGTCATTCTCACTCCCCGTCTTCCAAACAAACATTGTTTTCTCAGTTAGTGCCTGAATATGATTGATGAACATATGTGAGAAGTTTGATGAACATAAGTGAGAGGTTTGATGAACATGTATAAGAAAGTTGATGAACAAATGATGATAAAGATCACCTTCTCAACCTGCTCCTCTGTCTGTTTTCCTTCACTCTCCACCTTGTCCTTTCCCTTTTCTTTCCTCTTCTCCTCATCATTTTGCCTCACATCTTGGGCTTCTATTTCTTCCTCTTGAACAGGAACCACCTCTTGAACTTGTACACTTTCCTTTTCTTTTAGTTGTGGTTCAGGAACCACCTCTTCGGATTGTATTTCCATCCCTTGTACTTGTTCCTCAACTCCTTCTTTCCCGCCCCTGTCCTCAGATTGTGTTTCCATTTCCTTCCCTTGTTCCATCCTTTCCACCTCCACTCTTTCTGGTTCCTTTCCTTGTTCTTTCTCTATCTGTAATTAGAAATAATGATGAACATAATTCAATTATTTGATGAACATTGATAGAACAATTGATGAACATTTATAAGCAAAATATGTACCTCATTCTCTTTCTCAATTCTTTGTTCTTCCATCCTCACCTCATCACCTATAGGATCAATTTCCTCGACTGTCTCGTCAACATTGTTGTTAACAACAGGAGTACTTTCAACGATATCTTCAAAGTGCGTGGTAGCTGCATCCAACCTCTTTTGTCTTTCAACCACAGATTTAGGAATCTACAATTGAAATAAAGCACAACAAGTTATTACACATAAAAGCATAGATAGTAATAAGAGTTAAGAAGCCTTGTATATTACCTTGAATGAAATTTTCCTCTTGTACTGTCTTGTGGTTTCTGTTGTCACATCAACTACCACTGGAGGCATCTCAGGTGATATTGTAGTTTCTTCTGGCGGATCAACTACCACTGTAGGCCTCTCAGGTGATTGGGAGAATATTCCCAAAGAGAAGGATGGAATATCTGAAATGTAATCTCTAGCAATGCTTCGACAAGTCTCACCAATGACTTCATCTGGTGTCTTCTCTGGAACTTCATCTTCAGCTTTCACAACATAACTCTTCTTGGCCTTCATAGTTCTCTCCACTTCTTCCAAACATTTAGATGCCTCGCGCCAAAACTGTTGTTGGGTCAATGTCTCTTCGTCTTCCTCTGTTTGATGTGGTTGCTCTGCATTTTCTTCATCATCCCTCACATTTAGCATTCTTTCAATAGCTTCATTCACCTTCTTGAACAAGCTATTACTTGCTATACGTGAGGGAGCCTGCTCAATTCTTCCCAAGAAGTTTCTAATCTTGGTAGCAAGTTCTTGTCCCTCTTTTATATGGTCCTCTAAGAAACCATGTTTCAATATTAAACAATGAAACATTAATGAACAAGAAAATAAATTATAGTGAACCAATAAAGCAAAATTGATGAACATTGTTCAGAAATTTGATGAACATTGTTTAGAAACTTGATGAACATTGTTCAGAAATTTGATGAACGTTGTTCAGAAATTTGATGAACATTTTTCAGAAGTTTGATGAACATTGTTCACAGATGTGATGAACATTATTACAAAATTTGATGAACAGATAGAGACAATCTGATGAACATATAAAACAATGTTGATGAACTTTCATAAGGAATTTGATGAACACATATTGGAAATCTTACCAGTAAACTTGCATCTTCAGTTGCTTCTTCTTGTGAATGATATAAGGCGGATGAACTGTCTCTTATGTTTGCAGCATTGTTCACATCATCATCTGTAAAAATTGGAGGATCTCTGACATAACCCTTTCCAAATCCACCAATCTTGATCTCTTCTGCCTCTCTAGCCCTCAGCATGGCTGCATCCCAATTAACAATTATTGGAAACTCTCTCTCATGTTCAACATTCTTGAGAATAACACGATCAAAATATATCAACTGCAAGCAAATAAAGTAAATGAGTAAATATTAGTTTGATGAACATATAATGATATGATAATGAACAAAATGATTAAAATTGGTGAACACTAACTTGTAGTAGAAGGATTGGTCCTCTGAAAAAACTAGCATTTGTTGTCCTATCAAAAGACTCCTTTGTCTTTATCAGAAGGTCAACTAGCAATTTTGACCAGTCGTAGTGATTAATCATCTCGGTGCACTCAAGGTAATGAAGAATATTATAATTCAATCCACCATTTGGCTGACTGTCCATAATGGTTGCAACAAGCAACATCATGAAATTTCTCTTGAACCACTCTCCAGGTACTACAGTTTTTATCAAAAGCTCTGCGACATGTGATGCATGAATCTTTGAGGCGTCACGCAACTTGACTTCATCCAATTCAGTGTCGATTTCAAGTGGAAATTGATTCCTGAACCTTCGGTGAAGATCTTGATATTGTAAATCCTCATGTTCAGTAAATGTTCTCTTCAATTCTATTTTCATCCCACCAACAGGAATTCCAAGGTAGTCGTGAACATCTTGCGTTGTAATTTTGTGCCTCACTGACTTGGCAAGCTTCATTGTGCAGGATACGACATTAAAGTTCTTCAACAACTAGTGACTGATTTTAGCTGGAAGTTTGTCCACTTTCCATTTAAGCAAGCATCCAAATCCCATCTCTACTATGCAGCTTTTTTGAATTGGACTCATTCTAGCCAAAGTTGAAACCAGAAGCGCTGGAGAACTTCTACATTTTTGAGCAGGGAACTGCTTCTTGATGCTTTCAGTCACTTTTTCTTTCCCTTTCCTTGACTGCACAATTTCAGACTTGTTTGTCCTGGATGCTTGTTCTGGTTGGTCTTCAACATCTCTTATCACAATTCCCCCCCCCCCTAGGCCTTTTCAAGTTCTTCATTATTTGTGTTACAGGAATTTCTGGGCTGTACAACTGAATCTCTTTTCCCTTGGTCTGAGAACAGTGTATTCTTTGGCTACTTCTTTTTCTCTTGCTTGTTGTAGCAACTACTTTCTTGGATTTTGCCATCTTATGTTTAGGGGATGCTATAACATTAAAAGTAACTTATTAGTATAAAGACATGTAAAAAGCCGATGAACAAAATTAAGGATCATGGTGAACAATATCAAACAAGATGGTGAACTGATGTGGCTAAAACGTACCCGCAAGTGTACGGGGTCAGTTATAGTAGTCAAGTGTCGATCCCACAGAGACCAATGTAATACTAATTGAAACGCTACCAGTGAGTTAGGTCGAAAAGATATGGATAAGAGCGAACCAAGCTAACTAGGAATAACAAATAAAACAGATAATTATATATAGATAAATGTGTCTAAGGTTAAGGATCACCGCAACAATGCTTCAGTAAATATAATCACACTCTGCCTGAATCTAGTCCAATTAATTGAAGGTAAGTCATCTAAGGTAATCTACTAACTCCTTTCAGACGATAGTGAACGTGTTTGAACTAATTAACAATCGCTGTCGCGCAGAGCTAATCTCATTCAAACCCATTAACGCTCTTAGAGTCTAGGAATAAACTGAAATAACATTCGCTGTCGCGCTCCGCTAAATCAATCTAAACCTAGAACATCTATGATGACTTAGTATCCTCAAGAGTAATTAAGTCGCTTTCGCACAAATAACACTCGCCTTCAATTCCTAGGATTCCGGTAAAAGCTATCACCTTTCAATCTCAAACTCTACCTGACTACCTATTAGCGTTTTCACCTTTCAGTCTCAAACCCTAACAGGATCCAATCCGCCTAAACAAGAATGGGCATAAAGCATCTAGGAACGAATCAAATAATATTTCAATTCAGACAAACATATAATTCCAATTACTTACGCATTGTCTGGATCACCATAACCTTAGAACTAGGAATTTAGCCAAGCATGATCGAAGATGCAAAACAGATTAAACTAGCCAACGATATATATGAATTATTCAATAAAAACAAGAGATAAAGAAAACTTAGTCTCAATGATGAAATAATCCAAACGAAAGCTAGAACAATAAACACCGTCTTCGAATCAAACGAGGGCTAGAAATTCCACATGAAAATCTCGGTCTGCGGTGCCACTCTCTCAATCAGACAAGAACCCCCCAAAACTAAGATCAAAAACCCCTCCTCCTTTAACGTGTCCCACCTCTCAAAATATAACTCCCCAAAAATCTAACCCCCAAACCTCATCAAGTTCACGTAACTCCTCCTGTTTCAAAGTCCACGTGGGCCCCTTGAAGTCTTCTCCTCCTTCCTTGCATTAAGTCCACCTTGATTGTGTGGCCCATTTAATTTCTTGTCCAGCCGGCCCATTAGCTAATCTCAAGGTCCAATCAGCTAATTTAAGTGCTGCTTCGTCACTATTACATGATAAGCTTATATCATTGATGATCCATTAACCTTCGTGTATGATCCAAATTCCAGCAACTCAAGACTCGTACTTTTTCGCCTTAGAAATACCTGAAACACATATAAATACGAGTGTAGACTCGGAATACAAAATAATGCAAAAATACCTATAAAATATATCAAATATGTATGAGAATGACCTAATCTAATATGCAACTAGACACCTAAAATATGTATAAATTAGGTGTTATCAAATTCCCCCAAACTTAACCCTTGTTTGTCCTCAAGCAAGTACACAATCAAGAAATCCACAAAATATGATAAGGTTGAAAACATTCCTGAAGGACTAAACATTAGACAAAACCATCATAACATGACTCACAACCAATACATTAAATCAAGTTAGTTCTTCCACTCTAGTCCTCACAAGGATAAAGAAATGAGATCACTTCACTCATGTGTTTGGGTATGTGTTTCACTCAATATAAATCCTCAACTTTGAATGTTAAACTACCATAAGCTTGCAACAGTGTTCTTAATCTCCACTACTATAGACTATGCACATAACAAAAATCATGAGGTCTTTTCCAAGGTTGTAATGAGGCCAAGGTATAACATAAGGCATAGGAATATTTAGGCTATGAGGAGCTAAATCCGGGGAAGAGGATCTTACCAAGATAACACCAAACGAAAATACCCTTCAATTAAATTACAAACCTTCAACCCATACAACTTAACCCTTACATATGATTGTGTCTCCTTCCTTTTATATGATTGCTTCTTCTTCTTTTTTTATTTCAATGTCTTTTTTTTCTTTTCTTTTTCTATTTTTTTTCCTTTGATTTCTGTTTTTTTTTTTCTTTTTTTTTTTAGAAGAAGAAGCATAAGAAGAAACAAGGATAAGAGACACATTACAAATTTTTACACATACCAACCACCACACATGTAACTCCCCCAAGCTTGGCTAAAATCCGCTCTAGCAACAACAACTCAACTATCCTAATCCCCGGATGGGTAGGATGATCATATAGGCTCGATATGCTTTTGTGGAGTTTCCAAAGAAATGGGCAATTAAGGCTCAAAGGGCTTCAAGAAAAAGATACATATATAGGGTGGTCAAGGATAAAAGGCTAACAAAAAAAATGCCTCAATCATATTAATGTCATGCACATAAATCGTGAATGTAGTCTCAAAGAAGATATTAATGCAAGTTCTAGAGTTAACAACCAAAGAGAGTTCACACACATGAAAAGAAAGAGAGGACATTTATAGAATTTAGTCCAATAAAGGCCAATCCTCACCGGCTTTTGTCTAGAGTATTGGTCCTAACAAGATTCAAGTTTGGCGATCACATTACATGCTCAAGTCAAATGTCAAACATTTAAGCCCTCATTACCATGCATATATCATTACATTATCAATAACCAAAGCATATTAGGGGTTTCATGGATTGTGCATCGCAAAAAGAAAAACAAAAAGTAAAACCCGTGAATCATATCAAACACCTAAAATATAATGCAAATGCAATGCATGATGTATGAAATGTCATGAGAAAAATAAAAAATTAACACTAAAATGCAAATGATAAACTAACACTACAATGCAAACGGAATGAAAGACTGACACTAAAATGCAAACGGAGCTACACATGGAATTATCCCTCCCCCAAGCTTAAATTTTACATTGTCCCCAATATAAAAATTAAAGAAAGAGGAAAAGGAAACTCACCAAATAAACTCAGGTAATCAGGCATCTTCACTCTATACTCCGGGTTGTCCAAAATTAGTACAAGTGCAGAAGATTTTTTTTTTTTTCAGCAGCTTCTTCTCTTCCATCTTCCAGTAGTACTGTATACGACATAGACAAACAAAACATACCCAAAACACAAGACTACTAGTCCAGCAGTTAGCAAGCATAAGCAAAGTTTAAAGGTACTCAAGTAAATAATATAATTTTTAATGCAGAAGATCTGAGCACAATATCTTCCTGAAACACAAAGGCTTACACACTACTGACAATTCACCATTAATTATCACAACAAGTGACATAAAACCAACACATATGTATGGAGTATATCTCAATTTTAGTATAAATCAATTCAGCTAGCCGAGAGGAAAGCTAATCATCCCTTTTTAATCAAACCATGATAAATTTGATCAGAGAGGAAAAACAATACCTGCGCAGTTCATCAATTGAATTTCTCAAAAAAAAAAACATACTCCATAGTGTGTCTTGGAAAACAGCTGGTTCAAGGATATGCGGCTCGGGAGCTGGAGGTTCTGGGCGGTGGCCTGAGATCGGGAAGATGAGGAGACGAGCAGGCGACCCGTCGGATGCGGGATGGTGCGGTGGTGGCTGGGCTGCAGTTTCTGGGCTGCGGGGCGGGGTTGGAGATGGGGAGGCGGGAGTGGTGGTGGTGGCGTTAGGGAAGAGAAGAGGGGCTGGAAGGGAAAGAGAAGAAGCGGGGAAGAGAAAGCACGGGCTGCACTGCTGCCTCTTGGGTTGCCTCCCAATAAGCGCTTATTTATGGTCGTTAGCTTGACCTTCACCAATGTCAAGTACTCGGATCAGGCGGGTCGGTGATACCCAACGCGATCGAATCAGGCTCTATGTAAGGCTTTAGTCGAATCTTTCTCACTAGAAAATACCCCGAGTTCTTATGCCATAGCTCCACAGAATCATTTTGAAGAACTCGGTTCAGGTAGTATGGACCGGACCATCTTGTACTCTTGCTTCCCGGAAACATGCTCGACTTATGATGATAGAGAATCACATGATCCCCTTGCTTGAATTCTACAAGAGCACGGTCAGCAGAGCGTCTTTTTCTCTTCTTCCGTCTACTCAGGACCTCGTTGCAAGAAGAGGTCGGAATAGAGCTTTGTAACACCTTAAGCTCATGAAGCACCGGGTCCTCCTTGTTCTCTTGGGTAAATTCATTCCTATCAATTTGTGCCTCATCCCATTGTTTATCAATCCCAATCACTATAGAAGTGCATTGCTCTAAGTGGTGCACTTCAGGTGGCTCTGTAGGCAAATTTGATATAACCAACTCAGCAATCAAATCCTTCATCTTTAGATTTTCTTTGGTTAGATCATCTACTTGAATCTTCAAAGAGTCCACCAATCCTGAAAGCGAAAAAAATTGGGTTAATAAAGGTTTAAGCACATCATCCAACATAGCTGTAAGAACAGGAAGAACTTTCTCCACTTCCCTATCATGTCGTTGGATGAATTCATTAAGCTTACTCTCTTGCATGGGTGGGCATGTCTCAGCCTGAAGCGGTATATGTTGGGTTGTCATCCAACTAGGATTAGAAGATTGTGCTTTCCAAGCAATTATATCTCCAAAACTAGCGTGACAATTAGTCTTGTCATGATCTTCAGCTCCACAATTCTCACAGAAAAGGTTAAAAGATATTGGGTTTTGGCCATAACCCAAATTGTAGTTTACATGATCATACCTCTGAGAACCTGTATTAGACTGAGAAGGAAGAAAAAGATAGGAATTTACCTCATACTCACCTGAATACATTTTTTCGACTCACTCTAAAATAGCCCGAAAATAAAACAAAAGAAAAATAAAAGACCTAGAAACACCAATAGAGATAACAACTAATATTAACAAATTGGTCCCCGGCAACGGCGCCAAAAACTTGATGTGGCTAAAACGTACCCGCAAGTGTACGGGGTCAGTTATAGTAGTCAAGTGTCGATCCCACAGAGACCAATGTAATACTAATTGAAACGCTACCAGTGAGTTAGGTCGAAAAGATATGGATAAGAGCGAACCAAGCTAACTAGGAATAACAAATAAAACAGATAATTATATATAGATAAATGTGTCTAAGGTTAAGGATCACCGCAACAATGCTTCAGTAAATATAATCACACTCTGCCTGAATCTAGTCCAATTAATTGAAGGTAAGTCATCTAAGGTAATCTACTAACTCCTTTCAGACGATAGTGAATGTGTTTGAACTAATTAACAATCGCTGTCGCGCAGAGCTAATCTCATTCAAACCCATTAACGCTCTTAGAGTCTAGGAATAAACTGAAATAACATTCGCTGTCGCGCTCCGCTAAATCAATCTAAACCTAGAACATCTATGATGACTTAGTATCCTCAAGAGTAATTAAGTCGCTTTCGCACAAATAACACTCGCGTTCAATTCCTAGGATTCCGGTAAAAGCTATCACCTTTCAATCTCAAACTCTACCTGACTACCTATTAGCGTTTTCACCTTTCAGTCTCAAACCCTAACAGGATCCAATCCGCCTAAACAAGAATGGGCATAAAGCATCTAGGAACGAATCAAATAATATTTCAATTCAGACAAACATATAATTCCAATTACTTACGCATTGTCTGGATCACCATAACCTTAGAACTAGGAATTTAGCCAAGCATGATCGAAGATGCAAAACAGATTAAACTAGCCAACGATATATATGAATTATTCAATAAAAACAAGAGATAAAGAAAACTTAGTCTCAATGATGAAATAATCCAAACGAAAGCTAGAACAATAAACACCGTCTTCGAATCAAACGAGGGCTAGAAATTCCACATGAAAATCTCGGTCTGCGGTGCCACTCTCTCAATCAGACAAGAACCCCCCAAAACTAAGATCAAAAACCCCTCCTCCTTTAACGTGTCCCACCTCTCAAAATATAACTCCCCAAAAATCTAACCCCCAAACCTCATCAAGTTCACGTAACTCCTCCTGTTTCAAAGTCCACGTGGGCCCCTTGAAGTCTTCTCCTCCTTCCTTGCATTAAGTCCACCTTGATTGTGTGGCCCATTTAATTTCTTGTCCAGCCGGCCCATTAGCTAATCTCAAGGTCCAATCAGCTAATTTAAGTGATGCTTCGTCACTATTACATGATAAGCTTATATCATTGATGATCCATTAACCTTCGTGTATGATCCAAATTCCAGCAACTCAAGACTCGTACTTATTCGCCTTAGAAATACCTGAAACACATATAAATACGAGTGTAGACTCCGAATACAAAATAATGCAAAAATACCTATAAAATATATCAAATATGTATGAGAATGACCTAATCTAATATGCAACTAGACACCTAAAATATGTATAAATTAGGTGTTATCATGAACATATTGAAATACAATGATGAACATTATTAAACATACATATGAACTATATATGAGAGGAATGATGAACATTATTAAACATTATGAAGAATTGTGATGAACAAAGAAAAAAGAGTTGATGAACATTAGTTACCATGAACTGTTTCTTCCTCCTGTTGTTGTTGTTCTTGGGATGACAAATTTCTTTGTGATCTGTCATTTGTTTTTTTGCTTCTTATCTCTGTAATATTGAACATACAAGTTATATATTGTGCAAAAATACAAAGTTTATAAAGAGGATAATATTCATACCTCTTGGACATTCAATAACAAGATTTATGATAACAGATAAGAGAAATCTGATGAACAATCTTAAGACATATGATGAACTTTTATAGGCAATGAGATGAACAATCACAAAATTTTTGGTGAACATTGAAAAGAAATCTGGTGAACGTATATACAAGATACGATGAACAAATACAAGATATTTGATGAACATTTAGATGTACTGTGATGAACATGTATTTTGATGAACTTTGTTAGGAACTTTGATGAACATATATACAAGATCTGGTGAACATAGAGTAAAAACACAGTCATGATCAAAATAATGACCACTCAGTACATACAAATGAACATTTCACACCGAATATAGTAGATCTACTCATACAAATATACTTTTCACACTCAGTACATTCAAATCAAACATGCATGTAGCGAAATCTAACATGTCAAAGCAAAAACCTAACTCCAAATACCAGATTATACTCCATACCTTTTGGTACTTGGCTTCTCTGAGATTCTGCCATTTTTAGTAGCGAGTTGATGGATTTTGGTGAACGACAGAGTGAAATGAAGAGAAATCAGTGAGAAATCACAGGAAAAAGCATCGTATACGCTAAAATTAGGGATTAAACACCATACCTCTTCCTTCGTTGTTCTTCTGTGAGCAAGACATCGCGAAATTTGTAGGAGTATGTTGTTTTTGATGATCGGCGAGAGAAAACGAAGTGATTTCGTTGAGAAATCGAAGAAAAAGCAAGCGAGTAGGAGGATAGGGTTTGATCGCCTTTGCGAGAGAGGTTTTCTGTGGAAGTTTTGAGAAGAATGGGAAGAGACGATTTTCGCTCCAATTTTGAATCATGTTGGAACGATGTAGCGCGTGTGTTTCACACAAAAAGCTAGCGAGTAGGAAGTTGCCAGTGTGGGAGGTGAGAGAGATCTGGGCGTTAGATCAATTCGAATGAACGGTCCCCGTTCATTCTCATTTATCACTTAAGGGGCTGTTTATGACCAGATTTTGACCCTTTTATTATTATATATTTTTTTATTTTTACCATATCTTGTTATGAATATTTTTAATTACACTTTTTTCTAATTACGAATCTTGAAAAATATAGTTTTTTATTTCTCGTGATAAAGATATTATACATGGTTTAATAGTTTTTTACTTTTGTGACAAAAATATTGTTTTTTTAAAAGATGATCTTTTATTTAATAATAATAGATATGTTGAAAAATATATGTGGAAATTTCTTTTAAAAAAGGAAAAGATTCACGTGCGAACGTATTATTAATGTTCGAATGTGCGAATGAAAAAATCGCATGCACATTTAACAGATTATGCATGTCATTGATAATATGTGAAAAGTACATGCGCACACCCAAGAATAACATATAAAATCCACATGCAATAATATCATAATATTAAATCCATATGCAATAATAACATATAAAATTTCATCTAAATAAAATATGCTATTAATCCATATTTAAAAGCCATAAACAATTAATCATATTAATTATTTAATATAGAAACTGATTTTTAATTATATTAATTCAATTAAATTGTGTATGAAATTAATATCATATATTAATCATTAATTTGCTAAAATTGGTGAATCTAATATTCAAAGATAACATCTAATATGGTAACTCAAAATTTACCAAATAAGATATCAAAACATCTTGTAACATTTAACTAAATCTATATTTACCAAATAAAATATGAAATATCTTATTGATTAAAATAAATCTAATTTATTAAGATAGAATATCATATATCTTATCTTATCTTGGTAAATAGTATCTTTTTAGTGTAATTTCTATCCAATCAGAAATTTATCCAGAAATACAAAATCTTTGAGATCGTTAGTGGGCCACCGACGGCCAGCACAACACAACCATCGGGGTAGTGCTGTTGTCGTGCATGTCCAGCCTGCACCGCCATCAGAATGGTTGTCGGGCTAACTCATTGATCATGGATTTTCATAAAATTCAGACTTCTTGATTCATAGTTTAAACATGAAAAGTCGGATTTTAACATGTATATTCAAACATATACAACAGATTGCATAAACTAATCAAAATAATCAACTTTAGGGCAAAATCATGCATAATTTTAAAAAAAATCAGCAACTTACCCTACATGTAATTCATGAATTCTATGGCTAGAAAAATCAAATTTTTCGTTTAAGTCATGCAAATTAATCCATACAAACAATATCTATATAATTGAATCAACTTAAAACATGAACATGCATCAAAATTTAATACTTTAAATTTGATCTAATCAATTTATGTAAGAGACAACTCATACCACTGTAGGGATTTTAGATGCTTAAAGCGGAATTTCAGGAAACGTTTTCCTAACATCAAACCAAGGATCTCATGCATAAACTAAATATATTGTATATAGGAAAAAATAAATACCTCTTGATGCATGTTTGAATCTCGTCATAATGGAGAGATAGTCCCAAGTGTGATTCCTCTAATTAATCAACACGAACAATAAACTGGATTACCTTAAGTCTCTTCTGCTAGACCGAATAACTCAAAGCCACAATCTTAGAACCTTTTTAGGTTTCAAATAAACCGTAAGAGAACTTCATCTAGCCTTTTTCTCAACCTTACGTATATATATCTCACTATATGGTGAATCTCTCATTTACCATATACAAGAGATCTCTATCTCTAAAAGTTACGTGAGTAAAATCATATTGTTATATCTTCACGTACAAACTAATCAATATTAGTACCTCTTATAAAGTAGTTTATTAAAATATGATCTTTTATTTAAGAATAATACATTTGTTTGAAAAATATATGTGGAAATTTCTTTTAAAAATGTGAATTGTCAACACAACTATTAATCTGTCAACACCATTAATAAATTGTCAACAATGTAGAAATGAAGTGTCAACACAACTATTAATCTGCCAACGTCACTAATATATAACTTGTCAACAACATAGAAATGAAGTGTCAACAAAACTACTAATTTATCAACAACACTAATAACTTGTCAACAAGATACAAATGAAGTGTCAACAACACATATAACTTGTCAACAACAATAATGAACTTGTCAACAAAACTGTCAACAATACTAATAAACTGTCAACAATATTAACTTAACAACAACACTTATAAGTTATAACTCGCCATCAACACTAATAAAACTTGTCAACGATAGTAATAAAAACAGTTATAACTTGTCAACAACACTAATAATTCGTCAACACCATTTTATATTGTCAACATTTTTATTACAAAAATTTAAAAAAATCTAAAAAAACACGATTCTTTATTAAAATTCTGTATGAATAACATTTTCATATTGTACACCAACACCAGCAAACAAAGTTTTCTCCTCCATAAAAATGTGAAGGTAAGCAGTCCAGATTTATAAACTTTGTAAAATTGTTTATTATTAAGATATTCAGTTATGTGTTACTATCTTGGGTCGAATAAGGCCTAATTATGTGAGGGTGGGATAAGGTAGTTGAGTAGCCTAACCAATCAAAAACAAGTTACTTTTTATTGAGACTAGAATCGGACTCCCGCACGTACCGCGGGGTAATTACGGTTTTTCGTCTCAAAACTGGATTGGGCTAATTATATATTTACAATCTTTTTCAGGGCATATTTTATCCAATTCAGGCCAAATCAAATCTAACCTGCAGATCAAGACATTAACACAAAAATAAATGTACAATAGAAGTGATAAAAATAGCAAATTGATGGGTTCAATTACAAATTGACAATAACCATGAGCAACGGCGAAATACAATATGCAAAAGAGTAACAATGACTTGATGGGAGAATTCAATACAAAATCCCATTCGAAGAAGTCGAAAAATCAAAAGTTGAAATTAGAAGAGGAATTCAAGAGGTCACATAGTAATGGCGACTTAATGACAACTTTCTAGGTCATTACCCGCACTTTGCGCGAGCCAAACACTTTTTATTTTTGTCTATATTCATATACTTAATATATTTTTTCATATATTTATTTTTTAGTAAATTATAACAAAATGAATTGAATATCTCTTATATATGTACCAAAATCACATAGTCATTTACGTTGCTCAGATTGCTCTTCATCGTCATACGGATTGAAGGTGAAGAGCGAAGAAAAAAAGATTAAAAAATGGTGGAAATACTAACCAACTAAGCACATAATTATGATTTTATTAGACATTTAATAAGTATCAATTATCATTGGATAATGAGAAATAGAAAAAAAAAAATAAGTTTAAACATTAATGAGTCTCAATTGCCATTACTTTCTCAAACCCATGAATTTATATATATATATATACTAGATCCGGAATAAATTACGGTTTTCCGGTTGCGGTTAGTCATTAAATAGGCCTTAAATTCAAAATGAGTGAACGATGATATAATACAATTCTACAAACTCGTAAAATGCAAATACAACTATTGTAACAGTCGGTTACAACCAAAATCTGCAACATAAAGTATTTATATGATGTTCATGTTTTACTGAGGCCAATATTGTTTGGCGTGTTAGATGTTTTGGCGCATATGAATCAATCTTAGGTGTTGTCAATATATAGATAAAACTATCTAATTAATCCAGATTATTTTTTAATCGGGCAAGAAGGGGCGTCAGAATGAAACGAAGGAATTGATGAACGGGTAGAGGAAGGAGACGAAGTTGGTGCTTTCTTAGTTGATGATGAAATTAACATTTAATATAATAGGTAATTAGTTAAAAATTTAAAATATTGGAGTAGCGGTACATGTTATTTTTACTTCTTAAACCCATCAATTTTTATATATAGATATATATATAGAATATAGATGAAATACAACTTACTTTGAATTTACATCTTCTACATTTTGTAGGTTACGTCAATTTTGCATGTCACCGCTGAAATAATCAATTCCAATAAATAATATTCAATTAAATCCAACTGAAGGCCAAACGACATGATGTAATCATAATAGTCAGAACAGACTCTTGTAACACAAAATAATCATTTTTTAATAACCTCAATGCCAATTTGTGTATAATCAACAACTTCTCGTTTGGTTAGAGGAAGAAATACCTATGAAATTTAGGAGTTTTTGTGAGAAAAAAAAAAGATAGGTGGTCTTTGTACAATTTTGCAACATAAAAATTTACAACTCCGCCTCTTCAGTGTTTTTCAACTGTACATTACCAAATTACATTCAAAGTTAGAGTCGTCATTATTTTCTTATGATCATCGCAACCTTATGACATTCACAGAAAAAACACAACTCCAAAAAAAACTTGTGATAAAAAATCTCGATCAAGATGAGCATCCCTTTCAAATGGGAGAAACAACCTGGAATTTCCGAGCTCATACCCAAATCCAAAGATCAAATCTTTTTCCAGAAGAATCAAGAATCATGCAACAATTTGCCACTTCCTCCATGTTGGTCTCATCAGACAGCGTCGTCAACCGTTCATACATTGAGGAGTTGTTCTAAGAGTAGAAGGTTTGGAAAAGAAGCAAGTTTTGATGATGACCCTTTTCTTATTGCTTTTAAAAAGTGTACTAAAACCAACTCTAGTCCTGTAAAAGATAAAATGGAATCTGGGTTTGGTTTGACGATGATCAAGAAGAAGAGTTGGTTTAGATTTAGTTGTAAGAAGTCTTCTTGTGCAGTTAGAGATGATGCTTTGGTCAAGAATCAGGTGTTTGCAGCTTCTTTTGAATAGTTTCTGTTACTCTTCTTGACAAAAAAACTAATATGATCTCTCATGAAATGGAGATGTAATTTGGTATAGACATATTGCCATGAAATGGAGATGTAATTTGACTATTTCTGTATGTTATTTGGACTTGGAAGTTGGAACTTATACAAAACAGTGTAAGTTCACTGTTTAGATTATTTTTGCTGAGTTTTTGTTGCAAGGAAAAAAAAATTGCAGCAGGATGTTCTTGATTTCTTATTATGTATCCCGTGCCATCTAATAATGTTTTGAATTTATGTCATAAAGTTTATATTAACTTCCTAGTGAAATACACGTGCACATACTAAGAGAAAAGAAAAGACAGTAAATGTTATCATCTGACACTTCTGTTATAAACTAATTACAAATAAGATCAAACAACAAAAGTTATGAGTTTTTACATAAGTAGAGATCAACAATCTCATCTTTGATCTCTTCTAATATCTCATCTCCAACTTCCCTGGCAATTTCGTTTCCAAAACTTTCCAGATCATCATCCTGTTCTTGATATGAACTCGGAAAGTCTGATCTTACCAACTTGTTTATACTTTCATCAACATATTGCTTAATCTTCTTAAAATGCTCTGCTTTCCTCTTTCTCCCTCGACTTTCTACTGCTTCCCTTACACAATCAAACAGAAGCTGATGTTGCTTTTCTTCCATTATCAGATCGTTGTTCAATTTATTCGTGTACCGAGAAAAACTGCGTTTGCTCGTACCGACAATCTCCTTCTTGTTTCCTCTCTTGTGTATGAACAAATCCCAAAGGGTAGAAGAGAAGAGAAGATTAAAGAAGCTTAAACTCAATCTTGACTGATGTTGCTCCTCTAATTCTTGTCCACTAAATCTTACTCCTTCAAAAGAAAGTGTTTTTTGTAAATCATACTATTATGTGTTAATCTGAGAGTGGATTTAGAGAGATTCTTACCATTTGAAATCAATTCGATTTCGTCGAGAACCGAAACTGGACTGCATTGTTTATTTTCTTCTATCAATCTCCATTGCATCATCATCTTATCAGCTGCAGAATCCTCTTCTACATCACTCTCAGAAAAAGATGTAAACTCTCCACTGCCAAAACTTGAATCTTTCAACTTAAGAACATCATTTATGCAAACAAGCTTTTTGCAAAAATCTTTTGCAATTCCACTGCAGATTTTAACAGCACCATTACTACTTCTCTTTTGCCTCATACCTTTGCAGCCACGTTCATAAAGATAAACATCTAATCTGAAAGGCTCTTGTTGCTCTTTTAGAATCTCCGATAATCGCTTCAAATTCGACACTGAAGCCATAAACAAGAATTTGCTCAATAAGATATGGAGATATGAAAAACAAGGGAGATTCTTCAATAAGATTTGGAAGAAGTGATGGGTGTGATATGGGGAGCTAAAGGCAATAAACTGAGAGAGCCAAAACAAGGACAAGACTTATTCCAGTATATATTGTAATAAATGTATTTATTTTTACCCTCTGCATATATTCATGATATGTCACTATATACATTTAATGAAAATTCATGAATTAATAATAAATGGTCCCTGTGTCAACAGGCTGAATGACAGATTTTGAGATGCATAGTAAGAACAAGAGGCAAGGCAGAGTGAATGTTGTGATTTTTGCTCTGCATTTTTATGATGTCATAAATTTCTTTGTATTGTTTTTTGGTTTGTCTTTACTTTCTACTAGCATTGTCTTGGAAATGGAAATGGAAATGGAAATGGGAGTAAGACTTGTTATAAATACAGTAGTACCTCCAAATTGGTGAAAAATTAACAATTGCAGGCTTTTTTACATGTATGCAGACACCTGCTCAGTCCAAAAATAACATAGTGCAATCATCACACTTGAGTTTTGTTTTGTAAAGTGATGAAATAAGATAATGCATTTTGGTTTTAGTATTTTGTGTACATAGATGATGAGTTGTACTAATGTCTAATAATTCTTTGTCCAATAAAGCAAAGAGAAATAATTATTTAGGAGACAAAAACTAATACATGTGAGAATTATATAAAGAAAGTGAATAGTAGCAAAGCACTTTGTAAAAGATTTGATTTATAATATATTTGGTCAAGTCGACATGAAAAATTAGAACTTAGGCTTGGTTATGCCTCAAGTTGATGATATGAAGGGTCCATACATAAAATAATACATAATATAGTGGTGGTAGCAGGTAGTTCAAGCAATTTGGTGGCAAAATCATCAAAGTGGGAGCCATGAAATGACATCTTAATTAAAAGGAATTTCATAATTTTTTTTAGCTTATACTAGATATGATCACATGTCTGGGCTGTATTTGGATTGCTTCAAGCAAACATACAGAAAAGGAAATCTTAATCATATTATGCACCCTTTATATCTGTATAGATATGTAGATAAGGTGGATGATGGTCCATTACAAACATGTATGAAGAACACTAGTAATGGAGTCAAATTTAGGGTATGTTTGAGACAATCTTTCTTAAATTATAAGGTTTTCATAATCACATTGTTGTAACAATCTTATTATGTAAGGAGTTTAAGGAAGGGAGATTATCCAGAATTTATATTACTGGACTTTTAAAAGCAAATGTGAAAATGTTTTTTAAGTTTTTGCATCACTTTTTTAAGTTATAAGTAAATACCCTTTTGTTGATGTGACAATTATAACAGAGCTGTCAACAAAAATTTTAACAGAGCTGTCAACATAATTTTTAACAGAGTTGTCAACAATTTTTTTAACAGAGCTGTCAACAAGAATAATAAGTTGTCAACAACATAACAAAACTGTCAACACGATCAAACTGACAACAAGAGTAATGAAACAAACAAGAGTTATTAAATTGTCAAAAAAAATTAAACTAAGTTGTCAACACGGATAATAACTTGTCAACACGAATAATAATTTGTCAACACCACTAATAACTTGTCAACAACATAACAAAATTTCCATCACGAGTAATTAATTTGTCAGCACAAATAATAATAATTTGTCAACACGAGTAATTAAACTGTCAACATGAATAATAATTTGTCAACACAAAAAATAATCTGTCAAACACCACTAATAACTTGTCAACAACATAACAACAATAACCAACAAACTAATAATTATACTTCTTCCAACCAAAATGCAACCTGAAAGCTGCACATCACGTTCTAATTCAGTGTAAAGTTGCACATCACGTTCTAAACAACACTAATAACCACAGTCGCACATACTAATTCACTGTAAAGATTATGTATTTTCCTTTCAAATAAATAGAAGAAGATCAACCTATCTCCACGATCTCCATGAAGATTATGTGTGCTCAGAAATGCAGGGGCGGTGAAATTTGGGACAAGTTGATTAACAATTTATGCTTGAGTTTATGCGAGCTAGCTTTCTAAGTTTCAACATTGATGTCTCTTTATCACGACTCTTGTGTTTTAGAAAGCTGCTTTAGTTAGGTAAGAATAAATTCAGCAGGCCAAGGTGTTGACATGTCGGAAGCACATGATAGATAAAGATAGGAAATTTAACAACTACACAAACAAATCCAGAATCAGAACCAGTACACACAAAAAATTGGCATCTAATGTAAATAAATTTCCCCTCTCACAATATGAAGATGCAAGCTAATGTAATAATAAAAAAAATTGGCAGTACAAAAACTACAGTATGTTGACAGCCAATCCCACGAACAATTTTTTTTCAAGGCAACATAACAATATTCTTCTCTTATATAATTGCACTCTAAGCATACCTTCTTGAAGATCCGGACGAACTTAGACTTGATAGATCCATTTCGCTTCAGAAGCTCTGTCTTAATCGTCGGAGATCCAAATTTCGATTCGAATCGGAGCTGCCACCGTCGGAGCTTGAGAAGAATGGCGAGGCGATAGATCGATTGCGGAGTCGCATTTAACCTAAGCTTGAAATTGAAGCCCAAGTGGTTTGCTCGAGATCTGATATGAAGATTCCATGGCAACTCAACTATTAGTGTTGTATGTTGCTATCACCGTAATTGATGTCGACCGACGACCTAGCGCTGGTAGCAGCGGCGTTTTCGTTATCACGAGCTCCTTTGGTTGGCGATTTGAAGAAATCGAAATCGGAAATCTCGTGGTCCTGAAGATAACGAAGCTTCTTGGATCCGGAGAAGACGAAGAGGGAAAATTCGATTGTCTAGGCGTTGCTCTTCCGACGGCGGATCTGAGATCGGGAGGACACTCTGAGAATTGAAGAAGGGAAAGTGGTGGGGGAGTGAAGCGCGTGACTGTGATAGGAAGGGTATTTAGTTAGGGTTTAATAAACAGGTTTACTAGCTTAAAATTTAATATCGAAAGGTGTATTGGACACAAATAGTTCGAGAATCATTAGTACTTGGGTTAGTGCTGAATTGGACCAGTGGGCCCAAATATAAAATTGGCCCAGTTAGCCCACGAAATGAAATCAAGCCAAGAAGCGCCTGCACACTTTGTTGTCTCGTAGAATGCACTCTTATCTAAAAAACAACACAGTAATGATAGCGCAAGAGTATAGTGAAGTACACTTCTATCTATGTTGCAATCTGTTCGAGTTTGAGAATACAATTGTGATAAGTCTTGGAAGGAAGAGTTTGCTCAAGGGGATTCATGCGGAAGAATGAAGATCATAAAGTAATTTCATTGAGAAAGGTCCTAGACAGAGCCACTATTTGTTATTGTCAAAATATGTCTTATAACTTTTTTGCTTGTCTTAGAAGGCTCAAAGATGTGGCGCCCACCGTGGCCAGTCAGGTTGCGCTGCGGTGGAAGGTTTGATTAGAGATGACTCTGGGAACTGGGTTAATGGGTTTGTTGCGAACCTTTGGGCTTGTTCGGTCATTGCCTCTGAGCTTTGGGGCCTCTTCTATTGTAATTGAAGCTGGCTTGGACCCTTGGCTTACAGAATGTAGTTTTGGAGATGGACTCTCAGGTTGTTTCTGGATTCCTTCAACAAAGTTCCATCCATCCTCGTCACCCCTTCTTTAGCCTGGTGAATCTTTGCCAAGGCTTTCTCCGTAGGGCCTGGAGGGTCCGTGTTTGTCACATCTATAGGGAGGCCAATACGGTGGTTGATCGTTTGGCCTCTCTTGCCTTTAATTTTCCGCTTGGTTTTCATATTTTGGGATCCCCCGGATTGTATTAACTCTCTTATTACGAACGATGTTAGGGGCTTAGCTATGCCCTGCCTTTTGGCAAATTAGCTTTATTTATATATTTGCGAGAGTGTCGCCTCTCTTTCAACCAAAAAAAGAAGGCTCAAAGCTGTGAATTGAAGAATGTTGGCTGTCATTAGTTGTCACTAAACTTAAGCTAATTGTCACTCAACTAAGCTAAAGAGCTTAAATTACACACCAACACCCCCCTCAAGTTGAAGTATGTGAAATCAGTTGCAACTTGTCAATTGATGCACGATGTTGAACACCAAATGGTGGAGGAACTTGAACTTTTAATGAAAATGGAATAGTCATTCTTGGAGTAAGAACAACCTTTACCTAGCTTGGAGAGGAGAACTAAGCTTGGAGTGCCATTATCTAGACGCTTGTTTCAAGTCATACAAAGACTTCTTGAGTTTGCAAACACAAATGCCTTCTATTGATGTGGAAGGTGTGTAACCTTGTGGCATATTCATCTAGACATCCTCATGCAAGTCACCATAAAAGAAAGCGTTATTGTGATGCATTTGTCATGAATGAAAATGACTACACAAGCAATTCAAGCTGAGTGTGTAGATTTTGTATGTACAACCTTTAAAACTGTCTACCAACAATACATTCCTCATACAATAATCCTTATCAAGCTTAATGGAACCACAAAACATCATAAACACTTTCTTACTAGTAGGGAGAGAAACAATGCATGGAGGATGAAGCAATCTAATGTCAAACAACAAGCATTTATAATAAGTCATATGTTCACGAGATCTTGTATCTAGAATCCGTTCTCTATCATAAACAACCACATATTGCTTAGCAGAGTTTAAAAATTGAGAAAGGACATAAGCTATACCAACAATTTAGGCATTGACACTTGTTTCTAGACCCCTTAGATTCCCAATCAGAGACATCAATTGACTGTACTACTCCTGAGAGATGGAAGAGGAGCCTGATACTGACGAAGAAGACCCTATGTGATCCTCTTGACTCACTTCTGCATTGTTAGCCATCCTACTTCCCCCATAGTTCTTGAAATTGGGAGGAAATCCTATGAGCCTGTAACACTTCTCCTTGGAATGTCCTTGCTTCTGACAATGATAACAAATAATAATTGAAGGAGATGGAGAAAACCTCCTTTGATTGTTTATGTTGCCATCATCTCTGCATTTGTTAACATTGGCATTTGGAGAAGAATTGGTCAAGAACTGAGTATTGACATGTATTTCTCTCTGCTTCTCATCTTGCACAAGCAAAGAATAGGTTTGACTCATAGTAGGCAAGGGCACCATCACCAAGATACTCTTTCTCACAGAAACATAGGTGTCAATTAGTCCCATTAAAAATTGCATCAAACGTTGATCTTGTTCATTCTTGGAAGAAACATGCTCTGCTCCACAAGAAATTAACACATCAAGGCTCTATAAACTGGATAATTCAGCCCATAGCCTTTTCAGTTTGGTATAATAACCAGAGATATACTTGTGTACCTTGATTAGCAGAGGCGAGTTCTTTTTGAATTGGGAAAAATAGAATACCACTAGCTTGGCCAAATCTCTCTTGCAACTCGGACCAAATTGCACGTGGAATAGGAAAATACAAGACACTATCATCAATGTCTTTTTGCAAAGCATTGAGAATCCATGATTTAACCAGATCATTGTTGTGATCCCAAGCTCTTTGCTTTTTTATATCACCCACCGGTCTCTCTATTGAAGCATAAAAAATTCTTGATTTATACTTTGCAGAAATTGCGATGAAAATCGCCCGCTTCCAAGAAAAAAAATCCGAAAATGCCATCGAACACCACAGATACCAGTATAGCACCAGGATTGTAAGAATTTGACGCATACAAGGGATCAAAATCGTCAGGATGAAGTAATCTCACGGGTTCCATGCCTGGAAATAGAGAAAGGGAGGGGGGGGGATGCCAAAACATAAAAAAGGTTGCGAGAACAAAGAACAACGGAATCGAGAAGAATTACGATGGAGAAATCAACGAGAATCGAGCTCCATCAGCTCTGATACCATGTTAACTTTTGTCAAAACAAATCAGAGAGATTAATGCGGTAGAATGAAGAAGAAAAAGAAATTTCATCGAGAAAGGTCTGAGACAGAGCCACTTTCTGTTATTGCTAAAAACGTCTTACAACTTTATTACTTTCCTTAAAGGCTCTCTTACAAAGCTATTAATAGAAGAATGTTGGTTGTCATCAACTCTCACTAAACTTAAGCTAGTTGTAACTTAACTAAGCTAAAGAGTTTATTACACTATTCTCAATGTAATCTTACTGAACTCGGAGTGATTGATAACTTTATCACCCTTTTCATGATACAATAATGTCTCAATCTAGTTTTTTAACACTCTTATTCAGATTCCGTTATTGCCAAGAATTTTACAAGAAGTTGGTAAAAAGTCGAGCAATGAGTTGAGCCCTAACTCATTATTGGAACCAAGTTGTTGCACCATGGAAGGAGATCTCCCGTCGAGTGTCGGAGTAGTTCTTTGCACCACCCTCGAGCGGTGGAGTAGTTCTTTGCTCGCCACAACACCTTTATGGCAGTGGAGCAGAGTTCTTTGTGGGCAATCTTCGATAGATGACAGTGGTGGAGGGCCAAATAGTGATGATACCGTTAGAAAAAGGTAGATATGTAAATAGTGTTATTGTACTGTCTATTCCAGATCCTTCCTATTCTTCTATATAAGGTGTAATATCTCTGCTGATTAATGACAAGCACACTACCTTTGAGTGCTCAATATTCAGAATGGTATCAGAGCTCCATAGGCCTCTGCCTGTCCGATCCACTAAAATCCAAAACACCTTTTTCCACAAAATATCTTCTTTTTCCTCCATGGTTTTCACCACCAGCTCTTCTTCCCTTACAGTCACTGGATCTCAATCTTCCATGGCTAATCCTCCTCTTCCATCATTCTCTAGCTTCATTACCGTCAAACCCACACACACAAACTATCCTCTCTAGAAAGCACAAGTGCTTCCTTACCTCAGAGCACGCAACTTCTTCTCTATTGTTGATGGCTCTCAGACATCTCCCTCTGTTCTTCTTGAGGATGGGTCTGCTAACCCACTTTTTGCCTCTTGGATTGCCAAAGACCAACTTAGTATGGCTATCCTCACTAGCTCTCTTACAGAACTTGTCCTGGCGCAAGTCATCGACTGCACCTCATCGGCAGCGATTTGGAACCACCTCCAAAAACTCTTCCAGGCGAAGTCCACTGCTCACGTCGTCCAAACCCGCCTCCAGCTGGCCTCTCTCCGGCGCGGCAGTGACACCATTACAGACTTCTACAACAAAGCCAGAGCTCTCTCCACCTCTCTGTCTGCAGCAGGTCAGACTCTCACGAACCCAGAATTTCTGGTGTACCTCTTGGTTGGGCTGGGCTCCGACTACGAGTCGATTGTCACCGCTATCTCTACTCAAGTGGTCCTTCCCAACCCTACACCGCTCTTGTCTCATCTCCTCCTTCACGAGTCAAGGCTCGCACATCAGCAACACTCTGTTCTGCCTTCCCCTCTGTCTGTGCATTCCACCAACACCTCTCAGAAGGGACTTCTCCCTACACCAGAGGTTCACTACACACAGACTCAGAGAGGGCGTGGTCAGACTCGTGGTCGGAGCTCCTCCAACAGAACACCATTCAACAGAGGTGGACAGTCTCGTGGTCGCCAAACCTTCTCCGAACAACCAGATCAGCGCCCAACCTGTCAGGTCTGCAACAAAGCTGGGCACACCGCCATGGCCTGCTGGCACCGTTTCGACCACGCGTATCAAGCCCCGCCACCTGAGAAGATGAATGCGCACCTCACCACCTGGCATCCCGACTCAGCAGCTTTGCACCACTACACTCATGACATCGCAAATCTGAGGCTTGAACCAACTCCTTACAACGGCTCGGAGCAAGTGGCCCTTGGCGACGGATCCACCATTCCCATCCAGAACTACGGTTCTTCTTCCATTTCTACTCCCTCTCGCACTTTTCATCTTTCTCAATTGCTCCATACTCCTTCGATTTCAAAGAACCTTCTCTCTGTTAACAAATTTTGCATTGATAACTGTTGTTTCTTTGAATTTATCCATCGTATTTTCTTGTGAAGGATTCCAAAACCAAGGAGCTTCTTCTCCAGGGACCCACTAAAGATGGCATGTATGAGTTCAGCACCGCCACCGAGCCGCCACCCTCTGTCAACTTCACCGTAGCTTCCTCCAAAGCCGATGTCTGGCACATGAGATTAGGGCATCCATCAGCCCAAATCACTTCTTTCGTTATTCAATCTTTCAATTTGCCTAAGCCTACTGGGCCACCAACCCAATTCCCTTGTACGGCCTGTACGTGGGCTAAGGCCCATGCCATGCCTCACCCCCCTTCCTCTAGCAGATCAACTAAGTTATTTGAACTTTTGTTTTGTGATGTATGGGGCCCATCTCACCAATCTTCAATGAAAGGCAACTTATATTACTTATCCATTGTTGATGATTTCACCAAATTTATATGGCTTTTTCCTATGCCCTCAAAATCTAATGTCACACCTATTATGACCAACTTCATTAAACTTCTCACAAATTTCTTCTCCACCAAAATCATCTCCATCCAAACCGGTGGTGGGGCGGAATTCAAACCGCTTCGTCATCTCTTCCAAGATCTTGGCATTCTTCACCGCCTCACTTGCCCATACTCTCACCCTCAAAATGGCACCGTTGAATCCCGTCATCGACACATTGTCGATACCGGTCTCACCCTCCTCAAACATGCCAACCTCCCTCTCCAATTTTGGGACCATGCTTTTGAGACCGCCACTTACCTCATGAATCGTCTCCCCACTCCCATCCTTCACAACAAATCTCCTTTCGAATGCCTCTTCAACAAACCTCCGGATTACAAATTTCTCAAGACTTTTGGGTGTCTTTGTTTTCCCAACCTACGCCCATATCTCTCCCACAAACTTAACTTCCGCTCCTCTACATCCATCTTCCTTGGCTATAGTCCTAATCACAAGGGCTATCTTTGCTATGATTGGGAAAACGATCGTACCTACGTATCTCGTGATGTTATCTTCCACGAAACAACCTTCCCCTTAACTTCCCAAATACAAACTCCTACCACCACTCACACTTCTTTACCCGGGCTCCCCACTCTTCTGCCCATTCCTGAGCCCATATCTGAGCCCACTCCCTCTTTAATACCTGAGTCCAATCCAGCTTCCCCTCACTCCTCTCCAATTCAGCCCACAATTAATCAACCCACTGCCACTAGCCCAGATCATCCCACAAACACAACCCATCAAACACATCCTTCCCACACAATGACCACTCGGGCCCGTAATAACATTTCCCGGCCTCTCGTTCGTACGGATGGCATAGTAGCCTGGCCCTCAGTTTCCGCCGCCCTCACTATCCCGGATGAACCACAAAATTATACCCAAGCCTCCAAATTTCAAGAATGGCGCATGTTATGTCAAATAAGTTCCAAGCCTTGCTCCAAACTAAGACTTGGTCCTTAGTCCCACCTCCACCAAATGCCAACATCCTTGGGGTCAAATGGGTATACAAGACTAAACGTCACTCAAATGGTCAAATTGAAAGACGAAAAGCTCGCCTTGTTGCCAAAGGCTATCATCAAATGGAAGGAGTTGACTTCACCGAAACCTTTATCCCGGTTGCCAAACCCGCCACTATCCGTCTCCTTTTATCCATTGCAACCATGCTTCAGTGGTCAGTGCGACAACTCGATATACAAAATTCCTTCTTGCACGGAGACTTGGATGAAGAGGTATATGTTTCTCAACCCCTCGGTTTCATTCACTCTTCTTTTCCCACATATGTGTGCAAATTACACAAATCCTTATATGGTCTCAAACAAGCGCCTCGCGCATGGTTTCAAAACTTAGCTACGTCCTCGTCGCCATGGGCTTCTTTGCTTCGAAGGCCGATACTTCATTGTTTATTTACAAGGTCAAGACTGAATTTGTATTTGTCCTTGTATATGTTGACGATCTTTTGGTTGTAGCCTCTACTCCCACTTTGTCAGATCAGTTCGTCACTCACCTGTCCAAGGAGTTCCCGGTGAAAGATCTTGGTGCTGCTCATTACTTCTTGGGAGTTGAAATCAAGCGAAGTCCAGAAGCCTTTTATCTCAGTCAGTCCAAATACATTACTGACTTGGTATCTCGGCTCAATATTGTATATCGAGTTGTCCACATCCTTTGATGCCTCCGACACATCGACGCCTCTGTTTGCTGATCACTCTCTGTATAGAAGCACCGTTGGCAGCCTTCAGTACCTTGCATTCACAAGACCGGACATATCTTTTGTTGTCAATAAGGTGTGCCAACATATGCATCAGCCCCGCATCATTCACTGGCAAGCTGTGAAGCGTATATTGCGCTATTTAAATGCCACAGCAGATCAGCAGCTTGTTCTCTCTGCCGATGCTTCTCCATTTCTTTCAGTCTTCTCTGATGCAGACTGGGCGGGAACAAAGAAAGACAGCCGCTCCACTGGTGCATATTGCATCTTTCTCGGCTCCAACCTCGTCTCATGGAGCTCCCGCAAACAAGCAACAGTCTCCCGGTCTACCACAAAAGCAGAGTACATGGCAGTCGCTAATGCCACCTGTGAAGTGTTGTTCATTCAATCACTGCTTGCTCAACTCGGAATCACGCTTGCTCGGCCGCCTGTCTTATGGTGCGACAATATTGGGGCCACTTACATTGCTGTCAACCCAGTTTTACATCATCACATCAAGCACATATCCATCGACTATCACTTCGTCGGAGAGAGAGTTCAAGCAAAAACCCTTGAGGTGGCCTTTGTCTCGTCGAATGATCAACTCGCGGACCTTCTGACCAAACCTTTGGCTGCTGCTCGCTTCACTCGTATGCGATCCAAACTCTGCTTACAAGCGTCCGGATAGAGGGGGGATAGTGATGATACCGTTAGAAAAGGATAGATATGTAAATAGTGTTATTGTACTGTCTATTCCAGATCCTTCCTATCCTTCTATATAAGGTGTAATATCTCTGTTGATTAATGACAAGCAATATGCTCCACTTACAAGAGAAATCTAATATACCCACATTTATAATTGTAAAGGTTAACTACATCCTTTTACTTAGTGTGGTTAAAAGCAATACTTAAAAATATAGAGGAGAAGTGTGAGTATAGGCACTGTGGGAAATTAAACTACATTCAAAAGTGTAGAAAACACTCATATTTATGTTTGTAAAAAAGAGTTATAAAATTTAATGTGGCAATTTTCAACACTTTAAGATAATACCAAATTATCATAGGTGTGGATAAAACAACAAATATAAGTGTGGATATGACAAAACTGTTGGAAATTCATCCAACACAAAAACATGTGGGTAGAAATATCGTAATAAATGATATTTATTATATTTATCATATAATACTTTTTTAAATATAAATATGTTTTTTTATTAATCAACCATATATTATAATTATATTAATAATACCAATAATAAAACTAATAACAAATTAAATTCATAACATAATATTAATTTCAGACCAAAAACAATAATAATATTAATTACAAGGTAACACCTGTTTCAGTAAATCTAAACAAGATAGCTAGATAAACACTAAACATGTTCCGTAAGTTTAGGTAGCTAGACAAACAATACTACTTAGCAGGAAGCTAGAAATGTTTGAAAGACATGGAGAATAAAAGAACATAACACCTGGATGATGTTAAAGAACATAACACCTGGATAACTCATAATCAGCTATTTCTGTTGGGCATTAGAACCTGAAGGACCAACATTAGAACCTAAAGGACCAACATTAGAACCTGAAGGATTAACACCAGGATAACTCATTGGAGGATTCAACAGGGACATGAATGGCATGTCACTCTGCAACATAGGGTCTATATATTGTGGCGTTGGTTGAATGTACCTAACTTGCATTTGCTGAAATTGTGCAGCGCGCTCCTGCTGCTGTCGGAATTGCATCAAATGCTGCTGCATCTTCTCATCCATCCTTTTCTCAACTTCTTCCGTAATTGTTCTTCGAAGGTCTTCTTCAACTGATTTGCGAAGGTCGTCCTCGATCGATTTTCGGATGCCCTCCATTTGGTTTGCTTCAAGGTTCAATGTTGGGGAATGAAGATGACTTCCTGGATTTCTAAAGTTTGATGTCGTCCTCTTAAGAGATCCTTGAGCATACATTTCTCCTTTACTATTAGCTCCACCCGCTTCAGCCCATAGGATACGTTTGTCTTCTTCTGTCATTCCCTCTGGATGCACCTCCATAAAAGCATTGCTTAGATCATTGAAGCGATCCTGAAACCAATACATAATTCATTTATGTATATCAAATTTATTACTAGCATTGAATTATTACTTTAACTATACATAAAAGTACAAGGAGAGAATACATACAATTATAGTTGCTGGCTTAGTACCAGTCCACTCCCTTGTTCCTTTTTTCCTATATAGATGCCTCATGAGTTCTGCTTGTGTCATTCTCCTATTGTTATTTCTCTCCTTCATGTTAAAGAACTAAAGTATTAGCATTAATAACAATTAAAAAAAATCATAAATCATTCGAATTACTTACAAATTCAGCTACATGTTTATGAGTACTCTTTGAGCCTCCGCAATAGGAACCTTTCATACATGACCTGTGAGATTTGTTTTCCTCACACAATTTCTTGAAATCTTCGCCATCCCATTTTTCCAACATCTTATTCCAAAGAGTTTTTGTAATCCAGGCGGGTTTCTTACCGCTTTCTCTTGCTTTCTTCAATCTGTATCGGAGGTGTTGACTACATTTGGCAGCCCAATTCTTCCTCACAGCTTGGGCATGTTTGTCCTTCCAAAAAAATTTTGTCTACACCACAATGCAATATAAAAAGCTTAGCTATCTATAGCAAACTATTATATATCAAGTACAAAAGCACATAAAATCTCACACTAACAATCGAAGCTTATAAACTTAATATGATATGATGAGATTGAAAAAACTGGGAGATGCTACAATCAATCTGTCTAAATTCGTTAACTATGTTTAATGCTGCTAAGATTAAGAAAAAACATAAGTTATTCTTAGAACTGCACAAGTGACTTAAGTTGGGCCAATGTACCCTAAAAGATATATTTGTTTAATGGCTAAAAAATATTGATTAATCTGTTTATGTATAAAATGTACCAGGTTTGATGTAATCACTACTTGATCACTTTATCTACTGTATTCTTTCATGTCTTGTTGCATTCTCCATTATAAGAATAGCTTCCATTACCATATTTGTATTTCTTGATCTTTCCGTTGATCAAGAGTAAGACAAATAAACTCTATTAAAACTGCAGAATTAGCTTAGGATGATACTTATAATAATAAACTCCATCAAAAATCTGCAGGACTAGCTAGGATATGATACTTACATCTCAATTGTGCACATTTATGTATAGATGAAATTATATAAAAGGGAGGAAACAAGAACCTTGAACTGATCGAACCAGATTTTCTTTATAGTTGGTGGAATTTTATTCCAACTGATCCATGCTCCTGTGTAAGAGCCTTTGAAAATTGCAAATGCTTCAGAAAGCACATCACTTGCATCATTGAACCTACAAATAAACACCAAAAGTTAAACTACAAGCATAACTAGAAGAAAAAACTAATAGACAGCAAGGTTGATTAGTATCCACGAGTCTCCGGTTGGACGAATTCTTTTTCTGTCATCAACATCTTTCTCTTCACCACCTGAGCTTTCAGAATCTTGTGGTACCAGTGGAAAATGATCTTCCTCAGCTAATATTGGAAACTCAGCTTCATTCTCCAGCGGGTTGGGTTGGGGTTGTTGTACATTTGTTGCTGGAATGACATAGAGTGCTTGAGAACCGCTAATATCCAATTGACTGGCATTAGAATTCATACTAAAACACCCAATAGATTGAATGAGAAAAACTGAGAGTTCAATCTGATTTTCAAGAAGGTGAAGGTAGTTATTGTAAAAGCAGAGAGGTGATAGAGAAGAACGAAAACGTGGGATGAGAACGTGAAATAACTTCTCCTTCAAATTATTTATCAAAATTAAAATTATAGCTAAAAATTACAGTTATTAAAAATTAAGATTTTGAAATAGCAGAGTAATCTAGCTACTAACCTTGCTAACTAGTAAGAGCTTTATCAAATCACTGCTTTATCAAATCCCTAGCAGATTTATGTGACAATCGTTCACCAGCAGCTTCTCTCAGAGTCCTAATCATCCTCACCTACCCTCCTCACCAATCTCTTGTAAAAAAAAGCACGTGAATCCGTCCAGTCAAGAACGCCCTTCACCACGCCTTTAGCCTTCATCCTTAACGAAGTGTCATGCAGCTCTGCAAATTTTATTGCCAACTGAAGCTGCTTCTCCCGATGGATGAGAAGATGCAGCAGATCGAGCTGCTTGAAGGGGATGGCGGCGAGGCCGAATCGATGGGAGGCCGAATACCAAGTGATTTGTAACAGCAGATCGAGCAACAATCGTTCTGAGGCCGAATCGATGGGAGGGGATGGCGGCGCGGATCGAGCTGCTTGAAGGGGATGGCGGCGAGGCCGAATCGATGGGAGGGGATGGCGGCGCGGATCGAGCTGCTTGAAGGAGATGGCGGCGCGGATCGAGCTGCTTGAAGGAGATGGCGGCGCGGATCCTCAGTTGAAGTAAAGACCGAGAGTTTCCTCAACCCTAAATTTGCACTCTACCGCTAGCTATCTTCACAGATTTTGGCTTAATAATGAATTATTCCAATTCATTCCTTATTTTACTGTATATCTATTGCTCTTATCTTTTATTTTCCTTTTTATCAAAATCTTAGTCTTATCTAAAACAAATACAAGAAATATCTTCACGGGTAAAACAATTTGTTTTCTTTTTATAAGGAGAAACAACATCAGCAGCTCTCCTATTGATTAGGCTCACGCTCGCTCTGTCTCTCATGCTTATCTCAATGCAGCACGATCTTCCTCCTCTCCAACGTTAATATCAGACAGCACAATCGGTGTTGATGTGTTTGGTTTTCTGCGTATTGATCAAATCGATGTTGATGTGTACTTCTCTTTTATATCATTAAGGTATTACTCTATTATCTCTATTAGATAGCATTTCTCCTATTTCACTTCTTTCTTTTGTATTTGCCAGGAAAATCATAGACATAAAATTAAAACCTCCCAACTAGATTATCTTCCAATACATCACCAATACTTCCTGTAATTATTCATTAAGAAACTTTATTATATGACAAACAATGTAAAATTCAGGTTTAAGGTTAAGATTCTTAAGACACATAAGAGATTAGGATTGGTAAGTATGCAGTTCAGAAATAGATAGCAAATAAATTTGTTGGAGAAAGTTGACAGAAGTCATAGTCTACTGCGTTAATCTAGTGCATTAATTCAAGCTGACTTTGTAGTTTGATCCGAATTTTTTTGACACTGATTATATATGTATTTCAGTTAGAAGTTTTCCTTATAGAAATATGTTGATTGAATAGATAGTATAGCCAACTGCATAGCACTGAGATTTAAATTGTTGAAATCTATTAAGAATTTGTCGTTTTACATTCTTCTAAATCTAAGTGTGCTAATTAAACGTAATATTCATAAGTGATATGGTTTATGTTTATCTGAATATTTGTGATGTAGGTCTATTTGATCTAAGATGATGGATCGTAGTTGGATGTACAACAAATTCTCGGCAGAATATGATGGAGTATCTGAGGATTTTTTGATGGGGGTTCATGAATTTGTCAAGTTTGCAACCTCAAACTCCGATGATGTTGAAATTCGATGTCCTTGTCGTGATTGTGCTAATCAAAAGTTTCAACTTCCAGATGTTGTTACAAATCACTTGTATAGGAAAGGTTTCCTCCCAAACTACTTTAGATGGACCAGTCATGGAGAATCTTATATCAGTTCTTCAACAAGTGATGAAGCAACAACGTCTCGACCTACCGATCCATTGAGTACAAATCCACCACGACATCCTGATGTGGTTGAGACAAATTTTGTTTCCAATCACAATAGTCCGTCTGTTGATGAGCCAGAAATCAGCACTTCAAATTTACATGAACCACCAGCTAGTGATAATTTGGGAAGTGGAAGTTTTGGTGCAAATGATCACATAGGTTTAACGGAGGACTTTTGGACTGCTTTGGAAGCTGTTGATGAACCGTTGTGGGATGGCTGTGAAGAAACAATATTGTCTTCGGTCTGTGAGCTGTTAAAGATCAAATCTGACTTCAATATGTCGCAAAAATGCTACAACAGGATTTGTCAATGGGCAAGCAAGTGCATGCCGCGAGATCATAAACTTCCACATGATTTCTACCACTCAAAAAAGTTGGTTAGCGATTTGGGTATGCCACTAGTAAAGTATGATTTATGTCCAGAAGGCTGCATGTTATATTGGAAGGAGGACATTTCCCTACAATCATGCAAATTTTGCAATCATGACAGATATAAGAGTAATAATGGTGGTAAACCTATTCCGCATAAGGAATTACGCTATTTACCTTTGACTCACAGGTTGCAGAGACTGTATGCATCATTGGCTACTGCGAAACAGATGAGGTGGCACCATGACCATCAAACAGAGGAAGGAATAATGTTGACCCCTTCGGATAGTGAATCGTGGCGTCATTTCGATAGGACATATCCTGATTTTGCATCTGAGCCACGTAATGTTCGCTTAGCATTGTCTTCAGATGGTTTTGCTCCTTTTGGTATGTCTGGAAAAACCTATTCTTGTTGGCCTGTCATTGTGACTCCTTATAACCTTCCGCCGGAATTGTGCCAAAAAACTCCTTATATGTTCTTGACAATGATTATTCCAGGTCCGAAAAATCCGAAAAAGTTAATAGATGTTTGTCTACAGCCATTGATTGATGAACTGAAGTTGCTGTGGACACAAGGCGTTCCAACACGAGATGTTAGTTCCAATAACGAGGTTTTCCAAATGCGAGCTGCCTTGATGTGGACGATCAATGATTTCCCAGCCTATGGAATGTTGTCTGGTTGGAGTACGGCTGGACTGATGGCTTGCCCTGACTGCAAGGAAAACACCAAATCATTCTATTTGGCTAATTGTAGAAAGTGCTCTTGGTTTGATGACCACCGGAGATTTTTAGAACTGAATCATCCATTCAGAAGAAATAAGAAGGCATTTACCAAGAACCGCAAAGAGACATCTCCTCCTCCTAGACGTTTGACTGGTGAAGAGGTTTGGAACCGTGTAAAAGATTTTCCAACCGTGATTGATGATCCTACTGCAGTGATTGAGGGATACAGGAGTACTCACAAATTTACTAAGCAGAGTATATTTTGGCAACTTCCTTATTGGCCGACATTACTGCTCCCTCACAATCTTGATGCCATGCATATAGAGAAAAATGTGTTTGATAACACGTTTAATACAGTGATGGGCGTTAAGAAGAAGTCCAAAGACATGTTAAATGCTCGTAAAGATATAAAGTTGATTTGTGATCGTCCGGAATTAGAAGTGACTGAGACCGGTGAAATGCCAAAAGCTATATATACCCTCACCAAAGATCAAGCAAAACAAGTTTGTGATTGGGTGAAAAGTCTAAAATTTCCAGATGGATATGTTTCTAATATTGGTAGATGTGTCCAAGCAGATGACTGCAAGTTGGTTGGAATGAAGAGTCACGATTGCCATATTTTTATGCAAAGGTTGCTTCCAATTGCTTTTAAGGAAATGTTACATCCTTCAGTGTGGGCCCCTATCACCGAGTTGAGTTTGTTTTTCCAAGCACTATGTTCACCAACATTATCAGTAGCAAAGATGCAAGAACTGGACGATGCAATTCCTTTGATTCTATGTAAGTTGGAAAGGATTTTCCCTCCATCTTTTTTTGATTCAATGGAACATTTACTGGTTCACTTGCCGAATGAGGCGAGAATTGGAGGACCTGTTCAATATCGTTGGATGTACAAAACTGAGAGGTAATAAATTTATCGAAATTACAATACTGTTTTTTTTGCTAACAAAAGGTTATATATTGGTGCGTTGTCATCTGATTGCCATGTTGTTTACTATCATGTAATGTAGATTTTTGCATGACTTGAAGCAAAAGATTGGCAATAAAGCACGTGTTGAGGCCTCCATTTGCTCCTCATATATAGTTGAAGAGATATCAATTTTTGCGGATCATTATTTTAAATCTCAAGTTTCATCTAAAAGGAGGAGACTTAATCAAACCGATGACACGAGTCCAACTCATATCAATAAAAAATCTTTTTCCATATTTAACTATCCCGGTGGAGGATATTGGAAGTCAGAGTCGCGATGGCTCACTGAAGATGAAGATGAAAAACATGCGATTGAGACTTTTGTTTTGATGAATTGTGATGAAGTAAATCACTATGCAGGGTAAGTACTACCGACAAAACTATATCTTATTTAAACTACTTCAATATCTCTGTTAGTTATATTAACATTCTTATTATTTTGTAGTTTATTCTCGGAACAAGTTGGTGGGGCGGATGACAAAAGTTTTGAGGTCGACTTTGCTCCATGGTTCTCCTCATATGTAAGTAATTTCATAATTTTTATTTTAGTTGTACTATATTTGTTATTTAATTTGATCTAATAATTTTTAAGGTTATGGACCCGCGGAACAAAGTGACCGATGAATTGCTAATAAGTTTATCAAGGGGACCAATAGCAAAAGCAAAATCATGGACAGCATATAAGATAAATGGCTACACTTTCCATACTCTGCAAAGAGGAGAAAACAAATCCACGATGAACAGTGGAGTTTGGGTGAAAGGAGAAAATGTAGACGGAAAAGAAGTAGATTATTATGGCCTTCTGGAAGATATAGTAGAGATAGAGTACTCAGGTGTTCCATCAAAACAAGTTGTGCTTTTCAAGTGTCGTTGGTTCGATCCAATTAAGGGCATGAATGTTCACAAAAAATACGGTCTTGTGGAGGTAAATCCAAAAAAACTCTATAGATCGAAGGATCCATTTATTTTGGCACAACAAGCAAAGCAAGTTTACTATGCACCATATCCTGGTGCAAAACGAGATCGTTCAGATTGGTTGGCTGCATGTACAATAAATGCCCGAAGCACCATTGAGCAAAGATGGACTGATGTTGAAGAAGTTTACCAACCCTCTGAAAGAGTTGCACCACCGATTGTAGATGATGTCATTCCTGAAAATTTGAGAGATCCGAGTGGAGAATATGTGATGGCAGATGATCTGTTTGAAAATGATGTTGAGGCAATAAATGAAATTGATGATCCTTCTGATGTTGAAGATTTTGTAGATGATGAAGACGATGAAAATGATGAGAGAGTTGATACCGACGAAGAAGATGAATTTTAATATGTTAGTCTTCTCCTGATCACACCTTGTATAAGAGTCAATCTGATATTTGTTGAAGTCGTTGCATTTGTTTCTGTCTTCTGCAAGAGCTTACTGACTTTTTCTGTTGTCAACTAGCTATTAATTTTTCTATTATATGTTAGATATTTGAATTCTGCTGCAACTTTTGCTTACTGATTTTTTATATTGTAGTACTGTTCAGCACATTTGTACGCTCATGGTCCAAGGGTGCTACATTACATCAGCAATTTAATCCAAATCCATGCTTTATAGCTCCCTAATGAGATATGTTCATATTTCAGACTAAGGCAATCATTCAAACAATCAAGAAGTGTGTGTGACTTAGCCGAGCCTTTTTTTTTCCCCTAATTGCAGCTTCATTCGTGGCTTATGAGCAAGCTTCACACCCTTGAGTCGCAAGTTGGGCTTCTTCCGACGTGGACCTCTTCCTAGCTTGTGCTTGCGTGACTCTATAGCGTGCTTCATAAGTCCTCCTAGGAGAGCGCGGAAGTGGCCGGGATGTTTCTTACCCTTCCGAACCTGCTTTTGATTCTCAGTGCTCACAGGTTGCAATGCAAGTCCTGCGCGGAATTTTCTTATCATGTCAGCCTCGGAACTAAAATCCAGATTGACCTGTTAGAGGAAAGCAAAAAAAATGATTTCCAACATCAAATTGTCAATTAACCATGAATTGTTTTATGCAAGGGAAATAAGCCTTCACTTGCCTGAACAGTACATGTCCTGAACATCATATCAAGTCCAAGGGACCCCACTTTGGGCATATAATTCCTCATGATTTCGTACCTTCCCTGATACAACAAGACACTTGGGATCAAGGGTTCTCATGTATATGAAAGATGATACAGAAAAGTAAAAAACTGGAAGCTAAGAATCAGGAAACATCAGTATAGAAGATTTAAGAGGAAGGGGAACTAAAAGCCACAAAGGTACTTGCATATCCATGAGTAATCACGTCTAAGAGAACAGAAAACCTACCTTGGGCATGACAGGAATGTCCTTGATTCCCCATAAAGAAGGTGTAGTCCTACAACGATTACACAAAATTCAGGATTTCATTATAACTTCCGAATACACAAATATCGTGGGCATCAGATCAACTTTTGACTGGACAATGAAGATCCTTACTAAATTTTAAACAATCAATCAAGATGGCAAAAAGGGAACTCAAAACAGAACCCACGAGAACTTCAATCAAGATTGCAATTTGTATCAGTTTTGTACAAACAAATTCTCACTGAATATTGAACTACAATAGATAAGGAATATATAACAAGAATCTCACTACATAGCGATTTTAGTTATTGCACAAGTCCATTTACTAAAAAAACCGCTGGTCTCACTGCATAGCAATTTATGCCTAAATTTTACAAGATCAAACAGGTATAGAAATTCTAACAAACAAATAAAACTAACCAGTTGGGTGGTTTGGTCTGGCTATTGTTACAGCGAGACTGAGAATCGAAGATGGTTAGCCGCTGGATAATTTGCAGTAGATTGTTAGCCACGAAATTGATCAAAAGGCGGGAATAACTGGCGCGCGCTATCAGTTGAAGAACGTAACTGATTACAAGGAGTGGTTTGTTTGATCTTTTAGCACACCAATTTGATTCATCTAGCAAAAGCCCCAAATGCAAAGGTAGGTTTAAAGGGAGTAATGCAGGAGGTGAAGAGACATTTCAGGCCAGAATTGCTGAACCGACTGGACGAGATTGTAATATTCGACCCACTATCACACGATCAACTAAGGAAAGTAGCAAGGCTTCAGATGAAGGACGTGGCTGTTCGACTAGCAGAGAGGGGAATAGCGTTGGCTGTAACCGATGCAACACTGGACTACATACTAGCTGAGAGCTACGATCCCGTTTATGGTGCAAGACCGATAAGGAGATGGCTGGAGAGGAAGGTGGTCACGGAGTTGTCGAGGATGCTGATTAGGGACTTGATTGACGAGAACTCGACTGTTTACATAGACGCAGGGGTGGAGGAGTTGGTGTATCGGGTTGATTGACGAAAAATTAATTATTTTACACAGCCGACATTTTATAACTCTTCCATCTAATGGGCTGTTGCCTTGGTTCGACCCAAATTGAGTAAATGGGCCTTTATAACCCTTGCTCAAAAGAAGATTAATACAGATGTTATATTGTTCAAGTAACTTACATACATCTAGACTATCTAGTTACATATATAGTGATTTCCAACAACATAATATGTGGAATAATTATTAACAATTAAAAGTGTAGGTTTGTAGTGTGGATAGATTTATTAAGTACTATTTAAAGTGTTGGAATTATATGTGTGGATTTTTCCACAATCAATCAACACTTTCTAGTATGAGATATAAAATTTAACAAATTAAAGTGTTGGAAATTCACCCAATACTTTTAACTGTGAGAAATTCTAGTGTGGGTATATGAGACTTCTCTTGTAGTGCCTTTGAGTGCTCAATATTCAGAACCAGATCTACTCGAGGATGGGATTGAAGTTCTGTAAAATGAAACAAAAAACTAGTTGTTGGATTGTTTGGCACTTTGGCTTGTGTTTGTGATTGGATATATCGATCAAGAAGAGTCAGTATCATATCCATGGGGAATGTACGTGGTTGAGGAAGATTGATCTTCAAACTGAAGACATGGGGAAATCTCAAAAAACTAATATATTGTGACCCTTACTTTTATTTCTCACCCAAACATTTTACAACGATAACAGATTCAGATACCTTTCCTTGCTATTTTCATAACATTTACGTTTCCGTTTTCCTTTTGAAACCGAACGAGCCCTTAATAAGTATGTCATAGATTGATAGCGCAATCACAATCGATACTCGCCTTGACATTGATGCGATATGAATGAATTGAGAGAGTTAAGTCGAAAAAGGATCTAATTAAATTGAGTCATCAATGCACAAAACTTATTTTATCCTTAATATAAAACGACGATGATGCGGTAAAGGAAAGGGACCGTCGTTCCTTCATAGTAATACGTAGTATACACTATACAGAGTATAGACCAACCGGCGGCTCGTCGGGAAAAGCTAGCCCACATTAGATCAAAATTTACGTGTGGAATGCAAATTAGTTGCTATCGCCTAATTTGTGGGTTATAAAAGCTAGCTACTTTAGTTAAGCAGCCCTACTTTTTATCCATAATGCATTAGGCATGTGTACGTCGTTGTATTAGTTTGAAATATTGATCATTTCATATTTTTTAACAGACTGAATTTAGCTAGCTAATCAAAGTTCAAAGAATGATCATTTTCTTATACGAGTACATTCCCTCGTCCATAAAATAAGCTTAAATTATTCCATCCAATTATCAATGAATCCGGCTTAATTGACCGTATCCAAACTTATACTCCATAATATACGGAGTGTAGACTTAACACAGATACCATAGAATCCATAGATAGATGTCATGAAATGAAGGGTTAACGTCAGGAGATTGTTGTAATAGAATCGAAACGAGAACAATAAACGCAAGAAAGACAGAGAGGTTTACGTGGTTCACCAAATTGGTTACGTCCACGGGAAGAGAGAAATCAGATTATACGGAGGCAGATTACAGTTTTCGGTACAATTAGGGTTTACCTATAAACCGCTATATATAGCGCTAAACAACCCTAAACCCAACAACAAAACGGATAGGCCCAATAAGGCCCATACAACAGAGATCGTATACCCGTGTTACCTGTCGCAGTGTGTGATTCAGATTCAAGGTATTCTAACATAGATGTCGGCGTCGATAGAGGTCGGTATACATAACATAACCGAAGTTAGTGTTTTTCAAGATAAATTGCTCGAGGTAACCGCACCAGCCCCGGGAAGGAGAGATGGACAACTTCTTAATATTAAATGGAAAAGAGAGTTGACAGAGTGGAATTAATGGCATTTTTAGGGGTATATTTGAAAATAATAAGATGGTGATAAATAGTTGCAGTGACATTTAGCATCACTCTTAAAAAATTGCTTTTCCCGGAGACAAAGATATGAGTGGAAAGGTTGAAGATCACACGAAGGATCTAGCAAGCTACAATGGAAAAAGGACATATATAGCTTTTTTGCATCCTTATCATTTTTGGATCATATCATTTGTGGAATTTCCATCTTGCAGATTCAGTATTATGTGTTAGAAAATGTTACTGAAAACTGGTATGACATACCTTTGTACTTCTGGCTGAATTTTCCCTTCTACATTTGTAGGGCAATAATTAACACTTTCTTAAATAATATTAGTAAGATTCTGATCCGATTTAAATATATGTATCAAAAATCTATGAATGATGACTATTGTTTCATTTTAACTTTTTGGTGGTGCAATTGTAAGAAGAACAGAGGAGTTGATAAATGTGACATAGTCTTGGTTTTATGCCTCCCAAATAGTTCTGATAAAAGCTTGTTTGACACTGTTTTTAATTACATTTACAAGTTTATGTTTTTATCACTGTATAATTGGTTTTTTAAAATCTGTACTGCAGATATAAATACACGGTTCTTATATACAGCCCGGTGCTTTATTCAAACAACGCCGGGTCACTCGCGTTCTGCGAGGACACGTACACTCGCGTTACGCGAGATTAGCAAAAAATTAGGTTAATTACATGCATGCTAATCTCGCGTTCCGCGAGTGTACGTGTCCTCGCAAAACGCGAGTGTCACGTCCCTCGCAGAACGCGAGATTAGCATGTCAGATGGACGTTGTTGTGCGCCATTACTACATGTCTTGTCCCCACCTAACTATAATAACTACCCCTTATTTTAAGTAATCCGTAACACCTATTAACTCTACCCTAACACCTCTTTTTATCATCTTTCACCTCTTTCACCCTCCATTAAAACCCATTTTCAAAACCTTAAAACTTCAAAACACTCTAAAAACACCTAAAATAATGGAAGATGAAGAGGAATTCAACAAAGGAGGGAATGAAGATGGTGGTTCATCAAGTTACCATTCAAATGAGGTAATGTTCTTACTTAATTTTTGAATTTTAATTTGTTTTGCACCATTAAGAGCTAAAATGAACTTATTATGTTGTATTTCATGTTAAATCTAGTAGTAGTAGTAAGTGTTGAAGAGATGACTTTTGCATATAATGTCAAAAACTTAGATGTGTTCATGTTTTTAGGGTTTTTATGGTTTTTAATGTAGAAACTCATGTTATGTTAAAATATCCCGTTGAATGACTAGTTTCAGGAAATAGCAACTTCTCGCGTTCTGCGAGAGGAAGCCCCTCGCGTTACGCGAGAAGTGCCTCCCTCGCAGAACGCGAGAAGTTGCACATTACAGAGTATTAACAAAAGCATTGTGTATAGGTGAATTTTTCTTTGTTCACTGGATTGAATGCAATCCAGTTGAATGACTACACCTACCCCTCGCGGAATACGGTGCCCGTTTTGCCACCGTCATTTGATTTAGGGATTGACGACTTTGGATATTATCATCAACCATCTTTATATGAACAACATGTGCCATCTACATATGAATTGCCTGTGCCATCTACTTATGAGTTGCCCGTGCCATCTACTTATGAATTGCCCGTGCCATCTACTTATTCCATGCCATGTACATATGAGGTGCCATCAAGCTATGATGCGTTTGATTCACAATTTGCTAACCCACCAACAAACGTAGGAGAGGAGATGTGTTTTCTTCCCTCTTTACGCACTGCACCAAAGTTTGATAGTCTCGTATGTGAGGAAGAGGTTGTTTCTAGGGATTATTCGGAATATTTCACTACGGAGCAAGTGTTTGCCTCTAAGGAGATCGGTCATTTTTGGGCTTTGAATGTTGCAAAGCAACACAAGTTTATGATCTCTATTGGAAGGAGTGTACCATCTAAACCGGGGCAAAGTGGTGAGATTCAAATCATTTGTGAGAAAGGGGGAAGCCATAGGCCTAAAGGTGTCGGTGTTAGATCAAACACAAAGAGCAAGAAAACGGGGTGTAAATTTCAGTTGAAGCTCATGGAGAACCGGGTTGAAGAGAATTGGAGATTAGTGGTTGTTTGTGGTTTGCACAACCATCCTATTGGAGATAGTTTGGTCGGGAATGCATTTGCCGGGAGGCCAACCCCGGATCAAAAGAAAAAGGTTCGTGAGATGGTACTTTCACATTGTTCTCCAAATCAGATCTACACTGAGATAAACAAGGATCTCGGAAGTTGCACAAAGAAGAACCAAGTGTACAATTTGGTAAGACATATAAGGGAAGAGGAAATGGAAGGTAGAACCGTGGTTCAAGAATTCTTTCACCAATGCAAAGAGAGCAACTACTTCATGGAGTATAGGCCAAGTGCAACGAACCCTTCGATAATAGGCGACTTGTTCTTTGCTAGCCCCGAATCAATGAAACTCTTAAAGGCGTTTCCATATGTCCTTTTGATGGACTCGACTTATAGCACGAACAGGTAAGTATTTATCATTCTGTTTTTATGTTGTATTTATCTTACTGTATTTTGGTTCCAGGTACAATGTTCCCTTCCTGGAGATAGTCGGTTTGACTTCTACATGGAAGAATTTTGTTGTGTGCGGGGTATGGTTAGAGGCTGAGAGCGAGGATAGTTATTTATGGGCGTTGCAGCAGCTGCAGACGATGTATTTGAGGGAAGTAAGAGATTTGATGGAAGAATTGCATGACAACCAACACTTATGGAGGGAAGTAAGAGATTTGATGATAGCTAAGGTCAAAGAGATTTGGCACCTAGTTCAAGGAACTTGGATTGGACCTCCACAACAACCAACTTTGGAGAGCGCTTTACACCAACTTACATGGGAAGGAATAGGAAGGGCTCCAGAAGATCACTGGCTAGCTACCCCGGAAATGGGATGCCTTGTGGCATCCACATTCAACATAGTGTTCGTAACGGTGGGAAAAAATGCTAACTACACTTACCTTCCTCTACAACGTCCTACTTGGTTAGAAGATGGTGACACACTTCCGACGTTCTGCTTATTCTATATTTAGAGTGAGAGACATTTTGTTCCGGTAAGTTTTTGGATCTACTTATGAATTACTATCTAATATGCAACTTCCTAACATTGTTGTTTTCTTGTAGTTGCGTCTTGAAGAAAACTGCCCATTACCTCATGTGTTTACTCCTTGGTGGCGAAACGCTGAAAGAGATGCTTTTTCTTTGCACGATCTTGTGTCACATCGATGTGCCGCCTTTGAAATGTAATGTTGAAGTTATGTTTTATTCGCTGAATTTGTAATGTAATGTTGAACTGGAGATGGTTTTTTAAATTCTTTAACAGGAGGAAAATTGCCCATTCCTCGCGTTCTGCGAGGTAGGTGTCACTCGCGGAACGCGAGTGACACCAACCGTGCCACAGACCGTGCATATCAACTGGGAGCACCCAGCTGCCTATACAGATGGGCCAAAGCAGCTGAACCCCACGATATGCCCGTAGCATGGGCATAGGTTTCCAAATAAGGCCCATATCTAAGCCGAATCAAGTTCTGTGACTTGTCCGGAAATAAGAGCGAGGAAGCAGTATACAACACCCATCCTAAACCCTTTCGCTCTGGACCTAGGTTTTCACAATGCCTTCTAAACCAATCAGCTTTCACCCTCCCAGAATCTAAAGTGTGAGGATCTACTCCAAAAATTTCCGCCCCCTTCCTACCATAGTATTTTATAATCTCATCATGACTAAACTTGGCACCCAGTTTCTTACAAGTAGTCATTGCTTTCCCTTCTATAGGTAGGCCTAAAATCATATGTACATCAAGAAGGCCAATAGTGATCTCACCACAAGGGAGGTGGAATGAGTTAGTCTCCGGTTGCCATCGTTCGATGAACGCTTCAATCAACGGATAGTCGATTGCTTCGTACATCATGTCAGGTAGATCTGACAGTCCAACAGCACCGGGAATCTCTGACCAGTCATCGTTGTCCAATGGCCAATCACTGCTTTGCTTTGTCCGTTGTTGTGGCTTCATCGGACCTTTCAACTGCAGAAAAATACAAAATTACACACTGCAGGCCAAATTTACAAAAAATACAGTTTCTGCAGAATTATCAGTTTCTGCAGAATTGTGCATTTTCTCGCGTTCTGCGAAGAGTAACACCCTCGTGTTCTGCGAGTATGCCACTCCTCGCGTTCTGCGAGAAAATGCACAGAAAATGCCTTGTGATAATTCTGCAGAATTTCTGTTAATGTATTAAAAATGCAGAAAATCAATAAATTAGTAAATTACCTCCCCTTTCTGAATGTGGAACGCCACATGTGCTTCAAATCCCTTAAGCAACTCGGGATCTTCTGGACCGCCAGGTGTGGCATGAGTGAGCTCAGGATCATACTTTGGCTCATTCTTCTTGGACTTCCTCTTTCTTTTTGGTTTCTGGACCACTTCTTCTTCTTCTTCTTCTTCTTCTTCTTCTTCTTCTTCTTCATCATCATCATCATCATCACCTTCTTCTTCGTGTTCTTCCCCAACACCTTCATCCTGGTACTCTTGTTCCATCGGTTCTGGTTGAGGATTGTAAGAAGAAGAACAAGCTTGTCCACTTCCTTGACCCATGTCTTCAGGAACACTTCCCTCACCAAATCCACCTCCCCAACATTGTCCACCGACCCAACTTTGTCCACCCCACCCTTGTCCAACTTCCACTACAGCATACTGAGGAATGAAATTGTCCCAGCCACCAATAGTGCTACCCGATTGTTCATATGGAGTTGATTGTGGTGCCCATTGAGTTGACGGTTGTGCACATGAAACTGACTCTTGAGAATAAAGGTCCCAATCATCATTTCGATACCCTTGATATGTATCTGCTCGTTCTATCCCACTAGGCACAGAACAGTCTTCCCCGGCATAACTATGGACACCACTGTACCGCTCTATGGCGTGATAATCAACGTCGGGGAGCCCCTCGGGGAAGAGCTCTACCGGTGTTGTATTCTTTGCTTTCCTTTTCCCTTTTGCATTTTCAACCGGTGGATTTTCTCTCACAGCGTTCCAATTTCTTCGACGGGTTGAACGTCCAGGACGATCCATTACCTAAAAAAATGTAAAGTAGAATCAGTATATAAATATAACAGTATATAAAGTAAAATCAGTATATAAATATGTATCTGCAGAAGAGGAAAGAATTTCCAGTTATGTCAATTCCTCGCGTTCTGCGAGTAGCATGACACTCGCGTTCTGCGAGTACCATGACCCTCGCGTTCTGCGAGTATACTACACCCCTCGCGTTCTGCGTCAATTTGCACTATCATGAGTTTCCGGCAACAGTTTCCGGCGAGATTTTCCGACGAAAATTCAATATTTTAGCTAAAATACCTATCAATTTAAGTAAATTACCAAATAAACATCAAAACCCTAAATAAAATCAACAACCCTAATCAAAAACCCTAACCCTAATGAATTTCAACATAAAACAACATCCACTCATCAACCATAATTCAAAATCATCATCTTTCATCCATTATACAACCATTTCTAAATCAACATTCAATATCAAAACATCATATAATATGCAATTTCCTATACTAACAACATATATTCATCTAGAAACAACATTAGAAAGCATAAGAGTATAAGAAACATACCTTATATGGAGATTTGTAGTGAAAAGAGGAAGAAGAAGTAGGTTGAAACGAGAGAGATGGTGAGAGGCGGCGGTAGAAAATTGTGTGTGATGTAAAAAATGGGCCGAGTAGGGTTTTTCCCCTTTTATAGGGAAAAAACACCCTCGCGTTCTGCGAGGTGACGCACCCTCGCGTTCTGCGAGGATACGCTCCCTCGCGTAACGCGAGGGTGCGTTATTTAGGAAACGCGAGGATGCACATTAAAGCGTATTAACAGAAGCATTGTAGTTAAGTGTGCAAAATAACACATTTTTAGTGTCTTTTTTAAGGCGATAAAGCCCAATTCGGCAAAAACGTCATCGAAACTTTATCGAAATGGAATGAAACTTTGTTTCAATCCTTATAATGTCTATTTGATCATGTGTGTAACTTGAAATTAAGATTTCTTCCTTTGGAAGTGAAACCTAGTTTGAAAACCGAACGAGGTCGCAATATGTATGACACACCATATAAATAAAGAAATATAATAAGGTTCAACACTTCAAAGGTGCAACATAATAAGGTTCAACATAATAAGTAATTCTAAACAAACAACATTCAAAGGAACAAGCAAACAAAGAAGGTGGATAAATTTTCAAAAGAAAGATCTAACGACGAGGGTTGAACGGCCTGAAGAGGTTCCTGAATTCTCGTGCGGTCATCCTTGGTCTAGTGGATGGTTCCCCTCTCTCCCTTTGACGTTCTTGTCTCTCCCGTTCACGTCGCTCACGTTCTTGTCTCTCCCGTTCACGTCTCTCCCGTTCAAGCATATCAAAGTTGTCTCCCATGCTACACACCGTACTAATATCAGAAATATCAGATTCTTGATTGGAATAGGACATCTGTATAATCACAAACCTGACCAAATTATAGTTACATACTCAATCAAATTCATAATCTATACAAACAACAACAATGCTTATAATCATAGTAGTCTTGATCTGCGACAGCATGACGCTCGCGTTCTGCGAGGGGTGTAGCGTTCTGCGTCAATTTGCATTATCATGAGTTTCCGGCAACAGTTTCCGGCGAGAATTTCAGGCGAAAATTCAAAATCAACATCCACTCATCCACCATAATTCAAAATCATCATCTTTCATCCATTATACAACCATTTCTAAAACAACATTCAATATCAAAACATCATATAATATGCAATTTCCTATACTAACAACATATATTCATCTAGAAACAACATTAGAAAGCATAAGAGTATAAGAAACATACCTTATATGGAGATTTGTAGTGAAAAGAGGAAGAAAAACTAGTTTGAACCGAGAGAGATGGTGAGAGGCGGCGGTAGAAAATTGTGTGTGATGTAAAAAATGGGCCGAGTAGGGTTTTTCCCCTTTTATAGGGAAAAAACACTCTCGCGTTCTGCGAGGTGACGTACCCTCGCGTTCTGCGAGGATACGCTCCCTCGCGTAACGCGAGGGCCCGGGCGTTATTCAGAAAACGCCCGGGCTGTATTTAGCAAGGGCCTATAAATAAAGGTGACAATCATTTCATATTGAATTGGTACATTTATAATAATAGATTATGTAAGATCAAAAGGTGTATTAATGGTGTTTATCATAATGTATTAATTGGTACATTTATAATAAATTGGGATTTAAAAATATATTTATCTCGCCCGCAGATGGCACCAAAGGAGGTTTTTGATTTTTGTGCTCAAATTTTCTCAAAGCTGAATTTTTTAAAATAATCCATACAGGATTTAATACAATAGTAACTAGATATGAAGAACGAAATGTCCACTTCATTATTATTTTTATATATGCCCCTAGTCAAGAACACCTTAAAGAGGGAGAGCAGGTCCAAGTATAAATAGATTCAAAAGATTAACTACATTCATATCAAACCATGGCCTTATTAATCAAAATTATCAGGGTTCACCTTTTACCTGGAGGAGAACAAATAGCCATACTAATAAGTAGCCGCTATTTCCGAATTTGTTTTTCCTGAAATGGGCTTTTTTTCAAAAAAAAATCCCGACGTAGGTTCTTTTCAAAAGAAATTCCCAATATAGGCACTTATGCCAGCTTCGGATTTTTTTTATGTGTGAGAGACGCTGGTAGAACCAGCGTCTCTCGTCCGAAGCTGGTAATTTTTTTTTTGAATTTTTAACATAAAAAAAAAAAAAATTATATGAGACGCTGGTTTGGTCTTTTTTTTTTATTTGAACATGTATAAGAGACGTTGTTCGAACCAGCGTCTTTTATACAGATTGGTATTTTTTAATTCCCCGTGTAACGTAAAATGTTTTTAAAAAACAAATTATTTGTATAGCCATGATTGCTGGGAAACACCCTACATTAGGGCCTAATTATTTAATCCCCCAAAAAGTTGAGAAGATCCACTTTCCAGCTATCCAATTCCAAGTGAAGTCTGTTTCCCTCCTTCCCTTTCCTTCTCACAGCCTTCGTCTTCTTCTTCCTTCCTCAGTCTCTGCAACACAGAGATGAAGCTTCTCACAGCCTTCGTCTTCATCTTCTTCTTCTTCCTCCGCTCATCTTCCTCCTCCTCCCCCCTCGACCCTGACCAACTAACCTCCCTCGGCCTCTCCACATCCTCCCCATGTTCATCCCCCACCATCTGCGACTCCTCCTCCCCTCTCCCTCACCTTCCTCAACTGCTCTTCCTCCATCTCCCTCACCACCACTTCCCTCAAATCCCTCTCATCTCTCCAAACCCTAACCTTCCTCAACTGCCCTCTTTACCATCCTTAATCCTCCAATCATGTGTACTCCCATATCCAAAATGAAGCCACCCTGCCACACCAATCATGGCTTGTATAAGGCGCTGCAAATAAATTTTTTTTTAAAACATTTTACGTCTAACTTACACGGGGAATTAAAAAATACAAATCTGTATAAGAGACAGCGTCTCATATAAACTTTTTTTTTATGTTTTAACGTATAAGAGACGCTGGTCGGGCCAACGTCTCTTATACATAAAAAATTCAAAAAAAAAATTACCAGCTTCGGACTCACACATAAAAAAAATCCGAAGCTGGCATAAGTGCCTATATTGGGAATTTCTATTCAAAAGAGCATACGTCGGGAATTTTTTTTGAAAAAAAGCCCATTTCAGAAAAAAAATTCGCTATTTCCACTACATTTTTTAACTTTTGGCACTACATTTTGGTACGTTGAAAACCAACTTATAGGCAAAATATTTTGTATACTTATTATCCTCGGGGTATACGTATATAATTTTTAAAAAATATGAAATACACATGTACGTTGAAACCCAACGTACGTTGTATAATTTGAAAAAAATAGCCGTTGAAAAATAATTGGAAAAAAAAAAAAAAAAATCCCGTACGTTGATAACCCCCTACGGATTTTTTTTTTTTTTAAACACCTACAAAACGTTTTTTTTAAACAAATAATTATTATTTTTAGTATATTATACAAATAATAGGTTATATATCACATGTGTCTATTTGCTCTAGTGGTAAAGTGCACACAGCTTGTGTGTGAGGTCTTGAGTTCAAACCTTCAAACCTCAACACTAGCACCACACTACTTTATTTTTATTTTGGGGGAAAAATAGTGGAAAAATGAGAGTGAGAGAGTCGAACTTGAGACCTCATGGAGATATAATGGAAGAGATACCACTACGCTATTGCGTCTTATTTGTCTATATGAAATATTAACATTACAACATAACAAGAGAACTTACTTTCACCTCACCCTTTTATTAGAAAAATAGTTTTTTTTAAAATTTAACATTTCATAATTATTTGTATTATTTTTTTCGTTTAAAAATAATAATAATATTCATAAAATATTTAATAAATAAATAAAATAGTTTAAAATAATTATAATATTTTAAAACTTTAATTTTAATATTTTAAAAATATACTAAAATTTCAAAAATATAATAAAATTTAAATTTTAAAATATTATTTTACTTTTTTTTAGTAAAACTTATATATTTTTTGAGATTAAAAAATAATGATAATTAATATTATTCCCAATATAATCTATCTATATTTTTTAATTTTTTTTGAAATAATATATATTGACGATAAAATCAAAAAATATAAAGAGAATATAGAGTATAATCAAACCAAAAAATATATTATTTAATCTTTGTTTACTTATCAATTATCATACATTGTATAAATTTTGTAGTTTTATCTTGATTTTGGCAAAACAACGACTAAAAAATGTTATAATAGATTGAAAGAATCTAACAATGAATATTAGAGGTATATAAAGTCACAATAAGGTCTCACTGTCACTGAACGAGGCTTGAAACTATGCGTAAACGCTAAAAGGCCTTAATTGGTCCTAAGGCCCAATTTGGCAAAACGACATCCAAATCGTTTAAACGAGTAAAACCGACTTAAAACGACAAATGACGCAAAAACTGAGTAAAAACGACTTAGAACGACCAATGACGCGAAAATCGAGGAAAACCGACTTAGAACGATCAATGGCGCGAAAATCGAGTAAAACCGACTTAGGAAGACCAATGGCACGGAAACCGAGTAAAACCGACTTAGAAAGACCAATGATGCGAAAACCGAGTAAAAACGATTTAAAACGAGTACCGGCACGCAAATCGAGTAAAATGTGAATAGAGTATAGGGTATAAGGTTTAGGGTATAGCGAATGTGGATAATATATAGTAAATGTGGATAGTGGATAGTGATAAGTGGATAATTTGGGCCCAAATCGTTTAAACGCCTTAAAACGATAAAAATCAAAATTTCAAAATTCTAACATGATAGAAAAAAATCTCATAGCCGTTTTCATTTTTCGGAATCGAAAAAAAATCATCGAAAACGTCAACGGGCCTAATAAGGCCGAATGGAAAATTAATGAGGCCCATTATAAAAAAACGACATAAAACTCCTTAATAAGACCTTAAACCGCAAAAAACTTGAAATGTGAAATTAGTATTTGAGCATTACCAATATGACGCTTTCATTTTTATAAGAAAATAACAAAATGAACCCTTCGAAATATCTAAACAAACACTTTCACCTAGTAACGAGTTAATCTCAAGTATATAAGTCGTATAGTTTTACTCATATGTGTGTGATATCACTTCGTTACTCAAATAAAGTTTATATAAAACTTTCATTAAATGTTATGAAACACTCAAATAATCCAAAATAACGACATTTCACATATTTGTATTGTCCTTATTGCTTGATTACTCGATATTTAATGAAAGTTTTAATGAAATACTCATACATATATGATCAAACAAGCAAAATCGACAATACGAAGATGTGAAATGTCGTTATTTTGGATTATTTGAGTGTTTCATAACATTTAATGAAATTTTTATATAAACTTTATTTGAGTAATGAAGTGATATCACACACACGAGTAAAACTATACGACTTATATACTTGAGATTAACTCGTTACTAGGTGAAAGTGCTTGTTTAGATATTTCGAAGTGTTCATTTTGTTATTTTCTTATAAAAACGAAAGTGTCATATTGGTAATGATCAAATACTAATTTCACATTTCAAGTTTTTTGCGGTTTAAGGTCTTATTAAGCCGTTTTATGTCGTTTTTTTATAATGGGCCACATTAATTTTCCATTAGGCCTTATTAGGCCTGTTGACGTTTTCGATGATTTTTTTTCGATTCTGAAAAATGAAAACGGCTATGGGATTTATTTTCTATCATGTTACAATTTTGAAATTTTGATTTTTATCGTTTTAAGGCGTTTAAACGATTTGGGCCCAAATTATCCACTTATCACTATCCACTATCCACATTTACTATCTATTATCCACATTCACTATACAAACCCTATACCCTAAACCCTATACCCTATACCCTATCCACATTTTACTCGATTTGCGTGCCGGTACTCGTTTTTACTCGGTTTTCACGTCATTGGTCTTTCTAAGTCGGTTTTACTCGGTTTCCGCGCCATTGGTCTTTCTAAGTCGGTTTTACTCGTTTTAGAAGTTGTGATGGTAGGTTAGACACATGGTCAAATATCTCTAATATTCATTGTAACCAAATTTCAATCTATTATAACATCGTTTAGTCGTTGTTTTGCCAAAATCAAGATAAAACTACAAAATTTATACAATGTATGATAATTGATAAGTAAACAAAGATTAAATAATATATTTTTTGGTTTGATTATACTCTATATTCTCTTTATATTTTTTTATTTTATTATCAATATATATTATTTCAAAATAAATTAAAAAATATAGAGATCATATTGGGAATAATATTGATTATCATTATTTTTGTCTTAAAAATATATAAGTTTTACTTTTTTTGGTGGAAATATATAAGTTTTACTAAAAACAAGTAAAATAGTATATTAAAATATTTTTGAAATTTTAGTATATTTTTAAAATGTTAAAATTAAAGTTTTAAAATATTATAATTAAAGTTTTAAAATATTATAATTATTTTAAATTATTTTATTTATTTATTAAATATTTTATGAATATTATTATTATTTTTTAACGAAAAAAATAGTTCAAATAATTATGAAATGTTAAATATTTTAAAAAATTGTTTTTCTAATAAAAGGATGAGGTGAAAGTAAGTTCCCTTGTTATCTTATAGGGGTTTTTGCAGGAAACCACCCGTTATTTGTCGAAATTTGCAGGTAACCACCCGTTATAAACGTATTTATTCTAAACCACCCAAATTCTATACTTTTCTTACAATTCACCACCCGTAAACAGTTTCCGTCCAAGTTGCCGTTTCAGTCTGTGAAATGACCATTATACCCCTTATATTTTAACGAAATAACCGGATTTGCCAACCCATTCCCAACCCGGTTTCATTATATCGCGAGAAATTGACGATTGAAACTTTTAACGTAATTTCAAAATTGCTTTTTACAATTTACCGTGTTTCAGTCTGGGAGAAGTGATTTGGGGATCGATTTGGGGATCTAGGGTTTCATCCGATTTCTTGGCGTTCGATCTCGTCGAGATTACGAAGGGAGATAGGTTGTGCGAGCTCGGAATCTGTCGAATCTGGGATAATGTTGTGATTTAGGGTTTGAAAGGGAAGAGCGATGAAGATGGCGATTTAGGGTTTCAGAAGCCAGTGATTGAGGGTTGCGATTGAGGGAGAAGACGATCGCGAATCTGGGATTGGATTGCAAAGGGAAGAGTTAGGAATTAGGGTTTGTCTAACAAAGTCGATCGATGGTGATTTCTGGAGAGAGAAGGGAAGTCGATTGAGGGAGAAGAGAAGACGATCGCGAATTCCGGAGAGAGAAGGCAAGGCGAGGCCATTTCTGGAGGTTTGAGCTTCGATTGAACAACTACAACAAGCAAGCGTGTTCTACAGAGTTGAATAACTACAACAAGGTAAGTCTCTCTCTCTCTCTCTCTCTCTCTCTCTCTCTCTCTCTCTTTTGGAAATTAGTGTTTGCAGAGTTGAATAATGTTGTGATTTAGGGTTTGTTTCGGAAATTTTCAATTGAATGGTTGTTGGAATGGTTGTTGACTGAATTCAATGTTTTGGATACTAGTGGTTATGGAATATTTTCGGATATATGTGCCAATATAGTATAAACAAATCATGGAAATCCTATGCCTTAGTTATTATAGTATAGATATGTATAGTTATTAAATGTTAATTGTTTATTGTTTGTCTTATGGCTCCAGATGAGTGTTAGCATCAAGTTCTTTTATGATGGGACATTTTATTTGGGTCCAAATATGTCTCAAGACAGATTGTCTTATAGGAGAAATAAGATTTATAAGAAGGATAATGTAGATCCTGATTTAATTTCTAAGATTGAACTAGAGGATTTCATTAAGGAGGCTGTGGGAGTTGAAGATATTAAGGAACTATGGTATGCAAGGTCTGGTATGCCACTGCAAAGGGGGATCAAACAGATCATAGGAGACAATGATATATTGCAGTGGTGTGAATCTGTAGGGAATGATCATACTTTGGAAGTGTATGTCATTCATGGGGCAGATTTAAGTCCATTAACTGTAATGGCCCAACCTTCTAATATGGGTAGTCCATCAAGGAGCTATGGAAGGCCCATCAGTGTTGGCCCAACTGAGAACCCTATTTCATCCCCAATTATTGATCAACCTCCCAATCTCAGCCAAAGCCAAGTATCCTCTCGAGCTACACAAGCCCCCTTAGGCACTGAAAGCCAATTTACCACCAGATCTGCCCCTTTCAGGAATCCTTTCCAAGTCCCTTTTGAAACCACATATGTTGAAGATGACTCAGGAGATGATGATGTTGAGCTATTAGGAGAGGAGTCCTCGGATGATGATGATGTGGTTTATGAGAACAATATCTTTGGGGATTCAGATGAGGACAATGTTGCCTTTGAAGCAAATGTAGACAAGGATGTCTTTGATGAGAATATCAACACTGAGGTGGGTGCAGATGATGGAGAAGATGTCTTTGACATCATAGTTGATGAGGACACCTATGTGACCTCCAATTCTGATGAAGATAAGGTTCCCAAAGCTAAGTTTCCAGAGTTTAATCATTTAGTTGATTTCAAGCACAAGATATGTCTCAAGAAACAAATGGCATTTGCATCTAATGAAGTTTTTAGAAAAGCTTTAAAACAGTATGCCTTGGAGAATGGTTTTGACTACTATTACTTGCATAATGACAAGTCTAAAGTTTCAGCTTATTGTTTGAATAAGTGTGAGTGTGGGTTCAAACATAGTAGGAAAAATTGCAAGTGTAAAGTTTCATTGTGTGGGTTCAAAGCAGCAGCAAGGAGGATGGGAACTGATGGAAGTTTCCAACTCAAGACTTGGGAACCTGAACATCAGTGTGGTTGGCAGGATAAGAACACCAAGATGGATGCTATTTGGCTTGCTAAGAGATATCTTGAGCATTACAGAGAGGATCCACAATGGAGGATCAGACAATTTATCCTCACAGTAAAGAGGGAGCATAGTGTGAACATTTCTTATCACCAGGCTTGGAGAGCTAGACTTAGGGCAATCATGTTGACACAAGGTTTTGCACCTGAAAAATATGCAAGAGTATGGGATTATGCAGCCACAATTATTAAGTACAATGAGGGCAGCACAGTGTATGTAAGGCCTGAGCAGAATACAGAGAATCCAGAGAAGCCTATCTTTCAGAGGATGTATGTTTGTCTCCAAGCTTGCAAAGAGGGATTCAAGGCAGGTTGTAGGCCAATTATAGGACTAGATGGGTGTCATTTGAAGGGAGCTTATACAGGACAAGTGTTGTCTGCAGTTGCACAAGATGGAAATGAAAACATCTTTCCAATTGCTTTTGCAGTGGTGGAGTCAGAAAAGAAATCTACATGGTGTTGGTTCCTAGAAAATTTGCTAAGAGATATTGGTGGTGAGCCATTGACTTTCATGTCAGATAGGCAGAAGGTAAATGATCATTCTTTTTATTTTTCTTGGTATTTTTAAAAATAAAGGAACATAATAACTGATTATGTATTTGATATTGCAGGGTTTGCTTGAGGCATTGAAGTTGGTTGCTCCTAATGCTGACACACGTGTATGTGTTAGACATCTTCAAAAAAACTTTGCCCAACAGTGGCCTGGGAAGTCATACAGAGACTCTGTTGGTGCATCTGCAAAGGCTGCCACTCTACCTGATTTTGAGATGGAAATGGAGAAGATAAAAGACATGGATGAGAAGGCATATAACTACCTTATGAGACAAGACCCATGTACATGGTCTCTACATGGTTTCAAGCATTATGTGAAGTCAGATATGCTACTCAACAACTCATGTGAGTCATTTAACAGTTGTATCTTGCCTGCCAGAGAGATGTCTATCCTTAGTATGTGTGAGTGGATTAGGAGAAAACTCATGAAGATGTTTATAAGCAAGAGAGCCAAAATGAATGCACACCAGGGATATCTAACTCCAGAAGCTGCAAAGAGGCTGAATGCTCTTAGAACTGATAGTTTGTATAGGTGCAGATGCTATGGGGATGCAGATTGCTATGAAGTGGACTGTGGTGGAAAGACATATGTGGTTGATCTGGTTAGGAGGAGCTGTGGATGCAACATGTGGGACATAACTGGCATGCCTTGTACACATGCTATTTCCTGCATTTTAAAGAGGAGACACAAGCTTGAAGATTATGTGTCACATTATTATACAAAAGAGACCTACATGAAGACATACAGCTTATCTGTGAATCCTATGCCTGGACAAGACCAATGGGAGAAGACAGTTTACCCACCACTTCAACCTCCTAAGCTAATCATACAAGCTGGAAGGCCCAAGAAATCCAGAAACAAAGAACTTGGAGAGACTGGAAAACAGACAAGATTAAGGACTAGGAAAAATAAGTGTGGTAATTGTGGAGAAGAAGGCCACATCAGGAAGACTTGTAAAAACCCACCTAAACCACCTTCAACTGAGATTCCTAGGGCTAGAAACACTGGAGGAAGACCACCAAGTAATAATGCCATGCCTGTTAATCCAAGGAAAAGAAAGTACACCAGGAAGCAGGTAATGTTGGTTGATCTGGGATTATTTCATAAATTTTTGAATGTATAATGTTTCTTAACACACTGGAGGGATTTTTGTTTGTTATAGCTGAGGCTAGATCCAGCATCACCTGCAAGAGCAACTCCAGTCCCTGATGAAACAGTGCAGATGGGAAATGTTGAAGATTATGATGTGGTAATTTCATTGCTTACTATGGTTCCCAATACTTCATTGTTTTGGTTGACCATTACTTCATTTTATTTTGGCAGGATGCACTCCTTCTCCAAGAGATGACACAACCTTAGACCTGGCAATCGGGTCGGGTCGGTCGGGTTCGGGTTAAGGGTGCTCCGGGTCGGGTATTTTTCGGGTCGGGTCATTTCGGGTCTAAAATTACCGGGTCAAAACAGGTCGGGTTGTTACGGGTTTATGGGCGGGTCGGGTCGGGTTCGGGTCTAAAATTACCGGGTCAAAACAGGTCGGGTTGTTACGGGTTTATAGGCGGGTCGGGTTCGGGTTCGGGTCTAAAATTACCGGGTCAAACAGGTCGGGTTGTTACGGGTTTATAGGCGGGTCGGGTCGGGTTCGGGTCTAAAATTACCGGGTCAAACAGGTCGGGTTGTTACGGGTTTATAGGCGGGTCGGGTTTGGGTCGAAAATTTTGGAGTCAAACAAGTCGTTTGTTACGGATTTATTCTCAGATCGAGTCGCTTTGAGTAAAAACTTACCGAGACATAACAAGTTGAGTCGTTACGAAATATTGATGTTAAATTTGGGTCAATCTTAATTGCAAATTTTAATGTATGCTTCGATAGCAACACCACTACATTACCTTCTTTTCATTTATTTGAATAAGTTTGGCATAGTAACTTTTAGTAGATTAGCTAATATTTGAAAAAAAAACGAATGAAAACATTTATAAATTACAATTTACAACCTATGGACAAGTCAATAACCATCGACTAAATAAAACACGGTAGGTTCAATGCGACGGCAAATAAAGACCTGATATGTTCCTCAAAATCAAAACACATCTTCACAACCATAATCAATCCATCGTTTAATGCAACTCAAGATAGATAGAGTATTAAAATGAAAACAATCTGTCAACTTAGTCACATAATTCAAACTGCAAAAAAATAACAATCTCATAACTTAGAAAGTAAAACATGTTCTTCATATTCTTGTCAATCTTCCATGTCCATTGACATTGGACTATCTTCACTGTCATTGTTGATGTCCATTCTTGTAAATTGGATTTCTAATCCTTCTTCTAAATCATCTTCGGGAGCTGTATAATTAAAACTGTGAATTAAACTCATATATATAAGATCTAAAATATCATAATAATGTGAAACAAACTAATTGCTTACCTTCTTCAAGGTCTAGTCCATAAAGCCATGAACGAGTCGTCAAAAGAGCTTCGGCGGAATCCTTATTAAGAGAAGATCTCCACCTTGTAATAACTCTACTTCCCATGCTAAATGCAGATTTGGATGACACGGTTGTTATAGGAATGGCTAGAATATCTCTTGCCATCCTAGAGACACTAGGATATCTATGAGCATTTTTCCTCCACCAGTCAAGCACATCTAGATCTTTAACTAATTTTTCCAGAGTCTCATCCAAATATAGCTCAATTTCTGATTGGTTTTACAAAGGAGGTGTTATTTGAAATGTTAGAAGTTGTGATTGGAAGTTACCCACATGGTTAAATATCTCTAATAAGCATTGAAACCAAGTTTCATTCCATTCCGACATCGTTTGGGCGTCGTTTTTCCAAATTGGCCTTAAGTCCATTTAAGGCCTTTTAAGGTCTTTTAGCTTTTACGCATAGTTTCAAGCCTCGTTTAGTGTAAGCGAGACCTTAATGGGACTTTATATGCCTAATAAGACTAAGTTGTATAATTTTTTCAATCATAATAATACATCGATGTTGTTGACCATACATATTGCCACAAGTTAGAGAGTGATGACTAGTTTGATGTTTAGAAAAGGAGGTGTTACTTGAACATGAAGAAGTTTTGATTGAGAGTTACCCACATGGTCAAATATCTCTAATAAGCATTGAAACCAAGTTTCATTCCATTCCGACATCGTTTGGGCGTCGTTTTTCCAAATTGGCCTTAAGCCCATTTAAGGCCTTTAAAGGTCTTTGAGCGTTTACGCATAGTTTCAAGCCTCGTTTAGTGTAAGCGAGACCTTAATGGGACTTTATATGCCTAATAAGACTAAGTTGTATAATTTTTTCAATCATAATAATACATCGATGTTGTTGACCATACATATTGCCACAAGTTAGAGAGTGATGACTAGTTTGATGTTTAGAAAAGGAGGTGTTACTTGAACATGAAGAAGTTTTGATTGAGAGTTACCCACATGGTCAAATATCTCTAATAGACATTGAAATCAAGTTTCAATCCATTCAGACATCGTTTTGCCAAATTGGACCTTAATCTCATTTAAGGCCTTTTAGTGTTTACACATAGTTTCGAGCCTCGTTTTGTATAATAAGACTAAGTTGTACATTATTGGTACTTTATATGCCTAATAAGCGAGACCTTACTTTATATGCCTAATAAGACTAAGTTGTACATTAATGGTATTGGCACTTCATTTTAGTAGTGTTATTGATAGATTATTAGTGTTGTTGACAAAGTATTAATGATGTTGACAATTTAGTTAGCCGTGTTGACAACTTAACTAGCCATGTTGGCAGTCTATTGGTCTCGTTGACAGTTTAATTAGTCGTGTTGACAATTTAACCAGTCCTGTTGACAGTTTATTTAGTCTTGTTGACAATTTAATTAGCCATGTTGACAGTTTACTTTACTAGTTCTCTAAAAGTTTAATTATCCATATTGACAGTTGATTAGTCTTAGTGACAGTTTATTTAATTGTGTTGACTAATTAATTAGTCATGTTTGCAATTTATTATCTAGTGTGTTGACAATTTGTCCAACGTGTTGACAGTTTATTAATGTTGTTGACAATAGTTATCTAGTGTGTTGACAATTTTTTGGGTAAAATTTACAATTTCCGCTTCTTTATTACTTTTATCTTTTTGGCCAAATTTTCGGGTCAAAAACGGGTTGGGGCGGGTCAACCCATTTTTGACCCAAAAAAAATCGGGTCAATCGGGTTTGACAAAAACGGGTCACGGGTTCAATTTGACGGGTTATGACCCAGAAAAATCGGGTTGGGTCGGGTCGGGTTTGCGGGTCGGGTTAATTTCTGCCGGGTCTACACAACCTCCATCTACACAGTCATCCCAAGCACCAACTTCTAATAATGTGAGTGCCATTTTGAATTTTGCACTAATTTTCCTACTTATTTCATTGTTACTGAGGCCTACTTATTTATCGCAGGTTGATGCTCTAAGACCTACTACTGCTAGGAAGTTCCATCCTCTGAGACATTCTAAGAAGCCTACCACTGGAACTACAACAAGATCACAAGTTGCATCCAGGTCTGGAACTACAACAAGATCACAAGTTGGCACATCGACAAGATCAAGCTCACGTGGAACAAAATGACCATATCTTAGTTTGGAAAAAAATTCAGTGTTGAATTATGTCAGACTACTTTCTATGTCATTTTGGTTTGATTAGGTGAAATATCTGGAATACATTGCTAGACTACCACTTGAACACTACTATCTATGTCATTTTGTTTCAAGTGAATTATGGGGTATTAACTTCAGGGTTTCATATTTCATTAAATCAACATTTTGATTGCTCATTTTGGTATATCATGACTGTCGGATTCTTGCATTGACATTGAAAACAAACCATTGTTGCATTACCAAGCTTACATTAAAAAAAAAACCATTGTTGCTAACAAAGCACACTTAAAAACAAGCAGAGAAACACCTAGAAGGATAGAACACCCAATTGTTCAAGACTTGAAGATCTTGACATCATAGACAGCACCGTCATGTCCTACGCCCAATAGCTCAAACAGGCACGCATCATCCTTGCGCATGTTGTTTTCTTCAACAAAAGTCCTCCAGCCTTTTCCCAACCTATACGCATTGTTGCTATGTTTCACAAGTACAGGCCAATGATGATAACCATTTGATAGCTTGATTTTTTTGAATCTCTTCATAAACCTATCTGCATGCTTGTAAGGGAGTGGCTGCACACAACAAAATAATGTCAATATCAAACATGTATAACACCAATTTATAAGACAATAGATAAGAAAGTACTAGTCGACAATCGTCCTCGACAAACGATTTCTTCATTGAAACAATGAAACTCTTCTTCTTGTCACATGGGCAACTGCGTGCTCTTTCAAGTGCTGCTTCGCCTCCACCTCCTACTTCAACTATATGTCGATTTTCTGGATTGTTGATCTCCTCAACATCAGAAGACTCCTCTGTTGAACTCCAATCAGAGGACTCATCAGATGATGAATTGTTTGAACTCAATACAATCACCTCAGGATCAACATTTTGAGCCATTTCAAAAAAACTTCAGCAAACCCAACCTCTCTTCCCCTTGAGCTTGTTCGAACAAGTCACACAATGAAACCAAACTGTAGGAAGACTCCTTATATATAGTTAACAACTAGGGTTACAAATGTGCATTAACTATTTTTTGGTCAAACAATAACCAATGCACCTGAACATCAGTATGTGTGTATTAACCTACTTTTGACCAAGCAAAACCCAATGCACCTGCAGCTTACCAGTGCACCTTTTCATGCAACCAATGTACCATTTTATAAGCCAAATTCAAGCTTGCAATCTGATGCAATATTAAGACTTACATAATTCATAAATTGAAACTTAGATAAGACTTACAAATAAGATTCATACAACATTTTGTCATGTCTCAAAGATACTAAGATAACACATTAGCCCTACTTATAAAACCTAAAAAATACAATCTCAGCAACCAATACAAATACAAGCAACCACAACCTCCCAATCTGCTTATCTTTGGCCTTCACTGTTGCTTTGAGCTGCAGATTCTTCTCTTCCAATTTCTGGATTATCTCACTCACATTCGGCTCCAATGGAGCATCAATCCATTGAAAAAATTTGCAGCATCTTGATGGACATCTTAAAAATTTCCTTCCATAATTCTTTACAGTGTAAGCTGTAAGAATTACAGGCCTCAAATTGCAATCACAAAATATGCTACCATTGTTTGACGAATAGGATTGGGATTGAGATTGAGATGACATGATCCTGCACATTATGAGATGACATAAATCCCTAATTCGAATCCAATCCATAATTCATAATAAATCCCTAATTTGAATCAAAACCCTAATTCGAATCCAATCCCTAATTCGAATCGAATTACGGATTCGAATCAAAACCCTAATTCATTCCCTAATTGAAGACTTACCACGACTCCAGCGAGGACAACTTCGATCTTCGATTCCTGATAGGAAAGCTCCGATCTTCGACTCGGAACTCCCTTTGATCAATCTCCAATCGCCAATCGACGCAGGTTTCCAAATCTCTCTTCGACTTCGACTTCGACTAAGCCTAATAACGACTAAGCCCTAATTTTTTAACTTAAAGATAAATTGAAGACCGAAACGAGAAATTGAAAATCTCTTACAAATTCTCGTCAGATTCATCGGATATTACATTGACATTTTTGCCCTTCATTTCGTTAAAATATAAGGGGTATAATGGTCATTTCACAGACTGAAACGACAACTTGGACGGAAACTGTTTACGGGTGGTGAATTGTAAGAAAAGTATAGAATTTGGGTGGTTTAGAATAAATACGTTTATAACGGGTGGTTACCTGCAAATTTCGACAAATAACGGGTGGTTTCCTGCAAAAAACCCTATCTTATAATATTAATATTACATATAGACTAATAAGACACAGTAGCGTAATGGTTTCACTTCCATGAGGTCTCAAGTTCGACTCTCTCACTCTTCTTTTTCCATCATTTTCCCCCAAAAATAAAATAAAATAGTGTGGTGTTAGTGCTGAGATTTGAACTCAAGACCCCACACACACAAGCAGTGTGCACTTTACCACTAGAACAGAGAAGACACATGTGATATGTATCATATTATTGTATATAATATATTAAAACTTATTATTTATTTATTTTTAAAAAACGTTTTGTAGGTTAAAAAAATAATTAATCACGTACGAGATTTTTTTTTTTTTTTCCAATTATTTTTCAACGGCTATTTTTTCAAATTATACTGTACGTTGGGTTTCAACGTACATGTGTATTTCGTATTTTTTTAAAATTATATACATATACCCCGAGGATAATACGTATAAAAAATATTTTGTCTATACGTTGCTTTCCAACGTACGTTGGTTTTCAACGTACCAATGTAGTGCCAAAAATTAAAAAATGTAGTGGAAATAATGGTTGCCTACTAATACTGTGATTTTAGAAAGATTAGATCGAGTTTTGATTCACCCTACTATAATTAATTATTGTAATAATATAGTATTAAATCATTTACCTTTTACAACTTCTGATCACTGATGTATAACCTTTCAATTAGGAGAGGACAATTCGTTTAAGAATTACCCTTTTAGATTTGAAAATACTTGGGTACAAAATAAAAGCTACGAACACTTAGTTAAAAAAAAATTGGAATTTCCGGTATTTTGGTTCGTCTATGTATAAACTATTTATGAAACAAAGAAAATTGAAACATGAAACGAAGTCATGGCTAAAGAAAAATTACAAAATGAATGTTTTATACAAAAGCAGCAACAAAAAATTCCACTTTATAATAGAACGGTAATAAAGTATAATAAATTATTAGAATTTCAGCATACATATTGGAAACAGAGAGCTAAGATTAAAAATTTCAAAGAAAATGACAAGAATACTAAATATTTCCAAACAACTGCTAAAATTAGAAAATTTAAACAACAAATAAATTCTTATGTAGCACTAGATAAAATAACACATTATGGATCTAAGGATATTACAAATGCTATTACTAAAGATCTTCAATCTAGATTTCAGCCAATGCATAATTCTCAATTATCACAAAATCACTTTAGAATAATTCCAAAGTTAATTACGGATGAGGACAATGAAAGATTACTAATAAAACCTAGCCCTTTAGAAATTAAAAAAGTAATCTTCCAACTTCCCCATAATAAAACCCCGGGTCCAGATGGGTTTAACGCTGAATTTTACCAAAAATATTGGGCGACTGTGGGACCGTCTGTAGTACAGGCAATTCAAGCATTTTTCCACTCTGGTAAAATGCTACAAGATTGTGCACAATCTTTTATCGCTTTAATTCCTAAAATTGATAATCCCGTATCTATTAATCATTATCGACCAATCAACTTATGTTCCACCATTTATAAGACAATTACCAAATTGATGGCAAATAGATTACAAGCTTTACTCCCAAAATTAATTCATCCTTGTCAAGCAGCTTTTGTTCAAGACAAATCTATATTTGATAATATACTTATTTCTCATGAAATTATTCACTCTTTTCATCAAAAAAAGAAAGGAAAAAGAGGTTGGATGACTTTAAAATTGGATATGAAAAAAGCTTATGATAAAGTCCAATGGCCTTTTATAATTCAAATTCTAACATCATTTGGATTTCACAAGAACTGGATAGATAGAGTAATGACATGTATTTCTTCAGCATCCTTCTATGTCCTTGTTAATAATGAGCCGGGGCCTACATTCCAACCTAAATGTGGATTAAGACAGGGAGATCCTATTGCTCCATTCATATTCATAATTGTTATGGAATTTCTAGCTAGAAATTTGCAAAAAAGAAACAGAAAAACAGAATCATAAGGTAGGAATCCAAATCACAAGGAATGGCATGCGTATTCCTTTTCTATGTTTTGCTGATGATACTATCATTTTTGCTAATGCAAATTTAAAAAATGTGAACTATATTAAAAAATTACTCCAACAATTTACAGATCTTTCTGGATTGGCAATAAATTACCATAAAATCTCATTTCAAACAACACCTAATGTCTCGACACAACAAAAACAAGCTCTAGCTTCAGTATTAAATTTGCAAATTACAACGTCTATGGAAAAATATTTAGGAATTCCGATAGTAAGAGGAAGAGTTAAAAATGACTGTTTTCAGTATGCAATACAAAGTATGCAAAAACAACTTGCTAGATGGAAAGCTAATACTATATCTCAAGCTGGGAGAACGATATTGATTCAGTCGAACTTATTATCAAAAGCTAATCATCTTATGCAATGCTTCTTACTTCCAAAAGGGATTTGTACCCAGATTGATAAGATTAATAAGGATTTCTTTTGGAATAACAATAACCCAGGATATAAGGCAATTACGACATGGGATAAGATCTGTACACCAAAGGAAGTGGGTGGTCTAGGACTACATAAAGCGGAAGATTTAAATAAAGCATTAAAACAAAAAATATTATGGAAAATTATTACTGATAGAAATAATATCTGGGTTAGATTAATTTATCAAAAGTATTTACAAAATTCTTCTATTTTTAGCTTTAAAAATAAAAAGAAATAGTCCTGGCAATTCTCCAGACTATTACATCTTCGAGAACAATTTCAAAAAGGCATCGGGTGTGAATTAGGCAATGGTAATGTCATAAACTTTTGGACAGACAATTGGGTAGGTAATACAAATCTTAGAGAATATTATGATTCTAACAAAAGTGATATTAATACGAAGGTATCTTACATTATTAAAAATAACAAAGAGTGGGATAGATCCAAGTTAAATGAAGTATTACCAAGTCACAAAATAATACAAATTACATGTATGTATATTCCTGATACTAATTTGGAGGATCGGATTGTGTGGCTTCCGGAAAGCTCTGGGAAGTTTAGTACGGCTTCAGCCAGGAATTTTAATAAATATTTTAACCAATTAGAAGTTAACAGAGATATTCAGAATTTATATAAGTGGTTATGGAACTTAAGAATTCCACCTAGATACCAATTTTTTTTATGGAAAGCAATATCGGGTAATTTACCAACCACTTAACGACTAAACAAATATTATAATAGAGTCCCATCCTATTGTTCCAGATGTAATAACTTGACTGAAACAAAGGAACATTTCTTTTTCCAATGTCCCCATACAATATCTCAATTGGAGAAATTTGAATCACTAATAGGTTTTAAATTCAATATACAGACAGATAAACCATTTCTGGATAATTTAAAAAACCTCATTTCCAGGCTAAAAAACAATCAATCCATGATCGAAGCATTAATTTATCTGTGGTATTCATCGTGGATACATAGGAATTCAATAATTTTCAGTAGAAACACAAACAATACAACAAAAGAACCTTACAGAAGCGCCTTTGAGCAATTTAAATTTTGGGAAATAAACACATTCAAATCAAAAGGCCCAAAATTGAAAAATTTACGTAGAAATAAAGTAACAAATAATAGATGGGTTAAGCCTCCTGAAAATTGGATTAAAATTAATTTTGATGGATCCTTTAAAACCAATCAAGACTCGTGGGTGGGTTGTATTGCGCGAAACAAAGATGGAGCAGTTTTGGACCTATTTAATAAACATATATCCTCAAGGTCCCCACTTCATATAGAAGCATTAAGCGCATTATCAGCTGTCAAACTTGCAAAAAAGATAGAATGCAAAAATTTAATCCTAGAAGGGGATAACCTTACAGTTATTAACTCCATTAAGAATATTTGGAAAATACCATGGGAAATTCGAAATGTAATTATTGACATTCAAAATATTCTTAAGACATTTGATAATATAAAAATATTTCATTGCTTTAGAGAAGCAAATAAACCTGCAGATCTTTTGGCAAAATCTTCTGCCAATGTGCATTTCCTCAAAGTTGTCCTTAATTGTTGTAAGGACAATATACTATCTGATGATTATATCAGAATCATGAAATCAATTTTCATACAGTCCAGCATGTTCATGCTGACGTTCTTAGGGCCATTCGTTCGGATGGTCAAGAGCAGTCACCTGTTCACAGGTGAGGCTCTGGTTCTAGCCTTTAACAAAAAAAAAAGAAAAAGAAAAATCTCAATTTAAGAAGCAACCAGATACTTCTATGTACAAACTACATATACGGAGTATCAAATACTGGATTAGTACATTGTACACAGGGCGGACCTACGTAGAGTACAACGGGGTCTTGTTTGAAATAAGTGTTTTATTCTTATACCGAATTGAAAACGTTATCATGGACGTTAATTTTTAAATTTTTAAATCGGAAATTTATATCACGGTTCTGAAGATTATGTCGTATAAAGTTATAAAGTGCAACAACATCGTATTTTAAATCCAATTTTTTTTTTGGTCGAGATTTTAAATCCAACTTTATAACCTGAATTTTAAAGAGACTTTGTAATCCGGAGTTTTCCTAGCCGATATAAAAAATACTATATATCTTAAAACCCGAATGGTACAAAATCGTAATCAATTACTAATTACTAAAGTTGTAGGACTCTTTGCCACATGTTCATCAATCATTGGTCCATCTCACATTTATATTAATTTTTTTTTAAAGAATAAGTATTTTGGTCCCACATCCTTATTCAATTAATTATCTTAATAATTTGTTAACATAAAAACAATTTAGAAAAATCCTAATCCAAATCTTCTTCCCTAATTTTAGGATAAAAAATTATTAAGTAAAAATAAATAAATCTAACAATTAATCTCATACATCTACATGTAGACCATTAATTTTGTAATATTATTTCGATATACTGATATACTTGTAATATTATACGTTTGGTATTGATATAATCAGTATATCGATATCAATCTAATATTTGTTGTTTGGTATGAGCCAAGTATATCAGGTATGAGTATCGAAATGATTTTAGAGTGTGTTTTTGATATCCTTCAAAAACTTGGTATATCAAAGATATCACCCATACCCATACCCATCTCATACCCATACCCGATATCTCATACCCATATATTGATATCCATACTTGATATCTAGATATCGATACCAAACGAGCCCTAATTTGTCATATAAGTATAACCCTTAAACAATATTCTACAAATTATTATGTAACGGTAAATAAAAAACGAACCATAAATCTATCATATCTATAAGTAGTCTATTATTTATTTAATATTTTATGTTTTATAGAAAAGGTGTACAAAAACTTAGTAAAACTTTCAAATACATATTTATTGATAAATTAATATAATTATCTCAATATTTTCTAATTTAAAAAACCTTAATCTTAATCAAAGTTACAAATGTTGTCAAATGTAACAATATTTGTTATCGTTGTTACTAACCAAAATAACAATAATAGTGTTATTAAATGTTGTTCTTTATATTTCACCAAAAAAAATGTTGTTCTTTATAATTACTTTTAAATATATAGTTTATAATTAAAATTTAAATGAAGTTATTTATAGCCCCCGTGCAAGGCACGGGTCCTAAACTAGTATAAAATTAATTTCAAACTCCACACCATACCATTCTAATATCGATTTCAACTCAAAAATTTATTCTGTTAGGGTCCGTTCGACAAAGCTTTTTTTGCACATTACGGAGCTTAAATTTTTATTCCATCAAGTTATTAAATGTTCGGTGGAAAAAAAATCATCTAGCTTAACAAGCTTAATGTAGATTAAAGTAGATTAATTTGTTAATGTTACACCCCATAGATTAATGGAGCTTAACAAACTTAATTTCATTTTTAATCCATTATTACCCTTTATCAATAAAAATTTAAATAATTAATTGTATCATTTTTCGTATTTTTACTATTATTATTACAAATTCAGCTAGAAGTACCGAACATTCGAGTAGTTTTTTACGCAACATTTTCAGCTTCAGTTATTCATTCAGCTACTTATTCAGCTCCAACTACTATTTCAGTTCAATATACCGAACCAAGCCTTATATAGTAAAAGGATAATATCCTAAAACGAAAAAGAGATTTTATCGCTGTCGAGAACATTCATTTATCATGTTTTATCATGTTTGTGATGTGACATTTCTTTTCTCATTAATTGATGCGTATTTAACTTTGATTTTTCGATCATCTTTGAGGAAAATAAAGATTTCCATATTTTTGGATGTAGACATTTCGACTTTCGCCTTGCACGTTCATCACTCATCACTCACTTAATTAGCTTTTCCCCTCTTTTCCAACATGCATTTTGGCGTACGTGAGCCATTGTAATACCCTATTTTTCGTATATACTATGTGACGAATTTGATTTCCATATCAAGCCATTTCTCCATAACGTACCAAGAAACAAAACATTCTCTTACTCAATCTCCTCGTTAAATACTTTTACTTAATGTACAAAAAATAAGAAAACAAAACGATCTATTAAACCAAAAAAGAGTGAGAACAAAACAAGCCAATAATGTTGCGTATTTTATGCCGTTTTCTGAAGTCAACTTAAATACGGTTCATTATCCATAAGCCGTTCAGTTCCTCATTTCTTTGAATAAGACGCACACATTCAAACCGAAACATTTGATTCTGCCTCTTGACTGCATGGAGTTGATTCAAAACGTATTTGAGCCGGGTTATATATTCCCGGTTCTGTGATTTAAGCCGGTTCACCTGAACCGTGAGATTCTCTACATACTTCTTCTTACGTGACCTCGACCTTTGCGCGGATTCTCGGTTCGATACTTTCCTCTTCTTCCTCCTTTCGTCCATTTCCTCAAAACTCGGGTTTGTTGAATTATCCGAACCGGTAGCATCGACAACGTTATCTTGGGGGTTGAAAAATGAGAGAAGCTCGTCGAGCTCGTCAGAAGTGAACCGGATATCAAGAACTGGAAGGGGAAAGTAAAGGGGTTCTTGGGTGCAAGACATTTTTGATGAACCGGGTCTAGAAAAAAGAGGGTTTAGAGGATCTTATGGAAAGAGAAAGAGGGGAGGGAAAAGGGAAGAATTGTGTAGCATAAGCCGGGTATTTATGGAGAGGGTTTAGGAGAATTCAAGGGTATATTTGTCTTTTTTTTAGTACTACTCCTTCCGTCCCTTATTGATCTTCCCATTTGTTTTTAACACATTTATCGAGACACGTTTTGTAACGTTAATATCTCTAAATATACAATGATAAAATTTATAATTTTTTTATATTGTCAAAGTACTCATTAAGACGAATCAAACGAGATTTTACATGTCTATATTTATTTTTATATATTGGAAGAAAACGAGAAGATTATCTCAATTTGTGAATAATGTCGAAAAAGTAAATGAACCTTAATATATTAAGGGACGGAGAGGGAGTATTATCTTTTCCTTCCTTTTGAATGTGATGTTTTTGGTTGGGGAAATTTGTTAATCTTTTGGGCGTCGTTTTGTGTGGGCTGCCACTAGAGATTTAGCTTAGTGACGAAGAATCAAAAAAATCTATGAAAATCAAAGTTGACGCCCCAAATTTTCTAACGCAAAAAAGGTGTGTAGGGTTTTCTTATGTGAGTGAAAAGATAATAAACGTGTTGCTCATCCTTACTTTTGAAAAAAGTTGTAAGTTGTAACAATGTATTGTACGTAACTACTCTCTATCCCTATTTCTTTGTCCACTTTCCTTTTCGGGTTATCCTTTTTGTTTGTCCACTATTCTATTTATATTACTTTATTATACTCATTTTATCCCTACTATCAACCTATAATTACCACCTTTTCACTTTTTCTCTCTCTTAAATTCCAATCTTATCTACTATTCCTCTCTATCTCTCTCTTCTAATCATTCACTTTATACTTTTTTCTCTCCTATAATCATTATATTCCTACAATTCTTTAATTCCCGCGAAAATCGTACTTGTGGACAAACAAAAAGGGACGGAGGGATTACTAATTTTCCTAGCTAATGGGATGTAATAAGCTTTATAAATATGATAGTTGTTACATGCTATAATATGATAGTTATCATTGATTTATTATTTCTGAAATATTCAAAATCACCAATTTTTTTAAGATAATGTTATTCAAGATTTTAAGATAATGTTATTCATGCCACAGTCTTTTGCCTTTCACTTCTTCATGCATTTTCATCACGCCCTTATTTCGCTCTTTAGTTTCTACTGTAATCAACTTTATTTAACTTTAATGTAATTTACCGTTTTTTTTTTTTTAAAAGATCATTCTTATATGGAAAATCATCCATTCAAGTTTTAATGTAAAATCTTAAGGAATATAACCTTGAGGTCTTTCATGAAAAATCGTAAATAATTACGTGAGCCTGCATGGTTAATTAATACTTAATACTCATAATTATATATGCACATCGCACCATGCGACCATGTGGACTGGAGAATTGGATACAGCTAAAACTTTCTAGAATTCCATTTACTTTGCAATAATATCTGTGATATGATGCATGCACGTAAACCTTCTAAAAAAAGTTATAATAAAGCTAAATTATCTCAAAAGTATAACATATATCCAGAAAATTTATAATCCACCCTCTCGGTCTTCAGAAGGACCATTAATCCATTATCATAGGGTGTGCATATATATGAATATCCAAACTATATATTAAACAAATAAATTTGAAGTACTGAAAAATCAAATTTGAAGGTCCAAATGAGAAGCCTTTTAGATCCACTTGCTAGTCAGGAATCAGGATAAGGATACAACTAATACTTATGGGAAATTGGAAACACCTGCGAGGCTGCGATGCCATATAAGTTCATTTTCTCTAGATCTCGTTCACGTTTATAACGTACTATAAAGTCTATAATAATGCTAATATATAGGAACAATTTTTCTTAATGTAGAAAAAACGATAGGGGAATATTCCGTAGAAGTTAATTTATACAGTTACAAAAGCAGGGTTATCGATTAATTATTCTTCATATCTTGGCGGTTAGTTTGAATTTGTCGTCGTGTGAGGAACACACCATCTTATATCCCACTTATAGACTAATCAAGTTTACAATACTATAATTAGCATTTTCACGATATATTATATGTACCTCCATATAGTTTCTGTGGGCGTTACGTTATATTATATATATTGATAAAGATGATGAGCGGCCATGTGAAGTTGCAAGCTTGTCTCTACATAATGTTTCTCTCTTTCGGCTTCAATTTTTAACATAAGATCTACTTTAATGCATGATTGATACACTTTGATTCTTCATGCATGCATGTTATTGGATAATATGGCATACGTGCTTAGTCCTAGATTCGAAGAAACTAATTAATAATATATTGAACGTTATTATTTCTTGCAAGAGCCTGCAGCTATATGATCTATAAGATGAAATCATACATGTAAAAACATCGAAAATATATTCTTTAAACCTAACTTAATTGGAGTAGTGTGAAGGAATTGTGTCATTTAATTAAATGTGCAATTACTAATTATGAAATAGGACTATTTATGGAGATTAATAATCCAGATATTTTAGGAGTCGCATGCTATTGCTAGTGGTCAATACGACTTATGTGATTAATCAGGTTAAGCTCATGGCTAGAATAACTGAGTCCTATGAGGTTACATACTTAGAGTTTATGGACTGGATCAAGTGAACTTACATGCCCGATAAACCTGTAGGATTTGAGTTATGTGGAATAGTTAACGAAGTGGATTGCTCTCCAAGTATTAGATAACAATTATTTATTACTCGAAGCTAAAGGCTAAAATAATATATAAATGATATATACTTACCTATTATTATTAATATAAGATATTAATAAAATAGATAAAAACATAATAAATATATATACGGTGTGATTAAGGGTAATCACGTGTGTGTTTATATATATATATGGTTAGATATTCAGAGAAGAAGTATTGGTTTTTGTAACCTAAACTGTAGCCGCATTTCACAAAGAGAAACAAAAGGAGGTGATTGGAGAATCACATACAAGAGATATACACAAGCCGTCGTAATCCTTTTTTGGTGAAATAGGGGGTCACGGTTTTTGACCGTGAATGATATTTCTCCTTCGTTCGTTTTTGTCCCTCGTTCCAAGGTTGTGCCTTTGAGTTCCTCGGTCTAGCAGAAGAGACTTAAAGGTGATCCAGTTTATTGCTCGTGTGGACTAATTAGAGGAGTCACACTTGATGCTCTAATCTCTCCATTCCAGCGAGATTCAAACACGCATCAAGAGGTATTTATTCTTTTCTATATACGATCTATTTAGTTTATTCATGAAATCCTTGGTTAAATGTTAGGAAAACGTTTTCTGAAATTCCGCTTTAAGTATCTAAAATACCTAAATAGTGGAACTGTGGAAGCTTTTGATAGCATATGAACTGATCGATTTACGTAGGTATGTATCATGCACCGATCGATCTTTTGTTTTCTTCTGATAAACTTAGCTCCCTGCTTTTAGTTTAAGATTAGCATAAAACTTTCATTGTTTTGCATGCAAGCATAAATTCATTGTTCTATCTTTTGAAGTTGTTTATCTTGTTGTTCCCTAACTTTACATTCCTTTGTCAAGATGACATGGGTTCCACTTATCCACGATGGTCTCATGCATCATGGCTTAGCGATGAAGCAGTTCTAACAAACTACAATAATCAACTCAGTTTGTTCCCGTCGAAGCAGGGTCTGAGGAGCTAGATGTGGGCAATTTTTGTGCCCAAGACTCAAAACAGAAAAGAGACAAAATACTGGATAACAGTAAAAGACACAAGAGAGGGCGAGAACACTCTAAGTCAAATCTGAGTTAAAGGTCCAAAACACTCCAAGATCCGAGCTCACTATAAGACACCTTGATTTTATCCCTCCACACCTTCTTGTACGTCCTGAGACATGTCAACCGTTGGATGCGCAAGATCCTTTTTCACCTCATTCAAACTCTTCTTAGGCCGACCTCTACGTAATACACCAAAATCTAAAATCTCAGACAAACTATATTACTCTAATCACTATAGTGTAACTGGCGTTGCCCTAATATATACGGAGTATAATATGCTGAAAAGTAGATTTTTTTTCTTTTTTTTGAAAAGTTACGTATATTGTTTTTTTGGAGAAAGGATTTAAATCAGAAGCTATAACCTAATATCCCTCAGGATTACAAAGCTATGCAAAATTGAGTTCTACATGCGGGGATAAAGTAAATCAAGAATTTGAAATTAAATTGTTTTAAAATTCAACCAATATATTCAACGGTTTTTTCGCCTGGTACCCTCAAGGTTTGGCAAAATTCGCGAGGTGTACGACTTTTTTACATATTTCTCCGGGTACCCTCGAGTTTTTTTTTTTTTTCGTATGGTACCCTTCCCTTTAAATTTTAACAGAGCTGTTAACTTAAATTAAAAAAAAAGAAAAGAAATCGTGACTATTGAACAGGGGTCGATCCTCCATGGCTTCTCCTTCACTGTTCGTTCTCAGCCAGCCCTAGCCAGGTTCGGCGCTCTTCTCCGGGGTTCCTCTCCGACGCTCGTCTCCGGCGCTCCTCTTCCTCTCGTCTCTTGCACTCGCAGCCTCCTTCAAGCAGCCCCTGCCGCCAATCTGTTGCTTCTCCTCCCTTCTCCTTCGGTTCTTCTCAGCCTCCTCATTTGAAACCTTGCAAATCGAAGCTGCTAATGTGATTGATGAATTAGTGTGAAACATTGCTAACTTTAAGATAAGCTACTGTTAAACATTGTTAACTTCTTAAATTGAATATGAATATCGAGGTAATTATATAGTAGTGGTGAACTGGTGATTATTAAATTACTATGAATCTGGATTTGCTGATAATGATATGATAGTAAGGCTAATGTCATCATTTCTTTATAATCATATTGATATTTTATTGTTTTTGTTAATGACTTTGAAATTTAATTACTGTTTGTATGATGCAGAATGGAAGACAAAATAACGTTAAGGTTGCGATATATCCACAATGAATATGTAGATATAGTTGTGGATGATCCTGATAAGTGCAACCTCATGGATATACTAGTTGATTTGATTGAAGGGTCTGAGAAAATTGGAATGTTTCTTCCGGAGAATCCAACACTTTGGTATGCACACAATTCACAGAATTTTCAGCTGAAAAGTGACAGTGATGTTGTGAAGTTGTTCACTGTTTGTAGTGAAAAGACGATCATCAAGTTGGCTATTGGATCATCGGAATTGCCATCTAAGAGTCTAGAGTCTGCACGACGTTTAATTGAATCAAAGAAGTTTGTAGAGAATTCGTTGCTTCCAAAGTCAAGTCATGGAAGTCAATCCACTTCTAGTAGAAGAGTTCCTGCAACATCTGCAAGAAGAAAAGGGGTATATGTTAAAAAATCAGTTAGTAGCTCTCCTTCAATAGGTAGCCAACATATTTCTGGGGATCTTAGCAGGACTGATGTTCATGTACCTGAAACTGTTTTGCCTGAAGCTTTATTACCTGGAATTGTATTGCCTGAAACAGTATTGCCTGAAACAGTATTGGCTGATATGGTGTTACCTGGTGCTAATTTACTTGAATCTGGTTTACCTACTGTTGATGCACGTAGTGCTATTGATCCATATGTTCCTGATATTGAACCTGATTTTGATTTTGGAGTTGATACTGAAGGTGAATCAGATGCTGACGATGATGGTGTTCATGAGGATTACTTTGATAGACTATATGATAATGGAGAAGTTTATGCTGATCATTCTTTTGGGAGAATCAAATTGAAGCAATGGATGATTTTTCAAGATAAAGACCATCTGATGGATGTTTTGAGAGATTTTTGTGTCCAAGATGGTTTCACAGTTGTAGTAATAAAAGCTGATCAGAAAAGGTATACAGCTGTGTGTGGAGATTCAAATTGTGATTGGAGAATTCATGCATCGATGTTGTCAGACGAGGTTACATGGGCAATAAAAACCCTAAAAGAGAAGCATACTTGTCTTAAAGTGGGAAAGTATAATTCCATGGCAACACCAGAATGGGCAGCAAAAAAGATTATGGGATTGGTGAGAGGAGATACAGAGGTTAAGGGAGTACACATTCAGAGCTTCTTGTTTGAGCAGTATGGTATCAACATGAAACCGACTTCCTTGTATAAGGCAAGGAAACTTGCTGTTGCATTGCTCAAAGGAGATGATGGCACTTCTTATGGGAGTTTGCCTGGGTATTGTGAAATTCTAAAAATCTCTAATCCCGACTCTGTAGCTAACATTGCTTGGAAGAGATGTGAAGGTGATCCTGAAAGACCAATTCAGTTCAAGAATGTTTTCATTGCTTTAAAACCTATGGTTGATGGATTCATTCGCGGATGTAGATCCTTGATTGGAGTAGATGGAACTCATTTAAAAGGTAGATATGGTGGGGTGATTTTGTCTGCAATTGGTGTAGATGCAGACAAAGGGATTTTCCCAATAGCATTTGGTGTATATCAGACAGAAGATAAGGAGACATGGTCTTCTTTCTTTTATCGTCTCAAGACACTCTTGAGTAGTTCTAATCGAAACAACTGGTGTCTTGTGTCGGACAGACAAAAGGTATTACATTTTTACAAGTATTATATCATTTCAATAAATATAACACTTGTGATTCATTAACAAAGTCTAAATTTTATTTCAGGGTGTTGAATCCGCTTTGAAGAAAATGTGGCCTGATGTTTCAAGACGCTATTGTGGAACACACCTTTGTGCCAATTTCAAAAAAGATAATCCAGGAAAGCCTATGGGAAACTTGTTTTGGAATTGTTGCAAAGCTTTCTCTGAATATAAATTCAAAAAAGCAATGGAGGAGGTGGAAGCTAAGGCGGGAAAGAAAGCTATTGAGTGGCTTAAAAAACGTGATTTCGAGTGTTGGGCTAGGTGCAAGTATGACCCAACTTTACATGCTCCTCATACATCAAGCAACTTTGTAGAATCATTTAATTCAACTTTAGGAGCTGAAAGAGGTCTACCGATTTTGAGCCTGCTTGAAGGTAAAATATTAACACATAATGTTTTAGATGCTAGTTTGTTGTGAAAGTATATGAGAATAGCTCTAATACATATCTATCTTTGATTCTGTAGGTATTAGACGAACAATCATGGGGAGACATTGTTTGAGACAAGAAATGGCTATGAACATGCCTATGGATGGCATTACAGAACATGCAAAACGAAAACTGGCAAAAGCAGAGATGCAATCACGCTCTTTAAAGGTATTGTTTCGCAATTAACTTATCTATTTCTTCTTGATAATTTTGTTGTATTTGTGCAATTGCTTAAATCTTTGATTTTTTTAAAGATTTTCAAGGCATCTCCCATAGAATATGAAGTTACAGAAGGCCAATCATCTTTAGGAGTCAATATGGAAAAAAGAACTTGTGGATGTGGTGAGTGGCAAATTCGTGGCATTCCTTGTAGACATGCCGTGAGGGTTATAATCGAGATGAGAGCACATCCAGAGCACTATGTTTCTCACTGGTATTCTACAACGATGTACAAGAATGCTTATTCTATGAACTATAGACCTGTTCCGGATGAAGAACAATGGCCTAGATTTGATCTCCCAAGAATCGATCCACCATCTTATAAAAGAGGAGTTGGAAGACCTCCAGTCAAGAGAAGAAGGACAGATGATGAAGGTATGGCAAAAAAGAGATCTCGTGTTGTGCGGTGTGGAAGATGCAAGGTATTTATTTTCATCTTTTTTTAGTAATGTTTATTATTAAGTTTGTATTTTAAGGCATCTATTAATTCTGACTTGTCATATTTTGTTGTTTAAGGCGTTTGGCCATAATGTGAAGACTTGTAAAGGAGGAGCAACTGCTAGAGAACTAAATGAACAAGGGATTAGAGTTCAGCGGAATCAAAGGAAGAAAGCAAAAGAAGTACAATCAGTGGAGAATGTGATGTGTTCTGCCCCATCGATTCCTGGAAGCCAATAGAATTTAACATTTTCTATAGACCTATTAAAAAACTAGTTGAGTTTTGTCTTGACCCACACAACAGTTAAGATTGTTGGTCATTTTGTGTAGCTTGTTTGAGCTGGTCACTTTGTTTGTTTTATTTTGCATGAACGAAGGTCTTATTTTGAATATTAATGACCTTATGATGGTTGGTTAGACTATGTCAATTTTAAAACAACGGATTTTGGAACAATGCATTATGTTAGCCTATGTGAGAATCGAACCCACATCTTGTGCATAAGCACATGCTCTCCCATTTGAGCTAATAGGCTTTATATCTAACAAGCATCAGAGCAAGCAGTGTTTTGGACAATAATAAGCCATTTGATTTGTCAGAGGCAAATTCATTTTTTCTGGACTGGGTTAACAATAAAGATTTGATTTAGCTAAATTATTCCACACCTACATCTAGCAATCAGCATAAGAAAATTAGAACACGAAAGAGCTATCCAACTAATCATCAAGTCATTCACATTTCAGCAGATATTGCAGGTAATTGATAAACATGAAGAAAGTTCCCTCTGGTTTACACATCAGAATTACTGGTGTCTTTCCATTATTATTCTATACAAAGTTCCCTCTGCTTCTCACATCAGAATTTCAGGCTATCAAAATTGAATTCAGGCATTTCAGCAGATATTGCAGGTAATTCATAGTAATTGACTCTACTAAGGAATTCAATTTCTGTCAAAACGAACAGTGAAAGAGAAATTCAATTTCTATCTTATGTGGTCCATACATCAATACCTGTTTGCTTAACACTAAGGCATTCCCAACTTGCAAGGTTTCAAATGAGATAATTCTTAAAACCAATATAAATCATCCATCTATCAATTGAAATTAAAATTGAAAAGGGATGAAATTGAATTTTGTAAAGCCCTAAAAATCGAACCTGCTGTGGCGGACTGAGGAGGACTGAGGCGGACTGAGGAGGAGGGAGGCGGACTGAGGAGGAGGGAGGCGGACTGAGGAGGAGGGAGGCGGAGAATCAACGGATTAGCGGCAGGCTGCTTGAAGGAGACGAGAAGAAGACGGCTGCTTGAAGGAGACGAGAAGAAGACGAGCGCCGGAGAAGAGGAGCGCCGGAGAAGAGGAGTGCCGGAGAAGAGGAGCGCCGGAGGAGAGGAGCGACGCTAGGGCTGATTGAGAACGAACAGTGAAGGAGAAGCCATGGAGGATCGACCCCTGTTCAATAGTCACGATTTCTTTTCTTTTTTTTTAATTTAAGTTAACAGCTCTGTTAAAATTTAAAGGGAAGGGTACCATACGAAAACAAAACAAAACTCGAGGGTACCCGGAGAAATATGTAAAAAAGTCGTACACCTCGCGAATTTCGCCAAACCTCGAGGGTACCAGGCGAAAAAACCGTATATTCAATTATAAATTGCAGTGTATGAAACCATGGCTCCCATGAGCACATGCATGTATGTTAAGATTCGTAAACCAGATGCATATGTTAGGCACTGACACTAATTAAGTTCCATAACATGACGCAAGGAGTAACATTTATCACTTAATTAACCTCGGTTAGGCTAAAAAGATATTTAGGGTCTAGGCCCAAAGTAACAGTTGATCACGAAGGAAATCTGTATAGCCCAAAGTAACAGTTGATCACGAAGGAAATCTGTATAGCCCAAAGCTAAAGTGAAAATATAATACAACTTATTGGGCTTTTTCGAAATTTTCACGAGCCCAAGGTGAAGAGAGCTGTTTTCTTTTTCTTTCTTTTTTTGTGAAGGAGAGACGACACTCTCCGCGAATTTTATAAATGAAAAAGGCTAAATTGGGATAACCCGGGGCAAAGCCAAACCCCTAACACCATCTTTTAAAACCTCCAAAACACAAAGGGGAGGAATATCCAGAAAATGAGTGCCAATAGGAAAAGAAAAAGCAAAGGAAGCCAAACAATCCGCAGCGCGGTTGGCTTCCCGAAAAACATGACGAAACTGAACACTCCAGTCTCTACGCAGAGAGCTCTGACAGCGTTCCACCAGGCTAGCAAGGAGGTGATGATGATGGAGCTTACTCTTGAGGAAGCCAATAGCCAGTGCCGAATCGGACTCCGGGATAAGTTGCCGGAAGCCACTATCCCAAGCTTGCTGTAGACCAATACTGATAGCCCAGAGTTCAGCTTCTATAACCGAGCAGGCGCCAAGGTTTGCGATGAACCCTTGAGCCCAGACACCATTCTCGTTGCGCAAGAGCCCACCAGCAGTGGCAAGACCCAGTTCACCTCGGACCGACCCAGAGGAAGCCTTATGGCGCCTAAAGCGCTCAACATTCGTCATAAGCCTACCTCGGGCCACAATCCACAGGAAAACTCTAATCCTCTCAGGGATTTTAATTTTCCAGATTCTCTTGAAGATGTCTTTCATGATAGGAGCAACCTCAGTAGGGCTCGTAGCCAGGAATTTGAACGCCGAGGCCGAAGAATATTCGCCTGGACTAGAGAAACGCCAACTCAGCGCATCCTGTTGATCCTCTGTTTGATTAATTCTAACAGCAGCCAATTTTAGAAGGATAGGAGCAGGGACAAACCTATGAAAATCCTGCCATTGCCAACCCAAGCCATCATCCCAGAAACTAGCAACAGTACGACCCTTCAGCACATCATTTACGGTACCCAGAGCGGAATTCAGAAGGGAGTCATCACCCACCCATATATCTTCCCAAAAGCGACAGCTAGTACCACTACGAATATTCCATTTCGGCCCATACTTAACCAGCTCGTCGAAAGTCCAACGAACACTTTTCCAGACGTAGGATTCCTTGGGTTTCTTAGATTGTCTCAACTCTCCGGAAGCAAAGGATAAACCATATTTTGCCCGAAAAAGATCACCCCAAAGGCCAGCCCGGTTAGTGATGAGACGCCAACTCTGCTTCCCTAAAACCGCAAGATTAACCATCTCAGTTCTGCGAAGGCCAAGCCCAACATCACTTTTAGACTCGCAAAGGTCCTCCCACTTAACAAGATGCATCCTTCTGCCCGTATCGCTATCCCCCCACACAAAGCTTCTGGTAATTTTATCCAGGGAGGAGCAAATATTAGGAGGGAGCCGCAAGGTGCTCATGGTATGGACCAGAATAGCACTAAGAACAGCTCTGGAAAGAGTAATATTGCCCGCCATGCTAAGGGTGCGACCCTTCCAACCCGCAAGCTTAGCCTTGGCTCTATCAAGGAGACGCTGAAACATGCTCTTAGTGACTTGCTCATGGATGACCCTGACTCCAAGATAGTCACCGAGGTCTCTCGTGACATCAAGGCCACTTTCAATCTCCAGAAGCCTCGCATGATCACGTGGGACGTTGGCGGAGACGAAGATTTTAGATTTAGCTAGGCTGACTTTTTGGCCCGAGGAGAGACAGAATTCTCCCAAGCAATCCATGACAATGCGCATCTGTTCCGGGGAAGCTTCAGCCATAAGTAAAATGTCGTCGGCGAAGAACAAGTGCGACAAGAGCGGCGCTCCCCTGCACAAACGAATCGGTTTCCAGCCCCCAGTCGGATACGATGGTGGATCATGTGACTCAAGTGTTCTATGTAAAGAACGAAAATATAGGGGGAGAGCGGGTCTCCCTGGCGGATACCTCTCGTGGGGTTAAAAACATCTGTGGTCTCCCCATTGAACAGAAGTCTCATCGACGAAGTAGAAATGCAGCAATGAATCCAATCAATAACCTCCTGAGGCATTCCAGCATCTCTCAGAGTATCAACCACAAAGTCCCATCTGAGCATATCATAAGCCTTCTCAAGATCAAGTTTTAACACCATCCAATACTTACTGCTTTGCTTCATTCTCATCGAGTGCACGATCTCCTGGAGGAGGATCACATTATCGGATATGGCTCTACCCAGCAAGAAGCTACTCTGAGTGGGGCCAATGAGACCGCTCATAAACGGTTGAAGGCGCAGAGCAATTATTTTAGTGATCATCTTGTAGATTACATTGCATAAGCTAATGGGACGAAACTGGGTAATAAACTCAGGTTTTGCCACTTTACCGGTAAGGGCAATGATGGTCTCATTTGCCGAGGGGGGGAGCTTACCAGAATCAAAGAAGTTGAAAATGAGCTTCCTTACGGACTCACCCACAATGTGCCAACAACTCTTGAAGAATATAGGCTGATAACCATCAAGACCCGGGGCCTTGAGGGAACCCATAGGCTGAAGGGCTTTCCAGATCTCCTCATCAGTGGGACTAAGAGCAAGCGAAGTGGAGGCTCCCTCGGGAAGGGCAGGAAATCCGCCACACAAGATAGGCGTGAAAGCACAATCACTCTGCGGCAGTGAGTAGAGTTTAGAGAAGAAATCAGTAGCAATCTTCTCAAGCTTACTATGTTCAGTCTCCCAGGTCTCATCATCAACCTTAAATGCAAGGATCTTATTTCTTCGACGGCGAACAATAGTACTCGCGTGGAAAAAAACGAGTATTTCGGTCATCAAAATTAATCCAGTTCTCACGAGCTTTTTGGTACCAGAGGAGTTCCTCCTGAGCAAGAGTTTGATCCAAGTCCCCTCGAAGTTGCGCATCAAGACACAGAAGACCTCGATGCGAGTGGGTTTCGAGCGCTTTTTGGATCCCCTCTATACGGGCCAGAAGTTCACTCTTCCTGCGATGAATGCTCCCAAAAACAGACTTATTCCACTGGAGCAGGCTCTTTTTCAACTCATCCAGAGCATGAATAGCATCCCGATCACGCGCCCACTTCTCACCCACAAACTCAAGGAAATTCGGGTGAAGGATCCACACGGCCTCAAACCCGAACGGGCGACAACTGCTATCAAAAGGGTCCTCACCGCTGAACTTCAGAAGCAAAGGGTTATGATCAGAGCGAACCGCCGGGAGGTGCTTAACAATAGCCTCGTCCCAACGCAGCCGGCCCAGAAGATTAACAAAGATTCTGTCAAGACGTTTAGAGACTCTAGTATCCTCCGAAAGCCCTCGATTCCAAGTGAACCTCGAGCCCGAGAAACCCATATCAATAAGGTGATTACTGTCGATCCAATCCGCAAAGCAATCAGTGTCTTCCGAGAGGATGTTCGAACCACCCTTACGATCATCAAGTGAGAGAATGCAGTTAAAGTCACCTCCAATGAAGAGCGGTTCATCAATACCCCTAATCTCAGAGCTGACATCAGTCCAAAACTTTCTACGCAGAGTCGAAGTAGGCGGAGCGTAGACAATAATAAGATGGAAGGCTTCCAGTTCCACAAAAATTCTCACATGTATAAAGTTTTCATGAAGAGTCAAAACCTGAATGCTGAAATTGGAGTCCTTCCACAAGAGCCAAATACCACCCGAGAATCCAATAGCCTCAACACGGGTGTAATTATCAAACTTCAAGCTTTTGCACACATCGTCAGCGGTACTCCCGGAAACATGGGTCTCCAAAAGTGCCAGAATGTCAACTTTATTGTGGTGTAAGATATACTTACAAGCCCTACCGAGCCCTTTACTTCCCGCACCTTGGGAATTCCATATCATACAATTCATAGGAGCCCAATTCTCTGATGTTGGGCTTGCCCATCTTTACCCCCTTTCGGAGGAATAGTATTAATTGCAATCATATCATTTGGGCCTTCAAAAGGAAGATCCAGTCCACCATCAAGGGAGCGATTCTTGGGTAGGACAACTGGGCCTTTGGTGAGAATTCTAGGCCCATTAAAACGTCCCAGCACAAGAGCTGTTTTCTGAGCTAACCCAACCGTCATATTCTTCTCGGACAAGTACTGTATGATTTATTTATTCTATGTTCTAAGTATGAACATACTTAACGTAGAAATTTATGATATTTATTTTGAAATGGATAAGGACCTAGTATGAATATACCTAATGTGTTGATGCATGTACATTCATTCACACTGACACGAAGACATATGCATCTATTTTTCTACATAGTCTTAAATACACGCACAAAACGAGTATATGAATATGAATGTAGAGTGATGCGCAACTGAATAATTCATTCGTATATTCATATCTTAATAATCATTTTTCACATAAACTTTTCCTTTTAAAATTAGTATTTTTATAACGATTTTTCGATCGTATGCTTTAAGGACACGTCTTAAACACCTAATTATGAAAACTAAAATCTTAAATAGAAAAACATAAATCTATCGCAATAAGATTAATAAAATTCTAAAATAATATTATTAATTTTTTTTTAAATATTAAGGATCATAATCTAGTATGACCTAATCTTATATCAGAAAAATCGATGTTGTAAATGCACATGATGCACTACATCAACCCACCCAAACATGCATTAGCTATTTAGCGTTACTATTTGTTGGTTGTTTTTCTTAATTAACGTACAGATTCATCATATTAGTCGATGTTAATCTACTGAGTGTAATCGTTGGAAGAAGGAAAAAAGTTAGAAAAATAGTGGCAATTAGCATAGGATTCGGAAACCATGGTTTTCAGTTGTCAAATTGTTGCCTTTCATTGGCTTTGTTTGCAAACCCACGTAAAGTGGTTAGGTATATTTGGTGGTCAATTTTAACTAGTTACTAGTTACTAAATTAGTTTAGAAAAAATGACCAAAAATAATCCTAACTTTCACTTATGAACCGAAAATAGTCTCAACTTTCATATTAACCAAAAATAATCTCAACTTTCAATTCATCAACCAAAAATGGTCCAAACGATTTTTTTCGTTAAAATTTAAGGTAGTTTTATAATAAGACGGCATCTTATAATAAAGACGACATCTTATAACAAGACGATTTTTTTCCCTCTAATACTTTTTCGTCAAGCAAAATTTCAATTGAAAAAGTCATTTGGACCATTTTTGGTTCGTAGATTGAAAGTTGAGATTATTTTTGGTTGATATGAAAGTTGGGACTATTTTTGGTTCATAAGTAAAAGTTGAGATTATTTTTGGTCATTTTTCCATTAGTTTAAAACATAAACTAGCAAAAACAAGGGGTCAAACTAGTTTCTCCTAGTTACTCACTTTTTATTGACAAAAATAACCCTACTTTCTTTAACAATTTACAAATGACATAGTATATAAAATTAGAATTGAAATTAGGAACATGATTAAAATTAGAATGTGAATTTAATGTCCATTTCCGTTCGTAATTGAACCCAAAAAAAGAAAAGTTAGAGAGTTATTTATACATTGCTATTTTAATTGAAGAGAAGTTTATCAATACGAAATGGATCCACAAAGTTCGCAAAACTTAACGAAGGATTCACACTTCAGTTGGAACCACGTTGTTACTGATTTTACGAAAGAGTCTGTAAAGAAATGCACTAAAGAACCAAGTTGGTGTATACGATGCCTCACAATTTTGTAAGCTAATAAAACGAATAGGTTTAACGCACTTATACATACAGAAACGTTGGTATAATAATTCATTCAAATTAATAGGGTTTACGTTGGTGTTCAACGCGATTTCACTACAAGCAGAGCTTGGGAAATGAGTCATTCGAAAAGGGCCACTAGAATAACAAATGAATATGGACTAAAATTTTAATCCAAGTAACTTGTAACTAGTTAAAAGCTTCCAAACGCAGTTTATCATTTTTTAACAACTTAAACTAGTTTAGTAACTAGTTATCTAACTTAAACTAGTTCGATAACTTAAACTAATTTAGTAACTAGTTTAGCCAATACAATTATGTCTTTCATATCATATCACTATCAAATTCGGAGAAAGGAATAGCCTAAATTAAGGAGAAAAGGAAATCCTAACCCTCATTTTGTCGGATCCAACAAGGCAACAATTTTGAACCACACTTTGACTTTCATGATTGAACTTGCTTTACCCATTAATTATGATGCTAGTTAGACTCATTTGTTTTTGTTTTTTATACTCAATCCGTCTCGCACCCGCATTGCGGATAATCGAATGGATATCCGATTTTAAAAGAAAAAAAACCGTAAAATAGTTCTGCGTCCGCGTGACAAAATATTAAAAAAAAAAATTATTAAAAAAAAAATTAAAAATATGTCACGCTCCCGCATTGAGGGTGCGGGACAAATTAAAATATTTTTAAATTTAAGGACGGTAGCCGAGTTCAGTTTTATAAATATTAGGGTTTCGCCGTTTTTGTTCCTTGTTTTACACGAAATACACTTCTACTTATTCAAATTTGATCATTCAATCTTTGATGCAAAGTAACTAAAAAAGAATGTCGAAAGGAGAATGAAGTCAAAATGATCAAGATTTGGGACAAGATGATGCAAAAGGTCTCGAGGAACTTGAATTTGATAAGGTATGTGTTGCTCAGAATTATACAAGGGATTACTCAGATGATTTTTCTGCAGACATTGTGTGGAATAGTAAAGTTGAAATGACTAATTGGGTTTACAAAAATGGTTTAGAATTGATGATGGTTATAGTTAAGGAAAACTCAAATCATAGAAGGGTGAGGATGACTTGTGAGAACTTTGACAAGTATAAACGTAGAGATGTTAAGGGGATAAGAAAACGAACAAAGAAGATGAGTTGTCCATTCATGGTGATTGAGTATAGATTGACCCTAGATAAAGAAACAAAGGTGCAAACATGGGGAGGGTTGCACGTCGTGAACGGACACCACAACCATGCCCTTTGTACTAGTTTTTCTTGCTCATGCATACGTCGGTCGGTTGACCCTAGAACAACAGAAATTGGTAAGGAGGTGGACTGATATGGGACATAAGGCAAAATTTATTAAGTCTGAACTTAGAGATAGATTTCCTGAAAATGTGACGTCACTCAAACAAATCAACAACTTTCGGCGAAAGATAATGCTTGAGGATCTTGGAGATTTGACTGTGACCCAGTGGTCTCTGAAGTACCTGAATCAAGAGGGGTACCATGTTTATACTAGGAATGAGGTTGCTATTAAGGAAGTTGATATTCTATTCTTTGCTCACCCGGAGTCATTGCACCTGCTGAAGCTATTCCCCTATGTCGTTATTATCGATAGCACATACAAGACAAATAGGTGAGTGTTTATGAAATTTTTATGTTATAGTAATGTTATTTATGATATCATCTTAATACTTGATATATCACAGGTATGACATGGCTTTGGTTGAGATGGTGAGTTTTAGCTCCACCGGCAAGACGTTCAACATTGCATTTGCATTCACGAAAGGGAAGGACACACCTCGTTACATGTTTATAATGGCCAAGTTGCAAAAATTGTTTGTCAAAGTGGGAAAAAAAACAACAACAATAGTTACCGATTGCGAAGGCGGTCTTATCAATGCAATTAATGAAGTTTTTGGAGATACGGTGAAACACCTTTTGTGTTGGGTGCACATTAAGCACAACATCCAATCATATGGTCTCTCTGTAATGAAGGATTTAGATAGAGCCAACACTTTTTCCAGTAGTGACGTTTTTCGTATTGTCTTAGATGTTTGTTTTTTAATTTTTATATTAAGGAATATTCTCTTGGCCTCGTTTTTTATGGAGATGAATAGTTGGTCATTCAGTAGTGACGTTTAAGATGTTGTGTAAATTTAGCTTTATTTATTAAATCTCATGTATATTTTGGATGTTGATTAACTCTAGGTTGAGGACATCATTGGCCGTGAAAGGCATCTAAAGATGTAATGCTTTTATTAGCAATTCTAAGTTCTCAACTGAAACACCAAATGCCGGGAGGAATGTAGGACACAATGGTACTAATGATACAAATGTTAGATATTAAATTCAGGACAACATTCACGCACCCGTAATGCCTATGCGTGATAATAAAGTTAAAAATTTAATTAAAACTAGTAAAGTTTAAAAAATAATAATAAATAATTAAAAATAATAGTCACACACCCGTAATGCGTATACGTGATAATAAAGTTTAAAATTTATTTAAAACTAATAAAGTTCAAAAAATAATAATAAATAATTAAAAATAATAGTCACGCACCCGCAATCCGGACGCGGGACAAAAATTAATTTATTTTAAAAAAAAATCGGATACCCATTCACTTTTCCCCGGTCCCGCAATGCGGGTGCGGGATTACCTGATTGTAAAAAGTCAATTTTTTTAGTGGATATAGTCTCTCCGTTAATTAAACTCTTTTTTCCTTTCACTCCCTCCATTAATTAAAAGCAGATTGATTACCACAAATATTGTTGAATGCTTTGGGATTAAAATATGAAGCATTATACCAACAAGCATGTGGTCAGGTGATAAGGGACATCAACCACCCAACATGACGTCTCGAGTTCGAGACTTGATGGAGGTTAAAAATTATTTGTTGGGAGAGCCACCCACGCAACTCGAACTCTAGATGTAAGGGTACTAGGGGAGTCCCCTAACCGCTGAAAGAGTGGGAAACGAAAATAAAATAAAATGAAGCATTATCAGTAGATCGTTACAACTTTATTGCATGTGGTGTTCTTTTAAAGGCCGACATAACATTATTGTGTTATTCCCTTACTTAATTAACCGAAATAAAATATCCAACTAATACTTCAAATAGTAAAACGATTAAGACTTCGTCATAGAACGAAGTCCGTTTAATTCATAATTTCAATTTTACAACGGTAAATTTACTTAACAGATCGATTTCACAATTTAATTTTAAATAAATTAAAAATCATATAAAAATAATTAATGTATGAATATTATGAATTGTTATCACATGCACATTACACATCAATATGTATATATACAATCGTAAATGCATGATGAACATTACTATAATAATGGAACAAATATGGTAATGAAAACTACAAAAATGAAACTAGCATACACAAAAGAATAAGAATCATATTAGATTACTAATAATGGTGAACTGACAACGAAGCTAGCTCGTTAATTTGAGTGTATGACACTGCCACGTTATTCCTCCATTGCCACTGAATACATTGAAATGATTAACCTAAGAATATAGGGTGAATACATTGAAATGATTAACCTAAGAATATAGGGTGTGTTTGGATAGACATTCATAATGTATTAAAATTAAAAATTATGTTTGGTTGTATAAAAGTTTAAAATGTATTATTGTTGAATATTAATACCGAGAAGAGTTGAGGAATGATAGATATTCCAGAAATAGACAGGGGAAAACTTAGTTCACTTATGTTGTCAAACACACTGAAACATTTAATACATTTTAATGATGTTTTAAATTTTCATTTAACGCACATTCAAATTTAATGTAAAATAATGCATTATTGATTTAATGCGATGGAATCCAAACACACCCATAGTCAAAAACTCACAATTCCACACAAAAACTCTTGGTAACTTAACAATGGAAATTCATAACGTACACATTTAAATCGAAAACTATATATCATATATGTTACATGTAGTGTTGAGTGTTCCACAAACAACTAAAAACAACATATTTTCGTTCTTAGTACAATTTCGCAACATACATATAAAAAAAAGGACCTGATCGATCATCTCTTTCCTCGTCGATTCACTCGTCTAGATCGGACGGCTAAACCTTCGTCATGCGACGCGATGACGTTAGCGTCGTTGTAGATCAACGGCAGCTCATTGACGTCATCGACGTCGTCCACGGTGGTGACACGTACACATGAGCATCTCTCGAGGGAAGCGAAGAAAGCCGATGCAACGCCGTTTAAGAGCCATGTGGCGACTCCGTCAACCCTACTGCAAACCGGAGACCGGTTCGAGTTGGTCCGGAAGTTGGAGAAGGTGCAATTTGATGATGAGGCTGCAGCTGCCATGGAATTTGGAGGAAGAGAGTTTATTCTGAAAGGGAAACTAGGCTTTATTGATGGGAACTTATTTCTTGAGTTTATTTGAATCCCGTTTATGCCCCTTCGTTTTTTGTTTTATTACGTTGCATTACACGAATTGAAAGAGTGTAGATAACGACCCAATGTTATAATGGTCTCTTGTGTATATAATGATCTAATTTTTTTTGGTGAAGGAGAGGCGACACTCTCGAAACTTTATTGAAAGATAAAAGGCTAATTCGGAACAAGGCGAGGGATAGTCAACCCTCTTACATCATTAGCAACTAAAGAATTCATAGAACTAGGACAACAGTCATAGAAAACGAAACCTAGAGGTAAAGAGAATGTATAGTTTGCTAATCCGTCAGCAAGACGATTAGCCTCCCTATACACATGAGTAACCCGGACCAGTCAGTCCCTTGTAGTAAAGTCATGGCACATTCGTACCAGGAAGGATAGTGGATGCGACTCCTTAACCCCGTTATTGAGAAATCCAACAACTAGTTCTGAGTCCACCTCCAGCATAATCCGTCTAAAGCCCAATTCTCAAGCCACATGTAACCCATAATAAACACCCCAAAGTTCCGCCATCGGGGCCGAGCAAATTCCAATGTTCAGCGTAAAACCTCCCTTCCACTGCTCCGACTCCCCCCTGATTGCTCCTCCTGCTGCTGCCATACCCGGGTTGCCCCGAGAAGCCCCATCAGTATTAAGCTTCACCCACCCCTCTCCCGGCTTGGTCCAGCAAATGTGTCTCTCAACCTTGCTGCTACTCTTCTTCTTATTAATGTTCTTCTCCTGCGCACCAACGTATTCCTGCGTAACATTAACTATGAAGTCAGTTTTGCTCACCACCCCGACTTTTCCATTGAAGATCATATCATTACGCCACCTCCCCCCCCACCACACCGTAGCAGCGAAGACAACCGGCCAATTCCCTTCATTTCCTCGATCTTTCCCTTCTAAATTCCAGTACATCCATTCAAGAAGGGGTTTCTCAAAAAATTCAGCGATGTGTTCACTTCTTAAGAGGGAGCACCAGACACTCTTGATTGCCCTGCACTCCCGAAGGACATGAAGAACACTTTCACTCTCCCTGCTGCACACAGTACAAATGTCACAATCAATCATTCTCCTCCGGAATTGTTCACAGTTTGTCATAATTCGCTGCTGCGCAACTAACCACAAGAACACATTAATTCTCTCCGACACTCGGACTCCCCAGATTTTCTCAAAAAACCCAGACCAATTCGTACGCAGTTTGGTATCTTTTTGCAGTAATTCATAAGCTGAACTCACCGAGAATTCTCCGTCTGCTGTCCCAACCCAGGAACATCTATTTTTGGAATTTGGCAAACCTTCTAACGCAATTGCAGCGAGCTGGAACCTAGAGTTCTCTGTCAATGTATCAGTGAGAGCGCCCATATTCCAGCCCACTCCCCCAATCCAGTAGTCCTCTACCGTCTTGCTGATATCAGTTTCATCAATCTCTTTTACACTCAAGTCTTTCAACGGGATCCCACCCATCCAGATGTCCTCCCAAAACTTAATACTACGCCCATTACCCGGGACCCATGCCTTCCCCTTCGACACAACTTCTCTGAGACCAACAGTAATCCCTCGCCAAACAAGTGAACACCCCGCTTTCGGTTTAATATCCTTCAGATTAGTAACCGCATCCCATTTGTACTTGCATTTCAGGACCTGGCTCCACAAGCCCTGCTCCTCATTCAATAGTCGCCAACCCAGCTTGCCAAGGAGTGCCCAGTTCATAGCCTTGGCTCTTCGTAACCCCAGGCCCCCTTTCCGTTTGGGCTTACAGACATTACTCCACGACACCAGGCTGACTTTCTTCTTCTCTTCTGTACAACCCCATAGGAAACTACGACTAATCCTCTCCAGGCTCTTTATAGTGCTCGCTGGAAGTTTGATTGTGCTCATAGTGTGAATGGGAATGGCACCTAGCACCGCTTTCGTTAGTGTTATTCTCCCAGCTAGGCTCAGATTTCGACTTTTCCATCCCGACAGTTTACTTCTGACTTTCTCCAGCGTCTCTCTGAATGTGTCTTTGTTGATTCTCTTTTGGAGAATCGGCATTCCGAGATACTTTCCCAGGTCACAAGTACTCTCGATCCCGCTCTCGTTGCTTATTCTCTCCTTCAGCTCACGATCAACATTGGTGGAGAAGTAAATCTTCGACTTCTCTAAGCTTACCCGCTGCCCTGACGCTGCACAAAAGGTATTCAGAACTTGCCTAATGACACGTATTTGCGTAACCGAAGCCTCAGCGAAAAGGATAAGGTCATCAATGAAGCAAATGTGCGATAAAAAAGGCCCCGCTCTCATGAGTTTGATCGGCTTCCAGTCCTTGCAGTCAACAACCTTATCAATCATATGACACAACCGCTCCATACATAAAACAAACAGGTATGGAGATAGAGGATCCCCTTGACGTAAACCTTTCTTGGGAAGAAATTGCTCCGTCGTTTCCCCATTCCACAAAATATTCATAGCCGGCGATTCAACACAATTCAGAATCCAAGTAATCCATTCCCTCGACAGCCCCGCTGCACTCAAAGTGTCTTTCAAGAAATCCCACCGAACCCTGTCATAAGCTTTCTCAAGATCTAGTTTAAGGAGCATCCATCCCCTCTTCCCTTTCTTTCTCTTCATCGAATGTACAACCTCCTGAACAATCACAATATTGTCTGAGCTCAACCTCCCCGGTATGAAGCTACATTGCGTCGGCCCTACCAGTTTGGAAATCACTCGTTTGAGCCTATTCACCATCGTCTTGGTGATCACTTTAAACAACACATTGCACAAGCTAATGGGCTTGAACTGAGTCATTCTATCTAGCTTAGCAACCTTCCCGATCAAAACCAACAGTGCATCATTCATACCTGGTGGCAAGGTACCCAAAGCAAAGAAATTCTGCACAAAACTGATCACCGAAACTCCCACTGTCTCCCAACACTGTTGGTAGAAAATAGGTTGGAACTTGTCCGGTCCCGGGGCTTTGTAAGGCCCCATTCCCTTAACAACCTCTTCGATCTCGCTCCCCTGAAACGGTTTCGAGAGCATCTCCATATCCTCATCAGCAAGACCCGGGAAACCCTGCCTGGGAAGGATCGTTCGGTTCACACCCTCATCATCGTTCACTACATAGAGCTCCCTATAATAGTTAACTGCCATGGCTTCAAGATTTTCAGCATCCACCTCCCACGAACCATCATCTTTCTTCAAGGCTTCAATACGATTACGATGCTGTCTAATCACCGTGGACATATGGAAGAAAGCAGTATTCTTATCTCCCGCAACAATCCACTTCTCTCGGGATTTTTGGTACCACAACATTTCCTCCTATTCAAGGACCACTTCCAATTCTTTTTTCAGTTTCTCTTCAAGATCAAGTAGGTCATCCTCTATTCTGTTTCCGAGAGCATCTTGAACCGACTGCAGCTGCCCAACAATTTCAGCTTTTCTCACATGAATACTACGGAATACTTTCTTATTCCATTTTTTCAGATTGATCCTCAAGCAGTCTAGCGCTTCTGGGGTCGATATAGCAGGATCCCAGTAAGCCTTCAACACATTTTTGAAGTCCGGGTGACTCAGCCAGGCGCCTTCAAATCTGAATGGCCTCCTGGATGCATTCCCTCTGCCTTTCAGATTCAATTGTAAGTACAAAGGTGTATGGTCAGAAGACATAAACGGGAGGTGGGTAACGCTAGCCTCCTGCCATTGTATTCTCCCTTGCGCACAACAGACCACCCTGTCTAATTTTTTCGCACTCTAGTCTCCTTATTCCTCCCCCGATACCAAGTATATTTGTTACCCTTAAATCCGAGATCCACGAGTGCAAGTTCACTGATCCAATTCCCAAACTCCTACGAGTCTTGAGACAGTCTGCCATTCCCGCCCATACGCTCGTCTAACCTCACAATGGTATTAAAATCACATCCCACAAAGACAGATTCCATGAGGTTCTCCACAATATTTCTTAGGTCACCCCAGAGGTTACTACGTCTAGCCGGGGTGGGTGCTGCGTAAACCACAATCAGGTTAAATCTCTCGAGATCCATTTCAACCCGAGCATGGATAAACTGATCAAACGAGGCCAAAATCGTAACCTTAACACCCTCATCTTTCCAAAGCAGCCATATCCCCCCACTTTGGCCTCAAGCATCCACCCTAAATTGGTTTGGGAACCCCAGTTTCTGGAAAATTCTGTCCGCATTCACTCCCGCAGCATGTGTCTCAAACAAAGCAAGGATATTTGTCTCGAAGCGCTTTAAGAGGTACCGAATGGACCTTCGAAAGTTTGGTTTGTTTGCCCCCGACAATTCCAAAGCATACAATTCATCATAACGATATAGATAATGAGAAAAGCCGGGGACACCCGTCACGCAATCTTACCCACCTGCGTTTCCTCTCCGTTAACCATCAACCCTGGCTGTTGATTCATATCTCTCTGTTTCATAATTTGCAGGTTGCTGCTGTTTGTATTCTCCATATCCGACTGATGGGCTAAAGGAGTACGGTTCATGATCACCACTCCTCCAGGCCTACCCACGCAGCTCTCTTCTACCCTGACTCGTTTCCCGGAAAGTTTTAGCCCAATATTTTCTTTATCCGACCCAAAAACCATATCCTTTTGGGCTTTGCCTTTCTTCACCGTTTTAGCTTTAACGGATCCTTCACCACTTGCCTTAAACGCCATTATCTTTTTAACAAACTCTTCCCTATTCGCAACATTTAAGGGAACTGGATCTTTGGGATACATTTTGGACGGACCCGCTCCCCTATCTTTTTCCTTAGACACAATATTTTCCTTCCCCTGATAATCCTTTCTCTCCGGATTCTACTCATCTGACTTTCCCTCCAATCCCGCAAATCGATTCGCGATCGTAATCTTTCCTTGATTATGTCCTGAAATCTCTCGGATCTTTCCCTTTCCTTTCTTGGAAACTTGTATCCAACTATGCCCCCATCCAGCTACCCACCATCGGCTGAACCCTATGTTGGTCGGCCGCCACCTTCGCTGCCGAGTGCCTCGCATCAACCTCCCTCGGCATATCATTCGAGGTCTCCTCTCCTTCTTTCTCTGCTTGAAACTGGGCGACCTCTTCTCCCCCGCTCTTCTCCGGACATTCATGAATCATATGACCATACATACCACACTTATAACAGATCTTTTGCAGCCCTTCAAACGTAACGAAGTAACGAGCTCCGTTAACCAGCATTGTCCCCTTCAGCGGATTGCTAAGGTTAACTTCAACGCAAATTCTAGCAAACCGTCCCCTTTCCACGTTCAAAGTCGTCATATCCACCCTTAATGGTTTCCCTACTCCTTCCGCTATGCCCATCAGGATCGTTTTATGATAACAAATCATGGGGATATTCGTAATACGAATCCATACCGGCGTAGTAGTGATATTGTCATTCTCAGGATCAAAATCCGGTGTCCAGTTCTTCACTAGGAGCTAGTTCCCAAACACCTTCCATGGGCCTCCTGTTAAGGCTTCATAGTAGTCCATCTGCATTTCGAAACGAATCAAGAAGAATTTCCTTGGAAGGTCTACTATATTCATAGTTCCTTTCGGTCTGCACAACTCTCGAAGTTTTCTTTCAAGTATTCGTAACTCCACTGTGCTCCCCAACACTTTCACCACAATGCATTGTTTCCAGAGCCCCGCCATTGCCATTAGAACTTCCTGTCCAATGGTTATCTCAGCATCCCTCTTGTCTCCATTAGGATGAGCGATCTGCATTCGAGACAAGACAAATTCCTCCTCCAATACCGCCTCTGGAATTGGCATACCCCTGTTTCCTCCCTTCGAGACTCTATCCGCCCATGTCCCACCCCTATCGGGGGGGTCCGGTGGTCTATTGTCTTCGTTGTAGTCGATCATATCTTCCTCCGTAGCTTGAGTTTCCGGTACCACTTCGATGGACCCTTGAGAGTTTTTCTCCATTTCTTTTGTTTTTTAGGCTTATGATCTAGTGTAAAAAACTAGTCTCAACGACTACGACTTTTTTACAAAAAATATTTAATTTTTTAACTATTTAACATAGATTGAATATTAAAAAAAAATATTTTAGATTCAACTATATTTGATAATGAAATTTATATAATCCATAATATATATTTAAATATATTTAATATTTTATAGTGTATATTGAAAATTACATTTATATCTTTATATAGAAATCTAGTGACAAAATGGAGCTATTTTCATTCACTTTGAAATATCCACTGTTATTAATTAGGGGATCAAATCTTTCTATTTATTTACAAAATAAAATCTACTACGTATTAACATATTAAAGCAATCCTTAATTTTCGTCACATGTCACCTCCTCACTAAAACCGTCACATGTCATTTCAATATTTATTTTGTCACATGTCATTTTTCAATCATTTTCTTTTTTGATAAATAAAATCATAGGAAAAATTATAAATATGAGTAAATGTTTATTTTAGGATAATTAAGATATGCAAGATACTATGCTTCTTTATTTATATTTTTAAAATTCTCCAGATCATAATTTATGTACTTTAATTATTTAATAATTATATAGAAAGATTTCATCTTATAATTCATAAATTTTAAATACTTTAAACTAAATATATTTAAATACTAGAATTCAAATGACGTGCTACGCGCGACACTTTGACACTATAAGATACGATATTAATATCTTTGAATTGTATCAAAGATATTTGGACATAAGAGATGATCTAATTTCTTTTACCCTACAAAATTGTATAAATATTGGTATTGTTTAATACTTTAATTGATCAATCAACATGAAAAAGAGAGAGTCTATATATATAAAACGCTCCCTTCCCATGTCTCAAGAAAACCCCTCGTTCGTGCCGGAGACCCGATGCGCCGATGATGTCATGGCAGAGAATGAAGATAAAAGGATACCGTCGGGGGATCCGCCAGATAAAGGTACTACATGGGCCGACAAAGTAGCACAAGGAGGCAGAGACGGATGCCGGTTCCAGAGCAAGAGATTGATGATTAGTATTGGCATCGGGAATGAGAATAGCCTACCCCAATGGAGTTGCAGGGAAACTGAGATAACTATTGATCAGGAGGTTCTGAACGCCATGGAAGGGTTGTGGAAACAATGTATTATTGTGAAAGTTCTAAGTAAGGTTGTTGAACTCCCGACGCTTGAGAGAAAACTGCGAGAGATTTGGCGCCCACAAGGGACTATGAATATAGTTGATCTTGCTAAGCGTTTCTTCGTGGTTAAATTTGGCTCAGAAGTGGACCACTGTAGAGTTCTGACCGGAGGGCCTTGGAGAGTTTTTGGAAGCTATATTCTGGTGCAGAATTGGTCTACTGAGTTTGATCCGGCAGAAGATGAAATTGTCACAGCGCCGGTTTGGATAAGAATTAGTAACATTCCGATGATTTTTTACCACCGCTAGACCTGGGAAAATATGACCCGACCCGCAAACCCGATCCAAACCCGCCCGATTTTTTGTGCTCTTAACCCGTTAAATTAAACCCGAAACCCGGTTTTGACCCGATCTGATGACCCGACATTTTGCTGGGTCAAAAATGGGTTGGGTCAGGTCAACCCGTTGGGTCTTCCACTCTTACCAAAAAACAACTATAAAATAACAATAGGAAAGAAATATGAAAAAACTGAAAAAATGATAGGGAAAAAAATTGATATTTTGCTGCTATGTTATAAATTCTGTTTATAAAAAACAACCTTAAAAATAAAAATTAGGTTGATTAGGCTTAAATAATATATTGTTTTACTTATTATGGGCTTTAATTTTAAAAGCCTAATCAGGAAAACATACCAAATTGAATTGTAAGGAGTCAACAACTTGTACCAACCTTATATACACATTTAGAGCTTCGTGTTTTTCCATTTGGTCGATGTGGGAGAGATTCGATTTATGTAGAAAAAAATGCAAGATTATATAGAAGATTGTGACAATGATCTATTTGCAACTCCTCGATGTGTGAGAAATGAGGGTAGACAAGTTTTATACATATAAATTTAAATAGAGCCACCAACCACTTAATTTTTAATGAGATTTATTACAATGAGATTTATTACTTCTTCTAGTTATTTTTTAAATGTTTAAATTTTGTATAATCATCATCACTATTCACTAGTTTACAATATTCTAGCCCAATATTAAATGATATTGTGAGCTATAATTCTACCTTGTATGGATTGTTTAATAATTGTTTAGTGTTTACATAAATTTTATTATACGGAATACTCTTTAATAATTAAGAACATATATAAACTAGAGTTTATGTTGGAGACTATAATTTATGGATGATTATTTAATAAAATATAATATACTTTTATATACTTACATAAGAAATTATATGGTTATTGATTGAACATTATACTTTGTTATATGTCTATTAGTTTGAACAACATGATACAAAGTTCAAATATAAGAAAATAAGTCATTTTATTTTATACTGAAACTATGCGTAAACGGTAAAAGGCCATGTGGGTAACTTCTAACTTTTCAAATTGCACCTCCTTTGTAAAAACCAAACTAGTGATAACTCTTTAACTTGTCACAATATGTATGGTCTAAAACATCGATGTTGATTATTGTTGAAAACATTATACAACTTAGTCTTATTAGGCATATAAAGTCACAATAAGGTCTCGCTCACACAAAACGAGACTCGAAACTATGTGTAAACGCTAAAAGACCTTAAATAGGCTTAAAAGCCCAATTTGGCAAAATATTCTTTGAAAAAGTATAAAGAAGAGATAAATGTTCAACGATTTGTTTATCCATTGCAAACTTATTTATAAATAAGTATAAAAAGGAATAAAAAAATTGCGCAATCAGACTCGGTCGGTTGATCCGAACCGGAGATAAACCCGTCGTAACCCGACCTGTTTTGACCCGGTAAATTTGAAACCTGAAATGACCCGACCCGAAATATACTAAACCCGATGTACTCTGACCCGAACCCGACTCGCCCAACTCGTTTCCCAGGTCTAACCACCGCCAAATTTTAATGGGGATTGCAGCAGGGATAGGAAGACCTATCAAAGTTGACATGACTACATTAAATTGTGAAAGAGGGAGATTTTCCCGCGTCTGTGTGGAAGTTAACCTAAGAAACCCATTGAAAGGTACTGTAATGGTGAATGGCGTTAGATACTATGTGACATATGAAGGTCTCTCTACTATCTGCTATACATGTGGGTGTTATGGGCATCTCATTGCAAACTGTCCGGAAAAATTGTCTAATGAGTCTAATCAGAAGAGCCAGAATGAGAATAAAGAGTCAAATTCGCAGGATGAGAGGTAGATTAGTACTGAGGTTGTTCAGAGAAATGTTTCCGACGAAGCTCCGATGACCGGAAAGGAGGAAACCATTGGGGCCTGGATGGGCCACAAATGGCAAACGTATCGGGGGAAAGGCAGAGGATCTGGGCGAGCTGATCTGAGCAAGAACTGCTCAACGGTTTTGGTAAAAAATCATTCTGAAGGAATTGATAATATCCAAGAAGGAAGGGAAGATATTGTGGAAAAAGGGAAAGATATTATTGGAGAGAAAGGTAAAAGTCAGAAAGGAAAGAATACTGAAGTAGCGAAATCCAAGGGAGGTGGACATAAGGCTGATATGCAATGGAAGGGTAAGGAATCTGTTACAGCCGTTACCCTGAAATCTATGAATACGGGTACTAGGGTGGGCCCCAACAAGAAACCGAATGACGTTGTTATCTTTAAGACTGGAGAGCAGTTGGGCCTTAAGAAGAATACAAATCAGAAGGAGAATACGAAGCCCAATAACGCTACTTCTGTTCAGTCCAAGATCACTCAGTTTACTGGGCCTGGCAAGGAGAACGAATTGGTTAAGCCTGCGGGTAAGAGACTAAGAGCGGAGGGTATTCAGGAGAATAACAACAGGGCTCTGGTTGTAGTCACAAACCAGGAGAGGAAGACGGAAGACGGGTCTGTCTACCAAATAGATCCGGCTACCCTCTTGGGGGGGATATGGAAGAAGCCTTACAAGAAAGGTTGATGGCTGCTTATGCCCAAGGGAGGTTGGATGCTGAAAGGGATGCCTAACAGTTTGCCCCAGTTATTTCACACTCTTTTAACCGGTTTATCATGAATTGCATTCTATGGAATTGTCGGGGGCAAACAAACCCAATTTTATAAGATCCATTAGATATCTCGTTAAGAAGTATAAGACTGATATCCTTGCTTTGTTTGAGACTCATGCTGCTGGGGACAATGCGGATAGGATTTGCCGGAATATTGGCTTCCCGAATAGTTTCAAAGTCGATGCCCAAGGCCAAAGTGGTGGTATCTGGGTCCTTTGGAAAGATAGTAATTTCAGTGTGACAGTGTTGGGCTCCTCTACTCAATATATTCACATACAGGTGGATACCGGGGTTGATAATTTCCACTTTATTCTCGTCTATGTTGCTCCGTCTCCGGCTAGAAGAAGAGAACTTTGGGGGTAGCTAAAGGACATCGTACTCCCCTGTCTGATCCTGTACTTATTGGAGGAGATTTTAACTCTATCCTCAGAATTGATGAACATAGTGGGGGTAACGGTCGCCTCTCTCCAGATTCGGTGACTTTTGGTAATTGGGTTAATGACCTTTCTCTTGTGGACATGGGGTTCAAAGGCAATCGGTTCACTTGGTTCCGGGGCCATGATGTTGCGACTCGAATTGCTAAAAGACTTGATCAGGTTTTTACGTGTGCGCAGGGTCGACTTCATTGGCTGGATGCGAGAGTGACACACCTTCCTATAATGTTGTCGGACCACTGCCCCATTTACCTGCAGCTTTACAGAGATCACCGCTCTAATCCTCGTCGTCGTCCGTATCGGTTTGAAGCAGCATGGCTTCAGCACCCGGCCTTTCGGGACATGCTCAAGGCGTCGTGGAACCCGAATGTCACCACCTCCGAGGCTTTAAACACCCTGCGTCTGAAGCTCAAGAAGTGGAACAAAGAAGTCTTTGGGAGTATTGAGATACGTAAAGATGAGATAGTTGCTGAAATTCAATCAGTTCAGGCTTTGATAAGTCAGAATTCGACCTATGGGCTGCTGGAATGTGAAGCTTCGCTGCAAAAAGATCTTGATTTAGTTCTTGAGCAAGAGGAAGTGTTGTGGTATAAAAAATCCAGAGAAAAATGGATTAAACTTGGCGATCGCAATACTTCCTACTTCCATACGTCTACTGTCGTGAGGAGAAACTACAACAGAATTGAGATGCTTAAGAATGAAGCAAATGACTGGATTACTGATGTTGAGACTCGAGAAGAATTTGGCCATTGATTTCTTCAAGTCTCTCTACTCGACTGCTAATCTGATTGCGGATTCTCCGAAACTCCCTTGGTTCGGATTTCCTGCTCTTACTACTGCAGAGAAGATGCTTCTGAATGCCCAGGTTACTGCGTCGGAGATTGAGAAGGCTGTTATGGGGATGGGCGGCTACAAAGCCCCTGGACCTGACGGATACCAGGCTGTTTTCTACCAAAGGTGTTGGGATCTTGTGGGCCATTCGGTCACTAAATTTGCGCAAGAGTTTTTCAAATATGGGAGATTTCCAGATATGGTGAATGATACTTTCTTAGTGCTCATCCCCAAAGTTTCCAAGCCGGATAGAATCACTCAATTCAGACCTATCAGTTTGTGCAATGTTCTGTTCAAAGTTGTGACGAAGACGCTTGTTAACAGGTTGAAGAACGTCATCTCTAATCAAATCGGCCCTGCTCAGTCTAGCTTCATCCCGGGTCGATTGAGAGCGGATAATATTGTTGTTGTTCAGGAAGTTGTTCACTCGATGCGTCGGAAGAAGGGAAAGAAAGGTTGGATGTTGTTAAAACTCGACCTTGGGAAAGCGTATGATCGTATACGATGGGACTTCATTGAAGATACCATCAAAGCAACGGGCCTCTCTCATGATTGGGTTCGTTGGATTATGGCCTGTGTCTCTACTCCTTCGATGCGGCTTCTTTGGAACGGGGAAGCGACCGCTCCGTTTTCTCCTCAACGGGGAGTGAGACAAGGGGATCCCTTATCACCCTATCTTTTTGTTCTTTGTATGGAAAGGCTTTGCCATGCCATCGGAGAGCAGTTGGGAGTGGCAGTTGGAAGCCTATCAAACTAAGCAGAAATGGGCCTCCTTTATCACATATTTGCTTTGCCGATGACTTGATTCTGTTCGGGGAAGCTTCTATTGCGCAGATTAGAGAGATCATGAAAGTCTTGAACGAATTTTGCTCAGCCTCGGGGCAGAAAATCAGTTTGCCGAAGTCTAAGATTTTCTTTTCGTCGAATATTTGATTATGACAGATGTGCAGCTATTAGCCGGGAATGTGGGATCTCTTTCACCAGTAATCTTGGGAAGTATCTCGGAATGCCCATACTGCAGAAGCGTATGAATAAAGATACGTTCTTGGAAATTCTAGAACGTATGAACTCTAGGCTTGTCGGGTGGAAACGACGCAGCCTTTGCCTCGCGGGTCGTATAACTTTCACCAAAGCCGTCTTGTCTGCTATACCGGTCCATGTCATGAGTACGGTGATTCTCCCAGCCAGTACAACCAAAAAGATCGATCGGATCTGCAGAAATTTTGTGTGGGGAAGCACTGCAGAGAAGAGAAAAATGCATCTTGTGTCCTGGGCTGATGTGTGTAGGCCGAAAGTGGAAGGGGGTCTCGGTATTCGCCGCCCGAATATGATGAATTTAGCGCTTGTCGGGAAATTGAGCTGGAGACTGCTAAATGATAATACTAGTCTTTGGGCTAAAATATTAAGAGCTAAATACAAGTTTGATGGGAGCAACTGCTGTCTGACTTCCCCGGCAAAAAATGGTTGCTCAGTTGTCTGGAGAGGTATTGTTGCTGGTCTAAACAAAGTTATTGTCAAAGGCATCAACTGGGTGCCTGGGAATGGTTTGCAGATTCGGTTCTGGAAGGATACGTGGGCTATTGAGTTCCCGCTGCATGACTACTGCACTATGGCTCTGTCGGAGGAGGAGAGTAACCGGCTGGTTGCAGAGTATTGGATTCAGGGAACCGGATGGGATTGGAATTCTATTAATCCGAAGCTCGACCCGACTATATGCCTCCGATTGGCTGCTACAGCACTTGATGAACTGTTGGGCTCTAAGGGCAGGCTGTCGTGGGGAGAAAACCCGAATGGCAGTTTCACGGTTTTCTCTGCGTACAAATTAATCTCCCGCTATGAGGCTCCGGGTATAAATCATAGCAGAATGTTTCGACTTATATGGAAGCTAGAAGTCCCTGAAAGAGTACGGGTCTTTTTCTGGCTTGTTGCTCGACATAGGATTCTGACTAATGTCGAGAGGAGGCGTAGGAAACTCACGCATGAGGATAAGTGCTCTGTTTGTAGTAACGTTGTTGAAACCTTGATTCATCGTCTTAGGGATTGTGAGCCGATGAAAAAACTGTGGAGGGCGTTGGTTCCAACTGAGCAATGGGCAGCGTTTTTCAGTGGGGATTTTGATGATTGGTTGTTCGAGAACTTCACTAAGAAGAGTGAGCAGGGGTCCGGGGACTTATGGAGCACCATGTTCAGCGTGGCTGCTTGGTGGGGATGGAGATGGAGAAATGAGATTGTCTTCGCTAATGGTAAGAAGGAAGACTTCCAGCCTGCTCATGTTCTTCGTATGGCCAAGGAGTATACGGAAGGATATCATAGAACAGATACTAACCAGAGCACCACCGTATACAAGGATATTCAAATCGCTTGGACTAAACCGGGAAGAGGCTGAGCCAAAATTAATACGAATGGTGCAGTTAAGGGAGACACAGGACGTGCCTCTGCGGGGGGTGCACTTCGGAACGAGAATGGGCAGTGGCAAGGCGGATTTGGTCTGAATATTGGCTCTTGCACGACACCTATGGCTGAACTTTGGGGGGTTTATTATGGCCTTCATATTGCTTGGGAGTTGGGCCATAGGCGTATCATCGTTGAAGTTGACTCCAAAATTGTAGTTGACTTCATCAACAAAGGGGTTTCGGAAGCGCATCCCCTCTCCTTCCTGGTACGCATGTGCCATGGCTTTGTTACTAGGGACTGGTTGGTCTGTATTGTCCACGTGTATAGGGAAGCTAACCGTCTTGCTGATGGGTTAGCTAACTATGCGTTATCTCTAGATTTTGGTTTTCATTTTATGTCTAGTATTCCTAGCTCGTTGTTTCCGATTCTCATGGATGATATAAGGGGTGTTGTCATTCCCCGAACGATTGGTTGTTAAGTTTTTTTCTATTCAATAAAAGCTCCGGAGAGTGCCGCCTCTCCTTCACCAAAAATATATATATATATAAATGCATGGGTTTGAGAAAGTAATGTCAATTGGGATTCATTAATGTTTAAACTTAATTTTTTTTTCTTTTTATCTCTCATTATCTAATGATAATTGAGACTTATTAAATGTCTAATAAAACCATACTTATGTGCTTAATTGGTTAGTATTTCCACCATTTCCGTCTCTTTTTTTCTTCGCTCTTCACCTTCAATCCGTATGACGATGAAGAGCAATCCGAGCAACGTAAACGAATATGTGATTTTGATACATATATAAGAGATATTCAATTCATTTTATTATAATTTACTAAAAATATATATATATATATGAAAAAATATATTAATTATATGAATATAGACAAAAATAAAATGTGTTTGGCTCGCGCAAAGCGCGGGTAATGACCTAGAAGGTTGTCATTAAGTCGTCATTACTATGTGTCCTCTTGAATTCATCTTCTAATTTCGACTTTTGATCTTTCGACTTCTCCAACTGGGACTTCGTATTGAATTCTCTCATCAAGTCGTCTTTACTCTTCTGCATATTGTATCTCACCGTTACTCATGGTTATTGTCATTTTGTAATTGAGTCAATCAATTTTCTATTTTTATCACTTCTATTGTTCGTTTATTTTTGTGTTAATGTCTTGATCTGCGGGTTAGATTTGTTTTGGACTAAATTGGATAAAATTAAGCCCTGAAAAAGGTTGTAAATATATAATTAGCCCAATCCAATTTTGAGACGAAAAACGGTAATTACCCCGCGCTATGCGCGGGGTTCCGATTCTTGTTGTATTTAAATAAGGAGAAAAGAAAGATATGTGAAGGGAGGGGAAAGAATTAAAGACATTAAATTAATATGATTAATGAAGAACATTCAACTTTTTTGTACCAAACTAACTTTATATTAGATTTAGATTAGATTTAAACAATGCTTGATTAACACTCTCTTTATTTAAAAATGTTTATCACACTAATTCAAAAACTTTATATTAAATAATTGATCATCTTTTTTACTTTAGCTATTTAGGTAATAATTCAAATTAAACAGTTATTTTTAAAAATTAAATTAAATTTGTATGTTATAAATGAACTAAATCTATTTGATTAAATAATTTAACCTAAGTTGTTTATATATTAAAATTAAATTTATTATTTTATAAAACTCGTGCGAGGCACGGGAAACTGAACTAGTATGTATTAAAAAAAAACTTATTTAAAGATGACATATGGCAAGAGAGTAAGAAAATGGCATGTGATGAATTGATTATGAAAATGACACATTGCGAAAAATAGAGTTTTGTTATAATAAATATATATCTATATATATATATATATTAAAGGACAGTTATTTAGAGCTCTCTGCTTAATTTTAGGTTTATCAATCCTAGTGTCATTTTGTTATTAAGTCTCAAAATTTAAATTATTAGGAATGTTAGTTTTTTTAAGTTTGTTAGTTTTTTTTAGTCTCAAAATAAATTAACATTTTTCTATTATTTTAAAGCCCTATGAATGCAGCAATTTTATACAAAAATTTGTTCTTATGTATATTGTTTTAATTAGAACTTTGATCATATCATCCTCAAAATAACAAAGAATAGGGAATATCTATTAATTCAAACACAAACGAATATATGTCGGGTTCTAACATCGAGAAAATGTCAAATACGAATAAATTTTATAATATGAATGTACAAACACAACATGAGCTAAAAACACCCAGCGCAAGACGCGGGAACTACACTAGTATATATTATAGGAAAGCTATTTGAAGCTCTTCCCTTAATTTTAGCTTTATTTAGCTTATGTGTCATTTTGTTGTTAATTCTCAAAAATAGATTATTTTTAATTTTGGTTTTTTAAAAAAGTCTCAGAAAAATAGTTTGTCAACTATTTTGTAGCCTCCAAATTTAATCCTAAATATTGTAATTATAAGTCTAATATATTGTAATCTTTTATTTCATGGTTTTTATACTAAGACATGTTAATTCGCGTATTTCTATTTTTTTGAACTTTATATCCAAATATTTCAATATAAAAAAATTACTTTTGAATAGTTGAAGATAATTAATACAACTGAGATAAAAAAAATTATAATATCATAGATTATCATATATAAATTATATTATATATCAACACTAAATAATTAACCGCTCATGACGGAAAGACTATACTAGTTAGGATTATTTAAAAGGTATCCGCGAAAAACAATTCATTGATTATTGTTTAGACGGTTAAAAAATCATTTAAACGTTACCTACATGACATTTACTAATCAAATAATTTGACTGGACAGTTACTTGAAGGGCGATACTTGAGTTTAATGTCTTGTTTGATTATTGATTTCATATTAAAAATCTAAAGTTTATGGTGAGAATTTTAGATTAAGTTAATGTTGGAAAATGTGATTTTCTGATTATTATTATGTAAATTGATTATAATTATTATATTTGGAATTAAAATAATTCTTTGTAGATATTATGAATTAGCGTATATGTATATATTTTGAACAAAAAAACATGTGATTGAATTATCAAAAACTATGTTATTTTTATGTGGAAATTTCAAAAATCACCCCTTAAATAGAACACTTTATCCACAACCACCCCTTAAATCATTAATTACATACAAGTACAATTACCCTTTAAATGAATTTTTTTAGCAATCAATCACCCCTCTTCTATTTCTCGAGGATCCGGATTTTGGGACTTGTCTTGATCCAGTCGTTCTTTGGTGCGGAGGGAGGATGGAGTCAGAGATCTGAATGGAGAAAAATCTAAAGTTATCGTTGAGCTTGAGGACTTCAGATTTCTTCTGGAAGACGTTTTTGCCTATAGGATCAGATCGTAACCACCCCCTGACGCGTGTGTTTTTGAGTCGATTTGGTGGGTGTAGAGTATCCGGTCAAAACCGGTTCAAAACCCAATTTCAGTAACATAAATCAGTCAAAATCCGATCAAATTGAAGAGGGATGGTAGATTGCTAACATAATTCATTTAAATGATGGTTGCATGTAATTACCGGTTTAAGGAATGATCGTAGATAAAGGGTGATTTTATAAAATTTCCTATATTTTAATCCATGTAGAGATTATAGACTCATCTTTATCGTTCAACGACTTTTAAAACACTGATCCAGTCAAATACCAAAAAGAAGAATATTATAATTATGGGCCTTTTTCCATGTCATGATTTTGTACGGAGTATATCTTATGCTTTGTGATCTACATTTCCTGAACGTACTATGCGTCTTCATTTTGCAGATTTGAGGGTATGAAAGATGTTAAAAGAGGACAAGAAGGGAAGTGGAATTTGACGAGAAGGGGAATAATTATTATGAGGAGTGATGAGGTTTAGTATATTGTTTGATGCAGGCGAGGCCGTGATTGAGTGGAGGTGGCCCAAATTATGCATGCTTCATCGCCAACTAATGATGCTATCCTCACTATGTGTATATGTGTGCTTCTATAATTTCATAATGTGCTTATGCTATATCATTATGTAGGTTAGAAATTCGAAAATCACAACATGCTTCACATTTAATGTTTGAAGAAAGAAGAAGATCACATGTCAAGTTGCAAGTTGAATTTAATGTCAATCAGATAACACATGCCAATATACTATCATTATTATGTAGATTTAAAATTCGAAAATCACACCATGCTTCACATAAACTTTCACTACATTAAGTCAAGTTCATTATAAAGATTGAAACACGCATTACAAAGATTGAAACAAACATACGAAAATTAAAACTTGCAAGACATAAAATAAACATTAAGCCATCTTCATCCCTAATACATGATAAATTTAATCCATCAGAATTTAGCGAGCTCTTTCATGAGGTTTCTTTTAAGTTCTTCTCCATCGTCATCGAGATCATCTCGTGTTGACATCCACTGGAGCATTTGGTATTTTCTCTTGAACTCTTGTTGCTTGTTACCCTCCCTTACCATTTCCAATTCATGATCATGAGCTTGTTTTTCCCTCCTGTAGGTCTCCTTTGCCACTTCCAATTCATCCTCTAGATCACAACTTGAAGATGCTCCTTTTTTTCCTTGGGTTTAACGGCCTTGATACCCTCTTGACGCTCAGTAGTATGGCCACTAAAAGCACTTGTAGCAGTATCACCTTCCACATTCGATCTCGATCTCTTTGAGCTTTCTCCTCGAGGTTTCATGCGTGAACTTTCTCCCCGCGCCTTGTATTTGTGTTGTAAAGCTCGTTCTTGAGCTTCAGTAGTTGCATCAAGAGCTTCTTGTAGCAATATTTGGTACTTTCCATCGTTAGAGTCATTTGAGTGTTTGGAGTTTGAAGATGCACTAGACATTTTAGATGATTGAGGGTTTTGAGAAATTTGAGTAGTGAATAAATCTTTGTGTGTCCTCACTTTATATAGATGATGCTTTCTTCACATGCCAATGTTGGAAGAAAGAAGATGCTTTCTTCACATGCCAATGTTGGAAAAATGAAGATGCTTTCTTCACATGTCAATCCAAAATTCGAAATTCACATGTCAATGTTGGAAGAAAGAGGATGCTTTTTTCACATGTCAATCCAAAATTAGAAATTCACATGCCAATGTTGGAAAAAGAAGATGCTTTCTTCACATGCCAACATCTTCTTTTGCATATGTTGGCATGTGAAGAAAGCATCTTCCTTTTCCAACATTGGCATGTGAATTTCGAATTTTGGGTTGACATGTGAAGAAAACATCTTCTTTCTTGTTGACCACCCTTACCATTTCCAATTCGTGATCATGAGCTTGTTTTTCCCTCATGCGGGTCTCCTTTTCCATTTCCAATTCATCCTCTAGATCACAACTTGAAGATGCTCCTTTTACCCCATGGGTTTAGCGGCCTTGATACCCTCGGGACGCTCAGTAGTATGGCCAATAAAAGCACTTGTAGCAGTATCACCTTCCACATCTGATGTTGATCTCTTTGAGCTTTCTTCTCGAGGTCTCCTACGTGCACTTTCTCCTCGCGCCTTGTATTTGCGTTGTAAAGTGCGTTCTTGAGCTTCAGTAGTTGCATCAAGAGCTTTTAGTAGCAATCTTTGGTACTTCCCATCGTTAGAGCCATTAGAATTTTTGGAGTTTGAAGATGCACTAGACATTTTAGATGATTGAGGGTTGTAAGAATTTGAGTAGTGAATAAATCTTTGTATGTTCTCACTTTATATAGACCACTTCTATTTTGCCAACTTGCAACTTTATTTAAATGTCAACCACAAGTTTCTTTTGCATTATTTTAGAAGATCATGTGTCAAGATGTAAGTTGAATTCAATACCAACCACACCTTTTTTCTACATTATTTAAGAAGATCACATGCCAATATACTATCATTATTATGTAGGTCCAAAATTCGAAAATCACACCATGCTTCACATAAACATTCATTACATTAAGTCAAGTGCATTACAAAGATTGAAACACACATTACAAAGATTGAAACACGCATTAAAAAGATTGAAATAAACACATGAATATAATGTAAAGATTTTTGAATTTTTTGTAGTTTAAAGTATTGTAAATAATTACAATTGGCATTTATAATATCAAAAAAATACTAAATTTGTACAAAAATTCTCTCAAATGTCAATTAATTGTAAAAACATTAATTTAGTATAAAATTTTATCTTAAAACAGATTAGTTAATATTTCAAAGATTTATAAAAATTAATGATATTCAAAAAAAATTATATGTATACAAAATATATCCAAAATGGGTGTCCATGGATAAAAAAAAATATAACTAGAATTATGATATTTTTTATTAATTTTTATTAAGTAAATATTTTGATAAACAAATTTGTTTAAAAAATAACGACACGTGGCGATGTTTAAAGCAAGCGGTTGTTTGGTTGCTTGCTTTAAGCGATTCGTTTTGAGCTTTTTAAGCCCAAAACGACGTCGTTTTGCCTGTACTGAGCGGAAAAAATTGCAAACCAAACGAGTTCTTGCTACAGTATATCTGTAAGGAGAATGGTTGGGTCTGTTAAAATTGATGATTTTAAAGACCCATGAAAGGGCTTTTAAAATCTATAACATATGTTATTCCAATTTAATCTTACAAACTTGGCTTACAACTTCCATTAGCAGTGTTCACTAGTAGAAAAAACACCTGTTGCAGCCCCCCTGTTGAGGCGGTCACCTTAAAAACCGACGCAAAAAGTCTTATTCTACTATCCGTTCGCCTCAAATAATATTTGTGTTTTTGACTTGTTGAGGCGGTCAGTAAGGCGCCCGCCTCAACAGAGCCCAAAAATTAGAGGCGGGCAGTAAGGCGCCCGCCTCAAATGATGCGACGAAGAGATTAGAGGCGGGCAGTAAGTCGCCCGCCTCAAAATAACACAAAAATTAGAGGCGGGCAGTCATGCGCCCGCCTCAACAAATGCTTAAAAAAAATTAGAGGCGGGCAAGGCGCCCGCCTCTAATTTTTTTTAAGCATTTGTTGAGGCGGGCGCATGACTGCCCGCCTCTAATTATCCTACACATGTCCACGGATCACCATTTTCCAACGTTGATTAGGTGTAAAAAATTTAATCTAACGGTTTGAAAGACTTTAACTTACAACTCTTCTTACAACCCTGATTTTACAGTCTTCATTGAAGATGCTCAACGGCTAAGCAACACCATAACTTTAACCAGTTTTTGGGTAAATACCCCAAAATTGTAATGTTTTTTAAGTTTTTGCATCACTTTTCTAAGTTATATGGAAATACCCCTTTGTTGACGTGACAATTATAACAGAGTTGTCAACAAAATTTGTCAACAAAATTTTTAACAGAGCTATCAACAAGAATAATAAGTTGTCAACACCAATAATAACCTTTTGCTAACGTGGAAATTATAACAGAGATGTCAACAAAATTTGTCAACAAAATTTGTCAACAAATTTGTCAACAGAGCGTCAACAATTTTTTTAACAGAGTTGTCAACAAGAATAATAAGTTGTCAACACGACTAAATAAGTTGTCAACCAACTAAATAAATTGTTTATACGACTAATAAACGGTCAATAACATACAACACAAGTAATATTACAAAATTGTCAACACTTTACAAAACTTGTCAACACCACTAAATTACACTGTCAAAAAAAAAATTGTCAACAGATTAATTTTTTTTACACACTAAAACAAACTATTTGTGCCCCACCATAAAGGAAGGATGGTATATTGGGCTCACGGGTGTCAACAATTTCCTTTGTCTTTATAATCACACACCAAACTCACCAAACTTCCAAAGCAAAGCTGATACACTGCACTTTGTATAGCGTAACTAGGGATTATTACATTGTATTAGGAGTGATTCCATGTGAGTTTAGAGACATTTCTATGTTATGGGTCATTGGAGTTATTATGAGGACTTAGAAGATATAAAGTGAAGAATTGGAATCAAGAAGAGTTGAAGACATTCTAATAAAGGCTACTGGAGCGAAACCGCGATCGCCATCTAAATCCCGCGATTGCCATGTCACAACAGAAGAAAAGAGTACGAAATAAAGACCGACCGCGGTCGCCATGGTGAAGCTGGCGATCGCTACATTACATAAATGGTGGCCCGTGTGGAAATAAGAATGTTGCTGCTACGTTGGATTGAAGATGGGTCGTGCAAGCTGGGCCTGGAGGATTTGGGCCGCTCGTGATTGGGCTTTGCAAGCTGGTGATGTCGGCTGAATTGAGGAAGCAGGCACCTGCAAATTGAGAATTCAACTCACAAGATTTCACCGACCACTTACGAGACTTGTTTGTTACTTTTTCTTTTGTTTTATTTATTTCCTTTTTCCTTATATTATTATTTCGTTTAGGATATTTCTTTTACCATATATTTTTAGGGTTAGTCTCTATTTAAGAACCCTAGATCTTATCATCTCATCTTTATCATCTTTTCCATCAAACAATTTAGTTCTGCAACCATGAGCAGGAACTAATCTCCATTGTTTTACTTAGCGGTTGAAACCTTCAGTTATTAAGTTGTGAGATTTCTAAACTCTTGTTCTTTTCCTATGGGTTTGTATTAATTCTCTTGTTCTTCATCTATTGATTTCTATTAGTTTTGCTAGCTTGATCACCTAGTTTGATTGATAGTTTTCTATTGCTAGACTAGGAATATACGGCGGAATTCCTTGTCATTGTAGCACTCATATCTGCATGATCTGGTAGTTGATTGCTTTTATGAAAGAGAATTGATTGCATGTTAATACTTGACGGTTGTAAGTTATTGCATGCATCCTTATAATTCATGTGCCCTTTGCTGCTATTTCATCTAATCTTGAGAGGTTTCCCTGATTGCTGAATAGTAAGATTATCAAGACCGGTTGGCCTGCTGATATATTAAAGATTGGAATAGGAACATTCCCTAGGATTGAATAGAACTTGAGATAAATCTATGATCAACTTGATTGACTGTTGTGTGGATACTTGCTAGGTGAAACCCCTTCTCATCATATTCTCACCCAAACTTCCTCTGCTTGTTACTGGTTACTTGTGTGTTCTTGCAATCAAACCCCCCCCTTTGGTTACTTGTTACTAGTTGATATTTCACTTGACTGCATTGATTTGGTGTTTTGATTCCCTTGGGTTCGACCTCTACTTACTTGCTATACTCTAGTTAGTGTTTAGGGTTTTCTTTGATTTGGTACTACGACTTTAGCCTCATCAAAAGCACATGCTCTGATGCTCATACTCACTCGGTGTGCCCTGTTTTTTACCATACAAACAAAAGAAGCAAAGATTGTCTCATTTGTCCACTCATACCTGTCCTAGATTCATGCATCAGTTAGCCTAGAAAATTATCCAAGTTACAAACATAATGACGTCTTTACAATTAATGATGATCTTGCAAACCCTAACACAAATACATACCCTTAAAATGACAAGAACGAACCAGGTGTGAAGAAAACCAATTATAGTCAGCCCCAAAAATAATAATAACTGGTGAATGCTATAGTGTACAATATTAAAGACTAGGCCCCGAGGAGAATAGATCTGAACAAAGTCTTCTTCTAGGCATACCTGGTGTGGCCTGGCCTTCCTTCATTGGAGCTCCGAATCACCCTCCTATATGAGATATTTTTTAAGTGTGAGTTTAAATGGTGTCAACAAATTCTCAATGCTGAAAACAACTGCTAATCAACCATAATTCCAGCAACAAAACACTAGAGAAAACTTCAAAGAGTTGTAAAAGAACTCATTCTTATTACAAGATTAGAGAACGAACAATCATTTATCTTACCCGGAAATCAAGCTCTGAGGTTTGGCCTTATCCAACCTTGTCAAGACAACTGAATCTCATACTGAGGGCCAAACATTGACTAACTGAACTGTCAGAGGCGAGATCGGAGGTGAGTGCGGTGTTCGCTGACAGATCTGAAGCTTTTCGTTGTTCGCTTTCGTTCCTGCTTGACGTCGGAGGCGAGATCATAGGTGAGTGCGGTGGATCTTGAGCGACTGAAGGCGAGCGACTAGAGCAGATCTGTGAAGTATTGAGAGTGAGCGAGAGAGGAGTATATGTGTGAGTATTGAGAGTGAGCGAGAGAAGAAGCAGATCTGGGAGGAAGAAAGTCGGAATTGATTTGGGGGAGAGTGAGTGAGAGAAGCACGTGTTTATAAATTAGGGTAGAATCTTAGAACTTAAATTGAAGGTGTAGAAGCATAAGGTTTAGTTAAGAAAGGTGTATTAGGCACAAATAGTTCTAACTTTAAAGTTGTTCATCTCATATATGCCGCTGGGCTGGGTATGTATTATAATTTGGCCAGTTTTTTCAATTTACTTTGTTCTTCAGGCCCATTAACTGTGAGCTACTTCAGCCCAAAGATCAAACAGCTACAAAATCAGATTGTAAATTAATCAGAGGATGAATGACATAAGAAGTTAAGAACACACATCTATATAACAGAAATGTGAATGTGGCAAGTTGTGACTTGTGAACAAAAGAATATGGCACGACCGTAATAAAGTTACATCAAACTAAATTCCATTCTAATCCTCAAGCATGCAAGGTTATGCAGTTCATACAAACAATGACAAAAACCAAATCTCTATAATTGAAATTTTAGTAACAAAAAATACAGTATAAACTGTAATAATCAAAATAATTTAGGGATTCCCACACAAATTTCCAGCTAGAATAAATACAAAAAACCCCAATATTCAAGGTTCCAAACACACCCAAAAGTCAATATGTGGACAACCACAAAAAGACAGCCAGCCACACAAAGCATACTTTCAGATCAGTGGATTAACTTCACTAATCCCAAGTGATAATCTTAGTTGACAGTTGACATTGACATATTTCACACCTCCTTCTGTTCAATTCCACACTACACATACTCATCTCCTTTAGTATAAATAAATAGAGCTTCTCATGCCTCTCTTTTAAAATCCAACAACTCAAAATGTCTAAACTTACTACCTTCATATTAGTCCTTCTCATCTCCTCCATCATCATTTGCGCAGCTCGGCCTGAACCCGCTCGATCGACGAACATGCACACGGTAATTCTATCATTTTCCTGTATTTCATTGTTATGAATATAGAGAAAAGTTATGGTGTAAATAACTTTTAACGTAGAAAAAACGAACAGACTGCGTTCACACATTACACGTCAATGTTCATATTCTGGATGATAATGTCATAATCTTGGTCAAATTTTTTTGAACTTTTTCAGTGATTGACGCGATGACATACTTCATACTTGTAATTAATGCGAATTTTGATTTGTTTTATTTTTGTCTCAAAATTACCTCAAAATTTTTTATCGCCCGGATTATGAACATTACCACTCAATTTATGAACATTAGCTTGTTATATGTGAACGTACGTTAAACCTTGTTCTTACCGGAACTTTTCACTATGAATAGAGCACTTTCATAACTAAATAAACGAAACTGTGTTGACTTCGCTGTATTGTGCAGGTTGCTGAACCTGAAGATCTTGATGAAAGTTGTGAGGGATTAGAAAAGGATGAGTGTTTGATGAGAAGAACTTCGGTTGCTCATCTTGATTACATCTACACACAAAGTCACAACAAGCCATGAAAATTCTCAAAGAGTTTGCTGCAGTTTAATGTTCTTTTATGGATGTATACTAGATTACAAGATATACAAGTAAATGAAAAAAGCAAGATCTTATATATGTATGTTTATATTATGGTTTGTGAGATTTTCAGTAGCCCTTTGTTTATACCAGATTTGTAATTCGTGTTACTATTCTTGATTATAAGATATCATACTGAAGCTACACCATGCAAATGAATGGTTAAGATTCTTGACTTATCTGAAGGGATAAGGCTGAAAACTCAGAGATTAGAATGTAGGAAGATTAGTCTTAATTAAGTCTTAACAACTCAGTCAACAGTGAAGGACCAAAAATTCAATGCAACATCTTTCACGTTACGTTTGTCTGCTTCCAGAAACATCGTTTTCAGTTTAATGAAGGAACACAACAGAATCCATTGTTAGAAAGAAAGTTGCTCTGTCAAAATTGTCTGCTGTGGAAAATTTGTACACGTTTTTCTACTTTGAAGAGTAAAGGTGGGTTTGGATTCGAATGTATTAAATATATGATGCATTATTTTGTTTTAAAATTTATTTTGTATTATATGATATTTAAGCCACATCTTGTATATATAATATGTGTTTGATTAACAGCCGATAAAATACAACTATTAAATTCTCTCATTGAATGTCATCCCTGCCGTAATCTCATATATTTATTCTCGATGTTTCTTGTATATATATATATAATACATTAAAATTTTCATCAACCAAACACTCTTTAAATATTTAATGCATTATATCAAACATAATGCATTTTAATGCATTCTCATTGAGAATCCAAACACACCCTAGGATTAAAAATCCATGTCGGTTTCATGGAGATTTAACAGTGCAATCTAAAAAAAAATTGAATGATATAAAAGGACTCTGTACTCAGAAGTCAAAATATGAGACCACGTTTACAACACTAAGCACTTTTGTAATTGATTTTTTGTTCCTCCAACAACCTTTCTTTTAGAACGAATGTCTTGTTTAGATTGATGGTTTTAACTAATGAGCCGAGATGATAAAGCGCTATACAACAGCATTTTTTAGTTTTTAGCCAGTTTTTTATGAACGCAATGATATGACGTTTTACAAATTTCGACTCAACACTCAAATCAACGGGCTCGTAAATCAAGGGCCTTTTATAATGAGTCTAACAAATTCAATCAAGAAAATCATACAAAAAAATTTGTTTACCGATGTTAAAACAATTTCTTTAAGGATGGAAATAAACGATCTCACCTTAAAAATATTGAAAATATAATGGATTATTTCTCGAGTGAAATTCACAAAGATCTAGAGGACTTTAACATGGTATCATAACGAGTGTCGGTTTTGTTTTTGACGAGGATTTGAAGGTCATACTTTCACACACAATCACACCAATAAATGTAATTGTATGTCCCATGCATAATAATTATACGATATGCAACTCATCAAGTCTAAACTATGTCAACTTCATACTATACAAAAATAAAATACATTATTTCCTTTCTCCTAAGAAACCAAGTGTACAATAGAGTTACATCATTATCATAATTCAACAACAAAAGATCCCGAATCTTGCACTAGTTTAAAGAGTGACTCTCAGCAGTGCTTAATTACATGTATTTGTTTGTTTTAAGCAAAGTCTTTGAAGAAAGTTTGCAAAAAAACAGAAAAAAGAGTTTGGAAGAATATGTTTTTTCAACAATAAACAAGGAAATAAGGCATTATTGAGAAGACAAAGCTAAAAAAAAGACAATGTAAAAATACAATAGAGTTAATAGGTTGGCCCATTACAAAGACCAAGAGCATATAAGTCTAAAAACATTTCAAATCATATTGTCTGATTATTAACTTCAGTGAAGTCCTAAGATGCAATCGAGTCGTCACAAGTTAGGTCTGTGAGTGTTCGCCTAAAAAAGTATGGCCTTTTGAGGCGGACAGTCGTTGTTCGCCTCAAAATTTTCTGAAGCGTCAAAAATTAGAGGCGGGCAGTTAGTGCCCGCCTAAAAAAATGTCTCAAAAACCAGCAGCTAGGTCGAGTCTCTGTAATGTCTCGACTTTTTCATTTCCTCAAAATTCTCTAAGTATCGATGGTGCGTCCGGGTAAAGCGACTAATTTTAAGTCTTGGAGACCCATTCATATAGAGGTATACCATCATATATTACTTTTTTCTTTATTTTATATATCTATTGATCTTAAAACTAAGACGATGAATTATATTGTTCATTTAGTGCGCTCAACAAATTGGCGGAACCGAGTGTGGATATTACGTTATGAAGCTCATGTTAGAGATTGTCACGTTATATCAAGAGTCTAATGAGCGACTAGATAAGGTAGTTACTTTACCTAGTCCTTTCAATTCATATATGTAAAATCTAATTTTTTTCATGTTATCTATATTTTTTTGAAGATCTATTGATGCGGGAGTGATGAGGCTAAAGTCGTAGTGCCAAATCAAAGAAATAAACTCTAAACACTAACTAGAGTATAGCAAGTAAGTAGAGGTCGAACCCAAGGGAATCAAAACACCAAATCAATGCAGTCAAGTGAAATATCAACTAGTGAACAAGTAACAAGTAACCAGGGGGGTTTGATTGCAAGAACACACAAGTAACCAGTAACAAGCAGAGGAAGGTTTGGTTGTGAATATGATGAGAAGGGGTTTCACCTAGCAAGTATCCACACAACAGTCAATCAAGTTGATCATAGATTTATCTCAAGTTCTATTCAATTCTAGGGAATGTTCCTATTCCAATCTTTAATATATCAGCAGGCCAACCGGTCCTGATAATACTTACTATTCAACAATCAGGGAAACCTCTCAAGATTAGATGAAATAGCAGCAAAGGGCACAAGAATCATAAGGATGCATGCAATAACTTACAACCGTCAAGTATTAACATGCAATCAATTCTCTTTCATAAAAGCAATCAACTACCAGATCATGCAGATATGAGCGCTACAATGACAAGGAATTCCACCGTATATTCCTAGTCTAGCAATAGAAAACTATCAATCAAACTAGGTGATCAAGCTAGCAAAACTAATAGAAATCAATAGATGAAGAACAAGAGAATTAATACAAACCCATAGGAAAAGAACAAGAGTTTAGAAATCTCACAACTTAATAACTGAAGGTTTCAACCGCTAAGTAAAACAATGGAGATTAGTTCCTGCTCATGGTTGCAGAACTAAATTGTCTGATGGAAAAGATGATAGAAAAGATAGAAACTAGGGTCTTAAATAGAGTCTAACCCTAAAAATATATGGTAAAAGATAAATCCTAAAAGGAAATAATAAATAAGGAAATAAAATAAAACAAAACAAAAGGAAGCAAATCCGTAACAAAGGAGAGCTCGGCTAAATTGATTTGAGCTGCTTGCTTCCATAAATGGCCAGCAGCTAGCTTGATTTAATTAAGCCCAATCCATCGGCCCATCACTTCAGCCCAACAAGTGCAATACCCGCGATCGCCACCATATCACCCGTGATCGCGGTCGCTGATTTCTTCTCGAATGGCTTCTATTGAATGATGGCGATCGCCTGGATGGTAGTGGCGATCGCGGTTGGCGTCGCAGAAGCATCTTCATTCTTCAAGTCTTCAATCTTCTTCGGTTCTGATCTTCATTTCTTCACTTCTTAATAAATATCTCAGAACATAACAATGACTCGAAACACATATAATAATACTCCTAAATCAATGTAATAATCCCTAGTTACGCCATACAAAGTGCAGCGTATCAGGGAGCATCTGAGTTATCATCAAGGACGCCTCGTCCTAAATCTAAAGATGTGCTAACCACTGGAGCTAGGGCTAAAGATCGCTATGAGTCATCATTCAAGTCATTGATAGTAGCCCGAGCTCGTATTGTAGCCATTCAAGCTCGTAGTGTCAAGTACTGAAGATAAAATAAACTAGACTTCAAGATGAAACTCTAGGCTTTGGAATCGATCAATTCCAATCTCGGACGAGAGAGAACGAGCCGTTTCAAGAAGAGTTGTCGGCGACATGTCTACAAATCCGCGACCGCGGATTACAAATCCGCGACCGCGGATCGCGGGCTGATTCCATTGATTCGCAGAACTAAATCCGCGACCGCGGCTCTAATTCCGCGCCCGCGGATTCCCTGCTGAAGACTTCCGAGATTATCTTGTTTTGATTGTTTACGGGATTATTTCTTTTAATTGGTTTTTTAGCTATTTTTAGGAAATACTTTTATTGCTTTATTTCTTTTAATTGGCATCCTTATGAACCCTATAAAAGGTTTGCCCTATTTATTGTTTAGCACCCCCCCCCACCCCATACTTTGATATTGAATACATCGTTTATCGTTTTTTCCTCCCAAAAGAGAGCTTTTGTGAGAAGAGTGCCCCATGTGCATTGTTGTTGAACTCGCCCTAGTTTTACTTGTGTGTGTCAATCTCCTCCATAAGGTTGGTGCTATCGGGACTCCTTAGAGCATTCTCCAGGTGCCTTGACCCACCATAGTCATTGTGTTTGGTTGTAATCATCCGTTGGAGTTTCTTCATCATTCGGTAAGGTTCTTGTTCTTAAGTTCAGGGGTTTTATCGTTGTTTGATTTGGTTCCAATTGGCCTATCATTCGACTTATCCTTCTTTCATCTCATTCTAATTCCGCCTTTCTTCTCTGTTCGAGTTTCTGTTCGAGGTTTGATGTGTAGATCGGACAACAACGACTTATCCCCGCATCAAATTGGTATCAGAGCCTGAGCAAAATGGAGTTGGGAAGATCAAGGTGAAGATCCCAAGTTTTGAGGGCAAGTGTGATCTAGTTGTCTACATGGAGTGGGAGACGAAGATTGAGCAAATCTGGAATTATCACAACTTTCCCGAGCATAAGAAGGTGCGACTTGCATCTTTGGAGTTTTATGGCTATGCTCTAGTTTGGTGGGACAAATTAGTGAAAGCTTGAGTTGGAAATGGAGATTATCCCATTGCTACTTGGGACTTAATAATCTTGAGGAAGAAAGGAGAAGAGCACTTGATCCAGCTGTGAGCACTTGGAGGCAAATGAAGACCTTAATGAGAGCTCGCTTTGTGCCTCCATATTTCGCGCGTAAGCTCAGGCAAAGGTTGGAAAATTTGAGGGAAGGAACCATGTCAGCAGAGGAGACATACAATGCAATGCAGGCTGCTACGGTTCGAGCTAATGTGCATGAAAATGAGGAGACTACTATGAATAGGTATCTTCATATACTAAACTCTTATTTAGCTAACAAAGTATATTTGTATAGCTACTCCTCCATGGAAGAATTGTTGCACTTGGCCATCAAGATTGAGAGGAGAACAAAGGCCAAGAAGCAAAAAGAAATAGAGAAGGCTACAGAAGAATGGCAAGCGCGAGTGCAAGCGGTAGTGAAAAACAGCTTTGCTAAGTTAGAAGCCGAGCTTGAGCGTTGGAGTTGTCAAGTCAAAGAGGCTGCCATGAAGAAGGAAAAGGATAAGAAGCCAGAAAGGAATCTAAGGCATGCCTCTCCATCACAAGAAGTTAACCTAGGGAGCTCTTCTAATCTTTCTACTAAAATTGAAGATGTTTTGTGCTTAAACTGTCAAAGTAGAAATCATATGATTAATGATTGTCCTGATATGCTTAATCACCTAGAACAAATTGAGATTGAATATGAAATAGGTGATAGTATTGATGATGTTGTTTGTATTGATGATCCTAAAACTGATTTAGATAATGAGGTTGAAATTGATTATGAGCATGTTGATTCATTGATTGATAGGAAGGATTTGCATGTACAAACTGCTCATTGTGTTGAAATTCTAGGAGAAACTCATTGTCTAGATAAAGTTGAGGATTGCAACATGATTATTGATGAAGGTAGTTGTGGTAATATTGCTAGCATGGAATTGAATACTAAATTGCAAATTACTTCATTATGCTACCCTAGTCCTTTAAAACTGCATTGGATGATTGATTGTGTTGATGTGATTTTGAACAAGCATGTTAAGGAAGTCATGATATTAGGACATTGTGATGATACAATTTCATGTGATGTTGTGCCTATCCAAGCTTGTCAACTTTTATTGGAATATCCATGGCAGTATGATAAGAGAGTTGCTCATGATGGTTTTGCTAGTTGTTATTCGTTTACATTTCCTAGAAAAGATGTTGTTCTTCCACCTATGGTTCTTTTGCAGGTCACTGATAAGTATGACAAAAGGAAGGACAAGGACAAAGGAGCTAAAGGGATGAAGGGAAGCAATGCACTCCAGCAGCAATCCATCGTTTCCTCAAGGTGGAGCTATGCACTCAAGACATTCAAGAGGAAGTTGTGCATCAAAGAGGATGACGCCTATGAAGATCGTTTAATCATTCATATCAAATATGATTCGAGGTCGAATCCTTTTCAAGAAGGGGAGAATGATGCGGGAGCATCTGAGTTATCATCAAGGATGCCTCGTCCTAAATCTAAAGATGTGCTAACCACTGGAGCTAGGGCTAAAGATCGCTATGAGCCATCATTCAAGTCATTGATAGTAGCCCGAGCTCGTATTGTAGTCATTCAAGCTCGTAGAGATCCGGTTCGAGTCAAGATGAGAAGTCAAGTACTGAAGATGAAATAAACTAGACTTCAAGACGAAACTCTAGGCTTTGGAATAGCTCAATTCCGATCTCGGACGAGAGAGAACGAGCCGTTTCAAGAAGAGCTGTCAGCGACATGTCTACAAATCCGCGACCGCGGATCGCGGGCTGATTCCATTGATTCGCAGAACTAAATCCGCGACCACGACTCCAATTCCGCGCCCGCGGATTCCCTGCTGAAGACTTTCGAGATTATCTTGTTTTGATTGTTTCCGGGATTATTTCTTTTAATTGGTTTTTAGCTATTTTTAGGAAATACTTTTATTGCTTTATTTCTTTTAATTGGCATCCTTATGAACCCTATATAAGGTTTGTCCTAGTTATTGTTTAGCACCCCTCACCCCAGACTTTGATATTGAATACAGCGTTTATCGTTTTTTTTCCTCCCAAAAGAGAGCTTTTGTGAGAAGAGTGCCCCGTGTGCATTGTTGTTGAACTCGCCCTAGTTGTACTTGTGTGTGTCAATCTCCTCCATAAGGTTGGTGCTATCGGGACTCCTTAGAGCATCCTCCAGGTGCCTTGACCCACCATAGTCATTGTGTTTGGTTGTAATCATCCGTTGGGGTTTCTTCATCATTCGGTAAGGTTCTTGTTCTTAAGTTCAGGGGTTTTATCGTTGTTTGATTTGGTTCCAATTGGCCTATCATTCGACTTATCCTTCTTTCATCTCATTCTAATTCCGCCTTTCTTCTCTGTTCGAGTTTCTGTTCGAGGTTTGGTGTCTAGATCGGACAACAACGGCTTATCCCCGCATCATCTATGTTCAGAGGAGTGTGCCTTATACTAGTGAGGAACTCGATGTTGTTCGTGAGCAATGTGCTAAGTTCTTTACAACCAAGTATCTATTAGTTTGAGCTTACATTTTAGATATTATTGAATAATAGCTTTTGTACTTGTATTCTGCTAAAACTGAAACACATATTGTATGTGAAATGTATGTGCAAGTGGAACGAGAAGTTCGGAATGATGTAAACTCTTTTGTAATTGGAACAGATTGTTAGTTTGTGAAATGGAACGACAGGTTGCTTGTTCTGTTTGGTACATGCTGAGTTGCTGTAAATACAAATCGAATTTTTTTAAAAAAAAAACTTGTTAAGGCGGGCGCCCTGTTCGCCTCAAAAAATACAACGTCTTTACCTCTGTTGAGGCGGGCAGAATATTGAGCGCCTCAACAGACCCTGTTTGTTGAGGCGGACAACTGCTTGTGCGCCTCAACAGAGGTGGAAGCCCCCCCCCCCCCCCCTCTGTTGAGGTAGTCAATGTTCGCCTCAATAGTTTATGACCAGTTGCAGCCCCCCTGTTGCAGCGACCTCTGCCCGCCTCAACAGGTGTTTTTTCCACTAGTGAATGTTCAACATCTGTATCACTTCACTAGTGTGTGGTTGTGTAGTATTAAAGATGGTTTTATCATACAATTGTTGTTTTACAGCAAGCGCTAAGCCTAAAACGAAAACACAAGTTTGCACCAGAAAGAGAAAACTTTAGAATTTGATTATAAATAAAAGATAATTATTACAACCTCGGAATGTTTAAATACCGAAAATAAACCTTAATGTAAAAATTATCCAAAACAAAAAATTGCGGAAAATACAAAAATGTTGTTTTCGTACATGAAACAGACTCAGATGAAAATCCCATGAGTCTCAAAGCCGTGAGTTCGACTCATTGAGTCGTTTACCTATCCGGCAAGGTATAATAATAGTGACATATCGGACGCCAAACTTGCGCAATCCTGGCGAATCTTTTCGATGAGCGACTTCTTCTTCAATACACGTAAATGGACTTCCTACATCATTGAAGATTTGCGTCAACCACTTAATCCAACCTCATTTTGCTTTGCTTCAATTATGGCAACTTCAACTCCCTTCACCACCTTCAAGCCCCATTCATGCCCAAATCAACTAGCTTCAACTCTTGTTTTGTACCGTGGAGAGAAACTGCTTCAATTTCAACTTGATTGAAGTTATCAAATCCTACAAATGCCCTTCTAAAAACTCAAAACTTCAACTAACATCAACCTGCATATCTAATCTAAATGGGCCAGGTGAAAGGCCCATTTAGATTAGATATGGATTAGGCCCAATATCAGAATTAAAACGTAGTAACGTGCGTTCAGCCGTTAGGGTTAGGTTTTCTGAGTAGTCCTCTTCTGTATTTAATCCTTCTTCATCGCCGCTGAATGTATGGTTCATCTTCATCTCAACTTCTATGGCTCTATTTTCCATCGCCTGTTCTTCTTCTCTAAAGATTTGTTCTCTTCTTTTTTATTGAATTTTGATTTCTAGTAGAAGCTGGGTAATTTTGCAATGATTATAAGAAATTCCTCGTACTGAATGCTATTGGCATGACAGACAATATACACCCATAGAATATGAGCTTTTTACCCTCACTCGCTTCTTTATCTTCTTCAATCTTTCGACTCTAAATTGTTTGATTCATATTGTTCTGTATACTTCGATCTATTATTCTAAAGGGATGAGTGCAGTGATTATAATTTTTATAAATTCCTTGAATATTTTTTTTATGATAGACACCAATTTATAGCTGGATAGTATATGAGCACTTATATCCTCTAAAAATGTTTTTTTTACAATTGCAGTGTTTTCTATAATAGAAATGGTAGTTGTGGATATTATTTCAATGAAGGAGTGACAATTTATTTGCATTGCTTTGAGTTTTAATGGAAGTCTTTGCTTTTGTTGCTCCTTAAAATTGGTAGTTGTGGTGTTTAAAGCCCTAATTCGTATTGAATATTCCTTGAATTTGGGTTACGCACACCTCCAAATTTTCCGTTTTTGCAATGAAATTTTGTACCGAATACGGTTTACTTGTTCCTATTGATTTGAACTGTGTTGGTTTTCAAGATTTGATTAATTATCTCTAATATAAATTTCTTGCTCAGAGTCGATTTCACAAAACCAACGTGATGAAAATCGTCCATCATAGCCTTTCACTATACTGCTCATGCCTCTAGTGAGAAGTAACCAGGAAGAGTTCTACGGGGGTTCAATCCTCTACTATCCACCCACCACAGCAGTGACAATAGTTTTTCTTCCCCATTTACATTTAGGGGATGATATGAGTTGTTATATATACTTTTCTTTCCTTCCATTTTGGTTTTGATGATATATTAAAAAAATAAACAAGCTAAAAATAATGAGAAAAAGGCATATAAAATCCTGGATATCACCTTCTAGGCTTCTATGCAATAACAAGGTTACTTGATCGGCACTAGGTTGAGTCAATAATAAATCTTAAGCGATGAGTTTGGGAGTTTTGGAACAATTAATGAGTTATTAGTATGAAAACTCAAAAAAGGCCGTTTAAGTCAGATGAGTTATAAATGAATCTCATTTTGGCGTTTGGTGGCATAAGAAGATAATGTATAGTTTATGCTTAGTTGATCAAATTGTTCTTGATGTTGTTGTTGCATTTTGTATGTCTAGAGGTGCTTGTTACTATCTAATCACTAATAGATATTCTTATATGAGGCTTTGAACATTTTATTATAAGAGTTGTTTTATTTAAGTTACTTGGGACGAGTAAAGGTCTAAGTTTGTGGTATTTGATACGTTAACTAAAGATTATTATATTGTATTTGAAGTAATTTCGTATAAGTTTAGAGATATTTATATGTTATGGAACACTTGACAAGAAATGAAGAGGGTTAGAAGTGAATAGTCCTAGCCAAACTAGGGCCAGGGTAGGGCCTAATTTTAAATTCTACCTATTTACCAGAGCCGGGTCAAGTCCTCTCATTTAAAATGGGACAATTCCGCTATCCATATCCTCCCATAAGGGCCCTCGGGTCGGCCCTCAACTATTTACACAGATAAATTAAATATCAAAAATCGGGCTAAACCGTATTACTAAAACATTCAAAACCCGTTTAGTGCTTACAATCAATTCACCATACAAAAATACATGTTAAAAAGGTCTAAAATGAATGCTTACATAACAATCCTCATAACCGAATTCAACAAAATTTTAGTGTAATGGAATAGGAGGGATGCGTGAAGAAATTAGGTTTACAAAGAAATTAGGTTTACACTTTACAACGTCAAAGTAGGATGTCTGATATTTTACATTTTCTTTTTCTGTAGTTATTTATTAAATTCTATTTAAAACTATAATATTATATTAATAATATTATATATAAGATGGTCCGGGTAGGGCCGGCCGGTCCCTACTCCGATACCATATCCTCCAACTTTACAAAAAGGTCGGGCAGGGCCGGCCCTTATCCGTAAAATTTTCTACTCGTATCCCCCGAAATTTTATGGTGGGCTGGTAGTGTCAGGCGGGCCGACCCTAGTTTGGCCAACTAGAGCAAGATGGTGAGGGCCAACTTCAACAACTTAGGCAATTACGTTGACATCGTTCAAGGTCAACTTGAACGACTTAGGCAAGGAGCTCATTCGCCGGCAGAATATTTCAATCAGTTGAAGCAGCTTATCGCCCGTTCCAACGTGTCTTTTCCTGAGAGGTACGTCGTTTCAAAGTTTAGTAATGGACTGAATGATGATGTCAGGTCTGTTGTTCGGAATCAGTATTTTTGCCCTGAAGATGCTATTGAGAGTGCCATGTATTATGCCACGCAAGTTTTCGAGTCTCTACCTAAGAGACCACAATCGGGATGTAACAGAAGTTGGTCGACTCCGCCATCTGGCAGCCGTCTGTCGATTCCTGCAGATCAGGCAACAAAGTCGGCAACCAAGACCGATGAACCGCCTAAGGAAGGTACGAGGGCAAGAGATATCACCTGTTACAAGTGCAGTGGCAAAGGACATGTGGCTCGTAATTGTCCAAATCTGCGAGTTGTGATTTTGAACGAAAACGGCGGGTATGAGTGAGCTGATGAGGAGGAACTCAAGGAGGAACCAAGTGAACAAGTCGATGAGGTTCGTTTTGCAGCTGTTGATGTGAAAGGTGAGTCTTTCCTTTGTATGGATGTATCGTTTGAGGTATCCCTGGATTTTACTGGCGACTCCATGGATACACAAGAGGGACCTCTAGAGGACACTGCTGAGAGTAGGGATAAGCAAGAGGGCATGAGAGACAATGGGGATCATCTAGAGCTGATGGGAGAGATCGTGGAGTGGGAGATGGAGAGAATTGAGCAGCGAGTTGACATCCCACCAATTGATCTAGCACAGCGTACCCTTGCCTTTTACCACGAGATTTTTATTGGTACGCATCCGACACCCTTTCTTGCTATTATTAACGGTGGATGTGAGCGTAATATAGTGAGCACAACTGTTGTTACAAAGTTATTTCTTCCTACTTATGCTTTGAGTGAGACTATATAAGCGGGTTGGATTTGTCACGAATTCAATGTGAAGGTGAGTTAGGGAGCTGAGTTCAATATCAATTTAGATGGATATTCTAACAGGATTCGATGTGTCGTCTTGCCTATTGATGATATCACTGTGATATTGGGACGCCCGTGGCAATTTGATAGATATGTTCTGCATAACGGACGCCACAATCAGTACCATGTTTTTCACAATGGGGGTCGTGTTCGTTTATCTCCTATGAGCAAAAAGGACGTTTCTGTGTTCCTTACTATGAGTCGTATAATGGAGGGAGCAAGCATCAATCTGGTTCGGTGTCTTGAGCAACCACGACGTAAGTTTCCTCTCCCTCACGACTTCTTCCATGCGTCTCCCCTTTCTCCAGAGGTACCTACCCCTACTCCCTTACTCGGTATCACCTTGTCATCTCTGCTTGCTCTTGGTCGGATTGCTAGTTTCTATTTCTGTGACGTCTTGGGGAAGCTCTCCAAGATTATCCTCACGAGTGTTCCGGCTAGAGATGTGGTGAAGTTGAAGAGCTGCAGCCCGTTACAGTTGTTGTTCGTGCACTCAAGTCGTCAGCTGGACCATGCAGACCTACCCTTTAGCACCCAGTACTGGGGTGTTTTCGAGAGTGCAGGATATTTTGTGTTTGTTTCAGTTACTATTGCAGATTCGAGGACGAATCTTTTTCAAGAGAGGGAGGATGATGTACGCAGAACTGCGTCGGTTCAAATCACTGATATCACTGAAGAAGAAGGAACAACACAAGAATGACAGCCAGGTGGGCCGATCAGCCATGATGAGAAGAAGACCCCTTTTGGGCCGATCAGCCATGATGAGAAGAAGACCCCTTTTGGGCCTAGCAGGAAGAAAGCCTAAGAAGAAGAAGGCTAAGGAGACATTACTATTTTACCCTTGAGACATTTTCATATTTAAGTTGGTTTTTAGAGCTTGTTGCTCAGATTAGACAAATTGAGAATTGATATTACGTTTTTAGTTTTGACGCTGTTTGACGTCGTTTTAGCTGTAGCTTTGGTTGGATATTGAATTGCAAGCGAAAACCCTTGGTTTGATTTCAACTTGTGAGAACGATCTGTTGGTTGCCCATATTTTCGATCTCCAAACCTCGAAAGAACCCTAGGTGGATTCCTTAGGTTAGTTCGAGTCAAGTGAGTCTTTCTAGATCGACGACTTAGTCAAGAAAGACGTCACTTGCTTATCGAGTCCGAGTCAAGCGATTCTTCCTAGATCGACGGCTGAGTCAAGGAAGATAACACTTGTCAACGACCAAGGTTCGTTCAATCGTCTGTCACAACGATTTATCAAAGCCGTCTCCAACATCGACTTCATCTTTCTGTCATCCAAGAGAGCGTTTTCATCCTCAATATTCGATCCTGCAGATTCGTCTGTCATCACATGAGCATGGCAAAAACTAGTGTCACTACTATCTCTGGGATAAGCAATATTATAGAAGGCTCTGAAAGAGCTTCTTTCTTGTTACCTGAAGGAACAAGGATAAATATAAGAGATGCTTTGTATTCGAGCAAATCACACAGAAACTTGCTAAGTTGTAAAGATATTCGAGAAAATGGTTTTCATATTGAAACAATGAATAAAGATGGTGTTGAATGTCTAATCCTTGTGTCTCATCAGTCTGGCTAGAAGCAAGTCTTAGAGAAAATGAGAACATGTGCATCTGGCTTATATTTCACTAGAATCTATCCGATAGAGGCCAATAATGTTACTAGCAAGAAGTTAGTAAACAATGAACTATTCTCTTTGTGGCATGATAGGCTCGGTCACCCAGGTGAAACAAAGATACGTAGGATTATTGAAAATTCACATGGACACCCACTTAAGACTCATGTTAGATAATGCAGGAAAATTCACGTCAAAGTCTTTTAATGACTATTGTATCTCAATTGGTATTGTGGTAGAGCATCTAGTAGCTCATACACATACACGAAACGGCCTAGCAGAGTCGTTGATCAAACGGTTGCAATTAATAGCAAGACCGATGCTAATGAAGTCAAGATTACCTTCCTCGGCTTGGGGACATGCAGTGTTGCATGTCGAGGATCTAATTTGACTTCGACCAACCGCATATAAAAAATATTCTCCATTGCAACTTATCTTTGGAAGAGAGCCTGATATTTCATACTTGAAAATATTTGGGAATATATGTGGGGTTTGAGCCCCATCAATTGTTAATTACCTAGAGCCATTAACAAGTGATCTATTCACATCTCGATATCTTGATTGTCATTTTGATGAATCAAAATTTCCAACTTTAGGGGGGAGAAGAAGAGTTAGTCAACAAAGAGATTGTATGTAATACATCTTCTTTATCATTCTTAGATCCGAGAACAAGTGAAAGTGAACTTGAAGTTCAACGTATTCTACATTTGCAAAGTAATTTGCAAAGTGTAGCAAATAGACTACCAGATGCGTTTACAGATGCCAAGAGAGTGACAAAGTCACATATACCTGCTGAAAATGCACCAGCTCGTTTGAAGGTTCCAATAGTAAATTCAAACAAACACATAGCAAGTGGTTCCCAAATACGCAGAAAGCGTGGAAGACCAATAGGATCTAGAGATTTAGTTCCCATGAAGAGGAAAGAACACGTCAAAGTTCCAAGCGACGTTGATATGTTGGCTACACAAAATGATAAACCCCCCTGAAGAGAGTTTATCTAAGTAATCTGAAAACAAAGATATTAACAACACTTTTGAGATGTCGATTGATTATGCAAGCTCTGATACAGGGTGGTATCGGGATGATGTAGTCCTTGATGATATCTTTGCCTATTCAGTAGCTTTGGGAGTCATAAATGAAGATGACAATGATCCATATACAATGGAAGAGTGTCGAAATCGAAATAATTGGGAGAGCTGGAAAGAAGCAATTCATGCAGAGTTGGATTATTTGAATAAACGTGGTGTTTTTGGACCTGTAGCTCCAACACCACAAAGTGTAAAACCGGTTGGCTATAAGTGGGTGTTCGTACGACAGCGTAATGAACGCAATGAAGTTGTAAGATTCAAAGCGAGACTAGTTGCACAAGGTTTTTCTCAAAAATCTTGAGTGGATTATATGGAAACATATTCCCCAGTGGTGGATGCAACAACACTCAGATTTTTAGTTGCTTTAGCAGTTGTTGAACGACTTAAAATGCAACTCATGGACGTCATCACCGCATATCTGTATGGGTCATTGGATACCGACATATACATGAAAGTCTCAGAAGGATTAAAAATGCCTGAAGCATTACAAGTAAATCCCTGTCATATGTACTCCATCAAACTGAAAAGATTGTTATATGGGTTGAAACAATCTGGTCGAATGTGGTATAATCGCCTTAGTGAATATTTGCTAGCAAAAGGGTTTGTGAGCAATCAAATAAACCCATGCATCTTCATAAAAAGGACAAGTTGTTTATGTTGATAATCTAAATATAACTGGAACTTCAGAAGAGATTCAATTAGCAGCAGATTATTTGAAAAAGGAGTTCAAGATGAAAGATCTAGGGACTACCAAGTATTATCTCGGCCTGCACTTCGAACATACAAATAATGGAATATTTATCCATCAATCAAATTACACTGAAAAAGTCCTAAAGCGTTTTAGTATGGATAAAGCACATCCATTAAGTACTCCAATGGTAGTAAGATCACTTAATATAGAAAGTGACCCCTTTCGTCCCCGATCCGCTAAAGAAGAGGTTTTACGTCCTGAATTACCTTATCTTAGCGCAATTGGCGCACTAATGTACCTTGCTAGCGATACCCGACCAGACATATCTTTTGCAGTTAATTTGCTTACAAGATATAGTTCAACACCTACTAAGAGGCATTGGAGTAGTGTTAAGCATATTCTACGTTATTTACGGGAACAAGTGATATGGGATTATTTTTAAAAAGAACAAATGGTGTACAAAACAAAATATTTGTTGGTTATGCAGATGCGGGTTATTTGCCTGATCCACATAAGGCCATTTCGCAAACGGGTTACTTAATCATGTATGGAGGAGCAACAATTTCACGGCGATCAACAAAATAGACCTTGGTAGCTACATCGTCAAACCATGCAGAGTTGATTGCACTATACGAAGCCGGAAGAGAATGTTTGTGGTTGAGATCATTTATCCACCACGTCAAGACATCTTGTGGGCTGGAATCAGGCAAAACAATTCCAACAGTGATATATGAAGACAATGCAGCTTGTATCGCTACAATCAAAGAAGGCTACATCAGCCTTCTGCAACTAGGCGTGCCTTGTGCTTCTCAACTTCCCCGAGCCGATTGAGCTTTGTTTTATAAACCCACTTGACTCCTATGCTATAAGCACCCTTAGGTTGATCAGTGAGAGATCAAGTCTTATTTTTCTCAATTGAGCTTATCTCTGAATCCATAGCTTGCCTCCATTTCTGGGGTTTCACTGCATCTTCAAATCTGATTGGATTGTCTGAGTTATTAAACAAAGCAAAGTAAGTTTGCTCATCTTCATATGCATAATGCAACACCTGTGGTGTAGTCGCTCATCCATATGGGTGCTCTCCTAATGCAATTTTGTCTCAAACTAGAAGCAACAATATCAGAAACATCAGCTACAAAAGCCCCAGCTACAGTACTCAAATTACCTGAAACACCAACACCATAAACATCAGTTGCAACACTCAAATTACCATGCACCGTGGCACTCGAATTACCAGAAAATTAATTACCGATTTGTATACTAGAAACATCAGCTGTAGCTTGTATATCAGAGACATCGATGACTTACTCCGAATAAAACGCAACTGCGACTCCTATCTTCCAGCTTCGTTCATCGGGCATCAGGTATATGAACATGTGCAACACAACAAAACACTCCTCAGGTGTCATGTCCTTTATAGAGATCGTTGGGCATCTGTTAAGGACATAGAAAGCCCAATTTACAACTTTTGTCTAGAATGATTTTGGGACATCCTTCTCAACTAACAAAGTTCTGAACATGTTCATAACAGTCATGCTCTTTCGTTCAACAATGACGTTTTGTTGTGGTGTCTATGTTAAAGTTAGTTGCCTCTTGATTCCATTCTCTATACAATAATCATTGAATTCTCTGGATATAAATTCTCCCACACGATATGTTCTCAAACACTTAATGAACAATCCGGATTCTTTTTCTACACAACTCTTAAATATCGTTCTTAAATATCTTAAAGGAAGCAAAGCATCAACTTTAGAAACAAGAAATTGTACCCAAGCCTTCCTACTAAAATCATCAATGAAGCAGATAAGTATCTCTTTTGACCGTTGGAGATTGGACAAATTGGACCGCAGATGTCAGCATGAACTAACTCCAATTTTTTTAGGCTCTCCACACTCTCTTCTTTGGAATAATATTTCTAGTTTGCTTTCCTTTCAGACAATCGGTACAAATAGCTTCATATCTAGAGAGATTTGGTAGACCCTTCACCATGTCTTTGTTCTTCAAAGTCATCAAACTTTTATAGTTGAGATGACCATATCTTTTATGCCAAAGATATGCTAGGTCTTGAGTATTTGTTTGAAGACATAATTCCTTTACTTCGTGCTTGATTGGCTGTGTGTTTGAGAGGAGTACAAACATCTGGTTTGTTGACATGTTGCTCTGAATTGTCCGTCCCTTTGTAGAGTGATAAATTCGACACTGATTTGATTGTATCAAGTTAGCTATACCCTTTTCTTGCAGTTGTCCGATGCTGAGAAGACTATTCTTCAACTCCGACACGTAGAATACATATTGTAGGAGATGAGTTATTTATCCAAATGTCAATCTCACGCTCCCTTTTCCAGCAACACTCATCTGCGAATGATCGCCCAATTTGACTACTCTCTGGAACTCTGCTTCTAATTCTGAGAAAAGACTTGAGTCCCCACTCATATGATTACTGCATCCTGAATCCAAGAACCGCAAATCATTGTTCTGCCAATATGACTCGATATGAGCCATGAGAAGCATTTCTTTTGTCTTGTCCAATTAAACATAGTTCGCCTGCTTTATTATTAAGCATTCATATTGCAAATGACCAAGTTGGTGGCACTTGTAGGATTCTACAATAGCCTTATTCTAGTTTTGACGACCTCTGCCTCTACTTCTTCCTCCTCGAAAATTTGATTTGCCGCGCCCTCTTCCACCATAACCTTCATCTTTAGTGCATGCTCCTCGTCGAGATCTCTCTTGAATTTCTTCTTGTGAACAAGGAGTGAACTTTTTAGAGAATCAACTAAGAGTATCTCAATATCTTTTTACTCTTCTATGGAACATACAATTTCATTCCATTTCTCAATGAGGGTCCTTAAGATTTTCTCGACAATCTTGACGTCCTACATATCTTCCCCATAATTCCTCATGTCATTTTCAATCACCATTACTCGACTAAAGTAATCGATGACTGGCTCTCCTTGCTTCATAGCCAAAATCTTGAACTCTCTGCGAAGGCGATTGAGTTGGGCCCTTTGAACGCGAGCGTTTCCTTGATACTTCATCTTCATTGAATCCCATAGTAGTTTTGATGTCTCCTTCTTTGTAATCGTCTTTAGAATTGACTTGCCAATAGACTGAAATAAGTAATTCTTAGCTTTGAGATCTTTCAGCCACATCTCTTCTACTACCTTCTTCTTTGCCGGCCTTAGTGCCTCGCCTTCACCAGGTTGCGAATATCCCGATTCCACCACGTTCCAGCACTCCTTGCATCGGAGGATATTCTCCATGACCATGCTCCAATGGTATCTTCGTTAAATTTTGGAATGGAGGGCTTGGAAAAACCACCATTGTTACTTCCTTCAGACCCCATCTCTCTCACAATCAAACTCTTTCTTCTCTATTCTTTTATGAAGTCTTGTGCTCTAATACCAGATGCTAGATCTCATATACGATTTGTGAAAACTGACTTACCATTTAATGGAAAACAATAGCTATTAAATAGCCATTACAGAGTTCAACGAAAGTAAATAAACTAGGCCTAAATTCTAGCTAGAATCACGATAACTAAATTGACTAATTTAATAGAGTAGTCCTACAAACTAGGACTTTATTTTTAATCTCTATATAATTACTTAAATCAAAACACTATACTCATCAATGAGCTATGTCACGTCATCTACTCATAATAAGCTTTGTCAGAACATCATTTGACAAATATCATTTTTTCAAAAATGAAAAATTAAATAATATATTTAAAGATAATTAACCTAATTCTAATTATATTATTTCCTTATTTGAACACAAATCAATTAAAATATACATACAAAGATCACTATCTTAAATCTATTAATATAATTTCCTTATTTAAACGCATATCAATATAAAAGATTATAAATCAATTGAAATTTCTTTTATTTATATTATATAAATTTAAAATACAATTAAAATAATTAAAATTATATAATGCTTACTTGTATTTATATTAATGTTATTTTTATGTGTTTATAGATTATATACATAGTTATAAAAATCGTTCTGCAAATTTCACGTATGACGCGAGAATAAAGGTAATAGAAACGAAATAAACCTTATCCCAACCAGTGTAGTTGAAATCTTAGTCTAAAGAACTAGGTTGAAGTTTATAAAGAAAGAACTAGGTTGGAGTTTATAAATATGCAGTGTAGCTTATGCAACAAATTAAGAGAATCTAAATCTTGGTAAAGTCAATTAAGGTTCTCGAGGTTGTAAAACATGATCGATGGCTAGCTTGGATTTTTTTTTGCTTCCTCCCACATTCATCACTTAATTATGCATTTGTTATACAGGTGAGACTGAAGTTGCTGCTTCTACCACATTTCTGTATAGATATTGGTTATGTGTGATGAATGTGAATATTTTGATATTCTTATTCTTACATTTTACTCATGTCAATCAAACTTTAATAGATGTATATTCTTTATAGATTTTTTTGTTTACACTTTGTCAATATAAATTGATATATGAAATGGTTGTTTGTTATCTTCTTAAATAACCAATCCATTTTTGGAATAAATATATATGTTTCACTATATTAATTTGAGTTTCTTATATTGTGTAAAACATACATTTTTGAAAGGGGGGAAGCAATGTTTCACTCATTTTTGGAATCAAAATATCGAGATGGGAGTCAAATAGTAAAATGGGTGGCTGACATATAGAATTCATGTAAATTTAGTATCTTTTGATAGAGGATATGCCATTTCTTTAAATGATTAGTGATTTATTTTCTTGTGACGGTCTTATAATCATCAAAATTACTTGTACATAATACGAATCCAACACTAGTTATTAAGAACTCTACTTTTGCTTATCGTTCAAGAAGCGGTCCACTAGTTTCACACAAGGTAGAAGCACAACGATCTCCCAATACTTTTCAACCTCCTCCGGTGTCCCACGATTTTCAAACACCTCAGTCGCGTCTATCTTGTGTAGCTCCCATCCACGCGCCTCCCTCATTGCCTGAATCTTGTCCCGTTGCTTGCGCGCGAGCTCCAACGTGTTCCATTTGACTTGGTCAACGGCTTCTTTAAGAAGAAGAGCTAGGGTTTCCTCGTCGGCATCATTGTTCCTTTCAGCTCTGAAAAGCCTGTCGAATTCAGGCACACCAATCGCCTTTCTTATCCCTCGACTATAACCCGACTCTGGGTCGAAAATCCCTCGCGCTTCCTTCACCGCTCCCATCTCCACCATCTGATCCACCCGATCAAAAACATACTTCTCAAGAACTCGTAGCGATACGTCAATCCACAAGAACAAGACTTGATACTTCCCTTTAAAACGCGAGTCGTTGACGAGCTCGTCGATGAAGGAGTTTGACCCTCCGGCTATGATAGGGACCTTGCCCTTCTTCGTTATGGACTCGATTGTAACGATGACATGGCGACAAAAGTCGACGGCGGTGAAGTCTTCGTCTTGGTCAACGACGCCTAAGAGATGGTGAGGGATTCCTTTGCACTCGTCGGGGGTGACTTTGTTGGTCAGGATTTCGAGTCCTTTGTGGATTTGAATCTTATCGGAGTTGACAATCTCACCCTTGAAACGAGTTGCAAGATCGATGGCTAGCTTGGATTTTCCAGTTCCTGTTGCTCCCATAACCATGATTACCTGCATGATGAATTGCATGAAGAGTAGTTAGTTGTATATCATGAAATGAAAGTTGAAATCTATCGAGTATATATACACAATGATTTTGCAGTATTGCACTTTGTGTGAGATTATGCAATAAAAGTTCAAATCTTCCTTCATGCATGAATAATTGAATATACATGTGTTGAGTTTAGGAAACATATATGTACGCAATAACTTTTTGATTTTCCCGACAAGGGAGGAAATTGAAATATATCGTAAGATAGGATAATTAAGATGATATGATCGACGAAAATGAGAGAGGTGATGGATCTCTACGTACGTTCTTACTTCTTACTCCGTATCCCACATTATAAAAAAGGTAAAAAACTAACTAATCATTACTCCTGGATAGGTAAGAATAGGATATCGATTCAAAATCCTGGATACCCAATTAAATTATGTACTCCGCATAATAAGAAGGTAGATCATAAAATTTAATGGAAAGTGAAAATCACAATCTTCCCTTCTTTTTGCAAAAATATATAAATTGGATACATCAATTAAATAGAGGTGATTTGGATTCATGGATATCTACATGTTCTTAGTATTTCTTAAATAGCAGTGATTTGGATTCATGGATATGTACAAGTTCTTATTTCTCATCGCATTTTGTGATAATAATAATTTATTTAGAGTATAAAATAGACAACAAACTAACAAATTACTAACTGTTGCTGAGATTTTGTAAAAAGGGTAAAGGCATTAATAATTTATTTTTTGAGAATTAATAAATAAAAAATGATACATAAGATTGAGAATCTAGAATTAAGGTGAGAGTTCTAAATAACTATCCTTTAACATATTAGTAACTAGTGACTTTTATTAATATAATGGTGTTTGATAAAACAAACTTTTAAAGGCTTTATATGCTAAAATATGAGATATAAATTACACGAATTTCAGAGTTTAAAAAAGGATTTATTTTAAATGAATCCATTATAAATGGTAATGACATTATATCACAATCATAGTGCAAACAAACTTTTTCGTTGTATTGTTTTGCCAAAGAGCCCATTCCATAAGTCCAAAAAGGAGGAGTGGAATTCGGATTAAATAATAAGGGCCATGTTTAAATCAAATTAAGAGAAGGCCCATCGGGAGCTGAAGAGGAAGCCCAGGATTTGAAAGGCCCATCGGGAGCCGGCCCACGCTTAGAAGTTGGAAAGGAATGCGGCTTGGCCCGTGCGTGTGATCTGAAGTTATATGATAAACACAATTTATCGGAAATGAATTGTGAATGTTAATTGCAAGTATCTTGTTTATAATCTCTATGGTTACTATTGCTTTTAATTGAATCTTGAAGGTTTTCAGTTTTGTTTAACATTTAGTATTATTGAGGTGGGTTGCAGTGGGGTGGGCGTGGTCGGTGAACCGTCATTTGGTTAACCAATGTTCGGTTAATGATTTCTAACAACCATTTACCTAACCGTAATTCTCGGTTAACCAATATCGGTTAACCGAATTTTCGGTTAGTTCGATTAACCAATATAACAAAAACTAAAAAATATGCTCTTAAAATTGTTAGGAAAAAAGTACAAAACTAAAAGAACAAAGTTCTGTTAGCGACACAAAAACAACAAAGTTTTGTTGCCTAAAAAAGTCACAGTAATCTTATACTGTGTATATAGACCAATTTGAAGATAAAAATGAAGATAAATAGTGTTGCAAGATAAAATTTTATTATACAAATCTATTATAGTCATATTGTTTGATATTAAAAATATTTATATATTATATATTTGGTTATTTCGGTTAACCACAAATACAATTTAATTAACCGTTTCCTAACCGTATAACCGCAAATAATATCGTTCGGTTAATTGTATCCAAAATTTCTATTATTTCGGTACGGTTAATTGAAAAATCGGTCGGTTTTCCGGTTTTTCGGTTTCAGTTATTTATGCCCACCCTGCACTGGTAATTATATCTGCTTGGAATAGGATAACCATAGGATTTAGTGAACTTGAGATATCAATAACTAACCTATCATGGTTGTTGTGTGGAAATTTGTTAGGCGAGACATTTTCTCAATCATATTTACAACCATCTTAATCAATTGCTTTGCTGTTTTATTTGTTAATAAAACCAATCAAAATCTCCCTTTGTGTTCTTAGTTGGTAAATTACTTGCTCTCTTAGAAATAGACTTCTATTATCTCTTACGGTTTTATTCTCTTGCTTGCTTGCTACACTTTAGTTAATTAGCTTTTAAGACCTACTTTGATGGTATCACGACTAGTTCATGTAATTAACTATATTCTCTAAATCCACTTAGTTTTTTTTCATAAAGCTATGTTGGAGTCTAAATCTTAGTATGAGCCATGTTTTACAACACTTAACCCAAAACCTTTTTTTTTTGGGATGAAAACCTAACCCAAAAACTATGTTTTATATACTTTCATCTTCTAAAATATTGTAGATTTCATATCATCATAAACTTCCTATCTCTTAAACGATCTATACGAGTCCTAGGCAGAGTCATTGTAGTAGGCAGAAACGAAACTCAACACTTGGGCTTCGAGTTTTTGAGATGCTACTAAATGAAAAACGTACGTTATATATGTGTACAACTCTAAAAAGAGAATGGATGGTCAAGATGACATATTTAGAAGTGACAAACTAGTCTCTTACATGAAATATGAAGATGTACAATTAAAAAGGAAAAGAAAAAAAACATGCAAGAGTGGGATTTGGAGGAAGTTACTTTGGCTTTAGGTCGGCTTGTAGTGCATGTTTTTGAGCCAGGACTCTGAATGCAGTGCACATCCTCAGCTTCCAAAATATGCTTTTGAACCCTATCCTTGTAACAATTGAAGTTCATCATCAAACCCTATCCTTTTCTGTATTCTTTGTTTCTAGGGATCATCATAGTAAAATGCAATGCAAAAAAACTCTTATCATAACTTACTTAAAGCTCGATTTGCGACAACCATCAGATTTCTATATTTCTCACGTTTTGGTTAACTTCATTATGAAACCAATAGTTTTTCTAGTGTGTTAATGTTCATCTAGAAATCCACAAATCCATAATATCTAATATCTAATATAATAGAAAAATCGTGGAGAAAGAAAATTAAAAACCTAGCATTAAATTCTCCACATTTTGATTGGTTAATTTACACTCCCCGATTCAATGTTGATATCTTTTACTTGGTGATTTTTATACATTATAGATGGATAGATCAAGATTTAAGATCCATAAAAACTTGAATATATGAAGATTTAATTAAAACTTACACTTTGCAAAATGATTATTTTCTTTTTCATAATAAATAAAGGAGAACTTTTATTCTAACCGATTCGAACTTCGATTTAATTATATAAATGGTGTTTAAAATTATATAACTTCAACATTTATATATGTCGCTTTTCAAATAAAATGTAATTATTATAAATAAATAAAAAGCAATTCTTTCGTAAATTATACTAAGAAGAATTAATCCAAAATCATATATAGTTGAGAAATATAAATAATGCAATATATAAACAACATTTTCATAGCTTCACACATTTGAAATAAATATTCACCTCTATTACCTATAAATGCAAAATTTAAAAAAATAATTATACACTTTGATACATAGTCTTAATATTACTTTTAAAATAAAAAACATATCTTTTCTCACGCGTAGTAAACATATTTCTATCTAATTAATCAAAAAGAAACTAATGAAAACATGAATACACATCTAAAAATAAGACCCGCGCGGAGCGCGGGCCCTTCCCCTATTAACAAAAATATAATTAGCAAATCGAGATAATTACCGATTTAATTCTAGTGGTTAGACACTAGATTTCCTAAAGGTTTCGAGTTTGATTTGTGCTGAAGTCATGTATAGATTTATTAATGTTGAGAGAGGTCAATCTCTTCGTAGTCCAACAATACTTTGACCCATTAAACTAGGTAATAACAAAAACAGTTACTTTAATTATCTAATCGGCCAGTCTTTCTCTACACACGTCCATAGATATATGAACAAAAATTATGGCCCCATTCGGTGTGTATTAAGTAGTGTCTCCACTTCAACTTCAACCCCCTTCAACCCCCATTTTCATAAGCTACCCCCCACATTAAGTAAATTGCTCAACTTCAACCAACTTAAACCAACTTCAACCCCATTTTCATAATGTTTGTCGAACATGCCCTATATTTGACACACACCAAAAATGTTACGAAGTATTTACTAGCACATACTCAGGTTCTTCACAAACCAAAATAAGAGGTTCGTCACGGATGGAAACAGGGGGTCCGTTACGGATAAAAGCAGGAGGTCTGTCACGGATCAAAAGGGTAGGTTCAGGGACCAAAGTTTTTTTAATTACAAATTTACCATAATTTTGTAAAAAAAATCCGCTATGGGTTTGTACATATAAAATTCGTGCAAAAAGTACAATGTTTGCCCTTTCGAAAGTCCAAAAAACAAAGCATTCACATGCGTTAAGTTCATAATATTAAAACATAATGCATAAGTATACGGTATACCCTATAAATAATAAATTTGTGATATTAAATGATAATGTACAATTATACTTCATAAGAGGTTGTTACACCAGAACTTATTTGATAACTAGTTTATAAATTAGTTTTCCGTTGTTTTTTACTTGTCTTTTCAGGTACGAGAGTAGCGTTTTCGAAAAATAAGTAGTTTATAAATTAAAAACAGTCTATATCTCCACACAAACTCTAAGCTATAAGTTCGTGATTTTAGTTATAATATATGTTTATATAAGTTTGTAATACTTGGTTATAAACGCAAATGAATGTTATTTTGGGGGCTTTTGGAATCACAAATGATGTCCGTTTTAAACGAATTATTTATGTACGAACTCGTATTGAATTTTTTTACAAGAGTATGGGGAGAAAATGATTTGTGACGAACCTATCCTTTTAGTTTGTGATGAACCTTCTGTTTAGGTTCGTGACGAACCCGACTACCCGAGTATATGCTAAATAACAATTTTGATGTGTGTCGAAGTGTCAAATAGTAAATCGCTATTTAAAAAAACATCTAGACAAACGCTTAATGTCTCACTAGACAAGTTGATTTGGTACAGAAGGAAATAATCTCTCCTATCCTAAGAAACAACCAAAACTCAATTCAGAGAAAAGATGGTAACATATCACTTGCCCTCTTTCAGTGATTCTTCTTTGCCCCCAACAGTCATTTTTATCCTTTACACAGATACCTGCAAAGTATGTACAGCTTATTCTGCTTGGCTTGGCTACCACCACTAGACCTAATATATTTCATTCCTCATCCTTACTCTATCAGAAATAAGAGTGGCATAGCATGAGTCGTATAGCATGGGTCGCATAGCATGTTTTATTATTTTATCCCATTTTCACATCATCTCACTTTTCCTCAACAATGGGGGTTACATGAGGAGGGTTACATATATACATATTTATTTAGCAATTATATATTTACACAATATGTTAATACATATATTTTAAATTCAAATTTTTAATAAATATTGTATTATAATTTTATTAATTTAGATTAATATAAGTGTAATTTTTTTTATACTTTCAAATGAAATTAATACAAATCAACGTCATTATACTTAAACTTCATTCAAACGAAAAAAAAAATAGAAATACAACAAGCACATAAAATCAAATGGTATTTCCTAAGTGAACAATATGTTTCTAGTTTCTAGTTTTCATGAGTGAAGAATAACTTCATGTTTATGATTTGAAATTAGCAATTATGTTTCTAGTTTTTCTAAGTGAACAATTATGTTTTTATTTTGTATTGAGATTGAATGTTAAATCAAATAGTATTTTTAAAAGTAATATATATGATTAACTCCATTTATTTTAATAGACTACAATAACATGTATATATGGAATATGGGTGTCTATGTGTAAATAAAAATAAATTATAAATATTAAAATATTTTTTCTATTTTTATAATCTATATAATCCTAATATTTGGTTGAAAGACAATATTATATTACTTAAATACAAATTTATGAGAATCATTATATCGTTTTTAATCAATGGTTGAAAATGGATGAAAAGTGGTCCCCTATTCCTATGTAACTCAAATATGGGTTACATAGGATGTAACCCAAACATGGGTTACATAGCAAAAAGTACATTTTGCTATGTAATCAATTATTATTTTATTCTATATAACCCTCATTGTGGGTAGTCTTATCTACATATCTTGTGATCAAAACTTAATCCCAAAAATAAGTATACTTGTAAATTGATGTTATGTACTCAAAGTTTGTACTCTGTTTGGATGTATGAATTTCGTAACGCAGGAATTAATGAAAGTGGGTCCAAAACTCAAACTTGTGAATAATACCCAGTGGATTTTGGAGGGATGCAAAATGACACTTAAAACAAACAGAGTACAGACTCTTCCATCTTTGTGGGTAGGGCTCTCTCCCTATCAAATGAAAGATTTTATGAGCACCACGTGATCAAGTTTTGTGTTTTTCCTTCACAAATTTTAGGCTTTGTTTGTTTTGTATATGAAACAAGCTAGTATACACATAAAAAATTGAGTTGTTTCAAGTGTTGCTTCTTGGGAAGCCTGCAGGGAAGATGGGTAGGAGGGATGCAATGAGAATTGAATAAAGGAATAACCCTAATTTTTTTAGACATTTTGTTACCATTTAGAGCAAGTTTTTATCATTCCCTTGCTCCTAAATTCAAAGAGTTTGAGAGAATGATAGAGAAAGATGCCACTGACAAGAAATAATGCCTTTCTTTTCCTTTTTTCCTTTTTTTTTTTTTGTTGAAAAAAGATGAAATGTTAGTGTTGAGATTCGAACTCAAAACCCTCACGCAATCTATGCAGCTCTTTACCACTAGAGCAGAGCTGCACATGTTTTTCCTTATTTTTCTTTGCTAAGGACATTAACTCTTGACTTTGATGTTTGAGTACTACTGCAAGGACACCTTCAATTTGAATATCAACCTCAATCCCATCCAACCAATTTCCAGCTAATGAGATGAGAAAATTTTATTATAATCAATGATTTGGATCACAACTTTTACCCTCTTTGTTGGGTAAAATAGTTAGGTCTATAACTTGTTCGAAATAACATACATATTGTACCAAGATTTTCATTGGTTCATATTTTTAGTAAAGTTAACCGCGTTCCAGATAGTCTTGCCTCTTTTGCTTCTAGTTTTTCGATTGGACGCTTTGTGTTGGGTGACCCTCCTGATTGTATATTGATGTACGTTTAGTTTTTTCGATGATAGTGTATGAGATTGGCGCCTCATTTAACCCAAAAAAAAAGAGAAAAAAGTTAGGAACATAATTTATTATAGTAGTATTATGAAGGAGATGATCATATAGAATATAAGATAAAGTAGTGTGTAGGATGAAATTGACGTTACAAAGAGGAAGAAGTTGGATGGTGACATAACAAAACCTCTCCTTCTCCTGCAACCATGCAGAGATCGTGTAGAGAAGAAAAGAGAGAGAGAGAGTGGGGGTAACAATGAAGGTAGAGTACGTTGAATGCTAAATTTCTCCTACTTCTTCCTCTTGCATGCTTCTGCAATTCATGAAAGTTCAGTTTCAAAAAAATTCATATTGTACTATATTTAGTAACAAGTAGACTTATATCAAACCATATCTTATACAATATCAATCAATAACATCTTTGAATTAACGTGAATAAGGTGAAAACTCGAAATAATATAACCCACATCATGGAAACTAGATTACCTAATTGGTTTTTCATGGAGTTTATGGCTCATGACATGTCTCTATGAGGGAAAATAATTACATCACCAAGAATGTTAGTGTTGTAACAGAATCGAAACGAGAACAAAGTAAACGCAAGAAAGACACACAGATATACGTGGTTCACCAAATTTGGCTACGTCCACAGGAGAGGGAGATCAGATTATACGGATGCGGTATTACAGTTTTCGGTACAATTAGGGTTTACACATAAGCCGCTATATATAGCGCTAAACAACCCTAAGCTCAACAACAAAACTGATGGGCCCAATAAAGCCCATACAACAGATATCGTGTACCGTTTGGCCCGGGGACGACTCCGATTCAACAGTTAGTTGTTATTTGAATTGTTGTAGTTAACTTTTGACTTAAAAAAATGGAGAATCTCTAAGAAAATATTTATCATTTTGTTATATTTAGCTTGTTATTGAACTCTCGATGATACGATTTTGAGGGAAAAGAGAGATGCCTCAATTGGTTTATTGAAAGATTTGTTGTGAACTGAAACACATGAATAAGAGAAATAGACCGTTCGAATTCTCTAAACTACGATTTCTTCCCTGAGTGTTATCAGTTTTCCACCTTAAATCGCTTATTCATTGAATTCTAGAGTTCATTAAATCATCGGTTGTTCGATCAACCAATGGTCCTATCGTGTGATCTAGAAGCCTCTTCTAATCTAATCTGGTCATTTTTATGCTACTACTACAAACCACATGCAACACAAAATGGAAATAAAATTAGAATTGACCCGTTGGATCGACCTGAATATGTTACGGGTACAAAAACAAAAATAAAAAGAAGTGTATTATTTAAAAGTACAGCATCTGCTGCAAATGCTAGGGCAGCTGCGACTCTACTGTATTTTTCAACTATTGGCAATGGAGGAGAAGAAATTAAGTTAGTGGTGCTTCTATTTTTGGATTGTTTTGTTATTTTGGTCCTTACTCCTTAGGTCTGTTTCTTTCCTCTCCCTAAATCTTCTTCTAGATTTTCTTACTCAATTTCTTTTTCCTGCTCTCACGTGATTACCCACCTCATTTAATTCTCTTGCCCAATTTCTCATCCGGGTTCGGGTCGGATTTTAATATTCTATACTACTCCCTCCGTCCCGGTATATAATTCCTGTTTCATTTTTGACACTATTCACCTTTTAATACATTTTATCGTATAACTTTTAATATATAAGAACAAACATAGTTATACGGGGTCTTGTTTGATTCGTCTTGATGAGTACTTTAACATATCAAAATTTTAGAATTTTTTATTAACATATAGTTAGAGATATTAACGATACAAAACGTATCTCGGCAAATGTGAAAAGTGGAAGAGGAATTATATTATGGGACGGAGGAAGTATTTTCCAGTTGAATGTTTGACTTTACTATGCTATAACATTCCATCATTATTAACCCAAGTATATATAGTACGAGTAGTATTGAATGTACGTTGAGATTAATGAAGCTATAGTAAAATCAGACCGTGAGTAAATAATAGTGCATGCCTTAATTTTTACTGGGAGACATACACAGACGAATTAAAGAGAGATATATGAGAGTAAAGGAAACAACATCTTTAACGATCGAATACTGTGAGGTAATGAAACTTAACCAGTCTTTTTAAATGGATCTAACATTTTGACGTACACATATACTCTTTTTTCACAGCTATGTACTTAATTAAGATCTGTTAATAGAAACTGATACACATTAAACTATATCTTACGGAGTACTCCTTTCGTCCCCTTTTTTCGTTCTTGATTCTGTTTTTGACACTATTCACACATCAAGAGAATCTTCGTAATTTCGACCAATATATAGATAAAAACATAGTCATGTGTGGTCTTGTTTTATTCGTCTTATCGAGTACTTTAATAATATTCAAATTTTATAATTTTTACTAATGTATAATTAGAGATATCGATAAAACAAAACGCACATCGACATACGTGCCCGAGTGAAAGAGGAAGGAAATATAGGGACAGAGGGAGTATGTTTTTACACCTTCATTTTTATTACCCTATATGCCAAAACGTTCAACTATAGAATTTTCACAGTTATGTTTTTACACCTTCATCAAACTATAGAATTTAAATAGCTTTATTTCTTCGTCATGTGCGGAATTTGCACAACGATTTTTATAACTATTTATATAATTTATAACATTAATATAAATAAAAATATGCATTATATAATTATATTTATTTTAATTGATTTTTAATTCAATTCTATACAAATAAAAGGAATTTCAATTGATTTATGATCTTTTATATTGATATGTAATAGATTGAGGATATTGATCTTTGTATATATATTTCAAATAATTTGTGTTCAAATAAGGAAATATATCATTAGATTTAAGTTAATTATTTTTACATATATATTTATTTTTCCATTTTTGAAAAAATGACATGTATTAAATGATAACGCGACATAGTTTATTGATGAGTATAATGTTTTTCTTTAGTAATTATACTAGATCAGTACCCGTGCCCTGCACACAGGATTTGTTTATATTTTTTATTTTAAAAAAAGTTATAAACTAAATGAAATTAATTTCTATATAATAATGTAGTATCTTTAGATTGACATAACTAAATGACATATTATAATGGTAGAAAGAAAGGCAACTCTCTCTCATAATTTTTTGAAAGTAGAAGATCTTGACGACCGTAAATCAAAACAGGGTAGTTAATCCCATTAAAACAATCAAAACAGAAGTATCTAAACAAAAACAAGTAACTCTAAAAAGACAAATATACTAAGAAATTCTAGTACTGGTACAAATTACTAAAAACTTCTTTGTATACTATATTCGTTGTAGTATCAGATCTTTTGCTGTTTTTGTCGCATATCAAAATCTTCAATCTTTTTTTGCTAGTCACTCTTTACGTTCCAATATAAATGAAACATATATTTCTATTGAATAAAAACAGACAGAATTAATTAAATAAATTACTTACCATTGGAAATATCAGACATCGGGGAACGCAAGCCATTTAAAGAAGATCTACTAACTCGGTTAGTAGATCCTGCACATATTTAATTAATAAATGATTTTAATAATAAAAAATAAATTCATATATCAATTTCATTAAAAAACAACAATACAATTCCTTAGTTGATTGAATACCTGATCGATTTGATTCTGTTACTTGTCCGTTTTCTGGAAATTTATCCTTTCGCACCATTTTCTCATATCGAGATAAGTCGTTCATTCTCTAATCACTGAATAACATAAAAAAAAATTAAACATAAATATAAAATAACAAAAATACATGTGAAGATAAAAATAAGCTAAAAACAACGATATACTTAGATTATTTATTATTTTTTAATGTAAGGGATAAATATATAGAGAATTCCTATTTTATTTTGATGGACTCCTCCCTCGTTTAAGAAATCCTAGAAAACACCAGATCTCATTTCTGCACCGCCTCCACTCTCCATTTCTCTCCTTTCACCAAATTTCAGATCTCCTCCTTCTTGTGAGGCCGCCATAGCTCCCTCCTCACATCCTCCTCCCGACCTCAGCCTTCCCGTTTTGTGAGGCCGCCATAGCTCCATCCTCACATCCTCCTCCCGACCTCAGCCTTCTCGTTTATAAACCATATTTTTGATTATCACAGGTACATAATCTCGCTTCTATCCCCCTAAAATATGCAATTATGAGGTGTTAATTTGTCGAGTTCTTGTTTTACAGTTTCGTTCATGGAAGACTACCCTATGATCTGCTTAAACCCGACCCTGTTTGAGGAGTCTATTGCTTAGTCTCCCAATTCGTAAAGTTGTAAGTAAAAAATCTTCACATCGAGTTTGGTTTGTTTTTGGTCTGTTATTTATAGTGTCGTTGTCTTGTGAGCTAGGTTCTAACGAATGCAGATAAGGGACACGCTAAACGGTCCCTTAAACGTCTTGGATTAGAGGACTGCTTTGATGGGATAATCTGTTTCGAGACACTAAACCCAACAAATCAAGGAAATGCTGAAGAAGGAACAATTTCAAGCAACAAAATCTTTGACATTATGAAATATGTTGCTGAAACCAACAGTGTTGAAGATCTTCCTAAGACGCCTATCATCTGCAAGCCCTTTGAAGAAGCATACAAATTGGCTTTCAAGATCGCCCAAATTGACCCCAAAAGAACGGTAAACTCGAATCATTTTCTTTATAATTTGATTAATTTCCATTCTCTGTAATCCATTCTCTGTAATCCAAGTTTAGTATGTTTCTAATGTAGATGCTTTCTTGGCCATACTTAACCAAACTCCTTAAAGATTAAGCAAACTCCTTAGATATTTTCTGCAAGTGTTTATTTTTACTTTTAAAATTTGTGTAAGTTTGAGATTTATTACATAATATTAAATTCATCAATTATGTTGTTTAAAGTTGTAAAATTTGAAATTAGACGTAGTCACACAGTTGTTGTCACAGAAAATGGACTTCATCTAGGAGTTCTTGATATAAATCATCATGTATTAGTCCATTGTTTTATTATTTTACTTTTCCATATTAGTTCTTGATATAAGGAAAGTTTTAAACTATTGTTTTATTATTTAGTGTATTGTCAGTGAATATGACACATCACATCTATGCCTACAAATAGTTGTCAGTAGTTATTAGAAGCTGTATTTTTTTCTCAGAATTGGATATTTTTCTTAATTTGGTTTTTGTTCTGATATGCTTAAGCTTTAAAGTTAAACAACCAAACTTCATGACTAATACACTTGGTGTTTGCTGCAGAGGAAAGGCTTGTTATCAGTTTTCAATGATAAGGTGAAAGATGTGGTTAAGAGACTTCTAGTCCTAGACGAAGATTCTGAAAGGTGGGAATTTTTTATACTGAATCTAGTGATAACACTATGAAATTACAAAGATAAAATTCTGTAGTACAGAACATGTAGGGAGTATGAATTTTCATTCTATAGCATGAACATAATTTTCATTCTATAGCATAAACATTTTATCTAATAGAACATAATGCTATTGAATCTCTCAGAACCAATATGTGCAACCAAATTTATGTGTTGTATTTAATTTCCAAACATAATAAATTTATGCACCATAAAATTGATTAGGAAATATGATTTATGCAAAAGGCAACTGTATTGTTTAAATATCTTCATGCACAATAAGTGGTTCAAAAGGCATAATGAGATATTTCCTGATGTAGAACTTTTTCCATTTAAAAATTAGCTTCTCCTTATTTTATAAGGACTGTCTGTATTTATATTTTAATTAACCTAATTTCGTAATTATGCAATAATATGTTAAACTGTTTAAAACAAATTTAAATTGGAACAAAAAATAACAGCCCATGGATAGGCTGCTCCCATATGGTTAGGTTTGGTTAACTGTGTTTTTTGTCTGAACAATGAGAATACGTTTTTTCACATTCATGGATACCTATTTTTTTTGCTTATTTTGGCTGGCCCATTTGAATTAGGATTTCGTATGTGTTTAGTCAGCTGTGATAAAATATGCATGTTAGTGTTAAGAAGACAACTCAGAACTGCTCATACTAATTATTTTCATCAAGGCAAAAATTAAATATCTTTGTCCTAATGTATGCTGCTCCCATATGCAGAGGGGACTGTTGGTGGATTGCAGATTGCTTAGAGTTCAGAGTATTCTCATCTAAAGGGGAGCAAGTAATGTATCAACAAAACCAAGTAAGTTTGCTGATGAAATTAATTATAAATCAATAATTTTTTAAAACATTAAAGAAAAATGGAATGGTGTTGAATGATAAGCAGATTAGATATAGATACTTTGCATGATAAGCAGATTAGATATAGATAAAGAAAAACTGAAAAGTATAGCATTAATCTGGAATGGTCTTACTGAAAACACTTAACTTATAAATTTCAATATGCAGAGGGGACTGTTGGTGGATTGAAGATTGCTTAGAGTTCAGAGGAAGATCATCTAAAGGGGAGCAAGTAATGTATTCATCAAGGGGAGCAAGTAATGTATTCATCAACAAAATAAGTTTGCTGCTGAAATTAATTATAAATCATTATTTTTTTAAACATTAAAGAAAAAATGGAATGGTGTTGCATGATAAGAAGATTAGATATAGATACTTTGCATGATAAGCAGATTGGATATAGATAAAGAAAAATTGAAAAGTATAGCATTAATCTGGAATGGTCTTACTAAAAACACTTAAACCTTGCATGATAGGGTATAATAATCTTAAAAACTAATTATTGAAAAACCAAAAGTGCTAAAAATCCTCTAAAAACTAAAAATAATCCGGCCATCTATTCCTTCTTCTCCTTCTCGTCCATCTTTTCCTTTTTAACTTCTATGAGCTACTTCTTAGTTGATGAATACTCCCCCTCCTCATGTTTGCTAGAACTTGGTTCATCATCAATGGACATAAATGATCTTTTTGATGGGGTACCCATGTCATTAGAAGAAGTTTTTGATGATTTTGATATCACATCAATGTCAGTAATTGTAGTTTCCTCATTTTCCTAAATAAAAAAACATTTCTAATAAGTAATTGATTTTAAATAAATAATAAATTGATTAAAAATAAATAATAAACTTAGAAATTACCTCAGAATGTAATGATAAGGTCTCAAACTTTTCAATCAAATGTGCATCACTTGAGATGTGTGTCACAGTATATGGTGATTCCATTGGTAGGTTAAGTATATTGTATTCAGAAATGAGAACCTTGAATAGAAATTTCCTGTTTAAGAATATCTTCAATTCTTCAGGAATCTCATTATCATCGTCTTCCTGTAAATAGGATATAAAAATATTAGAGAAGTTCAAGATTGTATATATTAGCATAAGGCAATAAATTCACCTCTTTTCTTGATTCCAGAATGTCAGTAACACTTTTCTGTACGATTTGTGAAGCTTCTTTATCAAAAATTGTTAACTGACCGTTTCCTGTTCCATCAATTACTGAAACCTGTATTGCAAACCTAGGTATTGGAAAAGTGACTATTTTTTTACATTTCTTGCACAAGTGATTATCCTCTGAGCCCGGTTTAACTTTACTCTTGCACTTTTTGCATGAGTTATAGTACCAACGAGTAGGATTATCATTCTATGGTGGCAACTGTGACAACTCTCAGTACCTATAAAATAATTCAAAATTAATAATTGTAAAAATTCATTGGAAATAAAAATTTTACAACTTACAGTTTTTTTTTCCAAATAGATGCTCATGAAGCTCTTCCAATGTTCTCCTATCATTGGCCTTTAGGAAAATTTCAGCCGGTAATTTTGAAGCCTCATTTGAAAGCTGAACAATATTCTCAACTTGTAGCCCTTCTATTTCTTTGAAACTGTATGAAAGAATTAAAGAACATAGTTTAGTTCTAATATTTTTCTGCATATCAATATCAAATAGTAGCAGTTTCTAATATATAAAAGAATTAGATAACATTTTTACTATTTTTTTCCACATACATAGTATAAAAATAAATAGTTTTACATAGATAAAATTCGAATGTTTGTTTACCTCTTCTTGAAATCTGAAATTTCTGCAATTGAGTCATCATCTAGAAATAGTCTAGTTCCATCATAACCATTTGAGAAATTAGGCTCATTATTCCATTTTGATAGTCGTGCAAATTGAATGACTAATACAATCTTCTTATTCTCAAGTGATAATCCGAGTAGGGGTCGACACATCTCAGCATAAGCATCCCAGAGTGTAATGTCTACTGTATTGTTCCTATAAAAAAATTGAGCAAAAAATGAATTTTAAAATATATGGGTTGTAAGAATAATCATTCAACTGCATAAACTGTAGATCTGAATAATATATTAAATGGCTCAACACTTAAAACTGCAGAAACATTTTACAGATTTCGTTGGGTATTCATAAACTGCTTCATGTTTCTGCAGTTGAAGTTAAAACTGTAGATCTGCAGTATATTAATCCAAAATATACCTGGTATCCATTAACTTCAAGAATAACCTTTTTCCATCAGGTTTTTTTGCAGACCAATTGACAATATCTCCAATTCCAGCCAACAACCCAATAAGATCTGAAACAATAAATAAAAATAACAACAGATCAGTTAGGCATGAGAATAACTCTTGCAAAAATGTGTTGATTTAGTTTATAATACTAACCATAATGGGTATTCTCATGTAGTGAATTATCATACACTTTCTCAAAATCTATGAATTTAAAGCCATGAGTAGGAATATCTTCAGTCATGGAGGGCTTTACTATTGTAAAGCGTGAAAACAGTAGCTTGAATTTGTGATTTGTATATTTGTACTTTGTATCGTACATCGCAACTGCATGGATTCGTTCTTCCTGAATATAAGATTAGGTATAGTTAGATAGAGAAATATAGAAACAATAAAACATGATTGAAATAATATATATACCGTTTCATCCATGAAAATTATGTTGGTGGTGGAGAATTTAGAGGGATCTGCCTTCATAGGAACTTTGAACATTCTTATGCATCTAACCTTCATAGTAAGAGTGTGTTTTGAAGATGAAATATCGATAATACGTTGAATATTATCCATGGTGTATGATAGGAAGAATGACTGTAGGTTTATGATAGGAAGACGAGAATAGGGAAGAACGTCAATTTTATAATGAAACTTTAGGGTTTCATTTTGTGCATAATACTGCGGCCTCTTATTTATGGAACAAAATTGGCATAATTTAGGTAAAAGATAACTCATTTTGTGCATAATACTGCTGCCTCTTATTTCTGGAACAAAATTGGCATAATTTAGGTAAAAGATAATTTTATATGCTTCGATTCATGTATGATATATATATCCTTGTTTAAACAGCTTGCAGATTGTGTACAAAATATTATTAATTTCCTTTTCTTGCTTTACAGATTTTCTGGCGACTAAAGGTGTTCAAAATCTTTTAGGTAAATGCAGTAATGCAGTGATGCAGTAATACAGCTTGCAGATTGTGTACATTTTATTGAGTTGTCTTTCTTTTTCTTGCTTTGCAGATTGTGTACGGTTTTAAAGGTGATCAAAATCTTTTAGGTAAATGCAGTAATGCAGTAATACAGCTTGCAGATTGTGTACATTTTTTTGAGTTGTCTTTCCTTTTCTTGCTTTACAGATTTTCTGGGCTGTTGGAATGCAGTAATTACAGATTTTCTTGCTTTACAGATTTTCTGGGCTGGCAAATTCTAATGATGTAAAGGTTTGGAAACTACAGCTTGTAGAGGGCTGGCAAGTTCTGGGCAGTTGTCTTGCCTTTTATTTTGGGTTCAGTTTTGTTATGCAGAAATAAGTGTAATAATGTTTTTGGATGTGAGGTTTCATATTTGTGTAATTTATGTAGGTTCATATGAGGTCTTCATCTAGGTTAAAATGTAATAATGTCTTCAATTCTAATTTTTTCAGGTATATTTCTTTGCGTTACAGGTTTATAGCATTTTAGAGCAATTGGTTCATAAAATTGTACGGAGTATAGCATTCAGTTATATTTTTTTGAATGAAAATAGCATTCACGCGTCTGTTCATAAAATTTTACCAAAAATAACGTACAGCTGTGAAGATATGCAAATATACAGCAAATATACAGTTGTTAAGCACTAAAATTTTCTGGAAAAAAGAAGCAAAATACAACGAATGGCGTGAGGACACGTGACAGACAGGTGAATAGGCTGAAAAATCTTCTTGACACGTGACATAGCTGGGGTGGGAGTAAGGGGATTTGCTTTAGTAATTATATAGTAGATTGAGATTAATCTTTATAATGTTTTTTACACTAGGTAAGAATAAGAAGTGAGAACTGGAAATCCAGTTCCAAGTGGATAATTAATCTTCATAATCAACTATGTTTAATTAATCTTCATAATCAACTATGTTTTCTTCTTCTAATGCATCATGCATACACCTACATAATACTGCAGCGAAAGCAAAGGGAATAAAACACATTAATTTGTTGTATACCTAATTTGTTTCCCACTATTTCAAAGAAGATTAAGATCGATGGAATTTGAACAATTAATTCACAAGTTTCTCGTTGGAATTAAGCTTGATGTGAAACAAACCGGGGACATGAAGTTGCATACGTAGGTCGATTTATATGGAGAAGAAATATGAAGACAATAATTTTTTGAAAGAATCGAAAAAGAAATAAAAATGTGTGAGTGTGGTGTTCTGTGCTCGTGTTTTTTTGGTTTGGTGGATTTTCTCATCATTGCCCCATAATCATACATCAATTTCCTTGCAAAATTATTCTTTTCTCCCTCGAAAAATCTTGAAATTCGCTTTCAACCTCGGCCCAGATCGTAATCATTTTCCTCGGAAAATCTGTCGTCCAATTTCATGCAAAATTCTGCATGCAAAGCCCTTAACAAATTACGCAAAAGTCTGTATTTTAGTTTCATTGCAAAAATACTCCGTATATACTGTAGTTTTGATACCCATTTTTTAAAGGAATTTGAAAGATTTTCAGAAAATATTGGATCGGCTCTTTTATACGGAGTACAGCTACAGCATATTTTATTTTTCGATGGATCGGCAAAAAAATATCCCTTCTAACAACTTTTCTCGTAGTTAGGGGACTGAAAAGGATTCTGTATTCTATACTCATGGTGTAATATTCAATTACTTTTTTTCCATGGATATACAGAAAATAAAATGGATAAGCTGACCATTGGCCAATGATTTTTATTATTGTCTATTTTGCATTTTTCATATTTCATTCCTTTAGTTTTTGAACGTTTTACGAATTGATATGATAATCAGGAATCACCTTTATAATATTACTAGGTGAAGTTTCCGCTATTCGAGCGGTCTAATACATTTTATTTTCGCCGATATTTATATACGTATATAGATATTATTTTTATTTATATTTATGTATTATTTTTATGTATATAGTTTTGTAGTACTAGTTTCTAATAAAAAAAAATATATATATATAACTTTAACATATTTTATGATTTTTATATTTAAACATAAAGATCACAAAATTGAGTGGGGTAGGGCCTAGTGCCTCTGCCCTTGTGTCTTGTCTTATCAAAAAATAAAAAAAGAGTAAAATATACAATACACAATGTACGGAGTATAATAATTACAAAATTTTGCTATTATAAAGTCATTATCTACATAATAGTCTATTTGAATTTATCATCATAAAGAAAACTATAAGGATTGGAGGTCAGGTCCGCAACGGAAGAGAGCATGGTCGGTGCTCGGGTTGTTCTCCATAGTTATAAGGATTGGACGCGAAACGCGAAGATTGTAGACCAAAACGAAGAAAGTGAGAAGAGTGGAAAAGAACGTGAGGTAGAAAAGATATAGAGTTTACAGTACATCTAATGAGTCTCAGTTACATTTACCTTTAGCCAATACCTTACAATTTATATATATATATATATAATAATATATAGTTGTTCAATAAATTCAAATCTCCAATTCTCCAACTCTTAAAACAGAAGCCATGACAATATGGGAAGGGACTAACAGCCTGTTTGGCAAACCAAAAATTAAGCTAGCTTAATTTCTTAAAAAGCTTGAAACTCTAGTTTATTGTAACAATAAGCTAGCTTATAAGCTGCTCAAATATAGGCAGAATGATTGAATGCGAACAAGACCTAAGAGAGCTAAACTCTATTAGCCTCAAGGGTCGACATTCTGATAAATTTAATTTTTATTAACGACTTAAATAATGTTTAGAAAATACTGTGAAAAGTTAGATATGTGGTTATTGATATCAAAGAGCTTCTTATGCTCATTGACTTAGTCTCGTTTAATTTTTATTTCAGGAAGAGTGTAAAATGATTGCTTACTTTATCGCCTCTAAACACTTTAAAAAGACCTTTGATTTTGCATTCAACAATTCCATCAAATCTCTACATAACTACTAAAGCCGAACGCCTTTCTTCAATTTTAGCTATGTCAGGTGCCATACTCTTCATATAGGTCATTCACTTGTCGTCATTCCATTGGTCACGATTTTTTACTATTTATTGTAATTTTCTTTAAAAAATGATTAAATTTGGAAAATCATGTGCAAAAATATCACAAAAAAATTGCTTAAGATCTTTCAAATTACAAAAATATTTTTATGTGCTATTTTTTTAGATTTTGACCTCCCAATATCCTATTATGTTATTTTACAAATTTATAAATTTTTTTATGATATGACATATCACAAAAAGATTGATTTCTTAATAAATAAGAGAAAATATAATATTTTTGTATATGATAGTGTTTTAAATTCTATAGTTTTATATATGTTAAAATATCAATTTATTTAAATTTATTAAAAATTGACCTATGGTAATTTGATCAAATAAGATTTTGGTATAAAAATTCATTTATATTTGTTGTTTATTATATTTAAAATTTAAAAACTTAATTATATATCAATATCATTTTAAGATATCAACTTATTTTCATATAAAATTATATATTACATAATATTTAGTACTACTTATTAACTATATCAACTTATATAAATCTGTGCATAACGCGAGAACTAGGCTATAGTTTGTGATAAAAAAAACAATTCAAGCTAGGATACTCCTTAAATAGTCTGTGATTATTTTCAGACCTTTTGTTTACGTGTTAGAAAAACTAAATAATATATAGATAAATTTGACAAGATTTTATAAATAAGTACTTTAGAATGACATGTTTTGTTTATTAAAAATAGTACATTATTGACACATTTAGTTATATTTTTATTTTGTTATCTCGATCCCGTTATTAAGTTTTGATTGAATCATGTTTTTAAATAATGGGTCTATATCTCATTTCTTATATCAATATACTCCCTCCGTCCCATTATATAAGCCCCATTTCATTTTCCGACACTATTTACAATCCGAGAGAATTTTCTAGATTTATTCTAATTTACAAGCGAAAACATAGTCATGTGGGGCCTTGTTTGATTCGTCTTAACAAGTACTATAACAATTTCAAAATTTTATATTTTTTACTAATACGTAACTAGAGATATTGACAAAACAAAACGTGCATCGACATACGTGTAAGGATGAAATGGGGCTTATATAGTAGGACAAAGAGAGTAGTAGTTATCAAAAAAATGTGATTTTATTTTATATATTGTTAGATAAATGAAAAAAATGTGATTTTATTTTATATATTGTTAGATAAATGAAAAACGAAAGCACTAATTTATATATTTTGGAGGGGCCTTTTGATGATTATTCATGGAATATTTTGAATAGTGCAGTGGGGCACCGCTCTCTTCTCCTACTTTTTGTCTGGAAGCCGGTTTTGACTACTCATGCATGCCTTCCCTATTGTTTTTCTTTTCAGTAAAGTAAAAGGAAAATTAAATAAAGCAATTTTAGTTTATATTCACTTTTGCATTTTTTTGACTTATAAATGCATGTAATTTCGTCTTCTTTAACCAACTAAAAAAAGGAGTTGAAGGCACGCTCCTAAGTGGGAGAATTGGGATATGAATTTTTACACGATTCTTAAATAACACCCGGTACTTTATTCAAACAACGCCGGGTCACTCGCGTTCTGCGAGGACCCGTACACTCGCGTTCTGCGAGATTAGCCAAAAATTAGGTTAATTACATGCATGCTAATCTCGCGTTCTGCGAGTGCACGTGTCCTCGCGTTCTGCGAGTGTACGTGTCCTCGCAGAACGCGAGATTAGCATGTCAGATTGACGTTGTTGTGCGCCATTACTACATGTCTTGTCCCCACCTAACTATAATAACTACCCCCTTATTTTAAGTATTCCGTAACACCTATTAACCCTACCCTAACACCTCTTTTTATCATCTTTCACCTCTTTCACCCTCCATTAAAACCCATTTTCAAAACCTTAAAACTTCAAAACACTCTAAAAACACCTAAAATAATGGAAGATGAAGAGGAATTCAACAAAGGAGGGAATGAAGATGGTGGTTCATCAAGTTACCATTCAAATGAGGTAATGTTCTTACTTAATTTTTGAATTTTAATTTGTTTTGCACCATTAAGAGCTAAAATGAACTTATTATGTTGTATTTCATGTTAAATCTAGTAGTAGTGGTAAGTGTTGAAGAGATGACTTTTGCATATAATGTCAAAAACTTAGATGTGTTCATGTTTTTAGGGTTTTTATGGTTTTGAATGTAGGAACTCATGTTATGTTAAATTATCCCGTTCAAGAACTAGTTTCAGGAAATAGCAACTTCTCGCGTTCTGCGAGAGGAAGCCACTCGCAGAACGCGAGAAGTGCCTGCCTCGCAGAACGCGAGAAGTTGCACATTACAGAGTATTAACAGAAGCATTGTGTATAGGTGAATTTTTCTTTGTTCACTGGATTGAATGCAATCCAGTTGAATGACTACACCTACCCCTCGCGGAATACGGTGCCCGTTTCGCCACCGTCATTTGATTTAGGGATTGACGACTTTGGATATTATCATCAACCATCTTTATATGAACAACATGTGCCATCTACATATGAATTGCCTGTGCCATCTACTTATGAGTTGCCCGTGCCATCTACTTATGAATTGCCATGTACATATGAGGTGCCATCAAGCTATGATGCGTTTGATTCACAATTTGCTAACCCACCAACAAACGTAGGAGAGGAGATGTGTTTTCTTCCCTCTTTACGCACTGCACCAAAGTTTGATAGTCCCGTATGTGAGGAAGAGGTTGTTTCTAGGGATTATTCGGAATATTTCACTACGGAGCAAGTGTTTGCCTCTAAGGAGATTGGTCATTTGTGGGCTTTGAATGTTGCAAAGCAACACAAGTTTATGATCTCTATTGGAAGGACTGTACCAGCTAAACTGGGGCAAAGTGGTAAGATTCAAATCATTTGTGAGAAAGGGGGAAGCCATAGGCCTAAAGGTGTCGGTGTTAGATCAAACACAAAGAGCAAGAAAACGGGGTGTAAATTTCAGTTGAAGCTCATGGAGAACCGGGTTGAAGAGAATTGGAGATTAGTGGTTGTTTGTGGTTTGCACAACCATCCTATTGGAGATAGTTTGGTCGGGAATGCATTTGCCGGGAGGCCAACCCCGGATCAAAAGAAAAAGGTTCGTGAGATGGTACTTTCACATTGTTCTCCAAATCAGATTTACACTGAGATAAACAAGGATCCCGGAAGTTGCACAAAGAAGAACCAAGTGTACAATTTGGTAAGACATATAAGGGAAGAGGAAATGGAAGGTAGAACCGTGGTTCAAGAATTCTTTCACCAATGCAAAGAGAGCAACTACTTCATGGAGTATAGGCCAAGTGCAACGAACCCTTCGATAATAGGCGACTTGTTCTTTGCTAGCCCCGAATCAATGAAACTCTTAAAGGCGTTTCCATATGTCCTTTTGATGGACTCGACTTATAGCACGAACAGGTAAGTATTTATCATTCTGTTTTTATGTTGTATTTATCTTACTGTATTTTGGTTCCAGGTACAATGTTCCCTTCCTGGAGATAGTCGGTTTGACTTCTACATGGAAGAATTTTGTTGTGTGCGGGGTATGGTTAGAGGCTGAGAGCGAGGATAGTTATTTATGGGCGTTGCAGCAGCTGCAGACGATGTATTTGAGAATAGGAGCATCGCCTACTTGCTTCGTCACTGACCGTGAGATGGCTCTTATGAATGCAACAGACAAGTTATGGCCAAATGCAAAGTTTCTCTTATGTAGGCGACATGTAAGGAAGAACATAGAGGCGAGAGCCAAGATAGCTATGGGCACACAAGCATTGGGGGTTCATATTTCAAATGATTATTATAACGTGTTCGAACAAACCACTGAAGAAGATTACAAGAGTACTTTGAAGAAACTTGAGGACGAATGGCGAGCTTATCCAGCCGTATTGAAGTACGTGAGAACGAATTGGCTAAACCGTTACAAAGAAAGACTTGTTTCAGCATGGACGGATAATGTCTTCACTCTCGGGAATAACACAACAAACAGGTATGTTCTGTTATTTATGTCTACCTTCTACATATGATAAAAAGAGCTTCTGTAATGCACACCTCGCAGAACGCGAGGGCATACCACCTCGCAGAACGCGAGTAAATTCCTTGATTCAGTGTTGATGCATTTTCGAATGCAAAGATCCTGGAACAATGTATGAACTCGCAGAACGCGAGGTGTACACACCTCGCAGAACGCGAGGAGTTACACATTACAGAAGGATCCACAGGTTCTGATTTGTATTTGCATTTTATTGTTTTTCGAACATTTTAGAGTTGAAGGAGCACATTCATGTCTTAAGTCATACTTGTCAAGTGGAAATGCTAGGCTAGACACAATGTTCAAAGAATACAAAACAATGGCGGAGAACCAACTTAAGGAGATTACTGTGTCTTTCACCGAGAGTTTGAATAAGAGCTTCACAGTTGTTGAAGGGGCCGACTTGTTTAAAGTCTTGAAGTTCAAAGTCTCTTACAAATGCATAGAATTTTTGCTTAAGGAATACACGAAGGGGGAGAGATTAGGTGCGCACTTTAATATGTTTTGTAGCTGCGGGATCAAGATTAGAGATGGGTTGATGTGTGTTCATCAGATTGTAAGACATTGGAAGGAGCAAAGACCACTAAGAGTATCAGAGTTGCACCCTTTCTGGAGTACTTTGAGTTTGGAAGAAGTTGATGTTCCCGGCATACTGGAAGTTAAGAGTAAGGTGGCAAGGCGTCTTTTTCAGACTTTCTATGAGGAAACGTTTCCGAAATTGTGCCCCCATGATCAAGAAAAGTGTGCACAAACTGTTTTAGACATTGGGAAAGTAAATACTCCTCTAAAAGAGCCGGCTATTTCAAAGCACACCGGAGGTCGTCCAGTCGGAGCTCCTAACAAACAACCTAGGTCAACGCAAAGAAGACCGTCTGCATGGGAGCACACTAATGTTGAGATGGATGCTAGAGATTTGGAAGAAACACCCCCAAAGAAGCAAAAAAATGCTTCTAATTCTGAAACATTCAAGAAACCAAAGATTAAGGTGATTGGCAAGTACAAGTCTCACATACCCGCGTCAATGCGCACCCATGTGAATGGTTGGTTTGAGGTAAATGGAGATGGAAATTGTGGATTTAGAGCAATAGCTCATGAATTGCATGACAACCAACACTTATGGAGGGAAGTAAGAGATTTGATGATAGCTAAGGTCAAAGAGATTTGGCACCTAGTTCAAGGAACTTGGATTGGACCTCCACAACAACCAACTTTGGAGAGCGCTTTACACCAACTGACATGGGAAGGAATAGGAAGGGCTCCAGAAGATCACTGGCTAGCTACCCCGGAAATGGGATGCCTTGTGGCATCCACATTCAACATAGTGTTCGTAACGGTGGGAAAAAGTGCTAACTACACTTACCTTCCTCTACAACGTCCTACTTGGTTAGAAGATGGTGACACACTTCCGACGTTCTGCTTATTCTATATTCAGAGTGAGAGACATTTTGTTCCGGTAAGTTTTTGGATCTACTTATGAATTACTATCTAATATGCAACTTCCTAACGTTGTTGTTTTCTTGTAGTTGCGTCTTGAAGAAAACTGCCCATTACCTCATGTGTTTACTCCTTGGTGGCGAAACGCTGAAAGAGATGCTTTTTCTTTGCACGATCTTGTGTCACATCGATGTGCCGCCTTTGAAATGTAATGTTGAAGTTATGTTTTATTCGCTGAATTTGTAATGTAATGTTGAACTGGAGATGGTTTTTTAAATTCTTAAACTGTAACTAATGTCATGGACATTTTCCAGAAAATGTCATTCCTCGCGTTCTGCGAGGATGGTGTCACTCGCAGAACGCGAGTTACACCAACCGTGCCACAGACCGTGCATATCAACTGAGAGCACCTTGTTTCTTATAGGGCAGACTCGCGTTCTGCGAGTGGTGTGCACCTCGCGTTCTGCGAGGTTATGCAAAAAACGAACAGAATTGAAGCAACACCAACATATCCCTAAACATAATCCAACAAAATTATCCAATCAACAAAACACCTAAGAAAGCAATCCAAAACACAATCCAAAACACAAAACGAAAGGCTACTCGTCTTCTCGTGGTCGGAAGGGAGCGAGAGTTGACATACTTAGGAGCATTTGGGCGTGATATGAATCAAAATCCTCTGGAGTGGCAAACCGATACCGGTCCATGTCATTGTACACCCGGCCAATCACCTATACGCAAGTAAACATTCATTCTATGTTAATATTCGAGACAAACAAAGACTAGAAACGCAAGATAAACCAAAACAATTAATATTACCTGTCTCTCAGTCATCATCCCAGGGATTGCAGGACGGATATACCTATGGGTCCTCTTGATGTACCAATCCATGTAATCATGGGAGCATTCATGTGGTGCATAGGCAACTGGCCCCATATCATCGAGAGACAAAGAGTGAACATCTCTTGACTCCCAAAGCCATTGGTTGGCGTCATAAAAAACACTATAACACCTAATGTTTTTCAACCTATGAGCTTTGAGCGGTTCGATGACTGGCCTAGGAATACGCTGCACTCTCCCAAATTGTCTGGGACACCTATCAGGCATGTGTGGTTCGGTGATGTCACAGCAAGATAGCACCCCGTGAAATAGAGCGGGAGCAAGCTCAGGATCGGTGAAGTCTTGTGCTCCATACGGGTTCCAACATACCTAACAAAATGACAGAAAAACGCATGGTGAAGTCTGTAAAACACCAGAAACTGCAGAAACTAGGACTAAATGCAGAAACTTGCATTTTCTCGCGTTCTGCGAGTGTGTCCATCCTCGCGTTCTGCGAGAAGCCACAGACTCGCGTTCTGCGAGAAAATGTTGCATAATCAAAGAAATTACTGCTGCGTACTAAAAAAATGCAGAAATCCCAGAAAATGCAGAAACTTACCATCTCCGGCATAAGAATATCGAGCGCTCCCCTATAGTCCCTTCCGACTTGCCCCTTCTTCAGCTTTACATTCTTAGGCATCCACCGGTATGCCCATGGTTGCTCCGCTCTCCACCGAGGACGTTCAGTAGGTCGGAAGTGTGGGAAGTAGTTGTAGATCCATGCCTAAGAAATACAAAGTACGTTAAATATGAAAATATATATAAGTATGTAAATTAAACGCTTAGAAAGTATAATACCTGCAACAAGGTGTAACAGAAAGACATCTGCGCACAACCCTGTCGTGTGCATACCCCCAGCTGCCTATACAGATGGGCCAAAGCAGCTGAACCCCACGATATGCCCGTAGCATGGGCATAGGTTTCCAAATAAGGCCCATATCTAAGCCGAATCAAGTTCTGTGACTTGTCCGGAAATAAGAGCGAGGAAGCAGTATACAACACCCATCCTAAACCCTTTCGCTCTGGACCTAGGGTTTCACAATGCCTTCTAAACCAATCAGCTTTCACCCTCCCAGAATCTAAAGTGTGCGGATCTACTCCAAAAATTTCCGCCCCCTTCCTACCATAGTATTTTATAATCTCATCATGACTAAACTTGGCACCCAGTTTCTTGCAAGTAGTCATTGCTTTCCCTTCTATAGGTAGGCCTAAAATCATATGTACATCCAGAAGGCCAATAGTGATCTCACCACAAGGGAGGTGGAATGAGTTAGTCTCCGGTTGCCATCGTTCGATGAACGCTTCAATCAACGGATAGTCGATTGCTTCGTACATCATGTCAGGTAGATCTGACAATCCAACAGCACCGGGAATCTCTGACCAGTCATCGTTGTCCAATGGCCAGTCACTGCTTTGCTTTGTCCGTTGTTGTGGCTTCATCGGACCTTTCAACTGCAGAAAAATACAAAATTACACACTGCAGGCCAAATTTACAAAAAATACAGTTTCTGCAGAATTATCAGCTTCTGCAGAAACCAAGCATTTTCTCGCGTTCTGCGAAGAGTAACACCCTCGCGTTCTGCGAGTATGCCACTCCTCGCGTTCTGCGAGAAAATGCACAGAAATTGCATTTTCTGTGCATTCTGCAGAATTTCTGTAAATGTATTAAAAATGCAGAAAATCAATAAATTAGTAAATTACCTCCCCTTTCTGGATGTGGAACGCCACATGTGCTTCAAATCCCTTAAGCAACTCGGGATCTTCTGGACCGCCAGGTGTGGCATGAGTGAGCTCAGGATCATACTTTGGCTCATTCTTCTTGGACTTCCTCTTTCTTGTTGGTTTCTGGACCAATTCTTCTTCTTCTTCTTCTTCTTCTTCATCATCATCATCATCACCTTCTTCTTCGTGTTCTTCCCCAAAACCTTCATCCTGGTACTCTTGTTCCATCGGTTCTGGTTGAGGATTGTAAGAAGAAGAACAAGCTTGTCCACTTCCTTGACCCATGTCTTCAGGAACACTTCCCTCACCAAATGCACCTCCCCACCCTTGTCCACCGACCCAACTTTGTCCACCCCACCCTTGTCCAACTTCCACTAAAGCATACTGAGGAATGAAATTGTCCCAGCTTCCCGATTGTTCATATGGACTTGATTGTGGTGCCCATTGAGTTGACGGTTGTGCACATGAAACTGACTCTTGAGAATAAAGGTCCCAATCATCATTTCGATACCCTTGATATGTATCTGCTCGTTCTATCCCACTAGGCACAGAACAGTCTTCCCCGGCATAACTATGGACACCACTGTACCGCTCTATGGGGCGATAATCAACGTCGGGGAGCCCCTCGGGGAAGAGCTCTACCGGTGTTGTATTCTTTGCTCTCCTTTTCCCTTTTGCATTTTCAACCGGTGGATTTTCTCTCACAGCGTTCCTATTTCTTCGACGGGTTGAACGTCCAGGAAGATCCATTACCTAAAAAAATGTAAAGTAGAATCAGTATATAAATATAACATTATATAAAGTAAAATCAGTATATAATAAAAATCTGCAGAAGAGGAAAGAATTTCCAGTTTTGTCAATTACTCGCGTTCTGCGAGTACCATGACACTCGCGTTCTGCGAGTACCATGACCCTCGCGTTCTGCGAGTAACATGACCCTCGCGTTCTGCGAGTATACCCCTCGCGTTCTGCGTCAATTTGCACAATCATGAGTTTCCGGCAACAGTTTCCGGCGAGATTTTCCGACGAAAATTCAATATTTTAGCTAAAATACCTATCAATTTAAGTAAATTACCAAATAAACATCAAAACCCTAAATAAAATCAACAACCCTAATCAAAAACCCTAACCCTAATGAATTTCAACATAAAACAACATCCACTCATCCACCATAATTCAAAATCATCATCTTTCATCCATTATACAACCATTTCTAAATCAACATTCAATATCAAAACATCATACAATATGCAATTTTCTATACTAACAACATATATTCATCTAAAAACAACATTAAAAAGCATAAGAGTATTAGAAACATACCTTATATGGAGATTTGAATTGAAAAGAGGAAGAAGAAGTAGGTTGAAATTGAGGGAGATGGTAAAATGAGAAGAGAGCGGCGGAATTTTGTAATGGTGGTTGTAAAAATGGGCCGAGTAGGGTTTTTCACCTTTTATAGGGAAAAACCCCCTCGCGTTCTGCGAGGTGACGCACCCTCGCGTTCTGCGAGGGGACGCACTCTCGCGTTCTGCGAGGGGACGCACTCTCGCAGAACGCGAGGGACCGGGCGTTATTTAGAAAACGCCCGGGCGGTATTTAGCAAGGGCCAATTTTTAGTTGTACCATAAATCGTAATTTATACCGAAAAGAAGTTTTGTTGCGAACAACTATTAAAAAACGATAATTACACGTCAAAGTTTATATTATGAATAATAATGTTCATAATTTCTGGATAATGAATTATTTTTGAACGATTTCACTGAGAGATGCGGTGATGTATTTATAATTATTGCGAACTTTGATTTTGTTTTTGTTTTTTTCTCAAAATGACCTCAAAAAATTTAATCTCTAGATTATGAACATTACCGCTCAAATTATGACCATTAATTTGTAATTTATAAATGCGCAAATCTTCATTTTTCCTACATTAGAAATAAAAACAACCCATGTAATAGTTACACATATAGAATCTATCTACCGTAATTCATTTCAAATGTGTAATAGTTACCATAATATTTAATATCACAATTTTGTATACACCATATAGAATAAACAAATAAAAACAACCAATGTAATAGTTATACATATAGAAATCTATCTACCGTAAATCTATCTACCGTAATTCATGATGTGACATAGCTTATTGATGATATATTATTTTTCTTTAATAATTATATAGAGATTATGAATTATACACTATAATAGACTTAATAGGCTAAGAAGCTTATAATGAAAAAATTGTTGAATATAATTATTAGAGATTATATTACTTGTTATGATGGATTTATATTGTTTTAATGTAGGAAAGCATTCTATTAAAGTTGAGCTTTTTCAAGGTTTCTCCTTGATTGTGGCTCTACCACATTCATGTGACAATTTTCTATTGGTTCTATTTTAATTGCTTTTATATTTCTATTTGATATAAAATAAAACATTATTTTTCTAATCACTTTTGTAGGTAAATAAATATATATATATAGAAACCGGTTCAGGTGAGAACGGTTTGTTAGGAGAGAACCGACCTTATCGTGAGAACGATTCTCAGCCGTCTGATCCTTCTCATCCAACGGTCCACGTTATAACGTGGATTTCATTAACACGCGCCCACGCGCCTTTTATAAATCCCGCTTCCCTTTCTTTTTTCATCACTTCTCCCATTTCACTCTTCTTCCGACCAAATTTCGCTCCATAATCGTCATTGTTGATATCCTTCTCAAGCTCATTTTTTTCCTTTTTCCCAGCTCTCCTCCTTCATATCTCATTCTCTCTTCGTTTTCTCTTCATTCCGATAGTTTTTTTTTGTTCTATCTCCATACCAGTCTCTTTACCATGTCTTCTGATTCCAAAGCTTCCGATGAGATAAAATCTCCTTCAGGTTTGTTTATTTAGTTTAGTTTATTTGTTTGTTTTGCTCTTAAACTTCTGTAATTGGTATTATTTTTGTCGAATACTTGTATTTTAAATTTGAACTTACTTTTTATAAACCCTAATTTGTGTTCTGTTTATTGCAGCTTCTTAAATTTGTTTTTTACTCTATCTGTTGTATGCATGTCATTACATTATTCACTATTTCTGTGTGGTTTTTTTGTAAGTGTTTTGTGATCTCATATAATGTGACTTGTTGTGTGCATATGAAGTGAGTTTTGTTCTGTTTATGCTATTACAACATTTTATGTTTTCCCTCTATTGGTAGTTAATGACTAGGATGCTTTATTTAAGTCTAAGTGATGTTTGAAGTTTTTTTTGGTGTTTTCATATGAAGTCATTTGGGTTTGCATTTCATTTGTTTCTTTGATTTTGTGGTTTATTTGTATTCCTATGTTTTCATATGAAGTGACTTGTGTTTTGTATATGAAGTGCTTCCTCAATTGGTAGTTAATTATTAGATGCTATTAACATCCTAACTGATGTTTGAAGTTTTTTGTTGTTTTTTCCATATGAAGTCTTTGTGGTTTGCATTTCAGTGTTTCTTTCTATCATTTGTTGTTTATCTGTATTCCTTTGATGCTTATCTGGAATGTATATTCTTTTCATAATGTTATGTCTTTATCTTTGCAGGAAGAAGTTACATTTTAGGGAAACAAAAGAGTAGCCGCACTCCTGCAAGTATATTGAATTCCAAACTTGCCAAGTCTGCATTTCAAGATGAACACAACAACATCAATGTTGTACCTTCTCCTCCTCCTCCTGTTACTGGTCTCTCTTCTCCCAACTCGCAGAGTGCCATAGTTATTAGGAGTAGTCCTAGGCTGAACCTTCTCAAAGCATCAGTTTCTCAGGAGTCAATACCTTCTCCTCCCCAAGTTCCTGTTGTTTCTTCTCCTAAGTTGCATAAGCCATGTAAGGATAAGGAGGCTGACATTGTTATTAGGAATAGTCCCAGGCTTAAAGTTCCCAGAAAAACAGTTGTTAAGGATGCAATTATGGGTAAAGGAAAAGCTAAAGTGGCATGTGGAGATTCACCTGATAACATTTCTGATTCAGATGAAGATCCTGAGTTGAAGAGAGCATTGGATATAAGCAGATATCTGGCTCATAACCAGCAGCCAGCTCTCATATCTCACGATGGTCGCACTGTTGTTAGGAAAAAAGTTATGGGCGCCATGGAGTCTCATTTTGATACCCTCTCTTGTAGGAACTCCCCCAAGGCTTTGTTTATCGCTCTTAAAAAGTTGTCTGAAGATCAGAAGAAGGCTGTTATTGATATTGGATTTGGTAGCATCCTTGACTAGAACATTCAAACTTTGCCTAGAAATCTATCTCACTTTGTTGTTCATAGTTTTGAAGCTGGGGACTGATCTCTGAAATTGAGTTCTTTAGGTAAAGAAATACCTCTAGTAGTTGCAGATGTCAAAAGGGTTTTTGGGCTTCCTGACTGTGGTGTTCCTATAGTTCTTCCAAGTAGAGTTCACAATTTTAACTTATTAGCTGAGTTTAGGGCACAATATCGGGAGCCTTCCAACAGTACAACTTTGAAGCCCTCAGAAATATGCAAGAAAATTGTGGATTCTGATGCTGGTGATGATATGTTCAAAACGAACTTCGTTATGCTGTTTTACACTTTAGTGATTGAAAGCCAAGGTTGTGGAGTCATGAGCATGAGACCATTGGATTTGTTGGATGATGTTTCGAAGATCAAAGACTATAACTGGTGCCAATTAATCTTCGATTTGGCCATTAAACATAAGGTGCAGTGGTCGCTTTGCTCTAAGTCCGAGTTTAGAGGTCCAGTGCTATTTCTTTTGGTATGGTTTCCTGAATTGCATACTTAGTGATTTCTGATTTGAATACTTACTTATTTCCTATAAATGATTCCTATATTAATTTCATAATTTATTTGCATTTTTGTAGTTGTGTTATGTTGATAGAGTTATGGTTCTCAACAAACCTGTTCCAAGGGATCTTCCTCTGATCAAAGTGTGGACAACTTCAATGTTGAAATCCAAAGAGGCTGATGAGATGCTTGTTGGTGCGTTTGGGAAGAGAAAATTTCTACCTGTTTCTGAGCCTGCTTTGCAACCAGAAACTACTCAGCCTCCATTGCAACCAGAAACTTCTTGCCCCATTCCTAAAGAGTGTCTTGGTGATGGAACCATTCCTGTATGTTTTTGTTTTATATTTTTTTAGTTGTTATCCCTTTTTTGCCTTGATTTTATAATCTAAGTATCTTTGTTCTTGTTTTCGGGATTTTGTTCTTCAACAATATAATGTTGTTCGTCAAATTGCTAACAATATTCGTGAATTCTACAACAACATTGAAATTGCTCCAGTAGAACATGCTCAGAATACTTTCTTCAAGAAAGTCAATGAAGAATGCACTCGGCTTTTGAAGATAAAACTTCCAACAATTGTCGTTGGAGATGATGTTGATGCTTCTGGAAATTTAGATGACAGTGATGAGCACTTTTGGTCTGATCCGATTGTCTTTGATATGATTGAAGAAGTAGAGAAAGCTATTGTTGCTGAGAAGAAAGTTACAAAGCATGTACCCATGCCTACTGGTGTTTCATCTTTCTTCTTCATTACTTTTTCGTCTATTATATTGTTTCATATGTATTTATTCCTGATTTTTATTCTGTTTCTTTCCATTACAGATTCCGGTCCCAGTAATTCTTTTAATGACACAGTTTTTCACGATGTTGTCAATGATTCTTTTGAAGTTCCACTTGAGCAACCAACTAATGTTTTTGATGTTTCAATGGATCAAGCTCCATCATCCCCAACCTCTGTCAAACTTGGAGAATCTGAAGTTTCAGATGTACCAGTTATTCCTTCAGAAGGTGGAGATTCAGAAGTTCCAGTGGAACAATCTGCAGTAGCATCCACTCTTGGACAATCTGCAGTAGCATCGTCTCTTGAACAATCTGTAGTAGTTGTGGGTACAGTGGCAGACTGTGAACAATCTGATCCAAGTAACAATGGACTTGAAACAAATGTTATTGATTTAACAATTGATAAATGTTCAATGGCATCTCTACCTTCTACAGAAGCAACATCTAATGTTTCCTTACTTGTTGGTATGAAAAGTTTAGTTAATTAATTTTAGCCTACTTTATTTATGAATTGCTTACCTTAATGATTTTTCTTTTTTGTATTTGCAAATGCTAAAGATAAGGAGAAGAAGAAGAAAATGCCTAGGTTCAGTGGTTTGGTTCCTCGATGCAGTCCCCGTTTTACTCTTAATGGTGAAGGTAATTCCATTAATGATCCTATTACAGTATTGCTGGACAGCCCTCCTTTAGAAATTTGTGCACCGGCTTCCACTGTTTCTTCATCATTTGTTTCTGCAAAATCAGTGTATGATTCTGAAAAATCAGATCTTGCACCAATTAATATGGGATTAAGCCCTTCTGCTTTCCAGTTTTGCACAATCCCACCAGCTTTTACTGTTCAGGTAATAGTTGCTTTTAATTATTAGACCCTGTGTAGTTTTCTGTTTGGTTTTATATATTCTATTTATTAATGTTTTTATAGTGTATGCCTCATGTTCCTTTTCATACAGTGTCTCAACCTGCATCAAATTCTGTAAATCCTGTTGCCCCAAAACCATATCATCGAGCTACTAGGGTATTTGATTCAAGTTACACTTATCATATTTTTGATTCATTTTTTTATGTTGTCTAACATTTTATTTTATTTTTCAGTCAACTGGAGGAAATTTTCCTTCTCAACGCACAATGGGTCCTCCTCAAAGCTTAAATGATAGGTTTTGTGATAACATGACAGCAATGAGAGATCCTAGAATTAGCGAGACAAGAAAATCTCCATGGTTAGAAAGACATATTTATCCAGATGTGAAACCTAATGCCAAAGAACGTCGTCTGTTTCAATGGGTTTCTCAGGATAGGAATGAAAAGTAAGTAAAAATATTTGTTATATTGGTTTTGTATCATTTTTGAGAGTTATCTTGATTGGATTTGATGTTTACTTGGGACTGCATACTAGTTCAATTGTGAACTACATACTAGTTTGAATTGTGAAGTACATACTAGTTTGATTTGTGAAGTGCATACTAGTTTGAGTTGTGATGCAATGTTTTGTTCTTGCAAGGAAGTCATATCTAGTCATGCATACTAGTTGGTTTTGTATTATTTTTGGGAATTATCTGGATTGAATTTGATGTTTACTTGGGACTGCATACTAGTTTAATTGTGAACTGCATACTAGTTGAATTGTGATGCAATGTTTTGTTCTTGCAGGGAAGTCATATTCAGCCATTCTGAATTAAAGCTTACTTGTCGTGATTTTCATACATTCTGTCAAGCTCGCTTCTACAGTGTTGACACTAACATTGTTGATGTGTGGGCCCGAGTATTAAACTTTGAAGAGTTAAAGAGATGTGAAACCAATATCTATAGATTCTTTGCAAGCACAAAAGTTTGTGTAAGTGCCTCTATATATGTTGTTTGCATGTCTGAACATTTGTTTTATAATGTATTTTTATATTTGCATAATTTTTTAGGATGCAAGTATCAAGCAAGTTACAGTCACTGATCCTGATGCTATGACTGTCCTTTTTGAAAAGCAAATGCGCATTGAGTTTGTGAATTTGAAACTTGGTGTTTACCTTCTGGACTTTGGCTTCGTATGTATGTTATTTCTGTTGTTTCCTTTTATTTTGCCTTATTTCAATGTTAACCTTCTTAATGTTAACTTTCTGTTTTTCCTCCCAACACAGTTTGTATTTCCAATTAGCACAGGGGAGCATATCTTTGTTGTTACATTTAACATGAAGACCAAGAAGTGTGAATTGCTGGATCCCTGTACCAATCCAAATTTCAATCACACCTGCTTTGCTGAAACAACTAGTAAGATATTTTGATTGTATTTTTTTATTTTTTCAAGAGTTTTTTCTAACTGCTATTTGTTATTCTTTTTCAGAAAACTGTTTTTGCACTATACTTCAAACGTTTAAGTTTGCCTACCGAATCTGAAATGATTTCGAAGATGGAAATTTCAAAGCCTCGTCTTCCCATTTATGGAGGGATAGAAAACAGAGATTTGGCCTTCTTTGCCATGTACAACATGGACACATACATGAGATCTGGCTTAAAGGATTGGAAGTACAGGCTGATTAACAACAATGCAAGCCATATTACCACCTTGAAGATCAGGTACCTGAACAAGATTGTCAACACATGTCCTCCAAATGACCAGAAGATGGCGAACATTGTACAAGGAAAGTGTATCACCTCTGTGAAGTTAGATTTGGAATGAAAACTGTAACTGTGAAACTATGCATCAACTTTCTGTAACTCTCTAGCTATTGTTGTCTGAACCGTCTAAGTAGATCTGCAGACACTTGTCTTCACTTTTGAATTTCATTTTATGCTGTTTCAGGATTGCATATGAAGTCATATTTTGAACTGGATATGTGTTTTCATGATTGCTTATGAATCAATTGTTTCTTGCATACATACTGTTTTTAGCACTGCTTCTTTTCTGTTCGTTTTTCCTATTTTCTTGTTTGTTTACTATTTGTTGATCATTCAAACAACTTGTTCATCATAAAAGAAAGCAATTTCAACAAACTTGCATATGTGAATGTCTTGTAAAATTTTCATGTATATCTGGCTGCACCTGATATGCATTTCCCAGGAACACTTGTGTGCATCTATTTGAAGCAACCTAGTTACTTCCAGAGTCATCCCTGTTTTAATTTCTTATGTACAAAATATAAAAAATGCAAATATTTGGTTATGCAATTCTTAAACACATAATGAGTTTCCATAATTTTGATTCCTAAATGTGGAACTCCTAGTCACCAAAGTGTTTCTTAGTTGCAACACAACTACTACATAGTCACACCAATATAAAGTTTTCATAACAAAATAACAACTCAAATCCTTCCATCTTCTCCATCAGTTCTACATATCATAGACAATTGCTACATTGTAGATAGCTTGATCCGCGTCCTTGAATTCAAATATGGCTATATCACCTACTTTCAAATCATTGTCGTTCACAAAAGTTCTCCAGCCTTTCCCAAACATGTATCTCCCACCAGGCCTCTTCAAAGTAACTTTTGTGTCCTTGTTATCCTTGTGTAGTCTGATTTCTTGGATAGTTGGAGAGATTAAATATTCATCACCGTGATTTTGAGGAACAATCTGCATTTATTCATATGAAATTTGAACATTAGTAATCCAATACATTGCAGTGTTAAAAGTTGGTATATAGTATATTACCAAACAGCAGTCGCCTTGCACATATGTTTTAGTCATTTTAACCACAAATGTCTTGTCTGCATCCATGTCTCTATTAATCATTTGATAGGCTAAATCCATCAAATCAACTGGTTCTTGTGGTTGTAGTGGTTGTTGTTGTTGTTCTGGCTGGTGAGGTGGTGGTGCCATAGCTTCATCTTCTGATTCTGATTCTCCCAATTCACTTTCTGTATTTCCCCATTCTGATTCTTCTTATTCATTTTCTTGCATGCCAGTCCTGTCATCACTATCTCCAATTTGTATTGGGTTCATCTCTGTTCCTGATCTGTTGTCTGAGCTTGAATCATCATACATGCTATCATCTGAAGATTCGTCTGAGACCAAAAATCATATAATCCCTTCTAGCCATCTGTCCCATAGACATGAAATTCAATTTCCTCAACAGATATTTTCCTAATTTTTTTACTGAAAATTATACAATATTACTCCAGAGTTGAAGGTAAAATAGAAGAATCTGAAGATTCTTCTATTTTTCCTTCTTGTTTTTACAGAATCATACAAAAATGCTATCAGATCTAACATGCAACTCTTTTAGCCCCTTCTTGTGTTTACAGAATCAAAGCTATGTCCATTAATAATCTTAAATCAACTGTTATACCAGTAATCTTACTTTCAAATGTAAAAACCATTATTCGATTTTGTGTTCATTAACCTTTTTGTTGCACTGCGTTTCCTTGCTTGAGAGCTGAATCCTTGAATATTTTCGTTGGTTTCTCTGGAACTCTCTTTATGAGATGTATTTGAATGCAGTTCTCCAAGCTAGTTTGCCCTACTTTCTTTGTATTTATATCCAATGTTGAGGTCGGGTTTTATTTCTACTTTTTATGTGTTAAATTTGCTTTCTTCCTTTTTGGGATTTATGGTTTTTATGTGGTTGATAGTTGTCCCTTATATTTAATTAAAATATAATTAATTGTCAAGTCTTGTCAAATAATATCTGATACAAGTACTCCATATGCAACTTAACTTACGTGTTACTTTTCGTTTTTTCTTTGTTTTTTTTGTGTTACAAACACGCTTTCCAACCGTCATTATAGCAGTTACCAATCAAACAATATATGACTACAAACTATACTACTAAAATAAAATATTACTTAAACATTTGTTACATTAATGTGTCATATCTTATAATATACACAATTTTTCACCTTTTTTTTGAAGCCCTCCCCAATTTTATCTTTCTTTATAAAGATAAGATCCAATTTTCAATTTTAGCTTTTTGTTAAGTTGATTGATAGATAACTTTGATTATACATCTCATTGGTTTAAAAATAATCCAACAATAATTGTTACTCAGTTAAAAAATAATAATTCTAAATATACTAACAAATCGTAAACTGAATAATTATAAATTGATTTATTAATTATTCTTTACTTAAGTTATTGTTTAGTAAATTGATATAACAATTTAAAAATAATCTTAATCGGTTTTATATATCTATCTAATATCTATACATCTATATTAAAGGAAAGGATGCTTAAAAAAATATTAAAGAAAATGTATTTAATAGCTTCATCAATTTTATATGTCATGTACTCAATTTGTTATTAAACCAATATATCTTTAACTTTTCTAAATGTTTAACAAATACAATTTGGCTACTTTATTTATTATCGATTTTTAAGTCTCTAAGATGTTTTTTTAAAATTTTATCTTGTGGTTTATAGATCGAGTTTTCCAACAAAGAATAAGCCTAACGTATGGGAACATTTCAACAAAAACTATATGAGAATCGCTTATAAAATTTGTTCTAACTAACTTCTAAACTAATATTTCTTTGGAAATAAGTTTTTTGAAGTTGCATTAGAATTTAATATTTATTAGTAATTAATTTATATAACTATGAGCTTTGTTTTCTCGATTTGGTTCATGAATTTCTTTTAAAGGAGAGATTTTATATCATTTGATTTATAATTGTTTTTCTTTAGGTTTTTTTATAAAATTATAATCAAAATAAAATTATTAATATTTTAATAAGCTATAATGAAAATATCAATTCCTATTTTAATAATTTACTAAAATAATTATAAAATAATTATTATAAGTAAATGCACGGGTCTATACAGTAGTCCTTGATCATTCTCGTGAATTCTCTGGATTAATTCAACTCGAGAAAATATCATATAATAGTATATCTTATAAATTAACGTAACGGCTATATACACTCATTTTTTTGTCTATATACACTCAATACCCCACGCAGTTGCGACGCGTGGGCATGGGTATGACCCACGCATACACAACGCGTGTGCGAGACCATTTTATGGATATCCGAAACATTTAATCCACGGGTACGCAAAGCGTGTGCGTGGGTATAATTTTTTTTGTCAATCCCACGCTTCATATACGCGTAGGTCATAATCGAAAAAAAAAAAACTTAAAATCAAGACCCACGCACTTGCGTTGCGTGGGCGTGCCTTTTTTGTTTGGTTTTAAGACCCACGCGTACGCGACGCGTGGGCGTGGGTGTTTTCGTTTTTTCCGAATTTTTTTTCTGTAACCGACGCAATATCTTTTAAGGTAATAAATTTGAACGAAAGATTTTCAAAAGATTCTTTTCGGCGAATTTTGGAGAGTAAAATTTTAGTCTTGCAAGCATAAAACCTAAACCTATATTATTCTTTTCTTCTATCCCAATTTGAACACACCATAAGAAAAACAATGTCAAATCAAGATGGAGACTCATCGGTGCAAGGATAATTGAGGTCAAACTATATTGATCCTAAGGAGGTAAAACTGCATGAAACTGTAGTATTTGTATTTATTGTATGGTTGTACTTAGTTTTGTAATCTAATAACGATGTGTCTATTTTCGAATAATAATGTTACTTTATCTAAATAACGATATTGTAAATAGATATGCACAAGAGACTACTCAGATGATTTTACTGTGGACTATGTGTGGGATTGCCCGAAGAAAATGTTCAATTGGGTTAGAAAATTTGGAAAAGAGTTGATGATGGTTATCGTTACTAAAAACTCAAATCCTAATAGAGTGATAATGGTATGTGAGAATTATGGTGTGTATAAGCTCAAGAATAATGTGGAAGGGAGGAGAACTCAAACAAAAAAGTGCAATTGTCGATTCATGGTGATTGGATATAGGTTGACCGTAGACAAGGTAACAAAAGCAGAAACATGGGGGAAACTTGAAGTTGATTTCGGATACCACAACCATGCCCTTCCTACAAGTTTTCTTGGGCATGCATATGTTGGCAGAATGACCTCAGAACAAGAGAGACTGGTTAGGAGGTGGACCGAGATGGGAAACAAGGCAAGTTGGATTATTACTGAGCTTAGAGACCGGTTTCCAGGAAATGTTACATCCTCCAAACAAATCAACAACTTTCGCCAGAAGATGCAATTTGAGGATCAGGGAGAATTAACCATAACGCAATGGGCACTTAGATACCTAAAACAAGAGGGATACAAAGTGTATCACAGGAATGAGCGCCCTACTAATCAAGTGGATATCTTATTCTTTGCGAACCCAAAGACACTGCATCTGCTGAAGCTATTCCCTTATGTTGTTATTATTGATGGCACATACAAGACTAATAGGTATTGTTATTGTTTTACTAATCTTTTATACGATTCTTGTAGTAGTTATGCTATACTTGTAATAATATATATATATACAGGTATGGCATGCCTTTGATTGAGATGGTTGGTTTTACTTCCACGGGAAAGACATTCAACATTGCTTTTGCATTCACGAGGGGGGAGGATATTTCTCGTTACGTGTTTATACTAGAGCGGTTGAAGAAGTTATTTGCATTTGTGGGAGAGAAGCCAACTGCAATTGTTACTGATCGAGACCAGACTCTCATATCTGCAATTTAAAGTGTTTACGGGGATACAGTGAAACATTTGTTGTGTTGGGTTCACATTAAGCACAACATTCAGTCATATGGTTTGCGTGTCATGAACAACGTGGACCAAGCTGACAATTTTGCGAACCAATGTTGGGGGTTATTTATGTCGTGCACAGAGAGGAGCTATGAAATTAGGCTCGAGAAGTTGCGAGAATCGTGGAACAATGGCCTTGTTCGGTATGTTGAAGTTACATGGCTCAATCCTTACAAGGAGAATATAGTCCGAGCTTGGACTGACCTTCATCTTCATTTCTTCACAAGGACCACAAACAGGTAACCTTGTATAAGATATGTATGCATGTTTAAGTTGATTGCGCAACAAAAGTTTTTAATATTTTTGTTTTCCTATAGGGTTGAGGGCATCCACAAAAGTTTGAAAGATATTTTGCAATCTTCTCGATATGGATTTAACTCATTGGTTGTGAGGATACATTATGCTTTAGAGGCTCAACGTGATAGGATTAGGGAAACAATCGAGATGTCACGAACAAAGGTTTTGACGGAGGTATATGACCTTGACCCTGAGATATTTGCCTTATTTTCTCCTCTGTTCCGAAAAGTCACGTCGAAGTGCTTGATGATGTTGTTGGATCTGTATTACTCTATACTGAACGGCGAAATCCCAGAATCTTGCACTGATCATTGGTGGAGAACATGTCTTGGGCTACCGTGTATCCATAGAATCGGAACTGCCATGCTTCAAAATACTCCCCTTATAGAGTCAGAGATACACCTCTTTTGGAGACAAGTGACGTGGAAAGGGGTTACAGATCCGAATATCGAGCAAGATACCACAGTTCCAGTATCAATACCTTATATTAGATGGAGGGAGATGACATCTGATGTGGCTACTGGTGAAATGAGTGAAGACTTTTTATCAGAGGTCACCTCATTGTACAATACCTTGAAAAGGCCTCATGAAACATCTCTGAAGGAGCCTACAGGTGTCCTTCCTAAAGGTAGACCTCCAAAAGCTAGAGGAACCAAATGGGATAACAAAAGGGATGCCAGTGAGTGGGAACATACCTTGAAAGCTTGCAAGCCTAAACGAGGACGACCCCCAGGGAGCAAGACACGTAGTAGAGCGTCTTCTACGAATGAAGGTGAGACTCCAGATGAGCAAATTGTTGGGCAACTACCACATATGGAGTTGGAGCGTTGGGGGATTAAATTTCCAACTGAGAGTATAGACTACTTCATGTTTGCCTACATCACCCAAGCTCGAAATGTGGAAGATGACGGACATTGTGGTTATCGAAGCTTATCAGTATTGAAGAAATGGCCTGATTCAGTAATGACGAGACGGAGTACCTTATCTCTCTCATCGGGTTTATGACTGGGGAACCTTACCCCGTTCCGGATCCACCTCAACGTGCATCTCTTTTTCAAAACTCGGAACATGTGCGTGGTGAGGGTAGCGGTTCTGGGCGCGAGGAAGAGGATAGATCTGATCCACATTAGATTATGTAGTTTTTATACTTTATGTCAGTATGTTATTTTGGATATAATACTTTATGATGATAGATTTTGTAGTTATATGACCTCCTAATCCTAAAATCAAATTGAGAATTTGGGGGTAAATACTTGTCCTAAAACCAAAGTTTGTTTCTGTTTCGTTTTTCAATTTGGCTGTATCAACCTGAGGACACCTCAGTAGCTCAGTTAATCATTCCGTCCAGGTGTAGACCCTTATGCAGTTCGTTTCTGTTCATCATGAACATGACTCCAAGCTAAGCGCTATACAGTCACTGCTTATGTAAAAAAGTCTTTCCTTAATCTCGTTTATAATAAATTATATTAAACATTCTCAAAAAAGCATGTACCAATGTCAGGTACCCACGCACACGCAACGCGTGGGTGTGGGTATATTTTTGAAAACATCCTTGCACACGCGTTGCGTGTGCGTGGGTATATTTTAAAACACTCATGCCCACGCGTTGCGTGTGCGTGGGTATATTTTAATATTTCCGAAATTGCCGTACGAGTACAGTTTGCGCAGGCGTAATATTTTATCAAAATACCCACGCACACGCGTTGCGTGGGCGTGACTTTAATGGTCGGATATCCGTTTTAAACGTACGCCTACGCGTTGCGTGTGCGTGGGTACCTAGCCACGCCCACGCGTTGCGAGTGCGTGGGTATCTGAGTCTAAATAGACAAAAAAATGAGTGTATATAGCATCACCCTAAATTAAATATGTTTTTTAAATTTAAAAACTTTCAGACCAGTAACTAGGAACAATAAAAGAGATACACACCGTATATAGGTTTTGGGTCCACTTTATTTATACGTCGTACACAAAATCTTGTGATATTATAAATACAAGATATGAAAACAACATACGGAGTAAAACAATTGAGAAAACTACCAAACTGTTGGAGTTTGTATTTTCATTTATTTCCCAGCCACACTTTCTCAACCTTTGATAACCGGTAGACCAAGATTAGAAATTACCTTATGACTTGATTTGTTAATTATATCTAAAATTTAAAACAACTCTCAATTAAACATAAACAAACAACAATTGAACTATAAAACATGCTTAATACACATATCAATCTAATTTAATCACACGATTTCAATGGTTTTGACATATCTTCATCAAACATAGAACATTAATGCAAAAGAGAGTTAGAAATTACCTTATGACTTGATTTGTTGATTATTGTAGTGAAAGAGATGAAGAAATGTAGAGAATGATGTTGTGGTGTGGTGTTGCTGCGCCGAAAGTATGAGGAGATGTAGAGGAAGAAGTTACATTAGGGTTGGGTAAAAAATCTCTTTTATAACTGCAAAATCTGACCTTCGTCACGGATATCAGCAGTTTCTTCGTCACGGAAGTTTTGAAGACCTTCGTCACGGATGTTTTGGATACCTTCGTGACGGAACTTTGAAAAACCTTCGTGACGGATGTATGAAATAGTTCTGTGACGAATGTGTGGGTGTGCTAAATAAAATTTAAGGGTGTGCTAAATAGTAAGCCCCTATAAATACTCACGTCGTCCCGCCGTATAAGCAATATTTGAATTTTAATATTATTCACAATTCAATACTAATTTTTAAATTCATTTCAATATATAGGAAGAAATATAGTGATGTTGGACCTTGTTTGATTCGTCTCGATGAGAACTTAATAATATCAAAATATTATTATTTTTATCACCATATAACTAGAGATATTAACGATGCAAAACGTGCATCGACATATGTTTTTAAAGCAAATGCTACTTATATTGTGGAACAGAGGGAATAATATATAAATGAATTTTGTCGACCATCGAAAATATTAATATTTTTATTAGAGCGTGAACTTAAATATACATATATAAATAGATTTTGTTGAATGTCGAAAATAGTGGTAATATTTTTTTGTGATGAGTGTTTAGGAAAAAAATCTATAAAGATGATTAATCGCTTTATAAAAACTATAAGGTATCCAACCTTATTATTTAAGGGGCAAAACGGTGAACTAGAAGAGTCAATGTTAAAAAAGGCCTTGAAACGGAATGGAAGGTCAAGGGGTGAATCAGAAGGTTATACAACGTACACATGTCGATTAATCGGGGTGTACGAGTTTGGTTATTCTTGTATATATGTTTAGATTCATATAAAGAAGAAATAAACTAGATATACGCGGGGTCTATACGCACTACATTCTGAAACTTTTTGAACTACATTCTCGTACGCCCATAATGGGCGTACGCCCAAAATTAGCGTACCGTGCAATTTTCTCGAGTATACGTGGTGGAGCTGCGGTGGCTGAGGTGGTCGGTGGCGCTGGCGAGGGGTCTGGAGGTGGAGGGGAGGAGGTTGGTGGCGCCGTCGAGGTGGCTGGAGGTGAAGCAGGTGGAGCAGGTGGTGGTCGGGGTGGAGCTCGTGGTGGTCGGGCTCGTCGTGGTCGTGGTCGGGGCGGTGCGGAAAAAATGGGCCCGTTCGAAATCGCCGGAGAAGACGCTCTCGATCCACGAGGTGCGTTAATATTATTTTTTTAATTAGTCGTTATTTATCGTTTAGCGTGAAACGTTATTCGATAAATAACGATTAAAAAAAGATTTATTAATGAAATATGAATTATTTGTTATTTATTAATAAATTATTAATTAGTCGTTATTTATCGTTTAGCGTGAAACGTTATTTGATAAATAACGACTAAAAATAAAATAATAATATATTAATAAATAACATTTATTAATATAATATTAGTTAGTCGTTATTTATCGTTTAGGTAAAAGAAAAGAATATTATATTAATAAATAATATTTATTAATATAATATTAATTGGTCGTTATTTATCGTTAAACGTTTCACGTTAATCGATAAATAACGATTTAAAGAATAAGATTAATTAGTAAATAATATTTATTAATATAATATTAGTTAGTCGTTATTTATCGTTTAGCTAAAAGAAAATAATATTATATTAATAAATAATATTATATTAATATAATATTAATTAGTCGTTATTTATCGTTTAAAGTTTCACGTTATTCGATAAATAACGAATAAAAGAAAAAGATTTATTAATAAATAATATTAGTTAGTCGTTATTTATCGTATAGCTATTAATAAATAATATTATATTAAGAAATAATATAATATTAATTAGTCGTTATTTATCGTTTAACGTTTCACGTTATTCGATAAATAACGATTTAAAGAATAATTAGTCGTTATTTATCGTTTCACGTTATTCGATAAATAACTTGTAAAAGAAAAAGATTTAATATTAAATAATATTTATTAATATAATATTAATTAGTTGTTATTTACTAAGAAATGAATTAATTAGTAATTAATACATTATTAAATAGCGTCTTAATAAATTATTAATAAGTCGTACCTAAGAAAAAATTAGTAATTAATACATTATTTTATATTTAAAAGAAAAACGTCAAATAATATAAAATAATAATTCGTAAATATGAAAATAGGCTTTAGAGAGGGCTATTACTCCGGCGGGTTGTTCTGTTAGAAAGAAGAAGAAGGGCCCTCGTCACCCTAGCGCACGCGGGATCACAGCTTCTCGACGTCGTGGATCTCCTCCAGACATTTCAGGAGTGCATATAGGAGATACAGGGAAAGCTTTGATGGATGATTTGGATGTTAGTGAGGCGGAGGAGTTTTCAGAGGAGTTGACGGAGGCAACCGAGGTTGCAGATCAGCCAGAGGTTGCAGATCAGCCAGAGGTTGCAGATCAGCCAGATGTAGATCTAGGAGATTTGGAGGCGCAGATGCATGCTGATTACTATGAGGGATCACCTGTGCGTGAGCCATCTCCAGTTGGATCATTGTCTCCTTCTGCAGAGGATCATCAGCAGGAGATTGAGGAGCTTGTTCATGCTTTCGATCAGGATCAGCCAGACCTCCAGGAGCCCATTCAGGACCCTGTTCAGCACATTGATCCGGGCTTAGCTGTACCGGTTCCAGGGGATGCAGATTATGTGGGGCATCCTGGAGGTCCTCTTAGTTCACGGCTTTTGGTGGATTACAGCACCCACATTGCTCCGGTGATATGGACTGAGACGTCGTCTCTTGCAGAGCGTATTGAGCATGACCCGACTTATGTGATACCGCCCTCATCGAAGGTATGCGTTGTTTCCTAAATGAATTTGTGAGGTAAAACGATCCACACGCTATTCTAATTCATTAATTTCTCTTTCGTACATCAGCTGAAGAGGGTGTTGGATATATACACCCGCAAGGACTTCTTCAGGGAGTATGATAGGCATAAATCTAATGTGCCTGGGTCATGGTGGCAGCTCGTTGAGCGGAGCCACTTACATGTCCTTGCAGATCCCCGGCTCGAGTACAACAGCATCGATCCGATTCTGATTTCTGCATTTGTGGAGCGTTGGTATCCAGAAACCAACACATTTCACTTTGCATTTGGTGAGATTGCTCCTACCTTGCTAGACGTGCTGAAGATTCTGGAGCTTCCGATCCATGGACGAGCTGTCAGATCTGCTGAGGCAGATATAGATGGGTTTGTGCATCCTCATGTGCAACGGATGTTCGGGTTTGCTACGATCGAGGAGGCTGCTGCGCTATGCTTACGTACGTAGAGTTTATTTTATTATTTATATTTGATTCCATTTTTTAGTTGATTCAATTAAATATTTATAATCCGTGATAAATTATCAGATGGGGGTTTGAACATCCACGGCAAGAGAGGCATCACCACGATCCACACCCGACTATTACAGATGTTTGATATACGGGACAGGTAAATTATCGTATATTATAAGAATTTCTCATAATTTCTCGAGTAACGTTACTAATTCATTTTTTGTTATTAATTGCAGGACTCCTCAGCAAGAGAGTGATATTGCTTCGCTGTACTTGCTGTCCCTGTTAGGCAGTACGACATTTGTAGACAAGTCTCGGATGAAGGTGAAGCACAAATACCTTAGCATCCTCGTAGATCACAATGAGACAGGGTCCTATGCTTGGGGGACAACCGTCTTGGCTGAACTGTACAGACAGTTGGGTCAGGCCTCCCGTACTCAATCCAAGGGGTTTGCTGGCTGTCCGCTCCTGCTGAAGGTAGTATTCGTTTAATGTTTTTTTTTTTTCGTGTATATTTTGCTTATGTATAAAACATTATGAAATTCTTGTATTTGTAGGCTTGGATATGGGCGTATTTCCATGGTCTTCGGGGTCATGCTACGCAGGACTTGGCATCCATGAATGCCTCGGCGGCGGCTATCCGGGAAAACAGCAAAGTCAAGTACCATAAGGATCCTGCTCGACTAGTTTCCCTCAGACTGGTCCTTGACCAGATCACATATGCAGAGGTAAGTACTATTTAAGGAGTAATTTCATCATATGTTATGCAATTATTATTTTTAAAAATACGTTTGTCATTTTAAAAAAACATAGGTTCAGTGGAACCCCTGGGGCAGTTGGATCTCAACGACCCCCAGTATAGGTTAGGTCTATTTCGGGGGCCTGTAGAGTCCTTTGAGGTCAGGGAGTCGCACCATCCTGACCGATGTATGCGACAGTTCGGGTATGTGCAAGGCATACCCGAACCCCCGATTACACCACCTACTGCGATTAGAAATGATTCTGCATCGGGGTACACAATCACATTCGGGGATGAGGACTGCACTTGGGCCCCAGAGACCCTGCCGGATCGATTGATCACCTTAGACGAGCAGGATCGAAGAGGACTTCGAGAGTATGCATGGGATTGCAAGGATGGATATCTGACATGGTTTAATGCCATGTCACATCTTTATGTTGATTCCAGATCACCCAGGCAGGACCCACGTGCACCGTTTGACCACCGTGCGGAGCACATACAGATACCTACGACAACCTCTGTAGTTGTGGTACGTATTTTGGTCAATATCGCTCAAGTTATAATTATAATCTATTTTATTATACTTATATTTACATTTTGAAAATGTAGCGGGGCAACATACTCGCCTCTGAGATATCTAGTTTCCTACGTGCATATGGTGACACTCTTCCTGTAGGACAAGCGAGGATGATGAGGGGGTGGATCAGCATATGGACTGGTGATGTAGTACCAGAGGAGGATGGGCCTGTGCAATGATATGTTTGTGTTCAGTATTATATTTTGGATGTTTGTGTGATGTATATTTTGTTGTCGGTATTATATTTAAAAAACCGAGGAAAAAACGACTTAAAACGGGCTAAGACGAGAATTCGTGCGAAAACCGATGAAAACCGACTTAAAACGGGCCAAGACGAGAAATGACACGGAAATCGAGGAAAAATGACTTAAAACGGGCTAAGACGAGAAATGACACGGAAATCGAGGAAAAATGACTTGAAACGGGGTAAGACGACAAATGACACGGAAACCGAGGAAAACCTAGCTAGGGTATAGGGTTTAGGGTATAGGGTTTAGGGTTTAGGGTATAGGGTTTGGAGAGTGGTTAGTGGTTAGTGGATAGTGGATAGTGAATGTGGATAGTTGTGTTTGAAATGGATAGTTTGGGCCCAGTTCGTTTAAACGCCTTGTAACGCTGAAACTCAAAATTTCGAAATTGTAACATGATAGAAAATGAAGTCTTTATTCGTTATCAATTCTCGGAATCGAAAAAAAATCAACGAAAACGTCAACGGGCCTAATAAGGCCAAATTGAGATTTGGTGAGGCCCATTACCTAAAAACGACATAAAACGGGTTAATAAGACCTTAAACATTGAAAAACTTGAAATGTAAAAGTTGTATTTGAGCATTACCAATATGAAGGTTTCGTTTTTATAATAAAATAACAAAATGAACACTTCGAAATATCTAAACAGTCACTTTCACCTACTTACGAGTTAATCTGAAGTATATAAGTCGTATAGTTTTACTAATCAAGCAATATGGACAACACGAAGATGTGAAATGTCATTATTTTGGAGTATTTGAGTGTTTCATAACATTTAATGAAAGTTTTATGTAAAGTTTATTTGAGTAACGAATTGATATCACACACAGATTAGTAAAACTATACGACTTATATACTTGAGATTAACTCGTAACTAGGTGAAAGTGACTGTTTAGATATTTCGAAGTGTTCATTTTGTTATTTTATTATAAAAACGAAACCGTCATATTGGTAATGCTCAAATACAACTTTTACATTTCAAGTTTTTCAATGTTTAAGGTCTTATTAACCCGTTTTATGTCGTTTTTAGGTAATGGGCCTCACCAAATCTCAATTTGGCCTTATTAGGCCCGTTGACGTTTTCGTTGATTTTTTCCGAGAATTGATAACGAATAAAGACTTCATTTTCTATCATGTTACAATTTCGAAATTTTGAGTTTCAGCGTTATAAGGCGTTTAAACGAACTGGGCCCAAACTATCCATTTCAAACATCATATCTCAAGTTTTTACTATATACCCCTTCCTTTTCAAATTTTTCAAGTTTTTTGGCTAAATACCCCTTGCATCATGAAAACTATTTCTTTTTGCTAAATACCCTTTTCTTGTCATTTTTCGTTGTACGTCCCTCCATAAACTCGATTTTCGCCCCGTTTTTCGTTTCAATCCCGTTTTACTCGATTTTCGCCCCGTTTTTCGTTTCAATCCCGTTTTACTCGATTTTCGCGCCGTTTTTCGTTTCAATCCCGTTTTACTCGATTTTCGCCCCGTTTTTCGTTTCAATCCCGTTTTACTCGATTTTCGCCCCGTTTTTCGTTTCAATCCCGTTTTACTCGATTTTCGCCCCGTTTTTCGTTTCAAACCCTTGTAGTGAATTCAGAACTTGTTTCATTTAACCCATCTAAAACATTAAACACATCCGAATTCACTGCAGATCAACATCTATACCACCATATTTAATGCGATAGTCCTTCCATTGCTGCATCCTCAGCGCAAACCCGCGATCCAATCCATTCACACTAGGATCCTTGAACATGCGCCAAACTCCAGGTACAGATGGTACGGGACAGTCTTCTCTAAGGCACACCTAAATTACAAAACATAAATACCATGTTAAGCATTAAGAAAATTGAGTGAAAATCACAAATACTTTAGTGAAAATCATACCGGTATGTAGTGGTTTGCTAAGCCCACACGAGCCATTGCATAAATTTTCAAACCATGACTGGAGCATTGTTGATACACCTTCATCGGTAAGCACAAATATGATCGGACTTTGGATAAGTATATCAAACCAACCTGAAACTTAGTGGCAAATGCTAGTCCAATCATGGGCATACTCATCCAGTATCTTTCAGGACATGGTGATCTGCTATAGTTGACCTCTTGAACAAGAGCGTCGAAGTTGTTTGCCAAATCCGGGCGTAGTCTGGTCATGACTCGTCTGTAGATATCACTGTTCTCTAACAGCTCCGTAGTTAGTTCCATGCGAATGCGAGGATATTCTTGTTGGTGATGCCCCAACAACATGGCTAGTGACCGATATCCACAGTGTCCATCCGCCCTTACGTCTTTTGCATCTACAATGTATGGAAACATGAAGAGATCAACATTGTCAACCCCGAAGTCTACCCCACATTTCGTCATTGTTGGTTGAGGGAACTCATCTGTAAGAGTGCAACCTGATAATCCGAACCCCTCTCCACCAGTGCCACTTGAATGACCAAACGCCTCTGCCGCAGTGCACCCAGCAACTTCAAACTCCCTCATTATAGTAGGCTCGTTGAAAGTAGGTTGTGCCGCCGTTGCTTTTCCCTTTCCCTTTCCTCTAACCGTCTTATTCTTCACCTTCGCAGCATCATTTTTCTCTAATTCTTCCCTTGCGTACTCAAACGCGCTCATCTCTCTCTCGGTTCCCCACTTCTTTCCTACCGCTCCTCTTGGTCTGCCAGGATCCTTGATTCCCGTCGGCTCCAACGCAAGACTTTGATGTGGATACTCCAACATTGTGTACAAGTCCGCTATCTGAGACCACTGACTTTCAGGAAGTTCCCCCTTTTGCCATCTATCGTTGAGCTCAATGAATCTCAACTCCCGCATGGTCTGAGGTACACCAATCTCTACCTCCCCGTTATCAAGTTCAATCCTATCCTATTGTAGCTGCCTCCAGAATCTGTGAATCTGATTGAGCTTGAATGGCTTCTTCTGAATAATATGTTGCACCATCTCGTGGATGCACGGTAGGCCTTGACATTCTCGCATCCAGTAATCTTCGCAATGTTCCTCATAATTCTTCGCCTTTATATCCTCCCATATATCCCACAACTTATGCAACGCTCTATCAGACACATTATGGAATAGATGCCGAAATATCAATTTCACTTGTGGATTCATTCGTCTGAAAACCCCGGGTGTCTTGATCCGATCCTCTTCCATGGTGGCCCTCACCTTCACAATCTGGCCCTCGATGGCTGCATGGATCCTCACAACCATTCGATTAAAACCGCCTATACTTGAACCGACTATTTTCTTCAACACCTTATGCATTCCCTCAACCCTATGTTTTATTCATTCAATGTCGCGTTTAAGTAAAACAACTATTACATAATAAACTAATAAATAAATCGGAAACGTTTAAGTAAGTTAAAAAAAAATTACCTGTTTGAGGTCCTCGTGAAGAAGTGAAGATTGTGTTCCGTCCATGCGCAAACAATGTTTGTCTTGTAAGGGATAAGCCACACCTTTTCAATGTATCCGACGACGCCGCTTCTCCAAGATGTTCTCAATCCTAGCAGTCTTTCCTCGTATTGTTCCTCCGTTCTTGATAGAAAAAGTCTCCATACTTGCGAGCACAACCTTTTCACCGATTCCTTATTTTTCAAAATTCTGGTAGCGTTTACCTCGATGTTGTGCTTGATATGAACCCAACACAAGAGGTGTTGAACCGGAAGATCTTTGAACACATATTTGATTGCAGTGATGAGAGCTAGTTCTCGATCGGTCATTATTGCAGTCGGCATTACTCCGGCATCCTCAAACAACTTTCTAAGCCTCTGAATTATCCACAAGTAGTGCATTGTTTCCTCCTTACCCGTGAATGCATATGCAATGTTGAATGTCTTATGCGTGCAAGTGAAACCGACAATCTCCACAAGAGGCATTTTATACCTGCATAATATATTTAAATAATGAAGGAAGAGGCATATGCAATATATTTAAACAAAAAAAAATTGATATACAACTATTATGTACCTATTCGTCTTGTATGTGGCGTCAATAACCACGACGTACGGAAACATCTTCAACAAGTGCAACGAGTCTTGATGGGCAAAAAACAAGATTTCCACCTCGTTTGATTTCTTCTTGCAGAGGGGATGCACTACATAGCTGCGCTCCTTCAAAAACTTCAAGGTCCATTGTGTAACAGTCAAATCTCCACGATCCTCAAAATGCATCTTCTGAATAAAGTTGGCGATTTGTTTTGTGGATGTTGTATTCCCTGGAAAGGCCGCACTCAACTGAGTAGCAATAACAGACGGCGTAGTCAAGCTGTTCGCACATACCGTCACAAATTTCACCTCATTCGGCGTCATTCGACCCATGTACGGATGGCCAATGAAGCTAGTGGAAAGCTTATGATTGTGTTGTCCGTATTTTACCTTCACATACCATCCATCTCTCGCATCCCTCGCCCTGAACCTATATCCTCGGATCTCAAACTTGCAATCCGACTTCTTATCCCTACTATCCCGCTCTGTATTAACAACCTCCTCTGTTTCGCCATCCTCTCTTTTCTTTTTCCCTGATCTATACACTCCAGCATGCGAGCACATTATATTCATTTGACGCTCATTGCTATGGCGAGTCACTAATACCATCATAAGTTGTCTACCAATACTCTGAACCCAACGCCTCAAGTGTTCCTTAGTAGGAAACGTTTCTTCGGTATCAAACGAATCATAGTAATCCATACCCTATAATTAATAAAAACTACCATATTTATCACAACTAAAACTTAAAACTACGAGTCCACATCAATCTAAACTATCACTTCTACAAATTATTTGCAACTAAATAACGTAAATAAATACGAAACAATTCTAATTAATTACTAACCGAAAAATCTCCGGCGTCGAAGTCTCCTCCTTCTTCGTCGGTATCGTCGTCCCACATCCCGTCGTCGGGTTCACTAAAATACTCTTTCTCATCCACGATCGCATCGTCTTCGTCACTCCCATGCTCGTTCTCTTCAACATACTCGTTCTCTTCACCGCTCCCATACTCAATCTCCGTCACATATTCAAACTCCTCACCATCACTCAAATTTGTAACTCTCCTATTTGACATTTTTGACTTCAACATCCATCCGAAGTTCCTACATTTATACACATACTACATCCCAAACGGTCATATTCTGAAAAAATAGCCGTTGGGATAAAAACAATCGTACGCCCATTATGGGCGTACAGGCAAAATATACCCCAACGGTCACTTCTGAATTTGGACAAATAGCCGTTACACCAAATGGGCGTACGAGTTAAAAATTGTATTTCCCAACGGCTATTTTCAAACGGCTATATTATTACCATTTATATTGTACGCCGGTTTTGGGCGTACGCCCATTTTGGGCGTATACATAATACCGTATTTTGTATTTTGCCTCACAATCGATGTTGGAATTTTACACTGTACGCTTAAAACGAGCGTACGCCCATTATGGGCGTACGATAATGTAGTGTGGAAAGTTGCAAAATGTAGTGCGTATAGATTTTGCCTAGATATAGACCGAATGACTAGGTACTGTATGTTCGATTCAATGCCAGATTGTTGAATAAGGAGAGAGAAAGTTGATGTACTTCTTGAAAATGAGGCTACTTATGCACAATCATGGTTAGTTACTTAGTTGATAGATTGGTTGTTAATGAAGATGAGTTCCATGAGGAGGTCACGCCCAATTTAGGGAAATGTGGTGATTGAAGCAACAAATGTTGGTAGAATTCAGAATACAATGTATGGGTGTCTTGAAAACTGGAACGAAAACTCGACGCGTCACGATAAGGTAGTCGTTGCCTTAGAAATGAATTTGTCCTAACCACCGCAACTCAGTCAGACAGGCGTCGCCCCCAAGGTTACCACAACAGGCTCTCACCAACGAAGGACTGAAATCCAAAAGGTATGCTCAGAACGAAACAATGTTTTAGAGGATGAAGAAGATCGAATGTTTCTGTGTGTTTCAGAAGCAGAATGAAAACTCAATTTAAAGACGTAAATTGAAAATCTGCAACACTAACTCCGCCTCTTAAAACGTGGGATTATGGCATTAAACAGGGGCAGTTGCAAACTTATTTTGATAGAGTTAAACCAATTTTAAAATCGAATTTAAAACAAATTGGAAGAATATGATGCACAATCAATTTACGTTCGGAGACTTCGAAAGTCCAAAAATTAATATGACTCGTAAAACGTAGGACTCATCCACGTACCATGAACACGGACCAGACGGCGACGGTGCGCACGTGGGGGACTCTCCTTACATCAACTAACCCTTTAAAGAAATACCCACTTTATATATTTCCCCAAACCTTCTTTTCACTCGATGTGCGACAAAGTACTTCCCTAAACCCCATTGAAATTTTTTGTACTAACAAAGAAGTATCGAATGAAGAAAGCCTACCAAGAAACAGTGCTCACCTAGAACAAGTGAGAGAATCCGATGAAGATGATTTTCTATCCGATGGAATGAAGGATGAGAGAGATGATGAAGAAATGTTTGACTTTGATGATTCGAACAAGGAACATGATGGTGATGCAAATGCAGAAATAGAAGATTAGAATGTCTTTATGCTTATGTTTATTTGATTGTTGAGTTTATGATGGAACTTTTGAGTTTATGTTTATTGTTATCTTCCGTTGAGAACTTTAGAGTTTATGTTGAACTTGAAGACTATAAATTTTATATATTTTTGCCTATATTACAAAATATTATATGTTTATATAGTTTGAATGATATGACACAAAATTCACGTATGAGAAATACGTCATTTTAAATTAAATCTTATAGTTTCCATTTTGAAGGTTGTACAACCGTCTGGAAGCTGAAAGGATTTTTCAGCGTACCGCTGTCGTACAACGTTTCTTAGAACATTGATGATGAGTTTATGCTTTATCTCTTTAATTTTATTTTCTGTTAAGTTTATCAATATATAAATATACTTTTTTTCTAATGAAATACATATTTGAAGGAGTTAGAAATGGGTAAAAACGATAAATTTCACAACTTCTAATCAAATAAGTTATTATATTAAGGTTCTTATTTATTACATTTGGGATAACAAATAGCAAAAAATCACATGTATATTCCTTGTAATCAATTGGTGGATTTTCATCTTAGAGTTAATTAACAATATACTTCGGTAGTACATAATGATTTTAGATTATATATGAACAATAATAACCTACAAAGATGCACACATTCGCATGAATATTCCTTCCTATTCAATTATAAGTTAATCACCATTTTGAAATGAATTTTTTCCATACAAAATTTACTAAAATCGAGAAAGAAATATATACATCAAATAGAAATTGGGATTCCGTTTTAACACAGCATAAATTATTGTTATTTAACATAGGTGTAGATTCGTCGTAGATTGAATAGAGACTACGTTCGTCACGAAGCAAAATAGGGACAACTCCCTCACGGATCAAAAGACACGGTAAACAAATAGGTAGCTAACAACCTAGGCTAAAATCACTTGCAGGGCTAAAATCACTTGCAGGGCTAAAAAAGTTTCAATTTTAGATAGATTAAATTTTATAAGTAATAAATTAGTGATATTAAATGAAAATATCTGATTTTAATTTTATGATTTTTAACTATACTCCCTCCGTCCCATTATGTTTGTCCCATTAGGCCATGACAAATATCAACACTATTTACAATTTAAGGGAATCATCGAGATATCTTCTAATATATAAGAAGAAATATAGTCATGTGAGATCTTGTTTGATTCGTCTCGAAAAATACTCTAATAATATCAAATTTTAATAATTTTTACTTACATAAAATTAGAGATATTGACGACGCAAAACAAACATCAACAAGTATGTCAAAGTCAAATGAGACTAACATTGTGCGAAAGAGGGAGTAATAAACAATTATATTATATAAAAAATTAATTTATATAAGTTTTATTTTTACGAACTTAACGTATGCAACTGTTTTGTTTTTGGGTTTTTTGAAAGAGCAAACGATGTCCGTTTTGGACGTATTTGATATACACGGACTCGTATTGAAATTCTCTACAAGATTATGGATTCTTTATAAAAAAGTTGGTCCGTAGCGAACCTAACCAATTTTGCTTCGTGACGAACCAACTTTTAAAAAAAAATGCTCTGTAACTGTCGTCTCTTTTGATCCATGACGGACCTGTTTTTATTTTAATTCGCGACGAACCTAGACTCTATTCGATCCGTGATGAATGTACACCTATGTTAAATAACAATTTTATGGTGTGTCAAATAGAACCTATATACGTGTACTGTGTAAAGATAAGTATTGTTACCACTTATGGAGTATGATTAAATTTTCTTGAGAGTGAACCCACCACCAGCAATGACATTACTAGCAGTGTGCAGATAATTGTAAACAGATATTCGTATAAATGTTTAACCAATCTTTGGCAATTTCATAGCAGTGTGCAGCTGCAGAACAGAACAGAGCTGAGCTCTACATGCACACAGAGAGAAAGATTGAGAGAGAGATTTAAGAGTTTTTTTTTCATTTTTATTTTTTTGGGTACTGTCTGAAGTGACTGGATGGGCAGATACATGTCTCTCTGTCTAATCTATTAACCTCTCCCTATTTCTGTAAATGTGTATCCCAATCCAATCCAATCCCTCCTTTGCCCTTATTTTCAACTCTACAAATCTATCTCTCTTTCTTCTTCTGCTCTCATTTTAGACTGATTAATAGAGCTGCAACCAACTGTGCTGTGCACACTACAAAAAAAATAAAGAAAAAAGATTTCACCTTTGTGAGTGGGACTTGATGAGAAGTTTAAAAACCATTTTTTACTGGGTGGGTAAAATTTAAATCTACTGGGTTTGTTTTGCATATAAAGGGTTGATGAGGGTTTTGTTAATTGTCAAGCAAAATCCCACATGGGTTTTTTAGGGGTTTAGCAGAGTGATAAAAAGAAGAGATCTTTAAAAGAACAAAGAACCATTTTTTTTATAAACACAGATCCCTATGGATTTGCTTGTTGTTGTGCTATATTTCATTCTCTTTGTTTAGTTTACAGACTCATTTCATCACAACAACAACAACAACCCTTTGTTCTTCTGTTTTCCATTGACAAACAAAAACCCAAGTATGACATGATTGGGTTTTTCTTCTTCTAGAAAAAAAAGGATTTAGTTTTGAAGATGATGAAGCCAATGAATGACAATAGTAACAACAGCAACAGCAATGATAGTAATAGCAGCAGCAGTTGGTTAGGGTTTTCACTCTCACCTCACAGAAAAATGGAGGTTGCATCTTCTCAATATCATCATGAAACCCAATCTTTACCTGTTACTGTTTCAAATTCCTCCATTTCCACAAGCATGTTTCTTCCTCCACATCAGCTTTACCCTCATCCTCACCCCCTCACAGTAATGCCTATCAAATCTGATGGCTCTCTTTGCATCATGGAAGCTCTTTCAAGATCCCAATCTCAAGGTACTATTTTTACTGCATAAAGTTTTGATCTTTTTTCAATTTTCATTACTTATGAATATGTCTATTTTTCAAGGCATGGGTCCAAGCTCTCCTCCAAAGCTAGAGAATTTCTTGGGTGGTGCAACAACAGCATTAAGCCTAGACAGCATTTACTACCAACAAAGTGAAGAGGAAGAAGAAGCCAATAGAGCTTTTCAACAACATCAACAGGCATATTATTCTTCAAATGGAGGTATTTTTCAAGTTCCAATGGTGGAAACAAACTCTATGACTGAATGCAGTGCTCAGATCTCTCAAATGGCTAACTGGGTTGCAAGAAACTATCCAACCCATCAAGTAATGGACCAGAATATGGATCATCATCATCATACAATGGTTGAAAATGGGTGTTCATCAACTGGGTCAATGTCAATGGCTTCATCTTCTTCAATGGGGTGTGGAGATTTACAGTCATTGACCCTTTCAATGAGTCCTGGTTCTCAGTCAAGCTCTGTTACACATACAGCTCAGAATTCACCTCCTGAAGGTTTGGTTATGGAGACTAAGAAAAGAGGGCCAGGAAAAGTGGGCCAGAAGCAACCAGTTCATAGGAAATCTATTGACACATTTGGTCAAAGAACTTCACAATATAGAGGAGTTACTAAGTAATATTTTTTTCCCACTTGGTTCTTAGTTAGTTCTTTTGTCACTTAGTTATTTACTGATAGTTTTTCATTTTGATTTGAATCAGGCACAGATGGACTGGTAGATATGAAGCTCATCTTTGGGATAATAGCTGCAAAAAAGAAGGGCAAACTAGGAAAGGAAGACAAGGTTAGTAGTTACTTTGAAATTTATTTTTGTTTGGATGTATGTATGTCCTTTTGACTGTAATTTTGGGTGTATTGTTGGACTCATTTTCTTCATGTTTGTTTATTTAATCTTGTTTTTGTCATGCTCACATGTATATCCCTGATGATGCTATTGCTATCTTCAGTTTATCTTGGTAAGCAAATGTTATTTACATTAATGTTGTTCATATTGCTTTTATTAAAAGATTATTGAGGCTAAAAAACTTGCATTAATCTTTAGGGGGTTATGATATGGAAGATAAAGCTGCAAGGGCCTATGATCTTGCTGCACTCAAATATTGGGGCCCATCTACTCATATAAACTTCCCAGTAAATCATTTAAACTTAAACCTCATTGAAATTGTTTTCTTGTCTTCTTCTTGTGCATGATTTTGTATAACATCACTTGTTCAGGTTGAGAATTACAAAGATGAACTTGAGGAGATGAAGAACATGACTCGCCAAGAATATGTTGCACATTTGAGAAGGTTACCTTATAATAATAAACTAACATCATATATAGTCTTCACTTTCCATTATTAACTTATTCAGTGTTTTTTTAACAGGAAAAGCAGTGGATTCTCTAGAGGTGCTTCAATGTATAGAGGAGTTACAAGGTTTGACCACTTCTTTTGTAAACCTTAGCCTAAAAAATATACTGTACAACTTAATTAGTGTAATTGTGTTTTAACATTTTTTTTTTGTTCTGAATTATGCAGACACCATCAACATGGAAGATGGCAAGCAAGGATAGGAAGAGTTGCAGGAAACAAAGACCTTTATCTTGGCACATTTAGTGAGTTTTTCTTACTCAGCTACTACTGCTTGCATTGATTACACACAATACGGCCTTTGACAATAGATTCTCTCATGTTTTCAATGATCTGACCAAATGAAGTTCAATAAACAAAAAAAAACTCTTTGAAAAAGACTTGTTTTTATGTGATTCTCTGTTCCCATGTTTCCTCTTTTTAGCCACTACTGCTCCCTTGTGCTTTTGCATTATGTGATTCTACTTTGAGGCTATCTTACAACTTACAAGCACCTATAATGTTTCAGTATATGCACCCCATTTATTTCCTGCACCTTTTTATAAGGCTGTCAAAACCAAGCAATATAAAAAGTGGAATAACATGAAAATTTAAACAGGCACACAGGAGGAGGCAGCTGAAGCCTATGACATTGCTGCAATTAAGTTTCGCGGTGTTAATGCCGTGACGAACTTTGATATAACACGTTATGATGTGGATAAGATCATGTCAAGTAACACACTTTTAGCTGGAGAGCAAGCTAAGAGGATCAAATCTGTGGAGACGAACATTGAACTGATTGAACACAGTCCAGCGCCTCAGACTAATGGTGATGGAAATAACAATGAGTGGAAGATGGTCTTATGTGACTACTCACAGCAACAACTTCAGCAAATGCAACAACAGCAACAACAGCAACAACAACAACAACAACAACAACAACAACAACACCACCAACAGCAACATCACCAGCAACAGAATAATTGTATTGAGACAACATTTGATCAACAAAAGCAAGAAAACAATGTTGGAGTTGGAAATTATCAAGGATCAAGTTTTTCTGTTGCATTGCAGGATTTGATTGGAGTCAATTCATTGAACTCAGTTCATGCACAACATCATCAACAGCAACAGCATCAACATCATCAGTCAATGGTGGATGAGTCTAACAAGATCGGTTCAGTTCAATTTTCGAATGCGTCTTCTATTGTAACGAGCTTGAATAGCTCAAGGGAAGGTAGTCCAGATAAGGGCGGGTCCTCATTGAACATGGTTTTTCCAAAGGCGCCGATTGGATGGATTACGCCAGCTCAGCTGAGGTCGCCAGCTGTAATCCCGATGGCTCACTTGCCAGGCTATGCTGCATGGAATGATGCCTAAGCTTATATGTTTTAAAACTGTTATCTTGGAGTTCAGGTTGAAGTTTTAACAAGTTAGTTTTATTTTGTTCTTTTTTGCATGGGAAGTGACTAGTAAGGACAAGAAAAAGGGGTTAGTGGAAGAAATATTTAGTGGGATATGGAAGGTTTAATCAAAAAATAGTTTGGGGGGCCAAGTGTTGGGGAAATTTGTCAAAACTACACCTTTTTGGGATGGAATTTGGGGAATTTTTAAGATATTAGGGGTGGGATTAAAAGAAGTTAATGATTACATTCCCTGTTATTATGTTGGTATTATACAAGGTGGCCCCCTCTTTATGCATTATTATAAACTCTTGCATCTTGTTTATCCTTATTAGACATTATGCTACATTATAATGCAAGTAAACAGCAAACCTAAGATAAAATAAAAACAGAACTTGAGATCAAATAATGTAGAAGAAAGTGAAGGGTGGGAATGAAGCATGCATAATTGCAAATGGCAACTTTTTCCAAAGGTAGAAGATCTCTCTTAATTCCTTCATTCTTTTCCAACTTTTGTGCAGAAAAAAGGGATAAAGAGGTAATGGAGATTCTTATGATAAAGGGATTTATTAAGTTAGGTTTCATTCTTGGAATGTTAATGGGTAATAATTAGTTTGGACCCTCTCTGTCTGTCTTCCTCCTTTTTTATTTGATCACTTTTTATTAAGTCTTTATACTTTGAAGCTTTTTTATCCCTATAATGCCACCACTCAACTCAGACTGTAAATTGTAATCATCCAAAGAAAAGCAAATCCATGTCCTGCACCACCATCTCCATAACAAAAACAATCATCAGGGGATGTTTTAGTTATGGAGTTTTATTTTATCTGAGATTTCTTCTTATCCCTCGTGCTTGTGGTCTTTTGTGCGTGTGTATGCATGTGGATTTTGATAATAATCTTTGACCACTCATTGTTGTGATTAGTATGATGAAAACTTAAAGTTCAAAAAGAAAGAAAGAGTGTGCTGCTCTAAAAGTGGGCAAATTCACAATTACCTCCTCTTTTACTATAGTACTAATAAGTGCATTATGTTTAAATTATTTCTTGCCGAGTAAAGTTCGGTTAAGAACAAGACTTAACTTTGAAAAACAAAGTTTTTCGCGTTCACAGTTAACAAACTAATGTTTATAATTTGGGCGGTAATGTTCATAATCTTGGTCATAGAATGTTTTAAGGTCATTTTGAGGAAAAAAAAATAATAATCAAAGTTCGCAATAATTACAAGTATGTCACCGCGTACCCACCGAAAACGTTTAAAAATTTTCTTGGCTGGATTATGAATATTACTATCCAAAATATGAACATTGTCGTGTAATTTGTGAACGCGAACTGTTCATTTTTCCTACGTTAAGAGTTATTTGCACCGAAACTTTCCTCAACTTTTGCCACCTCTTTTAGTAATTACTCATAACTCATGATTCGTTATTGTTAGGGCTCATCAGCAGTACAATGAAGATCAACAACTTCCTATCAAATATGACAGATCAAATTTCAAGATCATACATTATTAATACAAAAAACATGCAAGTTTAAGCATAGTAGAGGAACACTATTAATATATTATATATCTATGATAATATAAATGGTAAAGACTACTCACCATGATATTGTCACTTAACAGAACTCAGCTTTGGAGGATAAGAGAGAAAATGAGTGCTGGGTGCATATACTATAAGTGCACACTAAGATGAGAAATGAATCACTTGCTTTGATGATTACAAACACTCTTTCTTCTTCTCTGTACATTCCTTTTTCTCTTTTGATTTCTTAGTTGGATTGCAAAGAGAATTAGGAGGCAGAAAATGTTGAATAAAAGGAAAGAAAACAAAGTATGAAACAGGAAAAAGAAAGGAGTTTTTTATCATAAGATGCTCTATGACATTAATTATAAGAGGATTATGAGGAATCTAGATTATTGACAGCATGATGAGAAGATAAGAGATCTATAGAAAACTCTTATTTGAGAAGAAGAAAAATGATTAAGAGTGTTTTTGACAAGGACAAAAACGTATGCTTCGAAGAGTGTTTATATTTAATACAGATGATGACATGTTGTTGACCACTTTTATTTTTTTTAAGTCGTAATAAGTAACATCAATAAAGTTTTCTATTAGATCATAATATGCACATGAAATACTAATAGAATAATTTTCATAAAAAATATGATAGTCGAAATGAAATATAGGAGAAACCATGAATTCAATTGAGGGTTGATTAGACATCGATGAAAACAAATTCAATCAAAATCATTCACATATAAAAACAAATTTGCAAATCCTAACAAATGAAATTAGGGTTGTGTAAAATTCGGTTATTAACCGAAACCGAAGTAAATAACCGAACCGAAATCGAACCGAAGTTAGTTCGGTTCGGTATTCATTTCCCATTTTTCAGAAATTCGGTTTTCGGTTCTGTTAAAACCAAATTTAAAAAATAAAAAAATAATTATTTACATTTTAAATATTAATTTTAAAAAAAATAAAATTCAATTAATCTAGGGTATTTTTCGAATATTTAAATTTTTTATAATTTATTTTTTTCTAATAATTTATTTAAAATTATATCGTAATTCGTTTTTTTTTCGGTTAAAACCGAACCAAAACCGAACCGAACCGAATTAGTTCGGTTATCGGTTCCTAAAATTCCCTAGTTCGGTTTTCGTTTCGGTTCGGTTTTAACCGAATGAAGAGCCCAAATGAAATTAGGAGATAGAGGTTGTAGAGCTTGAAGAAAATTCATTCAAACGATAAATAGTGAACATGCATATCTTTCGTTAAAAAGAAGAACATGGACAATAGTAGTAGAGAGAGTGACAGAACTGAGTTAGTAAACAAAGTGTTAAGATGAATATGCTCATTTTTAGTGTAAGCCTCAGCATCAAGTTCAAATATGGAGTTAGTGAAATATTGATTTTAACAAATAGAGCTTTTGTAAATTTGGAGTTAGTGAAATAGTGATATGTTAGAGTGAGATAAATTTATTTTAAAAGGATAAATTTGAGATAATTTTTAGCGTATAAGAAAAAGTGAAAAGTCCCGGTGCAAATAACTCTTAATGTAGGAAAAATAACAGATCGCGTTCACAGATTACACGTCAATGTTCATATTCTGGATGGTAATGTTCATAATCTCGGCTATAAATTTTTTGAACGTTTTCAGTGAGGGATGCGGTGACATACTTGTAATTACTGCGAACTTTGTTTTTTTTCTTCTCAAAATGATATTAAATTTATTTATCGTAAAGATTATGAACATAACCGCTCATATTATTAAAAGAAGACAAAATGGATATTGAATGGTGGGTTTTTGGGTGGTCAAAAAGAAGATCAACTAATTAAACAATTAAAGGAAAAATGAGGGGAAGGTGGTAATTTAAGTTTGCAATAGGGAAAAGGGAAGCAGATGGAGATGGGTTACATCCCATCACATTACCCATAGAGCATTTATATCATAAAGTTTGAAAAAGAAGGCATAAACACTTTTAGGTTATGGCCCAAAAACCCTACCGCTAAAATGGAGTAGCTCGTTATGATTAATATGGTCAAAATTAAAGTTGTATTATTGCTTGTTTTGTGACTTGAAATATTGTCTTTAAAGCTCCAACTGGCCATGTCATCAACAGTTATACACACTCATTATGTCACCATATCAAACAAATACTTCATTTTGGAGTCTTAGGTAAGGAGACTTTGTACCTATATGTAAAACTATGCTCTCATCCACTCTCATTTCACAATAGTTTATCAAACCCTAATTCATCCAGTGATGATCATTCTGAGAAGATATCAAACCTACAAATGGCTATAAGATCACCTGATTGGCTGATTGTTTTTTTGGAAACTATATATGATATATAGATATGAGTTTCTATAAGAAAATAAATGATTCATGAACACAGTTTTGAAGATACATATATTCAATGATTCATGAACACAGTCATAACGTTCGTGTGCATCGTCTACAATCCTCATTTAAGTCATCATTCTAAGTGGAACCAGAGTCCTCCATTCCATTGTATGGTACAAACAAATTTTTTAATCAAAGACTAACCAATTTCTATTCAAATCAATAGTTTAAGAAACATTCTAATAGAGCATAGGATATTTATGTGAGATATTTATGCAATGAATTCTAGAATGTTCACCTTATGTACAGCTGTCCCTAGGGGAGCCTCTTGGCTCAGCCTATATATTGTAATCACTGTTCATTGAAGGAAATGAAAAATGAAGATTCTATTTCCACTACCATTCTCTATGGTATCAGAGCCCACCAGAGAAAACGCTCCTTTCCATGGCCTGACATTATCTTCTTCCTCAAATCCCTAAATCCAAAAACCCACAAAAAAAACGCAGAGCTAAAATGGCTCCTGGCACTGGCAGTGACCTCGTTGCTCACACAAACACAGCCCCCAATCCCTCTCTGCCTTCCTTCAGTTCGTTCATCACTGTAAAACTCTCAAACGAGAATTTTCTTCTATGGAAGGCACAGGTCAGTCCATATCTTCGAGCCCACAGCCTGTACGGCTACGCCGATGGCACCCTTCCTTGTCCGATTGCAGTCGTCGGCGAAACAGCACTCAAGGCACAACAAGACTGGTTCTCCTGAGACCAGCTTGTAATGGCGATTTTGACCTCTTCCCTTACCAAAGGCGTCTTAGCCCAGGTGATTGACGCCACAACCTCAGCCCAGGTATGGAAAACTCTCCACACCCTCTTTGCAGCCAGATCTAGTGCTCAGGTGGTGCACAACAGGCTCCAGCTCGCCTCCCTCAAAAAGGGCCCCGAAGGCATCTCAGACTTCTTCAACAAAGCCAAACGCCTCGCCTCCAATCTTGATGCTGCTGGACAGAGCATCTCCGATGCCGAGTTCTGCACCTACGTCCTCGCTGGTTTAGGGTCTGACTACGATGCTGTGGTCACCTCCTTGTCCACGCAGTTTCAACTCCCTGAGCCTACCAGTCTCCTGTCTCATCTCCTGGTGCACGAAGCTCGCCTATCTCATCAAAACCAGGGGCTCCAGCAGACCATGGCGCTCAATCACACCTCTGCAGAGGCTAACTTCACTCACAGCTCAAACAGAGCAAAGGTCACTATCGCAACAGAGGCGACAACCGTACCAGAGGCCGAGGGCGAGGCGACTCCCGAGGAGGATGACAACCTACCTACTTCACCGGAGCCCCCGATAATCGCTCGGTTTGCTAAGTCTGTAACAAACCGGGTCACATTGCACTTCGATGTTGGCATCGATTCGATAAAGCCTTCCAGTTGCCTGCACCACCAGCTTTTCAGGCCAACGCCACCGGCTCCTGGTTCCCGGACACGACGGCTACACACCACTTCACCCCGGATCTCGCCAATCTGAGAATCGACGCATATCCATACCAAGGCACAAAGACGGTTTCATTGGGTGATGGCTCTCAAATCCCAATCCACCACCATGGCAACAGTTTCCTTCCCACAAATCAGCGTAACCTCAAACTATCCAATTTGCTTCATACACCTCTAATCACCAAAAATATCTTATCTGTTCTTAAATTTTGCACCGATAACCTTGTATTTTTTGAGTTTCATTCCTCGTTTTTCCTTGTGAAGGATGCTCGAACCAAGGTGATCCTCCTGCGGGGTCCTGTTAGAGATGGCATGTACGAGCTCAAGGCTACTGAATCACCACCACTGTCGTCGCCACAACTCCACCACACCACCGGTCCCAGTTCAGTTTTTTGGCATAATAGATTAGGCCATCCCTCTTCCAGGGTTTCATCTCTTGTTCTTAGCATTGTCCAGCCCAACTCCACAAAAAGTCCAGCCCAAAAGTGTCGGTCTTGTTCTGAGGCTAAAGCCCACGCCTTACCTCACCCCTCAAGCCCAAGTAGTTCTCCTAAACCATTGCATCTGTTGTTTATGGACGTTTGGGGCCCAACCCATTACACTTCAATGAAAGGACATGTTTATTATCTAAGCATTGTGGATGATTACTCTAAATTTATTTGGCTTTTTCCCATTAATTCAAAATCACTTGTATCTCAAGTTGTTTCCACCTTCATCACTTTTGCCACAAAATTTTTCTCCGCCACAATCAAATACATCCAAACCGATGGAGGGACGGAATTCAAACCGCTCAAAGCTCTTTTCACACAAATGGGAATCCACCACCGCCTCACTTGTCCTTACTCTCACCAACAAAATGGGAGTGTTGAAACTCGTCACCGTCGCATTGTGGACACGGGACTCACCCTTCTCAAACACGCCTCATTGCCACTTACCTATTGGGACTATGCTTTTGAAACCACCGTCTACCTCATAAATCGCCTCCCCACACCCATTCTCCAAAATAAAACACCTTTTGAACTCTTTTTTAATGCCCTCCCCGACTACTCCTTCTTACGGGTTTTTGGATGCCTTTGCTATCCCAACCTTCGACCATATCGGGCTCACAAATTGTCTTTCCGCTCCACTCCCACCATTTTCTTGGGATATAGCTCCAATCATAAAGGATACATATGTTTTGACTGGATCCAAAACAAGGCCTATGTTTCTCGTGATGTATTATTCCACGAAGACCAATTTCCATTTCACCAACCCATTCCACCTCACATTCATACTCCTCCTCTGGCCCCGTTACCTTTACTAAACCACCTCCTCCCCACTGCCTCTGAGCCCAATCAAACACAGCCCAATAACACCCAGCCCAGTAATTCACCTCCTGATGGGCCCGAGCAAATTCTACCTACCCTTGATCCAATTGCAGTGGACTCCCCGCCTCCATCTGAGGCCCAAATTGACATGCCCGACCCATCCACCACATCCCATCATCACATGGTCACTCGATCCAAGTCCATTGTACATCGCCTTTTAGTCCGATCGGACGACACAATCCCTTGGCTTGCTCCCTCTTGCTCCAACACCACCATTATTCCCGACGAGCCTACATCCTATACCGAGGCCTCGAAACCCCGAGTGGCGAGAGGCTATGGCCGTGGAATTTCAAGCACTCATGTCCACCAACACTTGGAGCCTTGTTCCCTCTCATCATTCCACAAATCCACTTGGGGTCAAATGGGTGTTTAAGACCAAACGCCATGCAAATGGCTCCATTGAAAGGTGTAAAGCTCGCCTTGTTGCCAAAGGTTATACACAAGTTCTTGGCCTCGACTACAATGAAACTTTTAGCCCGGTGGTCAAACCCTCAACCATTCGCCTTCTCCTCTCCCTTGCGGCGACGCGGCGGTGGTCCATTCATCAACTTGACATTCAAAATGCCTTTCTCCATGGGACCTTGCAAGAGGACGTCTACATCTCCCAACCCCAAGGTTTTGTTCACTCTTCTTTCCCTACTCATATATGCAAACTTCACAAATCCCTTTACGGCCTTAAACAAGCCCCTCGGACTTGGTTTGCTCGTCTCTCCGATGCTCTTGTTGTCATGGGTTTCACCCCTTCCCGAGCCGATTCCTCTCTCTTCATCCATCGCCGTGAAACCACTGTCGTCTTTGTATTGGTATATGTTGACGATCTATTGGTTATTTCCTCTTCATCTAGTGCTACTAACAGTTTTATACAGGTCCTTGGCAAGCAATTTCCAGTGAAAGATTTGGGACCTATGCACTACTTTCTTGGCATTGAAGCTTCTCGCTCAGACAATGGAATCTTGCTCTCACAGACTAAGTACATCAGAGAATTGGTTGCCAAAGCCAATATGACGTCTTCCAAAGTTGTCAGCACACCCATGTCATCCACCTTTGTTGCTGATGAAAAGTATTCCCCACCATTTGCCGATGTGACCTTATACAGGAGTCTTGTTGGAGGCCTGCAATATTTGTCCTTCACCCTCCCGGACATTTCCTTTGCCGTCAACCGCATGTGCCAGGCTATGCACTCTCCCGATGAAAAACACTGGCAAGGAGTCAAGCGAATTTTGAGGTATCTCAATGCCACAGCCGACCTCAAATTCTTTATTTCCGCTCGTTCCGATCACAATCTCTCTGTTTATTGTGATTCCGACTGGAGCGGGCACCGAGGTGAAGTACGTCGTTCCACTGGCGCTTACTGCATTTTCCATGGCTCAAACCTGATTTCCTGGTCCTCCAAACGACAGTCGACGGTATCCCGCTCCTCTACCGAAGCCGAGTATCGTGCAGTTGCCAATGCCACATGTGAAGCTCTCTGGCTCCAATCAGTTTTCCCAGACATTGGTGTTGTTCTTCCCGACCCACCAACCCTTTGGTGCGACAATATTGGCACCACTTACCTCGCCGTCAATCCGGTTCTCCACCATCGGATCAAACATATCAGCCTTGACTATCACTTTGTGCGTGAACGGGTTAAAAACGGGTCTCTAAAAGTGGCGTTCGTCTCCTCCAAAGATCAAACCGCCGATATCATGACCAAACCATTGGCAACTGTCCCGTTTTTGCAGCATCGATCCAAACTCGGCTTGCTCTCGCTTGAATTGAGGGGGGATAATAGAGCATAAGATATTTATGTGAGATATTTATGCAATGAATTCTAGAATGTTCACCTTATGTACAACTGTCCCTAGAGGAGCCTCTTGGCTCAGCCTATATATTGTAATCACTGTTCATTGAAGGAAATGAAAAAGGAAGATTCTATTTCCACTACCATTCTCTACATTCAAACTTAACTTTCAACACATGGACGTTACGAAACCACTAACCAGAGTCTTTCATTATAGAGTTCGTTTAATATCAGGATAGAAATCGGTTTGAAATGGGGAATCAAATTAGATATAAACGCCCCTCGTATATTTAGGCCCTTATTATTTAGCACACCCTAAAATTTTATTTAGCACACCCAAACATTCGTCACGTAACTATTGCATACATCCGTCACGAAGGTTCTATAAACATCCGTCACGATGGTATGTAAAACATACGTGACGAAGGTTTCCCAAACCTACGTGACGAAGGTTTCCCAAACCTACGTGACGAAGGTTGCTCAGACATCCGTGACGAATGTCTCAATTTTGCAGATATAAAAGAGATTTTTTACCCAACCCTAATGTAACTTCTTCTTCTCCATTATACTCGTATTCGGCGCAGCAACAACAAAGCACAACACCATTCTCTACATTTCTTCATCTCTTTCACTACAATAATCAACAAATCAAGCAATAAGGTAATTTCTAACTCTCTTTTGCATTAATTTTCCATGTTTGATGAAATTATGTCAAAACCATTGAAATGGTGTGATTAAATTAGATTGATATGTGTATTAAGCATGTTTTTTTAGTTCAATTGGTGTTTGTTTATGTTTAATTGAGAGTTGTTTCAAATTTTAGATATAATCCCCAAAATTGATGAACTCATGTGAATTAGGGTTTGACATTTTGATTAAGAAACTTATGGAATGAAATGATTTAGGGACTAATGTGTTTGGATAGCTTCATAAACTGTTTTTCTGCTTGAAATTGTGCAAATTTTGTGCAAATTCATTCGTCAGCGGATATGTTGGCACTTCTGCGTTTCTGCATTTGTGCAAAAACCTTCGTCACGAAGGTTTTCAGAAGATACGTGACGAAGCTTCTTTGAACATTCGTCACGGATGTTTACTGGTTCTTCGTGACGGAAGTTATGCTGAGATCCGTCACGAAGGTTTAGTAAAGTTCCGTGACGGAAGTATACTGGACCTTCGTGACGGATGTTTTTGCATTTCTGTGGTGTTTTTTTGTTTTGTTGTTGGTTTGGTATGCATGCGTAAATTTACAAAATATTATGTTAGTGTAGATGCATCCGTCTTCTAGAAGTGCCCGGAAGAATGCCCGTAATCAAACTCGAGAAGAAATCGAGGCTGGAGGAAGGCCCGCTTATCAGCCGAAGCCGAGGAAGAGGCGTGGAAGAGCTGACGAGGGTACAAGTGCAAGTGAAGAGGTCCCACAACCTTCTTGGCATGAACAACAACAGCTAGCTGACCCTAGTGCCTATTCGAACCTTTACGAGAACATGGTTAGTTAATCTGAAATTCACATTATATTACTGTTTTTTGTTTTTATTAAATTAATAATTTATGAAATTTATTTTATTACAACAGCAAATCCCGATGACTCCAACCTATGAGGCACATTATCCAACTTGGAGTCCGCAGAGTGCTGTAAGTATTAGTTTAAAATTTAATATATAGTTGATTATGAGTGAAAGTTGTACATTTTACTAATAACCAATTTTTTTTTTTGTAATAGATCCCTACATGGGTTCCCCCCTCTTCTCCACAAGTCGCATGGGATGAAGCAGTAGGCCGTCAACAGGCCTTTCAGCCAGAAGCACCAGAATGGCAATCTGGTCCAACTGCTTCCTGGGCTGAAGGACAGTTTGAGGGCCATTACGGGGGGGTCGATCTTAATGAACATGGTGATGAAAAAGACGAAATTTACCCGAAGTTACAGTGGGCTGTGCCTGGAGGTCCTAAGGAGATAGACTTGCTGCATAGCTTCAGCGGGCACACTGCTTATATGGTTTGGCAAGGACATGTAAGTAAATCTATCACCTTTGGTTGAATTGTTAATTGCGTAATTTCCATGCTTCGTTAATTTAGACATGATTTGTTAATTGATTTAAATGTACTTAAAAAAATTGAAATATGATAAATAGGAGAGACCGCAATTGAGAAATACGGTCAGAAAAGAAGGTTTGAAAAAATGGAAGTTAGAGGGCGACTATCCTTGGGTTTCGTTGGCCAGGGCTTCTGGTTTGTCACATTTGCAGACCCTCATGTATCCCAACCACGACCAAGGGTTGATCAATGCATTTGTTGAGCGTTGGCAGCCAGAAACAAATTCTTTTCACTTGCCATTTGCTGAAATGACAATCACCCTATTAGATGTGCACAAGATTTTGGGTATCCCTATAAACGGAAAGGGCATGGGATTTCGCACATCTGCTGATGGAGTTGGCAAAGCTGACACGAAGGCTGTAATGGTCAACAGAGCAAAGAAGGCTTTTGGTATAGATTTACTTGACGCAAGAGTCAAAGCTGGTAATGAAGTTTCACCGGAGCTTTGAGGGAACAATGCATGGCAGTGGATAATGAGGGGAACTAAATGGATCAAGTCTCAATCGCTAAGGGTTGGTTGACATACTTGTTGGGAATGACATTGTTTCCTGACAAGTCGTCGTACATGATCAAGTTGATTCACCATGAATGGCTTAATGATATGGCAAATATCCATGGTGTGTCTTGGGGTTCGGGTGCGTTGTGTGCTTTGTATGGACAACTGGGTAAATACTCCCGCAGAGATTGTGCAACGATGTCTTTCTGTTACACATTGTTGATGGTATGTTTGTCTTTAATTAATTGTTTTGATTTGAATACTGTTTCTTTTGTTTTCCTTAGTTTTGTTTGATGATGTAGGGTTGGATCTATTTGTACTTTCCTGCTTTTGCCCCTCCACAAAACTATGAGTGGGATGAGACAATGCCATATGCAGCCAAATTTGATTTGTCTGAAAGACCGGACAATCGTCGCAACTACAGAGAGGAGCTAGACAATATGAGCGTAGAAGGGGTATGATTATTTTTTCATTAGCTGTTAATTTGTTATTGTAGTTTTCAACTTGTTTTAATGATTTATGTACAACAGGTTGAGTGGCAACCATATGGACGCCTAGATTTTCGTAGGGAAGAACTTCGGCCGGCTTTCTCTCATGGGATCCTGCATGTTTTGGACAAGACCGAGCCTCACATGCCACTTCGAGTTTGCAGACAATTTGGTCGAGTTCAAGGTGTGCCAATCCCTCCCATTCAACCAATTAAAGCTAGAAGGTGTGGAAACAATCGTAAGTACGTAGTGGAGTATGATCCCACCAACTGGAGTTGGGAGCAAAGGGAGAACAACTCTGTAAGCTTATGGGAAATGGGTGTAGAAGCAGATCCTCCATCTCTCTGCACTGATGATTACTTGGAGTGGTACTTGGCTCATACTCATCCAATAATCTCTCCTTATACTAAGGAGCAACTCCTGCAGGTTTGTAATTAATCTTCAAATTCTATAAATCTATAACATAATCAATGTTTGACTTAATTTATTTTGCACTTCACTGTAGGCAATTCGGACTTCTGTGTACAATCTGGAGCCGTATCGGGATGTAGATAATGAGGAGAAGTATTCCCGTATGAAAGACGCTGTTTGTCACACTTTGGATGGGTTCTATCCTTTCCTTGAGTAGGTTGGATTGATGTTGATGTTGGTGTTGGATTTAGTTTGTGCTTGAGTTTTAAGAACATGCTTTGTAGTGTTTGAACGAATTACTTGTTATTTGGTTTGTTTGCAATTGTCTGATCCCAATCAATGTCCGGCCCGAAACGCCATTATCTAATCCAAATCAATATCCGGCCCATCAAATGTAGATCAGAAGATGGTGGGTTACAACTGTAACACACTCAGGACAAGTAAGTGTGTTACAGCTGTTGCTAGCTGTAACTCACTTAAACAGAGTAAGTGAGTTACAGCTGTTGCAAGCTGTAACCCATTTACCTTCAACTCTATATACAGGACGTTTCAGCATGGAATAAGCAACACATTTCAACTTCATAAAGAAAAAAAATTATGGATCCAGGAGGGAAGCTTTGTTGGTGCAACAAAGTGCCAACTGAACAGACTTGTACTGAGCAATTCAATCATGATAAGGTGAACTACGGGAGAAAAGATATTGGGGATGCCCTGATAGGACGTGGAACTCGATTGATGAAGATGGTGGGTGCAAATACAGGCATTGGATCGACCGTCCATACTCAGGTCGAGCAAGGGTGGTTATAGAACAACTGAATGAGGATAATTTGTTTCACTCTACAGAGGCCGGTGGACTGCAAGAGCTAACTGAAATGCTGAGGGCAATGTCAAAAAGCCTAAACGACGAGGTAACTGAACTTCAGGAGAAAAATGCTGAGCTCATGGATGAAAATGCTGCACTTGCCGCGGAGAAGCAGGCCTTAGTTGATGAGAAGTTTGGAGCAAGTTCCAGTGGGACTAAGTAGTTTAATGTTTGTTTAAGTTTCTGTTTGTTTACGTTCTTGTTCGCTTCAGTTGTTGTCTGTTTAAGTTGTTGTTTGTTTAAGTTCGATCACTTTCCAGTTTCTTGTATCCAACTACTTTTCTAAGTGAGTCCAAATACATGCAAACATTACAAATCTTAGTCATTACAAATCCTAAACAATCCATTTCGACTGAATCTTAAACGCTAAGATTAATTACGTTGTTGCCTTTCTTGTTTCTTGCTGGGGCTCTAGGCCTTCTGTACGCCGCTAGTTGCTCAGTAAAAGGGTCTATCAAGGAGCGAGCTGCCGGTGAACAGTGACGATGCCACATATGATAAACTTCAGGTAATGGAGAGTCATCGGCAATTGGCATCTACAATAAGGCAAATGATTTACAAGACAAATGTACGAGGTATTGATTTAAAAATATAAACACCAAATTGATAGAGTGAGTTAGAAATTACCGAAATGAAGTGTCTTTCATCTTCAACAAGGGCAATGCAACATATGGGCAATTTCTCTCCTGGAGCGATGTTGTCGTCCAATACTATAGGCAAATATGTTTGCCAAATTGATTTCGCAAGCACAACCAATGCACAATTGAAAGTCGTAGCTACTACACACCCCATCGCCGGGACTTGTAACCATGTCTCTTCGGGTGCCATCTCTCCTGGTCCAGTCCAAGCTAGGTTTGTAACTGCTATCAAAACATCAGGCGTTTCAATTGGCAATACCCAACAAGCTTGCAACCCATTATTCCAATGTGCAAATGTCGTTTGAGCCATTTCAGATCTAACTCTCCTCCAATTATCTTGGTCCCACCCTAATTGTTGTGCTATAGCTCTGTATCCACAATTTCCATCAGCGACAATGGGATACCAACCTTGCACGTAGGGACGCATGCATGGAGGTACGAGAGCATTATACTTTGTAAGCTTCTGCAAAGCCCACTGACCACTCTTACCCTTCCCGTATGAAGTCGGTTTTTTCTTCTTTGGAGGCGTTTCTTCAAGTGTTGCATCAGTGTGCTCCCAATGTGAAGGTTGTCTTTTCATTGGATTGTACTCTTTGTTTGGAGCTCCTGGAGGTCGTCCCTTCCCCCTTTTCACACGAGCTGGCTCCTGTAGGTTGGTCATTTGGGGGTTACCTATTGCCAAACACTTCATTGCACACTCGTGTTGGTCATAAGGTGACATTCCCTCCCATTGCTCAGCCATAAACTCATCCATCAAGTTTCTGGCTACTACCCTCCGCACTTGTAATTCGTCTTCAGTCTCTACTTCTTTCAAAGTCAATGTCCTCCAAAAGGCATGAACCGCTTCAACTGGAATTGGTTCTTGACGCCTCACATATTCATAAATGTCATGCACACATAGCAATCCATCTCTCTTCCTTATTACGCATTCACAATGATCAAGATGCATGCCGTATTCCCCTTTCTTGTATTCAGTTAGCAAGCGACTCAAACAAGTATAAGACACTCTGTATTTAAGAAGCTTGAAGAGATCAACGTCTGTAATGTTACTTACAGTCTTTTGCTGACTTTCATTGAAAGTACCCAAGATCTCCTTGAACTGATTGCGCATCTTCGCATTGTATCTTTGAAACACAGTGTCTATCTTCTGGCTTGGCAGTGACAAATAATTTTTGAAGCTAGAATGTTCACTTTCAACCCTGCATAATAAAAACAATTTTTTATAAAAACAAATATAAAGCTAACATAATATGCAAAACAATTTCAAACGTAATCACATTACTAACCTGTTTGTGGTGTTGGAGCCTAATGTAAAGATTTTATCCACATAGATCGAAAGAAATCTATTGCCGTAGGGGTTTAGCCAATTCTTCTTCAGGTACCTAATCTCAGATGGATATTCAGCCCAATCTTGTTCAATACGCCCCAGCTGAATGTTGTATGCCAAATCTGTCGACTGTTTGAATAAGTTAAGACAGTCACTTGCAAAATGGGTCCCCCTTGCTTGTGACCGCATTGCTAGCTTAGCATGGTCCTCAATGTTCTTTTGGATGTGCCGCCTACAGAGGAGGAAAGTAGAATCTGGAAAGATCCTATCCAAAGCGTTCATCAAAGCTTTCTCTCGATCAGTGACTAAGCAAGTTGGCGTCATCTTAACAACCCTAAACAACTCAGCCAATTGATACATGCACCACGCATAGTTTTCTTCTTTCTCTTCTGACACGAAAGCCCCAGCAACGACATAGTTCTTCCACGTTGATGTTATTCCAACAATCTCTATGAAGGGCATGTTGTACCTTTGCAGGATAATACATTACTATAAGAATTTATAGAGTAAAAACAAACATCAGACTTTTTAACTTAATTATACTTACTGAATTGTGTTGTATGTTGCGTCAATCAACATTACGTATGGAAACGCCTTAAGCAGTTTCATCGACTCTGGGCTTGCGAAGAACACATCTGTGATCTTATTTGTCACTTCGTCGCTCTTGTGTCTTACGAAGTAGTTCAACTCCTTCGAACGATAGAAGAATTCTTGGATCACAGTTCTTCCCTCCATCCTCTCTGTTCTGAACTTGTTACAAAAGTTGTACACTTGTGACTTCTTAGTCATGTTGTCAGGAGATTCATTGAGCCTTGTGTACATCTGTATTGGTCTAGCATTTCCCTTCCTCATGTCTAGTAACACCTTTTCCTCCTCAGGTGTAAGTCTTCCAGCAAATGCGTTACCGTGTAAGGATTCACCAATAATATGGTTGTGAGTTCCATGATCAGCCCTTATGATCCATTCCCCATTTTCAGTCTCTCTACATGCAATCTGAAATTTGCAACCACATTTCTTTGTGTGGGTGAATTTCCTAGTTCTCCCAACTGAATCAGGAATGTAATGTCCACTGCGCTCGCATTTAAGCCAAGACCTTCCTAACTTCCCTTTGAAGTCAGTTCTACCAACCTTCAACATGAAGTTATGAGTTTTACCAATATCTCTTGCCCACTGTTCTGCTTCTGCTCTTGAGCTGAAGATCTTATCAGTGACGAAAACTTCTGAATAATCTAATGATATATGTGGGTCCTCATAAGGCACAACACTGTCAAACTGTGGTACTGTCTTCAATTTCGGGAAATACTCAATGTCTTGATATGGTTGCGATAAAGATTGGTATTCAGGAACATTAGACCAATCAGTTTGATGAGAATGATATGGAGGAGGTTCAAGCTGAGAGACTATTGGCGGAATATCAAAATCCAAACCAAGATCAAACGAAGGCACTCCATCAGGTCCCAAAGGAATATCGGCATTGATCGATAAGTTTCTTAAACGATTGAACGCTGGACTATTATTCTGTAAAAACAACAAAATAAATAAAACTGCATTCAGAAACCAGATTTTTCCACCTTCGTCACGAATAAATCATTGACCTTCGTCACGGATAAAAGCACTAGTTACGTGACGAAGAAATTTGCACATTTCTTGTGCAAATACCTTCGTCACGAATGTCTAGCAAACTTCCGTCACGAATGTCTTACTTAGTTCCGTGACGAATGTCATATTTACCCCATTTCAAATTGTTTTTTACACTTTTTTACCCCTAAATTCGAATCAAACCCTAAATTCCAACACAAACACAAATTTTCACACAAACCCTAACTTCAACATCATATTCAAATTTCCACACAAACACAAATCATGCTCCTAGTATGTAACAACTAAAATAAACATATTACAACTTGATTTTCACACATTCAACACAAACAACTAACTTCAAACTATTCAATTTCATAAAAAAACATATATTTTACCTACAAACCCTAACATTAACATTATTAAAAACAACTATAACATACCTCATTGTAGTTCCCCCACGATGGACCATCTTCATCAACATTTTGGTGTATGTAATCATCCCAATTTGACATTTTCAATTGAACAATGTGTTTGAATGAAAGTGTTTAGGGTGAAATGAAATGAAATAGTTGAAATGAAGTGAAATATATGAAGTGAAAAGGTAGAAGAAGAAGGTGGTTCGGATAAAGCTTATGGTAATTAAATGCAGTTGGTGTGGATTAGACATAATAGCTTTACTTTTGCAGATATAGCTACCTTTGTCACGTATCTTTTATGGTTCTTCGTCACGAATGTTTTTAAGATCTTCGTCACGAAGGTTCACAATATATACGTGACGAAGGTTTCATAAAATACATTCGTGACGAAGGTATGGTGAAATACATTCGTGACGAAGGTATGGTGAAATACATTCGTGACGAAGGTATGGTGAAATACATTCGTGACGAAGGTATGGGTGTGCTAAATAAAATTTGAAGGTGTGCTAAATAAAGGCTTTGTATATTTATCGCTGAACAATATAAAGTTAAGAAGGTGACAAGACAATTATCCTCTTGTCAATTCAGCATATCTAGCACCAAGATCTCCTCAGACCCACCACACAATAATGCATCACAAAGTACACATGTAACACCATATGGGCCGCTTCTCTCTAAGCCCATTGGATTGTTTTAGTTTGGGCTTTCTAGATCAAAGCCCAAACTAATGTGGTGCCTCTTAACACATAGTTTAATGGATTTTTAAACCTCTTTAATCTAGTTGGGCCCATTCCTTTCATCTGATGACCAGAAAAGCCCAAACTGAGAAGCCTCGTTAATCCATCATTTACTTGTTGTTTGTTTGCTACTTTTGCATGCGTGTTGAAGAAAGTAAAAATGATTTGACATCGGAGATGGTCCAACGGACATACTCATACGTTATCATGAAATATCACAAGGTTTCACTGAATCTCTGTCGGAAAAGAGAGGCTAATGTTTCTGGTTTTCCGAGGAACCAGCCGCAATCCAGCACTACTATCATTGTACTTGAAAGCTCCAATATTTCCATTTTTGTTTTGTTTTAATGTTGCATTTTTCTGTTAAAAATATGCGCTAATAATTCTGTTGTATCATATTTGTCGGTTCAAAAGTGTAAGGAGTGTAATACAAGAATATGGATGTCAAGACGTACTACTGCAGATGTATGAGTATTGAGTATGAATGATTGTTTGCATTTAGATTGTTCACAAAAAAAGATTAAAAAAAATTACACATATTGAACTCTTGTAATGCTCATTTCATAGTTGAACACTTGTATAGTTGACACAAAACAAATACAGTAAACACTAGTGTAAGTAAGAAGATTGATGTGTATATCGTGTGATTTTTTAGTACAAGAAAGTTCGTAACATAATGGTTAAATATTTAGATAATGGTTAAGGGAAAGATTCATGTGAGAATAATTTTTATTATACGAATATATGAATGTAAAATTCAGATGCACATCTCTTACCGATATAAATACATGCATGTCTTTAACATTCTATAAAAAAAAATACATGCACATATCTCAACATGCATGTGAATATTAAGGAATGTGCATGTGAATATAAAAGAATGTGCATGTATTCGTATATTAGTTGGATAAGCAAATTTGTATCTGATCCAAATCCATGGTTAAATACTTGCTTGTAAAATAAAGGATCTTCCGAAATATGTAATCTATCTATCTATATCTCATATAAAATTGTTAGTAATCTCCTCAAAAAAAAAAAAAAAGTTGTTAGTACTTGATAAAGTAATGTCAGTCGGTATTCATTTAGTGCATGAAAAGAAAAAATTAAACATAAAGAAGACAAGGTAATTCATCGTCACCCTCCTCCGACTGAAGATCTTCCTGAATTTCTCACTACCAAAAACAGTCTCTTCCTGAAGATCTTTAATATTTGAGAAGTATCAACTTCCTGAATTTCTCACTTTAAGTTTTTCCACTAGTTTAGTTTTGTTTTGAATGTATGTTCGTATGTTTGTTTTTGCATCGTATTTCCTTCATCGAATTTTATATGTTTAATGTTGGTTGAGATTCTACTTGGACATGTTGATTGTCTTTTGAAATTCTTTTTCAGCAGGTTGTTATTATGTAGATAATAATTTCAAAATAACACTAATTAGTAATTATATCTTTCAGATTCAGTTACTAATCAATATGTTAAAATTAATATATTTTTAATTAATTAAAATCGTCTATTTTTTATTAAAAGTTACTACATAAATACTTGATGAAGTAATGTCAACCGATACCTATTTAATGTATGAAAAGAAAAGATAAAAATGAAGAAAAAAAGTAGCTCATCGTCACACTCATCCGTCTAAAGATCTTCGTCTTCTCTTCATCTCCATTGTCGTCCGCCGCCTATCTACACCCTAAATCGCTTATTCGCAACATTATACCGTATACGAAAATTCGTAATTGTCCTGCGCTCCGAATCTAGTTTTAATATAATACTCCGTATGATTTAGCTACATCATTATTACAGCTCATTATTTAATTAATTCCTCATTATTTTAATTAATTAGTTAGTTAGGAGGACCACTGTACACCCACCAAATTAAAAATAATACTCATATGAATGTACTCTTTTTTTTTTTTTGTTGGTAAAATCATATGAATGTACTTATGCAGCTCGACCTGCATGATATAGCCAATAGGGTAAAACAAGAGGAATTCATATTCTGTTACTGACTTCAACTATTTGATTCTCGATCTTTAATTATAAACAAGATGGTATAGCTTGTTATTTGAACAAATGACTTTGTTATATCTTCCATTTTTCAAAAACCTGAAATACATCAGTAACACGCTTGCTACCTCGCAATATTCAAAAACAAAGTCATCATCCTTGTGTTAAAACAGAAACATAAAATCATCATCCTTGGATTTGAAGTTAAACAGAAACACAATTATACTATGTAAATCATATGTTTTCATTGGAGGACGTGTTTGGAGCGTCTCATAATTAGCATTAAGAAACATTATCGAAGAAATAAATTGATATTTCAATTAAGAACATATACATGCCTAAATAGTCTAATCAAGTAGTTGACATTATTTGCGGAGTATGAGATTATCGACCTGTTGGAATATGAATGACTTACCGAGGGAATGTATCGACATTAAAAGAGAAGGGGTGATATGATTGAGAGTGTGCTTGTTGGAGCAAAGAGTATGTGGTTTCTATGATGTAGCGCGCCCTTCCGTCCCAATATATAAATTTCTTATTGTTTTTTTGACAATTTTTACTATTCGAGAGAATTTTGTAGATTTTTTCCAATATACAAAGAATATCATAGTCACATGAGGTCTTGTTTGATTCGTTTCGACAAGCACTTTAACAATATCAATTTTTTTATTTTTTTTATTAACGTATCATTAGAAATACTGACGAAATAAAACACACATTGACATGCGTGTAGATGTGAAATGAGATCTATATTTTGAGACAAAAGGAGTATTAAACTATTGCGATAGTGGCGAGGATTTATAGTATGGCACACTATTTTTGTTTTTTTGTCTTTACATTTGTTTCCCTGCTTTGTACATTGCCGCACAACATTACACAACTAATTAACATCCACATTCTAGCTCTTTTGAGGTTCACCATATACATTTGACATGATGGATACCGGGACGATTGCATTGTGATTTATGGATCTCCGATTTTGAATCTCGAAATCCTTACACGTGGTCGCGCTCTTAGTTCCATAGATTTGAGAATCAAAAGTTCGATCCTCTATCTGAAGAGAGAAGAGAGGTATTTAGGGAGGGAAAGTTGTTTGTATCGTTCGTGCCAAGTGTTGCAACTGTCTCCACGCCCTACATTTCGATTGGTCGAGGAGGGCAACATGGAAGCAGAAGGTCCAACCTCTTGTTTGGACGAGACGTTGCAATGACAATGCTTCCTATCTACATCGCGCTAGCTAGGAGATACAAAGTTACAAATGATACATCTTTTTTGTGGTGCGATGATCTCGCACACACTAAAGACGTTCATCTTTCAACGCGCTAGAACACGCTGATGTTTTTTCCCTCTTTATTCATTCGAGTCTCCTGACATTTAAGTTCGACCGCGACACGATACACTTGTGATATAATAATAGTGCATTCCATCAATTCTAGTTTATACTCGTATAACAAAAAACACGTTAATATTATCATGTGCAAGTGTGCAACAGACCCTAAATCCATGGAATTTGCAGTTCATATGGAAGACGATCCAAGGGCCCATATCACGTGTTGATTGGTGTAGAAGTCATCTTAGGATGACATGGCATTGGGCCCACTTATAAAATGAATTACAAATGTGGACAGCTAACATAATGCACCTCACTTCACACATGAACATGATGATTATTAGTTGAGTTAATCACTACTCCTTGTTTCTTCATCTCTCAAAACAAATCAAAGTGTTTCTTGTTGGATTAGTTGTCACTCTGAAAACATGAGTGTGCAACAGCAACAAAATATTAAACAAATTAAACCCAGAAAAATTCAACTCCTTGTTTGGCAACAGTTGGCAAATGTGTCAGTCATAAAAAAAAAATACTACTAATAATTAATTATAAAAAGATTGCCAAGATTTACCGGCAAGGCAAACCAAAGCTTGAGCATGAAGAGGAGAACAAAGTACTCCCTTCCGTCCCTTTTTGTTTGTCCACAAGTATGATTTTCGCGAGAATTAAGGAATTGTAGGAATATAATGATTATAGGGGAGAGAAAAATATAAAGTGAATGATTAAAGGAGAGAGAAAGAGAGAAAGAGTAGATAAAATTGGAATTTGAGAGAGAGAAAAAGTAAAAAAATGATAATTATAGGTTGATAGTAGGGATAAAATAGGTAAAATAAAGTAACATAAATGAAATAATGGACAAACAAAAAAAAACACCCGAAAAGAAAAGTGGATAAACAAATAGGGATAGAGAGAGTAACAAACACAAATTATTATGCAGTAGATAATCTCAATTTGTTTATGATTCTGTCTGCAGATAACATAATAATTTTACCAAACAAGGAGCAGTTGAATGCAATTGTTATGTAATCCCTCCATCTTTTTTTTCTTCCTCTTTCCTTTTATAATGTCCCCTTATTTACTTCTTCTTATCAAAACTTTTCAATTTTGATCATAAATATTTACTATAATACCCTTATAAAATCTTCTCAATCACTACAAAACCCACAACAATTCAAATTATTTTTTCATTTTTATATCTCTCATCATTACCATACGTAACCCTTTAATTTCTCTCGCTCCTTATTTTCTCATCCCAATACTCTCTTCTATTTTTCTTGTCGTGTTCTTTCTCCTCTCCTTAATTATTCTGCATACTGTCAAAAGAGAGGAAGCAAAAATGGGGACGGAGGCAGTATTTCACAAGGAGTACTTTATAAAATACAAACTTCAGTCCACCTTTATTCATTTTCATGTTACTCCTTGTTTCTTTCTTTACCCAGTACTAACACTCGTGTCATCTTGTAGAAAGCTGGAATTTTGATGCCAATCCAGCACCAATTTGGGGGTTTTCAATTTCGATTAGGGTTCTAAATTCAGCTCGTCACCCAGTCGAATTCATCTCTGTGCTGTGTGGAATCAAAAGCTGATTGCTTTGTATAGCTTGAGAATTTCCCCTCTATGAGGTTTCTTTAGCTTTAACTCTCTTCTTCTCAGGCCTATAAAGCTGCCATGGTTGTTTGTTCCTTGTTGAGTAGCGCAAGGTATCAAAAAGCAAGCTAGATTTAGTCAAACAAGGACCTTGGTTTTAGCTCCATAGCTTTTTTTTTTTCTTATTCAATTCAAAAAAATAAGAAAAACCCTTGTAGCTTCTAGGTGACTGTTGAAATTGGTGCAGGAAGTTGCTTTAGTTTGTCAGTCATATATATAAAGAGTTGAGTAAGCTACAAACCAAGGCTTTCTTTGGTCTCCATTCTTAGTTTCTAGAATAGCTATGAACTCTTTGTTCGATCCTTCCAATGGAGGAAAGGAAGCCTGCTATGGTTCTGGTTGGGACCCAACTCTTCCAATGACCCAGAATGAGAATATAGGGGCATTAGGAATGAGTGATACTTCTCAGTTTATGCACTACTCATCTGATCCTAGTGCTGTAGTTTTTGATGGTGCAAACTTGTCTGGAATTGTCAATTCCTATAATCTGCCTCAGAATTCTGGTGTTTTTGGTGATGCTGCATCAGTGATGGGTTCAGTACAGTCTCAGGAGGACAAATCCCAGCTAGCTTCACCTAATGGCAAAAGAAAGAGGGTATGTATTAATCTTTTCCCTCTCAATCTCAATACTTTAATTTTCTTTTTCTGATTTTTCTGACCTTGGCATGGGTTAAGAAGTTTATAATGAAAAGATTTGTTGATTTTACTCATTTACGAGATTATGATTTTATTGTAAATTTCCAATTTGGTGTAGCAGTTTTTCGAATTTAGTATGCTTAACATGTGTCCTTGACTCCTTGTTCATAAGTATGGCTATTGACTGAATTAGTATATTTCTATGTACTGTTTGATTTGTTGTATCTGTGCTGTATAATCCAATGTTGTTAACACATAGATTGCTGTTGAGATATCAGATAGACTAAAGATTTGAGTTTCATTTACATTTTGCTGTTTTAGCAGAATGATGGAGGAGATATGCAGAGGGATTCATCAGTTGAGATTTCAGAAATGAAGAAATTGGATGAGAAAAAGCAGAAAATTGAGGAGAGTGGGAGTTGTGATCAGTCAAATAAGCAAGCAAAAGATAATTGTTCAGGGGAGGATGACTCCAAAGGGTATATTCATATGAGAGCCAGACGAGGGCAGGCGACAAACAGTCATAGCTTGGCTGAACGGGTATATATTCTGCTTTGTGTGTCTTGACTAGTACACAACTACACACTGCACACAGTAATGACATGGTGAAAATTGCAGGTTAGGAGAGAAAAGATCAATGAGAGAATGAGATTGCTTCAAGAACTAGTTCCTGGATGCAACAAGGTACTTGCAGGACTTGAATCATAGTTTTCTTATAAAGAAATTGATATGAATGAAAGATGCTGATGGGTGGATTGTTTCTTTCACTGTCTTTAGATTACAGGGAAAGCTGTGATGCTCGATGAGATTATCAACTATGTACAATCACTCCAACAACAAGTTGAGGTGAGTTATCATGCATTTTGATTTTTTCCTGAATGTTGAAACTATTCTTGTTGCTTTTAGCTTGTTGATGATTTTTTTTAGATTCTGCTGCTTGCTTACATAATCATAAAAAACATGTTATTTATAAAATTGATGGATTCTTTTTAGTTTTTACACAAATTCAAAAATAATGTCGTTATTTTTTACTTGTAGCGTCAACTTATGGTGTTTTTTTGCTCCTTTTCTTCTGGTTGCAGTTCCTATCCATGAAGCTTGCCTCTGTGAATCCAGAAATAAACTGTGACATTGAGCAGATCCTATCAAAAGATGTAAGCAACAAATACTATCACTGAAATCATACTGTAATTAGATACCTTATCATTTATCTCTTCTGTGCAGACTCTTCATTCTAGAGGTACACTCGGGTTTAATCTTGGAACAAGATCCACCCAGCTTGGCGCACAAGGAATCCATCAAGGATCTGTACCACTCATCTCGAATTCAACGTCCCTTTACCATCCAACAATACCTCAGGTAATTAATGTAATTCTTGCATACGTTTGGGTCACTTTTATATTTTAACATATTGTCTGCCGATAAATTAGTGAATAAAGTATATTGTTATACTTGTAGAGTTTGTGGGATGGTGATCTGCAAAATCTCCATCATATGGGGTTTGACCCAAATCTAACAGTTGGCAACCTTGGACAAAATGGTATTTATAATTTTTAACTGTAACAACTTTGGTTTTCTTTTTTGTTCCAAAGAACTCAAAACAAATTTTGTTCTGTGTGGCAGGAAGCTGAAATCCATGGATATAGGTTAAACTGGAGTGTCTTAACGGGTATTGCTTCAGGTAGTTTATAGCTGACTGAATATACAGAATCTTATTTAAACCAGGATTCATGGGAGTTATTTTGGGAGAAGACAAGAGGGAGAGGCGAGGAGAAAAATAGCTTTGTTTGTTTCATTCTTGCAGCTTTTGTAAATGCAAGGAATGCATATGTAAGAAACTGACTGTTGAATATATGATCAAGCAGCAAGAAAACGGCTTCAGTTAATGCAGTTTTTTCTTGGAAATTTTTTCTGTATATATTGAAATTGAACAGGAGAGAATTTACATCATTCACCACCCTAAGGTGAGAGTTTCTCAAAAAGATGCAAGATTGGAACTGTTGAAACTAATTAACACAATGCAGCAGCAGAGCTGCTGTTCTCTAGGTAAACTGTTCAAAATGGTCTAGATTTTCACTTGATCACGTTGTGATTTTAGGAATCACACGGTGTTGCTGTGGCGATCCTTTTAGCTGCCATGTTCTGTGATTGAATCATCTCTTGTTATCCATTTGTTTTGTTAGATCTTTGTGTTCCTAGGTTTCCATATGTAATAAATCAGCGTTGTTAGGCCCGTGCTTCTGAATTTGTATGTTACTGATTTGTTCTGGGGAGTACATTGTATCCAGTGCTTCCAAATTTTATACCTATGCCCAACCATTCAGTGATGTCTTGCTGAATTCCTTTGGAGTACAAGCATCTGAACCAAACACAGTTGCAATTCTAGCCATAGGATGAAGCTATGTCTTGGGAAGTGTTGTTTATCCCATACACACAGTTGCTCCAATCCAGGTCTTTTACCCACCAGAATGTTGTAGATGTTCTTCCTACTGTATTTCCCTGCTCAAGTACTCATGAGCTCGATTATTTCAACCTTGGATTTGAGTGTTAGGAGTTTGTCCTTTCTACGGATGATAGCTTTCCAAGAGCTGCTGTCTTCTGCTGAGCAAGAGGCTTCCCATCTCTCCATTTCTCAATTTGTTCCAAATGATCCAGTTAATGCAGTTCAGCAAGTTTTGTAAGCCAGTACAAACAGTTTGCACTATTTAGGATTAATGGAAACTGAAAAGAGTTTAGAAACAATTACCTGACTTACGTATCGGTATGAGATATCACTCATATCCATATCTGCGTTTGGTATAATCAGTATATCAATATCAATCTGATATATGTTGTTTGGTATGAGCAAGTACATCAGGTATCGAAATGATTTTAGAGTGTATTTTTGATATCCCTCAAAAACTTATATCAAAGATATCACCCATACCCATCTCATACCCATACCTGATATCTAGATATCTATACCAAACGAGCCATTAGAATAAATGACAACTTAATACAAAGGGCATCATATATAATTCATGGACAAGTAAAATTTACTTGTGCCTTTCCCTAACCTAACTGCATTTGATTCACTCAATTTTTCATTCGGAAGTTGCAATCTGGCCGTCACTCCACGTCTCCACCTACGGACTTGCTTCTCCTCCGACGACCCGCAAGCTACACTGAGGAGACGACCGAGTCGGTGGCTCCACCAGACCTCAGCAGCTGCACCCTCCAGCGACGAACCGCAGTAGGTAATTTCTCCATTGGATTTGTTCACTGTGTTCCTGCGCTCCAGTTCACCGACTTCCTGCGCTCCAGTTCAGCTGCTTGCTCGTTTTGATTTATTGCTTTAAGCTCTTAGATTTGTTTCATTGTGTTCAGCTGCTCCATTGGATTTGCTTTGATAAGTTATTAGACAATTTTGCACTCCAACTGCTCGATGAAATGCTTGTGTGGGAAAATGAAATGATATTCAGCAAAATGCTTGTTTGATTGTGTTCAGAATTCAGATAGATTCTTGAAAGACTTTATATAAGAAATCTATTGTTATTTTTTTTTCTTACTGTCGGGATTTTTTGGCAAACGTGCCCTACTGACTTGGAATCCTAGTCCGCCACTGCTTATAACTGGAGACAGTGGCTTAACAATGCTTCATGTGGGATGAAATGCTTGTTCATGTTCATTATTCTTGAGATACTGATACATGTTATATTCAGTATTACAATGTTAAAAAACATTGGATTATGTGTTTATTATGCGTTGAACTTTTAGAAGTTTGAGCTAGAGCTTTCCTTGCTCTTATGTGTGTACTGTTTTTGCTGAGTTACTGTTTTATTTTAATCATGCTATTAGAGTAGTTACCGAGCTTTCCTTGCTGTTGCTTAACTTGCTTTGTCATTTTGGTATCCATATATATTTTGGCTTTCTTTAGATTGTTATATGATGGAACTCTATCATGTCTTATGGATTTCGTTATATTGTTGTCATATGGTAATTGGGGTAAGGACTGTTCTGATCCCGAATGATTTTAAAATTGTATTTTTCTGATGTAAACGCTCCTCGGCTGGGGTCTCTGCCCAGGTGCAGAGGTCTAATACTTCATTTCTTTCGACATCCAAAATTCATTTATATGTTATCTTGTGTTTGCAGCTTCATCTTTATACCTAGTTACATTGAAGAGCGTAATCTTCACTAACTTTCCTTTCTTTAATATAGAAAGGGACTATAGTAGACTAATCATGTCGCGACTAAGAACAATATGCCTTAATTCCACAAGGATATTGAGGGAAGAGTCTATCTCAAATTGGCTTCGCTTATCTTGTAATTTTTATTCAGATTCCCCTAACATGAAAACAAAAGCTACACCTTTACAGGTACTATAGCCCTGGCATTCTTTGACTGACTACAATGTTAGTTTCAAAACCTGAGTCTTCTTTGTATCATCGTAATAAATGTTGTAGGAAAGAAGAATGATAGACAGGTTCAGGTTCCATGTCAAAGGAGGTGATGGTGGAAGTGGTTGCTCAAGTGTACGGCGTAGTAGGACTGATCGATTTGGGAAGCCTGATGGTGGGTGTTTATATTCGAATAAAAAATACCTTATTAGCAATTATGTGAATGTTAATTATTGTTTTGATTGAAGTGTAACATTCCTAAATCAATCCCTTCTCGGTAAAATGTCTGTCGTGATTCTTATGATTGTTTCTTTCTATTCCCTTTTATGAACTAAAATGTAGGTGCAAATGGTGGAAAAGGAGGGGATGTGATTCTACAGTGTACTTCTGCAGTCTGGGACTTCCGAGGTTTGCAACATCATGTTGTATGTGACTTCTACTGGTGTTTGTTTCTGTTGAGTGGTTTGATGTTTCTTGCATAGACATGTCAACTAAATGCAGATATTGGAATGCAAATGTCTGGAAAAAACTTGCATACATAATTTTTTTTTTTACAGAATGGGTATAGAGGAGGGCATGGGACATCGAAAAATAAGATAGGTAGCAGAGGGGAAGATAAGGTTTGATTTGGTACTCTATGATTTTTATTCTCCTTTCCTTATTTTCAAGTTCTTCAATTGGTTGAGAGGAATACTTTTTGTGTTATAGATCGTTCGAGTACCTGTGGGAACTGTAATCCATCTCGTGGAGGGTGAAATTCCATCTGAGGACGTTGTTGACCATCAAGTTTCTGAATATTCTGATCCATGGGAAGTTCCTGGCACACTTTCTTCAGATGTATGTGAGTCGGTTCAGGATCAAAAGTGCTCTACTACGAGTTATCTGAAGATTGACGAAACAGACTCTAAGGGTGTTGTGTCATCTTCACTTCATAGGAGACAAGGTATTAGAAGAAATCATCAGAGAAGATCTTATTCTCAACCTACTACTCAGTCTAGTCCTCCTGAGGAAGAAGATGGCAATGAAAGTGAGTATGGTGATTCTGTAGAGATGGATGATGAAATGTCACAAACCGATTGGGAAGAAGAGGAAGAAATTCAGTACAACGTTGCAGAATTAACAGAAGAGGGCCAGCAACTAGTTGTGGCACGTGGAGGAGACGGGGGCTTAGGTAGTATTTCTTTTGGACGATCTTCTAGAAAGACTGATTTAAGTAAAAATAAACTGTCAGATGAATTCGATGAGGAAAATAAGTCTCCATCAAGCACTGGCTTGCCCGGTTCAGAGGCGCTGATGATATTAGAACTCAAGACAATTGCTGATGTTGGGTTTGTGGGTATGCCAAATGCTGGTAAAAGCACACTTTTAGGCGCTATATCAAGAGCGAAACCTGCAGTTGGTCATTATGCATTCACAACACTGAGACCAAATATAGGAAAGCTAAATTATGATGATTTGTCAATGTCAGTGGCTGACATTCCAGGGCTTATCAAAGGAGCACATTTAAACCGAGGGCTTGGACATTCGTTCCTTCGGCATATCGAACGAACGAAAGTTCTAGCATACGTGGTGGACTTAGCTGCAGCTCTTGATGGAAGAAAAGGGATTCCTCCATGGGAACAACTGAGAGATTTGGTTATTGAATTGGAACATTATAGAGAAGGTCTATCTAGTCGCCCGTGTTTAGTAGTGGCGAACAAAATTGATGAGGCGGGAGCTGAAGAACAGTGCAAGGAGCTGCAGAGAAGGGTGAAGGGTGTTCCTATTTTTCCAGTCTGTGCAATTTTAGAGGAAGGTGTACCAGAGTTGAAGACCGGTTTGAAACTGCTTGTTGACGGTTCAGAAACCTCTACACTGGATTTAGATAATATTTTGGTTGATTAATCAGTAAGTTTATTCATCTATCAGCTGCTAATCATCATCTTTACTCTATGTGATGTTTTTGAATAAAAGTTATACTTTGAGAATACGCTATAACATTCCTCACTTTCAAACAATGTCTCCCCAACAGAATTAAAAGAGGTATTCACCTTGATCTCGATCAATATTATTATAACAACTGCTTAGCTAACCTCCATTTTTAACTCAACCGAGAATCATAGTTTGATAGATGATCATTGGTTTTATAAGTAGAAAGGAGTCAAACGACAGCTGTATTCAGAAAAAGATTACTGAAATGAAATCTGAGAAAGAAGAATGAGAGATGATAAGGATGAAGTCAAGCTTTCCATTTGGAGTTTGATGAAGCTTCCCTTCTTCTACATTTGCTCACATCTCTTGGATCCTACATTGAGGTACACTCTATAGGCATAAATGAATTAGGTTCTTCCCTTATCCCTCCACTTTCTCCTTTTATTAATAGGACTAAGAAAAAAATCAACTTTTTCGACCAAAAAAGAAGAAGAAAAGAAACCGCTTTAACTTTTTTGGTGAAATGTAAACTGCATTAACCAAAATGTCGATGCGCAACCGACTGAACAGTGCCCGAGGGCCTACAAAGCATCAAACGAATGCATCAAAATGTCGACTCACAAGCGAGTGACTTACAACGGTTTAGAAACCAAAGCTGCCAGACTGAGTTAAGACTAAGGGATACAAAACATAAATGGTCTTGTATACATGAGTACGTCTTGACTCGGTGAATGATGTTGTCGGGATCAAGAGTTACACCTTCAAAAATCTTCAGGTTTCTTGCTTTCCAAAGGATGTAAACAGTGGCCCCTAGGCCAATTTTCTTTGCCTTGCTGAAGTGGGGAAGGCATGCGTTGTTGCTAGAGACAACATGAATCTCCTCGAGAAGGCTGTGATTCGTTCCATCGATCCTGAGCCAAGACTTGACTCGGTTCCAAACTTCTTTGCTGAGAGGGTAGCCAAAGAACAGGTGATCACTGCAGTCCGTCCCATCCGGACAAAGAGGACACTCTGGGTCAAGGTGGAGGAAGGACAACTTATCTTTAGTTGGGAGCGCACCTCGGAAGGCAAGCCAGAGGATGAACGAGTGCTTGGGCGTGATCCCAAACTTCCACACGGTCTTGTGCCAAGACATGTTCTCTTTCACCGGCCTAAAAAGGTCGTAAGCAAGCCCAACCCGGATTGTATTGTTCCTCGTCAACAGGCTAAGGGCAATGATTACTTCCTCCCTGGAGGAAAAGGTCTCAATCAAGACACTGCGTACCAAGATGAGCCTTTCAGGAGGGGCGAGTCTCTGACACGGTTAGTCCAGGACCAAATGTCGGTCTCTTCAAGAAACTGTGTGTGAATCCAGCGAACCCAAAGGGAGTCCTTCTCACTATGAATGTGCCAAAGAGTTTTAGTCATTAAAGCACTATGCCAAGCATAAAGATCCTTGAGCCCGAGACCGCCTTCAGCTTTAGGAAGACAAATATTCTTCCAAGAGACTCTGGATGACTTCCAAAGGAAATTACGGCACAACTGCACAATTCTGGTGAGCACATTAGAGTGAATAGGCACAATGGCAACCCAGAAACCAATGATACCTTGAATAACGGTGTGAATGAGCTCAGTTTTGCCAGCATAAGACAGAGGGGCACCTTGCCAACCCCTGATGCGCTCACTGGTCTATCTAAGAGAGGGGCAAAGTGGCACGCATCGAGACCAAAAGCATGGATGGGGATACCAAGGTACCGAAAAGGGAACTCACCCAAGGGAAAGCCAGTCTTAGAAATGATAGCATTTATGTCCCCTTCTTCAACCCCATCAATGAAAAGGCTTGACTTCTCCAGGTTGAGGGCCAGACCAGAACATCTGGAGAATTGCTGAAGCGTACTCAAGATAATCTCGACGGATGGAATGTCACCCCGGCACATGAAAATAACATCGTCAGCAAAAGCCAAGTGAGTAAGCCTAACACCATGGCATTGAGGGTGAAAGTTGAAGCATGAATATGTTGTAGCCTTGTGCAGGAGCCTAGAAAGGTACTCGATGCAAAGAACGAACAAGAGGGGCGACATCGGGTCACCTTGTCCGAGCCCTTTTGCACCTTTAAAATGTCCGTGCAGATGACCATTCACGATCACAGAATAAGAAGGTGTGCTAACTGCCTCCATTATCCAGTCAACAAAGACGGGGGGAACAACAAACCTTCAAGAACAGCCCGAACAAAGTCCCAAGAGACCGAATCAAAAGCCTTGCGAATATCAACCTTAAACATACAGCGGGGTGACGCCTTTTTCTGGTTGTACTTTTGGATGAGCTCTTGAACCAAGTGAATGTTGTCTACTAAGCTTCTTCCCTTGATGAAAGCCCCCTGAGCTTTATCAAAAATGGAACTCATGATAGGTCTTAACCGGTTAGCAACGATCTTGGTGATAATCTTATAAACCACGTTGCATAGCGACAGAGGGCGGAAAACACCAACTTTGTTACACACCTCTGTCTTGGGAATGAGTGCAAAAGCAGAGTGATTAATCTGTTTGAGCAAGCTGCTGGATTCAACGAATTCAAGAACACCACCAAACACAAGGTTGCCTATAGTAGGCCAGGCAGCTTTGAAGAACTTAGCTGAGAAACCATCTGACCCCGGAGATTTGTCATCCCCTATATCCCAAAGCGTAGCCTTGACCTCATCAATTGTAACTGGACAAGTAAGCTGTATGCCCTGCTCGGCAGTGACTAAAGGCCCCTCAGAGAAAATAGAACTATCAACACTTTCAGTGGACACAGAGCTTCCGAGCAACCCTTTGAAGAAGTCCACAAACTCAGAGGCATCTTCAAGCTCAGAAGTGGTCGCCTCACCATTAGCTTTTTCAATACTAGCAATGTGGTTGCGTCTAGCTTGCTTCCGACAAAAACTGTGGAAAATTTTGGTGCATTTGTCGGCCTGGAAGGTGCACTTGGCTTTAGCTTTCTGCGCAACGAACAAGTACTCGACTCTAGCCAACCTAGAAGCAACAACTCTTTTCTGGCCAAGGAGAGACTGAAACTCCAGAGAAGAAGGATTGTTAAGGTGTTGTTCTTGGACAGATTTGAGCTGATCTAAAGAAGCGGCCTTAGCTCTGGCAGAAATGTGATAGAAGGACAACTTGTTGAGCAGACGAAGGGGCCCTTTTAGAGCCTTGAGCTTCTTGCAGAGCTGAAATTGGAGGAAACCAGAAAACTGTTGCCGCTCCCAAGAATCCGAAACAGTTTGATGGAAGGCCTCGTGATCAACCCACAGGTTGAAGAATTTGAAAGTGCTTTGCAAGGCAAGCCGAGTGGTCAGATAAGGTCCCGGGGAGGAAGAACACACCTTCCCAGTGAGAGTCCCCAACAATGAGCAAATGATTACCCAAGAGTCTATCCAGTTTGCTACAGACAGTTCCATTTGACCAAGTAAGACGGGGCCCCGAAGCACGAATATCACAAAGGCCAGCCTCAGAAGTAAAGTCCACAAGCTCATAAATATCTCTAGTAGACACCTCTCTGGCACCATTGATTCTTTCATCAGGGCAAAGAATACAATTGAAGTCACTCAAAGCAAGCCAAGGCAGAAAACAGTGGGCACTGAGACCAAGCAGCTCGTCCCAAAGAGGCCTCCGAGCAACCACAGAATGCAGCCCGTAAACAAAAGTTGTCAAGACAACTTCACCAGGAACTTTGGAGGTAGCTTTACAGCGGATATGCTGTGCACTACTACCCAAAACTTCAACAGAAACAATAGAAGGATTCCAAATAACAAGGACTCTACCTGCACAATGCAAGTTGAAGTTGTGAGCAAAGCCCCAGCCCCGGAACTTCCTTGTCATCATTCTAGTAACCTGCTCAGCACTGAGCTTAGTTTCAAGAATTCCCATCAAGCAAACATTATGCTCTTTGAGAAAGTCCCGAATACCATCTTTCTTATGGGGCAGATGGAGACCCCTTATGTTCCACGATGCAATAATCATCATTGTAGAGCCCGACTACGGCCGGGTCTATGAAGATTGATGGCTTTGTGCTTTTTACCCTTGAAGGGCGACTGAATGGACCTCGTCTCCAATTCTGCATGGGAAGCTTGGATGCGAGCCAAGTGTCTGATCGGGACAGAAGGCGCAGCCTTAGAGTTGGATGCAGCAGCTGCGCCTTGTCTTTTTGTTCATAACCTCAGTGAAACCATCATCCACTTCCTCCTCTTTTTCCTTGGCCTCAACTGATTTTGTAACATGAGTGACAAATTTTGAGACGTCCGGGGCGGGATTCGGGACTTGAGCAGTCGTTGGAGTAGTCTGGATGGGAGGCAATGCGGTAATCACTGTTTTCTCAGGTTGAGGGGGGGGGGGGGGGGGGGGCAACAGCAACACCAAACTTGCATTTCTCAGAAGAGTGGCGAAAGCACTTGCATCGAGTGCAAAACATGGGCAAATTCTCGTAGGAAACTGCATAGTGTTTGATCCTTCCGTTACTGAATTTCAACGACACCTCGCCCTTCAAAGGCTTGCTAAGGTCTAGCTCAACAAGAAATCTAGCATAATCAAGGAGTCCCTTAGTACGAGTGAGCATATCAGTGTACTGCGGGATGCCCAATTTTGACGCCATTCCTCCAAGAATTTCGTCACTCCAAAGGTGTAGACCTATCCCCTCGAAACACACCCAAACAGGTGCCATACTATCCCAGGAGTCTTCCTCGAACTCAAAACCCTCCTGGACGACCTTGAGCATGAGTGGCCTACCAAAGGCAAAGTAGGGGCCACCACATAAAACCGACTCAAGGTCTTCTTCGCACTCAAACATAAAAACGAGCCAACCCGAGGAGTGAGGGATGTATTTGTAATTCACCTTCCATGAAAAATAGATGTCAAGAAGGGCTTTCTTCCCCGGAAACTTACCGGCAAAATAACCGAGAAGCGCATGACCCCAAGCATCTTCAGGAGGCAAAATCTGATGCTCCAAGACCTCCACAAACTCTTGATCACTCGGAAGGTATCTCAATTTGGAACCGAGCTTGATCCCATTCCGATTGTTCTTGACCATCGAGGCCCAACTCTTTTCCGGCACAACAGCAGCGGGAACAACTTTGGTTGGCGCGGTTTGGATACGGCCACCCAAAACATAGATAGGGCCAGCGCAAGAGCTCGATGCCTCAGTAGCCGCGCCGGGAGCAGAAACACTAGCAAACGGGGCAAAAACTTTTGCGCCTGGAGCCTTGTCATTGGTGCCTTGAACATTTGCGCCAGGAGAAACTATTGCGTCTGGAATCGAGGCACTTGCACCTGGAGCCTTGTCGCTGGTGCCTTGAACATTTGCGCCAGGAGCATGACCATTGGCGCCCGAAGCTTTGACAGAAGCGTCCAGAGCAACCATGGTATTGGCTTGTACACAAGCAATCACTGGCGCCTGGGTAGGGGCAGGAGCCAAGGCTGGCGCCACGGGACTGGCAGAGGACCCGGGGCAAGGAGCTGGGCTAACAAAGCCATGTGGACAATCTGGAGGGAGAGGGGGAGGCCGATTTGTGGAGGTAGGTTGTTTTGTGGAGCTAGTAGGTGGTTTGGAGGTGCTGGGATGTTTAGAGAGGTAGGCCTTACCCTTCTTAGCCATTTGGGGAAAGTCAAGGGCTACAAACCAAGCAAGGACAACCTAGTTTCAGACATGAATAGTGGTTGCAGCAAAGGACATGAACAGTGTGTGGCTGAAAGAGGCAAAGAAGACCATCTACTCCTCCCAAAACAAGGAATGTTTGTCCTTATTGAGTAAAAAAGGGGGGGGGGGAACTAGCTGGGAACAAAACAACACCCGAAAATAAGATTGAAAAGGGGTGAAGAAGCAAGAAAAGAGGATGAGTTTGCCAAGAACACCAAGAACAAAAACTCAAGAAAACCTCAAGAACACCAAGAAAACAATCTCGGAAGAAAGTGCAAAGACCGAAAAGAAGCAAAGAAACAACGGGGGAGGGATCGTAGGCCACACTTTCACCCAAAATCACTAAGAACCCCAAGGAAAGACAAGAAAAAGAAGAGAAAAGTGGATGGAAACTCCATGAACAAGCAAGAAAACCAGCCAAAAGACAACAAGAAAAAAACAGTGACGAAAGGTGGACGAGAAGAATCAAGAGGGGTGAACAAGGATGCGGGGTGGAGGGAAGGCGCAAAATGTGGAAGAATCATGGTGAAGAATGGAGGAAACCAGGCGGGGGAGGGAAGGAGGTTTCTGCGTTGGGTGTGTTTATCTTGTATCTGCAGTAGGAGGAGCAAGGCCTAGCTTGTAGACAGGGGCGGACCCAGGATTTTCATCGGGGCCTGTTTTGTCAAAAAAAAATGATTGTACGACAATTTTGTTTTTTGACTGTACGAGAAAAAAATTACATAAATTCTCTCAAGAATCTATCTAGTGCATAAGGAAATTACATTAACATAATAATTAATAAGATCATCTCCTAGTCGACATAAATCTTACAATAACATTTTTCAAGGTGCCATGTTATGAAATCTCATAAGAATTTCTTTGGTGTCAATAGATCTAACTAAATCATTTTCAATGTAAGAAACCAAAAAATCATTCATTAAATCATCTTCTAATCGATTGCATAATAGAAAGAAAAATAAATACCTGAAATAATACATAGTAATTCAAATAAATAATTAAAAAAAAAATTAATTTTTTTTTATTTTTACTTTGTAGAGGTAAAAGATCAAGTATGAATATGTGTTTTAGACCCAAATCTATCAATGCAGCGCTTGCATAAGTTTTGGTCAGTTTCTATATTTCATAATCACCATCTTTATGAGGATTGAAATACAATAATCGTAAATCACAATTTCCGGATAGTTGATAAGAAGCCAACTAAGGCAGGCAACCTTTGTTCAAACAATTAGTAAATTTAAATCAACTAACATTGAACCTTCACTAAAACTATCATGAACCTACAATAATTATTTCATGAAACTCCGTTTAAATAATCATAACCTAAGACAACCAACATACTATCATCATGAACCTGCAATCATAGTACTCTGAACCTCTATACAGATCACCATGAACTTAGACTCTTTCTAACAAGAACCTACGACAACCAGTTATCAAACTTCAGGTAAAAATACAGAGATAAAATACAACACATGTACTTAAAAAGAGAACTTTAAGACTAGAAATTGTACAACAATCGAACACAGCTCGGAATCATCACTCAACCAGCACCACATTTCGTATGTTATCAGAACGCAAATGTTGTTTGCATCAGCAACCAAGTGATTGATAATTAAGAAGCAGTGAAGCTAAATTGATACCATAGCTTGGCTAAGACCTAAAATGTCACATCTGTCAATATCGAGAGCTTCGTAATCAAAATCCTCTCCTTCCTCGACTTCCAATTCGTTGTCGCGCTCAGTTACATCTCTGAAAGTGTCGCCGCTCCGAGTCACATCCATAGACGAGGCAGGTAGTTGCACTCTGGCTCAAATCGAGCTGTGGTTTCTAAATCCATGGAGTTTATGGCCAAAGAAGTTGGCGAAATGAGAGTCGTAAGCATCCCTGGTAGCATGGTGACAGTGTTAGGGATGGAAGAGAGAAGAAGAAGAAGGGAAAGAGCGAGAAACAAGAGGCATGTGGACCATTAGTCGAAGTTGCCAATCTCGAGGAACAAAGCCCGAATAATGGTGACCCAAATAAAGCCTCAGAGTCCGACAAATCAGGAGAAAGAAACTCTGAGGAAACAGAGGAAGAAAGTGATGAGGAAATCAACAACAATCCTGACAGTCCGGATGCAAGTCCCTCCCCAGGGAACACAACAGAAGAGTGCGTCAACGAAGAACCTGCCACAGAAATCAGACGCATCTCTCGAAGCACTGGACCACCAGAATGGTTGGATGACTACATATGTAATGCAGTCATACAAGACCCATTACCTTCAAACACAATCACGAACAATCCTAGCGAAGGCACGTCATCTCTCTTACCCTCTAATGAATTTTGTGCTTTCACCTCTTTTGTCTCTCTAACAGAACCAAAAACAGTAGATGAAGCCCTAAAGGACCCAGAATGGGTCAAGGTTATGCAAGACGAGCTTCATCAGTTTGAAAGAAACAAGGTATGAAGACTTGTTCCTAATCCAGGGAACATAACCATAATAGGAACAAAATGGGTCTTCAGAAACAAGCTAGATGACAAAGGACAGGTAAAAAGAAACAAAGCAAGACTGGTGGTAAAAGGATACAACCAACAGGAGGGGATAGACTACGACGAAACCTTTGCTCTAGTGGCCAGATTGGAAGCTATAAGATTACTAATCGCCTACTCAGCACATCATGGTTTCAAGCTTCAACAGATGGACGTAAAGACTGCCTTCCTCAACGGGGAACTCAAGGAAGAGGTCTTTGTGGAAAAAACTCCTGGGTTTGTTGATTCAGCTCATCCAGACCACGTCTATGTACTGGACAAAGCTCTTTACGGTCTCAAACAAGCCCCTCGAGCATGGCACGAAAGACTATCTCGCCATCTATTGTCCAATGGGTATGTTCGTGGAGAGGTAGACAGAACCTTGTTTCTCTTGAGGGAAGGAAAGGACACCCTAGTTGTGCAAGTCTATGTGGACGACATCATCTTTGGATCCACAAACAACAAGCTGGTGGAGAGATTTTTCAAACTCATGGAAATAACTCACACCAACAAGACAGTTGGGATTCAACCTCTTGGTTCGGAAAATTTGAAAAGTCGCCACTTCAGAGCAATCTGGCCTCATTCTTCAAAGGGAACAAAACATCTCTGACTACTTTCCAATTACTCCAACCCCACTCTTCTTTCACAGCCCCATTATCCCTCTTCTCTTTCATCTTATTGTACACTTTCTCATGACTTATTACTCTTGGTTGCTAGCATGCCGATTCTCATTTTTTTCTTGATATTGTGATTTCTTGAGCATTGAAGTTCTTATAAGTCATTAACTCGGTTGCCTTCTTGTGCCTTGTATATTTCCTATCTATGACTTCTGATTTCATTCTTTTTTATGATGCCAAAAGGGGGAAATTAGAGGATAGCAGGACTTGAGGGGGAATTCATGACTTAGTTGTAGTGCGTTGTTTTTCTGAGGGGTAATTTTTAGTGCTTTGTTAGTCTTTGTTCCTTAGATAGTATACATGTCTCTTGTTTATACTCTTATTGTTAAGGATGTTTGTCATCATCAAAAAGGGGGAAATTGTTGAGATATGATGAGATTTTGATTGAATGACAAACATCCACTAATGGTTTACTTGAGTGCGTAAGTATTGTTACTAGTGTGTGCAGGAAAGAAGGAAGTCTACTTGTGTGTAGACAGGAACAAAGGAAGTCTACTTGTGCGTAGACAGGAACAAAGGAAGTACAAGCAGGTACGAAGGAAGTCTTGCTGGAATCCATGAGGCGTAAGGTTACGACGAATGGAAGACAGTTGTGAAGAATAAAGTTCATCCAAAGAAGATTATTGGTCGAAGATATCTTGGAGAATGGACTTGAAGAATTATGGAAGAGTTGCATTTCAAAGAAGGAAAGAAGATCTTGTCAAAGAAGGAAAAGAAGATCTCGACAAATAAGGAAAGTGGCAACTCGGCAAGGATGGGCATTGGACGCGCGTGTAATAAGGAAATATTATGCGCAAGGAATATTTCCTTATGCGCTTTGTTTCCTTATTTGATCTAGGCGGCGCGCCGAAGTGTAAGGCCCAAGGTGACTACTTGGAGAACAAGTTGGAATGTCACACGGAAGGAAATATTTCTTAGGAAGAGATTTCCTTGTGAATGAAGTATTAGGAAGCGATTTCCTTTTAGAAAGATATGGTGAGATTTATGGTAATATTAGAACGGCTAGATTGGTAGTTAGGTTTGAGCTATTTAGTGTGCTATATATTGCATGGGAATTGCATAGCTTAGTAAGACTTTGAAGAGCGAAAACATAATACTCGGTTTAGAGTTGTTCTACGTGTGTGAGATTGAGATTCAAGTGAGAAGAGTGATCCGAGATCTAGCTAGGAAGTCTAGGTGAGTGATCCAAGTTCTATTGTAATCAAAATATCAATACAACAAGTAGACTCGTTCAAACTCTCTCTAGTGAAAGCTAGAGAGGAGTGGTTTTTCGCCTCGAGGACTTTTTGGTACTTGGGGTGTTTCCACTATATATCATTGTGTCCAGGTTTGGTTTACATTATTGTTTGTCTTTCTGCATTATCTACTTATCAAGGAACAATAGCTTTCGTTCCTTGAGTTTTTATACGCTAATCGATTTAACACGGTCTGTGTTCCTGGCACGTGCACGTGCGCGTGTGCGTGCACGGTGTGGTTGGGTGAGTCTTACTTTTTCCGAGTCAAATTAATTTTTGGGCTTTCGGAGTATCCGATCGTAAATTAATTGCGCATCGGATTCTTCCGATTTGTTTTGAATTCGTATTTAAAACCTCCTTTGACTCTTTCAAAATGGTTTTTGTAACCGCCCTGGTTTAATGCCAGTTTCCACGTTTTTGTGATATGGAGTCAGTGCTCCAGATTTGCAGTTTTATCTCTTTAAATTGAGTTTCATTCTGCTGAAGAAATACACAGAAAAAACGCAGTCTTCTTCCTCCAAAAATCTCTTTCGTTCTGAGCATACCCATCTAATTCCAATCCTTCGTTGGCGAGAGCCCGCGATCGGAGGACGCTGTGATAACCTTGGGGGGAGACGCCTGTCTGAGCTCTGGTGTTCAGGGCGAATTCGCTTCTAAGGCAGCGGCTTACATACCGCGACACAGCAAGTTTTCGGTTCCTGTTTTTGCAAAGGTTTTCGAAGTAGCCCTACATTCTATTAAATGCTTAGTCGTTGCTGTGTCAATCAGCCACTTGACCTTCTCAGCTACATGGTTGGCTTCAGCAGTTGTGATCATGGCGATTAGATCGTCAGACCCTTCAGCAATGTTTTATACGTGCCTTCTCTGCGTAGGAATTTAATTTCTTCTGCTTTACTTGAAATTGCTGGCATAAAACAAGTGATTGAATCTGGAAAAATAGTTTTAACCAAGAATGGTGAATTCGTAGGAAAAAGCTATAGGTCTGGAAATTTGTACGTGCTTGAGACTTTGGTTGGTAATGAGAATGCTACCTCTTCTGCTTATATCGTTGAGACTTTGGATTTATGGCATGCTAGACTTGGACATTTAAACGTTAAATCTGTTAATCGTTTGCATGCAATGGGTTTAATTACGAATTTGGCAAAAGATGGTCATGGAAAATGTGGTGTATGCGTTGAGGTTAAGTTCAAAAGGAAGCCTTTTAATTCTGTAAATGAAAGAACAACCGAGTTGTTAGAATTAGTCCATTCAGACTTAGCAGAATTTCGCAACACTGAAAGTAGAGGTGGTAAAAAGTATTATATCACTTTTGTTGATGACCATTCTAGATACACCAAATTGTATTTATTGAGATCCAAAGATGAAGCTGAAAATGTCTTTTACACTTATAAGGCAGAAGTAGAAAACCAATTGAACCGGAAAATCAAAAGGATTAGATCTGATAGAGGTGGTTAATACATCACCAACTCGTGGAAGGAATTCTGTGAGAACAATGGCATAATTCATGAATTTACAGCTCCATACAGCCCACAACAAAATGGTATAGCAGAAAGGAAAAACAGAACTTTGAAAGAAATGATGAATGCTTTACTTTCAAGTTCTGGTTTACCTGACAACATGTGGGGTGAAGCTGTATTAACTGCCAATCATATTCTCAACAGAGTTCCACATAAAAATCTAGACAAAACACCTTACGAATTATGGAGAGGGCATGCGCCTAATCTGAAATTTCTTAAAGTGTGGGGGTGTCTAGCTAAGGTGGGATTACCTACTTTCAAAGTTGATGCAAACGGATCTAAGACTTTTGATGCCGTGTTTATAGGTTATGCTAGAAATAGTGCAGCTTATCGATTTATGGTTTTGAGTGATCGTTCATTGCGTGAATATCGAGATGCTGAATTTTTTGAGCATATTTTTCTTTTAAAGAAAAATGACGATTCTATGCCTAGTAATGTTGCATATTCTTCTATAACCTTACCTTCTATGTCTATTCATGAAATTGAACCTTCCATGCCTATTCATGAAATTGAACCTAGGAAGAGTAAGAGACAGAAAAGAAAAACTAGCTTAATTTGGTCCTGATTTAGTGACTGCATTCTTGATTGAACTCCATGATCTAGATGTGTTGAATGATACATTTGTTAGTGTGCATATGCTAGAGGATGACCCTAAGACATATGATGAAGCTGTGAGATGATTGGATGCTAGTTTTTGGAAAGATGCAATTAACAGTGAAATAGAATCTATCATGTCAAATCACACATGGGAACTAGTTGATTTACCTAAGGGAAATAAGGCCATTGGTTGTAAGTGGATCTTTAAGAGAAAACTTAAAACAGATGGTTCTATAGAAAGGTATAAGGCGAGACTAGTTATTAAAGGTTTCACTCAAAAATATGGAATTGACTTCTTTGACACTTACTCTCCTGTCACTAAGATTTCCACCATACGTGCATTGTTTGCTTTAGCTTCTAGCTATAAGTTATTGGTATATCAGATGGATGTTAAAACTTCATTTTTAAATGGTGATCTTAATGAAGAGATTTATATGGAACAACCTCCAGGGTCCGTGGTTCCTGGACTAGAGAACAAGGTATGCAGGCTCAAGAAGTCACTCTATGGTTTGAAGCAAGCACCAAAGCAATGGTATGATAAGTTTCATAAAACTATTCTAAGATTTGGGTTTCAAGTCAATGGATCTGATCCATGTGTTTATTCAAAGATGTTTGGTGTTGATTGTGTGATTATTTGTCTTTATGTGGATGACATGTTAATCTTTGGAACACATATAAATGCTATAAACTCGACCAAACTATATTTATCCTCTCATTTTGATATGAAAGACTTAGGTGAAGCTGAGGTAATTCTAGGTGTTAAAGTAACTAGAATTGAAAGTGATTTCATTCTATCTCAACCTCATTATGTAGAGAAAGTGTTAAAGAAATTTAATCATTTTGATGTGGTGCCAGTTAGAACTCCCTTTGACTCTAGCATGCAATTAAAGAAAAACCAAGGTGATAGTGTTTCACAAAGTGAGTATGCTAAAGTAATTGGAAGTTTGATGTTTTTGATGAATTGTACTCGGCCTGATATTGCTTATGCTGTTAGTAGACTTAGTCGGTATACTCATAACCCTAGTAAAGATCATTAGGGTGCACTTAACAGATTATTGAGATATCTGAAAGGCACTGTGGATTGGGGTTTACATTATGTTGGTTATCCTAAGGTATTAGAGGGATATTGTGATGCAAATTGGGTAACCGATGATAAAGTAGTTAACTCCACTAGTGGTTATGTGTTTACATTATGTGATGGTGCTATTTCTTGGAAGTCTTCTAAACAGACTTGTATAGCTAGATCTACTATGGAGTCTGAGTTTATAGCTCTAGATTTAGCAAGTCAAGAGGCTGAGTGGTTAAGAAGTTTACTGGCTGATTTACCACTGTGGGGGCGCCCATCTCCCCCTATATCTCTACATTGTGACTCTCAAGCTGCGATTTGCATAGCAAACAGTAATGCCTATAATGGCAAGAAGAGACACATTCGGATTAGACATGCGTCTGTGAGACAACTGATCACGAATGGAGTATTCAGCTTGGAGTATGTGAGATCTGAGAGGAAAATTGCAGATCCTTTGACTAAGGGACTAAATAGAAGATTAGTTCTTGACACGTCGAAGGGAATGGGTCTAAAACCCGTGAGATGAGGAATTCTTGGTGGATCCACGTTGTGGTCAAACGAAGCCTTGAAAAGACTCATGTGATGTTACACTACATCCCATTCTATGACGAGTGTATTGTAGAGGATGAGCGTTAGCTCTTAATGAACTCATAGCCCAGAATATGGGTGGTCCTTTGAGACGGACTTGATGAGCTCACCGATGATTTGAGAGGTTGAGTTATCTAACTCTTAATGACTTCATAACCCATATAGGGTGGTCGTTTCAGATAGGACTTGATGGAGTCACCTACAGGAGTGTGAAGGGTTAGCCACCTTCTATGAAAGTATTCGAGTAATCTTTCTAGAGCACTCTTTAGCATCCCAATGAAGATTTGGCTATCTTAGAGAAATTATTGACGAATCAACTGGATTTTAGGTAAGAAGTGTGTTATTAAGAACAATCCTTAAACGAGAGAGTTCCAGATTTGTTCACTCTTTTCGTGAAGGGATCACTTGATTTCACTATGTGTTGGTTCAAGTCGTAAGACACCAGCACTTAAGCTTCAAACCTTACATATGCTCAGAACTTGTTTTAAAATCTTTTCTTTGAAAACTTATTCTGTATTGTGGGGGATTGTGAGAAGAACAGGAAATGTTTTCAAAGAGTAATATGAGTTTGGGTTTTTAATCTTCCCACATCGACTAGGAGGGAGTATATTATACACTATATATATTGGGTATTACTTTAAAGGGTTAGTTGAGTTAGAAAGGAGGCCCCCTCACGCGCGCCGCCGCCGTCGTCCGTCCGTTCCATTCCGGTCCGTGTTCGTGGCACGTGCGCGGTGTGGTTGGGTGGGTCTTACTTTTTCCGAGTCAAATTAATTTTTGGGCTTTCGGAGTATCCGATCGTAAATTAATTGTGCATCGGATTCTTCCGATTTGTTTTGAATTCGTATTTAAAACCTCCTTTGACTCTTTCAAAATGGTTTTTGTAACCGCCCTGGTTTAATGCCAGTTTCCACGTTTTTGTGATATGGAGTTAGTGCTCCAGATTTGCAGTTTTATCTCTTTAAATTGAGTTTCATTTTGCTGAAGAAATACACAGAAAAAACGCAGTCTTCTTCCTCCAAAAATCTCTTTCGTTCTGAGCATACCCGTCTAATTTCAGTCCTTCGTTGGCGAGAGCCCGTGATCGGAGGACGCTGTGATAACCTTGGGGGCGACGCCTGTCTGACTGTGCTCCGGTGGTCAGGGAGAATTCGCTTCTAAGGCAGCGGCTTACATACCGCGACGCAGCAAGTTTTCGGTTCCTGTTTTTGCAAAGGTTTTCGAAGTAGCCCTACATTCTATTCTGATTTCTACCAACATAGTTTTGTTTGGTCACCCAATTGTTGTCTTGTGAGCATTCACGCTCCTCCACAACATTTGTATTTACGTTGTACTGTCCCCTAAATGTTAGTCTCATTCGACTCGGTCATGATTGTTGATGTGTATTTTATATCGTCAATATCTCTAATTACATATTAGTAAAAATTATTAAATTTTGATATTATTAAAATACTCGTTGAAACGAATCAACAAGACCGCCCATTCCTATAATTTTTCATGTATATTGAAAGATATTGTGAAGATTCTCTCGGATTGTGAATAGTGTCAAATTTTTTCATGTGACAAACATTATTGGACGGAGGGAATAAGAAACACTAAAATGAGTGTGTTTGATACTACGTTGGAGGATGTCGGGAGGACCCAAAATTTACCATTGAAGGTGGATTCTCCGTCATAAAAAAATAAATATATGGATTCGTTGTTTTTATGTGTATTTGTACAACATCAGATTTTTTTATTTATGAAGAAAGCTTTTAAGGGGCAACTATCTCAAGCTCGGTCGTCCTAGGGCATCATGAAGGATGAGATTGTGAAGATCTGGAAGGGTTGTCAAATCGGGTGGTTGTGAAAGGAGGTATAGTTTCGCTAGGTGGTCATTCACACCATTTATCTCTTAATTATGCCACGGTACTTCGAGAGCTTCAACCATAAGGGGTGAGACGAATATGAGGTTCTTGTTTTCAAAGTGAAGGGGATGTCCTGTAGTGTATCTGATAATGAATTCAAATGATGTCAGGCCTCTAGGAGGGACCGTAGCATAGCATCCACGTTTAGTTTGACATAATTTTCTTGATTTGTTCCATTTAATGTTTTAACGTTTCCTTCTAGTGTTTTTGGTTAACTTCAGATATTTATAATGCACCTGTGCACCACACGCGGAAGAAGAGACTTTGGATAGGGCATTCAAGATAGAAATTTTTTATATGTGATGAGCTGATTAAAGATCAACAACACATTTTATTGTCTAATTATGACAGTAATATATTCTTTCATTAAATTGATATCTATATTGATATCTATTCATTCAAGTTCAATATGATAAAATATGTTGTGACGAATTTGAGAAAAAAAAATCAATATGTTAAATGTTGTGAAGGATATATATGAGAAAGAAAAGACTGAAACAAGAAACCACAAATATACACAAACTTACCTAGTTTACCAACATTATATTGGCTATATTCACGAGTAGAAGAAAACCATAAAATTTTATGAAGAGATAACAGATCACAAAGCTCACAATAAACATTACTGTAATATTCATATTGTATTTTCTTTTGTCTTTTCTTTTTGAGTTGGAAAATGAAAAGATAAATGAAAATTAATTTTATAATAAAATAATGAATATTAGAAGAGCAAAAAAATAAATTAGAAAATCAAAATAATAAATCAGAAATAAAAGGAAATTAAAATAAAAAACAAAAAATTTTAAAAAGCTGGCGATTGAAAAAATTAATTCCATTTTACTCGATTTTCGCAACATTAGTCGTTTTAAGTCGGTTTTACTCGATTTTCGAATCATTAGTCATTTTAAGTCGGTTTTACTCGATTTCCGCACCATTAGTCGTTTTACGCCGGTTTTACTTGATTTTCGCATTATTAGTCGTTTTAAGTCGGTTTTACTTGATTTTCGCACCATTAGTCGTTTTACGCCGGTTTTACTCAATTTTCGCGCCATTAGTCGTTTTAAGCCGGTTTTACTCGATATTCGCACCATTAGTCGTTTTAAGTCGGTTTTACCCGATTTTCGCAACATTAGTCGTTTTTAAGTCGGTTTTACTCGATTTTCGCATCATTACTAGTTTTAAGCCGGTTTTACTCGATATTCGCACCATAAGACGTTTTAAACCGGTTTTTACTCGATTTTCACACCATTTGTCGTTTTAAGCCGGTTTTACTCGATTTTCGCACCATTAGTCGTTTTACGCCGGTTTTACTTGATTTTCGCACCATTAGTCGTTTTACGCCGGTTTTACTCGAATTCAGAGATATGCCAACATTCCTCCATTGGGGCTTCTTCATCATTCGGTAAGGTTCTTGTTCGTAAGTTCAAGGGTTTTATCGTTGTTTGATTTGGTTTAAATTGGTCTATCATTCGACTTATCCTTCTTTTATCTCATTCTAATCCGCCTATCTTCTCTGTTCGAGTTTTTGTTCGAGGTTTGATGTCTAGATCAGGCAACAACAACTTATCCCCGCATCAAATATAAGTGCAAGGGTGTTGATTTTTTAGTTTGTATGCTTTAAGCTTCTCTGATAATGAAAAATTATCTCTATTTAGTGTGATATACCATACCCAAGAGGCATTGTTCATAACTTGATAGGCGACAAGATGTACAGTAAAGGGTGTTGAGATATATACTAAATTAACAAAGATTCGCAATTGTACTCATCAAAATATGCATAAGATGTTTCATATATTCCTTCATTGAAGATTAACTCATAAATATTGAAGTTTACTAACGAGCAAGCATACAAAACCATACCAAAAAGAACTTTGGTTCATAACAATAAGGGTGACATGATGAACAATCAAGGGTGGCGAGATATAACAACCCTCTTCAACTCTTCAAAGAAGAAGGACCAAGAATCCTTATTCTCACTGTCTCATACAACAAAAGGCAAGGGGTAGATTTGTGTGTTTCCATCTTGGACAATAGCTAGAAGAAGTTGGTAATTGAATCTCCCTCCAAAGTGTGCTCCATCAACACAAATCACATGATACAATCACAAAACATGTCACCCTCTATAATATATCCCGCTAGGTAATACTATCTATTCTTGTCAAAACTTATCTCTCTACCAATCACTTATAATCTCTCCACCAATCAGTAATAATTTCTCCACCCACTTCAACTATTCATAGAAGAAGGACCAAGAATCCTTATTCTCATTGCCTACTACAACAAAAGCCAAAGGGTAGATTTGTTTGTTTCCATCTTGGGCATTATCTAGAAGAAGTTGGTCATTGAATCTCCCTCCAAAGTGTGCTCCATCAACACAAATCACATGATACAATCACAAAACCTGTCACCCTCTATAATATATCCCGCTAGGTAATACTATCTATTCTTGTCAAAACTTATCTCTCTACCAATCACTTATAATCTCTCCACCAATCAGTAATAATCTCTCCACCCACTTCAACTATTCATAGAAGAAGGACCAAGAATCCTTATTCTCACTGTCTACTACAACAAAAGCCAAGGGGTAGATTTGTTTGTTTCTATCTTGGGCATTATCTAGAAAACGTTCGTCATTGAATCTCCCTCCAAAGTGTGCTCCATCAACACAAATCACATGATACAATCACAAAACATGTCACCCTCTATAATATATCCCGCTAGGTAATACTATCTATTCTTGTCAAAACTTATCTCTCTACCAATCACTTATAATCTCACCACCCATCATTAATAATCTCTCCACCCACTTCAAATCTTCATAGAAGAAGGACCAAGAATCCTTATTCTCATTGTCTACTACAACAAAAGCCAAGGGGTAGATTTGTTTGTTTCCATCTTGGGCATTATCTAGAAGAAGTTGGTCATTGAATCTCCGTCCTAAGTGTGCTCCATCAACACAAATCACCTGATACAATCACAAAACCTATCACCCTCTATAATATATCCCGCCAAGTAACACTATCTATTCTTGTCAAAACTTATCTCTCTACCAATCACTTATAATCTCTCCACCCATCATTAATAATCTCTCCACCCACTTCCACCTATCTTGCCATAAAAAATATATAGTTTATAAAGTTACCTTTCTCAAATGATGAACAACCCTGAAACAAGCAACCAAGGCCCAGAAACTAATGACGCGAAAATCGTGCAAAACCGACTTCAAACGACTAATGACGCGAAAATCGAGTAAAACCCACTTAAAACGACCAATTGAAACCAAATCAAACAACGATAAAACCCTTGAACTTAAGAACAAGAACCTTACAGAATGATGAAGAAGCCCCAATGGAGGAGATTGACACACATAAGTACAACTACGGCGAGTAAAACCGAGTTAAAATGATTAATGATGCAAAAATCAAGTAAAGTGGACTAATGACGCGAAAATTGAGTAAAACCGGCATAAAACGATTAATGGTGCGAAAATCGAGTAAAACCGACTTAAAACGACTAATGGCGCGAAAATCGGGTAAAATCGGGCTTAAAATGACTAATGATGTGAATATCGAGTAAAACCGACTTAAAACGACAAATGAGGCAAAAATCGAGTAAAACCGGCTTAAAACGACTAATGGTGCGAAAATCGAGTAAAATCGACTTAAAACGACTAATGATGTGAAAATCGAGTAAAACCGACTTAAAACGGGCAACAATCGAGTGAAATTGGCGTAAAACGACTAACGACAAAAAAATCGAGTAAAACCGATTTAGTACGACTAATGGCGTGAAAATCAAGTAAAACCGACTTAGTACGACTAATGGCGTGAAAATCGAGTAAAACCGGCTTAAAACGACTAATGGCGCGAAAATCGAGTAAAACCGACTTAAAACGACTAATGATTCGAAAATCGAGTAAAACCGGCGTAAAACGACTAATGGTGCGAAAATCGAGTAAAACCGACTTAAAACGACAAATGAGGCGAAAATAGAGTAAAACCGGCTTAAAACGACTAATAGTGCGAAAATCGAGTAAAACCGACTTAAAACGAATAATGATGCGAAAATCGAGTAAAACCGGCTTAAAACGACTAAAGATGCGAAAATCGAGTAAAACCGACTTAAAACGACTAATGGCGTGAAAATCGGGCTTAAAACGACTAATGATGCGAATATCGAGTAAAACCGACTTAAAATGACAAATGAGGCGAAAATCGAGTAAAACCGGCTTAAAACGACTAATGGTGCGAAAATCGAGTAAAATCGACTTAAAACGACTAATGATGCGAAAATCGAGTAAAATCGTCTTAAAACGACTAATGATGCGAAAATCGAGTAAAACCGACTTAAAACGACTAATGGGGCAAAAATCGAGTGAAACTGGCGTAAAACGACTAACGACGCAAAAATCGAGTAAAACCGACTTAAAACGACTAATGATGCGAAAATCAAGTAAAACCCACTTAGGACGACTAATGGCGTGAAAATCGAGTAAAACCGGCTTAAAACGACTAATGGCGCTTAAATCGAGTAAAACCGACTTAAAACGACTAATGATTCGAAAATCGAGTAAAACCGGCGTAAAACGACTAATGGTGCGAAAATCGAGTAAAACCGACTTAAAACGACTAATGATGCGAAAATCGAGTAAAACTGTATTAAATTTTTCAAACGACATCTTTTTTTTCTTTAATTTTTGATTTATTATTGTAATTTTTTAATTATTTTAATTGTCTTTTATTTCTGATTTTTCATTTTCATTTTTCAGTTTCTTATTTTCCTTTTTCTTAATTTTTTTTTATTATAATTTTTTTTTTTTTATTTTTTTTATTTTGATTTTCCTTTTTCTTAATTGCTGAATATATTAAAATAATCATTTGAGTTAAAAAAATAAAGATAAATGAAATTATAATAAATCTTTTCTTTTTAATAGGAAAAATATTTTTTTGGACTATTATAACTCTCAAATGGATATAACAGTCATATCCACTTGAAATTGAACATATGTGTAATTTAGGTACGAAAAAGGGGTATTTGAGACAATATTTTGTTATGGATATAGAAACACCCTCTCTTACCACTTCCTCAAACAACTCAAAAACCTAGGTTCTTACCCTCCTAAAAACATGGACAATTAGGTCCAAATCCTACCTAAACCAAATACCTTAAAACTCACAAATTACTTATGTGTTGAGGATGTTGCTAATCATTCATTTTGTGTTTCTATAAAATTGATTGTATTTCAGTATTTGATTAGCAATATCTCACGTTCAAACTAGATTGTTCATGATCTTCCCGCTTCTTTTTTGTAAATTTTTACTATTTTGTATGTTTGTGATCGAGAGAATCTCTTCTGCAGCCTCTCATTTTTTATGGGTAAGTGACAATCTCACTCCCTATTATACTCAACTTTGTGACCTCTAACTCGAGCAGAGAATTACTTTAAGATAAGGTCCCTTATCAACATCATCATCTTCCTCATTCCTTTTGTTACATGCAGGCTATACAGATAAGTCCATTATATTACTCCCTCTGTCCCATTTTGATAGTCCCATTAGATTATGACACATATGTCGAGACACGTTTTATATCGTAAATATCTCTAATTATATGTTAATAAAAATTATAATTTTTTAATATTGTTAAAGTACTCATTAAGACGAATCAAATAAGACCCCACATGACTATGTTTTTTTTTATATATTGGAAGAAATCTACAAGATTCTCTCAATTCGTGAATAGTGTTAGAAAATCAAATGAGACTATCAAATTGGGACGGAGGAGTAGAAACTTTGAGTGTGCCACTTGCTTTGATTTGCATGGTCATTTATATTTCAAATATCTTCTAGTACTGGATATCAATTCTGATCTAGCTTGTACGATTGACAGGGCTAATACAATTACAGCCATTTATTCACAATCTCTCAAGGAATATACAAACTCAAATACATGTACATTTGAAGCCTTTATGTGCATGTATTGGTACGTTTTTAAGGAATACGTTAAAGAGAAACAAATTCTTATAAGAAAAAGATTTGCTTAGACAATGAACAGTTAACTGTTCTTTAGGCATCGGAATAGTAAAATGTAGAAACAAATCATGAAATCAATAAACAATGTTCCTTAGAGAGGAAACTTCAAGTGACCAACTAGTCCACTTGAAAAAACCTCTACCTCTAGGCTTTTAACCTAGTAAAATTTGAACCGTGTACTTATATTATTAATCTGAGACTGTTACAAGTCAGTCAACTCCGTCAACCTAAATTCGACAAAGATATTCAAAATCCTAGTCTCTCGATCCCAAATCTTAACGAACCAGAAGGTGTTCCATGATATTTCATCTCTCACGCCCAAGCAAGATGTTTGTTCCATATTAATTGTTTGATCTCCTTTAATCCCTTCTCACCCAATTATAATCATCTCTCACGTGGACTATTTGCCCCACTTCATCATTTTTGCTATTCTCTTGCTACGGAGTATAGCAAATATGTGTCTATATTAGGTCTTCTTTGCTCCCTCCATCACACAATACTTCATCATCGACTATGGATCGGGATGACCCTTCTTCTTCTTCTTCTTCTTCTTCATACATACACATGGTACGTATAACTTCTCCTAATCAAATTCAATATTTATGTTATAGTCCCGCGCCATGCACGGTAAATATTTAACGTTTATATATTATATACTATGTACTAATTCTCATAAAATAAAGTTTAAAACTGTGTTTTTATTGATAAAGTTGGACATAAATTTAAAAAATAGAAATATGCAAGGAGATAGGTGATATAAACATCCTTAAATTTGGAGCCAAATCCATTTCTTTACGTTATTAAAGAGTTTAAATTTTATAAAATAAAAATTCAAAATATGTGAATTGATTAAATAAGATAAATTATATATTTATAATAATATATTTTAAATAACAATTGTGAGTTTTGATCGAGAAATTTTATTCAAGTTTTAAAGTTCTTCCGTAATATGCAACATTTTAGAGTATTAAATTAAACAATTAATATCGCTTGAAAAGAAGAAGAAAATTATCATACTAATTGAAAAAGGTGAATTTGTGTAGTTGATCTATTTATAAATTTGTTACATCTTAATCTTAATAAGTTACATTATTGTTGTAAAAAGGTTAATAAGAAATTTACTTTAATTGAGTTGCTAAAATTCTTGAATAAAAATAAATCACAAAAATCACAAATTAACATATAGGATAGATAAAGATACATTTAAGGAGCTCTAAATAACAATCTTTTAATATTTATATATATAGATGTTATGTTGATTGTTGTTTTTATAGGTGCAACACTTGATAGAGAAGTGCTTGACCTTCCATATGACAAAAGACGAGTGCATCGAAGCCTTGTCGAAACATGCAAATATCAATCCCGTTATCACCTCCACCGGTTCGCTTCTTCCTTCGTTTTGTTGGTGGTTTTAGTAAATCAACGTTCATCAGAGGTTGCAACGTTTTACTTGCATGGATATATTAATATGTTCCTTAGAAAGAAAGAAAATGTCAAGTGTTTCTCTTTGCATGAACCCTAGGTTTCTCTACATGTATGAAAATCTCGTCGAAACTCAAAAGAGTCCGAGTCACTCACTTGTCCATAAGTAAATGATGTGATCTCATGGCTATCATGAATCAAGCTAGCCTTAATTAGTTCAACATATAAAACCCTAACTAGATCTCCACTATCATTGTATCAAGCATCAAATTTGGAAATACTAATTCGGATATGTTTCTGATGCAGTTTGGAATGAGTTGGAGAAAGAGAACAAGGAGTTCTTTGAATCTTATCAACAATCCGAATCCAAAGATGATCGCATGTTAGAGGCCGTGACAACCGAGTTGATTCAAAAGATGATCGTGAAATCCAAGGATTTTTCCATCAACGATGACTAAGGTATCTCAAGATGGAAATCCGATGACCTAATCTTTCCCTTTTGGTTTGAGGAGGAACATAACATATTATAGGATCCTCCACAGTATCTAGAAGCCAAGCACAAGGGAAGAAGTTTAGTAGAAGTTGGTATATGTTGTCGTCTCCACCATAATATTATGTATCTATAAGCAATGAGCAATGTATAATTTATTTGTGGTCCATCTTCATCTATTTCATATTTTCATCATGTGCATGTTATCGGTTACTCTCTCCTGATTTCTTGGCTGATCTTGTTGGGAAGTCAATGAATATGAGGATCACACTCTTCTTTCATTCCTAACAAATACTAATGTAATTTTCGCGTCTCGTGCGAATTTATATAATTCATGAGTCAGTAATCTCATATATATAATTTTATTTGGAAAATAAGTTGGTAGCTATGAAATAACATTACACATTCATATCTTAAACATAAATTGCAACAAGTTGGAAAATAGAAGTTTATTTGGAAAATAAGTTGGTAGCTATGAAATAACATTACACAAATTCATGTCTTAAACATAAATTGCAACAAGTTGGAAAATAGAAGTTTAATAGAAGTTGATAAGTAATCTCGTATATAATTCATGTCTTAAACATTTACTTTATCTCAAAAACATAAATTGCAACAATGCCACAACCAATTGAAAATAACTTACTTTTCTGAAACGAATATAATACTAACAAAATTCATACGTATAAGTGATCTCTCAAGTATAATAATACGAAAAGTTAAATGTTAAACTACAAACTCATAACAAATACATGAGGATAAAATATTTATTGTAATAAACTATAAGAGACTAATACTTTAAAATTTACATCTTTTATATTGTAATCTTTTCCGAAATATTAATAGAATGTGATAACTTAAAGTAAAGAGTTTCGAAGTAGTCACCTAATATTAAGTCTATCCTATCGTTTACCGTCCTCATCTAAATTTCTATACTCACGCTCCAGATTATTTTCTAAATTTATTACATTAAAGTTTATTTTAATAATTATTGTTTATTTGTGGCTAATTTTTTGTTGAATAAGAATAGTGTTTGATTAATGTACTCCGGTATGTTAACTAAAGGTATTGTAAATATTTTTAAAAACTTATATACGTACTAACAAATTTGAATGTGCTTATTATTATAAAAGTTCACAATAGCATACCTCTTAAGACATGGTTTTATTATATATGACTAAGTAAACTCAACTAATTATATGATTTGTCAAATAACAAACTACAGGTAAGAATAGAATTTTGTTATTGATTTTCAATTAAAATACCTATAAGTTAGGAAACTAACTAACAAAGATTTATTTTAGCAAAATTAAGATTAAAGCTAGTAGAATTATGGCTAAATTTTTTTCTAAGATTTTTAGTAATTTAAAAATAGATGATGAGGTTTTATGAGAAAATGACAGCTTGACGGGACCAGAGCGAATTAGAGAGTTTTTGTTTTAATATATATAGAATCTAATTTATGTTAAATGTTCATGCTTTAACGAGATTTTCTGTAAATTTGACTTAGGCTGTGTTTGCTAAACTAGTTACTAAACTAGTTTAAGTTACTGAACTAGTTTAAGTTAGATAACTAGTTACTAAACTAGTTTAAATTGCTAAAAAATGATAAACTGCGTTTGGAAGCTATTAACTAGTTACAAGTTACTTAAATTAAAATTTTAGTCCATTTTCATTTGTTATTCTAGTGGCCCTTTCCGAATGGCCCATTTTCAGGCTTTGCTCGTGGTGAAATCGTGTTGAACACAAACGTAGACCCTATTAATTTGAACAAATTATTATACCAAAGTTTCTTTATGTATAAGTGCGTTAAACCTATTCGTTTTATTAGCTTACAAAATTGTGAAGCTTATATGGTAGTATACACCTACTTGGTACAACTGAAGTGTGAACCCTTCGTTAAGCTTTGGTAACTTTGTGAATCTATTTCGTATTGTTAAACCTTTCTTCAATTAAAATAGCATTGTATAAATAACTCTCTAACTTTTTTTTTGTTCAATTACGAACGGAAATGGACATTAAATTCACATCAATCGTAAAGAAAATCAATGTTATCCACCTATATCATGACACATTCTAATTTTAATCATGTTCCTAATTTCAATTCTAATTTTATATATCATGTCATTTGTAAATTGTTAAAGAAAGTAGGGTTCTTTTTGTCAATAAAAAGTGAGTAACTAGGAGAAACTAGTTTGACCCCTTGTTTTTTCTAGTTTATGCTTTAAACTAGTTTAGTAACTAGTAACTAGTTAAAATTGACCCACCAAACAATGGTTAATTCAACAAGTAACTAGTAACTAGTTATCTAACTAGTTAACGTGTGATGAGGCTAAAGTCGTAGTGCCAAATCAAAGAAATAAACTCTAAACACTAACTAGAGTATAGCAAGTAAGTAGAGGTCGAACCCAAGGGAATCAAAACACCAAATCAATGCAGTCAAGTGAAATATCAACTAGTGAACAAGTAACAAGTAACCAGGGGGGGTTTTGATTGTATGGAACACAAAAGTAACAAGTATCAAGCAAAGAAGGTTTGGTTGTGAATATGATGAGAAGGGGTTTCACCTAGCAAGTATCCACACAACAGTCAATCAAGTTGATCATAGATTTATCTCAAGTTCTATTCAATTCTAGGGAATGTTCCTATTCCAATCTTTAATATATCAGCAGGCCAACCGGTCCTGATAATACTTACTATTCAGCAATCAGGGAAACCTCTCAAGATTAGATGAAATAGCAGCAAAGGGCACAGGAATTATAAGGATGCATGCAATAACTTACAACCGTCAAGTATTAACATGCAATTAATTCTCTTTCATAAAAGCAATCAACTACCAGATCATGCAGATATGAATGCTACAATGACAAGGAATTCCACCGTATATTCCTAGTCTAGCAATAGAAAACTATCAATCAAACTAGGTGATCAAGCTAGCAAAACTAATAGAAATCAATAGATGAAGAACAAGAGAATTAATACAAACTCATAGGAAAAGAACAAGAGTTTAGAAATCTCACAACTTAATAACTGAAGGTTTCAACCGCTAGGTAAAACAATGGAGATTAGTTCCTGCTCATGGTTGCAGAACTAAATTGTCTGATGGAAAATATGATGATAGAAAAGATGATTCGGATGATAGAAACTAGGGTCTTTAAATAGAGAACTAACCCCAAAATATATGGTAAAAAGAAAGATCCTAAACGAAATATAAGGAAAATAGGAAAATAATAAAAGAAATAAAAGAAAAGCAAAATAAGGAAAGTCCGGAATATCTTCGGCCTTGTTGTGGCGATCGCCATAGATGTCTGGCGATCGCGGTCTTCATTTAAATCTTCGCCGTCTCTGTCGCACCATGGCGATCGCCATAGAGTCATGGCGATCGCCATGCTCTCTCGAACTCCTGGATGCTCCTGTTGTAGAATGGCGATCGCCATAATGATGGTGGCGATCGCCGCTGCTCCGCAAAATGCCTTCGTCTTCATGTCTTCAATCTTTTATCATCTTCTTCTTCGGTTCTGGTTTTCATTTCTTCACTTCTTCATAAACAACTCAGAATATAACAATAGCTCCAAATACTTGTGATAACACTCCTAAACTAATGTAATAACCCCTAGTTACGCCATACAAAGTGTAGCGTATCAACGTGACTTTGCAAACACAGCCTTAGTATAGGTGTTTTTTTTTTACTTAGTTCGCAAAAGATTTTCGAGTAAAAGAAATATTTAGCAAGTGATGCAGTACAGTTTTACAAAAGATAGTGGGAATGAAGGAATCTGAATATGGAAGAGAATATTTGTCTGTTTGCTTCGGATCGATCTGCACGTTTTTGTCGATCTCTAGTTACATAAGTATAAGTTTTGATGGTTACCCTAAAAATAACGGGGTTGGTTCCAGTAAGGATAGGTCCTTAGATGAAGATTGAGGATGATGCATAAAAACGTTATAACTAATGCACACACTGTGTGCATATGTCACAGATGGTGTGCATCACCAAATACTGTGTGCATGAGTTATAATGTGTGTGTGCATTAACTATAGCGTTTGTGTGCATCATCCTCGGTCTTCATCTAAGAATTCATCCTCGCGAGATCTTTTCCCAAAAAGAACCACACTATTCCATCACCTTATTAAAACATTATACCACAATTCCCACCCAAGAAAACATTAGACCACAATAAAATTGGAGCACCAAACTGATGGTTACCCTAAAAATAAGTATAAGTTTTTGTCGATCACTAGTTACATAAGTACAAGTTATCACATTATACCACAATTTCATCGGTGGTTCTATGCAAAAACCTCTAGTAAATAATATCAACTGACTTTGAGCATCAAACTGTGGCGTATGACTTGTGAACTGTCATCATCTATATATGTACACAATTAAAGAAGCCAAATCAAGAACTCATTCATGTTGCACAAACCTACAATTCTTTCCTTCTTCTTGCATCCATTTCCATGGCTTCCGATCCTCGCCAAATCGCCTTCCTCATCACTTTTTGTTGCAACATGATACTAATATCTTGCTCTCAAACTCCCACACAATTCATCTACAATGGATTCAAAGGATCCAATCTTCACCTTGATGGAGCAACACAAATCCTCTCAAATGGAGCATTACAGCTTTCAAACTCAACATCACAAAAGGGTCATGTTTTCTATCCACAGCCTCTAACTCTAAGTTCATCTCCTCTGCTTTCCACTACTTTCGTCTTCACACTAATGATACCCAACTTGGAACATAACATTTATTCAAGAAATCAAATAAAAAAAATATGAAATCTGATGCTTCTAGCAGTCTCATTCTAATTAACGTTGGCTGGCCAGTCTATGATCAAAGCCTATGCAGCTACCATAAGACTTCCTATTTTTATTCCCTTCCCCAGATGCAGCCATATATTTCTTAGAAAAGAGATGCAAAAAAATGAAGGTCCTATAGTTTCATATCAAACAAAACAACATTAATTGTTAAAGTACTGAGATGAGTGTAGAATCAAGCACTTCATCACAGAGCTTCTCCCCCAACCGCAATAGTCTGACATAACAAACAAGCAAGATCTCTCTAAAACATGTCCTCTCATGCTAGCAACATTAACCACCAACGACGTTATGGTGGCGATTTTCAGCTCTCCTCTCCAACTACTAAATTTTCTTGTGTAAGTTGTTGTCATACATGTAGATAGAAGAGAAACAATAACATGTCTCATTATACACGGTTCTTATATACAGCCCGGTGCTTTATTCAAACAACGCCGGGTCACTCGCGTTCCGCGAGGACCCGTCCACTCGCGTTACGCGAGATTAACAAAAAATTAGGTTAATTCCATGCATGCTAATCTCGCGTTCCGCGAGTGTACGTGTCCTCGCAGAACGCGAGTGTCACGTCCCTCGCAGAACGCGAGATTAGCATGTCAGATGGACGTTGTTGTGCGCCATTACTACATGTCTTGTCCCCACCTAACTATAATAACTACCCCCTTATTTTGAGTAATCTGTAACACCTATTAACCCTACCCTAACACCTCTTTTTATCATCTTTCACCTCTTTCACCCTCCATTAAAACCCATTTTCAAAACCTTCAAACTTCAAAACACTCTAAAAACACCTGAAATAATGGAAGATGAAGAGGAATTCAACAAAGGAGGGAATGAAGATGGTGGTTCATCAAGTTACCATGCAAATGAGGTAATGTTCTTACTTAATTTTTGAATTTTAATTTGTTTTGCACCATTAAGAGCTAAAATGAAGTTATTATGTTGTATTTCATGTTAAATGTAGTAGTAGTAAGTGTTGAAGAGATGACTTTTGCATATAATGTCAAAAACTTAGATGTGTTCATGTTTTTAGGGTTTTTAGGGTTTTTAATGTAGAAACTCATGTTATGTTAAATTATCCCGTTGAATGACTAGTTTCAGGAAATAGCAACTTCTCGCGTTCTGCGAGAGGAAGCCACTCGTGTCACGCGAGATGTGCCTCCCTCGCAGAACGCGAGAAGTTGCACATTACAGAGTATTAACAGAAGCATTGTGTATAGGTGAATTTTTCTTTGTTCACTGGATTGAATGCAATCCAGTTGAATGACTACAACTACCCCTCCCGGAATACAAGGCCATGTTCGCCACCGTCATTTGATTTAGGGATTGACCACTTTGGATATTATCATCAACCATCTTTATATGAACAACATGTTCCATCTACATATGAGTTGCCCGTGCCATCTACTTATGAGTTGCCCGTGCCATCTACTTATGAGTTGCCTGTGCCATCTACTTATGAATTGCCATGTACATATGAGGTGGCATCAAGCTATGATGCGTTTGATTCACAATTTGCTAACCCACCAACAAACGTAGGAGAGGAGATGTGTTTTCTTCCCTCTTTACGCACTGCACCAAAGTTTGATAGTCCCGTATGTGAGGAAGAGGTTGTTTCTAGGGATTATTCGGAATATTTCACTACGGAGCAAGTGTTTGCCTCTAAGGATATTGGTCATTTGTGGGCTTTGAATGTTGCAAAGCAACACAAGTTTATGATCTCTATTGGAAGGAGTGTACCATCTAAACCGGGGCAAAGTGGTAAGATTCAAATCATTTGTGAGAAAGGGGGAAGCCATAGGCCTAGTGGTGGCTCGACCGGACCGGGACCGGCGGTTTGAACCGGAACCGGACCGGGTCAAAACCGGAACCGGTAGGAACCGGTTTGGTCACGGTCCGGTTCAGGTTCACGAAAATACCGAACCCGAACCGGCGATTTATTTTTTTATTTTTTTTTAAAAAAATTTTTAACCGGCGGTTAACCGGAACCGCCGGTTTTTTTTTAAAAAAAATAAAAAAATAAACCGCCGGTTTTTAAAAAAAATAAACTGAACCGCCGGTTAACCGACGGTTCCAACGGCTACAAAAGTAGCCGTTGCCGGTTAACCGGCGGTCCTAACGGCTAATAGCCGTTAGGAAATTTAAAAAAAAAAAAAAAAAAATTTAAATATTAAAATAACCCATTTCAACCCCTATAAATACCATACCATACAATCTTCAAATCACACATCCAACAACAACAATCTCTCTTCTCTTTCTCAAATCTCAATCTTATAATCTCTCAAATTCCATCAACAATCTCTCTTAATCTCTTCCTTTTAATTAGCTTTTGTCTTTCAATATTTTATTGCTTTTACATTTTTAATCACATTATTATATTGTTCTAAGTTTTATTGTTTTATTGTTTTATTGTTTTATTGTTATATTGTTTTAATTGTTTTAATTGCTTTTAATCATATTATTTAATTGTTCTTAATCATATGGCGGAACATTTTGACACCCAAGAGAGTGATAATGTCACTTCTCCCACTCCCACTCCCACCTCCCAAGTTAGGTCCTCCGGTAGGGGTAGGACCGCTAGGCCTCAAGGGCAAGCTAGCCGTTCGAGGCCGGCTAGGGGTAGGGGGGGGAGGACCGGGACCGGGACCGGGTCCTCCGAGAACCAATCCCGGAAACTAACATCTCCTGTTTTTACAAAGTGGTTTACTAAATTAGAACCCGGTATCGAGGAACTCGAGGCCGAGGATTATGATCCCGGACTAATTATTGTTTCTTGTAACTTTTGCGAGGCGACATTCCAATGGAAGAAAAGTGGAGGATATGGAACCCTTCAACGACACATGGAGCACAGATACGTCGCCGAGATGGGAATGCTAGGGGGACAAACGCAAATTTCCGGCGGATTTGCATCTTCTACTAGCGGTAACCCTTTATTTCGTTTTGATCATGAAGCTAATAGTGTAGCATTAGCCGAAGCTATTTGTGTTGATCATTTAGCATTTCGATTTAGTGAAAATGTAGGATTAATGAGTATATTAAAGAGCATACACAACCCACTTTTAAATCCGTATCTAGGAAAGTGATTAAGAAAAACGTAATTAAGGCTTATAAAAGACACAAGGCCGAATTAGTTTCTTATTTTTCGCAAAATGATATGCATGTTTCTATTTGTAGTGATATATGGAGTGATAATACTCAAACCCATTCTTACATGGGTGTTACATGTCATTTTGTAGATCAGCATTTTACAATGCAAAAACGTTTATTGGCATTTAGAGTCTTTGATGATTCACATACCGCACAAAATATTGCTATGATGATTCGTGCAATTTTAGAAGAATATAGACTACTTAATAGAGTTTTTTCAATTGGATTCGACAATGCATCTGCTAACACCGCATCTATTAGAGATTTACAAGAAATGTGTCAACCTTTATTTGGTGGGAAATTTTTTCATATTCGATGTGCTTGTCATATTTTAAACTTATGTGTTCAAGATGGTTTACGTGCTATGAGTTTTCATTTTGAGCCAATTAAGAACATTATTAAGTATATTTGGGGGCATCCTAAAGTTACAAGAGATTGGATGACCTTTTGTAAAGCTAACGGGGTGCACCCAAAACGTTTTTCAAAAGATGTGGGTACCCGATGGAACTCTACTTACATATTACTATGTGAATGTATAGAATATAAACAAGTTTTAACGTCTTTTGTTTCTCAAAACCTTTCTGGCTCTCCTTTCTATTTTAGCGAATCAGGTTGGGATATATGTCAAAGTATTGCAACGTTTTTAAAATGTTTTAGTGATGCAACAAAAAGATTTAGTCATGTTTATACACCAAGTAGTAATGTTTTTGTCTTGGAAGCTTGTAATGTTATGTGTGGTTTAAGTGAGGGAGCTAAAATTCCCGGCATTGAGGAATCCGTTGCAAGCATGAGGAGTAAGTGGTTGCAATACTATAGATATATTCCCGATTGTTTTCTTGTTGCTTGTGTTTTAGATCCTAGACTTAAATTAGGAGTTTTACACGCTCTTTTAGATGACTATTATGGATATATTTTAGCCGACGGTGAACTAGAGGATATTTTAGGTATGGTTTCTAGAACTAGAACAAACATTGAAACTTTATTTACTCATTTTTCGGATTCTCCGACTACTTCACAATTACCTCCGGCTTCTTCGAGCTCTACTAGCTTGGGGGCCTTTGGAGCTAAGTATTTTAGTAAAAGACCAAGAGTTACAAACACGAATGCGGAAATTGATAACTATCTTAACACCAACTTTGAGTTTGTTAGTTGTGAAACTTTAGATGTTTTGAAGTGGAGGGAGGAACATAGGAGCATGTTTCCAACGCTTGCGAAGATTGCGGCTCAAGTTCTTGCCGTCCCCGCTTCAACCGTGGCGGTGGAACAAACTTTTAGTGCAGGAGGCAACACTTTAACGAGGAAGAGATCAAATTTGGCACCGGAGTCATTGGAGGCGCAATGTTGTGTTTGCGATTGGAAGAGAGCCGCAATTAGGCAACAACGTAACATTAACGAGTCATCGGAAGACGAGTGGATTGGAGATTCTACTACGATACGCACCGATTCATCCGCCGAAGATTCACTTAGGTAACGGGTTTTGAAAAAAGGTAAAGAACTACGTGGGCTTTGATTCCTCTAACCCGAGAGGATACGTAGGCAACTTAACAAGTAAGTCACTGTTAAGTGCAAGCCCAATTTTTTTAAATTTTTTTGTTCCTTCATATTTAATTTAAAAAACTTAAAAAAAATGTAAAACATTCTTTTTAATAGCGTTTTTTTATAATCATTTTTTTTAAGTTTTTTAAACTTAATTTTTAAACTTAAAAACAATGACAAAACATTCTTTTTTAATAGCGTTTTTTTATAATTATTTTTTTTAAGTTTAAAAATTATTTTTACATTTTTTTTTTTTTCAGCTTTATAAATTTATAAAATTATTTTTTAAAAAAACAACCGGTCCGGTTCAGCCCGAACCGTAACCGGTGGAACCGGTTTTTCCCGGTTCCGGTTCCGGATTCCGGAGGACCGGACCGGGAGCCAACACTACATAGGCCTAAAGGTGTCGGTGTTAGATCAAACACAAAGAGGAAGAAAACGGGGTGTAAATTTCAGTTGAAGCTCATGGAGAACCGGGTTGAAGAGAATTGGAGATTAGTGGTTGTTTGTGGTTTGCACAACCATCCTATTGGAGATAGGATGGTTGAACCGAGAGAAAACGCGAGAGCGGCGGTAGAAAATTGTGTGTGATGTAAAAAATGGACCGAGTAGGGTTTTTCCCCTTTTATAGGGGAAAAACACCCTCGCGTTCTGCGAGGTGACGCACCCTCGCGTTCTGCGAGGAGACGCTCCCTCGCGTAACGCGAGGGCCCGGGCGTTATTTAGAAAACGTTCGGGCTGTATTTAGCAAGGGCCCTCGTTATATCTCGAGAAAATATAACGACCCTGCAAACAGAAATAAGAAAACAAAACCAACCCACCACGTAGGAACAGAAATGAAAGTGAAATGAGCTAAAAACAACTCTATACAGGGACCCTAAATTGAAAGAAGGGTATATCGATCACAAAGGAACACTAGCCTAAGTTTTTGTAACACGGATCTTCTCTATCCATAATCCATTGGCAACCATGGACAAAATGGTAATATATTCAACTGACTTTTTTCATGTGGCAGGCAAGAAGCTGAGATTCATGGACAAACTGGAGAAAGCATCCATCAAGATTAACATGCTTCATCTCTAACAACAAATTTCTGCTTACATTAAAAGAATTTGACCCCAGAAACCATAAGAATCAACTTAACAAGAAAAAAGTACCATAACTAAAACCAGACAAATTGGTAACTCATTTCTCTTACATTAACTCCAAGGGTCGTCATATCTTGCCCCCATGACTTTAGATTGACATCTTCAACTCCATTCATCTTCTATACCGACACCAGTTCGTCATATTCGATCTCCGAGCAACAGAGAAACGCTGAGTTGGCGTTTCCTTACACTGTTCTTCACCACCGGTCTCAACCAATGGCCAATGGATCATCAACTGCCCTGTTCTGTTTGTACAGCACTTTTTTAACTCTTCAAGTATGTATTCCACAAACCCTAACAAGTTATTTTTCCATTCTCTTTTCAATCAACTTGCTCTCCGATCAAATCCAAACCAACCAGTAGAAAAGAAATTCCCTGGAAGAGCAAAAAGTAAAAGTGAATGCCCTGAGATGAAAGAAGACTCCTAGCTGCTGCAGTAAGAAGAAGAAAAGCAAGGGAGAGCTCCTTCATATAAATCCTGTTGTGTTTCTTCTTCTTCATCTTAATGTTCTGCAACTCCATCCCCATCTCTTCTTTTAAAAGCTCCTCCTTCATATCAATCAGAATCGAATCAGATGTCCCCCTTTTTTCAAGGATTGGTTGATCTTTCTTCGCTGTAAGATTCACAAGATCGCCCTCAGATGACCGCCCAGACTTTTTAGTGACCACCCACTCGTATGCACTTCCTAGCTGGAAGAGACCGGAAATCATGGCGTTGAATTTGGTTACTGACATCGTGTTCTCAAAAAGTAGATAGGGAACGATGAACGGGAAGGACTTGGGAGACGGCATTATGTTGAGCAAAGACATTGTTGCTGGAATGTAACACACAACCCACACTGGAAGCTCGGCTTCTGGGATGAACATTGTCATTGGCAGAATTATGCAGAAGAGTGTGAAGGAGTAAAATGGCAGGATCAGTTTTCTTAACAGGAAGAACAAAAAGATCAGATTCGCCTTCTTCCATCTGCCAATCTGTAAAATTGTGAAATGCTTAGTATTTATTATTTAAGTTTCATATAAAAGTTTAGAAGTATATTTTCTTACTACCGTCTACCTTTGATTTGAATATCTCGGGTAGGCAAAGGCGGAATAATTGCATAGGCCCTGAATGCCATCTGTGCTGTTGTTTCCTATAGGCTTCATATGATTCCGGCAATTCGCAAGCACACTAAAAGAAAATTTTCAAGATTAATTTTTTTGAATCCTGAAATAGTAAACTCAAAGTTAAATGCTATCGAGTACCTCAACGTCGTTGAGGAATACGAATTTCCATCCATTAAGATGGGCTCGCACAGCAATGTCCATATCTTCAACTGTTGTCCTCTCCAACCACCCACCAGATTCCTCCAAAGCCTTGATTCTCCAGACACCAGCAGTTCCATTGAATCCAAAAAAATTCAAGAAGATGCCATTTACTTGTTGCTCCACCTCAAAATGAAACGACAAGTTTACATTTTGTAACCGGGTCAGCAAATTCTCATCCTTGTTTACAAATGACCATCTAGCTTGAACTAGACCTATTTCATCATTGTCCTGCAATGTTACATACACACAACTCAATTCTCAATCCAACAGTATTCATAAACATTAGTATCTAATTCCTCACCTTGAAATGAATAACAGTTCTTTTCAGAAAATCAGGATGAGGCTGAAAGTCAGCATCGAAAATGGTGACGAACTCGTAATCCTTGACATAGCTGCAATTCATAGCAGTCTTAAGATTACCAGCTTTATACCCATGCCTAATAACCCTGTGACGGTAAACTATATTGGCGCCCTCTGCATTCCACTTAAGAACCTCCTCCTTGATCAACATTTGTGTAGCTACATCATCAGAATCATCCAAAACCTGAATAAGCAACCTCTCTTTTGGCCATTCTAGATTGCAAACTGCAGCTATAGACTGTTGATACACCTGAGCATCAATCAAACCAACATCACACAAAACATTCAGACCCTTTATCCACCAACTAACAAAGAGAAACAGCAACAAGATTATACCTCTTTTTCATTGCACATGGGGATCTGAACAAGCACCATGGGGAAGTAGCCCTTACCATCACCAGCTTCAACATCTAAATCCGATTTCGGAAGTGGCTTAACCTTCTTAATCCAGACCCAGAAACAGCCTAAACACAAGATCAGTCTATCTATACTCTGAATCATGAACAACACTATACACACATTCGTCAGCATTTGAAGAGGCGGAGCCAAATACCCGACCCGGATTACAACCCACGTAGCGTAAACCCAATCGAACAAATCCCGAACCCTAAACGGGCTCGAAATCAAACCCTTGAGATGTAAATTAGGGGCGGCGAAATGCCATCCTTTGAAATACGCCATCAATTCGAAGCAAAGTAGAACCAGAGAAAGCATCAGAATCGCTTTAATGAAGGAGTAGAAGCCAGTCTTCGTTCTCCTGGCGTCATTGTCGTCGGAGTCAGTTCGTCCGGCCTTAACACGACGGCGGACAGCGGAAGCGATGGAAGACAAACAGCCGGCGGCGCGGTGAGCTTTGAGGAGGAGAACCCATGTCAGCTGCTTCGCATTCTTCCCTCTTCGCTTCGTCTTGCTTTGATTCGGAGGACTGTTCGTTTCGATGATGAAATCGTCTTCTGATGGAGATTCGATCTCGGAGATCGACCAATTAGGGTTTTCCATTTTGATTACGACAGGAGTGCCTCTGTGTTTCTTCTCCTTCGTCGCTCCAAACCATCCAAACGGCGCCATTTTCAACACAATGCGAGGAACAAAAGGGCTCTGTGAGACTCGCTATATATCAGAAACCGCCATTAAAGGCTAGTGGAAGCAAATTTCACTACGTGGAGAAAGCAGATGGAAGTTGGATAGGTAGAGAAATTGAAGAATACGATCACGGATAATGTAAATGGCTACTTCAAGACGTTCAATTACAGCTTGCAGAATATTATTGAGAGAGGCTGTATTTCAGATTTATTACCAGAAGATCTGGTGAGGAGGGAGATAAAGAAAGAGGTACTTTTTTTGGTGGATAAAGAAAGAGGTACTGGAAAGAGATGGTAACAGCTCAGCTCAATACCATCTTTAATTATTTGAATAAATTCTTGATTTTCTGGGATGAAAAAATTGAAATTCAAACGTGTAAAGCCAAAAAAGAATGGCACCGACAAAAACCCACAACAAAAGTTTAGGGTAAAAAGATTTGTGGATTGAAGAAGGGGGTTAGGCTTCTTCTAATCTTTTCCCCTCTCTTTTTTTGTGTGGATTAATCTCGTGAAAATGAGTTTTTTTGAAAATGGTTAAGGGGAGATTTTGTTTTGATTTGGTATTTTTAGACAATTTGGGATGGATGGCGAGATGTGAGAAGAGAGATTGCCCGTGGATTAATTAAGGAAATTAGTTAATGACAGTATTATTAGAAGCTCGTGGGGTTTTGACTATTGCGTCAAAAAGCAAATACGACATTTTTGCCGTGAAATAAGGAGGAAGAAAGTTCCAACTTTTACTCCACTTAGATCTATCTAATCTTTGTCTTCTAATCAGTTTTTATATCATAGTTATGCTTATAAGAATTGTATGAAAAATGATAAACATGTATGTACAAAAGCAGGAGAAGCATGAAGCATATGCGACGGAATCATGTAAGAATTTAATTACCAGTAGATATGGGGTTGTTGCCTGTTGGTGGGCCTTAAATTTGGAAACCCAATTTACTTTCTTTTTATTTGTTGCCAAATAAACTTCAAAAACATATCCTTCAATAATCAATCCTTCCTGCTAAGTTTAAGTTTGATACATTGCCGAAAAGCTTAAAAGAAGCATGAGTTTTAACTAGGGGTGAGCAAAAATATCCGATCCGGCCGATCCGATCCGATAATCCGCCGATCCGATCCTTAAAAATCCGCATCCGAAAATATCCGATTAAGTTTTATCCGAATCCGGTCCGATCCGGGCGAATTTTCCGGATATTTGGACCGGATACGGATCAGGATATTTAGCTTACGGATATCCGAAAATATCCGGTACTATTATTTTAATATATAAATATATTTTTATAGAACTAAAATATACTTTAATAAGTGTAGATGATTCAATAATTATTTTTATACATTTTTAAACAATAGGATATATTCTCTCAACACAAAACTTTTCTTGTATATAACATAAATTTTACTGTTGTTCTCAAAATTTAATTTTTAATTGCTTATTTAAATTGTTGATTTGCTAAATGAATCAAATATATTAATTTTCACATCTTAATTCCTCTATATAATATATATATATTTATATATTTAACATTTATTTTATATTTTGTGAATTTTAATAAAAATAAAAATAAAAAGTTTAATTTAATTTTCATATACCTTCTAGAAATCGGATAATTCGGATATCCGAGTCAAATATCCGATCCGATCCGGACAATATTTACCGGATATCCGCTCCAAAACGGACCGGATACGAATCGGGGTTTTGTGGAAAGAATTTTAGCGGATATCCGGCTTATCGGATCGGATCGGATAATCCGATTGCTCAGCCCTAGTTTTAACCCATAATAGTACTTTAGATTATACACTCATTTATAAAATGCTTAGGACATTTGATAATTGTAAAGGACATGTGTTGTTACGTTGATAGTAGAGACGATACATGTGGCAAGCGTCTATCTAGGCCCTTACTAAATACAACCCGGTCAAATTATCAAATACCGCCCGGTCTCTCGCGTTATGCGAGGGAGAGACACCTCGCGTAACGCGAGAATTAAAAAATGCTCTTACGAGAGATGTACATCTCTCGCGTTATGCGAGAAGCACATCCCTCGCGTAACGCGAGATTAAAATTTTAAATATTTTTTCCTAATCTCGCGTTACGCGAGAGACGTGCTTCTCGCGTAACGCGAGAGACCGGACTGTATTTGGTAATTTGACCGGCTGTATATAGCATTCGTGTCTATCTATATACATGTTTGTAGCGTACGTATTTACGACCGATTGTATAGTTGATAATTTGATATCATCCATTAATAAATTACTTCCGATAATGTACATGTTACTAAATATTATTCCTGGTAGCAAGTCAACCTGCTCGATTAATATTCATTTCATTTTCCTTCCAAATGTAACGGTCATATATCTATCTCTCTACCTATAAACATGTAAAATTGACCTTTAAAAGAAATATTTAGTAATTTTAGACGTGTATTTAGTATTTTTTAGTGAGGAGGTGTTTTGACATCTTAAAAAGTAAAGATGAAGACGTAACTGATGTGGTCGATTTTGTTTTGTAACGACTAACTTAGGCAGCCCAAGAATCGTGGATGTGCTATTTAACATGTCTCTCCCTGCAAATTGTTCTCTTTCGTTACTTTCAAAATGTCTGGGTCGAAGAGCAGTTCTGGTGGTTCTCGTCACGAGATTCGTATAATGATGCCTTCGAAGCGCATATCTGGTGGGTTTTTTAGAGGATAGCAGCGTCAAGAACTGTGACGATGAATTGGTTGATTTGTACTTTCAATTGGTGGTTGGTGTCGACACCGAAATCTGGGAGTTCATCTGACGCTACTGCATATGTAGGATTTTTATAGGATTTATTTATTTAGTATAAAAAATACTCATGTAAATAGTTTTTAGTTTTACGCCGAGGCATTATCCAGCGACTTCGAGAGACAGAGTCATGAAATCGATCTATTCCAACCGTGACCCAAATATAAAAATAGTACATGAAAATTACTCGACAAATACAATATTATTCAACAATTCTAGGTGACCCAAATACTTTTTCGCTCTATTTCTTTTATAATGAAGTTTTAACAAGATTTTATTTAATTTTTTTTATTAAAGCTGAAATATCAATTTTAAACTTTATCGTAAGCTACAAACTAATCTAAAAAAGTCTCAAACTAATCTAAAAAAGTCTCACTATTAGTTAGATTTATAAGTTAAATATCCAATGGTCACAAATTCACAATTGTTTCTTCACTTGTTCTAATCCCTGACAAAAATTTCGAGAGAATCAATTTGGGATCTTCCACTTTCTAATACTCCCGCTTCCCTCCGCCCCCTATTGATCTTTCCACTTGCTTTTGACACATTTGTCGAGACACGTTTTGTAACGTTAATATCTCTAAATATACAATGATAAAAATTATAATTTTTTTATATTGTCAAAGTACTCATTGAGACGAATCAAACGATATTTCGCATGCCTATATTTATTTCTATATATTGGAAGAAAACGAGAAGATTCTCTCGGTTTGTAAATAGTGTTGAAAAAGCAAATGGACCTTATATTAAGGGACGGAGGGAGTAACCTAATAAAATAAAGAAACGGTCATTTCTATGAAGTGAGGCGCGGATGTTGATTGTTTCAAATGTCAAAAAGAATATTGCACCATAATGTATTTATTCATAGATTATCTAAAAAGCTTGACCTTTTACTGTATACTGATGTGATTCATTAGTCTACACTCTACACTGAATGCTTAATAAAGCAGAATTACCAAATCGATCCTGAAAATAAAAAGTGCTTCAAAGGTACCTACCTCCAAGGCATGTATAAACTTACTACTTGTGGTTCATACCCAAAAAAAAACATACAATTTGGTGTTACCGAATGTCGTCGTTAGCAGGGTGAAAGAAGTTGTATATGTCACTTGAGATGGCTACTGTACTGGATGATACAGCCAACAAAATCATCATCCATGATGTCAATCTATCTTTCCTTGTTGAGATATTATGAGTATCCCTGCACACCAGCAAAATTTCCATGACATATTTCAGAACAGAATATAAGAGTGCGTGGGGCTACAGTTTTACACACATGTATAAATGCTATGTTAACTAATTGCACCAGCTTCTGGTTCTGTAAGTTGAAGTTTACTGCTTCAGTTTCAGGCTTTCAGCTCTTTTCCTGTATTAATTCTTGGACTAATTGGATCTATGTGTTCTATAAGCTCAGATCAGTTGGACTCGACTTCAAGTTTAAGGGAAAAAGAATAGGATAAGCCAGGATGCTACTCAAGTTGTGCCAGTAAAGATAATAATGAAAGCTGAGAGGAGGACATTGTAAAGAAACAAAATGCTTCTTTTCATCTACATGTTCTATAATCTCAGAATGCTTATGTGTACTATTCTTTATTTCAGAATTTTAATGCCAAGGAAAAAGAAACGGATAAGCCATGCTACTCAAGTTTTGTACCAAGAAAAATAATAATGAAGCTGAAAGGAGGACCATATTGAAAACAGTAATAAATGCTTCTTTTTATCTGGTCCAGAAAGTAAATTTGAAGCAGTGATGATGTTACTGACCTCAGGGCAACTGCAGCAGGAAAGATGAATCCAACAGATACAGCGGTGGTTGCGCCAGTAAATTGAAACGCATCCCAGATGCTAGGTACAAAATTTGCACCCAAAAATATGAGGCCCATGAGAACAACAGTCATTGAGAAGAAACGCTTGTTGTCATATGCAATGGGAACAGCATAAGGAAATAGTAGGCCGTCAAAGTTGATACGTAAAGAGAAGAAAACGATGGGGAACACGAGCATCAAGTGAATGCAATAGCTCACTCGTACTATGTCATTAAGGAGTGAGCTGTATGGAATACCGAGATCTCCATCAAAATTTGCAAGTATGTCGTCTAATGTGTGCTGGCCAAAAAGGATATAGCCGAAGAAGCTTGTTGTTAGGTAGACGGATGTACATAGAGTGAGTGACGTGCGTACAATGGATTTCATTTGGGTGGTGTCTATCAGCTCGTTTTCTATAGGGTGTACTGAAGAATAAAATAAAAACAGACACAAACACGAGTACCTTAAATTTGATACAATCTTTAGTTGGATACAACAGGTTTTCAGTTATAAGCCTACTGAAGCAAATACATATAGCAATTTTTTTATAATTTGTTCTCAAGTATCTTTTACACCAAAAGCATGGGGATAGATAGAACTTTGAAAAAGTGCAAAAAGTCCATCCAATGAGGCTATACAGTAAAAAATGACAATGAAGCAATAATGGGCAACATTTTAAACCATCGGACTGATGATTTGTTAAATCATGAATGATCATTTAAGGACATGAACTGCACAATATGATGTTAACAACCTTTTTTACAGTTGACAATGATATTTGATACAATTGCGAAAACAAAGGCCTTAAATATCAACAACTAGAATTTTGTGAAAATATCAACATGCGAAAAACGTGTTTTATATGCTTCATCATTGTAACAGAGGAAAGAAAACATTGGGATGTATAACTTACTGTTATGATGACAAATGAAGGCAGTGACAAGAACTGGGATGGTAGTGAAGAGTTTCCAGAATGATGCCTGATCAACTAGTTTAGGCAACATTGGTGGTACTTTAACTCCTCCCTCCATCATCTTTACAATGGCAATTCCTGCTGTGATCGCCACAAACACAATAGCCAAAGCCACCGACAAGGCTGATGTGTATCTTAGTGAATCTGCAGTATCAAGAAAACAAGAACGAACATGATTCTGTAATTCAGTTGGTTTAAGATTTTAACATTACAGTGGTGCGTAAATTTATACCTCGCTTAGATAATATCTTAAACAGATTATAGAGTGTCTTTAAACACCACAAAAGTAATGGAAATGAGTAAATACCTAAGCATTCTGTTTATGATGCAGCAATGTATTTCATTAGATTATAAATGACTGAAGAGCTTCAACATGTATAGCAGACATCATAAACCAACTTTGTATTCGATTGTTCATTTTCCAGGTTTCATTCATACAGATATGACAATTAGATGATAGCTCAAGCTTCTGCAACTCAGTGTTCTTGTTTTAAGCAATTGTCAGATATCTTCTCATACGATAAAAATCCCCAACAAAAATTGCTGTATATAGATCTCACATTCTACAGTTAGCTACTTAGCTGTCTCCAATGATGAAATCGTACTGAACCACATTTCACAAAAGACTCGTGATCAAGAGAAGAATAGCAAAATCTGGCAAGAAGTAGATGCTAATTGCATTATCATCATGAAGTATTTTATACTGCCATTATTGCTATTACTGTCACTAATATTGTATTATAATGCTAGTTGGTACTATTAGCCAACTAAACATCCGTTTCTTTTGGTAAGATTATATCTTTTTACTTATTAAGCACACCAACAGAACTATGAGATAAACAGCACGTCTCAGATTAACAATGCACAGATTAAGTTGCAGAAGAGATCATTTTTGTTAGCATGATCAGAGTTATCTTCATACAAAGCAAGAGAATCAACAGGCTTTACCTACACGCTTGAAGGAGATGAGAGGTCCAACAACAAAGACAGTGGTGAGCAACAGCAACAAGAATCTCGTGGTCCACCAACTATGTCCAAACCACTCCTCCATCACACCTGTATGATGAATTCCCTCTGCCCACGTTCCAGACAGCACATCACCTGCCATTTACAGCCCAAAAATTCTTCACTTTCTTCCACCACTTGTATCCTGCTTTAACATTTTCAAACAATCTAATGCTACAACAATCAAATCTAGCTTATTGTTATCCTAATTGCTAATTGCAGCACCGAAACCCTAAATCGAAAGAAAAGAGTACCGATTATGATCATATAAACAACAAGCATCCCAATATTGTTAACCACAACGCATCCTTGCAACAGCGAACGTCCAAATCCACCGAACGCATCTCCAACAAGGCCCGCGTAGGTCGACGACTTCGACGCGCGGCTGAATCGAAGAATCATATCGATCGACGACTCAGTCAAGAAGGCGGCTAGGATAACGAAGACAAGGCCGGGAATCATTCCCATCTGCTTCAATGTAGCAGGAAGAGCCATGATTCCGGCGCCGACAACGGTTGTCGAGAGGTTGAAGACGGCGCCGGAGAATGACGCGCCGTCTAATCCGCCCTCTGCAACTTCGAAGATGTCGCGGTGGTGCTTCGAGATCAGCGGCGCCTTCGGACCTCGGCGGTACTTCCGGTCGGCGGAGGAGGTCATTTTCGCTCCGCCTCCGGTGGGAAGTTTTTTTTGCAGGAGAGGATTTCGTGGAAGCGAGGCAATGTTAGAAAGACATGTAGATTCCTATATACTCCGATAATTAATTAATTAATCAATTACAGTAATTAGAGAGGGAAAATATGAATATTAGAAGGAAAAAAATATTTTATAAGAATGATAAATTCAAGGGCATATATTTGTATATTGAGTATTGACATGCACATATATATGTAAATATAAAAAAAAAATATGCATGTGAATATAAAATGATGTGTATATATGTATTCGTAGTTCGTACAGTCGTAGTATAAAAAAATATTCGCATCAGATTCAAAACAATATTATAAATATAAAACATTTATATAAGAATGATTATTAATGTACGAATATACGAATGAAATGCACATTTTTTAGTATTATTGACAACATGTATATACAAAAATAAAATATATGTACGTTCATAATACACATAATATGTATATGCTTTAATATAAAAATATATACATACATTCATAATCGTTGTACAATAATAATATTCATATGTGAATATATGTGATCCAACCCCATATTAAATTATGAGGAATTTGGAAGGTGGTTAGTCGTAGTAGAGTCGTAGAAGCAAGTTAGCTTAATCGATAGTTGGTTAATTACATGCCGTATAGTCGAGGCTTCCAAGTATATTTAATAATGGGGCTCAAAAAAGTATATTTTGATAGAATACTAATCAAATCAGTTAGTCTTAGTTAGTTAGTTTGTTTATGTCAGCTGTCCATTTTGTTAGAGTTAGTTAGAGACAGCGTTTGCTTTCTTTCTTCTATATATGTACTTTGTATTTCAGTTGCAAATCTATCTAATCAAACCCTCATATTCCCCTAATCTTCTCTTCTACCAAATGTTCACATGGTATCAGAGCATTGGGAACTCTCATCCATTTTTTGACCTTTGATCGTCTTCTTCCCTTCCGATCATCGAATCCTTTTCTTCTTCCTTTCCAGTGTTGTTCTCTCGTCTTGATTTAGGTCTTCTCAATGCCTAATCCTACGATCGACAACACAAATCCACTCTTTGTCAATCCCTCAGATCAACCAGGTACTGCGATCATTGCGCAAGTCTTCGATGGCAAGTTTTATCGTGAATGGAGACGATCGGCGAAGGTTGCTCTCTCCTCCAAGAACAAGTGGGGATTCATCACTGGAAGCGTTGGAAAACCTGTTGACGATCCTTATCTTTCTTCACTTTGGGAGCGAGCGAATGATCTTGTAATCGCCTGGATCACGAATGCTCTTAGTCCAGAAATCAGGAGCAGTGTCATCTACAATGAGAATGCACGAGAAATCTGGGAAGAATTAGAATCAAGATTTGGTCAATCCAACAGTGCTCAGAGGTTTTCTGTTCAACAAGAACTTAACGCCATTGCTCAGGGAAGTCAGTCCATCACCAGCTATTTTACCAAGATCAAAGGTTTGTGGGATGAATTAAGGAGTTTCAAGAAAATTCCTAAGTGTCTAAGTTGTGGATCTTTGCAATGTTCTAATGAGGAGGAAGATGAGCATAAACTAATTCAGTTCCTTATGGGATTGAATTCTTCCTATGCTACTACCAGAGGTAACATACTGATGATGAAACCTGTTCCAAATGTTTCTTCTGCTTTTCCCATCTTGCTCCAGGAAGAAAAGCAAAGAGAGATTGGTTCACACACCAAAATCTTGGAAGAGGCTGCTTCTCTGTATGCAGGGAACAAAGATCTTGATCAAAGGGACTCCAAAGGGAAGAATGAGCATAAGAAATCTTCACTGATTTGCAATTATTGCAAGAAACCAGGTCATGTAGTCGATAAGTGCTACAGACTCCATGGTTTTCCTGCTGAATTCAAGTTCACCAAGACCAAGAAAATTGTAGCTTCTGTCCAGAGTGAGGAAGTTCCTTCTACTTCTATCCTTGGCTTAACCACCACTCAATGTCAACAACTTATTCAGCTTCTTCAGGCTAATTCCTCATCCTCTTCATCTAGATTCTGTGGTGTTGTTGAGATGGACAACAAACATACACAAAATGCTCAACATGAACTCAGTCTTGCTGGTATAAATTCTAAACCTATACTTTCTATTGGTCACTGGGTTATAGATAGTGGAGCCAACACTCATATGTGTCATGATCTTAAGATGTTTTCCTCCATCAAACATCTTAGTAATCCTATCTCTATAGTTCTTCCAAATGGAGACAAATTGGCAGTGGAATCTGAAGGAGAAATACACCTCTCATCTTTGATAGTCTTGACTGGTGTTCTTTTTGTGCCTTGCTTCAGATTCAATCTGATCTCAGTTGCCAAACTCACTGATGATTTAGATTGTGCAGTTCTCTTCACTAAGACTCAGTGCTTTGCGCAAGACCTTTCCAAGAGCAAGCCTCAGGCAATTGGTAGTGCTAAAGATGGGATCTACCTCTTACAAGCACCTACAAATGTTTTTTCAAATAATTCTGTACATGCTATGAATGTACCTCATGACTCTCAATTTGTTTACAATCTTTGGCATACTCGTTTTGGTCATTTGCCTTTGTATAAACTCAAGACCTTAGATCTTATGCCTTCTTTTGCTAAGGTTTCTGTAGTAGATCCTTGTGACATTTGTGCAAAATCAAGACAACAGAGATTGCCTTTTCCTCATAGTAGCATTAAAACTAATCATGTTTTTGAACTCCTACATGTTGATACATGGGGACCATATCATACTTCTACCAGAGAAGGGTATAAATACTTCTTGACTTTGGTGGATGATTTTAGCAGGGCAACTTGGACACATCTTATGTCTTCCAAAGGCAGTGCTTTTGACTTCATCAGGTCTTTCATTGAGATGGTTTCTACTCAGTTCTCTTCTACTGTCAAGGTTCTCAGATCAGATAATGCTTTGGAGCTTGGGTCTAGTCATGCTACTAGAGAATTTCTTCTTAGCAAAGGGATCATTCATCAGACTTCTTGTGTTGCAACCCCACAACAGAATGGAATTATAGAAAGGAAGCACAAGCACCTTTTGGAAACTGCAAGAGCATTATTGTTTCAATCTGGATTGCCACCATCTTTCTGGGGAGATTGTATCTTGACAGCAACACATCTAATCAACAGGTTCCCTTCCAAATTACTACATAATGTCTCACCATATGAAGTTCTGTATGGAACTAAGCCTTCTTATGATTCACTTAGAGCTTTTGGCTGTCTATGTTATGCTTCTACCTTGAAACAAGGCCGAGACAAATTTCAACCTAGAGCCTCTAAGTGTGTTTTCTTGGGTTATCCTTTTGGTAAGAAAGGCTACAAATTACTCAATCTAGAGACCAAACTGGTTATTATCTCCAGAGATGTGGTTTTCCATGAAAATATTTTCCCTTACCACAAAAACAAAAACACCTCACCTCCTCAAAACTTTCCTTCTCATTCAGATTCTTTTTCTTGTGATAATTCGTTTTCACAAAACACTGATGTCACTCATGAACAGAATGTTCAGCAAAATTTCTCTAACTCTCCTTTTGTCATTGATCCCAACACTCAATCTCATATATCTGTCCCTCCATCACAAAACCAAAGGCCAACACGAACTCATAATCCACCAGCTTACCTGACAGATTACATCTGTAATTCTGTTACCACTGAACCTACTCAATGTCATCACACACTTACCTCTTTATATCCCCAGGCTTTCTGTTTCCAAACCTTGGAGTCTTCTAAGGAAATCATTGAGACTGAACCATCAAGCTACAAAGTAACTCATTCTGATCCTAGATGGATTGATGCTATGGATCAAGAGTTTAAAGCTTTACAAGACACTCATACTTGGGATCTTGTGCAACTACCAGCTGGTAAGCATTCCATTGGATGTCGTTGGGTGTACAAAATCAAGAGGAAAGCTGATGGGAGCATAGAAAGGTTCAAGGCCAGACTAGTTGTTCAAGGCTATACTCAGAGAGAAGGTGTGGATTACACAGAAACTTTTTCCCCTGTAGTGAAGTTCACCACTATAAGATGCTTAATCAGTCTAGCCATTAAGAGAGAATGGAAGATCTTTCAGTTGGACGTTAATAACGCCTTCTTACATGGAGAATTACATGAGGAAGTGTACATGAAGGCACCACCTGGTTTGACAGTTTCAGATCCTTCTCTAGTTTGCAGATTACGCAAGTCATTATATGGGTTGAAACAGGCATCAAGGCAGTGGTATGAACGCTTGTCTTCAACTTTGAAAGCCAAAGGTTTTCTTCAATCACTTAATGATTATTCTCTCTTCACAAAGAAGACTGAGTTTTCTGAGGTATATCTTGTTGTGTATGTAGACGACATCCTTCTTACTGGTAATGACATGGATGAGATTCAAAAGATCAAACAACATTTGGATTCAGAATTCCGCATCAAGGATCTTGGCCAACTCAATTACTTCCTTGGAATTGAGTTTGTTAAGCATCCAGAGGGTCTAGTTCTTACTCAGCGCCAGTACATTAATGAACTTCTTGATGAGTTCAACTGTCAACCACTTCGTGCTTTGGCCTCTCCTCTTGATCTTCACGGCAAACTCAATCCAGATGATGGGGATTTGCTCCCAGATCCTACAGTTTACAGAAAGATTGTGGGAAAACTCAATTTTCTGGTTCACTCCAGACCAGATATAGATTTTACAGTACAACATCTCAGCCAATATCTTCAAGCTCCCCGCAATCCTCATCTCACAGCTGCTATTCATACTTTGCGTTATCTCAAAGGAACTTCTGATTTGGGTATTCTCCTCTCCAAGAATACAGATTTCACCTTACAAGCTTATTGTGATGCAGACTGGGCATCTTGTCCTCATTCCAGAAGGTCAGTCAGTGGTTTCATCATTTTTTTTGGGGGTTCTCCAATATCCTGGAAGTCAAAGAAGCAACAGACAGTTTCATTATCGTCAGTAGAGGCAGAGTATCGATCCATGAGGCGTGTTTGCACTGAATTGGCTTGGTTATCTCGCCTTATGAATGAGCTAGGGGTGTCTGACATTACTCCTATACCTTTGAAATGTGACAATCAAGCTGCAATTTTCATTGCACGCAATCCAGTTTATCACGAACGTACGAAGCACATTGATCTGGACTGCCACTACGTGCGTGAGAAACTTCTTCAAGGACTCATCTCTTTGTCACATGTTCCAACCAAGCTGCAACTCGCCGACATACTAACTAAGACACTCACTCGTGTTCAACAAAATGATTTTCTTCCCATATTGGGTGTGGTTTCTCATACCCTCCAATTTGAGGGGGGCTGATAGAATACTGATCAAATCAGTTAGTCTTAGTTAGTTAGTTTGTTTATGCCAGTTGTCCATTCTGTTAGAGTTAGTTAGAGGCAGCGTTTGCTTTCTTTCTTCTCCATATGTACTCTGTATTTCAGTTGCAAATCTATCTAATCAAACCCTCATATTCCCCCATCTTCTCTTTTACCAAATGTTCACATATTTAATAATTAAACTTTTTTATATCATACTTTTATTCATCATATACACATAGCTATATATGTTTTTAATTATTGTTGTAACAAACCACAATTAGGGAAAAGAGAATGTATCTTTCACAAGTAAACGGCTAGTTTGTAGGATGGTGAGACATCCAATCGGAGTTCCTATATATAGTTGGTGAATGATAATGCATTTCAACACGCATGTCCATTCACATTTCATGACTTCAAGTTTTCAAAACTTAAGATATAAATACAGTTTTCGATATAAAAAGGCGCTTACTATTTGGCACACCCTAAAAGTTTATTTAACACACCCATACATTCGTCACGAAGGTATTTGGTCAGACATTCGTCACGAAGGTATATGGCCAGACATTCGTCACGAAGGTTTTGGGGAGATTCGTCACGAAGGTATTGGAGAGATCCGTCACGAAGGTATTGGGGAGATTCGTCACGAAGGTATTGGAGAGATCCGTGACGAATCTTTTTTTTAAAAAAAATAAAAAATTCAGAATCTTGTAGAGAATTTCAATACGAGTCCGTGCATATAAAATACGTCCAAAACGGACATCGTTTGCCCTTCCAAAAGCCTCCAAAACAAAATAGTCGCATGCGTTAAGTTTGTAAAAGCAAAACCTTATATAAATTTAGTATTTGTATAATATAATTATATATTATACTCCCTCTGTCCCAAATTGATTGTCCCATTTCAACTCGGCACATATGCCGAGACACGTTTTGTATCGTTAATATCTCTTATTATGTGTTAGTAAAAATTATAATTTTTTAATATTGTAAAAATACTCATTGAGACGAATCAAACAAGATCTCACATGACTAGGTTTTTTCTTATATATTGGAAGAAATCTACAAGATTCTCTCGATTTGTGAATAGTGTCAGAAAACCAAATGGGACAATCAAATTGGGACAGAGGGAGTAGTTAAAAATCATGCAATTAAATTTATATACTATAATTGTATATTATCATTTAATATCACTAGTTTATTAATTATAAAGTATAATTATGCATTATGTTTAAATATTACGAACTTAACAAAAACGACTGTTTTGTTTTTAGGGCTTTTGGAAGGGAAAACGATGTCCGTTTTGGACGTATTTTATATGCACGGACTCGTATCGAAATTCTCTACAAGATTCTGAATTTTTTATTTTTTTTATAATTATGCATTATGTTTAAATATTACGAACTTAACAAAAACGACTGTTTTGTTTTTAGGGCTTTTGGAAGGGCAAACGATGTCCGTTTTGGACGTATTTTATATGCACGGACTCGTATCGAAATTCTCTACAAGATTCTGAATTTTTTATTTTTTTAAAAAAAAAGATTCGTCACGGATCTCTCCAATACCTTCGTGACGAATCTCCCCAATACCTTCGTGACGGATCTCTCCAATACCTTCGTGACGAATCTCCCCAAAACCTTCGTGACGAATGTCTGGCCATATACCTTCGTGACGAATGTCTGACCAAATACCTTCGTGACGAATGTATGGGTGTGTTAAATAAACTTTTAGGGTGTGCCAAATAAAGACTTTGTATAAAAAATAGCTTAGAAAACATATTGTGATAACTTATAAGGTTTTGATGAAATCAAGATTATCGACATATTAAAATACGGATGACAATACACGAACTAAGTCGAGAAAGGTAAGACAAAGCTCAGTTGAGGGCGTGCTAAGAGGATGGTGGATGAGATTGATGAAGTTATATGATGTGGTCTTCATATTCTAGTGCGCTAAACATGAGATAACACAAATCTAGTTGAAGTTATATAATTTTGTATTGAATAATGGTGATATCGATTTTATACATCACACTATTAATTTCTTTTCCTCTTTGTTCTTCTTTACATGATTTACAATGTAGCACACTCATACGTTTGAGCAAAAGAAGGAAATTTGCATTATGGCGTTTAAGCGTCATCTATCTTAACTCCTAGGATTATCGCGATGAATAACTTATTTAGGCGAGTACGGGATGATCGAACGTGGAATTTCGATCTTGAATCTCATAAACCATTCACGTGATCACGCTCTCAACGCTATAAATTAGGGAGCCAAGGACTTAACCTTTTTCTAAGGAGAGAAGGGAGATAATTGTACGTTCATGTCGTCTCCACACGCTGATATAACTGATTGGTTAAGGAAGGCGAGATGTAAGGAGGAGGTGCATCCTCTATGCCTCCAGCATGTTGGGTATGATATTATGGATGATGAGTTATCAGGATAGCGCATTAGAGAATATTTTTGATTCTTCGTCGTCTAGTAATTATTGAGTAACGACATATTACAATGCTCGTGTTATGTAATAGAGCTGCATCAAGATGAATATATAATGGTGTTTTTAAATGAGAATATCATGTATTCGGTTTTTATGTCATACTCAGACCGTCTCGACGAGTTTGATTGTTAGAATCAATCCTATATGATATTTATTGAATGGATAAGATAAGAAGTATCTATTAAAGAAGGCTATGAGTTAATGTCAAATGTCACCGCAACTATTTATCACCATTCTCAAATGTCACCGTAGCTCGATCGAATGAGTCAACATTCTACATTTTAAGTTGATTTCTATCCCCATGCTAAGTAATATTCGAATCATTAATTAATGAAAATGACAACTAAGGGAATCGAATTATATGAATCAAGATCTTATCTTATCAATTACTATCCCTCTTTTTTCTCTAAAAGTTAAGTTAATTAACATTTAGCTTGTCCTACTATAAAGAGAGAAAGTTTACTTAATTACCTCCTTATCAAGTAAACAATGTAACTACACATACAATAACGGATATATGATTATTGGTTATAAAAAGAGCGAGATATGATTTCAGATGTAAACTATACTTGGTTTCTAAAAGTAACACCTATAACAAATCAACCGACATATTAGAGAATCCATTTCAAGTAGATGCCCTTGTTGAGATATGCTATGTTTTGTGCTTAGCTGAAATATGCTACGTTTTTTGTCTAGATGTGCTTCTCTATGGCTGAAATGTGCTACGCTTTCGCCTATATGTGCTACACTTTCGCCTATATGTGTTTCTCTATGGATGAAATGTGCTACGTTTTCGCCTATATGTGCTTCTCTATGTATGAAATGTGCTACGCTTTCGCCTATATGTGCTTCTCTATGGATGAAATGTGCTTCTCTATGGATGAAATGTGCTACGCTTTCGCCTATATGTGCTTCTCTATGGCAAACTGAAGGGTGATACGTTTTCGCCTATATGTGCTTCTCTATGGAAAACTGAAGAGTGTTACGCTTTTGTCTATATGTGTTTCTCTATGCTAGGTAAAATGTGTTACGCTTTTCCCTAGAAATAATATAACACTTTTACTTACCAATCATAGCAAAAAAATTTGGATTACTCTTACTTAGAAACAAAGCAGCTTATAAATCATAGCAAAAAAAAAATTTGGAATCGAAAAAAATTCTATGCTAGGTGAAATGTGTTACGCTTTTGCCTAGAAAGAATATAACACTTTTACTTACAAATCATAACAAAAAAATTTAGATTACTGTTTTACTTACTAACAAAGCACTTCTACTTATAAATTATAGCAAAAGAAAATTTGGAATTGAAAAAAATGACCTAAAAACAAGAAACGGTTGGGAAAAAAAATTGGGGTGAGAGAGGCTCAAACTCTCGACCTTAGGATTACTCGTAGCAAAAAAATTTGGATTACTTTTTTACCTAGAAACAGAACACCTTATAAATCGTAGCAAAAAAAATTTAAATGGTCAAAAATCCTATACTAGATAAACTGTGTTACGCTTTTGCCTAAAAATTGAATTACTTTTTTACTTACTAACAAAGCACTTCTACTTATAAATTATAGCAAAAAAAAATTGGAATGAAAAAAAAATTGGAATAAAAGAAATTGACCTAAAAAAAAGTAACGGCTGGAAAAAAAACAATGGGGTGAGAGAGGCTCGAACTCTCGACCTCAGGATTACTCAGAAAGCTATGAGACCTACGCGCTAGCCAACTGCGCCACCACCCCTTTGATGTTCAAATCAATCATTCATATTTTATAACCTTTTATTTCGTATAACAGAATTTGAAGAATGCGCAGCAGTTTGACACGAAACGAAATCTTGAATCATCAAGATGCAACGAAGAGCCTGTAAATTCCAATCACAGATGAGCAACAAGAAAAGCATAACATTCATCCAAATGCCAACAGATTTGAGCCTGTAAGAAGATGATCTTCTCTCTCTGTCATTTTCGCGGTTTTTGTACATCCCTTCTACCTCCATCCACCTCAAAGTTCGTTAAAATCGCCGCCGTTGGAAATCACCAATTGAACAGATTCGCGACGAGCGCAGAAGAAGCTGATGTAATCATCGTTGGTGCTGGCGTTGCCGGTTCCGCTCTCGCTTACACATTAGGTAAGGTCAGCAATTTTCCCAAACCCTTGCTTGATGGATCGAATTCGGAATTCGATTTTTAGGGTTTTCAATTTCTGTAGGATGGACGAAGTGTTCATTTAATTGAAAGGGATTTGAAAACGCCCAATAGGATTGTTGGTGAGCTACTCCAGCCTGGAGGATACCTCAAATTGATTGAGCTGGGACTTGAAGGTTAGCTCTGATTCATGCTAAGTTTCAGTTTTACAACAATGCCTTATTGTTCTTGTGATTGATAGACTGTGTGGAGGAAATTGATGCACAGAAGGTGTTTGGGTATGCTCTTTTCAAAGACGGGAGAAGTACTACACTCTCTTACCCTCTGGAAAAATATCATGAAAATGTATCTGGTAGAGGCTTTCACAATGGCAGGTTTATTCAAAGACTGAGGGAGAAATCTGCATCTCTTCCCAGGTAGATATGCTTAGCTATCTATTCTGAATATGTAATTCTGTCTGTATGATCGTCTGTTGTGTTCTATTAGAGTCCGGATAGAGCAAGGAATTGTCACCTCACTTCATGAAGAAAATGGAATCATCAAAGGTGTGCAGTACAGGAACAGAAAAGGTGAAGAACTGAGTGCATATGCACCTCTTACCGTAATATGTGATGGCTGTTTTTCGAACCTGTGTCGGTCTCTCTGCAAATCCAAGGTAACTACTGCTATTAGTTGAACTTCTTTTCTAAATTCATGCCGCTTTTTCAGATTATGTTTTCCGCAGATAGATGTTCCTTCTTGTTTTGTTGGACTGATTCTGGAGTATTGCAACCTTCCATTTGCAAATCATGGGCATGTTATTTTGGGAGACCCGTCTCCTATCTTGTTCTATCCAATCAGTAGTACAGAGATTCGTTGTCTTGTTGATGTTCCAGGAAAAAAGCTTCCTTCGGTTTCAAATGGCGATCTAGCCAAGTACTTGAAAACTGTCGTCGCTCCTCAGGCATGAGTTTTTTCGTCTTCCTAATTCTCCATTTTCTTTGATCATAAGGTGTATAATGTTGTTCTATGCAAAATTTCAGATCCCGCCTGAAATCCATGACGCGTTTATGGCGGCAATTGATAAAGGTAATATCAAGTCAATGCCAAACAGAACCATGCCAGCTCATCCTGTTCTTACACCTGGCGCCTTCTTACTGGGCGATGCACTCAACATGCGGCATCCTTTAACTGGTGGAGGAATGACCGTCGTTTTGTCTGATCTTGTCGTCTTGAGGAATCTTCTAAGGCGTTTGAACGACCTGAATGACGCCCACAAAATCTGCAGATACCTAGAGTCCTTCTATACCTTACGAATGGTAATTTCATCATTTGTAATTCCTTTTCATATGTTTTCGTTCCATTGTGCTTACGAATTTACTCGTCTTCAGCCTGTGGCGTCTACAATAAACACATTGGCTGATGCCTTATACAAAGTGTTTTGTGCATCACCTGACCGAGCAAGAAACGAGATGCGGGATGCTTGCTTTGAATACCTGAGTCTTGGATGGATCTTCTCATCAGGGCCGATCGCTCTACTCTCGGGGTTAAACCCGAGTCCGGTTAGCCTGGTTCTGCATTTCTTTGCTGTTGCAGTATATGGAGTTGGCCGCTTGTTGCTCCCATTTCCTTCACCAAAGGGCATGTGGATCGGAGCTAGATTGGTTTATGTAAGTAAAAACACTTGAATTGATTTTGCTGAACAAAGCTTAAATTGGAAAAGAAACAATGATCAGATTATGATATCAATTTTTGTGGATTGACAGGTTGCATCAGGTATCATCTTCCCCATCATCAAAGCAGAGGGAGTAAGGAGGATGTTTTTCCCTGCTTTGGTTCCAGCTTCTTACAGACCTCCACCTTCTCAATCTTTAGACTATAGAGACAATGGGAGTAATGAATGACGCCTTCAAGTATCATGTATATTCATTGCCAATGTTGTTAACATATTTCCAAGGCTAGCTTCCATTTATCCTGTTATACAAGCCTTACCCAAGATCGAGTATCTTCCATTTATCCTGTTATACTGCAATAAGTTTGCGGTTAAATGTTTTTTCCCTCAATGGTGGATTTGAGCCTTTGGTTTCTATGAAACAGATAGCAGCATTATATTCATTGCCACTTCATATCTTCTTTTGAATTGGATTGATTCTGGACGTCCATTGCTTGGTTAATCGGACAATGTGCTTGTAGGTCATGCAGGAGGTTGAATGGTTGGTGATGCCTTACATTTCCTCACTACATGGCTAGAATTGTGATTGTCCATGTAATTGCGCCTTTGTGAAACCAAGTTTATCAACTGGACAACTTAATTTTTCCGACTTGGTTCACGTTTTTTTGGGATTATTGCCTTTTCAAGAGATACAAAACACTTAAAGCTCCTGAAAGAACCATTTCAACGTATATTGTTCAAACAAATTGCTGGAATTTGGACGTTGTAAGGAAACTACTGTTTCACTTTCAGGCAGTGGAATTGTGGAAAATACCACTTTGAAATGCAAAAAATAAAGAAAAAAGTAAAATAATTGCGTCTGCCGGGAGTCGAACCCGGGTCTATTGCTTGGAAGGCAATTATCCTAACCGTTGGACTACAGACGCTGATTTGAATTTTAAATCACCGCCACGTATAATGTATAAACAAAAGGGAAAGTCAGTGTTTTTGTAGGGGAAATTAACAAATATGGTAAGTAATATCTTTTTGGTAAGAGAATTTTACCAAAAAAGAGATAAAAGATAAAAGAACGTGGTAAGCAATCTAAACCCTTATATATAGAGTCCTGTTTGCTCCCTGATTTTCACAAACCTTCCTTTGATTTTCAGAAACCCAATTCTCTTCAGTTCAATTTCACTAGCCGTTGATGATCATGGATTCGAAGAAGAGAAAGAGCATAGAGAGCAAGAAACCAGAGAAGATGAGGGAGGTGAAGGAGATGTGGGATATTGTTGCCGGAGTTGATTATGAAGCCGGTGCTGTCTCTGTTTCAGATCCTGAAGATGATGATGAATTCTTAAAGACGCTTTTCAAGAAGAACAAGAAGGAAAAGACGGAGAAATCCAAAGAAGAGATTGCGGTTTTAGTTGAGCAACTCATGGCGGAGTTCGAAATTGCAGCGGAAGACGATGCTCTGTTAAACTCAGAAGGAAAGCCCGCCATTAATAAGCTCAGAAAGTTGCCTCTTCTCATCAACGCTCTATCAAAGAAGCAACTTCAGCATGAATTTCTTGACCATGGAGTTCTGACATGTTTCAAAACATGGCTTGAGCCTCTCCCTGATGGAAGCCTCCCTAATTTCAACATAAGAGAAGCCATTCTGAAGATCATGACTGATTTGCCTCTCGACTTGGATCATCTCAAGAGAAGTGGACTTGGAAAAGTTATCATGTTCTTTTCTAGGTCACATGAGGAGACGACATCAAACCGAAAGCTTGCTAAAGATCTGGTGGACAAGTGGAGTCGAGAAATCTTCAGTAAGAGTACTAGATTTGAGGATATAGGGGTGGTGCAACAACAAAGGGCATCTGTGAAGAAGGCAAGGAGCATAACTTTAGGATTGGGATCAAGATTTGATGATGATCTTGATTTGAGTGTTAAGGCAGAACAAAACAGTACTACTGATCGGGTTGTTTCGAGGCCAGAGGCGATGTCAATGGATTTCATGGTTCGTCCTGATTCAAAGACTGATCCAGATTTGATCAAAGCTCGTGGACAAGATCAACGTCGCGCGAAGGTGGTCAAGAAACTTCAACATTTGAAGGAAAGGAATAAGAAACAGTGGCCGGCTATGAGGATTAGTTTGAAGGGCTAGTTACTTGCTTCGTTTTATGTTTTATGTAGTCAGTAATCAGTATTGTTTCGAATTAGATGCATGTTTTAGAATTGGTGAATATATTGTCTATTGTTTTGAAGGTCTTTCTAACCTATGTTTTAAGTCTCAGTTAAACATCATCACAACAAAATTAGATTAATGCTTTAGTTTGCTTTAGTACATAGTTGGAAAAACCTTGCATCAAAAAAACTTAGCTTACTTTGATGGGCCTCCAGTTGTTTGTAATGGGCTTTAGCTAATTTGGCCCACTCTAAAAGGGTATATGATCCAACTTAAGTAAGATGTTCATAAACTCTCAACCTTGCTTTTGATGCTAATTCTAAATAGCCTTCTTGTGTTTTATTGTTCTAGATAGGTCTCTAATGTACTCTTAAGTGTTACATTAGATGCATATACAAATTTCCAGATAAAACGATCCATGTAAAACTGAATGGATGGACAATGATACATTTGTGGGATTTTGATAAATGCAATTTAGCCGCTTATGAAAAAACAAATTTAGACAAGTAAATTTGATCCGAAGTAATAACTATACAATACACATTAAGATGCCAGCTGGGTTTCATGAATCAAAGTAAAAACAACAACCTCCTGGCATTTTTTTGTCCGGATTAGATCTGCTCATGTTAAACATACTTATAAGATTTGAATTTTATCCATGCAATTAATGTTTGCCACGTTGGTCGAATATGGCCTCGAAGAAGGTGGTGCTAATCAACATAACGGTCCGCTCTCACTTTAATTTTTTTTATTTTTTTTTGGTCGAAGAGAGGTAACCCTCTAGAATATATTAAATATAAGAACCTGGGCTACCTAGGCACGAGGCGAGGCGTAGCCCGACCTCTTACATCAGCGCTAATAAGAGAAAGAATATCAGACGGAGGAGCCGTAAGTAAATGAAAACCAACGGAAAAATGAAAAGAGAGGGTGGCAAGGGAGTCGGCGACGGAGTTCGCTTCCCTGAAGACGTGGTGGAACTAGATCGACCAATTCCGACGGAGGTAGCCTTGGCACTGGCGTACCAGGCTGGATAGGGGGGGGGGGGGGTGGTGAGCAACGGATTTGTGGATGAGGGATAGGGCAAGTTTGGAATCAGTTTCAATAATAACTTGGCGATACCCTGAATCCCAAACGAGTTTAAGACCGTCAAGGATGCCCCAAAGTTCAGATTTAGGCACAGTGCATTGCCCGATATTGTGAGCGAACCCAGTAAGCCAGTTTCCATCTTCATCACGGATAATCCCCCCTGCAGTGGCTCTGGAGTCGCTGTGCACTGCTCCATCGGAGTTTAGTTTCACCCAACCGGGCCCTGGACGTTGCCAACTAATAAGTATCTCCGTTTTTTCCGGTTGAACTCCTCTACCCGGTCGGGAGAGCCAAGCCTTAGAGTACTCTTCCACCTTGCCAGTGACAAAGGAGGCTCTGTTGCCGACAAAGGTGGTCCTGCTAAAAACCATATCGTTGCGCCAACGCCAGCTCCACCAGAGGCTTGTCGCAAAAACCGAGTTCCATCTATCACAGGGCAACATAAGGTTTTCACGCAGCCATGCAGCAAAAGGAATAGCGAAGAAGATGTTGTGATGGTTGCTCGGGACGAGAGTCTTCCACATTTGTTGCACATAATTACAATCTCTGAGCAGGTGGCCAAGTGATTCCTCCTCCCTTTTACAACAGGGGCATATTCCATCGTTTGTGAGATGCCTTCGTTTTCTTTCCATGTTAGTAAGGGTATGGCCTCTCAAAATACCCCATACAAAACATTTAATCCTGTCAGGAACCTGAAGTTTCCAGATTTTTCTAAACACAATCGCATCAGCTTCAATGACAGGTTCAACATTAAGAGCGATCTCATAGCCGGAACTGACAGTATAGTCTCCTGTGTAACTCGGCGCCCAACTGAGGATATCTGGGTTCTCCGACTCATTGACTATAGAGATTGCAGCAATAGTGAGCAGAGTATTATGAGCCAAGAGAGGGGAGAGGAGATCCCATCGCCATCCTTCGCCTTTAGTCCAATAATCAGCGACTAAGGCATCCTCCATATCAGCTGGGACAGGGTTCTGACATTCGTTCAGCAGGGTAGAATTTGATAGCCATCGGTCTTTCCAGAAACGCGTGGATTGGCCATCCCCAATGAGCCATCGAGTTCCTCTCGCAACGACCATCTTAACTCCTTTCTCAATCCCTCTCCAAACATGTGAAGGATTAGCAATGTCAACAGGATCTTCCCTGATGTACTTCGATCTAACCACCTGAGCCCATAGATCATTGCTCTGTAGAAATCGTCATCCAAGCTTGGCTACAATAGCTAAGTTAAGCTCAGACATCTTTTTGATCCCAAGTCCGCCAACCTCCTTAGGAGTACAGACCACATCCCATTTCTCCATGTGCATTTTCCGCCTAGTACCGTTGCTTCCCCAAATGAACCAGCGAATCGTTCTGTCAATCTGATCATTCACGGGTTTGGGGAGAATCACGCTTGCCATGGAGTAGACTGGTAACGAGGATGACACAGATTTGTCCAAGGTGAGGCGTCCTGCAATGCTAAGAAATCGGCTCTTCCAGCCCGTGAGTTTAGCAGAGATCTTCTCAAGGAGAGAAGCAAAGGTCTCTTTGTTCACTTGTTGGTGTAATACTGGCATTCCGAGATAACTTCCGAGATTAGTGGTTACCTCAAATCCGCAGTCAGAAGCTAACGCTTGTACTAGATCATCACTGACATTCGGGGAGACGTATATTTTGGACTTAGGAATGCTGACGCCTCAGCAACTAACACAATATCGTCGGCAAAAAACATATGGGACAGTTCTGGACCCCTCCGGGAGAGCCTTATAGGTCGCCATTCCCTTCGATGAACAAGTGTTTGAATCATTTGGCTCAACTTCTCCATACAGAGGATAAAGAGATAAGGGGAGATCGGATCACCTTGACACAAGCCGCGGGACAGAGTGATATCCCCATTCCATAGGAGGTTCATCGACGACGTCTCCACACATTGTTGCAGCCAGGCTCTCCATTCCGCCGTAAAGCCTGCATCCTCGAGCGTTTCGGTGATGAAATCCCATCGGAGGCGGTCGTAGGCCTTCTCAAGATCAATCTTTAAGAGCATCCATCCGCCTTTCCCCTTCTTTCTTCGCATCGAATGCACGATTTCCTGCATGAGAACAATGTTATCAGTAATGACTCTCCCCGGTAAAAAGCTCCCTTGAGTGGGGCTAACAAGAAGAGATAATATAGGCCTCATGCTATTAACAAGCATCTTAGTAATAATTTTAAACAAGACGTTGCAAAGGCTTATCGGCCTAAAGTGCTTGATCGAGGTAGGCTTAGACACTTTGGGGATCAAGACAATGAGAGTGCGGTTCAACCCCTGCGGCATCTGTTTGGTGGCAAAGAAATCCATGATCAGTCGGGTAACAGAAGTGCTAACAAGGCCCCAAAATTTCTGGTAAAATAAAGCATGAAACCCATCCAGCCCAGGCGCTTTGAAGCTCGCCATTTGAGAGATGGCTTCCAGCACCTCTGCTTCCTTGAAGGGGGCATTGACATGGTTCCAATGTTCATTAGCAACATCCGGGAAGGCACCCCTCACAGTCTCCGTATGCTCCCTCTCATGGTCAGGTAAGAGGTAGAGTTCCTTGAAGAAGTCCACTGCCAAGTTCTCAAGGGCAATGTTATCCTCGATCTCGACACCCTCCTCGTTGGTCAAAGATTCAATCTTGTTTCTCTTATGACGGATGATTGTGGAGAGATGGAAGAAACGAGTGTTACAGTCTCCCGAGCGGAGCCATTCCTCCCTGGACTTCTGGAACCAGAGGACCTCCTCCTGCTCGAGAATGCTAGCGAGCTCAGATTGCAGGGTAGTCTCCAAGTTCAGCAGATGATAAGAAACATTGCAGTTGAGCGCTTTTTGAATACCACTCAGGCGGGCTAAGATTCGTTTCTTCCTGTGATGGATATTCCCGAAGGTCGCTTTGTTCCAATCTTTGAGGCTTTTCTGCAGACTAGTAAGAGCTTCAGTGGCAATATCATCAATGCGCCGTTCCTTCTTAACAAAGGGAAAGAAGTCCGGGTGACTAAACCAAGCAGCTTCCATACGAAAGGGGCACCTGGTTCTGTTACTCGAATGCGAGGGTTCCATAATCACAAGGAGAGGCGCGTGGTTAGAGCTAGTCTTTGGGAGGTGGCACACTCGAGCCTCAGGCCAAGCGAGTCTTCCCTCAGCATTGCAGAAGCTCCTGTCTAGGTGATAGGAGCATGTTATATGGTGATAACTAGCGACTATTAGCATAGGATTAGAGGAGTTTAGGTGCTTGTCGAGTGTTATTTCCGGAATCCGGTTGGAGTTGTTATTATGGATTTGCGGGAAGCTCGAAAGCGATTTTGGTGGTGGAGTTAGGAGATTCCGCTTGTATCCTTCATTGGTACTTGCGGGATGGAGCTTAGGAGGAGTACACACCACACTTGCACCAGAGGAGTGGTCGAGAGGCGAAGCCGAGCTGCCTCGAGACCAGAAGAAGACGGAGAGAAGAAGCTGCAGACAAGAAATCGCGGTCGAGATCCCAAAATCTCGGTCGAGATTTTGCCATTTTCCAGCATCGAGATTCTGTTGATTCCACGTCATTCCACGTCAGCATGTGCAAATCGCGGTCGAGATTTCCAACATCGCGGTCGAGATTTCTACCCGGAATCAGCATTGAAATTGATGGCATTGGATGCTAGACCTTCCTCTCTCCATTTGATTTGTAACTCCGAAACAAGTTATGTTTATCTTTAATTTGCTGCATTAAGACTTGATTTTTATTTATTTTTCTTGGTTTTTCTAGGGAGAAATTATATAAACTCTTCTCCTTCTCCCTAGAGTTTTTATCTTGGTTTTTAGTAGAGAAAACTCCATTTTGTTGTGAGCTTCCATGGCTATGAGGAACTAATCCTCCATTGTTCACTTTAAGGTTTGAAGCCTTCTTTCATTGGATTATTGTGAGTTTCCTATCCCTTATATCTTATTTCAATTGTGGATTTATTTTATAATCTCTTGTGCCTCAATTTGCTATTGAGAGATATTGATTTTATCTAGGTGCGCAACTAGGTTTTATTTCTATCTTTCATATTGCTAGACTTGATAATTCTTGTTGAAGAGTCTTGTCCTTTGGTAGCAATCCTTATCTACATGAACTTGTTGTGATTGTTTATAGGGTAGAGATTATAAACTTGTGTCAAGTATCGGCTTGTCGCCAATGGTATTGCACAAGCCTACATATCTTTGCGCTCAATGCTATTTGGTTATTGAATCTTAGTTGTTCTAAGGTTATAATCAAATAAGGGTTTCTAGGACTTGTTGGATTAGTTACTTTATATGAACAAAGAGTAGGATAAACCAATTGAATGTGTATGAATATATGGTGTTAGGTTTCCATGATCAATTCTCCTTGCATGATTGATGTGCTAACAACCAAGAAGTGAACTTCTTTCCATCATACTACTTAATCTCAACAATTGCGTGTTTGTTTACTTCCTTGATCTCAATTACTACAAACCCCCCCCCCCCAATTTGGTTACTTGTTAGGAACAAAATTGTGATTTAAACTGTATCTCGACTCTCTTGGGATTCGACCCTTGCTTCCCACTATACTAGTGGATTTGAGTTAGGTACTTTTTGATAGGCATCACGACAATCGCCTCATCAAATTTGGCGCCGTTGCCGGGGAGTCTAATTTACAGTCTTTATCTCATTTTTTTTTTGTTTCTAACCTTGGTGTGGATCATTCGTATGGTCCACACTCGTTCTACTAATCAAGCCTTGTTTCCTTTTGATCCAGAAATCGAGAGAACTCTCTTACGGAATCTCCGAGAAGGTATTCACGAGATCGTAGTGGAAAACATGGCGGAACAAACCTTGCGGCAGCTGACCGATCCGGATTTGAATGTCCAACATCTTGGGATCACTTATCCTGCCCTCAATGAAGGGGTTCACTTCGAGCTCAAAACAGGATTCATCAACTTGCTCCCGAAGTTCCATGGCTTGAGTGGTGAGGACCCAATCATGCATTTGAGCGAGTTCCACGACATTTGCAACTGTAGCAAGCCAAGTAATGTTACGGAGGAGCAGTTGAAGATGAGAGCCTTCGGATTGACTTTGAAAGATGGGGCTCGAAGGTGGTACTATTTGCTTCCGGTGGGGACTATTGACACTTGGGCCAAGCTGCATAAGGCCTTTCTTGAGAAGTACTTCCCATCGAAGAAGGCGGTTGCTTTGAAAAGAGCGATTGCTAATGTTGAGCAGGCTGATGATGAAACGCTCTATGACTATTGTGAGCGTTTCGCCCGGTTGTGTGCTAGCTGCCCATTCCACGGGTTTGAGGAGAAGGATTTGGTGACCCACCTCTATAATGGGTTACTAGATCATGAGAGGAGGCTCATAGACGCCGCTTGCAATGGAAGCGTCTTGAATTTGACTCCTGCTGCTGCCCGAAACCGGATCCATGAGATTGCGGAGGGAACAAGAAGTTTCGGGCGAACTTATACAAAGAAAGGAGCAAGTGCAGTGAGCTCCGAGACTACCGAGCTGAAAGAGGAAATTGCTGAGTTGAAGAGCATGATCAAAGGTTTCACTCTTGGCAATCAAAAGCCGGGGGTCGTTTGTGGGATATGTACTCAAGAAGGGCATCATACTGATCAATGCCCCCAGCTAGAAGATCCCGCTATTGCTGAAGTTCATGCTTTGGGAGGTTACGGACCTCCTAGACCTCGTTATGATCAGAACAATGCCAACTACAATCAACGAGGGAATGATCATCCGGGCTTCCGATGGAGTGATCCGGCAGGTGCTCAGAATTTTAATCAAAACCGAGCTCCTTATACACCCAAGCCTCAAGGCCCTTCCACCGAGGATATGCTGAAGTCCTTGGCCCAACATTTCACCACTCATGTCCAAACCTCTGAATCCAGCATGAGGGATCTCAGGAAACAAGTTGGGCAATTGGCGGAATCGGTAACTAGGCTTGAACAGCGTATCTCGTCATCCTTGCCTTCTCAAACGGTGGTGAATCCGAGAGAGAACATAAGTGCTATCCATTTGCGCAGTGGTAAGGTTCTTGAGGGAAGTTTGGAAGGAGAAAAGTTGGTGGAAGACCAATCGATTCCCGATCTCCAAGCTGATTCGGACAGAAAAGATACAGGGGTGAAATCGCGGTCGAGATCCCAAAATCGCGGTCGAGATTTTGCTTCTGGAGACGGTGATTGCTTTTCCGAAAAATTGACAGAGGGAAATCTCGGTCGAGATAGGGGAATTCGCGGTCGAGATTTGCTTTCTGGAAGTGGATCTCGACCTGTTGGTGACATTCTCGACCGAGATCTGGAAAAGGGGGATCCTAAGACTAAAACCACACATCCAAGGCCCGAAGAGGAGTACGAGGATAGAGGAGACTTTGCTTTGAGGCAAGAGGACTATGTGCGCCCCAGTTTCCCTCCCTTATACTCCGAGAAGCCTCCCGCTCCCTTTCCAGAAGCTCTCAAGGACACAAAAAGGCCCGCCAACGACCAAGAGATCTTTGAGACGTTTAGCAAGTGTGAGGTAAATATCCCTTTACTTAAACTTGTTAAAAGTATTCCTAGGTATGCCAAGTTCTTGAAGGAGTTGTGCACCATCAAGAGGAATCAAAAGTTGAAGGGCAAGCAAAAGGTCCAGGTGAGCGAGAGAGTGTCCGCTGTGTTCCAACACAAGGTCGCAAAGAAGTGTAGCGACCCAGGTATGGTTACTATCCCTTGTGTGATAGGTGAGACTAAAATTGATAAAGCTATGCTTGATTTGGGTGCTTCCATCAATGTTCTTCCTTACTCATTATACAAGTTGTTAGGACTAGGACCCCTGAATGAAACGGGGATTGTTATTCAATTAGCCGATAGGTCTACGGTCGTCCCGAAAGGGGTGGTTGAAGATGTATTGGTCATGGTTGATAGTCTCATATTCCCTGCTGATTTCTACGTGCTAGACATGGAACATGATAATCAAGCTGCACCTATCCTTTTGGGTAGACCTTTTATGAGAGCAGCGAACACTAAAATTGATCTAGCTAGTGGGGCGCTTACACTTGAGTTTGATGGGGAAGTGGTGAGCTTTAACATCTATGAAGCTATGAAACACCCCTCACGTGATAATTCGGTTTTCTCTATTGATGTTATTGAGCCTATAGTGCAAGAGACTTTTGACTTGTGTGCTATTGATTCATTGCGTTCTGTTTTAGAGAATAGTTTGACTACTTCTAGTGAGCATGATTTGGTTTTCACTTCGGATATGTATGAGGACTTGGGTCAGTTGGATGCTCCGGATATGCGATTGGCCGGTGGGCCCTTGTCACTAACTCTTGAGAGCGAGAAATTGCTCCCTTCTATTGTGCAGGCACCGGATATTGAGCTCCAAGAGCTGCCTTCGCATTTGAAGTATGCTTTCTTAGGGACAGGTGACACGTTGCCGGTTATCATCTCACGCATCCTCACTAAGGATCAAGAGGATCGGTTGGTGCAAGTGTTGAAGGAAAACGTCACGGCATTGGGATGGACCATTGCCGATATCAAGGGCATAAGCCCTTCGACTTGCATGCACCGAATCCTCCTAGAAGAAGGGGCAAAGCCTAGCCGTCAACCGCAGCGACGATTGAACCCACCTATGATGGAGGTGGTGAAGAAAGAAGTGCTTAAGCTGCTGTCCGCGGACATGATCTATCCAATCTCCGATAGCCGGTGGGTTAGTCCTACTCAAGTTGTCAAGAAGAAGGGAGGGATCACAATCGTGGAGAATGACGCAGGAGAGATGGTGCCCCAAAGAACTCAAAAGGGCTGGCGTGTCTGCATTGATTACCGCAAGCTGAACGCGGTAACTCGTAAGGATCACTTCCCTCTTCCTTTCATTGATCAAATGCTAGAACGCCTTGCAGGTCGCCCTTATTATTGCTTCCTTGATGGCTATTCGGGGTACTTCCAAGTAGCCATAGCTCCGGAAGATCAGGAGAAGACCACCTTCACTTGTCCCTTTGGCACTTTTGCTTATCGTAGAATGCCATTCGGCTTGTGCAACGCACCCGGTACTTTCCAACGATGTATGGTGAGTATCTTCTCCGATTTTGTTGAGAATTTTATTGAGGTCTTTATGGATGATTTCACTGTGCATGGGGACTCATTTGATGCCTGTTTACTTAATTTGACACGAGTACTTCAAAGATGTGTTGAGACTAATCTTGTCTTGAACTCGGAGAAGTGTCATTTTATGGTAAACCATGGCATTGTTTTGGGCCACATTGTGTCATCCAAAGGGATAGAGGTTGATAAGGCAAAGATTGACGTGATTCAATCTTTACCTTATCCTACTAATGTGCGCGAAGTGCGTTCCTTTCTTGGCCATGCAGGGTTTTATCGCAGGTTCATTAAGGATTTCTCAAAAATCGCGACACCCCTTTGTGATCTCTTGAAGAAGGATGTGACTTTTGATCTCACCGACGAGTGCAAGCTTGCATTCGACACTTTGAAGTCACACCTCACAGCCGCACCCATTATCAAGGCTCCGGATTGGTCTCTCCCATTCGAGATCATGTGTGATGCTAGCGATTATGCGGTTGGAGCCGTTCTAGGTCAAAGAGTGGGGCGAGCTTCACATGTCATTTACTATGCCTCTATGACCTTGAATGGGGCTCAAAAGAACTACTCCACCACGGAGAAAGAGTTGTTAGCCGTGGTCTACGCCTTGGACAAGTTCCGGCAATACTTGCTAGGGGTGAAGGTTATCATCCACACGGACCATGCAGCCCTTCGTTATCTAATGACGAAGAAGGAATCGAAACCTCGACTCATTCGGTGGGTTCTCTTGCTAAGCGAGTTTGATGTTGAGATTCGTGATAAGAAAGGGTCCGAGAACCCCGTAGCGGATCACCTTAGCCGGATTGTTCATGATGGAGGAGAAGAGGCGAGACCAAGGCTAGGCTCCTTCCCGGATGAATCTCTTTTCCGGGTTGACATGGGTCCTCCTTCTCTTTCGGCTGCTCAACTCTTAGCTCTTCGGTCCCTTAAGCCATGGTATGCTCATATTGTGAACTATCTTGTGCGGGGTGAATTTCCGCCCAATTACACCAAGGCTCAACGGGAACGGATCAAGAGTGAGGCCCGGTTCTATGTGTGGGATGACCCATACTTGTGGAAGCATTGTGTTGATAAGGTTATCCGAAGATGTCTCCCGGATAGTGAGGTACAATCGGTTCTTTCCTTTTGTCATTCTTATGCTTGTGGGGGTCATTTTGGGCCTAATAAGACTGCTAGGAAGGTTTTAGATACCGGCTTCTTTTGGCCTCACATCTTTCGGGATGCGCACGCTTTTTGCAAAGCTTGTGATCGGTGTCAAAGGGTTGGTAAGATCTCCCGGAAAGATGAGATGCCACAAACATCGATGATCTTTTGTGAGGTTTTCGATGTTTGGGGGATTGATTTCATGGGTCCCTTTCCTAGCTCTTATGGGAATCTTTACATATTGCTTGCGGTGGACTATGTTTCCAAGTGGGTGGAAGCAAAGGCCACTAGAACTAACGACTCGAAAGTAGTGTCTACTTTTTTGAAAGAGAACATCTTTTCTCGGTTTGGGATTCCTAAAGCTCTTGTGAGTGATAGGGGAACTCATTTCTTGAATAGAACGATGAGTGCTCTTCTAAAGAAGTATGGCGTTACCCATCGAGTTTCTACCGCTTATCATCCGCAGAGTAATGGGCTGGCCGAGGTGTCTAACCGGCAGATTAAGAGTGTTTTGGAAAAGACGGTGGCACCAAACCGAAAGGATTGGAGTCTCCGCCTTGACGATGCACTTTGGGCCTACCGAACCGCTTACAAGACGCCCATTGGAATGTCTCCCTATCGTCTTATGTTTGGGAAAGGATGCCACCTTCCGGTGGAACTTGAGCACAAGGCGTGGTGGGCTGTGAAACAATGTAATATGCGGATGGATGAAGCCGGTGAGTCCCGGAAGCTGGAATTGCATGAGCTTGAAGAGATACGTCGAGAGGCGTATGAGAATGCGGCTATCTATAAGGAGAAGACGAAGGCTTGGCATGACAAGCAAGTCTTGCGGAAGGAATTCAAAGTAGGAGACAAAGTCCTCCTATATCAATCCCGTCTTCAACTTTTTCCGGGCAAGCTACGATCGAGGTGGAGTGGTCCCTACGTGGTAGCACGTGTCTTTCCTCATGGAGCGGTTGAGCTCTTTGATAAGGGAAGCCACACCACGTTTAAAGTGAATGGTCAAAGGTTGAAACCTTACCATGATGGTTTTTCTACCAAGGTTGTTGAGGAGTTGGCTCTTGAGGAACCCGAGTCCGCTACTTGAGTTGCAAACTCACGTCGAGTCAAGACGTTAAAAGCGACGCTTATCGGGAGGCAACCCGAGGGGTATTCCTTACCCTATCTTTCTTTTCTATTTTTTTTCCTTTCTTTCTTTTGTGTTGAGGGACTAACTTTGCAGGTCCGATCTCGGAAATTCGCTCCCGCGTATTTTTCTAAGTATGGGGGAGATGCTGACAAGCAGCGGGTTGCAGACGCAAAATCTCGGTCGAGATTGTCAAATCGCGGTCGAGATTTTGCTGGCCCTTCTAAAAAAAAAAACATGACAAAAAGCAAGGACAACATCAGCAAAATTAATCTCGACCGATCCCTCCCTCATTCTCTTTCCATTCCCACTTCATCTTCCTCAAACCCTCACCTCCATTTTCACACAAATCTCAAGCTTTCACTCTCAAATCTCACCACATTCACCCATCTTCTCCATTCTCATCTCCTTACTCTCACACTCACTCCCATTCCTTCATTCAACCATCCACCATCTTCACAAACCCTAACCCCCAAATTTTCACCTTTCATCTCCATTGTCACCAAGAAGAAGGTTTTGGGCCAGATTTGAAGAAGATTCGGCTTTGGTTTTTGATTTTCGCGGTCGAGGGTTGTCCAATTTTGAAAATCGCGACAGATCTGGAGTTTTTCGGGGTCGAGATTTGACGGGTTGAAGGGCTGACACACCTGTTTTCCAGCGAGGGAAATCGCGGTCGAGATTTTCCAAATCGCGGTCGAGATTTCTTGTCTGCAGCCACTGTTGTTTCCAGAACGAAAATCGCGGTCGAGAGGGGCACTTTCGCGGTCGAGAGTTTTCTGTTCTGGCCAGCTTTTGCTCCTCGTTGCTCAGGTATCCTCCTCGGGTCATTCTTTTCCTTTGGCGGTGCCCGCCTTGAATTTGTGTTTTGCTAGTGTTGGATAATGGCTTCTTCATCCAAGCGCTCTAGAGCTAGTCATGAGCCTACTGATCCAAAAACTATTGTGGCTGATAAGAACATTGAGGTTACTAAGTTTGTTGATCTCCCGATTCTTGACAAGTTGGGTTTGGGAAGAGTTACGAGGGAGATGTTTGATAAAGCTGGTTTGGGAGGATTCCTTGACCAATGTGCCGAAACTCACCCTAATTTGACTAGGGCCTTTCTCACCACCATGAAGCCACTGTATTATGAGGGAAAGTATGTTCGAAGTCTCAGTTTCACGTATCAAAAGAGAACCTACACCGCCACTCTTGAGCAAATGCGTGATGCCTTCGGGGTCACCAAGCAGGACAGTTGGGATGATTCGGTGACGAATGATGTAGTGACTGACTGGTGGGAAGAAATGACAGGTATTGCCGGAAAGGGGGAGACAAATAAGGTCTCGAAGGTGCAGCTCTTCCTTATGTATCCATTTGCTCTGGAGTGCAACTACTATCCGTGTTGGGTGTCGGAATTTGTAAAATCTTGTGTTGACTGCCGGACACTAAAAGGCGGTGATATTTCGCAAGGTGGGATGATCACCCTTGTTGCTTTGGCTGCGGGGGTTCCGCAAACGGTTCTTGATCGTGACCCTCCTCTTGTTGGTAAGATTGCCTATGATGAGGATTGGTGGTATGGTCATGGTTGGTTGAAAAGGCGGGAGCCGGTCCAGAGACGTTGGTTGTACCGGTATGGTCTCAAGTTCAAGTTTGGGGTGTGGTACCCACGTTCCGAGGAAGTACGTTTGCTGCCCTCCGGAGACATGCAGATTGAGCCGGATGTGCTTCCGAAGTATGCTGAAGCAGACTACGGGTATGGGGCTAGTGGGTCGAGGAGGCAGCCTCGAGAGGATGATGTCCCGATGGACGATGTGCCGACGGGGGGTGTGCCGTTGGTTGATGTGCAACCTGAGCAGGATGAGCCTCGGAGGGAGGATATTCATGAGCTTGAGGCCCGGTTGGGTCGAGTTGAGGTTAGTGTGCAGTCGTTGGTGTCATGGTCGGGCGAGTTTGATCAGCGCCAAGAGGCGCATTGGGCACAGCAGGTTCAGTGGCAGCAAGCTGCGCAGGCACACTGGACTCAGCAGGCGGCCGATCACCAGGCCCAGGCGGCATATTGGGCGCAGCAGGCTGCACGGTGGGGCAACCCACCCCCACCTCCTCCCGGGATGGACCAGTGATTGTATGTTTTCTCTTCCTCTCCTACTATGATTTGTTCTCTTTTGCTGCATTGGGGACACTGCGCTGTTTAAGTATGGGGGAGGTAGTCGAGGCATGCTCTTACTTGTTTATTGCTTTCTAGATTAGTTTGTTTTTGATTGAGTCTGCTTTGAGTTTGTGATTGAGTCTGTAGAATTGCGTTGTGATGTTGTCTTTGCATCTTTGAGCTTCTTTCAAAAAAAAAAAAAAAAAAAAAAAAAAAAAAAAAAATCGTGCTTTTGGTATTCTATCACCTCCATTTCACTATCACTCCACCGTTCCGCTTCTTTCATCCATACCTAAACGTCGTCGCCTCCCCGAGTAACATCGATCTAGCGCCGACGACGTCACCTCATCATCTACCTCCATGTCACTCGGATCGTTGCTCATTGCAATCCCTAGTGTCACACATTCGATTCCCCATTCCGTTTCATGGTTACTTTTCCCGGTCTACCACATTGCCGGTTCACTACCATTCCACCTATCACTAGATGACCCGGTTCGTCCCCACCATTAGAGGTCCTCCGCTACACATTGAGGACAATGTTTCGTTCAAGTATGGGGGAGGTTGTCGGTTCTTCTAGAGGTTGTGAGTCTTTTCTTCCTTGCCTCTATCATGTTTATCTCATTTCAAAAAAAAAAAAAAAAAAAAAAAAAAAAGAAGAAAAAAAAAAAGAAAAAAAAAGAATTGATGTCTTGAGAAGGGAGGTGAAAACCCGAAAGGGCGCCGAACTTAATGTGTTGTGATTTGTTTGACTTCATTGTTGAATGATTTGCACTTTTATGGCGTTGGAGACATAAGAAGGGAGTAGAAGGATTGTCTCGGGTTTTAGGATTCACCATGGAGGGATAAGGAGTTAGATATCTTGCTTTTTTTCTCTCATTGATCTTTATTGCATACCCATGATCATTTTACTATCTCTTTCTTTGATTTGAGATTTGTTTTGGTACATCTTTGGCGGTTCTTTTCTTGGAGTTTGATGCATATTGTTGGGGTTGTACTATGCAGATTTCTTGTTTTAGGATTGGTGGTTGATGCGTTGATTGGATATTATGTAGTGGTTTAGGACATCAAAAGAAGAGGAGGAATAAGAAGTGTGTTAAGCGAGTGGGTGACTCGGTTTTATTTTTCTATTATTGCCCATTATTTGTTCCCTTAGCCTTAGAGGAGATTAGGAGTCCACTTGTGCTTATTGCACGTCACTTGGTTCGATATTGGTTACTATTTTGGAGTGGCGTCATATGAAGTGGTGATATAAGGAGGGAATTGGGTAGGTCACCTCGGAGTGATAAGAAGCTAGCCAGGAGCTAGGATTAGAGTTACTTGCTTACACACGGAGTTTGGAGTATAGTCGCTAGCAAGCTTTCCCATGCTTTTGTGACCTTTGTGCTCCTTGGAGGAGTTAGCATCACTTTGCTTTCTCGGGGACGAGCAAGGTTTAAGTATGGAGGAGTTTGATAGGAGCATGTTATATGGTGATAACTAGCGACTATTAGCATAGGATTAGAGGAGTTTAGGTGCTTGTCGAGTGTTATTTCCGGAATCCGGTTGGAGTTGTTATTATGGATTTGCGGGAAGCTCGAAAGCGATTTTGGTGGTGGAGTTAGGAGATTCCGCTTGTATCCTTCATTGGTACTTGCGGGATGGAGCTTAGGAGGAGTACACACCACACTTGCACCAGAGGAGTGGTCGAGAGGCGAAGCCGAGCTGCCTCGAGACCAGAAGAAGACGGAGAGAAGAAGCTGCAGACAAGAAATCGCGGTCGAGATCCCAAAATCTCGGTCGAGATTTTGCCATTTTCCAGCATCGAGATTCTGTTGATTCCACGTCATTCCACGTCAGCATGTGCAAATCGCGGTCGAGATTTCCAACATCGCGGTCGAGATTTCTACCCGGAATCAGCATTGAAATTGATGGCATTGGATGCTAGACCTTCCTCTCTCCATTTGATTTGTAACTCCGAAACAAGTTATGTTTATCTTTAATTTGCTGCATTAAGACTTGATTTTTATTTATTTTTCTTGGTTTTTCTAGGGAGAAATTATATAAACTCTTCTCCTTCTCCCTAGAGTTTTTATCTTGGTTTTTAGTAGAGAAAACTCCATTTTGTTGTGAGCTTCCATGGCTATGAGGAACTAATCCTCCATTGTTCACTTTAAGGTTTGAAGCCTTCTTTCATTGGATTATTGTGAGTTTCCTATCCCTTATATCTTATTTCAATTGTGGATTTATTTTATAATCTCTTGTGCCTCAATTTGCTATTGAGAGATATTGATTTTATCTAGGTGCGCAACTAGGTTTTATTTCTATCTTTCATATTGCTAGACTTGATAATTCTTGTTGAAGAGTCTTGTCCTTTGGTAGCAATCCTTATCTACATGAACTTGTTGTGATTGTTTATAGGGTAGAGATTATAAACTTGTGTCAAGTATCGGCTTGTCGCCAATGGTATTGCACAAGCCTACATATCTTTGCGCTCAATGCTATTTGGTTATTGAATCTTAGTTGTTCTAAGGTTATAATCAAATAAGGGTTTCTAGGACTTGTTGGATTAGTTACTTTATATGAACAAAGAGTAGGATAAACCAATTGAATGTGTATGAATATATGGTGTTAGGTTTCCATGATCAATTCTCCTTGCATGATTGATGTGCTAACAACCGAGAAGTGAACTTCTTTCCATCATACTACTTAATCTCAACAATTGCGTGTTTGTTTACTTCCTTGATCTCAATTACTACAAACCCCCCCCCCCCAATTTGGTTACTTGTTAGGAACAAAATTGTGATTTAAACTGTATCTCGACTCTCTTGGGATTCGACCCTTGCTTCCCACTATACTAGTGGATTTGAGTTAGGTACTTTTTGATAGGCATCACGACAATCGCCTCATCACTAGGCGCTTGGCAACATAAGTGGCATCATTAGTTCCTCTGGTCCAGGTAAAAGGCGGTCCGGTGAAACCCATATCAATCATGGCTAACTTATCCACCCACTCAATAAATCTAGCAGAATCAGGGGTTAAAGTGCCAGACCCTCCTTGTCTCTCATTGGTGTTAAGTATGCAATTGAAGTCCCCCGTAACAATGGAGGGTCCAGAACATGACCCAATTGTGCATTCCAGATCATCCCAGAATGGCCTTCTACGCTGGGCGGTGGGCGGAGCGTAGACAATAAACAAATTGCAGGTTTGATCTTTGAAGTTCACAGTAGCATGGATGAAGTGATCCCGAATGGAGGTGACTTGGAGATTCAAGGAATTATTGTGCCAAAACAACCAAATGCCCCCTGAGAATCCAATTGCCTCCAGACAAACGTGATTCGGAAAATCGAGGCGATCGCAAACCTGTTGTGCCTGGTTACCAGAAATCCTAGTTTCTAACAGAGCAAGGATGAAAATATCGTAGTGTCTTAACATATGTCTTAGGTCTCTGCGGAGCCCGTCCCTCCCGGCGCCGCGACAATTCCAACAAAGGACATTCATAATAAACCGGTGGTGAGGGTAACGAGAAACGATTAGGCCGATCGACCAGAATTGGTTGAATCGCCTTGCGAGGTTTCCATCTCCGCAGTTTCCGCATTGCTTCCAACCGTAATAAGTTGAGTCTCTTCCATGTTCTGGTCCACGGCCTTATTCTCAGACAGGGTAGGGGTCTGGGATGAGGCTTCAGGGGTTGGGTTGGGGTTGGATGTGGTGTTGGGATGGGGCGAAGTGGTTGGGGGTGGATTTGGACATCACAGGCTCCGAGGTTTTGGGCTCACAGGTATCGAGCCTGTTTGACTGGGCTTCTTCCTCTGCTATGGAACTTGGTCTGGCCCGTTTAGAGGCTGCTGATCTGATTAAAACAGTGGGTTGATCTGTCGATTTCTCTCGCACATCCTTAGTGAAGGTCCCCTTTTGCAAATAAACCATTTTGTATCCGGGACCACCACTAACCTTTCTGTCAGATTTTCCCACTACCTTACCATCGTGGTGCTCAGCCTTCTTCTCCCCATTCGTGCCAAATACCATTGCAGGAGTGAGTTGCGTGCCTTCTCCAACGGCCTTTTCCTTACCCTTATCCGTACCACTGTCCTGTTTGCCAGCTGCTTGTTGAAAGACCTGGAACCTGTTACTGTTGTTACCGTTAGATTTGGACTTTTCTGCAGGTTTCTCCGTCGTCGGCGCCGGCTTCGCCTTCGCAGTTTTCTTCCAAACTTTGGGACTCATCCAACCTCCAATCGTACCACTCTCTTGAGGAACCACTGGCGGTGGCTGCGGAGTTTCGCTGGTGGCACTAGGATCGCTGGTGGTCGACGGCGGCTGGAGCAGAGGACAGTTTGCGTTGATGTGACCATACCTCCCACAGTTGTGGCAGATTCTATGCAAGCCCTCATATTCCAGGAAGTAACGTTTCCCGTTTTGGGGTCAACCTTTAAGGGGCGGCCAAATCCGGTAGCTATCCGAAGTAGAACTCCTTCTTCATAAAGAACCACCGGGAGATTATTAATACGTACCTGTTTGTAGCGAAATTACCTACGAGAAGATAACTAAGCAATTGTAGGGAAAAGATCAAAGAATACGGTATAATCTCAACACTCAAGAACAAGACAAGAAATTAGGGTTGAAACTTTAGCTTGGTATTACTCGAATGACGGCTCAGATGATTACAAAGCAGGGGTTAGCCTTTATTTATAGGATACCCCTAATAATATCTTTAAGGAAATGAGATCTTATCTATTCCTTCTATCTAAATAACGATATAATAAACAAGGTAAAAGATATTCTCTACCGTATCTTTTACCATTTACAATAATATAATATAGAATAAGATAGAATATACTCGGCCGACCTAATCCTTAAGAAGAACGAGATCTTTGCCACGTCTCGTTACGTCGACGATATCTTCCTTTCACCTCGCCGCGTCGATGATGTCCTTCTACGCGTAGCTTCCACGCGTTCCACACTCGTCGTATTTTTAGGCACAAACAATACCCCTAAGGCGTCTTACAGGGCTTGACGTCTAGTAGAGCTGGGAGACGCCTTCTTTCTTCATGGCATACGTCTTCATTACACCAGGACGCGTTGATGATTACGTCACTTGAATTTTTATTATCGTCGCAGAGCTTTGATCGTCCTTCTTCTTCAATCATTTACATGTGGCATGCGAGGAGCTTTGTTATCTGTGCCAATAACATTCAATCGCAATGGCTAGTTTTCCAACGGCTATAATGCCGTTAAACTTTCTCCCGTACTCTTCGCGATCTCTCGGGCTATATAAAGGGGAGATCTTCATTCTCTTCCTACTCCTTCTACAGTTCATCTATTCTGATTATCTTTTGCTTTCTCGTTTACTTACGCTCATAAAAGATCATCTGCTTCTCCTTTCTTCAGATCTCTTCTTCTAACTCTTAAAAAATGGCTTTTTCTACGTAACCAAGTTTATCTTGAAGGATTCCGACTGTAAGTCAACGGAGGGACGCGACGTCGAGAGACTGAGATCGTTGGCGAATCTCGGTCCCGAGGTGGAGATTGAGATACCTCCTCAAGGGGTATTTGCTGATGCACATCGGCCAGGGTGGATTGCGGTATACGAATACCCTTTCCTTACTGGTCACCTATTTCCTTTCTCTCTGTTGACGAAGGCGTTCATGCTCGCTCTAGGAGTGGCCGTAGGGCAGCTTTAGCCGAGCGTTTGGAGGATTTTGGGCGCTTTGGACGACGTGAAGGAGAAACATGGCGTTGACCTTGCCGTCGACGATCTTGCTCATTCTTTTAACGTTTAGATCAGAACGGTCAGGAGGGTAGGTCTTAGATCAAGACCCAAAGCAGCCAAGATCACTACTCGTGGAAGATACTGTAGACGAGGAAGGGGATGAACGCGAGTATGAGGACGGGGATGGTTCTTCATGGAGTTCTTCTGAGTCTGACAACGACTCTTCTTGATTTTCCGGGGTCGTTCTTCCCTTGGAGTTCATTGTAAATTCCTTTTTCTTTCCTTTGTTTACGCGTCGCCGTTCTTCGGGGCGTTTACTTGTAGATATCTCCATTCTCGCCCTTCATAATGGGCTTCTTGTAATATAGTTACTTTATTTTGGAATTACTTACTTGTTGGTGAAGACGTCTTCAAGATCTTCTGTGACTCGAATATGTCGTTGTATCTAGTCTTCCTTTTGTTGGTGATGACGTACTCGTTCATACGTTACTCGAGTGACTTTTGGATCCTTTTTTCGAATCGATCTTTTATCTCGAGTACTCCCACCCCTTTTGGTAGGTTTGACCTAGGCTTCTTGTAGACTAGGTTAGAGCTATCAAGGACTCGTGGATTCTTCTTTACTTATTGTATGTCGTATTTTATTTCTTGCATCTTACGCGTCAATCTTCACGTTGTGGACATCTTAGGAGTTTACCCCTTATCTGGTCTTTATCTCTTATGTACTTTGTTTTGGTGCGCGTGTCTTGTTTCGCGTGTGTGCAGAACCTTTGGCTTTTGACCTTCGTGATCTTCTACGCGTAGCTTATTTATGAGTATGTAGGGTTGGTTCTTTGGCTCCTACTTTATCTTTGTAGGGTGTGGTTTTCCCACCCCTAGTGCGATACTTCGCTCGTAGTGAACGTGTTAGAAGATTTCGTTTACTTAATAAGATGGTATGGTCATTGCGGCTGCTTTAGTTACGTTGCTGGTTTACATGAAGGTTGGGTCCAACATTTCCTCCGAACCCTGAAGCGAGTGGCGGACATAGGTCAGCGTGTGATTTTTCTCAGCCTGTGACGTTACCCCTTACTTTTAAGGTGGGTCCGTTGCCTCACGCTAGCGTTTAGGTCGACGTCGAACTCTTTTAATCAACGGGCCTATTCATCGTGTGGCGTCCGATTTCTAGATTGTTAGGACTTACGATGCCAGTGGACGCATCCCTTTCGGTTTGGCGTTTTGCCCGTGGATTCATGACTCTCAAAGGGGCCGTGGAAGGCGCAAGTACGCGTTCCTGGAGAGTGGTCGTGGCGATAGGTTTCCCTTCTTCGCTCAGAGGGCCGTGCCGGTTTCGTGAGGTGCCGGGCTTCATTCCCCATGACCATTGCCATACGTCGCTAACAATCATGGGGAGCTTCGACTCGGGGTCGGCGGTTCGGTTAACGTTGTCTACGCGTAGATGGAGCCTCGAACGCGTAGGCTAACGAAATTCCTCCCCGACGCGGATTTTTGCCGCGGCCTTATTAAGCTTGATGTTACGTCATAGACAGAGAGCAAGTAATTTGGAAATTGAACAACTCAGCATAAAAAAATGCATCACGAACTGACAGACTTCGACTTCTACGCTTACCCCTAGTCGTCGCGACCCCTTGTCGCTCCGACGCTAAGATAACGATGCTAAATTTATTGAGACTCTTGAAAGAAACTAATCCTACTCATGCAGGAAAGAACATAAAGGAAATAACGCTAGGAAACTCGGAAGCTCTTATTACTTCTTTAGGCTTATGGCGGATGGTGTTTCAGAAACATGTAGCTTGGGTTGTTGCTCTTTGTTTGGATCTTTTGCTCGTACTTACTTGGCGTATTAGTATTCCTTTGCTTGTTCAACTCTGTTCTTCCCATTGCGTCGGGGATTGACTTTCCACCCCTAGCTTTTTCTTTGCGATTCCTTGATTGTTATGCTTTCTTTTCTTTATCCACCGATGCCTTAGTGGCTTTTTTCATCCCAGTGCTGTAGCACTCTCTCGCGACTTGAAGCTCGCCTTTGATTTCTTGGATCCCCCATGGAGACGGGAATTTCAAGGATTGGTGATATGTTGAGGGTATAGCTTTCATGTCGTGCAGCCAAGGTCTTCCCAGGATAATATTGTAGGGTGACTCGATCTCCATTACTGCAAACTTGGCTTGCATATTAATACCTCTTGCGTATGTTGCCAACGTGATCTCTCCCAACATGCTTGCCACTTCGCCACTGAACCCCACTAGAGGGACATGCTTCTTTATGACGTCGTCGTTGGATAGTCCGAGTTCCTTTATGGCGGACGCAGTGATGATGTTGGCGGAGCTCCCATTGTCTATGAGAATCGTCTTGACTAGGCAATTGCTGACGGTGAGGGAAATGACTAACCCGTCGTGATGCTCCACCGTCTCGTTTGGCTCTTCGAACGTGATTGGGTAATTCCTTCTGATAGGGCGAATTTGGTAAACCCTTGTCATGTCGCTGTCGTCGCGTAAGATCTTGATATTCCTTCTGGAGGCGGACGCGGTATAGCCACTCGTGGAAGAGCCTCCGATGATGGTGTGTATAGTCCGGGTATGACTTGATGGAGGTGGAGGTGGAGTAGGGGACTTCCTTTCTCTCTTCACCCCTTCAAACGCGTTCCTTCCTTCTTTGGAGAGTAGGTCTTTTAGATCTCCTCTTTTCAGCAACCTTAACACTTCTTTTCTCAGGGTGTAACAACCATCCGTCGTGTGACCCGTATCGTTATGAAACTCGCAGTACCCCTTCCCTGTTCCGGGTCTCCTTCCGGGATTCGGCTTTCTCGGCCATTGTACGTCACGTAATCCTTCCATCGCGCTCATGACTCGCAACGCGTCGGTCTTCATACAGATACCTTTGTCTACCATGTAGACGCTATCGACCTCGCTCACAACATGCACCGTCTACGGTTCTCTTTGTAATGGCTTGTTTCTCCTGTCATGACGTTCCCCTAACTCTTGATGTCGGTCGTTGTGTCGACATTGAGGAGAGTTTCTGCGCGGAGGAGTTCGCCTACGTGGAGATCGAGAATTTTCTTCGTTGTACCTTAGGAGATCTTCTTCCAATCGTATGGCTTCCATGGCTCTTTCCCTAGTCGAGACGAATGACTCGGGACGAGTCTTCGTCAGTTCTTTATACAAATCACTATCTCGGGGGAGTGCTCGCCTGAACGCGTCGGCGGCGGTGCCTTCAGTACAATCTAGGATCGTAATCTTTTCATCATTGAAGCGTTTCAAGAAGGCCCTTATGGTCTCGCCCTTGTTCATACGCATGTTATGGAGATCTGAGGGTTGTTTTGCGAACAACTTACTGCTGGCGAATTGCAGCCGGAATTGGTTGGAGAGCTCGGCGTAGGAGGAGATACTTCCCTTGGGCAAGTGGATGAACCACGTCAAGGCTGGACCTTTTAGCGTTGAGCTGAAGAACTTGCACATCATTGCTTCCTTTAATTCTGGTTCGATCGTACTTGTGGAGAGCTTAGCTTTGTAGAGCAAGACGTGTTCTTCCGGGTCGTCTGACCCATCATAGACGGGGAGGTCCGCGACGGTGAATTTCTTGGCGATCTTCTTGACGGCGATAGCGGCAACAAACGGGCTTTCCTCGAATCCGAATTCGTCTTCAAGGATTATGGATTTGGGGGCCCCGGGCATCAACATCATCTATTTCCTCAAGGCTCCGACTTGTTGTGCTACGAGCGCAGCGACGGTGTCTGAGGTTAAGGTCTCTTCAGATTTATTTTTCTGGGTTTGTCCTTGGGGAAGACGTAACCATGGTGTTCTCGGGGAAGGTATACGTCGTCTTCTTCGATGGCTGCGTCCATATCGAGGCGTCGAACGATGCTCTGGCCGCGGACGTAGGCATGTTGCCCCGTGGAACCTGCCTTGAGTTCCTTGATTATGGAATTCAACCTCTCGTTCTCCTTGGTGAGTTCCTACGCCGTCTTCTCGCTTGCCTGTAGGGCTTCGGCTTGAGTTTTTTCGAAGGACTCGATCTGCGCTCGGACGGTGGCCACATTGGTTACTTCACCATCTATCCCTTGTTTTTCTGTGGGGGCGCTTTCTTTTGGGTGCTGGGGGTGATTTCGAGACCTTTTCTTGCGTCTTCATTCACCGGAGCCAGAGGAAACGTTGTGTGATCCTCTTCTTCGGACCTCTCTTCACCATTGCACGGGCTGTTGGTCGGCCTTGTCATGATTCCCTGCAAAAAAGAAGCTCTTTTCGTATGGAAAGACGATACCTTTTTTATCTTGCCCCACGGTGGGCGCCAATTGTTTGTAGTGAAATTACCTACGAGAAGATAACTAAGCAATTGTAGGGCAAAGATCAAAGAATACGGTATAATCTCAACACTCAAGAACAAGACATGAAATTAGGGTTGAAACTTTAGCTTGGTATTACTCGAATGACGGCTCAGATGATTACAAAGCAGGCGTTAGCCTTTATTTATAGGCAAACCCTAATAATATCTTTAAGGAAACAAGATCTTATCTTTTCCTTCCATCTAAATAACGATATAATAAACAAGGTAAAAGATATTCTCTACCGTATCTTTTACCTTTTACAATAATATAATATAGAATAAGATAGAATATACTCGGCCGACCTAATCCTTAAGAAGAACGAGATCTTTGCCACGTCTTGTTACGTCGACGATATCTTCCTTTCACCTCGTCGCGTCGATGATGTCCTTCTACGCGTAGCTTCCACGCGTTCCACACTCGTCGTATTTTTAGGCACAAACAGTACCCAAGCAGGGGAGGTCTTGATAACATCAGTTTCCGGATCGAACATGGGGTTCCAAGCTTTGAGGATGAGGTAATGTCCAAAAAGCATCCAGGGACCTCTGGTGAGCGCTCTGGAGTAGTCGTCTTCCGTTTCAAATCTAACCAGGTAGTATCCCTTCGGAAGATCCAGAGTCGACATTCTACCAACAGGTTTCCAAAGCTCTTTGAGCTTCTTTTCCATGGTGGAAAATGGCACAAAGCAACCGAGTGGCTTGACAATGAGGGAGGAGCTCCAAACTGCTGCCAGGGCATCAATCACCTCCTCCGAAATCGAAATCACTGGGTCTCCTCCTTCCCCACCGGTGAAGCTCACGTCGATCTTCCCCTTAAGAAACTCATCAGTGAGAGCAGGGCGTTGAAGGCCTGAGGATCCAGCCACCATATCCCTCCACGTACGGGCGACGGGGGCGGGCACGGTGGTTGGGTTATCAGTTATCATCTGGTCTGGGGGGGTCTGGTTTATCAGGTGGCGCCTCCATAGGGTCGGAAAAAGTGACAGACATGAAATTAGGGCAAAAAAGGGATTTTTTGGAAACGCGTGAGAGCGCGTTCTTTTTTGTTTCTTCACTTTTCTAAACTCCAAGCAAGTTTTTTTTAGCAGAAGATTCCAACTTTCTACCTCACTTTATTTTTTAAATATATCTAAAGTAATCATCATCATCATATCATGAATGGAGTCCTCCAACGGTCCTTAAACATTTTCAAATACTCTCACGTACACTTTCACCCGATGGAACTCAAAATTCTTCGCCCTCCTTAGCGGACTAGTCCCCAGTGTGGTTTTGAGCTCTATGGTTCCCACAACATCAATCTTGTCTTCGAAGAACGAGATAAGCCTCAGTATCCTCAAGAACTCGTTTCAATAACTTTGAGCCCAACTGCATGGGTATAAAGAGGGGATCAGAATGTGGCATGTGAAGTCCTTCGACATCGCTTTTCGTGAGGCATAATTGCTTAGAGGTTTGGCCGAAGGATATTGTATAATGATTGTTCCTTTCTCACACAATTCGATGGATCTCTACCCGTTGGCTATTCAGTTTGTATTGTTGGAACAAGGACCTAAGGAACTCTGGTTCCTCAATAGGTTAATTTCCTCTATTACTCTGTGTTTTGAAGATGACAACCTTAGCATATACTATGGTATAGTTTATCTTGATATTTCAGATGAAAAGATTGAAGATTTGAAGCTGATGAAGTATTAAGGGAAGCAGAGAGGGAACCGTGTTGCATCCGTGTTACTTCTAACCCTAGCGTGGGCGGCAAGCCGAGAAGATCTTTCCCTTGTTAGGATATTGCTTAAGTTAGTTGTAATCGGTCATTGTAATATTTAGAAGATCTCGAGTTAAATATGTTAACTTGAAAAGCCGTAGAGATCCTCATTTATTAGGAAAGTAGTTTGACGTATAATATATTCTTGGAATATCTTTATACGACAGACTTCTCCCTATATATATGATGATCTTTATGTTCTTAGAACTTATGTATTTTGACGGAGCTTGAAGTGCATCAGATTAAGAGAAGAGAGAAGTTATTCACTGGTATTATCATCTGAGAGTTTCTGATAGGAACTAGGTTAGTACTTAGCAATAAGTTTATAATCCCGTTCTTCTCTAAACTCAGTGATTGAATATACAAGTAGACCTTTCAATCATCGAAAGAGGGGTGATTTTCATCCAAAGATAACTATTTGGTTATCTAGGGTTTTCACCTTAAGTAATTGTGTTGATAACTTGTTTTATTACTTCCGCTGTGCCTAGGAACTGGACAACTCTTTGTCACAGTTCCCTTGATACTAACATACAGATCCTACACGTACTACCAATAACATTGATCTCTCGAGAGACAAGCTTTTAGGTGAGATTCCTGCAGCTATTACAACAAAACAAGACCAATATGTTGGAAAGAAAATTGAGGTTTCGGTTTAGCTGATGGATAGAAATGAAGTGAGCTTTGGTTACGAATTATCCTCAACTCAACAAATGGGTCGTTTCTCTGATAATATGCTAAACGGTGACATATCACACAATTAACATGTATCTACGAACCATATCATTCTTATCTCATACATGCAACTTTTTGAGACACTAAGAACCGGAGGTGACAAAAATTGATACTTCGCCCACGGTGAAATGTTATGGACTTCATGGCTGTACTAGGATGTGCTAAAATAGGAGACTATCTTGTTGTATTTTGGCTTGATCCTCGTCGTGTCCAGATATGAATCATCTGAACATTGGCTGCAAATTATAACTGAATTTAGACTCAAGGAAAGAATGATCAATATGAGAATATGCATCAACAACCAAAAGACTGAATGGCACCTTCAAAATGACAAAACATTATTTGGTTTACCATAAATATGACATCTTGCTTAAAATTCATGACATTTTCTTTAACAATCTCTTTTCTGTGCTTATCACAATACATATTCATATTGTTCAAGTCACTCCAGATCAGAAGCATCAGAACAAGAAAAATGTACCTTATATGTTTCAAAAATTGGGCGAACTCTTTTGAAGATATCTTCTTCAGATCCAGTTGCACTGATCTGCATAAGCAAGCATAATATTCAAATGAATTATTATCAATCTGTCAGTCAGATGTCCTGACAATTCGCTGTAACAGCTTAGAATCCATAAGAAGCATTTGTATTTAGAACCAAGTGATTACCCTGTGAAGTATTCCTCTGTTTGAGTAATGGGTAATGACAGGCACGTTCAATTCTTCGAATATTTTCAAACGCATCTTGATTGTCTCTTCATTATCATCAACCCTTCCCTACTCATACATGTATACTTAAGTTTTGCAAACAAATAACTAAATAGCTTTATTCTTCTAAGCCTCAAAGGTATGAACCTGATTACGGCCTAGAACTCTTTTCATCATCTCCTCGGTTGAGCAATCAAAGAAAAGCACAACATTTGGCTCTGTTCCAATCTGCAACAGAAGATCTCGCATAAAACTATAACCAAATTTCTATGTTTCAAAATCGAAGTTCTGTATGGCATAATGTGCTGATTTCTTAGGAGTATATTTGGTCTCATAAGAACTTGTGCGTGCAAAAAAGTTACTGATTTCCACAAATTACATTCAGAACTTCTTCTAGGAGAATTTTTATGACCGACTTTGGACTCTTTACCTCAATGACATATATCCTAGATCATAATTCCCTAATTCTATTTCAGTTTAGAACTAAAATGTATCCCTTTTCAAAAGTAACATTGGATTCATACAAATTTCAAAGAGGCAGTCTTACAAACAACACCTTGGAATATCTTTTCAACCACAAATAGTAAAATACTTATGTCATTTTGCTATAAGCAATTAACAAATGATAGATGTTTTAGATTAAATGTGTACTTGCACAAATTTTTTATCCAGTATTTTAGTCAAGTCCTTTGTATTTTGATCACTTTAAATTTCATAATCATTTACAGCAATGCTATAACAAATTTTGTTTCCCTTGAGAGTATAAGTATGTGTTTTTATTAACAGATAAGATGCAAATCATGAATCCCTATAAGCATCAATAAAAAGCGGAACTTCTCAAATTCTCAAACAGCAGAGATTCAGAAATGTTGTTTCCATACTACTGAATTTTGGAGGCGCAGAAAGTACTCACAATTGATTCATAAGCCATCCGATTTTCTTCAGTCCTTGGGAAACCATCAATGAGGAACTTGTTATTACCACTCGATCTTACAGCATCCTGAATCAACTTAACCGTCACTTCTGAAGGGACAATCTTGCCTTCCTTGATTATTTCAAGAATCACGTGACTGAAAAAATACAACTAGATATAAGCTAGAATGTCTCTTAGAAAATCAAACAACTGAACACATCACATAGAGGCAAGATAAATTACCCCTTCTCAGTATTTGAAGTGATTTCATTCCTCAGCAGATCTCCAGCACTTAAGTGAGTAAACCCAAAGACATCAGCAATCTTAACGCACTGCGTACCTTTCCCGCTTCCAGGACCACCTAAGAAATGAGATAGTAAATATACTTGTACAAAGAAAGACGGCACAAATACACGCTGAAGTAAAAACTTTAATTGGATTCTTACCAAGAACAAAAGTGATAAATGGATTCTTTTCCTTTAACGACTTTCCAGCTTTAGCCTACAAATAGACTAATGGAGTAAAAAGCGTGAATTTAATTCTGTGACATCTCAATATATATATCTAAGTAGAGAGAAACTAAGACCAAGAACAGAAATTCAGAATAAGAAAATGAAGGGCATCTGAAAAAAATGATACATACTGCTGTCTCTCTATCAGATTCAGCACAAAAGGCTTCCACATTTGTCCACCCGAAAGCAGCCTACGTTGAATAAAGAGAGTTAGTCTAAATAGCAATAGGATACACAATACTGGTAAGAGGATAATATTTAAGAAACTATCTCAAGCAGACTTCAGCAAAGAACATGTGTACCTATAATCTATACACTGAAACAAACCAAATAGGTATCACAAGCATATGAATGCAACAGAGATTCATACAACATTCTCCAACCATCATAATAGGATTAATAGCTTTGTCAGTGAGTCACAAACAGTACAAAAATCTCTAAAAGAATAGCAGCTGGAATTTAATCCAAAATCCAACTCAAGGTAATCTTAGTGACATTTTAAATTCATCCTCTCAAGTTACAGAAGAGACAACGCAGAGTCGTATTGGCGCCAGACACAGAGAAGAGAGAGGGAAAGAGACCTGATGGGGGAGAAAAGTGGCTTTCGAAGAGCGAAGAAGAGGAGCGATGGGAGAGATTCGTCTGAACATATTGGCAATTGATTTTCTCCTGCAACATGCATTATACCGAAAATCAAGCTCATGATTGTGCATACACAGAACTAAACCTTACCTAATTTCAAAATCTTGTAATTGAGAGCTTGTTATTATTATGTTAAGCGGAGAGCTAACCTGCAGTGGAAAACTGGCGGCGAGGCGAGAACAAAGACGAAGGGAGGATGATTATGACAGTGGCAATCTGTAATTTTGAGCAAATTAATTTGCGGGGGGAGGCAAAAAAATAAATAAAGAAATTGGGGTGAGAGAGGCTCGAACTCTCGACCTCAGGATTACTCAGAAAGCTATGAGACCTACGCGCTAGCCAACTGCGCCACCACCCCTTGATGCCTTTCAATCTGATTTACTCCCTCCCTTCACGTTCTTCCAATCTCCAATTTTTACACTATTTACAATTCAATACAATTTGCTCGATTATTCTCAATCTATAAGAACAAACATGGTCATGCGGGATCTTGTTTTGTTCGTCTCATTGAGTACTTTAACAATATCAAAATTTTATAATTTTTAGAAAGATATAATAAGAAATATTAACGACGCAAAACGTGTCTCGACAAATGTGTCAAAATGAAATGGGAAGAACATTAAGGGACGGAGGGAGTATAAACCTTCGCTCCTTAAAATGAATCTTGGACTTCAGTGTTCAACCTCCTGCATTTGAAGATCGGGCCCGTTTGGTATCGATATCTAGATATCGTGTATGAGTGTCAATATATGGGTATGAGATATCGGGTATTGGGTATGAGATGGGTATGAGATGGGTATGGATATGGGTGATATCTTTGATATATCAAGTTTTTGAAAGATATCAAAAACACACTCTAAAATCATTTTGATACTCATACCTGATATACTTGGCTCATACCAAACAACAGATATCAGATTGATATCGATATACTGATTATACCAAACGCAGATATCGATATGAGTTATATCTCATACCCATACCCGATATCTAGATATCAATACCAAACGGGCCCATAGTTTATTCAGCACATTAAAGACTATAGCGTCATCACTTGATCCGCTTTGTCTGATCACGAAAATGCACCTCTTTCTTGCATGCGGTCCTCTATGACGATCAGACGTCAACATGTGGAAATCTTAGTGAAACGTAACACCAACATCGGAATCACCTCTCCTACACCGTAAATGCCTTTCTCCCCTCCTCGAAGAAGAGGAGAATTTTATTTATGAGATATTTGGCTCTCAAACCTAGGCAACTGAGAGCGCAATCACATGTATGCGATTCGATATTCAAGATCGAAAGTCCACGAAACATAGCACAAACGTTCTGACATTTATCTCGATGTGGGATTCATCACGATCAAACTAACAACTAGGATGTGACGTGTAGCGCGACAATGTAACCTCTGTTTTCTTAATAGGTGTAATAGCGCGCCACAGTTGCAACACATGAGAAGAATTGTAGGATTAGAGTCAAGGCGTCGTTTATTTTTAAAGTCACTCCATCGTCGCAATACAATCATCTAGTTTGAGATATGATTAGTTATTTACATTATATCGCAATAGTTAACAAAGATCACGGCCTCCTCGTTTTATCAAACTTGTTAATCATCTCGTCTCTCGCTATCTCTATCGTCACATTCTGTGTTTAGCTCAAGGTCGATAATCTCGGACTCCATCAAATAATAACACATGAATACAAACAGGACATCATGGCTACCTAGCCTGATGAAGTTGTTTGTCTGCAAACCTGAGACCAAGCACTAGCTAGTACTCTCTCCGTCCTATAATGTTCTTCTCATTTTTTCATGACACATTTGCCGAGATATATTTTATATCCTTAATATCTCTAGTTGTATGTTAATACAAATAATTAAAATTTGATATTATTAAAGTACGCATTAATACGAATCAAACAAGACCCCACATGACTATATATTTTCTTATATATCAAGACAAAACGAGAAGATTCACTTCAACCGTGAATAGTGTACACTATTCGAAATGAGAAGAACAATGTGGGACGAAGTAAGTATATAAAAAAACAAGACCACATGACCCATACTTTGTTTGTCCATGGAATCTTGCAGACACATTTGTTTACTGTTGAGTTGGTAATACTTATCCTGTTGTTAGCCCACGTGGGGGATAGGATTTATAGTTGCAGACTCATCATACAATGAATCTCATCATGTCATTGACACATCCAAGATAAGTTCTGTAGGATTCATATTTCAATTATTAAATATTCTGCAGTACATAAATACAATATCTTCTTGATATTGGAAGACAACCAAACATGATGACAAGTATACAAATCTAAGTACAACTTTCATGGCTGATCTTAATATCTGAACTATATTTCCACAACCCATCCCTTGTGGTCTTCAACTGTACCATTTTGAATGCCTACAAGAGTGGATAACACCTTCTTGAACACAGATCTCTCCCCTGTCTCATACTCCATCCTGCATTTTTTTTTGCAACAATCCAACATAATGTTCAAATTTTCATATTCATACGACTAAATATAATGCTAATTTTATGTTACCTTTTGCCTTGATATGATACACTGCCTACTGGAGCAATGACCACTGCAGTTCCAGTACAGAAGATTTCATCTGCTTCGATCAGATCTTCTACCGGGATCAAACGTTCCTCCACCTGAATTTGAAACATTAGAAATGTGATTTACTTGGACAAATGAAATTTGTTTTGGTGGTATAATTATAACTCAAAATTCACCTTGTAACCAAGATCACGGGCGATTTCTATGACACTTTTTCTTGTCACACCTGAGAGTATAGTGCCGTTTGTTGCTGGAGTGGAGATCATCCCATCCTATAGGAAAATCCAAATTTCTTCAAACACACATAAATGGGAAATTCCAAGATTTGTGATGTTTAAATATTTACCTTGACTACGAAAATGTTGCAAGAAGAGACCTCCTCAACATACTTCCCATGGACAGAATCGAGGTACAACACATCAGAGAATCCCTTGCTCTTTGCTTTCGTTAGTGGTTTCAGGGCCTGAAGAATGAATAAACCACAAAGAAACATATATCATAATTAATATAAAAAAATATAATGAAGAAAAAAATAAGTAGAGATGAAAACTCACAGGACCGTAGTTACTAATTGTTTTCACACAACCGGTACCACCACGAGAAGCACGGTCATATTCATTCTCAACAAACAAGTTCAATGGAGCTGTTCCCTCCTGAACGCAAGATAATGGAGTTTAATTTAGCCTGCAGAGAAATTTAATGAGATTCTTTGAAGAGTTTATGCAGATAGAGTGGATATTTGCCTTAAAATAGTTGCAGACAGGGGAGGCGTAGACAAGGAATGTGTAGTCAGGAGCCGGAGCCAAACCTAGAATTGGACCCGTTCCGAGAAGTAAAGGTCTCATGTAAAGAGAGCCTTTACCATGAGGAGGAATCTGCATAAGGAATTCATTTTCATGGATTAGTGTGATAATTAACAGAAAAGTGATTAACCAGATGAGAACAGTTTACCCATCGCTTGTTGGCAAGAGCTGTTTGCTTCACTCCATCAATGAACTGCTCAACTGAAGGGGACGGCATGCACATTCTGTCAGCACCCATCTGCATTCTCATGGCATTCTGTTCAGGGCGAAACAAAAGAAGTCGCCCATCTTGCCTTCTGTATGCCTTCATTCCCTCAAATAAACCCTGTCCATAGTTTAAGACACCGGCAGAAGGACTAAGCTCAATGTTTCCATACCGACTTAGCTGACCCTCGGTGAAATCCATATCTTTAGAACATTTCATTGTGTACATAAAATCAGTAGGCACAAGGCCAAATCCAAGATTATCCCAGTCCATATCTGCACATTCGTCATCACTACTAGCCCTGCAACCAAGCAACGCAAAGAGAGATGCTGTTGTTAAGGAAGAATCAAGTAAAAAGGCAAAAATAAATGGCAGAACTAAGTGATGCTACCTGTAAGCAGGCGATGCAGTTGCTTGCTGGAGAGCTGACGTAGCTTTAGATGTGAAGCAAACACGGTCAACAGCCTGCAACTTTGCCAATCAATAGAATCTTCTTATAATAAAGACCAGGTATTCCATAAAATTTTAGTACTTGCTTCAGAAACACTTAAAGAGTGATTTTAGATTTTTTTTATGAACCATTAATTAGCATTGCTTTCAACATATTCAAAACACGGCAGGAATACTATTTTCAAACAATAATTCAAATCTATCCCCTAGATGCCCGACATGTAGACCTGGCAAACGGGTCGGGTTCGGGTCAATTGGGTTGACAAAATTTTCGGGTTGAACGGGTTCGGGTTCGGGTCGACCCAACGGGTTTCAAATGTTCGATTTTCTTTATTATAATAAAGAAAATAATATTTTAATAATAATATATTATTATTTAACAAAATATATTGTTATTTTTTAATTTAAATTAAATAAAATATGTGAAAAGTGGGACCCTCCACGAGTTTCGAAAAGTTCGGGTCGAGCCGGGTTCGACCCAAACAGGTTCAAACACTTTTCGGGTCGGGTTTGGGTTGAGTATTTTCGGGTCGGATTGGGTCGACCCAACGGGTCGGGTCAGCTTTTGACAGTCTACCGACATGCATCACATAAGGAGAAATCTTGAACAATCTTTCAAATGTCTTAATTGAAAAGGATGCAGATTCCAACCCCATGTGAGTCGTTCCCTCCTAAGTGCAAGGAGGTTATTGTCACTCATTTAGATCTGTCTCCATCTTCATTATCAAGATGGGAAACAAAATTCTGAGAGTGAAAGAAAACAACCTTTCAATCCCTTCCTTTTCTCAAACGAGTACAATCTTAATTGGATCTAGCATGAAAAACTTTACCCGTCATACAAACAATCAAATAAGATAATCCAAAATCATAACTTATTTGTTCACTTCCGTACTTCCCTTCCGTGTCTATCACTATCTTTTTTACGTAAATGACTTTCCTAACAAGACTTATCTTTTTGTCATTACTTAAATCAACACATTTCTAGATAGGAACAATCCCAATCAGATGAACACTATTTAAAGAATTCCACCTTTCCAACAAACACAACAAAGGTCCCCACCAGCCACCTCAATTTTTGTTAGCACTTATCTGTTACTTTCACCAAATGATATGATAAAAACACGGAGTTCTTTGTGAAGTTGTAACACTACAAAAACAGTAGAAGAATGACTAAGCGAATCAAAACGCAATGCATATCAAATTCGGAACCTCATCCACAAACATTCCAACAATCAACAAATTCCGAAACAGACAGTATAGCAAAGTGTTTCCAAATCCAGCTAAATCACGTCAAATTTCGTTCAATTCAAGATATACGGAAATTCTGCAAGCGGGAAGATAATCGAACCTTAGACAGAGAAGAGATGAGATTAGTCTGGAGAATGCTCTTCCTGATCATCGTCACTACTCGATTTAGCTAGCGGATTCCGATCTGCAGAGAAATCAGATTTCCGATTTTGCGTTTTAGGGCGAAATTTGGTTGAAGCGAAGAAGAAATTGGGAACGGTGAGAAATGGAAGAGACGAGAACAGCCAATGGCGCCAATTTATAAGGAAACGATGAGAAGCCGCTTCCGATTAAAGTGGGTCCACTTTTTTTATTGGTATTATTTTATTCTAATAAATCGGATTATTTGGATCTTCAATCGGATTAGGAATATCCGAAATCTGGTTTACTTTGTACGGAGTAGTTTGTACAATATACGAGATCAGCTAGTTATATTCTTAACAAAACACGTTAAAAATTGAAACAGTTTTTGATTGTTTTAAATTTTGACAGTATTCATATATCCAGAGAATCTTCTAAATATCTTTTAATATATAAGATAAAACATAGTCATGAGTGATCTTGTTTGATTCGTTTCGATTAATTCTCTAAGAATATTAAAAAATTATAATTTTTAATAACATGTAATTTGATATACTGAAGATACAAAACGTGCATAAACAAGTGTGTCGAAGTCAAACAGGACAAACATTGTAGAACGGAGGGAGTAAGTGTTTCTCTCGGGTCAAATTAGTGTGATATTGAGCAAAATTCTACAGTACATCGTTATCCATGTGATTCACCAACATGCGGTTTGTTGTTGACCAACTTTGTTAAGAAATTAAATACTGTAATCCGCACGGTAAAATATCCTTTTGATTGAAGGAATTAAAAATTACAGTATAAACAAGTAATTTGTAATTTACTTTTTCTAAAAAAAATTCACAGCCCACCCCTCTGCAAATCCCATTCTTCCTTGTACACCTTTCTCTATTCTTCTTCTCCCTCAATGTCTGAAACCTCCAAAATTCAAACCCTAACCTTAACCCCTCCCATGGTGTTTTCTACCTCCACCCTTCTTCCTCGCCACAACACCCTCTCCCGCCAAATCCGCCGTCGCAGATCTCCCATAGGCACACACCTCCGACCCCGACTCCCTTGCCCAATTTATCTCTGAAATCCTCATAGATCTTCTTCTCCAACCCCGACTAATGATAATGGAGACATTGCCATCCAATTTGGACTTGAACGAAGAACACCGCTTCGATTCGATTCGATTCTATTGCTCCTTCCCGACTTCAACTAAGTATCCTATACGATTGAATGCTTCTGAATTGCCCCAATTTCTGAATTTTCTCACTACCCTAAACCCTAAGATAAAAAAATTCCCCCAATTCAGAGGTAATTTTTTTTAAAAAATCAAATTGTGATAATTAATAGAAACAGGTAATAGCAGCTAATTAAACTGGTTCAATTTGTAATTATTGGTGGCTTAGGTACGTGCGCCCTGAGGTACCTGCGCAATCAAACCAGGAGGGGGTAACTCCGGATTTAGCTCTTCGACGCTCAAGTTAGCAAATGTGCAAATAAGCAATCAAAACAATGCAATTTGACACAAGTAAGAGAGAATAGGAAGAAGTAAGTCAATGAAAAGAAGAACTCAAAACACCACTTGAAGCTTATTAAGCTCTTTGCTACAAGCACCCAAATAATCTCATAAATCACTCATTTCAACATCAAAAGCTTGATTGCAACACCGAGAGTCATAATCCAAGTGCTGATTGTCCAAACGCCTCAAGGAGAAGGTCGTTTAGGAAGATTGAAGCTCAGGATCGCTTCTGTGTTTTTAGCTCTCGAGAGGAAGAAAAAAGGAGAATATTTCCGGTAAATGATGCTCTGTCCCTCTCTCTCCATTCGGTTACGCTCTTATACTCTCGCCAGGAGCCCACGCGAGTCAATTACCATTTTGCCCCTCTGATACCTGATCTCGTCGGATCCCCTTTTTGGGCTCCGTATGCTTATGGGCCGCTTTCGTTCTTCTAGGCTGACTTCATGGGCTGTCCTGGGTCGCATCTTCTGGACCTAACTCGATTCTCTTTGGGTTTCGCGAGCCCATCGAGAACCGGCTCCAACACATATAAGAGATGGTTTCTTGCAAATTAGCCCATATATAAGAGGTGGTTGTATGAAAAAAAAAAAAAAAAAAAAAAAAACTCTAAATTCTTTTAGGAGAACTAATTAGGTGATAGTGTGATACTGTACTGTACTGAATTTGGAGTAGGTGCTAAACTCGAGCTAGGGTAGTATCATTTGGATTTTTCAAGCTTATTGGTCATTTTATTGTATTTTGTCAATCATAACCAGTATATTTATGATATGCCACGCAATTTCCCTTAAATTGCATGCATGTAGCCATGTATAATACTGGATTGGCATTTAGCAGCCACGACTAATCGACCTGGACTGGAGGATATGTAATTCACTAATTCGAACAAAAATTGCTATTTATTGCCTAGAAATACACATTTTGCAATACTTACGGTCTAAATAACTTGTTTGGTGCCAACCTCAAAAAGTCAATTGCTTTCGCTTGTTCTTATCTCCTTCCAATCAAGATTAGGCTAAACTAGATTTATACAAAGAAAATTCAGCTATGCATTTATCTTTAATTACGAGGAGGCTATTTGCACTACTTTTTGTTGCAGGCTTAAATCCGCGCGGAGTTACGGAATGGGTGGTGTGGTCCCTTTTTCGAGTCACGTGGTCTCCGTCCGATGTCTTGTGATCTCGACATTATCACACTGTTAACTATGTCAACTATTTCCATCGACTTCTAAAAACACCCTCAACGGGCCAGATCTAGAATCCAATCGGCTTCCCTGGCCCTAAACAATACATTCATGAACGTAGAATATTCCTTGATGCGTGATTTCTTTTTTCTTTTCTTTTTTTTTGAAAAAGGCTAAAACCGGAGCCTCACCTATCACCAAGTGACAACTCTGACCATCCTGAAAAAGTCCGAGTATGCAAAAAACATACTCGATTGAAGAAATACGGGTCTCATTGTTCTGATGTAGTCATCAGATAATAATCTGTCTTGATTACATTTAAGGACAGTTTTGAGAAAATGTGTGAGACATTAGATTTTGTTAAGAAGTCAGCAACCTTATTTGCATCCCTGAAACAGTGAAATACTTTGACATTGTCAAATGAATTCAGAATGTTTTGGATATCTGTAATAATATTTCGAATTTCCCAAGGTACTTTCCAAATATATTTTATAGAATTAATCATTGTAAGATTGTCACCTTCAGAAATTATATTCTTATAATTTAGTTTTATAGCAAGCTTCGGTGCAGAAAGAGCACTGAGAGCTTCAGTAAGGAGAGGTGATATTGAAAAGACCTTTTTATTATACAAACCCATTACTTTTCCATCGATATTTCTAGCTATGCAACTTACATATGAATTCTTTAGAGATTGAAAGGATCTGTCGAAATTATTTTTTAACCAATTGGTGGGTGGTATATTCCATCGTTTGTTTTCAGCTTTATTTCTGTTTCTTCGTTTATTTGATTTTGGTCCTTTAATGTGCATTGTGGTAGTTTTCCAATATTTAAATTGTTCAAAGGATATTCGAGCCGGATCCTTTTATAGATTTGTAGATCTACCGAATTCATGTGTATCCATAAGGAATACCAGAGATAAATCGGATTTTGTTTTTGTCATTTTTAAGATTTTTAATTATATTTTTTAATTTTTTTTGGAATGGTATATTGTGTTGAATATTAAATGTAAAGTTTGTAACTGAAGAATTGTGTGATGGCATTCAAAGAAAAAACGTTCTCTAGTTTCAATCAAATTATTACATACTAGGATTTCGATACTCGTGCTACGCGCGGGTTTTAATCTTGCATTAAAATGTAGATTATAGATGTCCACAGTAAATAAATTGTGCTTTATTTTACCAATATAATCATGACATCTTTATATTATTCATGGAAAATTAAAGAGGTTGTCTTATAATATATTTGCAGTAAATAATATTGTATTGTTTCAATAAAATAATCTTGGTACCTTTATATTATCAAGAGAGGCTTGAATTCAATTGCTGATAGAGGTCACGTGGTTCACACATCAGCTCAAAATAATAATCAGAAGAGACTTTGGCATACCAAATATCTAATAAACAACCTGAAATAGAACTTTCAAATCAATTTTTTTATTCTAATTTATTTTAGATACGTATAAATGTATATGCATGTGTTCATTTTATACATAAAAATACTCCAACATATGACATAACGAAGGAATTACATTAAGCATATGCATAAAAAATCAACTTTCTAATACAATATAGGTATGTTAAAATAGTAAACGCAACGATCGAGAGCTCAATCAATATCTTCAAAAGACCACCATTGTCTAAGACACTTGAATATGATACTTCCAGCAAGGGCCCTCTATTTGAGAATCCCAAAGACTGCAATACGCCGAATGAACAAATTTTGATGCTCTTGTTTTCTTCATTTAGTGTTTTTGAGGCCTATCTTTGAAACAAATCTTTTAGCTTTTGATGGTTTCCATGTTTACATTGCTGAAGCAATACCGCGCATAGCACTGGAAGCAAACTCTTCCAATTCTAACACTCTTTATTTATCAATGAACACAAATACACATGATGAATCTTGCAACGAACATCCTTACGAAGCGAATCTAATAAGAAATCCTTAGTTTCGCTCTAGACATAAAAAAGTTGGTGCAACCAATCCTATAGTTTAATACAAAACTAAGCTTTAATCATATTTGCTCATGGAAAACTAAGGCGAGATATTACCAGCATGAAACTGGGATACTGTAGGGTTCTGAGGAACGAAATCACAAAGATGAGCTGCAGAACATGGATGCGCCCTTTTTGGTATTGAATAGACGCAAAAGAATGAAAAATAATAAGATAAGAACCAATTGTCTTAGGTTCAATGACAGAAACTGTCCAGGCGAAAAATTAAACTCAAATATCAAATTGATCAATGACTAATTTCATTAGTAGCATAACAAAATAAACTAAGTTGATGTAGGTTGAGGATCAAATAGTTGCTTACTCGATTTGTTGGGCTCAAGAACCCGATGGACAAATGTGAACATGTCAGAATCTTGAACTAAAGTCAGTAAAAGAAAATAATCCAATCAGAATAAGATTCACAAATATGTTGATCGATGATAAAAAATAAGACTGGATTTTCCTACCTTCAATGTAGATTCAATCTGAAATGGCAAAAAAAAAAACAATGCAAGCTTCAGAGTCAAAGTACGCAATTTAATAATTGGTATATACATTAATTTTACCTTCTTAAAGGAGCAACACATTCTTAGGTAATCATGTTCTCCATCTCTTCAAGCCATTCTTCGTGATACTCTAGTTGTAAAAGTTTGGTAAACAAATCATGAAACATTATGGATACTAAACTAAGGAACATAGTTAATGAGGTTTCATAGGAGCAAACTCACCTTTGAGGGATACACCAGTTGTTCCCAAATTATTAGGGCCTTGAGCAGCACCAAAGTTTGCAGGTTTGAACAGTTTATTCATATCAAAACCTTGATTGTTTGAAATACCAGAAGAAGCCATTGAATCAATATAATCACACCCTTTTCCTTTTAGAAGTGCAACTACCTTCACACAAAATTGAGATATGAAGCACTATTATAAAATCCGAATTCTGAATATAAGACGACAAAGCTGGTATATCGATCAATCAAATGAGCATTTTTTCCTTTGAATGATCATTCTTCATTTGCATATATCTATCCAAAGAGAATTTTGACACGAAACCTAATCCAGCAAACTTTTAACCCTTTGGATGTCAAACAAATTTCCATTGTGAAGTATCACAAATTTAGATCACAATAATCCAGCAACATACACCCTTGTAAAATTTTAGAACTTCTGCAGTTTTGCTATGTGAAACAAAATTACCTTGTAAAATGGCTCCATGGAAAAGTCTGGATTTGCTCCTAGTGTCACAGTGAAGTAGGAAAAGCTTATAGAAAATCTATGCAGTAAGTATGCAAGATCTACAGTCCATATACTGCATAAAATCATTACTCAAAATTCATTGATAAATACTTTTTTCAGCTTAAGGCTACAGAAATTTCATAAACATCAGTATGAAGCAGAGATTGTAACTGCATATCCAACCAGCAATACAGAAACAATCTTATAGCCAATCAAAAGGAAAAGTCCTATAGAATATCTGTTAAGACTTGAGCTTAAATCATGCAATGAACTCAAACAAATTTGGTCTACACAAAGTGTTGCAGGAATATAACAATAACAAAGGTTGGCTAAGTAAATATCAAAATCTTTTGCCAAGTGATTTCATCAAGCAAGGAAAAACACCTAGGCAAGAAATTGACCAGAACGATCTCAAATTAGACCAATATTTTAAGTAAAAAAAGAAGGACGGAGAATACCTTTATCAGGATGACGCTTAAGAGACTTGTTGTGCTCTCCCGTGACATATTCCCAATTTGAGTCAATGTGAAACACTGGAAGACTGAGGTGTTCGCGTCTCGTTTAGGCATTTAATCGAACACAATATAGGAAACAGAAGGAATGAAAGTTAGATGTTTAAAATCATTAGATATGAATGCAAAGATAAGTAAGCTAAGAAGACATAGTGCATACTTAGAAGTTAGAAGAGGCTTTACTTTATTAGAGCATACTCATTGGTTGCCCACTTTGGATGGGTATTAGGAAAAAAAAACCCAAAATAATATTAAAATATGAAAAAGTAGAATTTTGGAGGAAAGAGAAACAATACCCACAAAAGAAATGGGCATTCTCTTCACCATGGTGAAGGAAATGGGCATTCTCTTCACCATGGTGAAGGAAATGGGCATTCACCTAACTTTGACTTGTGTCCCAAGATTACATCACTTTTGAGCTAAAATACATAAATAAATTTGACATGTGTCTTATAGAGAAATGAATGACCATAAATAAATGGACAACCATTGGGAGTGTAGTGGGGATAGATGAGTATGGAAAATGAGTATTAACAAAAGAAAGAGAGAGATATTATTAAAATATTTGATACCCACAAAAAAATGAACAACCATTGTGTATACACTTACGTAGCAAATTTCCAATAAAATGTCAGTTTTTCGTGAGAATTGGCAATGCAAGTTTATCAAGCACTAATGAAAATTTGCAGTAGAAATTTTGGCAATTTGTCTTTTTTTAACCAAAAACTATACATATAGTATCAATGCAAGCAAAATCTCAAACCGGAGACACTTTCTCCTTTCAATTGAATCCAAGAACAAAATCTAAACTTTGTTCCTCATAAATCACATAAACCTGCTACTCTCATCTGCACAAATTAATCACCTTCCTCTCCACCTGCTCCTAGCTTCCCTAAATTTCATTCTTGCCAACATTTTTCCCAAAAATCCGAAGACGAACACAAAGAACCTGCTCCTATCTTACCAAGCTCCAATGAATAACTGATCTGGATAATCTGCAACACCACTACTGAAATTTTGATATTTTTATGTTGTAACTGAAAAATATTCAAATTAAATTGTACTTTATACAAAATATTTTTGGAATTTGCCAAAAAGTATTCATATGCTATCAATGCAATCAAAATCTAAAATTTCAGACATAAATAGAAAATAAAAAACAAATATGTGCAATGAGATTGAGAGGGGGATTACCCTTCGTGCTGTATCAGGGGCTTGTACTTTCTGGGCGTCTTGTCAACGACGATGTGTACGGCCTCCATTGCCGACGATCGGTACATGAGAAAAGGAAGAAGATAGGGACTGCAGACGGCGGGGCATCCATCTTCTCGCCGTTATCCATCTCGCCATCTGCAAAGGTAAGGGTTAGAGAAGGATTTGAAATGGTTTTCGAGAAGGCAGCTTTAACTCGGTATAAATCCCGAGAGAAAAGCATAGGAAGGCCCGAATGTAATAACTCAGTAGAAAGCCCGTTAGCGGCCCAGTACCGGTTACATTTATTTCGTTCATTGGACAGCCAACTTTTATATATTTTTGTCCAATAACAGTGGTATGTTCAGGTGTCCTCATTTCACATGCACATTCAATCTTATAGGCAGCATTTCACAAAAAAAATCCAAGGCACTTAGATCATTCTAGATATACCACTGCACGGTCAAGTGAATCAACAAATGCTGTACGGAGCAACAATTCGAGCATTTCACGGGTTGGACTTGAAAATAAGTAATTGCTATTGATAATAAAATGAGCAGCAATGTAGTTTAATTTGAAATCCAAATGTAATTGTGACTTGATAAATATGGCCCCTTGACAAAAAAAGGTACTGAAGCCAGATGGGCGCTAATGGCAATAAAGAGGGGATAACAACATTAATCAGTCGGTAGAAACTGAAGAGGCAGGCAGATGGACAAAGAAGTAAAAATACAGGTACAGGAGGAAGGTACTGCCCACCGAACAGTGCTAGTCTTTTTTTTTGGTTATAAGTGTTAGTCTTTTATTATACAAGTAGTTACATAAATTTTATATATATGAATTTCAGGTAACTTTGAATATTTTCCCAACTAACAATGAGAAACATTGAAATGATTTAAAATACAAAAGAACACAAAACAAAGTGGAAAAGAGAGGTTAGAACATCTCATGAAACCTTGCAGTTAGGAAAAATAAAAAAACCACTTTCCTGGCACTTCACATCATGAAATCATTAATAAATAATTGGAATAGCTTATCAAGTATCGCAATCCAAATTGCATACATAAAAGAAATGAAGTGCATGAGTCTTGGAGTAAGGAATTTAACAAATAACCTTGTCTACCCCCAGTAAGCTTGACTTAAAACACCCTTGTCAAAAAACTTCGCAAGATCAAGTACAGTTTATTTGCAACTTCACCGAAATAAAAATCAAGAGGAGTTAAGAGCAAATACATGTTGATGAATCATAGACAAATTCCAGCAGTAAGAAGCTTTTAATAATACTATATCAAGGCAATAAACAATTAGACAAAACTTAAGTGGTTTCTCTTGAACAATATTTGACAATCGAAACTCCATGTTTGTATAAGAATAATTCAAGAAGTTGCTAGATACATTCTTGTAGTAGTTTTCAATATTTGTCGTAATGAAATGCAACACAATGCACAACATCATGCTTCGTTAATTCTCCCATCATAAGACAATGTCAGATATAAACCGGAATTCAAGCATTTCTCTTTTGATAGAGAAATCACACAACATATAAATCTAGCATGCCTTCTAGCCTCTCGCTCATGATTCTTGTTTATGTAAGTTCAACAGGAAAGTGGTTTTTTAATCAATGGTGTACTCTTACCTAAATCAATGGAGAGCATAGAATGCCCTTGAAATTTATTTATGTTAGGTCATATGAAGTAAAGAACTGAGGTAAAGAGAAAAAAATCAAGCGATGTTTCATGTACCTTAACTTCATATTGAACTTTATCCACCAAAACCAGTGATGTCAAAGATGACAACTTGATTGAAGTCTAAAGCATCTAGCAGGTCATTCAGCTTGCGGTTCTTCTCAGCTTAAGTCAGTTTGATGTAGTGCTGTCACAGAAAGTAATAATCAGATGTATGGACTATAAAGTCCTAATGATCCAAAAAATTGATGAGATCTAACTCTTTGTATTAAATCAAAGGTATGTACCTGGACAAGACCGTGAAGGGTCAATTTGGCTTCATCATCGACATAGATTTCCATTGGCTGAAAGGAAGAAATGTCATTTAAAAACAAATTAGAAAGGATCCATTAGAACATGATAGATCCCGGAACATTTCTCTCGGGTCCTTCATTTGTCTCCTTGTAGATACTTTTAAGTAAGAACGTCGTTGTGGCTCAGGAAGACACACCAGCACTCAACCAGTGTACCAATAAGTAGATGCCCGGATTACCAAACCTATGCTATTCATCCTTTTCTAAACTAACTTGAAAAAGATAAGAAAAAATACTAAAGAAAAATATAGTTGAATGAGCAGCCAATTACAAATTATCTAGAGAACTCTTAACTATAGGTCCCCAGCAGCCTAATATCTTCAAACAGGTGTGATTCACAGGTAAAAGAAGACAAGATGCTTCAAATCAGACGACAGATGGCATTGTAGAATGATAAGCATCTTCGGTACCCAAGTGGCATTAGGAAAAAGGAAGAGAACGAAATCAACTGGCGAAGCGACATTACATCTTGCATGAACTTCTTGCATACTGGACGTATTTCCTTGCTGAGTGTTGCTGAAAACATCATGACTTGCTTATCATGTGGAGTCATCTTGAAAATCTCCTGCACATCTCTCCTCATGTCTGGAAAATATTAATTAAGTCAAATTTTAATTCTGTGAGCCGCATAAGATAAGTAGATACATTGATGGAGAAAAAAGAGATGAACACAATTTGGGTGCGAGAATTTTACCTAGTGTTTCGAGCATCTTATCACATTCATCCAGAATGAAATGCCTCACATTCTTGAGCGAAAGATCTTTCTCTCTTGCTAATGCAAGGATCCTTCCTGGAGTTCCCACAACAATATGAGGGCATTCATTCTTCAACAAATCCTTGTGGATTTTTATGTTTACACCACCATAAAAGACAGCAACCTTGCTTTCGGATAAAAATGTACTGAATCTCTCAAACTCGTGGCAGATCTGGCATAAAAACCACATTCTTTAGAAAATATCCTAAAGACCGTCTACAATGAAAGATCTACATTAGAGATAGGTAACACACCTGATAAGCCAATTCCCTTGTATGACAGAGCACCAGTGCAGCCAATTGCCCGGCAACAGGCTCAATTTGTTGGAGTGTTGATAAAACAAACACTGCAGTCTTTCCCATACCAGATTTAGCTTGACAAATGACATCCATTCCCAAGCTTGCTTGAGGGATACATTCATGTTGAACTGAGTAAACCCAAATAAAATGGAGGCGAAGGAGACGTCACCCAAGAGTACAATTTTCATCTGTGTTTGGATCTCCTAGCACATTTGGAGAAACAGAAATCACAAACAAAGCGATAAGAGACAAAGCGATAAGAGGCCGTTGATATTGGAAGCATCCCATCTGCGACAGACCATTGCGTTGACACTGCGAACAACATTAGGAGATAAATTAAGAAAAGATGTAGACCCCTTCCCATCTTTTGGTTCCCGATTAACAGAAGGAGAAACGGCTTTGCAAATCTGCTTTGAGGTGGAAGCCATCAGGTTGTTGATAGGTAAAAAGAGAAGAAGGGGAGCACCAAGATGGAACAAATGTGTTGGAGCCCAGATATTCGCGATCTCGCAATCAACACCTCGCGAGATCTGGCCTTCTAGAAATCCTTAAGTGCTGGAGACCTTCCTTATGCAAACTGGAGCAACAACTTGTAATACACTGTCAACTGGATCAAAATATGCTATTCCCTTCTGTTCTTCATGTTCTTCAATTCCTGCTGCACCTACACAACCAAACCAGAAGGTTGAACCCCCAGATTTGGCTCTCCGACGCTCAAGTCAGTAATGGCCACAGATAAACGAACACAATGCCTTAATAACGACAGCAGGATGAAACAACACAAAGAGAAGATAGCATTCAAAACAACGACTAAAACAATGAAACCTCGTGAGCCAACTCAATGAAACAGTAAATGATGAAACTTAACCAATCGTGACGAATCGACCCTCAAAAGCACGATGACGATACCGAGAGTCAGAATCCAGGTACCGATCATCCGACTTCCTACGAAAAGAGGTAAATCGGGAGCGAGGAGACGAGCTCGTAAACGAGTAATCGCCCTCTGTGTTTTCTCTTTCTCTCAAGTGGGAAGAAGATGCTCCTAGTCGACCGTCCCTTTCTCTCTCTTTGCCGTTAGGATTTATAATCACGCCATGGGTCCCACTCAATCCGTTATTGCTCTCTTAACCTATTGCTCTCTTAACCTATTGGGCTCCTTAATGGGCTTCCCGTTCTCGACCCATTTTCTTACCTTATGGGCTCGCGGCCTCTTGCTCACTCGCGGACCGGGTTTACGTTATTAGAGTCGCGAGAACCGGGTCCACATTAATGATCGCGAGAACCGGGTCCAACAGCCAGCCCCCCAAGTCTTTGTATTCGCGAAGGCAAAGCTTGGGTAAGAATTGAAGCCGGGTTCTCGGAGAGTCTTATGGAGATTATTCGTTCGCGACTCCTCCTCGTTTCATCGCGCTTGTTTTTGAATTTTGAATTCGAAACGTTTTGCATTCCCTCGTTCTGACACCTTTCAACACGTGGCTTCTTTTTGGGGACTTTTATTTTCTTATAAAAGGCTACCAGATCTTTCAACACATTCTTCTCTTCTTCTTCTTTTCTCCAACTACTCACATTCCTTTGTAAAACCCATCCTTAATAAGACTTCGAGAAATCTTCGCCCGTTCAGACGATCGCCGATTTACCCATGGCTCGTAAGTTCTATCTTGAATTCGTTTTTCGTTTGTTTACTTCTATTGCTTCTATATATGATTTCGACATTTCTGTATCTCTGCTATTTACTGTGTTCTTTCGAAGCTCCTTTACTGGTTTTCATGGCGGTCGGGCGATTTCTTATCATACCTCTATCTGTCATTTATTGGGCAGTGTTTCCTCTTCTTTCTTCTATTCGATGAGCATTTCCTTTTTCCTCAAACGTCGTTTTAGGCTATTGAAAACCCCCACTGTTCGTCAAAACCCATTCTTTTTTGCCGCTCCTGGCCTCTGAGCTATTCACCATTTCTTAGGGTTTCTCCCAGTAGTCTGTTTAACTTCCCCTTAGATCTTATATTTTTTTGTTTTCCAGGGTTTTCTTTGTTTGTTATTCCCATGGCTCGCGAAGCTTCCTTCTAGCCTTCGCGTTTCGTGTTCTTTCCCTGGAAAACTAATTCTTGATCTTTTTCTTCTTGATCGTCCACAGGAGACTCTATTAGTCATAATGACGACGAAGTTCCGTCTACCTCGCGACCAGATGCAGATTGTGGCAATAAAAGTCCTCCTCAGGATTCTGAGGTAGTATTATTCGGTCGCGAGGACTACGAGAATTTTTACTCCTGGCGAGATGATCTTCCTCGCGTGGAAATTGAAGACATATTCAATAACCCGGCGGGTCGTGTACAGATCTTGACTCGCCGCGTCCATCATAAAAAGGTCAAGAATATCGGGAACCCATTTACGGCCCTCCCTTCTGATCTTACCCTTCGCGACCTTGAAACCATCGCGGATGCCTACCCTTTTCCAGAGGGTACAATTTTTGCCCTTCCATCTCGGGATGGGACTTCTCTTGACGAATATGGTAGTTTCTTTCCATTGAGTATGTCGTCTCTTAAATTAGGATTTAGGCTCCCCTTCTCCAATTTTACCAAAAATCTCTTGAAAGAGCTGACCTACAGCCCAGCCCAGATGCATCCTAACTTTTGGAGGGTCTTGGTTATTTACGTGATGAGGTGTCAGGATATCGGGGTAAAGCCCAATCCTTGTCATTTTTTTCTTATGTTCTCTACGCGAAGGGCTCCTGAAGAAATAGGGATGTTCACCGCCGCAAAAAATGGCAGATCGGAGTGGGATGGTCCTCCCCGTATTCCGAAGTGGAAGGTTGATTGGTTTTTGGTTCGACCACCACCGGGTTCTGGGATCTCGACCAAAATATCGATGCTCGCGACTCAGCCCAAATCTGGTAACTGGACCCAGGCTAAAAAAGATGCTCTTCACCGTAACTTCCATAATTTCCCTGATCTTGTTTCGACGCGCATATTCCTGAAATGTATTACCCATGAGGTGCTAGCCCAGCGTGGACTTAGTCTTAAGCACCATTATGGTATTTCTTGTTTATTGTTACTTATCCTTCTTTCATTGTTACGTACTCGCGATGTCATATGCTTATGGACTTTTATTATATCCTTATTTATTTTACTATTCTTTTTATCTGCAGAGACAAAATACTTTTCGCGTCTCGCGATTACGGAAGGTTCTGATGACTCTTTCGACGAGGAACCTATTGACGAGCAAATCCTCGCCTCACAGAAAAGCAAGCGCCGAAAGCAGCCGGCGAACAAGAACAAGACTTCCTCAAAAAAGAGAAAAATCTCTGCTGGCGGTATTAATATCCGTGAACCCGTGCCTCAATCTGGGGAGACCGGAACACGCACACCCGAGCCCCTGGATGATCAATCCCCAATTGGCTCGACAATCCCCTTAGGGGCCGGCGGGTCTCCTTCTTCGCGACGAGCAACCCCTGCCGGGAGGGCCTCGGAAATTGCCAAGGGTAAACAGCCCATGACCTCTGAAGGTGATCAAAATACCTCTTCTCAGGATCTGGCTGAGCTCTTTCCCGAGGAGGAGGTGGTGAGGACGTTCTTTGATCGCGATCGACCTGGTTTCCCAGACATGCCTGGATTTTTAGAGGGCATTGTTCGGGGTAAAGCAGGGCTCGCGAGACTCAGTCTGGCGGTCAGTTTCCTTTATTTTCTTCCTGAATGGTTTTCTTCCTTCTTGTTGGTAGGTGTTTTTAACTAACATATTTTGCTTATTGTAGTCGCTTCTTATTACCGAGGCATTTGGGCAATATTCCATCGCCCTTGAAGATGGCTATAGTAAGATGGAGGGGGAATATAATGAGATGGTCGATTATGCTGGTAAAGCACGGGATGTTAAGGAGGCCGCGAAGAAAAAACTAAAGGAGGAGCAAGAGAGGAATGCGGAGCTGCAAGGGAGGAATGCTGAGCTGATGGCGAAGATAAGCGGCTTGGAGCTTTCGGCCAGGACTATGAAGCGCAATCATGATACAGAGTTAGGTTTGCTTCGCCAAGAGAAAGACCAGGCTTTTGACAAGGGTCGTCGCGAAGGTGCCAAACAGTATGCTTCTAGCTATCGCGAGAAATGTCGTATTGATTTTATCAGTCTGGCTCGCGACACCTTGGTGATTGCTGCACTCAAGCGTCAGCTTAGGAAGAACAAAGTGACTAACTTCTCTTTCGATCCTACGGATCTTTGTGGTCTTCCTGCCGAGATCCCTGCGTACACCTCTCCTCCTCTCGGAACCTTTGTTGATGACGACGCGAGCCTTCTTGAAGGTTGGGACGTCGAACCCTTCTTGCCTGAAGATGAGGGAGTCGTCAGAGGGATGGAGTGTCATATTCCTTTAGTCCCAGCCCCCAAGGTACCCAAGAAGGTAATTTACTCGGAGGACAGGATGAAAAAGGCGGCGGACTCCTCGACTCGCTCTTGTGCTAAATCGTCTGATGCAGGTGATGGGAACGATGTTGTGAATGTTGACAGCGAAAAAGCTGCTGTTGAAGAAAACATCGCGACGACAAAGGACGTAGGTAGCTCGGGAGGGGTTCGTGATCCAGTGCTGGCTGAAACTGACGAGTATCTGAATCTGGATCCTCTTTGATGAAGTTTAACTTCTTTTTATTTGTCGTTTGCAAACTCTTGGGTTGGTGTTGCATACAATCGTTACTTGGTTCTGTGGCTCGTGGATCGGAATGTGATCGCGAGCCTAAATATTGTTCCTTTTGGGGTCTCGTGAGGAGATCGTACAATTATTCCCTTGCGTGTCTTTACATTTATTGCTTTTGTTCTCCCAACTACTTTTCTGCTTTTAGTCTTTTTAATGCATTAAATGTGGGTTAGGTGACTTTTCTTTTATAAATGGCGTTTCCTGCCTTCTTCTTCCATTCCCTCTTTCTTCAACGAATTCTGATATGGCCAGGACACGACGAACTCGAGAGGGGTCTCTGCATGAGTCTTTTACCATTGTTATGGATTCTTCTGCTATTACTGGCAGAAGTTTGGTAATCATCTTTTACTTTGTCTTTCTCTGCTTAATTGTTTCTTAGACCCCTTTTTTCTACGTATAGCGTTTTCCAAAGGAACATTGCGATCAATACCTTAGTCATTTCGGTGGTAAGGGTCTCATCCTTTGCGCTAATTCCGAGTCTTGGGATGTGATTCTGGACAAGGTTGGGAGCTCCTACTTTCTGGGCGAAGGCTGGAGTGAGTTTGCGTATGAGAAAGATCTTTGTGAGGGAGATGAGGTGACTTTTACAAGGTGGTGTGCTTCTCCACCTGAAGTTCCCGTTCGGACCGTGGTGTATCAAGTGAAGGTCATCGTTCCTCTCCGGGCTTAGTGTTATGCCTTTTTATTCTGCGTTTGTATGGTGATTTCTCCTCCTCTTCCCCTCCCCCCATAGTGTTCGTGAGGATGTTTATATTCTCGCGAGCCCTATGTGTTAAGAAAGGAGGGAGAATGAACGAGTTTTTATGAATAAATTAGACTGGGATTTATTAGAAAAAAAAAAAACTTTGGAAATCAAAATGGAACGTGCATCTATGTGCCATCGCGATTACAAGTATGTGTCTCATTAATGGAAAAAATGTTTTTCAAAATGAGAATACTTAATATTATAAATAGGTCACTCCCCAACATCTTTCGTCCGGAAAAAATTCTTCTTTTGGTCCTATGAAAAACCCTGCGAGGAAATTGATCGCGTAAGTATAGATTACTCATATGTCATGACCTGTGATGCCGTAAAGAGTGTGTTCTCACCTGACTACTGCATGTGTACGAGCCAGTAGTAGGGTTTTTCGTGCACCTGTGAGCGTCTTTGTGTTTGAGAATGCGATTTCCTTAGCTAATGTATTCTTGATGCCTTGGGAAATCCATGCTCACGGATAATTGGGGCTTTAGCGCTTGTTTCCTCATAAACTGCCATTTTTCTGTTTCGTTCGCGATCATGCCTTGCGATTGTTTGCTTCTCTAGTGCTGTAGTGTCTGTGAAAACAGATGGGGATTCATTAGTGTTTTGTATTGCATATTTCCATGCTAAGTATATAGTTTCACGGATAATTGGGGGGATGCTTATAGCCCCAACCCAGTGTCATGGCTTCGCGACCTGGGTGGATGCTTATAGCCCCAGCCCAGTGTCACGGCTTCGCGACCTGGGTGGATGCTTATAGCCCCAGCCCAGTGTCACGGCTTCGCGACCTGGGTGGATGCTTATAGCCCCAGCCCAGTGTCACGGCTTCGCGACCTGGGTGGATGCTTATAGCCCCAGCCCAGTGTCACGGCTTCGCGACCTGGGTGGATGCTTATAGCCCCAGCCCAGTGTCCCGGCCTTTATGCAACATTTTGAACTTCCCGAAATGTGCGCGTACCTTTTATTTTGAGATTACGGTTCCCTTTGCGGCGAAAGTATTTATTTCTCTGGTAACCCGATGATAGATTCTTGCTAATGTTTAGTATCAATCGGTTCTTTCGCCTGCATACAGCTTGTTAGAACGTCTTATACCGCGATTGAATCGCTTTTATGAGATATTTATTTTAAGATACGCATACGTGTTACAAAAACGTGGGAATTTATACCTGTGTGGGGGAGTAGGCTAGGCGTAATAGCGGCGCAGTCGCATCACGTTCCAGGAATTTGCAACGTGATTGCCAGAGCTATCCTTCAGTCGATAGGCCCCTGGGGCGACCTCGCGATCCACTATGTACGGCCCCTCCCAGTTCGGGTCGAGTTTTCCCCCCTCTGTCTTTCTTAGGACCAGGTCTCCTTTCACGAAACCTCTCTCCTTGACATGCTTGTTATAATACTTCGCGACGCCCGCTTTGTAAGCGGCCGCCCGAATAACCGCCATTTCTTGGGTTTCCTCGCGAAGTTGGAGTTCCATCCTCATCTTTTCATCATTGGTTTCCGAGTCATAGTGAAGGAGTCTTTCGTTTGGGAACAAAATTTCTACCGGAACTACGGCCTCTACTCCATACGCAAGGGCGAAAGGACTCTCTCCTGTTGCTTTTTTTACTGTGGTTCGATTGGCCCAGAAAGTAAGTGGCAGGACTTCCGCCCATCTGCCCTTGGCGTTATCTAGCCTTTTCTTCAGATCTGTGACAATGCTTTTATTGACAGCTTCTACCTGCCCATTGCAGTGTGGATGTGCAACCGAAGCAATTTTCAGCCTAACTCCCAAATCGCTGCACCATGCCATTAGCTGGGGCGAGTTGAATTGAGGGCCTCGGTCGGTTACGATCTCGCGTGGCAACCCATAGCGGCAGATAATATTTTTCCAAAGGAATTTTTTTACTACAGGTACTGTTGTCGACGCGAGTGCTTCCGCTTCAATCCATTTTGTGAAGTAATCGACCGCGACAATGATATACTCGAGTTGACCTGGGGCCTTTGGTTTAAAAGGGCCAAGAAGGTCCAATCCCCACATCGCGAAAGGGATGGGGCTTCCCATGATCTGAAGCTGGACTCCTGGTTGGTGGGAGGCAGGGGCGAAATATTGGCACGCCTGACAAGCTCGCGTCATCGCTTGAGCATCTTGTTTCATTGTGGGCCAAAAATGCCCTTGGCGCAAAGCCTTGTATACCAGGGGTCTCCACCCTGCGTGTGTCCCACACAGCCCAGCATGTAGCTCTTCGAGATAGGCTTTTGTTTCGTAGTGACCCATGCACTTCAGCTCGCAAGGGTCACCTCCTCTCTTGTAGAGCTCGCCTCTGCTGATATAGAAACGTCCAGCCTTTCTTTTTAATTGTATGAGCTCCTTTGGGTCAGATGGACCGCGACCATATCTGAGATAATCAATGAATGGGCGGCGCCAATCTTCAGACGAGGTGTTGATCGCCATCATTTCAATCTCGCGACTGATGGCGCTTTCTTCTTTCACAAAAAACAGATATTTCGGGGGCCCCCCTTTTGATACCATGAACCCTGACCTTCGCTCGCGTTCTTCTTTGGGACCTTCCCATCCGGCTCCCAGCTTCGCGAGTTCATCTGCTTTCTTATTCAGTTCTCTTGGGATTGCCTTTATTTCGAAATGCATGAAAAGCGAGGTCAACGTCGCGACTCGTGCATGGTACTGTGGGAGGTTCCCTGTTCGTGCTTCATAAAGCCCTTGTACCTGCTTTACCACAACTTCTGAATCACAACAGCATGAAAGCACAGAGATTGAAAGGCCGATGGCTAACTCTAATCCTGCGATTAAGGCCTCATACTCAGCTTCATTGTTCGTGGGTTTGAACTTTAGTGCAATGGCGTGGCTTATCTCGTCTCCCGTAGGCGACGTGAGAATCACACCTGCGCCGCACCCCTCATCGTTCACAGCCCCGTCGGTGTGCATTATCCACATCATCTGTTCACCGTACGGATTCACCACTTCCCCTTCCCTGAAACTTGTTTCGACGATGAAGTCGGCGAGTGCTTGTGCTTTGATAGCTGGCCTGGGTCGATACACTACATCGAATTCAGACATTTCGATGACCCATTTCGTGAGCCTCCCTGCAATGGTTGGTTTTGTCATGAAGCTATTCAGTGGCAAGTCTGTTAGGGTTTCAATCGGGTGTGCATGGAAATAGGGTCTTAGTTTGCGAGCAGCTGTTATCAGTGCAAGTACAGACTTCTCAACTGGGGAATACCGTGTCTCCGCGGGTAATAAAGCTCGGCTAACAAAATAGACTGGCTTTTCTGACTCGCGAACAAGGACTGCACTCACCGCTCTTGAGCTGGCCGCGAGATACAACTGTAGAGTTTCTCCTGGAACCGGGGAAGATAGGATCGGGAGTTTTGTCAGATGTTCTTTGAGGCTCGCGAATGCTTGACTACATTCTTCAGTCCACTCAAAGTTCTTTGGCTTTCTCAAAATTTCGAAGAAGGGGAGGTTTCGTTCGGCCAGCTTGGCACAGAATCTCCCCAAATAATTTACTCGGCCTACGAAACGCTGGACTTCATGGGTAGACCGCGGTGGTTCAAGATCGAGAACGGCTTTGACTTTATCGGGATTTACTTCGACACCGCGAGCACTAATCATGAAGCCTAAAAACTTTCCTTCTGTGACCCCGAACACGCATTTGTCCGGGTTTAGACTCATCCCGTACTTTCTGAGAGTCGCGAATACTTCCGCCAGATCGCGAGCGTGATTACTCTGTTCCTTGCTTTTCACCACAATGTCGTCAACGTAGGCCTCGACTGTATCTCCTATCTGATCACTGAAAATACGGTCTACCAGTCTCTGGAAAGTGGCCCCCGCGTTCTTAAGGCCGAAAGGCATCACCTTATAGCAGAAGGTTCCCTTGTCTGTTATGAAAGAGGTATGTTCTGAGTCCAGGGGGTTCATCATGACTTGGTTGTATCCTGAGTAAGCATCTAAAAAACTGAGTGCTTCATGTCCTGCGGTGGAGTCTACAAGCTGATCGATAGAAGGCAGCGGGTAGCTGTCTTTTGGGCAGGCTTTGTTTAAATCTGTGAAATCTACACACATCCTCCATTTACCAGTTCCCTTCTTGGCGACCATGACGACATTAGCCAACCATGCTGGGTATTGCACCGGTCTAACAAACCCAGCCTTTAGGAGTTTCGCGAGTTCTACGGCCGCGGCCTCATTCTTCGGACCTGCTTGTTTTCTCTTTCGCTGCCTTTTGGGAAGGATATCACTGCTAATATTCAGAGAGTGAGTGATCACTGATGGGGGAATTCCTTTCAAATCTTTGGGGGACCAAGCGAAGACGTCTCGCGATTCTGATAGCAGGTTCTCAATTTCTACCATCACCATAGGGTCAAGGCTGCCCCCTACTGATAACTTCTCTTCTTTATTCACAAAAGGAGTGACTTCCTGTGTTTTGAATCCGGAAAACTTTGCTCTGTCCGCATTCCCCTCAGAATCCTGATACCTAGGGGGTTCGCGAACATCTAACTCAGCTTCCTCCTCAACATTAGGCATGCCGGGGACAAAAAGTTGGTTCGCGAGCAGAGGCGTTTCTTCTCCCTTTTCAGACTTGATGTAACAAGAGATGCTCTCTTTCTCAACGCCTGTCGCGACTCCCGTTCCGGATGGTGTGGGAAACTTTACGCAGAAATGGCTCATGGATACTACGGCATCAAACTTGCACAACGTGCCTCTCCCGATGATCGCGTTATAGCTCGAGCTTGTCGGGATGATTACAAAATCAATCTTTTCTGATCTTCGTGGCCCTGTCTCATCTCCCATCACTACATCTAAACTCACCACTCCTAGAGCAGTGACTCTTTCCCCCGCGAAGCCTACTAAGGTTGTTCTTGTTGGTCTTTTCATTCGTGGGTCGACCCCTAGCTTTTCGAAGGCATCCAGATATATTATGTCGGCAGAGCTGCCCGTGTCAACCAAAATTCGACTGACTAGCTTCGTGCCAATTTGTAGATGTATAACCAATGGATCACCGGAAGAGACTGCCCACTCATTGATCTCTTCGTTAGAAAAGACTAGTTGATATGGCTCTCTGGGAAGTGGTTTCGCGATGCTCATAACTGGGAGCCCGCGAGGGAGCGGTGCGTTGATCATCTTGCGTTGCTCACGTCTGTTCGGGGGTATAGGGACATGTTTCCCGGCTATTGTCCCTACATGACCGTCTGGTCGCGGGAAATCTTGGTTGTGTTGAGGTGGATGAGGATCGTTCGCGTGCTGCTGATTGCGCCCTCTTCCTCGCCCACCGTTGTTATTTCCTCCTCTGAATGGTCCTCGGCCAGGGTTTCTACCACCCCTGCCTTGATAGTTTCCCCCGCCTCTTTGATTCATGAGGACGGCTCTCTGCTCAGGCTCGTTGCTCGTCCTTGGACCACTCCGGCACTCGTCTGTGTTATGAGTAGTGGAATTGTGATTGGAGCACCACATTCCATCGTGGCCGCGACCTCGGCCTCCATTGCCTCGGCCGCGACCTCTATAGCCGTAGTGGTCATCTCTTTGGTTCATTAAGTTCTGCTCCTGAAATTGGTTCTGGTCTGTATTTTGTCTGTAGCCTTGGTACTGATTCTGATTCTGACGCTGCGTCACCAAACCCGGAGCACGCGAATCATTCTGCCCCTGCTCAAATTGTTGCCTTTTGTTCCCCCAATTCTGATTATTCTTTCTGGAGTTCTGGCTCTGGTTCTGTTTGTTCTGACTTCCGCCCCCTGCGGGTGCGCTCGAGTGAGTCTCAACTTGTATTTCAACGTAAGCTCTCTCTAGCATGGCTTGATATGAAACTTCCTGCTTTCTGTACAGGTGTTTTTTGAATTCACTCCCGTCGGCCAGTCCGTTTAAGAACGCGACCCGGGCAGTTTTATCATCAAAGTCATCAGCTTCGAGGACCATTAACGAGAATCTTTTCACATACTCTTCCAGGCTTTCGCCCACTTTTTGTTTGACCCCGACCACCTCTTGCATGGTGATTTTTCTCTTCTTCGAGGAGCCAAAATGCAACAAGAATCCCCTCTCGATATCTGCGAAGCAAGAGATACTCCCGGGCGGTTGATTTAGCATCCATGTCATGGCAGTGTCCGCGAGTGTTCCTGGGAATCCCTTGCAAAGGGTAGCCTCATCCGGACCCCTCGCGATCATAGCATACTTGTACCGGGTAAGATGCTCTTTGGGATCTCCCTTGCCAGTGTACTCTTTGACAGTCGGGAATCTAAAGTCTGGTAGCGGTGGGGCTCTGATTATATGTTCTGCAAAAGCTGTGGGGCCAAATATCGTTGAAAAGTCGAGAGGGTTCTGGGACGCCTCGCGATTATAGTAGGGGGTTCTCTGATACTCGCGTTGTTCCTGCGCAGGGTAGTATGCGCGGCCCCTTTCGTCGTAACGAACATCATGCTGAGAGTTGTGTTGTTCCTGATGACTCATTGGAGCCTGGTTTAAGTCGAACCGTCCCCGATCCACCTCGCGAGTGTCAATTCTTTCCCTCGGCCTTCTAGACACCGAGTCTCTGTCATCTGGGACAATTTCAGCTACCTCTTCTCGATTAACTTCTCTCCCGTCGCGATTGGTCTGGTCGTGGAGAGGTTCGACCCTTTGGTTAGCTGTATTTGGGACAATCGGGGCGCCTTGCGCTATCCAGGCAGCAAAAAGTTCGTTCTGCTCCCGAGGGATAGTGATAAGCTCGGGAGTTTCCTCCTCGACGCGAGGGAGTGGTGGGGGATTGAGAGTGTTTTGATTGAGGTGTGATGTGGTGGCGTTTACGGTTCCGCTTCTGCCAGTTTCAACCATGATTCTGCTCTTCGCGAGCTGACTCTTGAGATTTCAAAGGGAGCTAGCTGCGCGAGAAGGTCCCCACGGTCGGCGCCAGTGTTGGAGCCCAGATATTCGCGATCTCGCAATCAACACCTCGCGAGATCTGGCCTTCTAGAAATCCTTAAGTGCTGGAGACCTTCCTTATGCAAACTGGAGCAACAACTTGTAATACACTGTCAACTGGATCAAAATATGCTATTCCCTTCTGTTCTTCATGTTCTTCAATTCCTGCTGCACCTACACAACCAAACCAGAAGGTTGAACCCCCAGATTTGGCTCTCCGACGCTCAAGTCAGTAATGGCCACAGATAAACGAACACAATGCCTTAATAACGACAGCAGGATGAAACAACACAAAGAGAAGATAGCATTCAAAACAACGACTAAAACAATGAAACCTCGTGAGCCAACTCAATGAAACAGTAAATGATGAAACTTAACCAATCGTGACGAATCGACCCTCAAAAGCACGATGACGATACCGAGAGTCAGAATCCAGGTACCGATCATCCGACTTCCTACGAAAAGAGGTAAATCGGGAGCGAGGAGACGAGCTCGTAAACGAGTAATCGCCCTCTGTGTTTTCTCTTTCTCTCAAGTGGGAAGAAGATGCTCCTAGTCGACCGTCCCTTTCTCTCTCTTTGCCGTTAGGATTTATAATCACGCCATGGGTCCCACTCAATCCGTTATTGCTCTCTTAACCTATTGCTCTCTTAACCTATTGGGCTCCTTAATGGGCTTCCCGTTCTCGACCCATTTTCTTACCTTATGGGCTCGCGGCCTCTTGCTCACTCGCGGACCGGGTTTACGTTATTAGAGTCGCGAGAACCGGGTCCACATTAATGATCGCGAGAACCGGGTCCAACAAAATGGAAGGGAAAGTTTGTATATATAGTAGTTATAGTTAAATGTAGTGTAAAAAATGGGTGACGTAGGAGTGGAAGAAACTTGAATGGCAAACAATAATAAAGACGGGTAATTAAACACCATAAATGACATTAAAAGCAAAAATGAAACCGCTGTCATAAAGGCATGGAAAACAAATAATAACAATAACAAAATAGAAATAAAAAGGAGAAAGTCCGAAGAAAAAACATGGGAGGATAAGAAATTGAAACGGCTAAAAATAATGAAGGAGGGTAAATTAACACTATAAATGACATTAAAAGAAAAATTAAACCGCTGTCATTAAGACTTGGAAAACAAATAACAAAATAGGAAAGAAAAGGAGGATGGCATGAGAACGTTACCTCATGAAAACATTGAAGATGGTTCAATGCCTAATATAATGGCACACTGCAAGAAATCCAACGCCAATTGAGTCAAAAGATTAAAAAACATTAAAAATGATTCAATGAAAAATTAATGGCACATAATTGTCTCGGGGTGAAATTCACATTGAAAAAAATCACTTATCTTCATAGAAAAAGTCAAAGAAGGAATTCACAGAATCCTAAATCCATGAAATCAAAGCATTGATCCAACTATATTGCGGGTCATACATGTGATCTAAAGTCCAGCAACAGGAACAATATTATAAGACAATGAATTATATTGCGGGTCATATATTGCGGGGCAAAGTAAGTATGTACAATGGTTAACATTATTTAGAAAGTACTTACAGCAGTCACAAACTTTACTATCTTGAGTCCTTGACTACTTGTGAAACAAATGAATTATAAATGTCTCGATGAACATAAAATCTTTCAGCCCCAGCACAGTTCTGACCGCTTGATTGGAGAACACCCCTTACAGAAATTTGTGCAACCTACATGTAAATTAGGATATTTCTTAGATACAAACCAACGCAAGCAGACAATCAGAATCTGGTTTCTTATTCATATAAGCCGTTTAAATGCAAAAGGGTTTAAGCTTCTCTAAATCATGGAGGCGAGAAGAAGAGTTCACACATGAGTCACATCTATTTCTTCACAGACAATGAATGCATCTTCACAGGCAATGGGCAGTGGGTTTACAATAGTGGCAAGGCAAACATACTCTACAGTGGAATGAAGACTTACACAACACACAGTCAGCAAACCGAAGAAGAGGAAACTGTTAGAAGCCGTACTCATCCCAACTGTACGGAGTTCATACCGACAAAACCAAAACCCTAAACGTGAGGCACAAAGTCTTTAGGGCCAGGATGGTTGAAGGTTAGAGGTGGGCGGCGAAAGACCGGGAACTGAAGCAAAACGCCATCATGCAACCAATTGAAGGAGACGTGTGAGCCATGGTTAGAAGAAGAGACCGAGAAACTGAAATCATCAGATGGGGGCTGCGTAAAAGTGATGGAGGACAAAAGGAATAAAGCAAAACGGGCTGCTGAGAGGGGGAAATTTAAAAGGAATAAAGCAAAACGGACTGCTGAGAGGGGAAAATTTGAGGCGCTGCAGCCCATTAACGAAAGTCATTAATAGGCAGTACCAATTTCATTCAATTTTGACTATGGAGAGTCAATCTTTATATAGATAAGATTAGGATGGAGCATTGGAAAGGTACCCTATTTTAGTATTAGTTAAGTCTATGAGTTGTTGGAAGGTTATCCGAAATCGCTTTCCATAGAAAATTTTGATATCGCGGTGGAATTTTCAGATTCCATAGCCATGTATATATATTGTTACCTAACTGATGACAATTTTTGTTATTGAATTGCCTCCATGATGCTATACCGAAAACATTTGATTTATCAGGGAGCCATATTACTCTATCTTCTATACTAGTATTGTGGATATATATGCTTAATATTTGAGTAATCACTTGATTAGGTAGAATAGGATTTAGTTTGATTAAATCTCATTCTTTTGTGTTAGTGATGAAATGAGCAACTTTTGTATTAATATCACTATTATTTGGGTCAAAATACATTCTAAGATTAATATTTGATATCCAGTTGTCTACCCAGAAATTTATATTGTTACCATTTCCTAATTCTCAACCTATACCTTTTTGAAATTGTTCCCTGAGATGCAGCAATCTAGAAAATTGTCGGGCTTGTTTCTTTTTATTCTTAAAACTGAAAATACTTGAATTTTGTAAATATTTTTGAGAAAATAACTTACCAAAATAAAATAAAATAAAATAATATAGTAAGCATAAGGTATGTGTACTACTATACGCGTAACTTACGCATACCAAATTATGTCAGATCTCTCAAATTTTTAAACAATACCCATCTTACCTCTATACACATAAAGTACGAATTACGGGGCCCTTTGTCCCTAAATTAAAAACAGCAGTAATTTCTAACATTAGAAAATTTGAGGAGAGGAAACTAACCTCTTTTAAACCCTAATTTACTTTTCCCTTCCTCCTTATCTCAGCCTCCACTTTCCAAATGCCGCCTTAGGTTCTTCTTCCTCTCTTCTTCTCTTCGATCTCAATCTTCTTCGTCTTCGATCCCTCCAAATCTTTTCCCGTCGAATTCGATGTGCAATCCGATCTCCGTCTGATTACAGAAGCAACGTCGCCGTTTTGGTTTCTCCTAGGTTCGTCGGGAGGCACTCGGTTGATTTGTAAATCTGTGGCGCTAGATCCGGAAGGAGATCGAGATTGTCCATAGCGTGGATAATCTTAACGTGGTGAAGTGCCTCGACATGATCGACCACATCGGCGAGATCCAGGTTCTTCCGGAGTACATGGACGACAGATCCTTAGAGACGAAGAACATTCTGTTCGAACCATCTCCGACGGACCTCGCTCGCTTACCAGGTCCTCTCTGATCTTCTTTACCTTCATCGCAGGCGAAATTTGGCTTGATGACAGATTTCTATTAGTTTGATGAGAGATTTCTATAAATTTGATGACAACTTATATGTTGTCTAATCGAATAGCTGGATCTTTCCAAGGAGTATTACATCAATTTTTGATACTTCTTTAATTATTTTTCATCTTTAACTACGGATTGATTTAATAAAGAAGATGATGACGACATTTTAATAGTGATTAAGTTTATAGTTATAAGATATTTTCATCATAATGAATCAGTTTATTTGGTGTAGTGAGGTTTGTCAGTGATGTTCGCAGGTGGTTGATGTTTGCATCCTTTTGTGCTTTTTGGCTGATAACATGAAGTAGATGATCAGTTCATGGCTGATAACAAGTTGATGACAGTTCATGGCCGATAAATGCAGGAGCAAAGGAAGTTTTTTGGCGACAATAACAAGTTCTCATTTGATGACAGTAAATTTGTGTTTGTGGATGTGTATGCAATTTATTGTGTTTGAGAATTTCAATTTGCTGAAGTTATCTTCTTCCTATGACAGTTTTGTAGTTTTGATGACGCTATATTTTGTGGATGACATTTCATCTCACATTTAATATTATAAAAAATGTTATTAACCTATACTTTCATTACAAATTTCATCAACCAAATTGTCATCAATCAAAATTTGTCATCAATTAAAATTGTCGTCAATGCGAATTATTGTCGTCAATGCGAATTAATGTCTTCAATGAGAATTACCAACTAAAATTACTGTCATCAAAAAAATTATTGTCATCAAAAAAATTATTGTCATCAACGAAAATCACTGTCATAAAAAAAAAATTACTGTCATCAACCCAAACTGTCATCAAAAAATATTACTGTCATCAACTCAAACTGTCATCAACCCAAGTTGTCATCAATTCAAGAGGTTAGTTACCACACTAGAAATTTTCAAGGTTAGAAAATACAATTCAAAATGCAAAAAGGGTTACTTAAACCGTTTTGCATAAAAAAAAGGCCATTGCTAAATACAGCCCGGTACTTTATTCAAACGCAGCCTGGTTTCTCGCGTTACGCGAGGGACGTGTTTCTCGCGTAACGCGAGAATAAAATTTTAAATTTTTAATATTTTTGCTATTTCTCGCGTAACGCGAGAAGCACATCCCTCGCGTAACACGAGAAACCAGGCTGCGTTTAAATAAAGTACCGGACTGTATATAAGAACCGTGTAAAAAAATGTACGAGTAACTTATGCTTACCAATTCTCATACATATAGTCATAAAATAGCCTGTATATTGCCGTTTCTTGCTTTTATTGTCCTAACAGTAACCCCACAACATAAGAAAAACACTAATTTTACATAGGATCTTGCCAATGGATTAATTCATAAGTTTCACTTTTCCCATACAATTCTTCCAAGTACAATATCAAAGTTACATCAACTAAATAAACTACATACAAAACACTCTGTATACTCATCATTCAACCATTCGAAAGCTAGGGTTTTCAAGTACCAAAGCGATAAGGAGCATTTCCCATGTAATTAAGAGCAATAGGGTTTCGAGAGCTTACACCTTCCATCACCATAAACTGCATTTCTTCAGATGGCTTCCAATGGCGCTTCCTCTGGTTTATGAACCAGTTGTTTATCTGCTTTTGGTCTAATCCTGTGGTTTCTGCTAATGCTGCCTTCTCTAGTTCCTGATCCATCAATCATCCAATTAAGTTATACTTTCAATATCTGTTTTGCAAAGGATTAATCTTGATTCAAGCTCATGTGTTTTCCTAATCAAGTTTTTTTTTATCATAGCTTTTTCTGAGTAACAAGTTTTGAGTAATTCATTCGCATATAAATATAGACTCTGGTTGCGGTGAAGATAGATGACTCAAATGAGGATTACGGACAATGCACACATGTTGTACTCAAGCACAAACATTGTGACTTATTTGACACTGAATTGTGCATCACCAAATTTGTGTGCTTGGTTGTTATGCACCATAACAATTGAATCTGGGTCAAACGAATAAGGTACCTTACTTAATCCTTGAGGAGTCAAATAATCTAAGATTTTTTAAGATATATTATTTCCCTCCCTTTAAGTTTGTCCAGTTTTCTTTTTTGGCGTCCGCTAAAGTTTATCCACTTTCTTTTTCTATCTAATATATACTTCATTCCAATAAGCATAGATAGATATTTTATCATTTTATTTAAATAAAAAATGAAACTCAAAATTTCTCCATTAGGATGTGTATGATACTTAATAAGCTAGGTTAGAAGTGAGTGATTTTACCGAAGGATAAGGCCATTTGTAGTGCAATTCCCACCAAGTGAGCAGCTTTTGGCGAGCCTCTTTTGGAAGCTTTCGCACTATCTTCTTCTTACTAAGCTCCTGCTTAAGATTGCTTAAGTAGCCGCTGTATTTTTTAAGGAGATGATTCTTTAGCTGATCTCGATCTATCTCATGATCATCAACGTCTTCTGTTTCTCCTCCACTGTTGATCTCTTGATCCTCTTCTGAAGAACCCACATCCTCTATATCCAATAATGAATTAGGTTAACTTGCATGTATATATATGAAAAGCAAGTAAATATCAAGCAAGTAACCATCTATTTTACATCAGAAAGTATAGACATACTTTGAAATCCCAGGTGAATCACAACAATAGCATAGCTATACTCCACTTATATACTCCACACAAACTATATTTAATATTTGAACTTATATGATATTGAAATTATCTAGCCTAGCAAGCAAGCTAGGGAATTGGTGCTAAAAAGAGACCACTGCACTAGAATAGAACTTCGCTGATTTTCAATATTTTTACCCCCTCTGCACATCCTTTCCCTATGTCATTTTTCCTTTCACCTTCCACCAAAACACCCAAAAAGTAATAATATTAATTATATATTGGTCAAGAAAACATGCAAGAACTTTAAAATATATGCAATGTGTATGATTTGTATAATGTGTTGATGCAGAATTCTAACAATGTACTACATGACAAACACATCATAGTATATAGGCTGATTTATATATGATTAGGGTTTCTGAATCATGAACCATGACAAACACATCATACTAAGATGCAAGAATTTGATATATATACCACTAGGAAAAACGAGAAAGCGGCCATTAGTGATGGAGTTGAGCTGAGATTCAATCTTCCTCATGAACTCCATGGCTTCTTGCACTGGCCTTGTTATCTCCTCTCTATACTTATTCAACATGTCACTATACGCTTCCTGTATTTATATTCATATTGTACCCATAAGTTTAGAAACATACCACTATTTAATATAATTGTCATAAAATTCAACAAACCATGAATTGATCAAGCTCGGGATCTTTGTTAGAAGTTGCTAATGAAGATCTTTGCCTGCTTTCGAACTCCCGCCACATCGCCTCCATCCTTGCCGCCATCTCCGGCGGAGCTCCAACCTTTAAGCACAATTTATACTTGTTTTAGTAACAAAAGCAAGCTTACGGTTTACCATATACAGTATGTAATATTGTATTATATTATTTGTTAGGGAATCCAAGATAGAGCTTATCATTATCCTCCATTTCCCCAATATTATATTATACAGATTTATATATTATAGTTTTATCTGCTTAATCAATTAAAAACTTAATAATAATAATTAAGGAGAGAGTAAGAAGGATATAATACCTTTTGGCATTCAATGTAAGAATGCAAGACATTAGAGAATTGGGGATGAGACATGATTTTTTTTCTCAAGTTAGATGAGTATGAGGCTGATCCAACGGCCAAATTCTTCTCCTGCGGTGAGATCAACGGTTCCAAAATCCCCATGCTAGTTTCTTGATTTGAAACCATAGGTGATGATGAAGATGGACAATTTGGGTACGGCCCAAAAAAATTCTCCATTAAATTCCGGTCTCCCTCTTTTTTATTCTTCTTCTTCTTGATTTCTCTTAAAAATCTAGAAAAAAGACAAACCCTAGAAAAACATGGAGGAGATCAGAGATGAGAAGAAAGAATGTTAGTACAGTGATTAGACAGATTTTATAAAATCCACCAAAGAAAGTTGCAATTCTAGGGGTAATTCTTCACCATAAACGAAAGATAATTTAGGGTTCTAATCTCACGGAGAGGGGAAAAATGATTGTTGGATGGAAGGTGGAAGAAGGAAGATGAAGAAGAAAGTGAGCAAGTGCTTAGTGGTTGAGGTTTTTGAGGGCGACAAGATTCTGCTTTTTGCTTTCTTCCTTTTTTTTCTTTCTTTGTCTTACGGATGGAAAAACTATTACTACAAATTTAATGTAGAAGAAATTATTAGGATAGTAGAAGTAATAAAATTTTCATGTCTTTATCCGCATATATATTTCTTTAATTTTTAAAAGTAGTTTAAATATCGGTATCAAGTTTTAAAAAATGTCACTGTAGTTCAGCGGTTAGGGGACTCCCCTACTATCCTTACATTTAGAGTTCGAGCTGCTTGGGTGACTCTCCCAACAAACAATTTTTAATCTCCACCAAGTCTCGAACTCGAGACCTCATGTTGGGTGGTTGGGGTCCCTTACCACCCGATCACATGCTTGTTGGTAAAAATGTTTAAATTTTGATAGTGATCATTGTCAAGTCTTTTTAATCTAAGTGCTGAAAGTGAAAATCTTTTAAAACGTTGAATTTCGTTAATATGTATTGTCAAATTTTTGCTAAACACTTAGATGAGCTTAGTTTTCTGTATAGAGTAGGATCCAATTCCGGTGAGGACACCCTCTTAGAGAAGGAATAAGGATCTACTCTATCCGAAGGATGGAGTAGGATCCAAGGGCCAACAACTAAAGGAGGATTGTGGTGGGGCCTATTGATACACACACTATATAAAGCTTGAAAGGGCTCTCATTCTCTTTTTCTCGCTAAAAAAAAACTGTTCGTCTTCTCCCAAAACCTCCCTGGTTTTCTCTCTGGCTCGCAGCTCTCGCACTCGATTTCTCTTTCGATCGACGGCGATCTCTCGTTCTTTCACTCTCGCTCGACCACATCCACTACAATCTCGCTTCCTCTTTCGAGTTCTCGAGCCGATTTTGCTCACAAACCCTAGAAGGAAGAAGAAGTCATTTCAGCGCGATTCTAAGCAATTTGACGGAGATTTCAGCGACGACAACACAAATCAAGAACAAAAACAAACAAAACAGCAACAATGAGGTCAAAAATAGCATCTGGAACCCCAGGTATAAACTCGAATTAAGAATTTTGGTTGTAAACTCCATTTGTTAATCACTTCATCGTATGTTTATGGATTTTATACAGTATGCATGAATAGATCTAGAATAACTGTGTATAGATCCTTGAAATTGCATGTGTTGTCACTTGATATAATATTTATGCACTTTCTTTAACAAATATGAGGTGTTGGTTCATCGAATGTGTTGTTGAAACATATAATTGGTTTTGGTGCATCATCCACTGTATTTTGGTGCATCATCCACTGTGTTTTGGTGCATCGTCCGAGCCTTGTGCATGGATTATCGGGCGCTCAACAAGAGAACCTAACCATCACGACTAAGAGAAAGCACTCCAATGGTTGGCAATCAGTAGTAAGATAGGGATCAGATTGAATCATTTTTCTTATTTCAGATAGAAGGATGGAAGGCTTCTCCATTCTTATTCGCCGAAAAACAGTTGGTTTTGGTGCATCATTCACTGTCTTTTGGTACATCATCCAGTAGGTTTGGGTGCATCATCCAGTAGATTTTGGTGCATCATCCAGTAGGTTTTGGTGCATCATCCAGTAGGTTTTGGTGCATCATCCACTGTGTTTTGGTGCATCATCCACTGTGTTTTGGTGCATCATCCACTGTGTTTTGGTGCATCATCCACTTTTTTTAGGTGCATCATCCACTTTGTTTTGGTGGATCATCCACTGTGTTTTGGTGCATCGAATGTATTTTGTGCATGGTATGTGATGTACTGAATCAAATAGTTGTGATGGTGCATTATTTAGTGTGTGTTGGAGCATCACACAAGAATATTTTTTATGTATAAAATGTAGAAAAGAAACAGGAGCTAAAATATGACACACTAATCATTAATTATTCACCACATATAAACACTAGTACGTTTATATAAACGCATGTATAATTATTGTAAAATGCATGAGTGGTTGTTTATTGGTGCATGGGCTGATATCTATTGGTACATTGATGCATATGTATTGGCTGCTATTTATTAATGATATATGTCTATGGTTTCACAGTGGCAGAAGAAGAGGAAATACCATCAACTTCATCATAATATCATGGAGAAACAACTCCACTTGATGGTAAACACTAATCATTTTGCCATTTTTTTAATAATCTGTGTGAGTTGGTGCATCACCCATTTGGTTTTGGTGCATCACCCAGTGGGTGTTGGTGCATTACCTATTTGGTTTTGGTGCATCACCCAATGTTTGTTGGTGCATCACCTAGTAAGAGTTGGTGCATCAATGATATATCTATTGTTTTCCATTTTATTAATTTTTTTTTTTGATAAATGTAAGTTTATTACCAAGAAAGGACAAATCTTTGTACAAGACTAACCCTAACCTCACCTCCACTTTCTCACGGAACCTCACAAGCAAAGGTCTCATGGAAAGCACAACAAGCCCCCACTCCTCCAAGGAACCTCACACATACGAGGCCTCAAGGGGAGAGACAATAACGCTCACCCCCTCTAGGACCCTACACGTCAGGGACTCTAGGGGGCAACAAGAACCAACTCTCCCACTACCACAACAACCCACAAGCCCAAAAACAGACGAACAATTACAGTCTAAGCATTCTTCTATAAGAGTCATTCCTGAGTCATTCCTCCTATTACCTTCCTTGCACTCCAAAGCAATCCGAGCCCTGCAATCAGTCATAGCCATATTAAAACAATCCATCACACTCTCATGCTTACCCCTGAAAATAATATTGTTTCTGACTCTCCAAGTATGATAGGTAGCATCGCTTATCACCATAACCAAGCCTTGCACTCTCCAACACTTCTTATCTCTGCTTCTATCAATCCAAACAAACCAGTCCTCAAGAGTCTCCTTCCAAGTACAAACATTGAGTCACTCCAACAATCTAATCAAAACCTCCTTAGTGTAGCTACACTTCCACCACAGATGAACTTCAGTTTCAGGTTCACAATTGCACAAGACACACATATCCGGAATATTAATCCCCCACCCGTGAAGTCTAGCTCTCGTAGGTAATCTCTCCTTTAAAGCTAGCCACAGATGGAAGGACCATCTCCTAGTCTGCCTCTTCCCCCAAATCAAATACCATTTCCCCTCACTGATATTCCTCTCCCTAACATTGTCATATAAAGCCTTACAATTCATCTTACCATTTCTCTTCTTGATATCATCAAGACTAATCAGTCTTTCACTATAACCCCCAACAGAGGAATTAATAGGCATAAACTTAGAGCTCCACTCATTCTTGATCCGGATAAGAACTCTCCAAATCCAGGAGTCACCACTCTTCTCCTCTCTTCTCCACAAATCTTCCCCCTTCAGCAAATTATTTCTAACCCAACTAGTCCAAATATTAGGCTTCTTCTCATGCACTTCATAAATCAATTTCACGAGGAGAACTTTATTCCACGTGAGGACCTCCTTAATATCAATGTCGCCCTCATCAAAGGGTTTAGTCACCTCTTTCCAGGCCACTAAACATCTCCTGCTATCACACTTCCCAGCCCACAAGAAACTTCTACAAATAGCAACAATCCTATCCACCACCTGCTCAGGGAACAACATAGCCTGACCCCAAAAACCCAAGATACCCTCAATAACAGCCTTAATGACCTGTCTTCTCCCGGCATACGAAAGGTTCCTGCAAGTCCAACTATGCACCTTATCAGTAATCATCCTGAGCAAACCAGCATACTCACACACTTTCACCTTCTTAGTTTGCAAAGGAAGCCCAAGATAACGAATAGGGAACTCCCCAGGAGCATATTGCAAAACCCTTTGCAACTCGTACTGAACGGCCTCTGAAACACCTCCAAAGAAGACCTCACTCTTCTGAACATTCACAAAAAGCCCAGACTCATCGCCAAAACTGTCAATACACTCTTTCACCACAGAAACCGAACTAAGGTCAGCTCTACAGAAAATCAACAAATCGTCAGCAAAAGCAAGGTCTACAATCCTCATCCCCCCCGCACTTAGGATGGAATTTAAACTCTCTACTCTTACTGGCTTTTTGTAGTTTCCTGCTCATCATTTCCATAACCACCACAAAAAGGAAAGGGGACATAGGGTCCCCTTGTCTCAATCCTATTTCTCCTTTAAAAAACCCCTTAGGTTCAACATTCACCAACATAGAGTACATAGGGGTACGAACACAAATCATAATCCAGTTTATCAGACTAGGAGGAAAGTTCAAGAAAATGAGAGCATATTCCAAGAATTCCCAACTAACACAATCATAAGCCTTCATAATATCAACTTTTACCATACATCTAGAGGACTTACATTGTTGAATATAACTACTGACAAGATCTTGAACAATCACAGAATTATGCACCAAACTTCTACCAGGCACAAAGGCACCCTGCCCAACAGAGACCACTTTCTCTAACTGATCTCTGACTCTCAAAGCAAGCACCTTAGTAATCATCTTAAAGACCACATTGCAACACGATATAGGTCTGAAATCCTTCACCAAAATAGGTTTAGTAATTTTAGGAATAATAGTGACAAAGGTAGTATTCAACTGTCTCAGCAGCTTCCCAGAACCAAAGAAATCCCTAACCGCATCAATAACATCAATGGCCACAATGTCCCAACACTCTTTGAAGAAGAAACTATTGAACCCATCCGGCCCTGGAGACTTATTACTATTAATACTATGTAAGGCAGATTTAATCTCACCTGGAGTAGGAATACGACAAAGATTACTGTGATCGTCATCATCCACCTTTTTGCCCTCAAAATCCACAAAATTGGGAATACAAGTGTCCTTCCTAGTCCCAAACAACCCAATGTAGAACTTGATAATCTCATAACCAATATCCTCTTGAGATTCAAGAATATCACCATTATCGTTATGGAGGATATGTATACCATTGACCCCCGTCCTGGTTTTAATACTCTTATAAAAGATAGACAAAGTCTCTTCCCCAAAAGCAATCCAATCAACTTTGGCTTCTTGCACAATCTTATCTCTAGCTTGATGCCTCCTAAGAATCATAATATCTCTAGTCTCCTTCTGCTTATTCTCATTAAAGTAATCCATTTGAAGCTCATTAAACTTCCTTTCAAACTCTCTTTCACTTTGTTGAACCATATCATCCATGTTTTGAAACCTGGTTTTACTCCACTCTATAAGACTTTTCTTGAGCTCTTTAAGCTTCTTCACCAACTGAAACTGCTTAGTACCATGAGCCCTCCTATTCCACACAAAAAGCACCCTACTTTTAAACTCGTGATCCATACGCCAATAATTTCTTAATCTGAACGGGATCTTTCTCATTTCCCTTGCTGTTTCAATAAACATAACCCAAGGGGAATGATCAGACTCGTCAGGTTCATCAAAAACGACACTACTCACCATCTTATCCCTCCAATTCCCATTCACCGGAATTCTATCCAACTTGCAAGATACCCTTTGCCTCCCTTCTCTTTGATTATCCCAAGTCAAAACCACACCAGCAAACTCCAAATCAGAAAGATCACAATCTCCCATCATATCATTAAGTTCCTCATAGCTCGACATAGGAATAACAGAATCAGACAATCTCTTTGAAGCATCTAACACACAATTGAAATCACCCAAAACAGCCCAAGGATCAGTAATACCCAGAGCATAGCTTCTCATACTATTCCACAAGTCCTCCCTACCATGTCTACAGTTCTCAGCATACACAAAAGAAACCTCAAAACTTTGCCTCAACCCGAGACACTTAACCTTGCAATGAATAAACTGAGCATCAATCTCAATCACATTCAAATTTACTTCAGCGGAATTCCAACTAATCCAGATTCTACCTTTCCGAGTATTAGTAGCATTGGTAACAAAGGGCCAATCCTTCAACAACTTCTTAGATATCTCCCCCTCTTTATTCTTCTCAATCTTAGTTTCCAAAATAGCAAAAATAACCAACTTCATTCTAGCTGCATACTTATTGTGCCTACTGATAGCTCCCACTCCATTGCAGCCTCTGGAGTTCCACGCACACACTTTCAGCTTATCCATTAACTTCACCTTCAGTATTGCTACAACCCTCAGAACCCTCACCTAATACGTTAAACTTATTCGGAGTAAGCATACCTTTCTCAGCTCCACTCTCATTCATCCTTCCCATCTCGTTACCCTTTCCTCCATTTCCTCCTTTTTTAACCACTTCCTTCCAACTCCACACCTCTCTTTTCCTAGTATCACCTTTACCTTGCATCTGTGCGCATTTAATCATCAACTCAGATGCTCCTTGATCCTTAGGAAGATCATCATTTCCCTTCTTCCCATCCCCTTTTCCCTCCGACTGGTTCTTCATATTTCCAGCATTGTTCTTAATAACGGGTTTCCAGACATTCTTACCATTTCCATTAATCATCCTATCACCTCCCTTCATAACCCCACTTTTACTACATAGATCAAAATTATGGCCATACTCTTTGCATTTAAAACATCTCCACGACAACCATTCAAACTCTATCTCTTGCTCATACATCTTCCCATCATATCCCTCCAATTTCACATTCTTCCTGACAGTTTCCATCACAGAGACTTCCACCAAGAGTCTAGCATAAGAAAATCTTGATCTCTGACTTGTAACATGATCCATACACAAAGGTTTCCCTATCATACTCCCTATCACACTAAGCATCCTATTCGAGTGAAAATAAGATCCAAGTTCGGTAATCTTATCCAGACTGGAAGCTTCTCAAATCTCGCCCACTCCATTCTCATTCCAGGTTTTCATTCCTTAAGCACCAATGGTCTAGCCCCTCCCATCATCCATATCTCTTTCTCACAAATTTTTTCCATCTCCTCCCTCTTCCTGAATTTCATAATCCACACACCGTTATCCTTGAAATGAATCTTAGGCTCCTCTACCATCCATTTAGCCTTAATAAACTGAAGCATCGCCGCTATAGAAGGCCTTACTCCAACCACAACACCAATCGACGTAGCACTCCAATCTTCCTCTTGCATACGAACTTCCTCTTTTGAGAATTTATACACTAACTTATTGATCCCTTCAATAAGCTCCAAAGCCTCCATCCCTTCCAAAAAATCCTCACCTAGCTTCCCATCGTTCATCTTCTTACTATAAACCTCACCATAACCATTCCCGTCATTACCCTAACCTTCAGTACCCTTAGACCCAATCAAAGCAGCAGCAACTCTAACAGTCTCTAATATCTGACTTTCCCTATATTCCGCAGTCCCAAAATCAGCAGCAGCATCTCGAGAATTACCTTTGTTCAGCCCAACGACTTCCCTACGAACAAAATCATCTATTCCAATACTCATACCCTTGTTTTGTCCAACATTTATCCTCTGATTAACACCCTTATCAGCAACATCAACATCAACACATTTGCCCTTAATGAAACCAGCATATTCACCCTCAGCATACCCCCCCATCAACTCCCTCAGCCGAAGCGTCATCACCATTACCTAGAACAGCAACGCCCGCAGGTGCAACAACTCTCGTAGTGACGCCAAATCTCTGCACTCCCTCATCCGTACTCACTCCTCCCGCTTTGTTCTTGAGCTGTATCGGATTTGACCCGCCCTCAAACTTACCCATACCTCCAGCCAAACTCCTGTTCAGTCTTGTCTTCCGAGAAGAGCCGATCCCTGCTTCGTTCACCATGTTCTTCTTCAGATCTGGCCGCACTTCATCAGTACTTGCAGCATTCTTCCTTCCCGGAGTACCATCATCATCCACCATAGGAATCTCCTCCTCCATCCCTTCCTCTATCCCCTCCATCTCACGAGCTCCCTTGCCCTTCCCCGGTCTTTTCCCTCCGGAGTTCTTCCCACCACCACGCAATGAAGTCCTCGTCGACACCCCGTGCCCCCTCTGACCGGCCATGGCAACCTCCCAGCAGCAGCGACACCTTACGGCGGGGCGGAGACTCCACAAGCAGCCCGGAACCCTAGCCAAGCACCAAGGTCGGGAAAGAATACCAACCCCTTAATTACAAAAACGGCCCAAAAGTGAAAATATTAGAGATATGGACCGAGAGTGTTTTTTTTTAGAAATTTTGATTGTAAGTTACCTACATACCATTTTATTAATTATCTATGTGTTCTTTTTAATGATAACAGAAAGTGGAGAAGAAGTTGACACATCCAACAAGGGACGTAGACGTGGACGTGCAAAGTAAAGAGTAGAAAGATGTAGGGATGAAATAGGAAGATGTGAACAATTTGGATGTTTGTAAACAGTTTGGTTTGTAGTAAGACATATTTGGTTTTAGAAAACAAATTTGGTTTTTAGGTTGTAAGACAAGTTTGGTTTGTAGGTATTTGTGGTTTGCACATGAAAATGGTTTGTGGTTGCTAATGACTCACAATGGCAGAAAATGCATGAGTAGTTGTTTGTTGGTGCATCACATGATGAAAATGGTGCATCACAGAATCGAAATTGATTCATCACCGGATATATAGTTTGTACATCACTTAATGAAATGTGGTGCATCACTTAGTTATATTTGGTGCATCACTTAGTGATATTTGGTGCATCACTCAATGATAATCGGTGGATGAATAAGCTACATAAAATGAATGGATAAAAAATTGAAAATAAAATCAAGACTAATTCAGTCAAGCAAACAAGGTGCTATGCATTGTTAATTAAAGTTGGTACATCACTGAGATGCAATTGGTGCATCACCGAGATACAATTGGTGCATCAGTTATAACTAATAGGTGCATTACCAAAATATCTGGTTAATAACTAATTACAATGAAAGCTAAGAGAAACTAATGGACATATTGAGGACAAGTAGTGATGTTGTGTCCCCACCTCTTACAAATTTTACAAACCCTTTTCTTCTTCTTGGAATTTTCAATTCCAACTTCTTGGCCACCTTTAATACACCTCTTCTTGAACTTGTTCTTTGCCATTTCAGGAGGATGGATATTTACTTGATCAGGTAATGGGCCAACAAATTTCTCAAACTTGTAGTTTCTAGCTGGTGTTAAGGAAGAAGGATCAACTACTTCAGATCTTGTGAATGCGGTCTTTTGATCCTTTAAAATAGCTAAAAACTTTTTCAATTTATCCATGTCATCACCAATAATGTCAACACAAGAATACATTTATGTCATCACTTCGGCCAACAAACGCTTTCTTTCATTAATCTCAACACTAGAATCATACACTGCACCGTCTACTTCAAAAATTGGGTGTAGAATAGTTTGCTTGGTCAATCTTATAATTAAGTGCATCAGATCCTGGAATAAGGTGCATCAGTCAAAGCTAAAAGGTGAATCAACCAGTGAACATTAATGCACTATGCACAGAAATCATCAATGTTTTCAACTGGTGCATCATAGCATATTATATGGGGCATCGGTCAAAGGTAAAATGTGCATCAGCCAATGAACATTAATGCATTATGCACACGAATCATTAAAATTCTCAACTGGTGCATCGTAGTCTATTATAAGGTGCATCACTCAATTGTAAAAAGGTGCATCACTCAATGGTAAAAGGTGCATCACTCAATGGTAAAAGGTGCCTCACTCAACCAAATCACGTACAAAAATCTAGAAATCTGAGACATTATATTGATATTGTAATGAAATGCAATATATATGAAGAAACAACAATCAAATCAAACACACAGTACATATCTAAACCTAAATTAGGAGAAGCATTATCCATATCACGAAGGACACTAGATTTGGCCGACGACAAACACAAAAAGAGAAAACACAGTGGCGCGAGCACTGTCGAACACACTCTCGCCTAAGGAACACCAGGAACAGCCGAAGAACAACAATGGCGGCGAGTAAACGAGTAGAAGAAGGATTCGATGAGAAGAATACGATGGCGGTGATGGAGGATGATTCTCCTCTACCGAATTTTTGCCGCTTTCCTTCTTCTATAGAGAACGAATTCGTCAAATTCGAGCGATGTGATTGAGAGATCTACGGAGGAGCAAGTCGGCAACGAGAAGAGGTCGGGAGAGAGCGGCTGAATTTTATCGTTGAAAGAGAAAGGAAAGAGAAAGAGAAAGAGAAAGGGAAAAACGGACGGACGAGATTAAAACGTGACAGACGGTGGAGATTGATCCTCACTCCTTCTTTGTAAAGACATCCTTACCAGATCTTTTTCCTATAGAGTAGTAGCATTAAAACGAATGAGTTTGGTTTGAGTTAACGAATGACTGTGCATCAAAATGTACTTAAATGTTTATCAAAATATACTTAAATATTCATCAAAAATTTTAATGCACATGTACGTTTTTTACCTAAATGTTTTTCAGTTTCTCAATAAATGACGTTCTTTATAAATGAATGTTCTTTAAATTTTAGATGTTTTTAAGTTTGTCAATCAAAGGGCACCAAATTTATACTAAATGTTCTCCAAATTCTAAATATTCAACATATTCTTACGTTCGTATTTTAAAAGTATCCTCACCCGATACTTTTCCGGCCACTTTTTTCATTGGTTATTTCGAACTAATTAAATCGGTTGAGAAACTATACTTATTACACCTAACTATAAAGAAAAATTGAATAAACATAATTGAGTTAAATAAATATCAATATTAAAAGTTATTTATAAAATTTCTTATTTATGAGTCAACATATATCTTAAAAACTTGTTTATTTTCTCACCAAAATAAAATTATTTATTCATATTATATACTCCATCATATACGTTAAAATTTGATTATTTTCACTTTTTCCTCCATTTATTTGTATTATAAATATAACTTATACTCCGTGTGTCAATCAAAATTAACTGTGTCACACACTCACATGACACCGTAACTTTTGGAGACATCCTCATTTTGATCCATCTTTTCAGTTTTCGTTATATCATTTGCTTGTGTTATCAACCCCGACATTATACACTTTTATTATACGGAGTATCAATAAATCATACTGGAGTATATGTTACAAGGACAATCCCCAAACTCTAACAGTCTAACCTAACTAAATAATTGAGATACTATAAAAGTTGAATGGAAACTCTATCAACATCTCAGTATGAGACTATCAACATCTATGTGTATGATGTACGTGTATATGTCGAGCATTAATTTCACTAGTTAGCTTTATATAATATTCAAACTCTATCAACATCGATGGACTTCTCGGATGTATCCTAGCTGTACGCCTGTACGTGCTGGTTTTAATTTTCATCTACTGATCGAGTCAATTCGTACGTACAAAACTTACAATATTCAACGGTAAACACTAATCAGGACGAGGGTAAAACGAAGTTTTGATGGCTTTACAGCCTTTACTGTTTCGCTCCTGATAAAGTATGGGTCGTGTATACAAGCTCCAACTTCCGATGCTACAAGTATAATTTTCACGTTCTCACTCAAGTAGCAATTAGGCTGGATTAATGAAAATTTGATGGGTTTAGGGTTTTACTCCATGATAAACCCGGGTAAACCGATAAATAAACACGAGGATTGTGTATACATGCCTCAACTTTCTATGCGAGAAATGTTATTCTCCCACGCTCTGATCAAGGGACAACTGGGCCGGATAAATGAAGATTTGACGGTTTCACTCTTGATAAAGTTTGGTGGACCACAAAACACGAGGGTCGTGTACACAAGTCTCAACTTTGACGCGGGAAGTCTTATTCTCAAGCCCCTCAAGCAATAGCTAGACCGGGTAAATGAAGATCTGGCGGTTTCAATCCTGATAAAGTCTGGTGGACTGATAAACACAACGGTCGTGTACACAAACTTCACCTTCCTGATGCGTGAAATTTTATTCTCACACGCCTCTCAAGTGGTAACTGATCCAGTTTCCACTTGACAATATCCCTGAAGGCCAACAATCCAAACGGTCATCCCATATCACGTTATTATCACAATGTCTTCGGGGAACAAATCAATGGAACTAGCCCATAACAAGTCATCATGACAAACTAATCTCATATAAATTACAGAGCAGAAAACAAACTCAAATCTAACTCTATTATCATGATAAAGTCTGATGGACCAATAAATACAAAAGTACTTCCTCCGTCCCTTTTTTATGCTTCCATTTCCCATTTTTGGTGTTCCAATTTGTTGTTCTCATTTCCATTTCTAACCACAAATCTTTATCAATATACCCTCATAAAAACCCATTAATTTTCCCCAAAACCACAACAATCCAAAATACACTTTAATTTTTCTCTCTCCCATTATTTTATCACTCAATCTTAACCATTTAATTTCTCATCTCTTACCATTCTCTCATCTCAATACATTCTATCTCCTATTTTCATCTCCTTAATTCTCCTACAAAGAAGAAAAATAGGAACATAATTAAGGAACTAAACTAGTAATACAAAAACGCATAGAAGGTCGATGAATAATAAAACCAAATCTGAAACCTTATTATTGTAACGACTAAACAAAAAAAAATAAGAATGGTAAATTTTGGAAGTGACATAAAGAGTGAGGTGAAATTGAGGTGCAGAGGAGCGCCCGAAAACAACGCGGGAGCTATTTCCCAATGCACTACTGACTTCTGACTCACTCCCACACCTTTCTTTTACTTTTGTCTGCATCTCATTTAACCTATTCTTTACTTTCTTACTTTGACATTCCGGTCAATATTCAATGGGCCGATGAAACTATATATGGGCCTACGGCCCGTTAAGTGTTAAATGAATCATGTGGAAAGTGGGCCCATCTAACCCAGGTCTCAATCAAATGCGGTGGTTGATGCGATGGTGGGAGTATGATTTCATGTTCTATGAATCATCTATCGGTCCCTCTCATTCTGCTATTTCCATTACTAGTTTATAGGCCGCGTCATGCGCAGGTTTATTTATCTCATGAATAAGTTAATAAGTAATTTTTTATATAAATTTATACTAAAAAAAATTTAATAGTTTATAAATGCTATTGTTGTATAATTAAATTTAAAATTTTATATATAATCAATAAAAACAAATATAAATAAACTTTTATGCTTTTATAGTTTTATTTTATCAAATTATTATAAGTCAATATTTAACAAATTTTATATATTGATTTGAACTCTTCTAAAGAAGGTAGTTTCATTTTTTTATGATTTAATTTAATTAGGGAGATTTATTTTCTTTATTTTTGACAAAAAAGATGAGAAGGCGGTGAGGTGGCGCAATTTTTTACAAAGGGATGACTTCTCCCTTATATTGTAGTTAGGTAGATATGAATATGATTTTTAGATTCATAACTCTGTCCATACTAAATACTCCATCAGATTTGAATTTCGGTATTCATAGTTCAATTTTCAGTGTCACACATAAGTTTTATAAATAATACCCTTAATTCAAATATAGAAATAACTTAGATAAAACTATTTAACCAAATAGATTTAGTTTATTTGCCTCATACGAATTTAGTATAATTTTAAAATATAATTACTTGATTTAAATTATTATTTAAATGGATAAAGTAAAAAGATATTAATTCTTTTATATAAAGTTTTTAAATTAGTATGATAAATATTTTAATTTAAGAGTGTTAATCAAATATTTTTTAAATATTTAAATATATTGCAGTATAAAGTATTTAAAATCTACAAATTATGAGATTAATTTTTCTCTATATAATTACTAAATAACTCTTTATATATTAAAGCACATAAAATATGGTAGAGAGAAGGTTAAAAGTATAAATAAATAAATAAAAATGCAAAATATCTGGAAAAAGATAGAAATGAGAATCTTTTCGAGGAAGACAAAGAAGTTGATAATCATGAAATTTCCATAAATTATGTATCCACGGGGATACAATGAAATAGAAAAGGTGTTGTGATCAACAACACATTTTCCTACTTAGTAGCATCACAAATGATGGCCGATGACGATGATATTGAACCTAAAACGGTTAATGAATGTCGTCAAATAATGGATTGGCCAAAATGGAGAGAAGCAATTCAAAATGAGTTGAAATCGCTTGTAAAACGAGAGGTATTTGGTCTTATAGCCCATACACCAAATGGTGTGAAACCAGTGGGCTATGAATGGGTGTTTGCAAAAAAACGAAATAAAAAAGGTGAGGTAGCAAGATACAAGACAAGGCTTGTAGTTAAAGTTTTTTTTTCAATTGCCAGAGATAAACTATGAAGAGACATATTCACTGGTAGTTGATGCAACTACCTCAACGTTTTAATTAGTCTCTTTTTGTTGTAGAAAAGCTACAAATGTGCCCCATGAATGTCGTGATTGCATATCTCTATGGATCAATAGGCACTGATATCTACATGAAAGTCCCTGAATGGCTGAAAATGCCTGAATCTTGCATCTCAAAACCACGAGAAATGTTCTTTACAAAGTTGAAAAGATTCTTGTATGGACTAAAATAATCCGGGAAAATGTGATACAATCGCCTCAATGAGTATCTTTCAAAAGAAAGATATAAAAATGATGCAAGATACCCATGTATTTTTATCAAGAGAACCAAATCAGGGTATGCTATCTCATTGCAGTATATGTTAACGATTTGAATACCGTAGGAACACTAAATGTGATAGCAAATACGCAAAATACTTGACGAAAGAGTTCGAGATGACGGATCTAGGCAAGACAAAGTTTTGGCTTGCAAATTGAACATTTCAAAGATGAAGTTTTTGTCCATCAGTCCATCTATACAGAAAATCTTGAAAATATTTCACACAGACAAAGCCCATCCTCTAAACTCACCAATGGTTGGTCGTTCTCTCAATATAAATGATGACCCATCTCGTCCTCGAGAGGACGACGAGGAAATCTTTGGACCTGAGATACCATACTTGAGTGCTATTGGTGCTCTGATGTACATGGCCAATAATACAAGGCTTAATATTGCTTTCTTTGTAAATCTGTTATCAAGATACAGTTCAACAGCAACAAGAAGACATTGGAACAAAATCATACAATTATTCCGTTATCTACGAGGTACTAATGAACTTGGATTTTTTTTATCATAATTCCCCAAATACCACTCTTGTTGGTTATGTATATGCAGGATATCTAAATCTCAAAATGGTTGTGTGCACTTATGGAGAGACAACCATATCATGGAGATCGACGAAGCAAACTTTGATTGCAACATATCATCCAATCATGCAGAATTAATTGCTCTTTATGAAGCATGAAGAGAATGTGTATGGTTAAGAAAGGTGATAAAATACATACAGAAAGAATGTGGACTCAGATTAATCAAAGGCAATCCAACGGTGATATATGAAGACAACTACGCTTGTGTCACTCAATTGAAAGAGGGTTATATCAAAGGAGATCGAACGAAGCACATGTTACCAAAGTACTTCTCCACTCATGAACTCGAGAAGAAAGGGATAATTGAAGGTCGACAAATTCGTTCAGAAGAAAATCTAGCAGATCTCTTCACAAAATCACTTGAGCCCCAAGAAGTTTGAACAACTTGTACGGAAGATTGAGATGTGTCGACTTCGAGAAGTCCACTGAATAAATAAAGCTCATCAGAAGGGCTTGGATTTAACGAAAGTGAATTATTTACCACAATAATTCATAACACCCCAACTTAAACAATCATCTTTCATTATACTCATTTCGTATAGAATATATGTTGCCTCATTAAAACTTTGTCAGGGAAAACTCATTTGGGACAAAACTACACTGTGGCGGATATGTGGCAGCAAGGGGATAGCTGGAAATGGGAGTTTATTTCTCCTGTTTTGCCTGCTACTATCGTTCTTCGTCTTGCTGCTCTTGCTCTTGTGGAGGACGAAGAGCACTCTGATGTTCTCACCTGGCCGCAGTCTCAGGATGGGGGCTTCTCTGTGGATTCTGCTTATGCTCTGATTCATGAGAAGGGCAAAGATTTCAATCTGGATAGGAAGGTCTTTAACAAAATCTGGAAGTTGGGTGTTCAGGAGAGGATTAGGCACTTCATCTGGCTTTCTATCAAGGGTGGAGTTCTTTGTAATGCGGAACGCAAACGAAGACATCTCGCGGTGGTAGATGATTGTTTCAACTGCCCGGGTACGTCTGAGACTTTGATCTATATTTTTAGGGATTGCCCGAAAAGTCGCGGTGTATGGCCTAAGTTGGAACCCCCGTTGGGTTATAATGACTTCTTCGATTCTGATTTCAATCAAGGGATGCGATGCAACCTGATGCATTGCACTCGTTTTGGAGTGAAGTCAGATTGGCCAGATATTTTTGCCACTGCTTGTTGGAATATTTGGAAATGGAGGAACAACGCGGTCTTTAAGGTCACGTGCCCTCGCGGAACGCGAGATTAGCAGTTAAAAAATTTCCTTAATTTTTTCTAATCTCGCGTTCCGCGAGGGTACGTGACCTCGCAGAACGCGAGTGGCCGGACGGTGTTTGGTAAAGTGACCGGGCTGTATATAACATCCGTGTTTTAATATCTATAAGCTAAGTTGAACATACTCCTTGCCCACCATGACCAACAAGGAGGAAAACAACATGAGCTTGCGCTCACATGGGCCAATCGCACGACGCGATTGCCAAAGAATGAGCCGTGAAGGATTGAGTGACTAGTGAAAACTTCAAATCAGTTGAGGTTTGGATTTGTATTTATGCTAAAGTATGACTGTTAGATATAATGTTATGAGTTTTGTAATGAAAAATCTTTCATTTTCTGTTTCATCATAAAATGACATCTGATATTTATAATTTGAACTCTAAGCAAAATATGAATGAAAGGCACTGTTTCCATGAAAAAAATCTTTCTTACCATGCCAATTCACTTTAACTAATGCAGAGCATAGAACAGTTTTAAGTATGAAACAACTAATATTGCAGAACCACGCTTTGTCTCCCATTTCGCCTCTTTCACCATCAATTGATCTCTCCTCTCAAGATCAATATATAATTTTATATTAGATAATTGTCCCTGAAACTTTGACATGCTGTAATTTTGAAGTAACCAAATGTTAAATATGTCCTGCTAATATAGGAAGAAAAACTCACTTTGTAGTGTGAGCTGTGTAGGACCTGTATTCCGCAAAATAACAATCTGTAAAGAATTAAAACGAAGAACATAATTAAGAAAGAATTATACCGAATCGTTCTTGACAAAACTATTGCGTAGAGTCGAGATTAAATCTCTTTCCTTAATTCTGTAACGCCCCGTATATGTGACGGTTACCGGCGTTGAGAATCCCAGGATACAACTACAATCACTTCTGGTTTGCACAATCAAAAAACAGAAGCCAACGAACCAGTATCTGCGCAGTACTCTCGAAGAAGAAGAAGAAGAGAAGAGCCACGGATCTTAGCTTCTAAATGACTTTACAACTTGCTCTCTTGACAATCCCTTAGTGAACGGATCTGCTAGGTTGTCAGCTGACTTGATATAATCGATTGAGATTACACCAGTTGAGAGCAATTGTCTTATGGTTTTATGTCGTCGTCTTATGTGGCGAGACTTACCATTATATATTGTGTTCAGTGCCCGAGAGATAGCCGATTGACTATCACAGTGTACACCTAAAGTTGGCACTGGTTTTCCCCACAAAGGAATATCCTCCATAAAGTTTCGAAGCCATTCTGCTTCTTCAGCTGCTTTGTCTAAGGCAATGAACTCATATTCCATTGTGGATCTGGCCAATAACGTTTGTTTTGAGGATTTCCATGATACAGCTGCACCACCCAGCGTAAACACATACCCACTGGTGGATTTTGAGTTCTTTGAATCTGATATCCAGTTAGCATCGCTATAGCCTTCCAGAGTGGCTGGATATCTTCCATAGTGTAGCCCGTAACTCCGAGTATGTCGCAAGTAGTTCAATACTCGAGTTATTGCTTTCCAGTGATTATGTCCTGGATTGCTTGTATATCTACTCAGTACGTTGACAGCATGTGCTAAGTCTGGTCTTGTACAGTTTGTCAAGTACATAAGACTTCCTATCACACGAGCATATTCTAACTGTGATATGCCATTACCCGAGTTTTTCTTCAGTTTGAGATGCGGGTCCACTGGACTTTTTGCAATCCCATTTGAATGGTTCTTGAATCGCTCAAGTACCGCCTCGGCGTAATGTTGTTGAGACAAGACTATTCCTTCTGAATGTCTAAAGATTTTGATCCCTAAGATCACATCCGCTAGTCCCAAGTCTTTCATGTCAAACTTTCCATTAAGCATGTTCTTGGTTTGTTTGATCATGTCATTGTTGCTACCTATGATGAGTATGTCATCCACATATAGGCACAACATAATGTATCCTTTTGGTGTTTCCTTGACATAGATACATTTGTCACATTCATTTATTTTGAAACCATTTGACATCATTACATGGTCAAATTTTTCGTGCCACTGTTTAGGAGCTTGCTTTAGTCCATATAAGGATTTCACAAGTCTACACACTTTGTGTTCCTGTCCAGGGACAACATAACCCTCAGGTTGTTTCATATAAATTTCCTCTTCTAGTTCTCCATTTAGAAAAGTTGTTTTTACATCCATTTGATGTATTTTTAGATTGCGTATAGCTGCAATGGCTATTAGCATTCTTATTGAAGTTATTCTCGTTACTGGAGAGTAGGTGTCAAAGAAATCCAAGCCTTCTTTTTGCCTAAATCCTTGCACCACAAGCCTAGCCTTGTACTTATCGATTGAGCCATCGGTTTTTAATTTTCTTTTGAAAATCCATTTGCTCCCAAGAGCTTTCGAACCGGATGGCAACTCAGCTAACTCCCATGTATGATTTTGCATAATGGAGTCGATTTCACTTTTCACTGCTTCCTTCCAAGCAGGTGCATCTGGTGTTGACATGGCTTCTTTGAATGTTCTAGGTTCATTTTCCAAAAGATAAGTCATTTCAAAATCAGAACCGAATGATTTTTCCTTTCTAGCTCTTTTGCTACGTCTAGGTTCATCATTCTCCTCTTCTGTTGGTTGAACAAAAGTGCTTGCTTCGCCTTCTTCACGAGTCCGTTTCGGATTTTCTTTATCCTTACACGGGAACGTGTTTTCGAAGAAGGAGGCATTTCTTGATTCCATTATTGTATTTGCATGTATATCTGGTATATCAGACTTGTATACCAAGAAACGATACGCACTACTATTGTGTACATACCCGATGAAGATACAATCAATGGTTTTTGGTCCTATTGAGACCTTCTTAGGGGGTGGCACCGCCACTTTTGCCAGGCACCCTCACACTTTGAGGTATTTGTATGAAGGTACATTACCTTTCCACAACTCATAAGGCGTCTTTCCAGTCACCTTATGCGGTATTTTGTTGAGAATGTAGTTGGAGGTTAGCAGCGCTTCCCCCCACATGTTCTGGGGTAACCCAGATTCTTGCAGCATTGCATTCATCATTTCTTTGAGGGTTTGGTTCTTTCGTTCCGCAATCCCGTTAGATTCAGGTGAGTACGGCGCAGTAGTTTGATGAACGATTCCATGTTCTCTACAAAATGCATTAAATGGTTCACTATACTCGCCTCCTCTATCACTTCGGATCATTTTAATCTTTTTACTAAGTTGGTTCTCAACTTCCAACTTGTATTCTTTAAACTTTTCCAAAGTTTCATCTTTGCTATGTAACAAATATACATAACAATATCGTGTGCAATCGTCTATGAAGGTTACAAAGTACTTCTTACCGCCTGTAGTTTGCACAAACTTTAAATCACATAAATCAGTGTGAATTAGTCCTAGAGGTTCGGTTGTTCTTTCTACATGGGGTGATGGCGTTTTTGTGAGTTTCGCTTGTACGCATACTTCACATTTGTCTTTACTTGTTTTGCATTTTGGAATCATGTTCATGCTTATTAGTCTACTTATAGATTTATAATTAACATGTCCCAATCTTTCATGCCAAATATTAAAAGACTCAACGACATAAGCAATAGGATTATTCTCATTCACTGAAACATCAGTTACAACCTTTTTCGGAAGGACTGTCATTACATTCATTTTGATCAGCCCATCCTTCACATAACCCTTCCCCACATATATCCCATTCTTAGAAAGAACTAACTTATCAGACACAAACTTGACACATAACCCATTCTTGTTGAGAAGAGTCACCGAGATCAGATTCTTTCGAATGTCTGGCACATGAAGCACATTATTGAGAGTCAGCTCCTTCTCAGAAGTCATCTTGAGCACGATCTTCCCAATACCTTCAACCTTTGATGTCGCAGAGTTTCCCATGAAGAGCTTCTCCTCTGTTCGGCTTTTCTGATAAGTGGTAAACAATCCCTTATCTGAGCAGATGTGTCTAGTGGGACCTGTATCGTACCACCACTCCTTTGGGTTGTTCCCAACCAAATTCACTTCAGTCACCACACAAAGGTCGTCTGCTGTCAGCGAGTTTTCAGCTAAATTGGCTTGAGACTTCTTCCCTTTGTCTCTTTTGTTGTCGGGCTTGCTGCGACACTCTTCTGCCTTGTGACCAACCTTATCACACTTGTGGCATTTTCCACTGAACTTCTTTGCTCCTTGCTTCTTGAAGTTTGTGGTGTTTTGAGGTTGAAACTTCTTGTTCTTCCCCTTGTCTCGATGCTCAGCCAGGTTTGCCTTGTTAGAGAGCCCAACTTGATTGGCCCTCTTATTGTTTTCCTCGACTCGAAGCCTCACGATCAAGTCTTCAATCCTCATTGCCTTTTGTTTCAGCAACAAGTAGACCTTGAATTGCTCCCAGGATGGAGGAAGCTTCTCAATGATGGCACCCACCTGGAAAGCCTCACAGATGGTCATTCCTTCCGAGATCACTTCATGGACGATCAGTTGTAGTTCTTCAACCTGTTCCACGACTGACTTTGAATCTACCATCTTGTAGTTCAGAAACTTTGTTACTGCCGCTTTCTTTGAGCCTGCATCCTGCGTCTTGTACTTCTTTGTCAAAGTATCCCACAATTCCTTAGCGGTATTATGGTTACAGTAGACCTTGTACAACGAGTCAATCATGCGATGAGTAAGATACCCTCTGCATGCATAGTCCCTTTCGCCCAATCAGATAGGGCGTCAGTGTCATGTGGGGAGAACCTAGGTTTCCCCTCCTTTAAGAACCTGTCCAGACCCAACATGCTCAGGAAGAACTCCATCTTCTGAGACCATATTTTGAACCCTTTCCCGTCAAATTTTTCGGGTAGGATCCCAGCATGGATTGTGTTCGGCATAGTTGTCACATAAGGCCTGTGGGGAACATACAGATGAGGCAACTGAACATCAGACAGATCCATGGGATGACTCGTTTGACCCGGATGACTTGTTTGACCCGGATAGCTCATTTGACCCGGATGGCTCATTTGACCCGAATGAAGAGGTTGAGCCAGATGACTCGTTTCAGCCGGATGACTCGGTTGAGCTGGATGAAGAAGCACTGGTGGCAGATCCACTTGGACGACCGGGGGGGTTTCCTTGATCGGACTCTTCTTAGCCGAACTCTCATGACCCGGACTGTTCTGAACTTGAACCCTATCAAGTATCTGAGCCTGATCGAGAGACATAGTCTCAAACTGAATTCGGGGCGACCCAGTGACCTTTCCAGCGTCAGCAACAGTTTTCTCATCTCTGTTAGTCATTGTATATGTTCAATAAGACAAACAAATATTAGTATGACTTAGAAGTAACTCTGCAAAACAGATTTCAAAAATCTGAAAAAACACAGTTTTCTGCAAAACTGTAAACGCAGAAACCAGAAATCTGAGAACTGTAAATGCAGAAACCAGCAATCTGCGAACTGTAAAAATTACAGAACCAGAAATTCACGAATCTGTAAACACAGAATCTGTAAACCAGTAAAAATTCCAGAAAATCACGAATCTGTAAAACAAAACTGAATTCTTGCAAACTGTAAAAATTCCAGAAATCACGAATCTGTAAAACAGAACTGAATTCCTGCAAACTGTAAAAAATTCCAGAAATCACGAATCTGTAAAACAGAACTGAATTCCTGCGAACTGTAAAAAATTCCAGAAATCACGAATCTGTAAAACAGATCTGAATTCCTGCGAACTGTAAAAAATTCCAGAAATCACGAATCTGTAAAACAGAACTGAATTCCTGCGAACTATAAAAAATTCCAGAAATCCTGAATCTGTAAAATAGATCTGAAAATTGTGAACTGTAAAACACAGATTCTGCAATCTGTAAATACAGAATCAGAAATTTGTGAACTGAAAACACAGTTTTTTGGTTCTGTAATACAACAACAACCCGGTTCTGTAATATAACAGCAACCTCAGAATTATAAAGATTAATTTTCGTTTTTACTCGAATCTGAACACAGATACGAAACTGTACGCAGTACAGACAATTTTCTTCGGGATGTAACTTTCTGTTCCTTTAAAACTCAAACAGATTGTTAGCGACAGGATAAAATTTTACAGAATTAAGATTGTAGGACCTGTATTCCGCAGAATAACAATCTGTAAAGAATTAAAACGAAGAACATAATTAAGAAAGAATTATACCGAATCGTTCTTGACGAAACTATTGCGTAGAGTCGAGATTAGATCTCTTTATTTAATTCTATAACGCCCCGTCAGGATACAACTACGATCACTTCTGGTTTGCACAATAAAAAAACAGAAGCCAACGAACCAGTATCCAGCCCACTTCAAAAAGAGAAGCTAAGCTGTTGCTTGGGCCTACGGCCCATTCCACAAGACCACGAGCCACGGGCCACGGACCGGACGGACCGCGCGAGGGCCCCCCGTGTCCTCTCTCCATACCTCTCCCAAGGGCTTACCAAGGGTATGAGGTTTAGGGTATATAAACCCTTCGTATTCCCACCCCAATTTTCGATGTGGAACAAAACCCATATCAAAATGGCGATTAAACCGGGCAGCACCCTTTTTACACCGGGCACCCCCCCCCCCCTCGTTCGGAACCCCGTTCCGAACGAGTTATGTATTTTTTATTTATTTAAATATTCTCGTTCGGAACGATGTTCCGAACGAGGTTATTTGTGAACCCGGTTCATGAACCGGGTTTCATTTAATACAAAAAAATAACCTGGTTTAAAAAATTATTCTCGTTCGGAATGACATTCCGAACGAGAATAATTTTTTAATGACGTCATTTTTTTATTATTTTTTAAAAATCTGTATCGGATACCATTCCGAACGAGAAACGGTTTTTTTTAAAATGATGACGTCAGCTAGCCGTTGGGGTGTAGCTGACGTTGCCTATATATTCGTTCGGAATGGCATTCCGAACCACACTCGAATTCGCTCTCTTCTCAATCTTACAAAAAAACGCTCCCTTCTAAATCTTTCAAAAAACGCTTTCTCTCATCTCGATAATGGCTGGAACTCCTCCTAATCCTTTTTTTTTCTGATCCGACGGCTGCAGATGAAGAAGTTTACGTAGGAAACGAATGGTGGTCGGGTTATGGTGTTCCAAATGCAAGTTACGGTGGTTCTGTTGGTAGTGATTTTTTCAACATAGACGGAGCAAGTAGTAGTACTTACAACCTCCCCACCCCCACTTTGAGTGATCTCCAAAGGCATCAACAACACATGTTCTGGGATGCAACTGTTACAGGCGGAGCAACACCTCAAGAAGAGCCGGAGCAAGCGGAGGAGGATGTCCGAGCACCACGTCGGAGACGGAACACTGAGTCGGTTAGTATTTCTAAAAACCTGAAATACGCTTAATTTGGTAGAAATAGTGGAAATTGGTCAATAGTATTTCAAATGCATGCTAAAATTAGTTCATAGTGGAAAACGCTTCATTTCAATATTAACTGCAATGCATGGTAAAAAGAATTAGTTTAATGCATGTGGAAAGCGTATCAACACTTTTTAGAAAATACCAAAAAGGTTGAAAACTACTTAAAATCGCATATATGGACTTTAGTTATAATAATCGATGATAAATTTGTATGTATTTCGTTAAAATTAGGAGGTAGTTAGAAACATCCGATCCAGAGTAGGAGAAGACAGAAATCTGGGTGATAGGCGAATCACTGTTTCTGAGAGGAGGGGGGATAGAAGATCGCGTGGTGATAGACCGCAACAGTCAGGTTCTCGGGGGTCAAGTGCTGCGGGGGTTAGGAACCCATCTCCTATTTCGAGTCGGTCAGGTTCTTCGCGGGGTAGATCCCGACAGACTCGGCAGTCAGGTTCTGCTCCGATGCAGTCAGAAGCTGTTGCGGCTCCTCCTCTTCCAGGACTCAACGAGGGTACTATATTGACTCGTTATGGGCAACACATTGCTCATGAGATTTGGATACATCTGAATCCCGATGAAAGTGCCCCCCCGTCAACTAAAGGCGCAGACAAGGCAGAAGTGTTTCGAGCTATGGTTGCCTAGAATTCCTACCGACCCGGAGCAAGATTCATGGTTTGCTATTGCCCAGGAGTCGGGGCTGCTTCACATCCTTAAGGGTCAATTTTGGAATGTGGACCACAACCTCCTTTCTGCATTCGTGGAAAGGTGGCACCCTGAGACGAACACATTTTATCGTGGTGGGATCCGGTGCTTTGACATTATGGAGATGTACAACCCTGATCGGTTTTGCAGACAGTTCGGTCGCCGTCAGTCCCGACCTTTGGATGTCCCCGAGCCAGTCGAGTATTATTGTCCGCCAAAATCAATGCGAGGTGGCCGGGAATACACTGTACGGTATGGCCCAGAATGGGATAAATGGGACCAGCGTTATCACAACTTGTGTCCGTACATCCTGTCCAGCCCCCCAGCTCTTATCCCTTGGGATGCTGAGGATGCTTACCTCGATTGGGTTGCTCAAGTCTCACATCCGTATGTGAGCCCAAACGCCCCGGCAAGACCTCGACCGACACGTAACCCGAACCCGATCCTTACCCTCGATTTCAACCGGGTAATTCTTATATTATTTTATTTGTAGGCATTGTGTTTTCTATATGACTCATCTCGTAATTATTTTTTGGTATTGCAGCGTGTATCGACGACACTCGCTACGATGCGGACACATCGACAACAGGGGATATTATCCATGGAGAATTTGGATTCCTACATTCGGATGCTCAGTATCGACGATCCGCCTACAGCTGAGGAGGTCACTCAAACTCAACGGATGTCACAAGCAGAGTCGTCCAGGAGTGCAGAAGAGAGAGCCACACATTCTATATGGGAGCGGGCAAGGATGGGTGCGGGACAAGCCCATCCGGAACAACAAGCAGGGCATTATGACTGGGAAGATAACTTGGGTCACGAGTCGGAACCTTATTGGAGGGTTTGAAACGTTGTATTTGTTGTTTAAGTTATAATGAATATTATTTGGTTTCCTTACGTTTTGATTTAATGTTATAAAGACGTATGAAGGTGAAATTCAACACTTTAATTATGTGTAACGAAAGTATTACAAAGTATATAAACGTGAGCATTACTAATCATCATCATCATCTTCTTCCCCACCATCTTCTTCAACGTCATCATAATCATCATCATGTTCTTCTTCCGATTCGTCTTCACCGACGTCTTCATCTTCGTCTTCACCTCTTATCTTTTCGTCTTCATCTTCGTCTTCACCTTCGACTTCACCTTCGTCTTGACCTTCGTCTTCACCTTCGACTTCACCTTCGTCTTCACCGTCGTCTTCACCTTCGCTTTCTTCATCGTCTTCACCACCATCTTCAACTACATGATCGTCATCATCGTCATCTTGGGGTATCGGGTTAATATTTAGAGGCGGCATTGGTTTGCATGGTTATGACGTTAAACAAACAGGGGACATATATATAGATGAAAATCCGGGACTCACCTTCACCCGCATGGCTGCCATTTGTCCGACGAAAGATAAGAGGTGTTTGGGAAATACCCGACCCGGTCCCACAAAGTCTCGTTCGGAACCCCATTCCGAACGAGACTTTGTGGGACCGGGTCGGGTATTTCCCAAACACACCTCTTATCTTTTCGTCTATAAATACCTCCAAAACAAACCATTTCAAACACACATTCACTATCATTCCATATTATTTATACATATGCCCGTTTATTTTCTCTGTAATTTCCTTTCTCAAATTTCGATATGTATCCAAATCGTCCAACACTATTTCCAGCCTCTTCCTCGACAATGGATCCTGGTCCGAAATTGTTTTGGTGTCAGAAAAAGCCCACGGTGCATATGTGTACCGAACAAATAGAGTGGGACAGGGTCAACTATGGGAGAAGATTTTGGGGATGCCCGGATGCATGTTGGGATGCTCTTACTGAAGAAGAGGAAGAGAAAGGGTGCAAATACAAACATTGGATCGATCCACCCTACACAGGTCGTGCACGGGTCGTTATTGAAGAACTAAATGCAGACAACTTATGCAACTGGTCAAAGGCTGAAGGAATTGAGGAAGGGATGGAGCTGCTAAGGATTGGAACAAAAGAATGGGCCAACGAAATAGATGAACTGAAAGCCAAAAACGCCGAGCTCATGGAGGAAAACGCTGCACTTGCTGCAGAATTGGCAGCAACACTTAACAAATAGAGAATTAAGTATTTTTAATGTCTTGTATCGTTAGTTGTTCACCGTCTGCGTTGTACTCGTGCTGTTGTTTTTCAATTATGTTGTTGTTTCAATATTAATGCTTCTATGATTATGTTGACATCATTCTGAAAAAACATTACTCAAACATTTATAAATTATCCCCCAAAACATTAAACAAACATATATAATTCAACAAACATTAATCAAGTCAGCCACAACATACGGAATACGAACATTAATCAAACTAATACAAGATTTAGGTCATTATGGGACTGCCACCATGAAATTCTCTCTCAGATACGTAGTTGTCGAATCTACTCTGAAAGCGCTGTTCCCATCCGTCCACCGATGGCTGTTTGTAGATACTCCACTGCCTTGGAGGGGGTGGAATTGGACAATTGTCATCAACCAACCAAATCTGTCAACACAAAATTGTTTTTGTATACTAAAAAACATAGGTGAAATAAGATACAAGAGCGGAAAATATCGATGCGTACCGGTACGTAATGGTTGCGTCTGCCTACATGTGCAATGGCGAACACCGTGGTAGGAGGCTCTGAACCGGGAGGAGCAAACATCGGAAGACATGTACAAGGACCAAACCATGATAACACCACTAGTGCAACTTGATACCTCGTGGCAAATACCAATCCCATTGTAGGTGCGCACATCCAGAATTCAGGAGAGCATGGCGATCCAATGTGAATCACTTCTCGAATGAGTTGCGGGATAGTCTTGAAACCCTCTAGCATCTCATGATACATATGCCCGTTTTGTTGGAGGTGCTTCGAAAGATCTAATCGGATTTCAACGTACTGTTGCTCTGGTTTACCTAGTAAGCGAGCAAGGGATCGATAACCACAATGACCGTCATCACCTACTTTCTCCACAGCAGCTATGTATGCGAGCATGAAAAGGTCTATATTATCTATCCCCCAGTCGAAGTCGAGATAAATGATTGAATTGCCACCGCTACATTTCGATCTAGCATTTCCCTTTGCCCTCGGTGGTTTAGTTGCACTCCCTTTTACGGTCGTGGCCCCGCTCGAAGCTCTGTTGGATGCAACCAACGATTTCTTTTGTGAATCGGCTTTCGGTGGCACAGTTGCACCCTCTTCCTCTTTCATCCCCTTTTTCCTTGCTTTTGCCTTCTCCTTATCCTTCTTAGCTTGAGCCCTCTCATCCCAACCCGGATCTCGCTTTGTACCCGTCTTCTTCGCATGAATCTTAGGCCTTCCTCTCTTCGTCTCTCCCCGAGGGGGGTCCTGGACATCAACTGAAGAAGGATCCTTGCACTCACGCCACTTATCAGCCATCCTCTTCATATCGAAATCATCAACGTTACCGGTAAACACCCCTTCAAAGAAATCATCCATAAGAACCTTATCTGCAGTCAATTGCACGTCGTCGTCAGAGTCGAAGTCTTTCAATTCCACTCCTTCCCACTTGATCTGCTTCCAGAAGATATCAATGTCGCTCGAAAACAATGGCGTTCCTTCTTCTACAAACACCTTAATCCTGTGTGGGCAAGGCAATCCGAGTGTTGATTCCCACCAAGGATCCTCACATGGGCCACATATCTTTCCCTCCTTTTCCTTAAGGACTTCTTTCAGTAGCATTCTCAAACACTTGTCGGAGCACTTCCTCAATATGCGCATGAAAATAGTCTTCATCCACCGAGGCCCATCTTGTATCTCCTTCGGGCTAGTATGGTTGGACATTTCCATCTCGGCCCATATTCGACGGTGTTGATCGACAAACATATTGTCAATGTGTTGCACTAAAGTGTCGAACCCTCCAACAGCTGAATCAAACATATGCTTCAACATCGAGTGCTGACCTTCAACCCTGACAACAACATTGTACATGTTCAACATTTTAGCCAACCGAATGTCATGATCATTCTCGCTAAAAATAAATTCAAATATCTTACCTGTTAGACGTTCTTGTGCTAAAATGGCGTATATCATCGCAATACGCAGCTATAAGTTTTTCCTTATGGGGAGTAAACCATGTGCTCTCAACATATCGTACAAGATGACCATTCCTCCATGTTTTCCGGAAGTGATCAAGTCTCTCCTCATACTGCTTCTCTGTGTGAGACCGCATCACCCGTCGAACGCTAGCACATGCACTTTTTTCGTCCAGGTTGTTCAATTTAGCAAATGCCTTAACATTCCGATCAACGTGGACATGGCAAAGCATATGACACACACTAGGAAATACATGGTCAACTGCCTTAATTGTTGCCAGCTCTCGATCAGACATGATGCAATCCGGTCCTCCAAGTGCACCAAACAAATACTTGACCCGTTTCAATGCCCATGCATAGTATGGGGCTGTCTCACAACAGATGAACGCTAGCGCAATACAATATGTATAGTTGGTGCAATTGAATCCAACAAACTGAAGTAACGGCCAACCATACCTATCAACGAGGGTATATTAATAATTATAATTCTATAACGGTATTTGAAGTCATAATAATGAATTTTAGTGTACCTATTAGTCTTGTACGTCGCGTCCATGATCACCACCCGAGGGAACATTCTCAACAAATGTTGACAATCCGGATGAGATATGAAAAACGCTGCCAACTTTTTCTCCCCGGTCTCCGGATTCGTCTCGTAGTGAATGTCTTTACGATAAGCTCTATGATGGAGGAAATCTAATGACCACTGGGTCACGGTTAGATTTGCCAATGTTTTCTTCCTCTCCTTTTCCCTCACAGTGTACACTTGCCTTCTTGATATTGTGGAAGTCGGATTTTCCTGAAGCAACTGTGTATAAATAACCTTCGGCATTGCCCCGGCCGCTGATGCAATCATTATTTTTCGTCTCTGCTCTCTCGTCATCCTCGAAGCAAATGCATGGCCAATCAAGCTGCTGGAAAGACAGTGGTTGTGACATGCCTTCTCAACTTTTAGTATCCACCCAGGCGGCTCAACAAGAGTTGCTCGTCGATAATATCCTCTTAACATAAAAGAACAATTGTACTTCCTTAACCTACTAAGGTTGCTACGCTGCGACGATGGTTCTGCTACATCTCCTTCAAGATTAATATTCTTTCGATGTTTTCTATAACTACCGGATTGCTCACAGTGCAGAAATATTTGCTCACAACAGATGAAATATCCTCTTGATGATTTCGTGGTGATAACCATACACAAGGCATAACCGACCTTCCTAACCCACTCTCTCAGAAGATCCATAGTAGGAAATCTCTCACTAGTCGTAAAATGGGCACTATAGTCGATTTTTAAATATTCCTCATCACTACAGTATCCCTATTTAAAATTACTCAAATTTCAATACTACTATATCAATAAAATAAATTCAGCGCTAAAAAAAAAGGTTTATAGGTACTTACATGGAAATATGTATCATCTACCGGCGCAGACAAATCAACCTCCTCCTCCACCGACGTCTCACTAGAAGAACACTCCCGTCTTTCTTTCCAACTACCTGCCCTTGAAGAATTAGTTGAATCGCTTTCAGACGTCATTTTTTGTGCTTCTTCCGATTGGGTTTGAGAATTTGGCCATACAACTCCGATTTTATAGACTCCGTCAAAATATAGCCGTTCGCATTTTCTACAAAAAATGTTGTTTCTCGTTCGGAATGGGGTTCCGAACGAGCAACGACATGTACAAAATAAACCGGGTAATCTCGTTCGGAACCCCATTCCGAACGAGATTACCCGAATATGTATGACGTCCTAAATATATTAAAAAAAAAATTATCCTCGTTCGGAATGGGGTTCCGAACGAGTGTCGAACCGGTTCACAATATGCGAACCGGTTTGGCATTTATTTAATGGAAATTAATTTAAATGGACCGGTCTCGTTCGGAACCCCGTTCCGAACGAGAAACAAAATTAAAAAAAAAAATAATCCGCCAATCTCGTTCGGAATCCCGGGTGTAAAAAAAGTGTTGCCCGGTTGTCACCCGTATCAAAATTCAACTCCAAAATTGTTCTTTGAACTTAGTCAAGCAACCAACTTTGAGCCTTCATTTCTCATTCAAACGGAACCGGATTTTGACGTGTGAGTACACTACGGCGTAGTGCTCGCGGAGACGAAGCCAAAACTCCCATAATCCGGCACAACCGGTGACCGCAGACCACCGGAAAAGTGCCCAGAAGTCAGTCACAAATCAGTTCCAACAAGCTGCAGCGATGGCTTGATAACCTTGATTCTGCATTCATCTGTTTCAGTATATCTGTATGTGATCTATCAGATCAGATTCATGAGAAACTGAGATCTTTTGAACTGCATGTTCACCAAGGCTCATCTCGTATGAAGACTGAAGAGTCGGTGACTTGATATATCTACATCTTGATTCTTGAGTAATACCTTTTGTTTTGGTTTCTGCAACTAATTGAAGTTTGTTCTTTATATTTCACAATTGAAGCAAGTACGCAAACTTGAAACTACCTGTTTTCTTTAACGATGGATGTTTGCACCACTTTTTTCTTAGGGAATAGGATAGAAAAACTGTCACGAACATCCCTATATCATGTAGGTTCATGTCAAAATCATTCAATGAACCACTTCATTACAACTCAATGTTAACCACAAGTAAGGAATCACTATCCTTGTCGACAACAAACGTCTTCATCACAGTCCTCTCGAAGCTACAAATCTCCACCTCATAATCTCCATGGAATCCTCTAAACCCAAACTCACCTTGTTCATCAACAAGACCACAAGCATGACTCATCCACTCTCTCTTGAGCTCAAGAAGCCTCTTTCCAGCCTCATTAACATCCCCTTCTGCATTCACCAAATGTGCATTAGCCCTACTCATAAACAACTCCCAGAATCCCCACAACATCACCCCTTCAACAGCCGGATGCCCGAACGCCTCCCGAAGCATCGTCTCGAGGTCGTCAGCCCTCACGTGCTCGTTAACCGACGACACGTCTAGCTCGGTGAACCATACTGGTAACCCGAGAGTCCCGAGCTTGTCCAATGCAGAGCACACAATGGACCCAACAGGGCAATCAATGTGGCCTTGAACACCAATCCCGCCAACAGGAGCGCCTTGCTCTTGTAAATCCAGGACTTGTTCAATGTACTTCTCCGGGGTTGCTCTCGTGTCGTTTCCAGTTTCGATGTTGTAGTCGTTTACGAACAGGGTCGGGTTTGGGTCGAGTTGATGGGCGGTTTTGAACATGTTGGCACGAGTTTCTTTTCCTAGCCTGTCTTGGTAGAACGAGCCGTGTAGCATCTCGTTGTTCACGTCGTAGTGCTTGAACTTCGCGTTGTAGCGAGTGAGGAGGTCTTTCAAACGGGTTTGGACGGCTGCCATGAGGTCGGTTTTGTTGAGGGAGCGGACCCATTGTTGGACGTTGCTTTCGACTTCCCAGAAGATGCAGTGGCCTCTGAGTTGTATGTTGTTTTTCTGGCAAAGGTCTACCATCTCGTCAGCGTCTTTGTAGTTGAGGTTTCCTTGTTGTGGCTCTGTCCAGAACCATTTCAGCTCGTTACCAAAGACGGACCAGTTGAAGTTCTCCACAAAGAAATCGACAAAGTCTTCGTTGTCTATGTTTGTGCGGCTCATGCAGGATCCCAAGGGGAAGTAGTTTGTTGTTTGTTTAATCTTCACATAGGATCCTAGTGAAAAGCCGCCTGTTGGTCCAGTGAACTTCAGCACAATATCGCGCTTACGAATCTGCACAAGCCATGAACAATCATATTGACAAAACAGAGCAATATGTTTGGTTTTGTGTATTTAACAAAGCGTCCTTGTTTCTGGTTTCTCTATCTTTTCTTGTGGATGATGTCTTTTATTGAACAGTGTGTCATAATATAAGCAACGAAAGGCAAGGAGAATCAAAATATCAAACAAAGTAATCACCTTATCAGCCTTCCTCTTCAAAAGCTCAAACCTAGCGCGACGATCAACTGCAAAAATCTGAAGGCCACCAATCATCAAGTCCACTCCTGAACCAGGTCCTTGAACATAAACCATGACCTTTGAAGGTTGCTTCTCTAATCTGAAAGAGCCTCCAACTTCATGCCATCGGTCATTGGTAATTTCAACCTGACCTCCATTCACCCACTGATTGTCCACACTGAGTGCAACATTGACATTCTGGGGCCCAAAAGCACCAGAACCAATTTTGACCCAAGCTGATACTTGGTATGTCAAAAAGAGTTTAAGCTGATCAGTGATAATCTGAGCAGGTCCCATCCAAGTCTGTGTACGGTTTTTCACAAGGATGCATCGACCGCTTAGACGTTCATGTGGTCCAAGACTACCTTCAGCCATTGGAGGAAGTATGTGAGGTGATCCAGTTCCAACGCTTAAACTGCAATTACCAAGAGTGAACCACCCGTTGGTTCCATTGCTGAGATCGCTGTTTTGGATTATATTAACTCCATAGGCTGGATTCTGTACAAAAAAATATCAAGTTCAAACAAACAGAGCTTGAAAGTTGAAACCAACAGAATTTGTCAAGTTCAAACAAACCTCAATAATAGGTGCAGGTGAAGGAGGCGTCTTCTCAGCATGCTTCACCACCAAACTGTTTAGGAGAATATCAGTTCCAGGAGGTGGTCCTTCTAAATATATAACCACTTTGGATGGTGATCCATTTATAAGGAATTTTCCATGTAACTGTGCCCAGTCGCTGTCCGTTGTCTGCACACTATTAGAGCAAAGATAACCAAAACGACTACAAAATGAAATTCTTGAGCTCATATGAGCTTGATGAGTGGTGAGACATAATAGTAAACAAACTGACCTTGCTACTCCTACATATTGCTCACGCTTATCAGGGTTTTGGAGCCACAAAGTGGCGCTGACATTAGCAGATGTAACATTGTTACCATAAATCCTAACAATAGCAGTGACCTCATAAAGTCTCTTTCTCTGCACTCGTCCTGTGATCTCCTGCTGAATTCCATTCCATGTTTGAGTGCGGTTGGTTGTCGCTGCAAAGACCTTGCCTGACTTAGGAAGAATTTTTCCACCGGCCAGAGAGCCATATAAAGTGATGCTACATCCTCTTCCAGACCAGTTGTTGAGACCATCTTCAAACCGGGGGTTGGCAATGACATTCTCATCTACATTTGCAACAGATCCTTCGCCCTTATACTGCCAAGACACAGATCAAAATACATTATTACCTTTAGAAATCTTTCTTGTATGAAATTACAATCTACAAGATTCAGTGAGAATGCTAAAAAAAAAAGACTGAAGGCTTCATACTTGTATGCCCATATTGGTGCTGCAACCTGTGGATGACGCTTTGGCGGTTTTACTGGATTTCTGCAACGACATAAGGAAAACATCATTCCAGACAAAGATTTAATGAAAAACTTCTTTACACACAGTAATAAGCAATTAAAAACTAGGGGAAAACAGGAGAGTAGGAATACTTACCCTGAGGGATTGCAGAAAAGACAGAAGATGAGGCTTGAGATGTGCCATTTGAAGACTGCACATTATATAGGGAAGATATTACCACATGTTTGAAAAAGAAAACGAAGTGAATATTAAGATTAGTATAGCCTCAAATCAATAAAAAAATACCTGCCTTTCAAGTAAATCCTGGATCAACCATCTTAGTATATCACAAAAGAACTCTTTGGGGTAGCTAAGGATTGAAGAACAAACCTTCTAGATAACATATTATGATGTTATCTTTGTCTTGCAGATTAGGGAAATCATTAGAGGCATTGGCAACTGGAAAATTGAAGCTTGCATTAAAATCAAAGGTCTTCAGAGATTTTATTTGCTTTCATCACAAGGCATACAGATTGGTTTTCCATTGAGAAAAGGGGTAGGTACAATGTGGGGTTTCAAACAAAATTCAACAACGTGATATTTCAACCAATATTATCAACCTCCCCCTTTCCGCAGCCCAAACTGTTTGACTACAAAATCAAGTCCATTATCACAGGTTCATTGGCTTTGCATTTAGAATCTTGGTTTCATTCCACACACAAAATTTCATTTCCTAGTAATTAATGAATAAGATAGTGCACTTCTGAATATGTTAATAACAGGACCAACAATCCAAAAAATAACTACTCAATCCACTCTCAGGCTTCTAGCATACGTGCAGAAGAATGAGCATGTACTTGCAGTAGTGAAGGAAACAAAAGCAACAAAGATCCAATAATAGCAAAATTTGATTTTCTGGTGCACTCATAAACACTTCAGAAAATAAAAGATTCCAATAGTAGAAAATTTTGATTTTCTGGTGCACTCATAAACACTTCAGAGATGGCTTTCGAGTACAGTGCAGTTTTGTAGCACATATTGAACAATAGTGTCATCAAATCTGTATCAGAATGATTGAATAAACTCTGAACTCTGAACCAACTGTTCTTTTTACTCTATGTTTTCTTTTCTTTTTATGCAAAGGTAAGACATCTAATATTGTAGTCCAAAATTGTGCTTGTAAAGATTAACTCCTACGTTTACCAATAATCCCCACAGGAGCAAGTACCTTCCTTGAAATGGTGGAACCGTATACGATCTCTCACTACAATCTCTCTCCCATACACTTTTGAAATCAGTTTCATAACAGCATGGCAATCCTCACAAGAACGCAAGTTCTTCACGATCCTGATTACAGACCCCGGGTTTGTCTTAATCAAACCAAAAGCAACTGCAAGCTTCTCGCTGTGATGAAGCAACTGAATCGCTTTCTCCTCATCATCAATCTCAAGCAAGACTTCTGAGAGTTGAGGCTCATATCCATCTCCTCTCAACCGCTCCTCTATCTCATCTAGCTTCTGAAAAACGCTTCTCGCTTCAGGATGACTTGAATCCCCTGCTACAAACTCGTGTACTACACCATCAACTTCGATTTTACTTGTTCCCGGTGGCTTCAACATTCCTCCTCTAAGCATTGCTTTTCTAACATTGCTCTTATCTTGCCATTTCCCTGCAGACGCGTATACATTACCAAGAAGCACGAAACTGTCACAATCTTTGGCGTTCAAGTCCAGGTCTTGGATTAAACGTTCTGCTCGATCAGTGTCTCCATGAACCTTACAGGCCCAGATCACAGCTCTCCATAATACCGCATCAGGACGAATATGCATCTTCCTAATGAAATCCTCCGCTTCTTCCAACTTCCCTGCTCGTGCGTAAAGGTCTACTACACATCCATGGTGCTGAATGTTGGGCCGAATCCCGTATTTCTCTCTCATACTTTCAAAATACTTAAAACCTTCAGTAACCCACCCTGCATTCCTACAAGCCGACAAAACAGCTGTCATTGTCCTCTCATCCGGCTTCACACCAGAATTCTCCATCTCCACAAACAAACAGAGAGCTTCCTTGCACTTTCCATGGCTAGCAAGGCCATGGATCATGGCAGTCCAAGAAAACACATCCTTGCTCACTATCCCATCGAAAACTCGTCTAGCAAAATCTACACACCCGCTCTTCGAATACATATCAATAAGAGCTGTACTCACATTGGCTAAACAATCCAAACCTTTCACCTCTACAATCCTATGCACCTTCCTCCCTAACTCCAATGCCCCAGTCTCAGCACAAGCACGCAAAACAGCAACAACAGTGGCGTCATTAGGCTCGACCCCACTTCCTTCCATCTCACAAAAAACCCTTATAGCCTCAACAGTCTTCCCATTCCCCACACACCCATCAACCATCGACGACCAAGACACTACATCTCTCTCAGGCATTTTATCGAACACATTCCGAGCACACTCCAATTCCCCACATTCCGAATACATATGAATCAGAGAGTTGCACACATACTTATCCAAACCAAACCCAATCTTCCAAATCAATCCATGGACCTGTTCACCCATCTTCGCGTTCCTCAACTTGCTGCAAGCCTTGAACACAAACGGGTAAGTGAACTTATCAGGTCTTGGAACCGTATAATCCTCATTCTGTAAGTGCATTGCGAGGAAAAGCAATAGTGACTGAAACGGGTCGGGTCCATCCGAGTAGGATCGGATCATCGTGTTCCAGAAATACGAATTCGGGAGCCGAATCGTATCGAGAATTAAACGGGCGTGGCTTGGATCGCCTGAAGGAGATAGCGCTGTGAATGTGAAGACTTTGGAGAAGATTTCGGTTCTGGATTTTTCTTCTATGCCGGTTTTGAGAAGTTGAGCGTGGAGCTGCTTAGCCTGCGTCATGGTAGTTATCTCCATTGTTGCAGAAGAACCTTTTCTATTCTCGCTCTCTTCTATTTATAATTGTTCAAACTTGTTGGGCTAAAGCCCAAATTTGTAAATGGGCCTAAATAGCTGAAATGGATATTTGGTCATTTGAGATTTGCAGACAGATAGTCAGATGTATATCGTGACTTGTCAAGTGTGTTCTGAGTAACAGTCCAATTATTTGAGAGGATCTAACTTTAGGTACTGATTAAAGGTCCCAGAAATCTCCATTTTTGTACACCAACGCAGGCTTTTATCAACTGTTCTTAAATTCAATCTCTCTCATAATGTATGCACTTTATATATGGCTTTAATAGGATTTGAACTTGAGACCTCCTTTGTCTATAGCAATTAAGGAGTATAATGTCAATTTGCTGAAGATTAAGGGTGTGTGCATCACTCTCGTAATGTCATTATGATGATTACTATTAAAATTTGTAGCTGAGTACCAAACAAAGAATGCAACAAAATACAGCTAGACAGAATGACTTGAAAATTACTGATACATGTAGAAGTTAGAAAATTATTCAGAATCTCAATTTCTTGGGGTCAGATGTCCAGAATCCCATTTAAAGTAAGCCACTAAATTTTGTTGCATACCTTGAAAATTGATGATGGAGCTCTCTCTTCTATATGCCATTTGTCATGATCTTTGGCTTCTTTACTTGCTCATAAAACGATGCGTTTAAGGTGTTGTCCTTCCCTTTTCAACTTCATCCACCCCTGCACAATATCTTTTAAGCCTTGCCCTGCTCCCATCACTGAATTAGATCACAGGGATCAGAAAAACAGAGGGAATTTTGATCAGGAAAATGAAGGTAAAATCCAGGTCCTATTTACAAGTACTCACTTGAGCATATACATTCCAAAAACATACCAAAATTTCCACTCTTTATAATTGGCTTCTAGGTTGTGTGTTTCCTGGCAAAAACATACCAAAAGCCATTATTGACTCCTTCAGAAATGGGCTACTCACAGTTGCTTCTCATCATTTCCTTGGCATTTTTCTTGATTTTAAGCTTTGCCCACTTATCATCCATTGCTCAAGGTAAGTGGGTACCCTCTTGATTATCATTTTGCATGCTACATTATTCATCTAGTGTGTTTTGTACAAAAATCTAAACACCTTTTTTTTATTTCCCTTTTTTAGCAGGTTTCTACATGTCCAGTGCAGCTGTAGTTGGTAAGGTACTAAAATATGTGAACTTACTCCTTTCATCATCCTATCTCCTCTTTTCTTTAAGAACAAAGATGAATTCAGCATTTGAAAATTTGACAGGGAAGAGAAGAGAAGATAAAAGAAAGAGCTATAATAGGATCAAGGCCACCAAAATGTGAAAGGCGATGCAGTTCTTGCGTTCACTGTATAGCAATTGAGGTGCCAATTGTGCCCCAACAGAAGCATCTTATTAAACCCAGAGAAACCCTAAATTCAAAGGAAGATAGCCTGTCTAACTACAAGCCTGTCAGCTGGAAATGCAAGTGTGGCAACTTAATCTTCAATCCCTGAATTTTTTTATGCAGCAGTTGTTGTATATGTTTTTTGTTGGAAATGTGTACTTTCCTAGTGTATTTGTATGTGTAACCTAAGATCTTGTCTCCCAAGATTACTTAATTTGATCTTATGTATGCTGCAGATTCTGTAAGCATGGATCTGTTGAAGGAATAATTATAACAAAAAAAATTCATTAAAAGAACTCTTAACATGACAAACTTTCTAACTATAGAATCATGTAGTTGTTTTTTTCAGTACTGAACTGAAAAGAGCACACACATAGTCTAAACAACTTTTAGTTAGAGTTTCTTATACTCAACATAGATACAAATTAGCTAGTCTAACCAACTTCAACTGACTAAAATAACCACATATATCTGCATTTAGCAGAAGTTAATCAATTAGACAATCCAAACTCCAAACTCTCCACTTTATTTAATGGTGAACTAGGTCAGCATCACAAGCTTTTTGACGAGTAACACAACGTCATCAGCATCATCTTGCTTGGAAGATTGGACAATGCAAGTCATACCAACTTTAAGATCATTTTCTTTAAGAAAACTATTCCATCCATCACCCAATACAAGCCCTCCTCCATCCTGTGACTTCAGTTTCACCGGCCACTCTTTCTCCTCACAATCCTTGACTGTCACCTTCTTCATCTTCTGCATCCCGGTTTTCCGCACAAAATCAGCCGGCACTCTCTGTTCAAATCCGCTTATAGATATCAAAAACCCTCAAATCAACGATGGATGCAAAAAAAAAGGAAGAGGAATTACCAGTCCGAATAGGTTGAACTTATTCAACGTCACCTCAAAATGTGGTCGAGGAGTATATCCACCTGAGATAAATCAAAGAATCATCAAAGGAGTCACCTCATTCATCAACTAAAAATCTAACATCATAGTAGCCACCTGAATTCTCAAAGCTGTCAACTAAAAACTCAGTAGTATCAAACAAATCAAGCAACAATGCTAGCTAGATAAAAAGCTGAAGGGGATTATAACTTGTATTTTTTTTCGGTTGAGTTGACGCCTTTAGCTTCTTCTTTAAGCAGGAGGTCTTCCCAAACACAAACACATGAAACAAAGAACCACCCATGAACGAGAAGACCAAGAAGTCCCCTTTCATCAAGTCATTCTGTTTGACCAAATCAAGCCAGCCACGCCCTTCTAAATGGAGAGAGCGATCGTCGCCAGATTTACTGCACGTCTTTTTAATAGTCACCGACCACAACCCGTGTTGGGTCCTGATCTTGGCTCTTTTAGGAACTAATTCAAAGCTTTCCACACCAGCCTGTGGGATTTCCTGCAACAGATATTCATACATGATGTCAATTTAGAACAAAACCCAGCTCTATGTATATGCAATGGATGGAAATTTACAAGTTTGGTGTCAAAGTCTTCCAGCAGAACCCTGAAGAAGGAAGCTTTTCGTTCCTCCGTGCTACTGCCTCCCATCAGTACTTGTAGGCTGAAATTAACATTGCTTATAGCTAGAACCACAAAATGACATTGATAGCAAATTCTTGATGTGATTCTGTCTTAACTTCTGGAGAAAATGTATTCTATCCCATATATGAGAAATTTTCAACACAACACAGCAAACTGTAGTTTCAATGCTAGCATAAACCCTAAATCATTCAATTCAATCAGATTATGCAGAAAACTTACAATTTCAAAATGGAATTAGCGGGTGATGTAGAGTCACCGGTTTTCCTGTTGACGGCGGCGGTCTTGGTCACGGCGGCGAGGTGGATCAAGTTCAGCAAGCAGTGAAGCTTTAGGACTGAACATTTTCGGCATGGATTTTTTCCTTTTAATTTGCATGAACTCCGTACCGTACGTATAATATTAATTGTCTGATTTTTTCTTCGACTTTTCAACAAAAAAAAAGAAAGAAAATGATTCAGTGTAAAACGACACCGTTCCTTTACAAGGACAGAACGACGTCGTTTTACATGATTTTCTTCAACCTCTCTCCCTTCGTCAACAACAGCATAGGGGTTAGTAAATTTCGCAATTGAGAAGGAAATCTGTAATAAGATGCAGCAGAGAAGATCCGCCAATGGCCGGCCAACTGGAACGGACGGATCTGATTTCTCCTACCGCATGGTCGTTGATTCCAGTAAGTAGATTATAAAAGTTCATAGTGCTTTCCTTTGGAATTTGATGATTAATGGAGTTTTGTTGAAATTTCACAGGGTATACAAAAGTTGCCAAGGGGAAGTCTCGTCTTTGTCGACTACTTTCGATTCAGGTACCTTCAATTTTAGCATCTGCTGTTAGGATGAGAAATAAGAAACTTGATACATTTCGATGAGGGATTTTTTGTGAAATTCTATCTAGGGTAGCACATTCAATTAAGGACTGAAGGTTGAGACTGTATAAACTTGATACATTTCCTGTTAAATTCAGGTACCTTCGAGTGTAGCATCTGCTGTTTATCTGTAGAATTGTATCCATTAGGATGAGAAAATGTTTCGATCTTGTGTGCATTATGTGAAGAAAAATAAGATACTTGATACATTTCGAAGAGGTGTTTTGTATGAAATTCTAGGGTATCTTGTTTATCATAGTAGCACATACAACAAGGACCCAAGGTTGAAACTGTATAAACTTGATACATTTCCAGTTGAAAGTTTCAAGTTACTTCTCATGCTGATAATTGTATTGTGATTGAATGGATTAAGGGCATTGATATCAACATTCCATTGGAATAAACATTGAAACGCTATTCTGTATTGAATTTTGTTCTCATTTCATATTGTAGGCAATTCTTCTGTTAGGAAGTGGTATCTTAATCTTGCTTTCAAAGTTGAATGGGTATGCTCCTGAATTGACTACCTCAGCAGCATCTGCTATCTTGTTGGTTGCACTTCTTTTAGGAGAGTTTGGTAAGCTCGTTCTCTCCTTTTTTTAGTTTCAGTTCAATTCTTGATCCGAGTTTTTGTCTTCAGTCTTCACTTACATGTTATTCTTTGTTTTGGACTCAAGGACGGAGGCGTAGCCGCGCGAGTTTTTTGAAGATTTACATTGTTCTATCGACGATTTCAACAGTGCTTTTGAATGCTTGGGTCATCAACAACGATCTCATTTTGCAGGTTCAACTTTGACTCACCATTCTAGTTTATTTTTGTTATACCACTCTCATCATGTATGATTAGCACTACATATCTTTGTGATTCAGCTGTAATATGGGAATTTGAGCTGGAGAAATGTTCCTAACCTAAAATACTATGCAGTTGGTTACTCCATTTATCCTCCTCTTTTCCACTACTTACACTAGTTTTGCCTGAGAATCCAATTTCCTTACATGATTTTCCGTACAAATTTTTCCGGCAAATTTTAAATGCAAGGGAATATGCAACAAAAAAGTTCTTTACAAACTGAGTGAATTCTCCTCATGTCGTCATTTCTTGCTACATCTACCTGGGTCATGTTCTTGTCTTCAAGCTCTAAGCTTACTTGATTTACCTCATTCCTTTTCCAGGCTTTTAAAGGTCAGATAAAAATTAACTGGGATATGCAGAAAATACCAATTGTTGAGGCTGTTGGTTTGACAGGTAGTGCTAAACTTCTATCTGTAAATATTACTCATTTTCTTTTTCTTCTACTACTAGCACAGTGGTGATGCTCGACAGTGCAAATTTTTGCAGGAATGGTTTTGCAGATGTTGACAGTGAGTACTACTGTGTCTTTAATCTCTAACATGTCTCTTCCTAAAAGATCATCCTGAAAGAAATACACTGGTTTTTCAGAGTTGTATAAACCGGATGTGTTTTTCGAAATTAAGTTCTTGTATCAGATTATGCTCAATGTTCAGTACAAATCTCGAGAGTTACAGATATTTGCATTTGCACTAGCTAGTTCATATTCATGGATTTTGTTCACAGATGTTTTTGTTCACAGATGTTTTTGTTCATGTTGTTCCATTTAAACCAGTAGACATTCTTTGATTAGACTGATAAATTGATTTGCTTACAGATGTTCTGGTTCATGTTGTTAGAGCACCCTCAATGGTGACTATAAGGGTGGGTTGTAACATTAAAAATCAATAAAATATGTTAAAGACTTGAAAAGCCCTTCGTTGGGTCTTTTAAAGGCATTGCCTATTTCCACTACAAAATGTAATTTTTGGCACTACATTTGTTTACGTTGAAACCCAACGTACGTTGGAACAGGCAAAAACAAAAAAATCATACGTGAAGCAAAATACGTGAAGCGGATTAAAAAATAGTCGTTGGGAAAAAATAGATGTTGGAGAAATTTTAGCCTGTACGCTGGTGTTCAACGTAAAATCTAAAATTTCCCCCAAAAAAGAGCCGTTGGGAGAATTTTACACTGTACGTTGGGACACTTCGTACGTTGGGGTCCAACGTACAGTCGTACAGGCTAAAATTCCCCCAACAGCTCTTTGAGAGAATATGACTGTTGGAAAAAGCCTATTTATACCCCCACTTGGTTGTGTTTTTCATTCGAGTCATCCGAAAATGTCAAATAATAGAGTTACAAACTTGGGTGATGGTGAGGAGATTGAGTATGTGACGGAGATTGAGTATGTGACGGAGATTGAATATTCGAGCGGCGAAGAGAACGAGGATGTGGGTGACGACGATGGTGAAGGCGACGACGGCAATGTCGATGCGATCGTGGATGAGAAAGAGTATTTCAGTGAACCCGAAGACGGGATGTGGGACGATAGCGACGAAGAAGAAGGAGACTTCGACGCCGGTGATTTTTCGGTTAGTGATTTATTTTGTATTAATTGTTCTCTCTATTTAGGTGCATATAAATTCGTAGAATTGGTAGTTGTGATTCATGTGGATTAATAAGATATAGATGCGATTATTATTGTAGTTTCGATTAATTGTGGTTAGCCAAAATTAATTATAGGGTTTGGATTACTCGGATGCGTTTGAATCCGAAGAAACGTTTCCTACTAAGGAACATTTGAGGCATTGGGTTCAGAGTGCTTGTAGAGAGCTTATGATGGTATTAGTGACTAGTCATAGTAATATACGTCAGATGAACATTATGTGCGAGCATTCTGGAGTGTATTGATTACGGAAAAAGAAAGTGGAATTAGAAGATGGAACGGTGGTTGTTCAGACACAGCGGGAGACTAGGGATATGAGGACGAACTGTAAGTTTGAGGTCAGAGGTTATAAGTTCAAGGATAGGGATGCCAGAGATGGATGGTATTTGAAGGTAAAGCACGGACAACACAATCATAAGATTTGCACTAGCTTCATTGGTCATCCGTACATGGGTCGAATGACGCCGGATGAGGTGACCTTGGTGACGTCGTTGGCGAATGTATTCACTCCTCCGTCTGGTATTAGTCTTGAGTTGAAAAAGAATTTTCCCGGGAATGTAACATCCACAAAACAAATCGCAAACTTCATTCAGAAGTTGCATTTTGAGGATCGTGGGGATTTGAGTGTTACACAGTGGACCTTGAAGTTTCTGAAGGAGCGCAGCAATGTAGTGCATCCCCTTTGCAGGAAGAAATCACACGAGGTGGACATCTTGTTCTTTGCCCATCAAGACTCGTTGCACTTGTTGAAGATGTTTTCGTACGTCGTAGTTATCGACGCCACCTACAAGACGAATAGGTATATAATAGCGTACGTATGTCTTATTGTTTAATGTCCCATTGCGTCCTTTTATAACTATATTATTCAGGTATAAGATGCTTCTTGTGGAGATTGTCGGGTTCACCTGCACGCATAAGACATTCAACATTGCGTATGCATTCACGCGTAAGGAGGAAACAATGCACTACTTGTGGATAATTCAGAGGCTTAAAAAGTTGTTTGAGGATGATGGAGTAATGTCGACTGCAATAATGACCGATCGAGAACTAGCACTCATCACTGCAATCAAGATAGTGTTCAAAGATCTTCCGGTTCAACACCTCTTGTGTTGGGTTCATATCAAGCACAACATCGAGGTAAATGCTACCAGAATTTTGAAAAACAAAGAATTGGTGAAAATGTTGTGCGGGCAAGTATGGAGACTTTTTCTATCAAGAACGGAGGAGGCATACGAGGAGAGGCTGGTACGGATGAGAACATCTTGGGGAAGCGGAATCGTTGGATACCTTGATAAGGTCTGGCGTATCCCTTACAAGACAAACATTGTTTGCGCGTGGACGGAACACAATCTTCACATCTTCACGAGGACCTCAAACAGGTATGTTATACATAAACATTTCACATTTGTTTATTAGTTGATTAGTTAATTGTTGTCTTAAATAAACACGCCTTTGAATGAATAAACCATAGGGTTGAGGAAATGCATAAGGTGTTGAAGAAGATAGTGGGTTCAAGCATAGGCGGTTTTAACCGAATGGTTGTCAGGATCAATGCAGCCATCGAGGGCCAGATTGTGAAGGTGAGAGCCAGCATGGAAGAGGATCGGATCAAGACACCCGGGCTTTTCAGAAATATGAATCCAAACGCCAAATTGATCTTTCGGCATCTATTCCATAATGTGTCGGATAGAGGGTTGAAGAAGTTGTTTGCGATATGGGAGGATATAAAGGTCAAAAATTTTGAGGTACATTGCGATGATTACTAGATGCGTGAATGCCAGGGCCTACCGTGCATCCACGAGATAGTCCAACATATTAATGAAGAAAAGTCAATCAAGCTGAACGAGATCCACAGATTCTGGAGGCAGCTACAATGGGATAGAATTGAACTTGATAGCGGAGAGATAGAGATTGGTGTACCGAAGACCACTCGAGAGTTGAGATTCATTGAGCTCAACGAGAGATGGCAAAGGGGGGAACTTCCGGAAAGTCAGTGGTCTCAAATAGCGGACTTGTACACAATGTTGGAGTATCTGCATCAAACTACTGCGGTGGAGCCGACGGGCATCCATGATCCTGGCAGACCAAAAGGAGCCGTAGAAAAGAAATGGGGAATCGAGATAGAGAAGAGCGGGTTTGAGTATGCAAGGGAAGAATTAGAGAAAAACGATGCGGCAAAGGTAAAGGCGAAGAATAAGGAAGTTAGGGGAAAGGGAAAGGGAAAAGCAAAGGCGACACAGCCTACTTCCACTAAGCCTACTATAATGGGGGAGTTTGAAGTTGGTGGGTGCACTGCGGGAGAGGCGTTCGGTTATTCAAGTGGCACTACTGGAGAGGGGTTCGGATTTTCAGGTTGCACTCTTACAGATGAGTTCCCTCGTCCATATGTTGCTCAGTATCTTGTGGAGGCAATGGCTGAAGCTGTGGAGACCCCTCATAATACTCAGCGGCCATCTGGGCCTCCAACGTCCAACATCCAAAACTGTCTCTAGATCAGCTCCGGTCTCTCTCTCTTAGCTGCAGTCTCTGTCGCAGCTACAGTCTTTGTCTCTAGATCAGCTCCAGTCTCTCTCTCAACTGTTGTCTCTGTCGCAGCTACAGTCTCTGTCTCCTTCTCAGCGATATCAAGTTGTTGCTGCTGAGACCCATCTCCTATGTGAACTCTTGATATGTCCGGAGGAACAACGGCTGAGACCCATCTCGTTATTTCTCGAATAACGTTACACGTTTTACGAGAAATAACGATTAATTCTATTTAATATATTATTTATTAAATCATTTTCTTTTATTCGTTATTTCTTGATTAGCGTGAAACGTTAATCGAAAAATAAGGAATAATTAAAAAACAATTCAACATTATTTTAATCGTTATTTCTCGAATAACGTTACACGTTTTACAAGAAATAACGATTAATTCTATTTAATATATTATTTATTAAATCATTTTCTTTTATTCGTTATTTCTCGATTAGCGTGAAACCTTTTAATCGAGAAATAACAAATAATTAAAAACAATTCAATATTATTTTAATCGTTATTTCTCGAATAATTACGAGAAATAACGATTAATTCTATTTAATATTTTATTTATTAAATCATTTTGTTTTATTCGTTATTTCTCGATTAGCGTGAAACGTTAATCGAAAAATTACGAATAATTAAAAAACATTTTAAGATTACTGTAATCGTTATTTCTCGAATAACGTTACACGTTTTACGAGAAATAGCGTTAATTCTATTTAATATATTATTTATTAAATCATTTTCTTTTATTCATTATTTTCTCGATTAGCGTGAAACGTTAATCGAAAAATAACGAATATATAAAAAACAATTCAAAATTATTTAATTGTTATTTCTCGAATAACGTTACACGTTTTACGAGAAATAACGATTAATTCTATTTAATATATTATTTAATAAATCATTTTCTTTTATTTGTTATTTTCTCGATTAGCGTGAAACATTAATCGAAAAATAACAAATAAGTAAAAAACAATTCAAAATTATTTAATCGTTATTTCTCGAATAACGTTACACGTTTCACGAGAAATAACGATTAATTCTATTTAATATATTATTTAATAAAACGCTAAAATACGTACCTGGTAAATTGTGCGCGGTTGTTCCAGTTAATCCGACGGAGCCCGTTTCCGGGACCCGCTAGCATCTCCCCGACCACCTGCAGTCCGACCCCGACCTGAGGCCCGAGCTCCGGCCCGACCCTGACCCTGACCTGCTGGCCCAGCCGCCTCCTCGCCTCCAGCAGGGCCTCCAGCAGCTCCGGCCACCTCCTCTGCAACTTCGGCCACCTCGACGCCAGCACCTCCTCTGCACCGCCAACACCTCCGCTTGGACCGCCTCTGACTCGAACGCCACCAGCGAGCCGCCGGACCGCCTCCTCCGTCGTCGATTTTGGTTTTTTCGATTTAGGGTTTTTGATTTTTGGAGCCATTTTAATGCGGGAAACTTACAATTGATAAGGGAATTAGGATTGAAATTGAAAAAGGATGAAGATTGGATGTGGAACGAAGGGATTTGGTTAAGAAACGGAAAAGATTGGACGACGACGATTTTTTATCGGGTTAGGGTTTTAGCGCAGAGAAGAAGACGAAGAGAGGAAGAAGAAGAAGAAGAAAAGTGCGCGGGATTTATAAAACCCCATGCACGTTTCAACGTACATCCTATTTTTAAAAAAAAAAATTTGCTTGCACGTTGGAACTTAACGTACGTTGGATTCCAACGTGAAGGTATTTTCAGTATACGTATACAAATTGTTTGATATGTATACTTAATTTTTTGCTTGTACGTTGGATTTGAACGTGCGAAAATATAGTGTGACTAGTTGAATTTTGTAGTGGAAATAGTCGGAGCGCTTTTAAATGGCCAATTTTAACAGACCCAAACACAATTATTACAGATACACTGTACATAAGGCCTATTTTGATATATTTTGTATACTTATAAATTATTTATTTTATTTTGAATATCATTAATTTCAATAAAATCGTTTAAATATTAAATAAGTTGGTTTAAAATAAAAATTTATACTAAATTAACGTGCTTACAATAAATTGACATTTGAGAGAGATTTAAAAAAAAAAACATACACATTCAATATTTTTTGATATTATAAATGCTTCAATATATGTATAATTTAGTAATGTCTTCAATTTATGCATCCTTTTTTGTCATTCATTATCTAAATGTCTACTATTTTCTCTAAAATTTGATTAATAAAAATGATATAATAAAAGTACTTTTATTAAAAGAAACAAATATTTAGAATCTTGCTATATTTTATAACTGTTTAATATAATAAGATATTATTCATTTATTTAAAATAAAAATACATCATTAATTTAATACAAAATCAGGAGTAATACTGTAATTTTATAAACCTTACAACTCATTCCTTACAACTTCGATTACAACACACAAAAAACAACAAAGCTATAAGAAGGGCTTTAGCTTACAACCCTTCTTACAACCCTGATTTTACTGCCTCCATTGACGATACTCTTACTCTGCCAATTCTTTAAACCCGTGAATGCAAGGAAATATATCATGGATAAAAATTGCCAAATACAGTCTCTCACAAGTACAACTAAATTTAGTATCTTTTGATAGGGGATAATTGATATATAGTTTCTTCAAATGACAAATAGTATCTTTTGATAGGGGATAATTGATCTATAGTTTCTTCAAATGACAATGAGGAATTTCCTTGAGATGATCCTATACATGATACGGATCCAACACTAGGTATTCAAGAACTGGTCCACTAATTTCACACACGGTCGAAGCACAACGCTCTCCCAATCCTCCTCAACCCCTTCAGGATTTCCACAATTTTCAAAGACCTCAGTCGCGTCTATCTTGTGTAACTCCCATCCACGCGCCTCCCCCATTGCCTGAATCTTGTCCCGTTGCTTGCGCGCGAGCTCCAACGTGTTCCATTTGACTTGGTCAACGGCTTCTTTAAGAAGAAGAACTAGGGTTTCCTCGTCGGCATCATTGTTCCTTTCAGCTCTGAAAAGCCTGTCGAATTCAGGCACACCAATCGCCTTTCTTATCCCTCGACTATAATCCGACTCTGGGTCGAAAATCCCTCGCGCTTCCTTCACCGCCCCCATCTCCACCATCTGATCCACCCGATCAAAAACATACTTCTCAAGAACTCGTAGCGATACGTCAATCCACAAGAACAAGACTTGATACTTCCCTTTAAAACGCGAGTCGTTGACGAGCTCGTCGATGAAGGAGTTTGACCCTCCGGCTATGATAGGGACCTTTTCCTTCTTCGTTATGGACTCGATTGTAACGATGACATGGCGACAAAAGTCGATTGTTGTGAAGTCTTCATCCATGTCAACAATCCCTATTAGATGGTGAGGGATTCCCCTTCTTTCATTGGAGGTGACTTTGTTGGTGATGATATCAAGTCCTTTGTGGATTTGAATCTTATCAGAGTTGATAATTTCCCCGTCGAAATGGACCGCGAGATCGATGGCTAGCTTCGATTTCCCGGTGCCGGTTGCTCCCATAACGATGATTACCTGCATGTTGAGTTGTATATCATGAAATAAAAGTTGAAATATATCGAGTATATATACACTCATTTTGCAGTATTGCACTTTGTGTGAGATTATGCAATAAAAGTTCAAATCTTCCTTCATGCATGAATATACATGTGTTGAGTTTAGGAAACATGTACGAAATAACTTTTTGAATTGTCCCGATTAGGGAGGAAATTATATTGTAAGATAGGATAATTAAGATGAGATGAGAGGGTGATGGATATCTAGGTATGTTCTTATCACACTTTGTTTTAAAAATGTCTAAAAAATTGTACCATAAAAAGTCGATTATATTGTAAGATAGGACAATTCCTAACCCATTCTGTCCAAAATCATTGCGCCTACAGCAGGCGATCAAGCTGCTCGTTAGGATCTAGACGTTAAATAACAGTTTAAATGAGAGTTTAGACGGATTAAGAAATTACGAATCGAATTTTTACATTCACCCTCATTCTCTTTACGAAGTAATAATTCATAAAAATTACAATCTCCAATAAAAACTTAATTTAAAGTTCTCGACATGATCTAAGTTTTCTATATGAACTCACTTGTCAAATAAGATATAAACTCAATTATCAAATAGGACATGAACTTCAATTAATCGTCGTCTATTCTCTAAACAGCTAGACATTCACCTAGATAGCTACACGGTCGTCTAAATGCTAATAGACGACTAATTAGAGTTTAACTTTTCATTCAATATATATGATTAGTCGGATTCTAGCATCTAGATGGCGTATAGACGCGTTCATTGTGTAGGAAATTGATTTCCAAAAAACTAAACAATCTGAATTAAAATGAATATAATAGAGAATTTCGATACGAATTGTATTAATATTGTTTTGAAACCCAATCAATTCGACCTAATTGCACAATCGAGATGTGGGAACTCTTTCCTTAATTATAAAAACGCCCATGTGACGATTCGATTTGGAATCACATGATACAATTGCATCGTATTTTGCTTTGTACAACACCAGGGTGGAAGCTTGCGAAGCTGCGCTTTCTGTGTAATCTCATACGGGAAAGACCAAGAGCGAGAGAGAGCTTGATGGCTGTTTATATTTGAGAACGAGGCGAAGTTGCAGAGGAGTTACGGTTCTGGAAATCGTAACCGCCACACATTAATCCACCCATATTAAGAGTTTTGCATAAAACAACACGTTATTTGTCATTTTTTACACGGAACCACCCGTTATATCAATAATTATTCTAAACCACCCGTAAAATGCATTTAGCTAACAAGAAGCCACCATTGCATGTTTCCATTAGAAAGTTCGTCAAAAAAGAATAAAATGACCATTTTACTTTTGGATTTTATAAGGGTTTTGCATTAAACTTGTTATTGGTCGATTTATGCACGAAACCACCCTTTATGTCGTTAATTATATTAAACCACCCAAATTTTATACGTCATCAACAAATCACCATCATTTGGCAGATTCCATTTGAAGGAGGATTTACAATTATGGAAATCGTGAAGACGAAGTCAACACTCTCTTATTACAGCGTAAATGGTGGTCGGACCCGCGTAATCTGATCCGTGTGCACCTCAAACGGCATATCGTATTCCAAAAATGTGCTTGGAAGTTTCAAAAAATTTGGTTCCAACCCATTGAGCGTTTTCCACTAGGAATCGTAACATGCAAAAACGAGACGGTTGGTTGTCGTTGACCTACTAATCGTCTTCTAGATGGTCTAGACGACCTACTTTTAAATCACTCAGAGATCATCAAATCTCTTACAACTTTGTTGTAGTCCAGAAAATCTTGCATTATGTGGTCAAGAGAAGATGCACAAAATTAGATGGCAATGTAAATTGATCTTGAATTAAAGGCCTATGATCGGGTAAATTGATCTTGAATTAAAGACCTACGATCGGGTAAATTGGGAGTTTTTGAAGATATCAGACGTCTCCTGCACGTTTGAGCATTTTCTAAATTGATCTTTATTGTTCTGCTATTTGAACGGCTCAATTTACGCCCACGTTCAGATGGCATGAAAAGGATGATCTCTTTTTGACGCGCTTTTTTAGCTTATTCTTACGCAATATTTTAGAATTTTTATTCTCGGGCCGCTATGTGTACGCGCTTTTGAGTTTTTATTATTGTTTATTTCCTTCATTCTCACTTGTGGAATATTTTATAACTTTTATTCTCGGGCCGCCACGTGTACGCGTTGTTGGATATTTTATTATTGTTTTCAATTTGCTCTTTTGTTGTTGCATTTTTCTTAGGTTATTTTATTGTTTCAATTTTGTTCTTATTTTATTTTGCAGTTTGTTTATTTAATTTCTTATTTTAATTTTTTGTGATGCATTCTTATTTTCCTTTTCCTTCATTTTGGTTTGTGTTATTTTCAAGCATTCTATTCTTTTTGCTCTCTTTTCCCTCTTTTATTATTTTTTTTCCCTCTTTGGGGCTTGGCTTCGTTAAGAGAGGCGAATTCGATTGCGGATAGTCTAGCTTCTTTTGTTTTATCTTTTCCCTTAGATTTTCATGTTCTTATTGTTCCGTCATATTATCTCAATGTTCAGTTGCAAATCTCAGGACTTGACTGATGTTTGCAATTGCGCGCACTAGCTAGTTCATATTCATAGATTTTGTTTACAGATGTTTTTGTTTAGAGTTGCTTTTGTTTTTGTTGGTCGACATTCTTCGAAAGACTGATAAATTATACAACTTTTTTGAAGTTTCTAACTATTTGGTTAATTAAACTTGTTCAAAGCTCAATACCGCTGTTCAGCAATGCCATGCATACGAATTTACAATTTTACTATAAGGTTTCATAAATCCACTCAGAGAAATTTTCATTGTACTTAACATAGGGTGTTTAATTCGCATCCGAAAAATTATAATCCGCACCCCTAAAAAACCAGATCAAGATGCGTCAATTTTTTTTTATTTTTTTGCCTTCAAAATGCTTGAAAATTCGGTTTAGTTTTGGGTACATCCTAATTGCTTTGGGTGAAAGTTATAATTTTTCGGATGCAGGTTTGTCCCCGTTAACATATCACCAAGTTTTTTGTCAAGTCTCCCGTAGCCTAGTGGTGTAGGCATGTTGCCATTATCCAGAGGTCCTGAGTCGAACTAAGGGGAGCAACACATCTCACCCTTTATGGGTGTGCCCTCCCTTGCTTGTTAAAAAAAGCCAAAAAAAAACATATCACCAAGTTTTGATTTTGTGGGCTAGAAATTACATCCTTATCTAAATTGTTGGTCAGAGTTGACCTTCATGCATGTGTTCCACGTTAAAGTTTCAAGGTTACATAATAAATGCATTACCAAAACTCTTGATTTTGCTTCACCATTAATACAAACAATAAGATCGACTTAAATAGTTTGTGTTCTTTCAAAGGCACACAACACGAAAATAATAAATTAGGAGTTGTTTTACGGGAGTATAAACTTATTTCAATCCACACAAAAATAAGTATTATCGAACACCGTACACCTTTGGTAACGTATCTATCTTATATATTAAAATTAACACTTTTAGAGAATGTAGAGTGGTTTTAAGTTTAGGTTGTGAGGGTAATGTTACAACTAGTTGAGACTCATGAAGATTCTGCTTTGGAGAGTCAATCTTCGACACTTTTCAATATTTTTGCATGATTATTATGGTTTGACTCTTTTTCCAACAACGTTTTCGGTTGATCGTGATTTGATGTCTTGTCATTTTTTCTAAATGAAATATAATGATCTAAAATCTAATCGATCAAATCCAAACGATCCGAGATTCGTTGTGAGACTCATTTCACTTATTTTATATTTTTAAATAAAAATAATAATATTTTTTTATAGAGGTATTGTTTAAGGTTTAAATTCTTTGTCAAAATAAAAAAGTTGAACAATTAAAACCGGTTACATCGACTCAAATCCTAATTTTTCCTATTAAAATCATTTATCGACCCGCTTGCTCTAAGCCCTAATTGTTCCGATTGTGAATTTTACCCATCATTTTTATCGGAACTAGAATGACTAGAACCTGAATTTGAACCGGACGTGATCGATCCATTTGAGAGGTCTAATTCTAGAAGTCGTAGAATTATTTAATATACTGAAAGTTTTTTTGTTCAAAAGAAGAGAGCAATTAAACTTCTCGATCCCATCAAGCATGGCGATTGGGCACCACCAACTCGACGCTCTGTATCCTCTCTCTATATCTCACCATCAAAATTCAAAATAACTCTGCCATCAATATCTCTTTCATCCTTCTCAACTGCAGGGCGATCCGAGTTCTCCAATGCCTTCGCTTTTCGAGTCTTCTTGGCAGGTTACGTTTTGCTTCGCTTCTTGATTTGTCTGGTTGAGGTTCCTTATTAATGAATTTCTGTAGTTATCTGGATTGTGTCAATCTTTTATTCGGCATGTTTCTGAGATTGGAATGCTCAGCTGAGACCACTTGCATGCATGTTTGCAAGAAAATGAGAAAATGAACTTTCAGAATATGTTAAAATTTAGCATCATGATTCATGACATTATCCAAATATTCTGATGTTTAGAGTTTCTTGAATTAAAAGAGTGATTCAAGATCCTGACTGTTATATAATGCATGTGTATATCCAAATTGAACAACTTAAAACAGTAAGAACACAGCCAGTTCCTAATGATCACTATCCCTCACGTGTACTTACTATTTATTTTCTGTATTGATTTCTTTATTCTTACTTCAGTGTTTTTTGGTTTCTGCAGTACATGATCACCCACTTCAGTGACTTTCAACTTGCCTGCGTTGGGAGTTTTATCCTCCATGAAAGTGTGTTTTTCTTATCAGGCCTCCCTTTCATGTTTCTTGAAAGACGAGGATACCTTAGCAAGTATAAGATTCAGGTTTAATTCTCTACTTTTTTATTGTTATACATTTTGAGTCTGTAAATACAAATTTATTTTCACATGCCTTTTTTAGTAGAACAGCATATAACATAGTGTAAATTAATTTATTTTTTGTCAATTTTTAATTTAAAATTTGTTCGTGCAGGCTAAAAACAACACCCCGGCTGCTCAGGAGAAATGTATCACGCGATTGCTGCTGTATCACTTTTGTGTTAATTTGCCTGTTATGCTCCTTTCCTACCCTGTTTTCAGATTTATGGGGATGAAAAGTAGCCTCCCACTTCCTTCCTGGTATTTTCAGGTTCTTTATATGTTGAAACTCAATAATACTACCAATGCACTCTGGCTTGGTTGTTTTTAAACACTGAAAACCTTAGATTTACATAATGCTTCCTGACGAGGCTGAACGCTGTCCTTCATCATGTAGTGAAGATAAAATTATTGCAAATCTAATCAAGATTGGGTGACTGGTTTTGCAGGAAAATAGTTTTGCCCCAGATAATATTTTACTTCATCATTGAAGATTTCGTGTTCTACTGGGGACACAGGATTCTGCACACAAAGTGGTTATACCAACATGTTCACAGCATTCATCATGAGTATGTAAAGAAATTTTAATTTGAAGATTTTTTCTGTTTATTATCGGGATTGTGTATGCATTCGCTTCTTTTTCATCTATAGGTATGCTACCCCGTTTGGTCTGACTTCTGAATATGCGCACCCTGCTGAGATTCTGTTCCTTGGCTTTGCAACTATTATTGGACCAGCCCTTACTGGCCCTCATCTATTGACTCTGTGGTTGTGGATGGTTGTTAGAGTCCTTGAGACTATTGAGGCTCATTGTGGCTACCATTTTCCTTGCAGCCTTTCAAACTTTTTACCGTTGTATGGAGGGTAAGCCAATGAAAATAATTGATTCTTGATTTCTTATAGTAAGTGTTATTCTTTTTTCTTCAATTTGACTTGTTTCTGTTATCTGTTTGTAGAGCTGATTTCCATGACTATCATCACCGACTACTTTATACAAAATCTGGTAACTACTCGTCAACATTTGTGTACATGGATTGGTAAGTACTACTGCGAGATTATGTATATGTATTCGATTGAAATGATTTCCTTCTTTCCAGTGATGCTTAGAATATTGGTTGTTTTTTGCAATCTTAAGATTTTGGGCTACGGCTCTGTAACTGATAACTTGCAGGAAATGCTCTATGATTTTACCATGTCCTTTATGGAATATTTCATATATTCCCACCTCCGATGAAGGAAATAAAATAATTTGATTGGACAACCAAACTGATTTAGTTTGACCATTGCTTGTTTTTAAAAGTTTACTTTTATGATCTCAATAAACTTGGTTGTGGTAATTTCTTGACAAAACACCTGATTTTGACTTACATGTACCTAGTTCTTATCAAGTATAAGTCAGTTCTTTGCTTGCTGAATTAATTGATTAAGTACCTTTGACATCGACCAAGACATTACTATTTTTGACAGACAAAAGGATATCTATAATAACTGTTTTTTTCTTTCTTAATTATTGTTTTCACTTGCATGAAATGAAGATGTATCCTGCTGTTTCTTTATTTTTTTTATTCATTGTAGGATTTTCGGTACAGACAAGGGTTACAGAAAGTTGAAGGAGCTGAAGAACAATGAAGTTGAAATTAACAACAAGAAGATGTAACAGTTGATCATATATTTTGGTAGCTCTTATTGCGTAGTGAAATCCTTGACAGATAACATCAGGAATGTGGTAATTTTCTTTTAGCTGCAAGTGTTTTGGGTTTGTGGTGGAACCATGAATAACAAACTCTCATTTCAGGCCTTTTTAATATTCTATCTTCATGAATAAAATTGGTTGATCTATTTTGGTACAATGTCATGATTTCGTCTTTTTTGTCTTAGTAACTCTGATGAGCAGATGTATAAATGTATCTGAAATTCATAAATAAACTGAATGATTTTAATGAATACAACTTCTGTGTGATTATGTACTCAACATTGAAGCGATTTAATCCAAATCCTCGACATTTTAATCTAGTCCCATAATTTCATCTCTCAAGCAGGATCTGATTCTGATCTTACTGATGTTCTTCTCTGCTGAATCTAGAATGTCACAGCACTCCCTTCTAGTTCCAACCTGATCACCATTACAGAAAAAAGAGAGTTCAAATACACCCACAAAAATTTCAGGTTGACTGTTAAAATTTCATATTGATAGAAACAAAAGTTCACTTACCCCTCCAAATCTAGTAGCTGGGGAGAAGACCAAGACCTTAGTGATATTGCCAGCAGAGGAAAAATTACCACCAGAAGAAGAAGAAGCACTCAAAGGAGAGGGTGATACCCGTTTATAGCTCGTGACAATCTCGTCTTTCCCTACTCTTTTCATTGCAGACTCAAAGAAGAAAACATGAGGAGCTTCACATGGATTCTGGGGAAGAAACCGGGTATTGAACATGTAACGTGGTTGTTGTGACTTTGACCATGGCTTAAACGTCTCTAGCGGCCTCATTAAAGAGGACGGGGGAATGACGGTTTCGTATAGCTGCACAGAGTATCCCCATGATGTAGAAAATGACCAATTTCTATCTCTTTGGTAGCAAATGGTTTGTTGTAGTAGACGAGATTCATCAACTTTGGCAGCTTCCATGAGGTGATTGATGGCTTCAGCTCGTGTCATGGATGGGAAGATCGGGTCCACTGTGTCCATGTGGTGGAGGGAGATGAATGGAGATTGTGGGTGAGCTGATAAAAAGCCTGATAAGTCCCCACGAAGATCAATCTGTACTAAAAAGCTATCATTCAGAGGCCTGATAAAAACGGTCCTTCTAATCTGGAGTATATCCTTAGAGAAACGTTGAAGGGATATGTTAGAAAAACCGTTAAAAAACTACAGTTATTAGTGTTCATTTTACCTGATGAATCCCCTTTTCATGGGTCAGAGAGACGCCAAAATCGGCGAGACAAGCTTGCAAGATATGATCACTTCCATAAACTCTAGGATACCTCTTGATACAAACATCCAAGTTCTTAGCCAAAGCTTGAGCTAGGGGGTAACTAAGAGCGTAGCCAGCACCACCAAAGGCCATCTCAAACGAGTTGCCATAGTTTGACAAGGTACTCTCTGAACTATGCCCTATGTAAAAATACTTGGTATGATCATACTTACCCAAAACCGAAACCAAGTTATCTACGAAAAGCACGGTGTCATCATCCGCCATGACAAACCACCTAATTCCATCTTCATGGTGTTTTTCAAAGGTCTCTTGTATGACCCTAACCATCCTAATTGCATGGTGCATTCCGTGTTTATCATACGCCTTGAACTTGGATGTGTCCCCAAAAAAGGTGTATGGTGGAGAAGATGAAGGCCATGGAAGAAACTCTGTTGGCTCTTTTTCAAGGAACAAGAGGCCTCTTGTTACATTAGGCTTCCACCATGATTCTATGTACGCCTTTCGGTTCTTCCATATATTGACTGAACCGGCTATGCCAAAAACTAAGTGGGTGATGTTTGTAGGATCAGGGTCATTTTGGTTTTCTGATTGTGCAGGGAAGAACCAGTTTGATTTTGATCTAAGGCTAGCCAAGATTTCGAAAGAAGATGATGGACACCGAGCTATTGGATGCTCGGAGTAGATCATGTAGAAAAGTGCTAGGAAAATCCCTATGAAAATCAGTAGTTTGCATACCCTTCTGATCATTATATCTGATGTTGTAGTGTTTAGTTTGGAGGAACTCATTGTCATGTATTGGAATTGGGTTGCACTAAATCTAATTAAATAGGTAAATATTTTGGTCTTTTTTTGAACTCAAGGTTAGTGTTGATACATGTGAATTCTGTTGCTTTTTGAACATGTATCTTGAGCAGAAAACTAATGCAAAGCTTGCATTTTACTTGCCTTGAGCAATTAACCTTCTACAGATTAATCATGTTTCTGTTGCCACAACATTTTTCCTTAAATTATCTTAAATCATAAAGATTGTGCTTATGTTTTCATGACAAACAGGTTAAACCTGCCATGAAATGTTGGAGTCATGTGACGATGCAATGCACAATGGATGAGCATCCAGCTTCCTATAACGATTTTAATCTTCTCTTCACATCTTCATGACATGATTATTCACAAGAACATTAAATTTTGGCAAGAAGCCTTGGTAAGAAACTCATATCCCAAAACCTGGAAAAACCAAAAGTTTCCTATTAATGCAGTTTTTATTCGGTAAGATAAGGTTATTTTTGTCATCTTTGGATTGAGTATGAAATAGCTTGAAGGTGACAGATCAACAATGTCTAGTAGGAGGAGGAATTATACAACATAATACATCAAGAATTGCAACATAAATCAACAACTCAAAATGGAAACACAAGATCTCCATGAACGTAGTCACTCGTCGACATAGATAGTTTCTTGCTTAAACAGTCCACCAAGAATGTTCCTAACTTCCTTCTTCTTCTCCTCCACTTTCACATTACCCTCTGCCTCCTCCTTCACCTTCTTTTGCAAAACCGGCTTTCGGGTCATAGGCGCCTTCTTGGTGACAGCCTTCACTGCAGTCAAAGTTCTGGCTTTTGCCTGTCCTCTAACAGTAGCAACCTGAACTTTAGGAACTTCACCATTTTCTGAGCTTTGCACTGCTGTGGAGATTTGTGAGCTGAGCTTATCCCATGATATTCCTGCACCAAATCCTTTCGCCTTTTTAAATAAGGTATCAACTGAAACTCCTGTTGCCTCTTCTTCCTCTTCAGAAGCCAATGGTTGCTGCTCGGATTGTTTTTTTGCAGATTTGGGTGATGAAAGCTGTGAACTGAACTTATCCCATGATATTCCTGCACCAAATCCCTTTGCCTTATCGAAAATGGTCTCAACTGAAGCTTCTTCACTCTCCTCTGTCTCTTGAGAAGCTGATGATTGTTGTTCAGATATCTTTTTTGCTGCTTTGGCTGATTCTTTAGCAATCTCTGCTGCCTTTTCCTCAGCTTCTGCCTTTGCTACCGCATCTGCGTAAACTTTCCTTCTTCCATCCTCAGGAATGGCACTTGATAAAGACACAAAAACACATAATATCAAAGCTAATGTTCTAAAAGTCGCTAGACAAGAGCTGAACAGTGAGGAAATGGTCTAGACGAAGACTATACAGATTAAAAGTTAATGCAAGATCAATGTGGTTATGTTGGAATGAGATTTGATATTATATTATGGGCTTATATTTTTTACATTCATCATCTTCTAAAATGTTATCACTTTTACAACATTGGTGGTTTCTGATCTCTTAGATGGAGGATGACTGTCTAACGTCTAAACGAGGTATAATCAAGAAGAGAGTATAATCAAGACCACAATGTCAAGTGTTAGCTACCTGAAGAGTTCATCTATGGTTTTCCGGGTCCCTTCTGGATCGGTGTAGATGTCCACAACCTGGCAATTCAAGGAGCTTCAAATGGTGAAATCAATCTATTCTTCATCATTTTGACAGTCTTTTTAACTTGTGCCATGAGACTCAATGCTGCAAACTAGGGATTGTATTACCTTATTCTCAGCTACAGCAGTATTAGAGAACACATCTGCAACGATTGTCGCCATCCTGGACTTAGAAACCTGATCAAAACACAAACAAAAAATCAGAAACCAAGCATTATCCAAAAACCAATCTCAGCTAAAAAACATAACTTTGCATACATTACATTTACATTACTTTGTAGTCGTTTTCACCGGCGCTACTCCTCTCAGCCGCCACCACCACATTGTAAGAGCTCTCGGGCGAGAAATCATCCGTCAGCTTCGTCTTAATAAACGTATATCTGACATCAGTTTGCACCACTCTCTGCAGCAACTCTTGCACAGTCAGAGGCTGAGACTTTGCAAAGAGGTTGTTGAAGAAGGATGTTATCCCATCGAGTACATTGTATGTTGATGAGGTGGATGCTGACTCGTCGTAGATTATCGCCACGTGGCTCACTCCTGCCAGCTGGGCAGCTTCCACCACTTGTAAGGCGTCTGACGTGGTGACCACGGCATCAGGACCGTTTTCTGTTGGGCCTATTGTGACAACAACCTTGCTGGCATTGCCTATGGATTTGGCTATGGACTCTGCGTCGTCGAATGTGGATTGAACTGCGTTTAGACTCTTTGATTCTTCGTTTGAGATCACCTGTTGCATAATCCATGATTGACCCAAGTGTTGTATGTTACTAATTGATATGATGCTATCTTAGTACACAACCAATTTGGCGCCAAACATAAAGAAAAAGTCAACGACCGAAGAGTTCTAATTTCTAAAAGACGCTAGACGGGAGTTGGACGGTAATCTAGCGTCTAGACAGGAGTCTACACGGATTGAAATATATGACTTCAATGAAATGTAAATGTTTGAAACGATGATAGACGGGAATTGGATGGTAGAGAGTCATATAGCGTATAGACAAAATAAAAAATATGATATAATTTCTTATGTTCCAAAGACATGGTATTTCTCAAACTATATATACAAATACTTTGTATTAGTTTATACTCGCTCCGTCGAGGAATATAGGTCTATGTCTCCTTCTTGTAAAAAAATAAGGATAATTTAATCATAAATTTTGTTCATTTTTATTAGAGGGACGGAGGGAGTAATATATACGTAATATATGTATAGACACTATTTTAATTCCAAACATTGACATATAAATACAATATATGAATTTACTAAGTAATATTCCATAACAATTGTTGTATCAGCTAGCTTAAACTTAATTTAAAGTTCATCACGAAAATTTCAAGTTTTCAATAGTTAAATACGATCTAAACTCCAATTAATCGTTGTTTGACATTTAGGAGGAAAATTCAGGTGTAAATAACTCTTAACGTAGGAAAAACGAAGAGATCGCGTTCACAAATTACACATCAATGTTCATATTTTCGATGATAATGTTCATAATCTAGGCCATGATTTTTAAACGTTTTCAGTGAGAGACACGGTGACATACTTATTTTTTCAAAATGACCTTAAAACATTTTAACCGAGATTATCGTGTTCATGCGACCGATTTGTCTCCTTTTCTCCCCTGGTCTTAGACATTAACGACACAGGGACAATTGGACAAATGTTTAGAACAAACACCCTATTGTATAAAGTAAAAAAATCGGGCATTTTTTGCATAAATGTATAGAAGCTAACCTTATAGAGAGCTGCAAAACGAGCAAGTTCTTGAGCAGCAGAAATGTCAGAAACACCAGCCCTAACTTTAAACCCTTGCCTCAAAAGCGCCTGCACAATCCTCACCCCAACCTGCCCATTTCCTCCGGCGACATAAACAGTCCCTTCGTCTTTCCGCCGCGCCACACCTCCCCCACCTCTTGCGCCGCTCACGACCGGCACCAACGACTTAATATCCGGCAGCTTCCCGAAATTGAACTGAAACGGCTTCTTAGGCTCATCAGAGGCTTCTTTGGGGGCTGCGTTCTTGGAGACGACGACGAATCTGCGGCCGATTTTGAGGGATTTGGGGGTGGCTACTAGGAACGAGTTTGGGGCGAGACCCGAGGAAGTAGCCATTGATGGATGTGGTGGTGCTCGATCGATTGATTTAGTCATTGATGATGATGATGATGGAATGAATGTGGTTTCTCCAATGGGAATTGTCCATGTCAGCATAATCCAATCCGGAGGAGAAAACTGGATTACCAACCGTTCTGGATTGCGCCAATCCACTGATAATGACATGTTTTATAATTCTACGTACTTGGTAGCCTTTGTGAGTGTGTAAAGGTCAGGCAGAATTTGTGGACGACTCATTCAACTTGTTTCTTTTGAGATAGGGAAATGAAATGTGGTTATGTTTATAAATGTTTATATTACTACACTAGATCCGTAACCCCGCGCGTAGCGTGGGTAAATTACGGTTTTTTGTTTGCGATTAATATCACTAAATAAGCTATCAATAATTACGGTTTTTTATTTGCGTTTAATATCATTAAATAAGTTATCAATGCTCAATTTGATTTAGTGATTCAACATGAAACTAGGTGTATTACTGAAGGAGTAAATGAACAGGGCCCGATACCGATTTCATTTACTTTCGACCAAGACCGTCCGGTTACTATCCCTTCTTGCCCGTGCTACGCACGGGCCAAATGAATTTAAATAAAAATATATGTAAATTTTTTAAATTTATATTGTTATTATATATTACTAAGTTAGTATTTTTAAGTATGGAAAATATATCCTCATACAACATGTAGGATAGGGGTGGGCATAGAAAATTGAAACCGAAAAAACTAAACTGAAAAAACGAAAAATCGACGGCTTTTTAGGTTAATGTACCCAAAAAATAATTTTCAGTTATAATTAACCGAACGATTCTATTTACAATTAATCGGTTAGGAAACAGTTAATTAAATTGTATTCGTACTTAACTAAAATAACCGAATATATAACATATATAATTTTTAACTAATAGCGATTTCATTATTAACATTTAGACATGATCTATGCATAACAATGATCTATGAATATTTTTTCGGGTATACATTTTCGGGTTGATAAAATTTTTGGGTTGAACTGGTTCGGGTCGGGTCGATCCAGCGGGTTTCGTAAACTTTACCCAAAAATGTAATATCTCCATGAACAAATATTTTACCCGAATGATCTATTAATTTTTTTATAATTATAATAGTATATTTGAATATCTTTAATAACAATTTTTTCAATGATTAATATTAAAAAATATAATTTTGATTATGTACTATATTAACAAAAGATTTTATAGTCATGTTTATATACTAATTAATATGATTTTTTCAATGATTACTATATTTCAATATAATTTTGATCAAAAGAGTAAAAGATTTTGAACTTAATTGTTTATGTAATGAAATCAACATTAACCAAATTTTGTATCTTGATAAAGTCGTATACAACTCAATTGTCCATATATCTTTGCTCCTTATATGCATCTTTCAATATTAAATTGACATTTTATAATCATGTTTACGTTGATATTAAATTATATTAGGATTGCCACGAATATCTTTTTACCGTATCTTTTTTACTATGAGTTTTTTTACCGGAAACCACCCGTATGATGAGCTATATTGCCCAAAACCACCCGTATCTTTCATTATTACCGGAAACCACCCATATCATACCTTCCGTCATTCAACAACCACCCGTATGATGGGCTATATTGCCCAAAACCACCCGTATCTTTCATTATTATTGGAAACCACCCATATCATATCTTCCGTCATTCAACAACCACCCGTATGATGGGCTATATTGCCCAAAACCACCCGTATCTTTCATTATTACCGGAAACCACCCATATCATACCTTCCGTCATTCAACAACCACCCGTATGATGGGCTATATTGCCCAAAACCACCCATATCTTTCATTATTACCGAAAACCACCCATATCATACCTTCCGTCATTCAACAACCACCCCACGTCTAACTCCGTTAACACTAGTCATACGTGGCAAAATTATATTATTTTTATATAAGAAATATATGTATGTATAAGAAAAGAAAAGAAAGAAAAAAAGAAAAAAGAAAAAGGGAAAGTAAACTTGGGTTCTTCTTCCTTCGAAAGTAAATATAATTCTGAATCCTCCGCATGCGCAACCACCGTCCTCTTCGTCAGCCTCCTCTTCATCACTGGATCCGCCATAGCTGCCGCCTTCGCATTCCTCTTCTTCTCCAAAACCTCAAACCCCCAAATACAAATCATTGCTCGATCCCTAACCAAACTCTCTCACTCGTCGTTCTCCTCCGACGGATTCCGATTTGGATACCAATTCAAAACCCCAACACCCAACATCCACCGTCTCATCAACAACGGCACCGAAGTTGACCTCGGCCTCATCCCCGTTTTCCCAACCCTAACTTTCCCAAACTACTACTCAATCGTCACTGGACTCTACTCTTCCTCCCACGGAATCATCAGCAATGAAACGCAGGAACTCTGACTTCGCCAACGTCTTTATCCCGACCGAAGGTATGCTCGTGCTTGAGTTGAAACATGACCGACCGCCCTGCGTTGAGCGCAGTGGTCTCGTCGACGTTGAGCCTGAGCGTGTAGTTCCAGAGGGGATTAGTGCCGCTGTTTTGGTGGACGGGAGTCTTCTGCTTCGTTCTTGAGTCGCCCGACAGCCAAACCACTAATTGGACTACTTTTGGCTTGGCTCTGAGGTAACAAAAGGGAAATTCGTCTTGCCCGGATGAATTTTGTGCATTACAATGGCTTCGTGCCTTTCGAGGATCGTGTTGATACTGTCTTAGCTATTTTGATTTGCCTGGCATTATGCAACCCTAAAGGAAAGAGGATGACATTAATTGGGAAATTAGAAAACAAATGAAGGGTGATTTGGGAATTATATTAGTTAAATATTTTAATTTAATATAATAAGTTATATAATTTGACACGTGGGGTCAAGTTTGGGAATTTTAACGGAGTTAGACCGTGGGGTGGATGTTGAGTGACGGAAAGTATGATATAGGTGGTTTTCGGTAATAATGAAAGATACGGGTTATTTTGGGCAATATAGCTCATCATACGGGTGATTTTCAGTAAAAAACCCTTTTTACTATATCTACTTTTTTTGTTTGGTTTTTATCACTATAATAATGTTTATCACTATCTTTTATCTTTTTACCATATCTTTTACTATATCTTCTTTTTTGTTTGTTTTTTTTAATTATAATAGTGTTTACAACTATCTTTAATAATAAATTTTTTCCAATTATAAATCTTAAAGATATTGTTTTGTTTATTTAATATAATAAAAATATTTATGTAGACTATTCAGAACTGGGCTTTTTTTTCGATGGGCCGAGTGAAAGCCCAAAATTATAATGAATATCTTGATGAATATATTGGGTAAATATTTTTCAACCTCCCCAAAAATTATATGTCAATATTATGATTTTTGTAAAAGATAGACGACACTCTCGTGTGCTTTCAAAAAAAAAACTAAAGAGGGATAATCTGAATCGTAACTTCACACAATTATGCAGTTTTAAACAAAACGATTGGGTTTGCAACTCATTAGCTTCACTTTAAGAGTGACGAAATTGGATATACCAATCTCTACTAAAAAGGCACTAGCATATGATGTAAAGACAATCACGACACACATAAAATATTGCTACATTGTCATCTAAGAGATGATTGCTACTAGATGATTTCCAGTTATTCTAGCCTTTAGGGTCATCTTTCATGATTCAATTATATCATAAACCTAACCGATTGCTCTCTTCACTATAAATAACCCTTTTTTGCAGTTCAAGTTATATTTTCCAATCCTAGAAAATTAATAATATGTTAACACATGATGACAATTTCATAAAGTATTTGACGATGGTTGCACTTATGACAGTTATTGTCATTAAATGGTGATAAAATATTGTCATCGAATAATAATAGAAAATGTCATCACATAAATGTCATCATCAAGTGTTACAAGGTAAAAAAAACACAAACTATACATATTAGGGTTATAAACTATAACATTTGTCTTGAAAGGGGTATTGGTAGGGATGAAAATTTCACCTGCATATGTGGATATCCGCATCACCCGACCCGAAAAAATGGATGAAAACCCGGAAAACATAGGTGAAAGTTGGATGACGGGTGATCGGATCGGATGTGGATGACAACTCTCACCCACCCGATCACCCGAACCAACCCACCAGATGCGCATCCACCCGCTATGTTTAAAATCCTACACAAAAAATTTCACATCTCACTCGGTCATTCCTCATTAAACTTCATGGTTGCCTCCATCATTTATGTATATTTCACTCCTCAGTTTCGCCCCTCCACTCCTCCAACCTCAGTCGCCCACCACTCCACGGTCTCCACCGGTCACTTCCCCGCCGGACTCAATAGTCTCGCTCCATCCTCTACTCCTCCAACCTCAGTCCATTGCTCCCTCGGTTCCACTAAGCTTCCTGAAGTGTTCAAAATGTGTACCATACTAGGCTTCAGATAATGTATATGCGGTTAAAGTATTGCTTAGATATGTGTAGCAGTTACGAAGGAGAGGACCGAGAAGTACAAAGATTTGTTGATGAAGAATCAAGATTACTACGATATCTACTTGTATTTAAATTTCCTTCAAGAACTAAAATAGACATTTGATGTATTTTGTTAGACTTGAAATTTGGATTATATTTCTGTTTATTGTCTTTTAACATAATTATTTCTCATTTTTGCTTCAATATATTTTTAAATAATTATCACCTGAAATCACCCGGTTCACCTGATCACCCACAAATAATTGGATGGATTGGAGCTAATGATGCCCCATTACGGATGCGGATGGACTGGATGAGTTATCCAACCCATGGATTGGTATCGGTTAATCCATCTTTTGATCCATTGTCATCCGTAGATAATGGGCCTAGTATTTTCAACAGATTGTGCCATTCATCCACGTAATAAGTAGATGGGCTTGACTATGGGCTTTATTCCTTCCAGTATGGCCAAGGCCCAATTAACCGAAAGACCTTGAACAGAACAATTTTATTTGAGTTTTTTTTTTCATTTTCGCTTTCTGGCAAGAAGATATTTTATTGTTCAGTATCAAGATTTTTTTTGTTAGCAAAAATATTAAATCTTGGTCTTAGTGAAGCAAATATGTTGGATCGGTTAGCACCGTTACTTCCTAGGGAACTATAGGTATTGTTCCTCAGGAGGTATAGCAGCGGAATAATAATATGCAAGAAGTAAACTTTGACACAAGATTTAGAGTGGAAACCTCAACCACTAAGTGTTGAGTAAAACCACTACCTTCAAGCTTCTCACTTGAAGGATTTAGAAGAGTATACTTATCTTATTGATTTCTTGTTCGTTACAAAAGAGAGCTCGGATTACGATCACAAATCACTCCTCTCACTCGAGCCCGAACTCAACCTCTAAGCCTAAGAATTGCTCTTCTTCTTCTTCTCTGAATTTCTCAGCCGTGTAAGTTCAATCAATGCATCGATCTTATTCTATGCCTAAAACCTAGCTTTTATACTAAGATAGTCTAGGTTAAAAACAAGGGAATAAATCTATAAGGAAATAATATCTTTTAGGAAAAGATAATATTTTCTTCCTTAAAAACTCATTCGCCCAACTGCCAAGATTGTAATCTTCTTCGAATATATCTTCAATCAGATCTTCCCTTATCTCGCTCTCTTTCCGATCGAGCTTTCCTAAAATAGAACACTGCTGTGTAACGTTCCTTTCTCAGTAACGATCCTGAAACACTCAGACAATTCATTAGCAGAATGTTTGTTTCCATTCAAAACATGAAGGAGCCTCAACAATTTCCCCCTTTTTGATGGTGACAAACATTCTCTTCTTTAAGGCATAAAGACACTTAAGATATAAGACACGAAAAGTGTATTCACAATATACACATAAATAGTTTCCCTTAGGATTGTTACTCGTAGAGAAAGGATCTGATATTCCCCCTAAAACCTTGAACTTCCTTTATTTTCCCCCTTTTGGCATCATCAAAAAGCTAACTTAATCATATAAGAACTTAAAGCGAATCAAGTCAGGTCACAAAACAAGCGTTCCATTGATTAATAAGCGTCTAAGGAACTGACGTTGGTACACATTCAAACAGGGAAAAGAAAACACAAACAAAGCAAACAAAAGAAAGTCAAGCAGTTTTGGCAAAGGGTACAATAAAGCATAGAAGAGAAGAGGTTGATGTGCTAGGGAACAGAATGTGGGGGTCAAATGTAAGGAAGGAAGGGTGCAGGGCATCGTCTTGATACTGCGAAGGGAACCTTACTGGTTTGATTTCGTCCAATGACGGATCTCATCCTTCAAGGCAGTAATCTCCTTAGCTAGCCTTTGTTGTTGTTCAAAGAGAAGTCCAACAAGCGTGCACAGTTCTTCCAACTTATCATTGTGACAGACCATAGTAGGCACTTCATTCTGTTCCTCTTGAGGGTCTTCAGACATGGCGTCAATCTCAATATTGTCCAAGACCCTTACCCAAGCACCATCAGCATTCTTCTCAAACCTCATTTTCTTCAGGTTAGCCTCAGCAAGCTCTCATGCATACACAACATCAGCAGTCCCAGATTCATACACCTTCAGATACTCCAAGACCTTTTTCACAATTCCAGGGAAAGGAAGGCTGTGTCTGTCATTCTTCCTGGCATGAGCCATGTGCAGCATGATGATCTTAGGCAGGTTGATGTCTTTCCTGAGGAGCATATTATCCATGATTAGAAAGTCTTGGATCAAGATTGTGGTGCGCTTCTGTTCTCTGGGGGTAATGTTACTGATGATGTAACTGTGAAGCACTCTATTCACTATTCCCATGGAGGCAGTAGACCTCTCCCCTACAACTTCAGTGTTGAAGTCTTGAGAGACCCTCTGAATAACATCCAGACTAACATCCTTAGGCCACTGACCTTTAACATATTCCTCAAACCCACAATGAGGAACTCCAAGGATTAATCCTAATTCAATGCTTGAGAAAACATGGGTTTCCTTACCCAGTTTGAAGGATGCTTGCACGGCATGAGGTTTCTCAGTGATGGTGAGGGATGTGTAGAACTGACGGAGCAGATGATCATTTACCTCTTCAGCGGAGCAGAACAACTTTTCCCAGCCTTGGAAGCGAACCATATCAACCAATACTTCTATCCCGTTATTGATCAAGAACTGGGCGTTGAAGATCAGGTCCCTGATGACCACCCTCTTTCCCAGAGCTTTGCCCTCAACAATTGATTTTGGAGCTTTCTTGGCTCTAGGTGGTTTTGCTGCAAGACTCCGAGTGTGAGGGCGAGAGAGAGAGACTTCAATTTTGGCCTTCTTGAGAGAGGGCTCATCGGTTTCCTCAGAGACGACGGTTGACGACCGTCGAGGAGTGGATCGAGCCTTCCGTTTGATGATGAGCTCATCCTCATTCTCCATTGTCAAGTCTGTGACCTCCAGACCTTTTCCCTTCTCATTCCTTCGACTTTCTTCCTCTATTTCCTCTAGGACATTAACAACACCTAGATCCGTTGCGAGATGAGGCGAGTCTGGAAGTGGCGTCGTGGCAGAGGCGGTGCCTTCCGACTTGGCTTCTTGTGGGACTGCCTCCGGCACTGCCAATTTTGGAGTAGTGCTGGAGTCAGGGACGGAGCTAGGGTTAGGGTTAGGATTTTTTGGAGAGGGCTCTGTGGAGGGAGGCGGACTGAGGAGTTTTACTGTGGAAGGAGTGGAGATTTTTTCTGTGGAAGCATTGGAGGAGGTGTGAACAGGAGTGACCAGAGGAGTTTTAGAGTTGGCCGGAGATGGTGTGGGGGTCTTTGTTTTGGTTGGCTTTGGTGAGAGAGTTTTTGATTTGGCCGGCGATGGAGAGGGTGATTTTGCTTTAGCCTGCGATGGAGGAGGTGATTGGGTTTTTTGCTCAGGGTTTGAGGATTCTGCAGGGTATTCGATGACAACTCCTATGGCGACCAGTATTCTTCTTATGGTTTCAGGGCTCTCCTTGCCGGTGAGGGAAATGGAGTTGGTGTTCACCATTTTTGAGAGCTTTTAAGGTTTGAGATTTTGAGGGTTTTGAGGGTTTTGAGGGTTTGATCTTGAGAGTGATTTGAGAGCGTGGAGGAGAAGAATCAAGACTGCCCTCTTTATAATCATACGTCTGCAGAAGCCATCTTTTCAAATCTTTTCAAATCTGTAACTTTTCCTTGTGTGAATTTATTTCCATAAATCCACCAGTTGGTTGCCGCAATTTTCTCCAATCAAAAACCTTCCATTTTCATCATGAACCTCAGGAGAAAAACTACCATTATTGATCTGTAACTCCTGTCATATTTATTCATTTCATACGGCGCTAATAACCATAATGTTCCCACTTGCAAATTTCAAAACACAGCCTTTTCACCTTCCCTTCCTTATCTGATGTCGATGGTGTGTGATGGTTGGGGTAATGTTACCAGAAAGGATACAAAGAGAACATCACACGAAAAATAGCGCAGATAACATGAATTTCAATTATTTTATATCATGGCGAGTGAGTCCAGTTGTGAATGGATAAACAAGGCTCATAGGACTATTATCCATGAAGGCTAAGGGTGGTTGTAGATTTCCTCTATCCTTTGGGCTTATATTGTGGGTTCAGTACATCAAGAGGAATCTTTTGGGCTAGAAATAAGACCTTTGCTTAAAATAACATGACATCAAATGAATACAGTGATTGATAACTTTCCTAAGCATGAATAGTACTAGCATGCGGCACAAAAGACACGAATTCATATCATAGGAAATCAAGAGTGACCATGCTTCAAAAGATCAAGTGCAGAATGAATAAATTAGCTAATTTCTCCAATCATTGGGGGTTTTATAGAAGAGCAAGATCATTCAAGAGAAATCATACCTAACTCCAGTCGTAACTTCTTGAAAGGGGCCTTATTTAGTGGCTTTGTGAATATGTCCGCGATTTGATCCTCAGACCGAACGTGCTCCACAGAGACGATTCCCTTTTCCACACAATCACGTAGAAAGTGATGTCTAATATCAATGTGTTTGGTCCTTGAGTACTGCACAGGATTTTTAGAAATATCAATAGCACTTGTATTATCACACAAAATAGGAACGTTACCTAGAATAATACCAAAATCACTTAGCTGTTGTTTGAGCCATATGAGTTGAGAGCAACAAGCAGCTGCGGCTACATACTCAGCTTCAGCAGTGGAGAGAGCAACTGTGGTTTGTTTCTTAGAAGCCCATGACACAAGACATGGACCAAGAAATTGAGCCATCCCAGAGGTGGATTTCCTGTCTGGCTTGTAACCATCCAAGTCTGCATCTGTATAACCTAGCAGTTCAAGATTTCCTCCTCTTGGGTACCACAAGCAAAGATCGTCTGTTCCTCTTAAGTACTTCAAAATCCTCTTCACTGCAGCGACATGTGTTTCTCTGGGGCTTGCTTGAAACCTAGCACAAAAACACACACTAGCGGTTAGATAAAGCAATGAGCCTATCATTCCACGGTAGACTTTTTGATCAGCTTCCTTCTTGTCTGCATCAATTCCTATTGTGTCATTTGGGGACATAGGAGTGGAACAATCCTTGGCATCTGCCATCCCAAACTTTCTGATGCATTCCCTGAGGTACTTTTGTTGATGAACCTTTGTTCCTTCTTCAGTTTGGACCACTTGTAATCCCAAAAAGAACTTAAGTTCTCCCACCATGCTCATTTCAAATTCACTTTCCATCAGTTTAGTGAACTTTGTGACTAGTTGCTCGTTGGTGGAACCAAAGATAATGTCATCAACATATTCTATGCCTAAAACCTAGTTGCTCGTTGGTGACTAGTTGCTCTTCTTCTTCTTCTCTGAATTTCTCAGCCGTGTAAGTTCAATCAATGCATCGATCTTATTCTATGTCTAAAACCTAGCTTTTATACTAAGATAGTCTAGGTTAAAAACAAGGGAATAAATCTATAAGGAAATAATATCTTTTAGGAAAAGATAATATTTCCTTCCTTAAAAACTCATTCGCCCAACTGTCAAGATTGTAATCTTCTTCGAATATATCTTCAATCAGATCTTCCCTTATCTCGCTCTCTTTCTGATCGAGCTTTCCTAAAATAGAACACTGCTGTGTAACGTTCCTTTCTCAGTAACGATCCTGAAACACTCAGACAATTCATTAGCAAAATGTTTGTTTCCATTCAAAACATGAAGGAGCCTCAACAAAATAGAAATAGCCCAAGACAATAATAGGTATGTTTTTGATGTGCCTTGCCGATGGACCTATAGTATAATAGAATGTTTCTATGTAATAAAATAACGTTATGGGAAAACTTTCGGTTAGGAAAATAAAAATGAGTCGGCAAGCAAGTAACCAACTACTCGTACTTTGGTTTCAAAAAAAAAAGGCTACTCGTACTTAGCTGCAAATGAAAAAAAAGAACAAAGAAAAAGAAAAGGTATGAAATTCGCGACGTAGCAGATCTTGACACGTGTCCCAGTCCAATAAACGGATGTAAACCTATTTATATTCCACTCTTAATTCTACTTTTCTGTTCCGCCCTTCGTCTCCCTCTCCCTTCTCTCTCCCTTCCTCAAATCTATCCCTTCTCTCTCACCGGAAAAGCCACTCCTCCGACGCCGTATTCTCGCTGCTCTGAGATCTACTTACTCGCCAATTGACCATTGCAATCGACAGCTTCCGAGGATTCATCCCTAATCTCTTTGAATTCATTTCATTTTCCAAGATTGGGGAAGAATGACGACTGTCACGACCAGTTCTGTCTACATCCACGTCGTGGAAGACGTTGTCAACAAGGTCCGCGGGGAGTTCGTCGGCGATAATGGCCCCGGCGGGAGCGTACTCTCTCAGCTCCAAGCAGTGAGTTTAATTCTCCGATTTTGTGTTTTTATTGCCCTAGGGTTTGAGATTCTTTTCCGTTTCTTGATCCGATAGGGTTTACATGTGTTTTTGAAGCTTTTGTGCTCGTTTGATTAATTGGAGTAATTGTAATTCATAGGAAATTGGATTCATGTGTTTTTTGTAATTGATTGGATTTTGAGAAAATGTCTTTGCTGGAATTCTAGCTAGATAAATTAAAATGAGGGAAATTGAGATTCTGTAGCTTAAAATGGGGAAATGGAACTGAATGAATTGAGTTTGCAAGAAGTGAAAATCTGGAGGAAATGAATGAATTGAGTTTTTAACCAAACAAGCACTTTGTAGTTGCCTTTTCTAACGATTGATTGGGGTTTGTAGACGTGGGAGCTGAAACTGATGCAAGCGGGAGTTATATTAGGTCCAATTGATAGATCTTCTGTGCAGAAGGCAACACCGGGCGGTCCGACTCCTGTGCATGATCTTAATGTTCCATATGAGGGAACTGAGGAGTACGAAACTCCAACAGCTGAGATGCTTTTTCCTCCGGTAGGTTTTGCCTCATCGTGTTAAACTCTATTGGTTTTGTCCTGTATGTATTTGTGACGACGAGTTGTTAACTATGCTGCAGACGCCGTTGCAAACTCCTATTCAGACTCCTTTGCCTGGTACAGCAGACAACTCAATGTATAACATTCCTACTGGAGCAAGTGATTATTCTGAGAATAATGAGATGAAGAGCGCAAGGCCTAGTCCGTATATGGTAATCACAAGCTTTACTTGCAGTCTCTTAGTTAACGCTAACTGTCATTATGTTGGATATGAGGGTATTTGCATTTGTTCGCATAATACTAATGATTGTATGGCTATCAGTAACCACTAATACGAACCTTCTCCTTTTATTTTCCCTTTTTTGTCAACGTGTTGCTGTGAATTTTGTCTACATAGCAGTGCCTAGTATACTTTCACATCAACTTTGCAAGACCTATAAAGCCAAATTTGGAGTGTATATTTCAAATGAATGCTGTTTACTCAGACATTTATAGTGTTAAATTCACAAATAAAAGCATTTGAAGGTAGATACATTCACTGCTAATATAACATGGATTCTTAACCTCGTAGAGAAGAAGCATTGTTTTGGTGAAAGAAAGAGCTATACGTGATTTTTCCACTTCCATCTTCCAATTATCGTACCGCTGTTCCTCCTGATTCTAGTATTCTGTGAAAGTCATATTCCCTTCAGCAAGGCTTTCTTCACCTATTTGTTATGTATCTTTTTCTGTGGTTATCGTCGTAGTGTTGATGGACTTCTCTTGATTATATCATTGTTTTCCTTTTCTATCATCCACTCTCCACATCAAATCCTTCCGTTATTTTCAGCTTATGTCACTATGGATTCAATTAACTTGTTCTTGTTTTAGCAATGACCTATCTAGTATCTAATAGCCAAATATGATAAGAAGCTCCAAACTTGAATCTATCTTTTGAATTTTTTGCTTGTTATTGTAACATTGGATTTTGTTAGATGCCCTTAAATAAATAAATAAAACCACATCATTATTTATCAGGGTGTTCATCTCTGCTCCATGCCCTTAGTTTTCAAGGGTGTTGGGTACAGTAGTTAATATTCATGCCTATTCAAGGAGTTCTGCATTCTTCTTCTAGTATGCTTGACAGCGAGTTGGTTGCATTAAAGAAGTGGTGCTAACTGTGTCGTATTGTGGCAGCAACCACCATCTCCCTGGATGAACCCGAGACCTCCTCTTGATGTTAATGTTGGTGAGTAAATGGACAAATGCTATATAGCTCCTATTACCCTGGTTCTTCTTTCTTATGTGTATATGTGTCTAGGAAGTAAGTTCCCTACTTTTCTATGTTGACAGCTTATGTGGAAGGTAGGGAAGATCCGGATAGAGGAACTTCACAACCTGCAACTCAGGTGAAGTTATCTGTTATGTTGACACCTTTATTTACTGACATGTTCTCATAACTTGTAAAAGGAGTTTGAAGCTTCATATATGGGGAATTTTATTTCAGGACTTCTTCACCTCTCAAGCTGCAAAGAGGAAGCGTGAGGAGCTTGCTCCACCGTATCGTCCAGGTGGCTACATCCCGCAGCAAGATGGAGCAGGAGATGTTGTGCCTGGAACTTTCGAATTGGAGGTATTATATCCTTAAATGCCAATATGATGATGATCCCCCCTGACCTGTGTATTTCTTTTCTTGAATGGGAGCCAGTATTCTACGCATTGATATGTTGAGATTTTCTTTTCTTTACATGGACACATCTGCATGTCGTCCATTTTTACTGACGTGTGATGTCAACACGCTTGTTAGAGATTCTCTTTGGGAAGTATTGAGGTAGGAAGGAAGTTTGAAATATGTGATGTATGCTAATCTTTATTGAAGGCAATAGAAACAGTCTCCAGAAAGTTATAAGAAAGGCGTAATGGGTACCTTCCTTGTCATCATAGTCTTAAAATTGGTAGGCTTGATTGATTTCTTGCTGTAAGAAAAGACCCTGATGAAGAATGCTTTGGGGATTTTTAATTCGTTTTTATGCGGTTTGGCTATCTTGCATTAAGGTTGGTATGATTTTGAAGTATGCAAGAGTTCATTAGCTGTGTGGCCAAGAATTGTCATGGAAAGACTTTTGGTGTCAAATGATCTAAAGAGAAGTGGGCATCAATTCATCAGGGTTCTGTTTGTCAAAAACAAATCACCCAAACAAAAGTTCATGTAGATTATTGTTCATGCAATTATTTTTTTTCATTGCAAATATTTTATTTATTGTCATGGTCCTCATGGACAATAGTGGACATGGGAAGTAGTGGGTAGGAAAGGTTGTTACCTGCACAGGTGTATGATTGTTTTATTTCTTTTATTAGAAAGAGAGGTAAATAATGTCATCTACAAAAAGAAATAAAATAAAGCAATGACAATGTGTAGATTTCATTGAACTGGTAGGAAGTGGTTGATGAAGCCCACTCCCTTGTCTCACTTTGATCTAGCAGTCCCAGTTCTCACGAATGTCTATTTGGAATTTGTTTTATTGCTTGTGCAACAAATAGTTTGTTTATGCTGCATGGGACTGAAATTGATGTTAGAGAAGTCATTGTTCTAATTATTCTCTGCTATCTATAGCTTTTTATGGGTGAGAAGACTACTGAGATGAATGCTATCTGTTTATGAATTGGAACAGTTTGCTAATCAGATACATGTAGATGGGTATAGTTTTTGCTAAGAAATTGTTGATACTTCTCTGGAGGACTATCTGCTATTTCCTAATTTGTTTCCCCCTAGATCAATTATTTGAAGTGTTTTTATTTTTGTCATCCTGGCTGCAGAATTTAAGGCTTTTCAGCTAGCTTTCTTCATAATTGCTATCACTTCTAATCAGTAGTAAACATTCAGCCTTTTAATTTGAGTTTGGCTACATGTTCGCTTTTACCTAATATGCCATGTAATGATATATAGACATCATATCTAGAGCTTTCTGCTGTTTGCTTGGTTGATGGGTTCCTTATATATTGAAAATGTCATATTCCCCTCAGCTCATGGGATTATATCACCTCTGTCAAATCTGAAAGTACATATAAGATATTCTGCCCTGTATTTCTTTTTTGTAAAGTATTTTCGTATTGTGTCCTTGTATGTAGGATAATGATACATACTTCCTCTTAAAGAACATTTTTTGTGCACATTTTATTGCTAGATTATTCTGGATCAATCCTCGAGTAGAAGTGGTGCACCTAAACCTGCATATCTGAAAGGTTTCTGTTCCCAAATCCCTCAATTGGATGGCCCGGCACCCGAACCTTATGATGACGGGCTTTCTACTCCCAATGTAAGAGACTCCCGCTTAATTATATTGTTGTTTCATATAGTGATTATTAATATAGTAACTATTATAGATCATTCTTTTGAGGATACATCTAAAAGTGCCCTTATTTCTTGTTCTCTCCTAAGTTGATCTATAGTTAGTTTTGCAGTTTTTTCACTATATCATGAGAGTGAGATACATCTCCTTTATTTGCATTGTAGCATGTTTCTGTATAAGTCCATGAAAATCTATAGTAATTTTGGTTGATATTAACCCTGCCTTCCATTTCATCCCTGAAGATTTACAATTATCAAGGTGTTGTGAATGAGGACTACAATGTGGTAAACACACCTGCTCCCAACGGTGAGCTCTTCATCATCTGCTCTCTTGACAATTTATTAATTTGTCAAATAATCTATCTGATCCTCCTCCATCCTCTCCCCAAGAAATACAAGCTGCAACTCCTGCTCCTCCACCTCCTCAAAATGATATTGGAGATGACGATGATGATGAGGAACCACTGAATGAAAACGATGATGATGAAGAAGATCTTGATGATGTAGATACAGGAGAGGAACTAAACACACAACATCTAATCTTGGCTCAGTTTGACAAGGTAACTTTACATTTCCTGATTTTTTTTTTGCATACATTATTATTTTGCTTTTTCCACTTTTCCGAATCTTATTATTTTGTGTTACAAAGGTTACCCGTACTAAGAGCAGATGGAAGTGTACCCTTAAGGATGGCATCATGCACATAAACAGCAAAGACATATTATTCAACAAGGTCTGTTTTTGCAACTTTATTATTGTCTATATATGTATGGCTTTCTTTATCTTAATTTTCGGTATTATTCTAATAGGCGATGGGAGAGTTCGAGTTCTGATTGGGAAGATAAGTGAAAAACTGGTGTGATGTTTACTTGGTATTGCCCATGAAATCAGTCCAGGGGTTGTTTTGGGGTAAGGGGGCTGATGATTCATACAAGAACCGGGTTCATTTGACTGCTCGATCTCTTGGTTAAATGAACTATCTTTACTGTAAAAAAATGGCAAAATGTTCTAGTGAACCATTATCTTTTTAGATTTTGTTTATCTTAGAGAACAAGAAGGTTAGGAGAGAGAGAGAGCTATTGTGTTTTGTTTAAACATCAATGGTTATGTTTTTTTTCCCTTCATCTTTATTTGCATTCCTTACAAAAGAATGCAATATGCTAATTCAAACTACAATGTAAGCGACGACTATTTCGGTTTTCATCAGTAAACCAGGAGTTTGATTGTCCATCACTTTGGACAAATGAAACCATCTCTTGAATCTCTAGGGGTATTTTCGGCAAAACTTGCTCTTCATTTAGTAACTGCATTACTTGTCTGATGCTCATCCTTGCTTCTGGACTTGGATCTGAACACAACAAGCCTAGCTCTAAAACCCTTGTCATTTCTTCAACATCGTATTCTCCCTCTAATCTCGGATCACTCGTCTCCAAAATTACTCCTTTCTTCCAACATTCATGGACCCAGTCGACTATAATCACTTGTTCAGGACCGCAATCTGTCTGAAACGGCCTTCTTCCACACGCCACTTCTAGAACGAACGCCCCGAATGCAAATACGTCGGTGCTTGTGGTCCCCTTCCCTGTTCTTGATAGCTCAGGAGCAAGATACCCAACTGTTCCAACTATGCTTGTAGTTTGGATATCTGAACCGTGGTTATGGAATTTGGCTAGCCCGAAGTCTCCAAGTCTAGCTTCCATCTCGGAATCCAAAAGAACGTTGCTCGCCTTCACATCTCTGTGGATAACGACTTGCTCCCACTCTTCGTGTAGGTAGAGCAGAGCTGATGCCACTCCCTTAATGATCTTGAACCTCTGCTTCCAAGAAAGTGTCGGTTTTCTCTTATCGAAAAGAAGCTTGTCTAGACTTCCATTAGCCATGTACTCATACACCAACAAAAGCTCTCCTTTCCTTCTGCAATATCCGAGTAGAGGAACTAAGTTTCTATGCCTTAGTCTTCTCATGCTCGCTATCTCTGCAACAAACTCCTTCACGCCTTGCCTTGAACCATGCGACAATCGCTTAATCGCTACTTCAAAGGTTGTTTTCGGAAGCACGCCCCTATACACTTTCCCAAAACCGCCATATCCAAGAAGATTTTCATCCTTGAAACCTTCGGTCGCTTTGTATAGATCTTTGTATGACAGTCTTTGGAGAACATACTCTTTCTCCCAATCTTCCACCACTTCTTCATATCTCTTTTTCCATACCCTATTGTAGACACCAACTAGAATCATCAAGAGTGCAAAAATACTCAACAAGACTATGTACAAAGCACGAAACTTCTTTCTTTTGCTTGATCTCGGAACTTTAGGAAGCTTGGAAAGATCAAAATTCTCTGCCTCACCGGTTTGACTGAAGCTCCAACCAGTCAGATAATTACTTTCTGTTAGTACACCTGTTCCTGCTGAAAACCCAACATAGATTGTGTCGAAGAGTACTTCAGAGAGATTAACTCGAGTCAATAACAGAAGTTGGCTCGGCTTGGGCTCACCAATGGGAGCCATAACCACCTTCACTAAAGTCTCCTTTGCATCATAATCTATCCAAACTTGCATTGCCTTTCCACTTCCCAATTCCAAGGAGACATTTTCCTTTCTTCTTTCGGAATAATACTCAGCTGAAGCTGATGAAGTTGAGTTCAGGCTGTTGACATCAACTCCTACATGGTTGCCGTTTATATCATTAAAAATCGTGCTCATGAACGTGTCGAGCTCGACGGCAAATATATGATTTGAAGATTTGCCGTTGTTTGAGGCGTTGAATAGCCCCAAGTACTCATTATCCATGGCCCTACTGAAGTCCATTGATGGGGAGACAACAAAGGCTAATCCATGACCTATAGTGGATTGAGATTCGGCTTGTATGGAGAAGACGAAAGTAGTGGAAAGCAGAGGAGATGAACTTAGAGTTAGAGGTTGTGGATAGAAAACATGACCCTTTTGTGATGTTGAGTTTGTAAGTTGTAATGCCCCGTTTGAGAGGATTTGTGTTGCTCCATCAAGGTGAAGATTGGATCCTTTGAATCCATTGTAGATGAATTGTGTGGGAGTTTGAGAGCAAGATATTAGTATCATGTTGCAACAAAAAGTGATGAGGAAGGCGATTTGGCGAGGATCGGAAGCCATGGAAATGGATGCAAGAAGAAGGAAAGAATTGTAGGTTTGTGCAACATGAATGAGTTCTTGATTTGGCTTCTTTAATTGTGTACATATAGAGATGATGACAGTTCACAAGTCATAAGCCACAGTTTGATGCTCAAAGTCAGTTAGTATTATTTGAGATGAAAGGTAGTCGTGACTGGCGTCTCCAATTTTATTGTGGTCTAATGTATTTTTTGTGGGAATTGTGGTATAATCTATCTATATATAAAAATTGATGGGTTTGATGAAGTAATGGTAATTTGTACCTAATAAATGCTAATATTTTAAAATTTTATCCTATTTATCTCTTTTCTTAAATATTAATTTCATCACCAACTAAGAAGACATCATTTTCGTTTTCTTCCTCTACCACAATCTCCAAACTCATTCCCGTCTTTATCCCGTTCGTCAATCCCTTCGTTTCATCCCGTTCGTCAATCTCCGTTATCTTCATCTCTACTGTCGTCTGCCGCCTATCTACACCCTAAACCGCCTATTTACAACATTATACCGTATACGAAAAACCGTAATTGCTCTGCGCGTAGCGCGGGGTAATTACGGTTTTTCGTCTCAAAACTGGATTGGGCTAATTATATATTTACAATCTTTTTCAGGGCATATTTATTCAATTCAGACCAAAGCAAATCTAACATGCAGATCATCAAGACATTAACACAAAAATAAACGAACAATAGAAGTAATAAAAATAGCAAATTGATTGGTTTAATTACAAATTGACAATAACCATGAGTAACGGCGAAATACAATATGCAGAAGAGTAACGACGACTTGATGGGAAAATTCAATACGAAATCTCATTCGGAGAAGTCGGAAAATCAAAAGTTGAAATTAGAAGAGGAATTCAAGAGGCCACATAGTAATGACGACTTAATGACAACTTTCTAGGTCATTATCCGCGCTTTGCGCGAGCCAAACACTTTTTATTTTTGTCTATATTCATATACTTAATGTATTTTTTCATATATGTATTTTTTAGTAAATTATAATAAAATGAATTGAATATCTCTTATATATATACCAAAATCACATAGTCGTTTACGTTGCTCAGATTGCTCTTCATCGTCATACGGATTGAAGGTGAAGAGCGAAGAAAAAAAAGATGAAAATGACGGAAATACTAACCAATTAAACACATAATTATGGTTTTATTAGACATTTAACAAGTCTCAATTATCATTTGATAATGAGAAATAGAAAAAAAAGAAAAAATTAAGTTTAAATATTAATGAGTCTCGATTGCCATTACTTTTTCAAATCGATGAATTTTTATATATATATATATATATAGATGTAATGATAGCATTTAGACAAAAGTGTGCTTCGTTATTGACTTTGATTCTTTCCCGTAATTGGATAAGTCTTTTGAGTTGAAAAATTAAACACTTGCTTGTTCAAACTTGACGCTTTATACTCCCTTCGTTCCTTTTTTATATTCTCATTTTCCATTTTTGGTGTCTTAATTTGATGTTTACATTTCAATTTTTAACCACAAATCTTTATTAATATACTCTCATCAAAACCCATTAATTTCCCTCAAAACCACAACAATCTAAAATACACTTTAATTTTTTTCTCTCCCATTATTTTATCACTCAATCTTAACCCTTTAATTTTTCATCTCTCACCATTTTCTCATCCCAATACACTCTCCCTCTTATTTTCATCCCTCTCTCCTCTCCTTAATTCTCGTGCAAAGAAGAAAAATAGAAACATAAGTAAGGGACCGAGGAGGGGTATATTTTATGTAAACAAGTCAGATGTAAAGTCAAACCTTGAAGTTTCGAAAAATCAGTGATAATAGCATTCGTCATTCTTGATCACGGTGATGAACCAATAGCTTCTGATTGTAGGATTTTAAAGTCAAATAGGAAATTGACCTTCTAGATTGATTTCGTAAATAAACTAAAGTCAGAGTCAAACCTCAATCCACATTTACACTTGTAACGTCATATCATATGCAACATCTTCTCCCTATAATATAACACCATTGTATCATATGCAAAGTTAAGTCGACTGTTGATGACCTTGTTCGTTCCGTTATGGTCAAGTCGTCTTGCATCAATTGGGCTTACATCATCATGGGCCTTAGTCCATTATAGGGCCCAACAATACCTTCGAGAATTTTGAATTCCACTTGGCCCATAAAAACACGAGGTACCTCTTCGTGGTGAACCGCATCCAACGTCGTCTTCAAACACAAAACGGATTGCCGCAAAATAAGAGTAGTGATCAAATCAATGACTTGGATAATTAATTGAATTGTGTAAATTCGCTTTTCATTTCAACCTTCATATCTCTCCTTCAAGGAGATACATAGCCTACTAGGTTAAACGTAATCGTACGAGGATAAGACAACCAAACCGATCTTGTTCTAAGCCTCTTGAATCAACCGATCTTATTCTATGCCTCTTGAATCAAGATCGATTAAACGTGTTCTGTACTTGTGACTTTGATTACATGAAATCAATTGATTAAGTTCGTAACCTCTTGCCAACATCCACAAGACCCTATATATAGAGTATAGGCCGTCCACATATCTTGGAGCAAACAAAGGGGTTACCACCGCCGAAAAGAGCATATTTATGGAATATTTCATGCTGACACTTTATAACCCCGATCTTCTTTGAACCAGAGTGTATGCTTCATATAACACAGGCTATTACTCCAGTTGGCAGGACTGGGTTATAAACCCTTATTCCTCTAGTGTATAAATACCACGAACATAACTTGTCCAGTTTATATACCTTGCTTTAACATGTTATCTTATTATCAAATAACATGTACATAATCTTTCAACCCGATTAATATCTCGGATCATATGCTCAAACCTTATACTCCAAACCATTATTCTGGAATCCAAGTTCGTCTACATGAGTGTGTACTCCACACGCTCCTAACCCACGTTCTAACGACTCGATATCCTGTTAGCAATATGAGAGTCCATAAATTCTTAAACGAACGTGGATTTACTAAAATCACCAACACAAAATTGCAAACGACGAACTCCTCCGGCTATTACCATTTACCACCACTAACATCCAAGTTGAGGCTATATTCTCCACAAAAAGCTTAAAGTTGGGCCTATTTCCAACAATAAGCTCTGAATGTGAAGAAAAGATTTGCGTAAATGCGAATTCTTGACTAACGATGATGTACATAAATTTTACAACTTATGTATATAAATGTTGTAACACATGTACACAATTTTAATGATATATACATTTAATAACTCGTGCGTACAACGTCTTCATGTATCATTTTTAGTCCTTATCTAAATCATTATTCTCACTGAAATCGAAGGCTAAGTTGTTGGATCGGTTAGTATAGTTACTTCCTAGGGAACAATATGTATTGTTCCTCAGGAGGTATAGCAGCGGAATAATAGTATGCAAGAAGTAAACTTTGACGCAAGATTTAGAGTGGAAACCTCAACCAATTCGTGTTGAGTAAAACCACTACCTTCAAGCTTCTCACTTGAAGGATTTAGAAAGGTGTACTTATCTTATTGATTTCTCGTTCGTTACAAAAGAGAGCTCGGATTACGATCACGAATCACTCCTCTCACTCGAGCCCGAACTTAACCTCTAAGCCTAAGGATCACCCTTTCTTCTTCTTCTCTTAATCTCTCAGTCGTACAACTTCAATCAAAAGCGTCACTTTTTTCTAAGTCTAAACACATGCTTTTATACCTTGATCGTCTAGAATAAAACATGGAAATAAATCTCTAAGAAAATAATATCTTTTAGCAAAAGATAATATTTCCTTCCATAATATCTTTAACTGCCTAACCGCCGAGATCGCAATCTTCCTTGAATATCTTCTTCGAATATCTCTTCTCAGATCTTTCCTTTAGAGACGCAATCCCTTGTCTTGCTCCTTTTTCGGTCTTGCTTTCCTAAGATAGAATACCACTGTGTAACGTTCCTTTCTGAGTAGCAATCCTGAAACACTCAGTCATTTTATTAGTAGAATGTTTGTCTCCATTCAAAACCGAAGGAGCTTCAACAAATTCCCCCTTTTTGATGGTGACAAACATTCTTTTCTTTAAGGCATATAAACACTTAGGAGGATATAAGACATGAAAAGTATATTCACAGTATGCCCATAAATAGTTTCCCTTAGGATTGTTACTCGTAGAGAAAGGATCTGATATTCCCCCTAAAACCTTGAACTTCCTTTATTTTCCCCCTTTTGGCATCATCAAAAAGCTGTACTTAATCATATAAGGACTTAAAGCAAGCGAAGTCAGGTCACAAAACAGTCATTCCATTGATTAATAGGCGTCTAAGTGGCCGACGCTAGTACAAGTGAAGCAGGAAAAGAAAACGCAACCAAAGCAGACAAACGAAGAACAAGTACATCAAGCAAAGGGTACAAAAGACATAGAAGAGAAGAAGTTGATGTGCTAGGGAACAGAAAGTGTGGGTCAGATATAAGGAAGGAAGAGTGCAGGGCAGCGTCTTGATACTGCGAAGGGAACCTTACTGGTTTGATGTCGTCCATCGACGGATCTCATCCTTCAGAGCAGTAATCTCCTTAGCTAGCCTGTGTTGTTGTTCAGACAGGAGTCCAACAAGCGTGCACAATTCCCCCAACTTATCACTGTGATAGACCATAGTGGGCGCTTCATTCTGTTCCTCTTGAGGGTCTTCAGACAGGGCATCAATATCAGTATTGTCCAAAGCCCTCACCCAAGCACCATCAGCGTTCTTGTCAAATCTCATCTTCTTCAAATTAGCCTCAGCAAGCTCTCGTGCATGCACAGCATCAGTAGGCCCAGACTCATACACCTTCAAATATTCCAGGACCTTTTTCACTACTCCAGGGAAAGGAAGACCATGCCTGTCATTCTTCCTGGCATGAGCCATGTGCAGCATGATGATTTTCGGCAAGTTGATGGCTTTCCTGAGGAGCATTTTGTCCATAATTAGAAAATCCTGGATCAGTATTGTGGTGCGCTTCTGCTCTCTGGGGGTAATGTTGCTGATAACGTAACTGTGGAGCACACGATTCACAACTCCCATGGATGCTGTTGACATTTCGCCTACCACCTCAGTATTGAAATCCTGAGATACATTTTGAATAGCAGCCAGGCTCACCTCCTTAGGCCATTGACCTTTAACATATTCCTCAAACCCACAATGAGGAACCCCAAGGATTAAACCTAATTCTGTACTTGAAAAGACATGAGTTTCCTTACCCAGTTTGAAGGAAGCTTGCACAGCGTGAGGCTTTTCAGTGATTGTGAGGGAGGTGTAAAATTGACGGAGCAGATGATTATTTACCTGTTCAGCGGAACAGAACAGTTTTCCCCAGCCTTGGAAGCGAACCATATCAACCAATGCTTCCATTCCATTGTTGATCAAGAATTGATCGTTGAATATTAAGTCCCTGATGATTACCCTCTTCCCCAGAGTTTTGCCTTCGGCAATCGTTTTTGGGGCTTTCTTGGCTTTGGGCGGTTTTGCAGCTAGACTTCGAGTGCGGGGGCGAGATAGAGAGATTTCAACTTTTGCTCTTTTGAGGGAGGGCTCATCAGACTCCTCAGATACGACGGTTGTCGACCGTCGAGGCGTAGATCGTGCCTTTCTTTTGATGATTGGTTCATCCTCATCCTCCATTGTCAGGTCTGTTACATCCAGACCCTTTTTCTGCTCCTCTCTTCTACTCTCTTCCTCTATTTCCTCAAGAATTCCTGTAACGCCCAGATCTGTTGGCGTTGTGGCGGAGGCGGTGCCTTCTGATGTGGCTTTTTGTGGGCTTGGTTCAGGCTCTACTAATTTCGGAGCATTGATGGGTTCAGGGATAGTGCTAGGGTTCGACTTTTGTGGTGAAGGATCTGTAGAAGGAGATGGGCTGTGGAGCTTTACTGTGGGAGGGGTAGAGATTTTTTCTGTGGAGGTGTTGGAAGTGGTGTGAATAGGTGTGACAGGAGGAGTTTTGGATTTGGCTGGAGACGGTGTGGGTGTGGTTGGTTTGGCTGGCTTTGGTGAGAGAGATTTTGATTTGGTTGGAGATGGAGATGGTGATTTTTCTTTGATTTGGGTTGAGGGAGTTGATTGGGTTTCTGCGGGATATTCTATGGCGACTCCAATGGCGGCCAGTATCCGTCTAATTGTTTCTGGGCTTTCTTTGCCTGTGAGAGAGATGGAGTTGGAGTTCACCATTGATGAGAGCTTTGATGGGGATTGAGGATTTTAGAGTTCTGGAGGTTATTTTCTTAGAGAGGATCTTGAGGCGTGAGGAGGACGACAAAAGGAGATTCCTTTTATAATGAGACGTGTCCAGAACAAAAACGCTTCAAATTTCAAATCTTTGATTTTCCTTGTGTGAACTTGTTTCCATAAATTCACCGGTTGATTTTTGCCGCAATTTTCTCCAATCAAACTTCTTCCCTTTTCATCATGACCCTTGGGAGTAAAACTGCCATTATTGGTCTGAACCTTCAGTCACTTCACTCGTCGCTAATACCCATGAGTTCCCACTTGCAGATTTCATAACACTGCCTTTTCACTTTTCCTTCCTTATCTGATATCGAAGGTGTGTGATGGTTGGGGTAATGTTACCAGAAGGAGTACAAAGAGAACATCACACCAAAATAGAATATATATAGCATGAATTTTAATAATTTTATATCATGGCGAGTGAGTCCAGTTGTGAATGAATAAACAGGGCTCATAGGACTATCATCCATGAAGGCTAAGGGTGGCTGTAGATTTTCTCTATCCTTTGGGCTTATATTAAGGGTTCAGTACATCAAGAGGAATCTTTTGGGCTGGAAATAAGACCTTTGCTCAAAATAACATGACCTCAATTGAATACAATGAGTGGTAACTTTCCTAAGCATGTATAGTACTAGCATGCAGCACAAAAGACACGAATTCATATCATGGGAAATCAAGAGTGATCATGCTTCAAAAGATCAAGTACAGAATGAATAAATTAGCTAATTTCACCAATCATTGGGGGTTTTATAGAAGAGCAAGATCATTCGAGAGAGATCATACCTAACCCTAGTCGTAGCTTCTCGAAAGGGGCCTTATTTAATGGCTTTGTGAATATGTCCGCGATTTGATCCTCAGACCGAACGTGCTCCATAGAGACGATTCCCTTTTCCACACAATCACGTAGAAAGTGATGTCTAATATCAATGTGTTTGGTCCTTGAGTGCTGCACAGGATTTTTAGAGATATCAATAGCACTTGTATTGTCACATAGAATAGGAACGTTACCTAGGGTGATACCAAAATCACTTAGCTGTTGTTTGAGCCATATGAGTTGAGAGCAACAAGCAGCTGCGGCTACATACTCAGCTTCAGCGGTGGAGAGAGCTACTGTGGTTTGTTTCTTGGAAGCCCATGACACGAGACATGGACCGAGAAATTGAGCCATTCCAGAGGTGGATTTCCTGTCTGGTTTGTAACCATCGAAGTCTGCATCTGTATAGCCTAGTAGTTCAAGACTTCCTCCTCTTGGGTACCATAAGCAAAGATCATCTGTTCCTCTTAAGTACCTCAAGATTCTCTTCACTGCAGCAACATGTGTTTCTCTGGGGCTTGCTTGAAACCTAGCACAAAAACACACACTTTGCATAATATCAGGCCAACTGGCGGTTAGATAAAGCAATGAGCCTATCATTCCACGGTAGACTTTTTGATCAGCTTCTTTCTTGTCTGCATCAATTCCTATTGTGTCATTTGGAGACATAGGAGTGGAACAATCCTTGGCATCTGCCATCCCGAACTTTCTGATGCATTCCCTGAGGTACTTTTGTTGATGAACCTTTGTTCCTTCTTCAGTTTGTACCACTTGTAAACCCAGAAAAAACTTAAGTTCCCCCACCATACTCATTTCAAATTCACTTTCCATCAGTTTAGTGAACTTTGTAACCAGTTGCTTGTTGGTGGAACCAAAGATTATGTCATCAACATACACTTGCACAACTAGAGTGTGCTTACCTTCCCTCAGTAGGAATAGAGTCCTGTCAACTTCCCCTCTGACATAACCATGGGATAATAGAAACTGAGACAGCCTTTCATACCATGCTCGATGAGCCTGTTTGAGACCGTATAGAGCTTTATCAAGGATGAATACGTGATCTGGATTTGAAGGATCTGCAAAACCAGGTGTCTGCTCAACATATACCTCTTCTTTGAGAACACCATTCAAGAAGGCAGTCTTTACATCCATTTGTTGCAACTTAAATCCATGATGAGCAGAGTAAGCAATCAAAAGACGTATGGCTTCCAACCTTGCAACTGGAGCAAAAGTCTCATCATAATCAATTCCTTCTTGCTGGTTATACCCCTTTACAACCAGTCTAGCTTTGTTCCTGGTTACTTGTCCCTTGTCATCCATCTTGTTCCTAAAGACCCATTTGGTACCGATGACGGATCTGTCCTTAGGTCTGGGAACAAGTCTCCATACTTCGTTTCTCTCAAATTGATGAAGCTCTTCTTGCATAGCATTTACCCACTCTGGATCTCTTAGGGCTTCTTCAACTGTCTTTGGTTCCACTACAGAAACAAAAGCGCAAAAGGCATGAAATATAGGATTTAAGGTAAGGATGGAACAATCCTTCAGATTAGGATCTGGTGATGCATCAGACGCTGAAGCAGAAGCACAATTGCACACGTAGTCCATGAGTCTTGATGGAGGACCATGAATACGAGTACTTTGACGAGTTCCTCCTACTTGAGGTTCTTCAACACCTGTTTGTTCCTCGTTAGGGATATGTTCCCCCTGAGATACAGATACTTCCTCCAGTACGTTTTCTGTCTGAACTTGATCATTGTTTGTTTCTGTAGAGATAGTTTCTTGTACTTGGTTGACTTCTTCACTGGGATTGTGTATATGATCTTCCAAGAGTTGAAAATGTTCCTTGTCATCTTCAGTTAATGGAAGAACATTTGAATCCTGGACAAGTGTACCAGCCATAATACTTTCATCAAAGACTACATGTATGCTTTCTTCAACCTTCCTGGTTCTCCTGTTATACACTTTATAAGCTCTGCTCTGAGGTGAATATCCAACGAAGGTTCCTTCATCACTTCTTGGATCAAACTTTCCCAGACTTTCCTTCCCATTGTTGTGTACGAAGCATTTGCAACCGAAAACTCTCAGATGAGAAACATTAGGCTTTCTTCCCCTAAACAATTCATATGGAGTTTTCTCTATCATGGGCCTTAGCATTGCCCGGTTGAGTACATAGCAAGCAGCATTCAGTGCCTCAGCCCAGAAGTTCCTAGGAAGACCACTCGCAATCAGCATTGTTCTTGTCATGTCTTCCAGTGTTCTGTTTTTCCTCTCAACCACTCCATTTTGCTGTGGAGTTCTTGGAGCAGAGAAGTTATGATTAATTCCTTTGGTCCTGCACAGGGACAAGAACTGAGAGTTTTCGAACTCCGTTCCATGGTCAGTACGAATAGCCTTTAGTAGAAGACCTAACTGATTTTCAACAGCATGCAACCAATACTTAAACTCATCAAACACATCTTCCTTAGATGCAAGAAAGATTGTCCATGTGTACCTGGAATAATCGTCCACTATGACAAACACATATTTGTTTCCTCCATGACTCTGAGTGCGCATAGGCCCACACAGATCCATGTGGATGAGTTCCAGAGGTTTAGAAGTACTTACCTGCTTCTTCGATTTGAAGGACGATCTTACCTGTTTTCCTCTTGTACATGCTATGCACACCTCTTCAGTTAGACAGTCTATCTTTGGTAAACCTACCACTAGGTCCTTGTTGTGAAGTTTTGATAGTAGTCTGAGGCTAGCATGTGCGAATCGTTTGTGCCACAAGTTTGATTCCTCAGTTTGGACAGTTAGGCATAGTTCCTCTTCTGGGATGAAAGAGGGATCCACCTTATATAGATTGTTTTCAGTAATGCCTCTTAGAAGAACCTTTCCTGTCTTAACATTCTCAACCAAACATTCATCAGTGGTAAAGACAACCCTATTTTGACCATCCTGGCACATTTGACGTACACTCAACAGATCAAAGGTAAGGTTGTCTACAAGAGTAACGTTGTTCACAAAGAGTTTGTCAGAAATTCTTACCTTTCCTACTCCTACTACTTCACCCTTACTGTTGTTTCCAAAGGTTATAGAACCCTTGGTTTGTGGATGGAGAGATATGAACCAGTCTTTGTTCCCTGTCATGTGAATCGAGCAAGCACTATCTATATACCAAGAACATTTCTTCCCTCCATCCTGCAAGTAAAAGATTAGTTTTTACGCACCCAGGCAAGCTTAGGCTTACCTGGATTAGAAAATACTCTTCTATTTCTTGGTTCATTAAGTTCAATTTTTATCCTCGGAGTGTTCCTAACATTGGACTGTTGCCTAGAATGGTAAGCTCTTTCATCGTCTTCCCTTTTAAGGTTACAGTTTTGTTTGTAATGACCTGCTTTACCACAGTACCAACAAACTTTGTGATTCCATAGGTTCACATACTTGCTTTGACCTGGCCAGATGGGTTTATTGTTAATCCTTGATTGGAAGTCAATTTGTACCGGCTTGATGTTCTGAACCTGTTTAAGCCACATGTGGTAAGCCTTTTGTCCATCGAACCATACCTTCTCCTCACGGGCTTTGATCCTTTCTTCCCCCTTGGATCCACTGTGGGAGCAACCAGAGTTGGATCCACCATAATGTTCCTCGGAAGGAGAAGGACTTTGAGATTCGGAGGGAATGTTACTAGATTGGGAATCTAAGGACTTACAGTAGCCGAGTCCAGTACGGGGTACAAATCGCGTGGAGAAGTCAATCTTCTCCTTTTCAATCTTGGAAGCAACATACTCATCCAGCCAAACCTTCTTTCTTTCTTCTTCACTTCCCTTAAGATCTACTGCTTCTTTCATTAGCTTAGAGTTACTCAGCCTTAACATAAGAATTTCTGATTCGAGCTTAGTAACTTTACTGTCAAGGGAGGTGATGGTAGATTGAAAGGTAGGGCAGGATTTGCATACATCTGGGGACTGAAATGAAACTTTCTCGAGTTTGGTGACTTTTGAAACCCAAAGCTTGTTTTCTTCAACTAAGTTAGAGATAGTTTCATTCTTTTCTTCCAGAAGTAAATTTAGATTTCCATTTTCTTCCCCTAAGGACTTTATAGCTTTTATGATCTGAGATTTTGTTCTGGTAAGTAAAATAGAGTCGAGTTCAGAGTCAGTTACCTCATCTTCCGATTCTCCTCCAGCAGCCATAAGACACGTTTCCTTTGAGGTATATGTAGAGTCATCATCTGAGTCAGACGCACCCCATGCAGCTATCATGGCTTCCTTTCTTTCCCGAGCAGGGACAGGTGTTTCTCCTGCCTTCTTCTTGAAACAGTTCCTTGCAAAATGTCCTTTCCTTTGACAGTGATAGCAGACAATGTCTTTGGCATCTTTGTTCCCATCAGTGGGACGTTGCATGTTGCGACTTCCTCTCCAGACTTTGCGAAATGCCCGTGTGATAAGGGCAATTTCTTCATCACCATCTTCATCCTCATCATCTTCCTGAGCAAGATCGAAAGCTTTTTCAACCTTTAGAGCAATGCTTTGAGATTTTTCAGATTTTTCACTCTCTCTTCTAGAGACTTTGCTTTGTTGAATGCCTGCATTACTCTGAAGGCGAGCAACCAACTCCTCTAGAGTAATGTTCTTGATGTCATTTTGTGCCTGAAGAGCCAGAGAAAAGGCGTCCCACTTTGCTGATAATCCCTGAAGAAATTGATGAGTGATCTTCCATTCAGGAATTGTTTCTCCTAGAAACTCCAGTTGACCTACATATCCCTGAAATCGAGAGTGAAACTCATCAAGAGATTCATTCTTTCCTTGAACAGCGCTATCATATTCCTTAGTGAGTGCAAGAATTCTGTTCTTCTTGATATCTTCGTTTCCCTCATACATCCTTTTGAGTGCATTGAAGATATCATGAGCAGTTTTGTAGCGGAGGACTTTTCTTTGATCAGAAGGACCTAGAGCTGCAAGCATGACTTTCTTGGCTCGCATGTTGAGTTCCAGAACCTTGTAATCAGCGTCTTGATAGTCAGCCCTCGACTTTAATTTGACTCCAGAGGGATCAGTAGGATCAAGAATTTTGATATCACCAAACTCTACCACTTTCCACATCTGTCCATGGAGCGAACATATATGCGACTCGATCTGTTCCACCCAATAAGAGAACTCTCCGAACTTGAGCACAGGGGGTTTCCAGAACGAATCATTGATGGCAGTTTGTGAACTCATACTTCCTGCAAAGCTAACAAAAATCTAGAGACCAAGCTCTGATACCAATTGTTGGATCGGTTAGTATAGTTACTTCCTAGGGAACAATATGTATTGTTCCTCAGGAGGTATAGCAGCGGAATAATAGTATGCAAGAAGTAAACTTTGACGCAAGATTTAGAGTGGAAACCTCAACCAATTCGTGTTGAGTAAAACCACTACCTTCAAGCTTCTCACTTGAAGGATTTAGAAAGGTGTACTTATCTTATTGATTTCTCGTTCGTTACAAAAGAGAGCTCGGATTACGATCACGAATCACTCCTCTCACTCGAGCCCGAACTTAACCTCTAAGCCTAAGGATCACCCTTTCTTCTTCTTCTCTTAATCTCTCAGTCGTACAACTTCAATCAAAAGCGTCACTTTTTTCTAAGTCTAAACACATGCTTTTATACCTTGATCGTCTAGAATAAAACATGGAAATAAATCTCTAAGAAAATAATATCTTTTAGCAAAAGATAATATTTCCTTCCATAATATCTTTAACTGCCTAACCGCCGAGATCGCAATCTTCCTTGAATATCTTCTTCGAATATCTCTTCTCAGATCTTTCCTTTAGAGACGCAATCCCTTGTCTTGCTCCTTTTTCGGTCTTGCTTTCCTAAGATAGAATACCACTGTGTAACGTTCCTTTCTGAGTAGCAATCCTGAAACACTCAGTCATTTTATTAGTAGAATGTTTGTCTCCATTCAAAACCGAAGGAGCTTCAACATAAGTGCTTAAGATAAAGCTTATGCAAGATCTCTTATTGTCCCTTTAGAGCTTCACAAGGACACTACTAATTATTCAGATCACATATATACGTGGCTTTTTTCAATTTATTACTGGCTGAGTTATCTGAAATAATTCATCTACCCAATTGAAGTGTCTTTATCAGTAGTAGTTCTTTGACATTTATGAGGAAGCTCATGAACAAATGGGACATGACACTACATTTTGTCTGTCTGACTTTTCTACTCGGCTTGCTAATTTCAACTAGATAAATGTTGTTTTTTACTATGTAGCTAGGGTTTTAAAAATAATTGCACTTTTACCATCAATCGGGTTTGTTCGAATTGCATAGATAATGTCAATCGAATTTAGGCTCAATTCTTTGATCAATAATATAAGATGTTTTATAGTCTGTTTTCTTGTTATTATAGAATGATAAATAATTGAAAATGAAGAAAAAATAACTCAGTCATAGATAAAATAAATTAACCCACTAATACAAACACATAAACCATATTTTTACGAGTTTATGGGTGTAATAATTGTCTTTCAAAAATAAATAAATCTAGTTCATAATTCTTGTGAAAACTTCTAAAATTCCTTATAAATCCAAACATACTCTTAGTTCACTTATTCACATGTCTAGTTGAAATAGATTCCAATTGATGATGGAAATATAACTAGTATGCTACTATCTAGCAATTGAAATTCCTATGACTGTTAGGTCAACAACTCAACATCTAACCAACAATGTGAAAATAAGTATGAGGATCTTGGAGTGGTTGAGATGCTAGTTTGAATTTTTTGTATCCTCCTCTATCTAAAAATTAATGCTAAAGAAGAAAGTTGGTAGTTGTTGAAATCAAGTGGTACTACAATAACTCTTTAGCTGTATTAGAAGTTTAGAACGTGAGTAACCACCTCTATTACACAAAGTACAACATTTGCCCTAATTTTTGCATCATGAGAAACCTACAAATGTATCATAGGCTATTATTGACCAAACAAAACAAGTCATATATACCTTCAAAGATTACAAAAACATAACAAGAAATCAAGTTAATAACACAACCTAGAAAGGGAAAAAAAATACAACAAGCATAAACTACAAAGCTCAACGCCCTTGATTAATAACTGAATCTATAGTGCAATAAGAAACACTTGCAGTGGTCGCAGATCTTGAAGCATCATCTGAGAAAAAAGAAGCTGATGTTCCGGTACTTTGCACAAACATACCGTATTCCTCGAAGCTCATCGGCATTGCAGGAAGATTAACATCTCCATTAAGAAACTGCATTGCTTGTCTCATACTTGGCCTTGCTTCAGGCCTTGGTTGTGCACAAAGTAACCCAACTTTCAAGCCTAATTCCATCTCCATTTTATCGTATGTGCCTTTTAGTCTATGATCACTCGCTTCGATAAGCTCTCCTCTGTTCCATAAACTCCAAACTTTATCAACCAAAATCATATCCTCAGGTGAACTGTCAAGAACAATTGGTCTTCTCCCACAAATCACTTCTAACACAAATGAACCGTATGCAAAGACGTCGGTATGAGTTGTTGGCTTCCCTGTTCTTGAGAATTCAGGTGCAAGATACCCAACTGTTCCTACAAGATGTGTGGTTTGAAGATTAGTGCCATGATCATGTAATCTTGCTAGGCCAAAATCGCCTAATCGCGCTTCCATGTTTGCATCTAATAAGATGTTGCTCGCCTTAACATCTCGGTGTAGTACAACTTGCTCCCATTCTTCATGTAAATAGAGTAAAGCTGATGCCACTCCTTTGATGATTTTAAACCTATGTTGCCAAGATAATGTTGGTGTTGTTTCCTTGTTGAAAAGGAAGCGATCGAGGCTGCCATTAGGCATGAATTCGTAGACCAAAAGAAGCTCTCCTCGTCTTCTGCAATAACCAAGAAGTGGCACTAAGTTTCTATGTCTCAATCTTTTCATGGTAGCAATCTCAGACACAAACTCCCTCATTCCTTGCTTTGAATCATGTGCTACTTTCTTAACGGCTATTTCGGTGTTAGTTGATTGAAGTGTTCCTTTGTATACTTTGCCGAAACCTCCGGATCCTAGTGTTGATTCAAAGAGAAGAGAGCAATGGGTTAGAAAATGTCTAAGTTACAAGTATGTTATAGAGTATGAAACTAATCTTGAGACTTCAACCATCATCTTAAGCTTTTGGTTGAGATGGTTTTTTGACACTATGACTATGTGGTTAAGCAAGAATATAATAATAAGTTCATGTTAATACCTAGAACCTCAGTTTCCTTGAAACCCTTTGTTGCTTTGTACAATTCCTTGTAGGAGAATCTTTGGAGGGCATATTCTTCTTCCCAATCTTCCATCACTTCTTCATATTTCTTCTTCTTCATTGCATATGCAACGCCAACAACCGCTATCAGAAGAGTTGAAACAACTGCTAGGAGGATCACAAGAACTAGTAGAGGCACACTAATTGGGTTCTTTCTTTTGGGTAATTTAGGAAGTTTTGAAAGAAGAAAGTTTCTTGCTTGCCCACTTTGACTAAAGCTCCATCCAAGAATGTAGTGGTTACTAGAAACTGACCCGGTTGATGCAGAAAACCCGACGTACATCGTGTCCGACAGTATTTTCGAGAGGTCGATCTGTTTCGAATCGAGGAGATGTCGACTTGGCTTCGACTCACCTAATGGAGCTATAACAACACTAACTTCTTTCTTCTTCCCATCATAATCTATCCACACTTGCATTGGCTTACCACTAGTAAGATCCAAAGTGATATTTCTTTGTTTCTCATCATAGTAGCCTGCAGAAGCCGCTGCAACTGATTTCACACCGTTTATATCGATCCCGACATGATTGTCGTTTATGTCGCCCATCGGAGGATTGTAAGAAGTATCGAGCTCGACGGCAAATATATGATTTGATGAAACTCCATTTCTTGTGTTGTTGACAATCCCAAGAAATACATTTGCAGTAGCTTGGCTCATGGTCATGGAGTTAGAGATGAGAAAGGCGAGACCATAGCCCTTAAGTTTCGGGAGCAAAGGGTTGATGGCGAAAACGAAAGTAGTCGAAAAAAATGGTGAATTGCTTAATTTTAGAGGGTATGGATAAAAGGCATGGCCGATTTGTTCGTCGGTTTGGTTTGTGAGCTCAAGAAGGCCGTTTGGGTGGATGTTAGCAATTCCTGATAGGTGAAGATTAGCCCCTTTGAATCCATTGTAGATGAACTGATTTGGTGATTGAGATGAGGCTGAGATTAGTGTAGCTACAGAGAAACAGATCAAGAAGAGAGAATTTAGGAAATGCTTGGATGCCATTGATGTGGAAATAGCTTGCAAGGTGTTTGAAGATTTTGAGTGTTTAGTGTTGTTCACATGGGTTTAAGTGAGACTTGTCTAACTCCATAAAGACAAATGAGTTGTAAAGGAAAGGGACTCACCTGATTTGTATTAACTTCCCTGCTCATGAGGCAACTCTGTCATTAAGTTCAACTTACCTGCAACACTATTTGAAATGTAACACGATGGAGACTAAATTTTCATGTTTTGGTTTCGAGAAGGCTTATTGCACTCGTGTCGAGGTTAATTCCGCGCGTTGCTCAACTCCGCGCAGAGTTTCAAGAAATTTCAAAGTCCACGAATTTTTTTTTTTTTTTGAATTTTTGAAGTTTCAAAGCTCATGAATTGTGAATTCGTGAGCTTTTTGAAGTTTCAAAGCTCATGAATTGTGAATTCGTGAGCTTTTTGAAGTTTCAAAGCTCACGAATTGTAGTGAGCTTTTTTAAGTTTTCAAAGCTCATTGAAGTTTACCTCACAAATTTAGAATTCGTGGAGTTTGAAGCGGAGTTAAGCGGGCCGGAAAAACCGGCTGGTCATTCAATCAGTCCAAGTGTATTTAGAATCTCTGTTTGGTTTTGCTTTGCTTTGCTTTAGATCTCTCAAGTGTTTTTGGTACAGTTAAATTGCACATGGCTAGTGGTAAGTGTCAGGTTTTTACTTTTACAGCAGTGAATTGTAAATTTGGTGACCGTTGAAAAAGAATCATAGGATCCACATGGCATTCATGCATAAACCAGCTCCATAGAACCCTAACTTCAAAGACAACCCAAAACCAAATTCAGCAGATTCAAGGTAACACTTGAGATTTTGCCTCATTAACTTGATCATAAGTTATTGAATCTATGATGGCAGCATAGAGTACATAAATAAGAAGCAAGGTCTTCCAAATGACATATCATATATCGACACGAAGGTCTTTCAAATGTTAATCACCAAGCCTACACATAATCTGTTGCATCACAAAGTTTTAGTGAAGCACCACAGCAAATCTGTAGAAGCACCATGTCAGAAACATAATCCTTACATAAATCTTGACAGTATATCACCTAAGGTAGCTGTTGCCAACAACAAGATACAGGATTAGAAACACCAGAAGTAACTAATTTACTAATTTAAGTATAGAACTACACATGAACACTACTTTCTGGGTAAAAATGTCACATTCTGCAACTTAAAACTTCTCTTTGGCAGCTTCTTATATGAAAAGGAAACTGTTAATCCACTGACCAAATGATCAGTATTGTACATTTGTTTTAACAGAGTATGATCATTTATCATTTTATTAACAATCATTATAACAACTGAAAATGGGAACATAAGAGATAGAAAATGACTCCCAGCAACAGCGTCAACAAGCAACATTTCTAAACACAACGCCGCTATAAGTCTCTGCTATGTTTCTGCCAAGCAACAAACTTGATTCTTCTTCGTCCAAGATTGCTAAAAACCCAGCACTACAAAACACATAATACAGCTCATCTTAAAACTCAAAATTAATTAACATATCAGGCAGCAAAAATATCTCTGTATAAGAGCTGTTGTTTCCAATGAATGTGCAAAGAGGCAATCCAAACATAATGAGAGATACTAAAACTGCTAAATAAATTGTACCCAATATGCTATACATGTGACAACTTATGACCATGAGAATATGTCATTATAATTCTTACGCATAACTACATTTAAGCCGGGACAAGGAAGATCTCTTATTGACATGAGTAGCAATCTAATCCATATTAACGATTACAGGTATTACAATCAATATCTCAACACAACAGTTAAAATCTATTAACATCAATAGTAAGAAGCAACTGACCTTCCCTAACTGTTACACTGAACCAAATCTCATTTGTCACTAGGAGTAGCATTAGTATCATACTGCTGCATCATACCATAAGGATTCGGATGATTCCCCATCGCCATTCCCATATGTCCGTGATGAAACATAGGCATATGCATCATCATTTGACCATACTGCATCTGCATCGGCATCTGCACAGGCATAGGCATATGACCATTTCTTCCACTCTCATGCAAACTAGCCGGAATCGGCGTGGAAGCAAACAAAGGATCCGAAGAAGACGGTCCCTCATTCGACAACCCCTGCATTCTCTTCAAATACAATCTATACTTCTGCAAATGACTAGCAACATTCTCCCTAGTCAACCCTTCCACATTCATCATCTGCATAATCGTCTTAGGAACAGCATTCTTTATCCCCAAATGGGATACCACATCCACAAATCTCTTATGCAACTGAGGCGTCCACACTAATCTAGGCTTTTTCAACGTCCTAGCGGATTGATCATCTAACGAGTTGGAATTCGAATTCTCACCTTGTAAAGGCGAATCCGCCTCCTCAGCTGAATCAACTCGTCGGAGACTGGAGAAAGTCTCCTCCGAAGCTCGATTGACATCAACAACGGTTCGTCTGAGCTCAGGCTTGATGTTGAAGGCTGAAGCTAGCTGCGGAGGAATTAAGGACTGTGAAAGAGGTGTCAAATCCGTTAATTCGAGCTCCCAATCGAGAATCCGGTTGTCTTCTCCGTAATCCGACATGTTGACTTCTTCTCCCATCTAGGGCTTGGAAATTTGAAAATCGGGTAGGGAAATCGAATCGGAAAAGTGTGGGAATCGATTCTACAGGCAATAGGGATGCAGATTTTGGGAATCAAAACAAGCGAAGAGGATGAGTTGGAGTGGGGATTGGAGAATTGATGAGAAAATATAGGGAGAAAATAAGAGTGTTTGGATGGATGAAAAAAGGGCAGGAAAAGTGCAAATATCTGACCGATTTTTGGTGCCAGCGTGTACAAGTAATCAAAATATTTTCCATGTTTTAATATCTTAAATTTGCGGCAAAGTCACCGCCATAGATATACGCGAGTGTATTAACGCGCGTCTGTACAAGTAATCAAGATATTTTAAATTTTATTCTTTATTATAATTACTCCCTCCGTCCCATAATGTTTGTCCTGTTTCAAATTTTGACACTATTTACAAATCGAGAGAATCTTCTAAATATCTTTCAATATATAAGATAGAACATAGTCATGAGTGGTCTTGTTTGATTCGTTTCGATTAGTACTTTAAGAATATTAACAAATTATAATTTTTAATAACATGTAATTTGATATATTGTCGATACAAAACGTACGGAATATTAACAAGTTAGAATTATTTCCGATTTATTAAAAATGTTGAGATTATATTTTGCAATTCTTTATTCACGTGTCATGTACGGAATTTGCAAAATGTTTTTCTATGACTATGTATATAATTTATAAACACATAAAAATAACGTTAATATGCATTTAAATAAAAAAATGATATCAATAGATTTAGGGAAGGTGATCTTTATATATGTTAATTATCTTTAAATATATATATTGTGTTTTTCATTTTTTTTAGAAAATAACAATGATGTGAAACGGAGTACTGACTTATAAGATAAATATAGTATTTTATTTTAGTAATTATAGGAGTAGATATTTATTGAAGACGTGGATTGGACGGATTAAAGAAGCGAGTGGCGGGTAAGAAAATGTGAATTGGTAAAGTGCAGGTAAAGGTAAAGATTTGGATGTGGTGGTCTGACCAATAGGATGGCTGCTCAATGGTCCACAGCTGGACACCAATTTTCAGCCCTCCGATTCACATTTTGATCCAACGGCAGTAAATGCTGTGACGTATGCCAGTGACGCCATAGCCACAATTAAATTGCCGCCTAATCCTCTGGGTAATTTAAAGACATAAAATATGCCAAAAATGACAGACTTTATGTTATGGATGTATATATAACTACATGACTTATGATTTTTTTATATATTGGTCTATAAATAGGCTTGGGGTTACTTAGAAATGAGAAGTAGAAGACATACTCTTTCTCTTTTTTCTCTCTTACTCTCCTACTCTCTTATTCTCTACTCTCTCCTTCTACTCCAAGCACATTAGATTTGTAACACGATATCGCTCACATAGGAAATGATGCATCTCCTATCATTATATATGCACCTCGCATAATCATCTATGCACAAGGAGACGGTAAGAAGAGATTTTATTTTATTTTATTCTAATTGATCTTATGCACAAGAACACGATCCCTGAAGCGATCTAAGTTTTAAGCGATTCCTGAAGCGATCTTATTTTTAATCGATCCCTGAAGCGATCTAAGTTTAAATCGATCCCTGAAGTGATCATGTTTAAATTCGATCCCTGAAGCGATCTTATTTTTAATCGATCCCTGAAGCGATCTAAGTTTAAATCGATCCCTGAAGTGATCATGTTTAAATTCGATCCCTGAAGTGATCATGTTTCAATCAATCCCTGAAGCGATATTAAGTTTTGTATAATCGATTGAGACTCATTTGATCCCTGAAGCGATTAAGTTATTATGATCCATGAAGTGATAGTTTTTCTTTATGATCCATGAAGTGATAGTTTTTCTTTATAATCATCTCCCGAAGAAGATGAGTTTACGTTTTTTTTAATTATTATTATCCCCTGAAGTGGATATATATATATAATCATCTCCCGAAGAAGATGAATTTACGTAATTGGATTTTTTTTTAATATATTTCCCCCCTGAAGTGGATATATATATATATAATCATCTCCCGAAGAAGAGGAATTTACGTAATTTGATCTTTTATTCTCTCCTGAAGTAGATATATATAATCATCTTTCGAAGAAGATGAATTTACATGATTCAATCTCGTTTTATCCCTTGAAGTGGACCTATAAAATCATCTCCCGAAGAAGATGAATTTTCGTGATTGATCTTGTATTATTTTTCGATCATCAATACTTATCGAAATGAGATTATTTTTATTTTATTTTATACCGCATATTGTTTCGTATACCGATGAGTAATTTATGTTGAGGATGAAAAAAATAAATTAATTAAGTTATATACTACATGTCAAACTTCGTATGCTACATCATTCCATCAATTTTTACATGCGTTTTTTTATTGATTTATTAGTACTAATGGACCATAATAATTGCATATTAAAGGATAAGTTTGACTAATGAGGCTGCATGTTGTTGTTTTTTTTATCCGTTCAAACACCATTTGTGCATACGTTTTTTTTTTCTACCTTGAATGTTTCTTTTTAAGTAACTTTGACTTTTGCATCCTTAATTATTTTGTATGTTAACTTGTTAGTAATTGCATATTGAAACTATAGCAATTTCAATTTCAATTTCAAATACGGATATTGAATGTTGTATATATATTTCATATGTTATTTCTCTATTTATTTATAGATGACTAATTTGACTAGATTTGAATTTACTTCCCTTGATACCGGAAGTAACTATCTTACATGGATCCTAGCGCATCCCCGCCGGATTGTGCCAAAGCAATGATTTTGCTTCGTCATCATCTCCATGAGGACCTGAAAGCTCAATATTTGACACTCAAAAACCCTTTTTTTTGAACTCTGGAAGAGTTTGAAGGAACGTTTTGAGCATTACAGAATTGTCTTTTTACCTCGTGCAAGGTTTAAATGGATGCATTTGAGGTTCCAAGATTTCAAAAGGTCTCTGAATATAACTCTGAATCATTTCGCATCGTTTCCACATTAAAGCTACGTGGAGAGAGTATAGAAGATGGTGATTTGCTTGAGAAAACATTCTCTACTTTTCATGCTAATAACCTTGTGCTCCAGCAGCAGTACAAGACACATGGGTTCATAAACCTATTCAGAGTTATTGTCTTGCTTGATTTAAGCAAAAGAAAACAACCAATTGCTTCTCAATAATCATCAACCCGACCTACTGGTTCCACACCACTACCTGACTCATATAGAGTTGCCCCTAATGCAAATGCTACCTCCTCCCGTAGAGGACGTGGTAGAGCCCGAGGGCGTGGTAATCGCCGTGGTGGCAATCATGGTGGAGGTCGTGGTGGCTACCGTGGAAGTGACCGTGGTGGAAGCCGCGATGGAGGTCGTGGTGGTAGATGATAAAAGCTTTCCTTTTGTCACTCGAAGTTGACAATTGAGATTTCACGAGATTTCTATTCTTGATGAATATTGAAAAATGTCTAATATGTGTTATGATTGTTGCATTTTAATTCGCACACCGTTTCCAGAAGAAACAACTTTGATATGAGTTTCTAATGCCAAATTTATGGCTAGTAAAATTTTTGGGAGAGACATGCAACACTAAATTTGGGTAGAATTGTGTTCTGCATGAACTTTTTATCATCAACTATATGAGATCCTGCAGAATTGATATTGGCAATAAGAGATCATTATAAGCTCCGGAAGAGTTACATGATCTCCTAACAAATCATGTACTCTAGTAGTAGTACAATAACAATGGGGTTATATCATATTCAGAACAATTTATTAATGACCGCCAGGAATGGTCTAGTATATATACGACAACCTCTCGCATGCCAGAAGCATGTCTCCTCCGGAAGAGGGTGCGAAAGAGGTTACGGTTAAGCGCGCAACCGTAAGTCATGATAGTGATTACTAAATCGAACTTATATATGTATGGTTCCATTTGAATGTCTTGAAGACACAATTTAGTTCTGAATGCACCCATCTCGAGGCATCATTTTTTCAAGAAATCTAATATAAGGCTTTTTCGATTTTGAGTTGATGATCTTCCAAATTATTAATGGATCACCCAGGTACGGATTTTCAATGGTAGACAATTATGTTTGTCGATGATGTCATTCAGTTTAATTATTTTAATTGGAAACCGGAAGTTTTCCATTACCATGCAAATTGAAATTTTGGTGTGGATATTTTGCTCTAAGGGAACGATCTCATAAAAGACTCCGGAAGAGTATCTATCTTGTTACCTGAAGATACAAGAATTTATGAAGATATATATTGATAAAGATATATTTTGACAAAATGGTTGTCATATGATAATATTGACTGCAAGTTTGTATTTGAGTCAAATATTCGAGTATTCATCTCATAGACTAGCCTGAAGAAAGTCTAAAGAAAAGATGCCTACAATACGTATTATAAACTAACCTGAAGTTAAGTTTGAATATTATGTGGCATGATAAACTTGATTACTTACATTAATAAGTAAAGGACTTGAAGCTCCTAAAACCTGAAGTTTCATCTCCTAAAGGATAAGGGTGACCACGAATGTAAAGTTTCCTATGATCCTTGACTAAGTTCAAGAGGTAAATGAGGATTGAGTATACTAGCATGTAGACCGATGAGAATAATCATATATTGTATGATGTTGATAGATGCCTCAACACATTGGCTACACAAATTAAGGGGGAGAATGTGATTATTTAATTAGTGTATTAGTTGAGCATCTTGTAGCTCCTATACATTTAGAAAACGACCTAGTAGTGTCGCTTATTATACAGTCAAAATGGAAAAAAATGGCTAGGTAATGTCATTAGGTATATGCTTGCATTGACGAATGCTAATATATGACGTACACGACCTGGTAGAGTCGTTGATCATATCAAATCATAAAGTTTGGATGTCGAGAAATAAATTCGACTAAGATCGACCGTTTACAATTCTCCTATTTGAAGCTTGTCTCCAGAAGAGAGCAAAATATTATTCAAATATGCGGTATACACCCTCTTACCTCCCTCGATATATTAAAGTAATGCCACATGAAAAGTTGGAAATATACGAGAGGCTTTGTTCCTTATCGTTTATTAATACCTAGAGCTTGTGAATGGGGGATTAATGTAATGCTCGGTATTAAGATTACAAATTTGACAAGGTGAAAATTCCAACTTCAAGGGGAGAAGGAAACAAGACTACTATCTAAGAACTTGTATGGTATACAATCTTAATATGTCAAGAATTCAAGTTAAATGAACTAGAAGTTCATGTTAAACGAACCAGAAGTTCAAGTGAACGAACCAGAAGTTCAAGTGAACAAACCAGAAGTTCAAGTGAACGAACCAGAAGTTCAAGTGATGAAATGAACTAGAAGTTCAAGGGAATGAACAAGGTGTTCAATGTGTATAATTTACATGTTAAAAAATCTATTATTGTTATTGTGTGACAAGTCACATATTGTGCTGAGAGCCAATTACAAATAGTATCAATAAGAAAATTCTTTGTAGACTCCTTATTAATACGAGGAAAAGTAAGGAAGTCAATTTTTCGTAAATGACAGGGTGTGTTTTGGGTGAACACCAGAAAATATGAAATTAGACACACATGCATTGTTTTTATGAGTGCAATGATATTGTGATTTGAAGATAGAGCGAACTCTTAAGGGTTTAAGAGTCTAGACTAGATATAAAACTCTATTCACCTGTAGTGAATTTTGTTAATATATCTTTAGCTAAAGACTACATATTCACTTGTAGTGAAAGTTATTACTCATAAAGTTGTGAATATTGTGTTTGTCACAAATTTATGAAAAGAGAAACAAGTCAAGTGGTAAAAATTGGTGCTCCAGCAGAGACCATTAGAAAACTAATAAATCGACTTGTTAGTTCATTAAAAGGATTTGACAATCCGAAAGATTAAGGTAAAATGTCTTTTGATGCGAGATAATGTTATGAATGGTCCAGAAGTATCATATCCTATGCAGGAACAAAATCTTATGTTTTGAACATATGAAGAGTAAATGTTCTTTTGAGGGGGAGTTTGTTGCTCTCACTGCACTCTTTTTCCCTTAGCTTCCGTTTTTCATCCCATTGGGTTTTTCCGAGCAAGGTTTTTAATGAGGGATTTTGTGTAACCTTTGATTCATACCTCCAGAAGAGATCCATTATACAATCAACTTGATAATGTGTAATATATCAACTCGACCGGTAGTTCGAGAATTGGTTGGTTTTATGTTGATGCGGGTTATTTGTCTGACCCACATAAGGCCGTTTCACAAACGGGTTACTTATTCATGTATGGAGGAGCAACAATTTCATGGCGATCAACAAAACAGACCTTGGTAGCTACATCGTCAAATCATGCAGAGTTGATTGCTCTATACGAAGCCAGAAGAGAATGTGTGTGGTTGAAATCATTTATCCACCACGTTGAGACATCTTGTGAGCTCAAATCAAGCAAACAAATTCCAAATGTGATATATGAAGACAATGCAACTTGTATCGCTCAAATCAAAGAAGGCTACATCAAAGGAGATAGGACGAAACACATAGCTCCAAAGTTTTTCTCCACTACAAGCTTCAAGTCGAAGGAAAGGTTGATCTTCGTCAAATTCAATCTAGCAAAAACTTAGCAGATTTGTTTACAAAGGCATTACCGACAAAAGTTTTCAAGGAACTCGTTTGTGGCATCAAGATGTGTCGTTTAAAGGATGTATGATAATTCAGGGGGAGTACGACTGCACTCTTTTTCCCTTAGTCTTGGTTTTTTATCCCCATGGGTTTTTTCCAAGATAAGGTTTTTAACGAGACAGTCAGTTATGTACATCCAAGGGGGAGTGTTATATTACCTTATGTTATGGATGTACATGTAACTACATGACTTATGGTCTTCCCATGTATTAGCCTATAAATAGGCTTGAGGTTACTTAGAAATGGGAAGTAGAAGACATACTCTTTCTCTCTTTCTCTCTTACTCTCCTACTCTTTTATTCTCTACTCTCTCCTTCTACTCCAAGCACATTAGATTTGTAACACAAACAAAAATGATTTGCTTGGCCGGCTCACGTGCGACTTCTGGTATCTGCACGTGATATACCATCTAGATGATCATCATTCATTCCAATACAAGTTTATAACAAGCTTCCTCCTAAAAACTTATGTAGTTCGTTTTAGTGTATAGCACACAAATGATATACTAATACTATTAACATATGCATGAGGTGCAATATTTATGTGTATGAATATATTGTTTGTGTGTATCATCATGTTAATTACAGTGTTTATCGAAAATCACATTCTGTTACTCGAACGCTAGCATTATTAGTATTTTCGTTAAATCTTATTAAAATAATATCATCTTGAGAACACCTTAAGTCTTAACTATTCATGAATTACGTTTTCTGTTTAGTGCACTGCATGTTACATTAGGTTTTCGATTTTTCTATAAAATTAGTGATTGTCCCGTATCACGTATGAATAATGGGATAATTATTATATGACATAACAAATGAAATTATAAGGTAGAAATTGTAGAGCCGAAGAAAATTTAATCAGACAATGTACATATATACCTTCCATTGAAGAGAGTAATATGAAAAATAGGAATTAGAGATCAACAAAAAAATAGATGAAGAAGATGGAGTTCCAAGCTAATCCACCTCTTGGCTTCTGTTTTAATGTGAAGCATGAAGATGTCAATGATGACGAAGATGTGTCTCATGAGTTTGGTTGATTTTAATGTTTTTGCATTACATTTGAAACTAGGTGTTTTCTGTGTCTTATTTCTGGGTTATAGAAAAGATGAACACTTTTACCTGTTACAAAATAAAAGTAAGAGAAAAATTTGGAGTTAGTGGTATAGTGGCTTTAGTAAGTAGAGTTAGGGTGTGTTCGGATTCCCAATGAAAATGCATTAAAATGCATTATGTTTGATATAATGTATTAAATATTTAAACAGTGTTTGGTTGATGAAAATTGTAATGTATTATATATACAAGAAACATCGAGAAGGAAGATATATAAGAGGAAGGCGGGGATGACATTCAATGAGAGAATCTAATAGGTGTATTTTATCGGCTGTTAATCAAACATATATTATATATACAAGATGTGCCTTAAATTTCATATAATGCAAATTAAATTTTAAAACAAAATAATGCATTATGTATTTAATGCATTGGAATCCAAACACACCCTTAGTAGATGTTAGATGTGAGTAGTGGAATAGTGAGATAGTGGGTCAAAAATATTTATTCAATTTATTTTAAAAAGAGAAATAATAAAAGAGAAGTAAGCATGTTTGCACTCAAATTTTGTAAAGTGACGCAAATTTTTATAGAGACATGACTTCAGCTTTAACATTGTATATAGTAGATATATAAATTTATGACTATATTTTTTCATTAAGAAGAGTTTATAGATTTTATATTAAGAAAACAATTTCTCTTTTTTTTTTGAAAGGAAGAAAACAATTTCTCTTAAACAAAAGCTAGGGACAGGATAAAACTGTTATGTTTTATGTCAATGTCACTGATAGGATATAAAAACAAATATACGGGTAACATATGTAATGTTGAGGCCCAACTTTAAAGTTATGGCTTATGAACGATTACCCAATAGTTATCGTAAAGCCCAATGAGCCTATTCAGTCTTGTTCAGCCCAATTAGATGTGTAACATAGTATAGTTTATATACCGTTGAGGCCCAACTTATTATGCATAGCTTTAATTCATGTCATCTAATTAGGATAGATTTGGTTGATGAATTTTAAACAAGACAGCTCAATAAAAACAAACTTTAAGTGCAATATTCATGCATGATGTTGGACACTTTTAGGTGGACAAAGTACGGTAAAACTAGATAATTACATTAAGGTGGCTATGTTATGATATGATTACGTGTACGTTGAATGTTACATATAGTTGCATCTCACATCATCAATGGTAAAACTTAAAAGGAGATAAGTGGGTAGGAAGAAACTTTATATATACTGTCCTAAGTTTTTGTGTGTCAAAAATATGTCCCCGTAATTTTTTATTCGTTAATCAATACTTAAGTATATAGAGTATTTTTGCTTAGTTGCTACATTGGATATATATGATGTCCGCCGGTGTATTTTTATTAATTACTCTCTGTCCCCTTTTTTATAGTCCCATTGTGTATGTACTATGCACACTAATTAAGGCAAAATCAGATTGAGTAAGAAGTGATGATTACATTTGTAAATTTGTCCAAACCCATTTTTAAACCAATGAGAAGCATTCTTACATTTTTAAGAGTCAATCAGAAAGCTTTATTACTAATACACGGATTGCCAAACAATTGCAAAATCTGGGGACTAAAATACCCCTAAAGAAAACCAGATACAATTTTCAGTCTATAAATAACCTCAACCCACAATTTAATGGAGCATTTACTGCTAAACTGAACAGAGTATAAAAAAAAACAGGGGAACAGAGCATCACTGTCTGAGGAGAATGGCTTCAGCATTCAATTTGAATGACCTTCCACCTCTTGATGATGATGGCTTAAATACTGAGGAGCTGGGGGACGTAGGAGAGGAACCTGGATTTTCTTTTGATCTGAACCAGACGCCACCATCATCAGAAGCAGAAGATCATGGAGAGGCATCACGGCATCATGAACCAACTCCCAGACTCAGCAGTTCGAAGAAATTGCATATTCTCAGTCATCTTCTAACCAAACTGGAAGCGGGGCGACTTCCATATGGAGCAGTCAATGAAGTTGCAGAGCTGTTCAAGGTAACAAGAAAAACAATTAGTAGAATCTGGCGCGCAGCCAAGCAACAACAACAAGAAAATCAATGCTACAATGTCAGCACAAGATATCATAATGCTGGTAGGAAGAGAACTCAAGTCGATCAAGCAGCAATAACATCACTTAGCATGGGGGACAGAACATGCCTGAGAGACTTAGCAAGCAAGCTCAACATTCCCAAGTCAGTATGTCATAGAATGATCAAGCAAAAGATAATAAAGCCACACTCAAATGCATTACATCCTGGATTGAGTGAAGCACACAAGATCAAAAGGATGGACTGGATTCTCAATCTAATATCAGGGGACACGGTGCGGGAAAAGACAGGTTATCATCCAATGTATGATTTCGTGCATATTGATGAAAAATGGTTCTTCCTTACAAAGAAGACAGAAAGAGTATATCTAGCAAAAAATGAAAGAAGCATGTACAGGGCTGCTAGTTCAAGTAAATTCATTCCTAAGGTTATGTTTATGGCAGCAGTTGCAAGGCCAAGGTTCAATTCAGATGGAGAATGTACTTTTGATGGAAAGATTGGCATCTTTCCATTCACATATCAAAAAGCAGCTAAAAGGAAATCAATAAAGAGACGAAAGGGGACAATGGTAACTAAGCTTGTTGAGTCAATTAACAAGCAAGTTACACGCAAAATGCTTATTGATCAACTAAGCAATCAAAGCTAAATGGCCAAAAGGAGCACAAAGAGTCATATACATCCAACAAGACAATGCAAGACCTCACATCAATCAACAAGATCCAGAATGGCAAGAGGTACACAAACAAGATGGTTTCACATTTATTCTAATTCAACAACCAACTAATAATCCTGATTTAAACATCTTAGACCTAGGATTTTTTAGGAGCATACAGTCACTGATGCACAAAAAAATGCCAAAAGATGTTGATGAAATGTTACAAGCAGTTTACAATGCTTTTTATGAGTTGGATGCCACTACTCTAAGAGATGTTTGGATTACTCTTCAATATGTTATGAACAAAGTGTTAGGAGTCAAAGGAGGGAATGATTATGATATGCCTCATGTTAACAAGAAGAAGTTAAGGGCACAAGGTCAGTTACCAGAAATAATCAAGACACCTACTTGGGCTGTTATGGAAGCATGAGACATTGTTCATGGGGATTCAGATGACTCAGAGAGCCAAGCAAATGATGAAATAGAGACCCAAGCAAATGATGAAACACAGAGCCAAGCAAATGTTTTTTGGGACAACCAAGCAAATCATCTAGCAGATAATGGGGACAGTCAAGCAGATTTAGGGGACAGTCAAGAAGATTTAGATAATTTCCTACTAATGTAAGGTAAGGTATCATAGACTAACTGGTTTTTGGGTTTAGACAAGACTATATGACAAGTGTAAGCATGCATAGACTAGCTGTTTTTGTAAGCATGCTTACACTAGTCATATTTTTGTAACCAAACAGATTATGTGATGATGAATATTGGTGGTTAAGGCAACATACATAAGATCCAACTAAAAATTTATTAAGGCAACATAATGGTCTCAGGTATCCCCATGGTCATCATTGATTTTTTTCACAGTTAATCCTATAACTTAAACATTCCAGATAGGCATCAATCAGTAAAAACATCTAGTGTTCCTATGGCACGTCCAGGTAGTGATACTTAAGGGCTTGCATCTCAGCATTGACATTTTCATCATTAATTACTTATAACAAATGTCCCCATTCCCTCATTGATGTCAAGCCCCTAAACACTAACCTAAACATTCCAGATAGGCATCAATCTAGACATTATATATTGTGTTCCTATGGCACATAAAAGAAATAGAATTAAACTTAATCTCAGTCCATGAAAAACAAATTTCATCATTGACACTTTCAGAGATAAGGCAACTAGGATCAATATGCACAATGCTCAACTCAACAGAGAGCCAATATGCATCAACACATAATAAGGGTCACAGTTCATCATCAACAAAAGATAGTCCCATTGTGCATCAACACATAATCAAGGTCAGAGTTCATCATCAACAGATGAACCAGTATGCAGTATGGCCCCTAATCAAGGTCATAGTTCATCATCAACAGATGAACCAAAAGTTTTAGAGCCAAGCAAATATACAGATACCATAATATAGCAAAATATACAATCTACATCCGACAAAATATACAGATTCTATAATCTGTCAACATCCATCAGCAAAATATATCCAGAAACCAAGTACCAAGTTCAAGTTCAAGTCCATAACAGCATAAGTAAAACAAAGAGAGTAAAAAAACAGAGCCGCCCAGGGGACTTAGCTAGATTTCATCAGAGCGGGAATTGGACTCACAGACAGAGGACTCGTCGGGGATGATGATCAACTCCGGGGAGAGAGGAGCAGCTATCTCCGGTGTCGGCATATCTACAGCATCGGACGTCTCCGGGGTCTGCATCTCCAAATCCATCGTCGGCGTGTCCGGGATAACAATTATCTTTCTGGGACGGGACAAGGCTTCATTCTCCGAAAGCTCAGGGGACCAGGCCATCTCCACCGATTCCTTCTTCTGCTCCGGCGACCACTTCATGTTCTCCGGGGTCTCCTCCGGCGGGACAAAGCTCCAAGTGTGATCGCCTTTGCACTCCGGCCCCCAGTTACAAGGCGGGGACAGTGAGCACCCCTCCCTAGGGGTTATAGTGGCCGACGGATCAGAATATTTGAAGAATTCATCCAGATAGGTATCAGAATCTCCATGATCGGAGATAAATGGGGAACTGGGATCCGGGGAACTGGGATCAGAGACACTAATCGACCTCCAACCACTAGCCATGGAAGGGGTGCCGCTCTGAGTGAAGTTGTCCATCGGAGGAGGCGAGAGGGAGCAGCTAAGGTTAGGGTTAGGGTTTCGGGAGAGAGAGAGGAGGCAGTTAGGGTTTGTGAGTGGAAATGAGAGAGTTGTGAGGAAGCAGTTGAGTATTTAGGGGTGGGTATTGGGCTTTGTTTTGGGCTAGATTAGTTGGGTTTTTGGATTAATTAGGTGTAGTTGAGTTTAATTAGGTTTAATTAAACCGGATTATAGAGAAAAAATGGGTTTAATACAAATTTTAGAGGTTAATGAGAAAATGAGTTATGTAATAATGGAAGAAATTTAATGGAGTTTTGGGTGGTTGATGAAGTTAATGGTGAAATATTATATGGAAAATATGATGTAGATGGTTGATTTGATTGATAAAGTGATATTAGGATATGAATAAAATAAATTGAGTAAGGGTATAATGTGAAGGAATTTATAGATATAAATGGAAATGAGACTAACAAAAGAGGACGCCCGAAACGAAAACGGGACTATCATTTAGGGACGGAGAGAGTATAAAGATTAGGATAATATATTCAAATGTTAAACTCGTTATAAGGATTTGAGATATGTACAGGTTGGTGTAAATATTTGCATTGTTTTATCTGATGGATGAATGTACAAAATACATTTAATTAATGCGGCACTTGCACATCGATCACCTACGGTTTGTTGCTCAGTGGGCTCTTAAATAATGCTACTTCGTAAATAAATAAAAATTATACGTAGTATTTACGTAGACGTTAGTATAATCTTGGGTTTAAAATTAATGACGAATAGCATCAAGTAAATGGGTTAATCAAGAATTGTTAGATGGTCATTTTCATTTTTTCTGAACAAACAACAAAACTTAAACAATCCTACGTGTAAAATTAGTTGTCAAATATAGATCGACACGATCAAATTAATGAATGAGATATGGAAAACGGCACTACATGTTCATGATATCTAATCTAATACAAAGGCTACATATAGTTAACATAAGTGTAGATTTGGGGAAAATATCTTGTGAGGATTTATCCTTAGATAAGGGTTGAGGATGATGCACACAAACGTTATAGTTAATATGCACACAAACGTTATAGTTAATACGCACACACGTTATAACTCATACCCACAGTATTTGGTGATGCACATCATCTGTGACTAATGCACACAACGCATTAGTTATAACTCGTGTGTATGAGTTATAACGTTTGTGTACATCATCCTCAGTCCTCATCTAAGGATTCATCCTCACCGGAATCAAACCCGTAGATTTGCATGTTTATAAAAGTTATAATTAACTCGATCACATGCATGTATGCATGCATGCATATACAAGTCTAACTCATTAGAGATGAGCACATTAATAATATTTCTAAATGTTATTTTTAAATCTGGTTCAATTTTAGGCAGACTACGCAAACTATATCACTTTTTTATGCAATTTGAAGGAAAAAAATAAAATAAAACTGGAGCTCATCACGGGCCAAAGGTCGCACCTGGTTCCCCTGAGTGCATTTCGGTTCACTCAGAACGGATGCAGATATAATTTTTCGGGTGCGGGATATAATCGGCTTAGAAATAAAAATGTTAAATTTGTCAATAGTGTAGTGATATATAATTTAAGTTAGATCACAGTGGATGTAGTTATCACGAATTTAATGACTTGGTAAATAGAGATATAACGTATACAAGTAAGCAACACATAAGCAGATATGTGACATTGAAGGACCGTAGTTGGTGTAACTACTATATTTTCCTGAACTGGAACCATCCGTTTCTGCATCGTATAGTATAAAGAAATACACAAATTAATCAATCATAAGTTAATTACTAAATTTGCAACCATATCACTAATCGAGATATATAGGTGATTTGTAATGTTACGTACTATAAAGGGATATATAGTTGATAGTTTTGATCAGCATAAAGTTGTGTTATTAAATTTTGGGTTTCCCTAGCAATCATGAAATTTCCTAATTCATGAGAATATTTAAGCATAATTATTATTTATTTATAGTGATTATATAAGTTGATTTCTTTTACGATCGGTTCACTAGTTCTCATTTAAGAAATATTTTATAGTCGATCTTTAAATTTTCTCCACAATGTTTACACTATTAAGAAGAAAAGATTTATTTCGAGAAAGATACACACGCGAATATATATTAATATGAAAATATATGAAGGTTTAACATTAGCACATACATGAATAAATACATTTACTATGAAACTAGTAATATTGCGATAATTGATCGAATTTCATCGTATTTGTGTATGTGTTTATAATGCTAACGATTTGAATATTCGTAAATCATTTGTATTTGAACAATCCTCAATTCTTTTTACATAAGATATACTTGTATCATGAGACTATTAGACTCTTGTATTTCATCTACCTCATTTGAGACTATTAGACTCTATTGTATTCATTTACCTCATTAGACTACTTCTTAAAACCGAAAAAAGGTTTTTATGTATCTATATAATTTTGATTATATATTTCCACATTCCTATTCATATCATGCAATTGCAAAAGCAAATGCGAAGCTGCAACTTGAGATATTGCTTCAAATATATATATATTTTTTTTTTCTCGAGAATTTTATAAAAAAATCCTACTTGGCCACCAGGCAGGGTGTAGAGAAACCCCTAACATCGTCCGAAATACAAAGAGACATCCAATCGGACGGAACAACAACAAAATGAAAACCACGCGAAAAATGAAAAGCAAAAGAAGTAAGACGGACAACCACCATCAAATATATTGTTTAGTACCCCCTCCGTCCATAAATTTCAGTCACATTTCCTTTTCGGATGCCCCTAATTTGAGTCACATTTCTATTTCTATCCATTAATTTATTCTCATAATACCCTTATTCAATTTACTTTATTCACACTCAACAATACTTTTTAGGGGTAAGTTGTCTTTACATTGTAATAAGTTTTCTATTGGTTGAATTTTATGGTTTTTTGTGTCATTATTTACACTTTTACCTTGATTAGACTTCTCTTAATATTTATACAAAGTACCAAATGTGACTCAAATTTAGGGACGGATGGAGTATAAGCAAAATAGTGGGATCCTACTACTTCTGGTTTGAAAGGAACTATAGACTTACATTTCAAGATTTTTTTATAATAATCCGAAACTATATCGCTATCATTCTAAACTTGCTTGGAAGATAGAAAGGAATTTGATAAAATGTCCTATCACTCTACTATTCGATTCAATTGAAGTGTCTTTATTACTACACTATACACAGTTGATAAAATCCAGAACTAAAAAAATAAAACCCTAAAATCTCAAAACATGCAATTATTAACGGCGTTTAATTCCGCATCCAAAAAATTATATACCGCATTGTATTGGGTGTAGCGGAAGACCCTGGGCGCACACGTGATGCACATTGTTTTTTGGCCTTTAAATATCCGGTTTTTTAAAAACTCAGTCTAGTTTGGACGCATTATAAATGCTCTCAAAACTGAACCGAGTTCTTATAGAAAAATTTGGACTCATTGTTACCGCACCAACACCGGGGTGAGTTATACAAAATTGGGTGCGTATTTGTTTTTGGTTATGTATTAAAATAAACATACAATTGTTAAAAAGTTGGATAATTCCAATGTTTCAAGGACATAGGGTAGGAAAAAAACCATAAATAATGTCACCTTAAGAGTGTTAAGTGCAGGTAGAATGTTGATAGAGACTAACATAAAACATGTTTCTACGTGTTATGCAATTAAGAAGAGTATCTAAACTTAGTCCTTGTTTAGTTCAAAAATATTACGAAAAAACAAACTGGGATTGAGAAATTGACTTTGACAACACTCCACATTTGTGAAACAGCAGGGGCCACAACTTCATCTGAGTAAACCAAACATGCACCACTGCTTTTTAGCAGCTGTACTATCTATATAAACAACAAGGCCTTTCATTTAGTACTCCATCCACAAAATCTCACACTATTAAGCTTAATTACAACATAATTAAGCTCTCAAGAGAAAGACACTTAAACAAAGACAATGAGGATTAACAATAGTGGCTCTCTTCTCTTTGCTTTTGTGTTTCTTGTAGCCATTTTTCTTGGGCAACCTAGGCTAGCATTTGGAGCCACAAGACATTACAAGTTTGATGTAAGTGATCATATACATTCGTGTCTCATATAAGTTTTTGTATTCGTCTATGCAACGGTTTATCTATGTGCGTTATAGGTGAAACTGAAAAATGTGACTCGATTGTGCCACACCAAGTCCATCCTCACCATCAATGGAAGGTTCCCGGGGCCTCGTATTGTGGCTAGAGAGGGCGACAATCTTCTCATTACAGTTTCAAATCATGTCCAAAACAATGTTAGCTTCCACTGGTTAGTCTATTGGCTTTATCAAATATGTTTTATGTTTGCGTATTTTCTTATGTATCTGGTGAATGTCATACTATAGGCACGGAATCAAACAATTAAGGTCAGGATGGGCAGACGGTCCTGCATACATAACACAATGTCCAATCCAAACCAACTCGAGCTACGTTTATAACTACACAATCACGGGGCAGAGAGGGACTCTTTGGTGGCACGCGCATATCTCGTGGCTAAGAGCCACTTTACATGGACCCATCGTCATCCTTCCAAGGCGTAACGAGTCATACCCATTCGCCAAGCCTCACAAGGAAGCTGTCATAATATTTGGTAAAAAATACACACAAAATCAAAATTGGTCACAAATCACACCATGTAATATCAACAAACTAACACTAAAGTCATTTGTAGGGGAATGGTGGAATAATGACACTGAGGCTGTCATTAACCAAGCTCTTCAAACAGGAGGAGGCCCAAATATCTCTGATGCTTACACCTTCAATGGGCTTCCTGGCCCATTATATAATTGCTCGGCCCAAAAAGGTATTACATGACAATATTTACTTTTTTGAATTTTTGAATGCCTTTGAGTTATGATTAACTAATCACATCTTTTGAATGCCTTATAAATGTGTTGCAGATACATACAAGTTGAGGGTCAAGCCGGGAAAAACCTACCTTCTTCGACTAATCAACGCTGCACTCAATGGCGACCTCTTCTTCAGCATAGCCAACCACACTCTCACGGTGGTGGAAGCCGACGCCTCCTACGTTAAGCCCTTCGCCACCAACACGGTTCTCATAACACCGGGCCAAACCACAAACGTCCTCCTCAGAACAAAGCCCAATCCTGGCTCGGCCACCACCTACTTGATGGCAGTTCGACCATACTCTAGCGGAAATGTCACAATTGACAACACTACTTCAGCTGCTATCCTGGAGTACCAAACGACGTCTTCTTCTTCTTTCTCTTCCTCGTCTTCTTCCCCAAGTAAAGCTGCTCTACCGCCGCTCCCTGCCATTAATGACACCTCCTTCTTCACCAACTTCATTGGAAAGTTCCGAAGCTTGGCCAATTCAAGGTGATCAATCTTCTATTAAGGCCCATTTGGTATTGGTATCAGAACGTTAGGTATGTGTATGAGATATCACTCATATACATATCTGTTGTTTGATACTCTTTATTGTCTCAAAACATTGTGTTATTTTCAGGTTTCCGGCAAACGTTCCACAAACGGTGGACAAGCACTTCTTCTTCACGATGGGTCTAGGCACACAACCTTGCCCAACAAACCAGAGCTGCAAAGGCCCCACAAACACCACCAAGTTCGCCGCCTCTGTCAACAACGTCTCGTTCGTCCTTCCCTCAAAAGCCCTCCTCCAGACCTACTCCTCTGGTAACTCCAACGACGTCTTCACCTCTGATTTCCCGGGAAACCCAACAATGCCGTTCAATTACACGGGAATGTCGCCGAATAATACGATGGTGATGAACGGGACAAAGGTGGTGGTGCTTCCTTACAATTCTATAGTCGAATTGGTGTTGCAGGACACTAGTATTATAACTGCTGAGAGTCACCCGCTTCATTTGCATGGGTATAATGTGTATGTGGTGGGCCAAGGGTTCGGGAATTTCAACCCGGTTCAGGATCCGGCTAAGTATAATTTGGTTGATCCGGTTGAGAGGAATACGGTTTCGGTTCCTGTTGGTGGCTGGGTTGCTGTCAGATTCACCGCTGATAATCCTGGTGAGTTTAACTATTAGTTTACTTAAACACTGATTACACACATTTTTTAAACGGTTTAATTTAAACACATTGAATTATCCAAACATCTTTTAAAAGAACTTGAATTTTTGTCACGCACCTATAAATCATGAGCATGATAAAATTTCGTTTTTAATATCATTTTGAAGATGTGATTAGTTATTAGGTGATAAATATGACAAACTACATTTCTGTTATGTACACGCAATGCATAAGCGTGATTATTTTTCGCTCTTTTACATTTGATTAACTTTTTAGTTATTCTAAAGTAATTTCAAATTGAAAATATTAAGGCTCGCGTTTTGCATGTATGGTTGTTTTTCGATTTTATTTTCCATAAAATCGATTATCCATTTCACATCAGGCTCACGCAACGCGTGCTCGTGACCTTTTTGCACATACCTTGTCCATTGCAAAAAGAATGGATTTAATTGAAATGCTTAATTATTTGTATGTTTTATTTATATATTTGGAATTTCAAAGTAAATTCCCAAAATGTAACTTCAAATAAATTTGTGGTGGATGTTAAAAAACAGGAGTTTGGTTCATGCACTGCCATATCGAAGTGCACTTGAGCTGGGGATTAAGAATGGCTTGGGTGGTGTTAGATGGCAAACTACCAAATCAGAAGCTTCTTCCTCCACCATCCGATCTTCCCAGATGTTGATCATGCACGGTTGAGATCAATTTGTCTTCAATAAAGTTTTTAAGCGAGATTTTCCCAATTTTTACTCACATTTTATGTGGAAATCTTAACTTAATTCATTTCTTGGTGAATTTTGTGTGTGAGAAATAAAAGAGAAGTGTAGATAAAAGAATGAAAAGAGAGGAAACCCAAAGTGGTTTTGAATACTTTTTTTTTGGTGTGGTGAGTGGTGTTTGTATGAAGGGATACAATTCATTCCTCCTTAATGGAGGCTGGTTTTGTAACTTTGAATTGAATAAATTTTTTGCTGTTTCTCTTATCTATCTCTATATAAAAATCGATGAGTTTTGAAGAAGTGATGATGATTGGGACCGGGCTCTTTCCGGGCCCGAAATTAATCAGTCGTTTTGGGTTTTTTTGGATTAGGGTTGAGTTTTCACCCAATTCATTCCCTCCGCCTAGGGCTTCCAGATTATTTGGCTGCCCCGAAACGCCGCTCTCTTCGATCTCCGCCTCCTCATCGACCGTCTCGATGCTCACTCCGACCAAATCAAGTCCAAGGTCCGCCATTACATCGTCTCCCACTATTCTCACTTCTCCGAGGTTCTCTCCCTTTCCTCCGACTCCGTCTCCCGCTCCACTTCCATCGCCTCCCATCTCGACTCGCTTCTCTCTCTCATCTCCGATGATCCCACCGACGGCGAGATCAAGCGGACGCTGGATCAGATAAGGGTTTCCGTTAACGATCTGAATGCGAAGAAGGCACAATTGATGATTGTCAAGGTGATTGCGGATTTGAACGAGAGGTTGGAGGAGGCGAGGGGGCTTGTGAGGTCGAGGAAGTTTGTAGAGGCGGCGAAGTCATTGGTGGAGTTGAAGAAGGCATTGAGAGCCGGAGAGGAGAAAGAGAGTGAGAAGGAGTGGATGTCTACTGCTTGTTACGGAAAGAGTGGTTGGATTGCTTTGAAGAGGTTAGATTATCTGGTTTGCTTTCTTTGATTTTTGGAATCGTCATGTTTTGCATGTGGATTTGTTTGATTTTTTATGGAGTTGCGTTCAATTGTTGTAGATTCAAGATATGCTTGTCAAGTATATGGACAGTGCCGTGAAGTTTGATTAGGAATCGAAAAGATTTAGCATATTGTACTGCTCAACTACCGGCGGAATTGACAACGTTCAGCTTCCAACTGCATTGGAAGCCATGGATGTAAGTTTAGCTTGAACCTGAATCCTATTTATATTGCTGCAAAAGTAGCGGGAGAGTTTAAGTTAAGTTCCTACTCCATTAGCTCTAAAGATTTTCATGATTGGCTTATTCATTTGTGTTGAACGATTTCAAGTTCCTACTAAATTCATTTACTGCCTCAGTTTAGGCTTAGAAACTGACCTTGCTCTGGCTTTTCAGATACTAGGCATTCTTCATTATGGTCTTGCTAGAACTGCTGACCTCTTTATCAAGCATGCTATCACTCCAGCCACAAATTTACAATCTAGAATTTCATTTGTAGAAGAGTCAAATGAGAGGAATGGACAGTGGGAAACAACAAGTTAATTTGAAGATAGTTTCGTGCTCAGATACTGAGGTAATGTTAACTGTATAATTTCTCTATTGTGTATATGTTGCCTTAATATCGTCTTCTCGCTGTATTGCTTATGTTGATATGCAGTAATTTGTAGTGCAACTTTTTATTGTGACAACTTTTTCACAGCTGCAAAGAATATAAATAAAGAGGTTATCATATGCATTAGACAACTGAAGACTTCATCTACTAACAAGTGTTCATAGTCTTCAATTCAGGTGTGAGTTCTGTGTAAACTGCTAAGAATTTTATCGCGAGTCTTTAATTGTTCATATGTGATTGTAGGATGCAGCTGAAGTTTATTTGGATTAATTTGGAATTGAGTTTATTGTTTTGTGCTTTGTCGCATTGTCAAATTGTGGGTTCTAATTGATATTTAGACGAGTTTTTCTCTTTCCAGCTTGCTATGGTTTAAGATTAAACTTTAAATTCATACATCAAGGTAATCTTAACTCAAGTCTCATCTATTTTAGATGTGATTTCATGATTAGTCTTTGTTGCTGTTTTTTTTTTAATTTGATACTATAAGATAATATCATTTTAAGCTTTTATTCACCGAGATTTACGTATGAACTATGAAACAATTCTTATGTGTTGGTCAATGTGTCATTATATTGATCCATGTCATGTATCACTTCTTCCAGCCAATAGTAATTTGGATTTGCATTCAAAAGATTAGGTGTTCAAAGAGGGAGAAGGCCTTGGAAGCAATTATTGGAGCATTAATCAAAAGTCTACAATAAGAGTTTGGGGAGACCAAGTAATTTTCTCTTCTACTGTGCTTTCCTGGTTGATATAATTTGTTTTTCTGCTGTAATTAGTAATTATTCTAAGTTTATGATTTGCTCACAAATGCTCCAACAATGGATTTGTTTGAAGTTTTGCTGGATTTGTAGAAGAGTCAAATGAGAGGAATGGACAGTGGGAAACAACAAGTTTGAAGACAGTTTCGTGCTCAGATACTGAGGTAATGTTAACTGTATAATTTCTCTTTTGTGTAATGAATGATAAATGTGATGTGTGCATACTAAATTTAAGAACCCAATGGCTAACATGGATTTTGATATGACAGAGTGGAAGCATTCACGGAGATGCTATATTTTCAAGGCTGACAGAAGTTGTTAGGTTTATCTACAAATTCTTATGCCTCCAAAATGGTTCTTGGATGAGAATGCACTTACAGTATTTTTGAGCCTATGTTTGTGTAAAAAGTTATAAATTGTGTAAGTATCATACTGAATAAACAACTTCTGTTTCTCTTGAACATTCAGTACACGATTTTGTTGGCTCTTCAGTTTCTGACTCTCCCATGTCGTTTGATCCTCCTTATTGAGTGATGACCTTAAAATAGTTATGGTTCTGGCAACTACTAATTTCACATGGGATATAATTGAGGCTCATGTATCTTTTCAATGACGGTTGCATTTTGTGAACTCATTTTTTACTGTTAATTTATCAAACATGATTTAGTGTTTCTGCTATAGTGCTCTTGCTCATTATTTCCGTCTTTAGCTACTTATTTTTTACGGTTAATTTATCAGACATGATTTAGTGTTTCTGCTATAGTGCTCTTGCTCATTATTTCCATCTTTAGCTACTTATTTTTTCTGTTGGTACAGTAGGAGATGACTGGAGAAACTTATATATATTCCTCTTCCCGATTTTAACAGTAGATAGGAGTTCATACGCATCAACTTGAGATCTGTTGAGGTGAAAAGCAATGCTGAACTTGGTCTTTCCTTGCTTCCCCTCTACTGAGTTGAAGGTATGGATAAATTACTTAAGAAATTTAGCATCACTCAGTGTTTGTGGTCAATGAACTACATGATTCTGATAGACTTCTTAATGTGCTATGATATTAGTGAATACCTAATGTAGTTTAGGGATGAATTCAATTAGGAAATGCATGAAGTGACCATTTGAGTCCGTGTTGTCTTGTATGTTGTTGATTTTGGTTGTTGTCATCTTCAAGAATCACTTCCTAAAACTGTTATGACTTTTTCCCGTTTAGTTTTTATGTTGCTGATGTGTACCTTTCCCCCTAAATTGAAACATTTGTTCATGTTATCTCAAAGCTTTCTTTTGCTGACATAGTGACATGCTTACATGTTTTATATCAATCAAACTAGCAACCAGGCTTTGGTTTCAGTAGCATAACATCCTCTGTTTTTCATAATTCCATAATCCAGATCACAAAGTGTCTTGATGTTTTTTTTGTTTATCCAGGGAGCCTTGGATTTATTAATGACTGTGTATAAGAGAGATTTCAAAAGCCTTGGATATATGGTCGATGCGGAGCGAGTACGTATAACTTCTATTATTTATGCACGTCAATTTCTACTTTTTTAATAACATGTTTGCAAACAGATTAGTGAGCGAAAGGTGCCATATCAGAAGCTAAAAAGAGTGGAGAGGTTGGTTCAACATCTAGGAAGTTATGAAGAACAGATTTTCAAGAAAAGGAATTCTTTGAGGGAGCGAAAAATCTGACGCGTCCTAAATGATCTATCAGCCTCAGTGAGTTCTTTGAAACTTTTCTTGAATTTTGCTTTAATTTCCTTATTAATTCTTGGTTTTGTACAGTGGAAAGAAGATCTTAATGATGACGGTGCAGATATTAACACCTATCCTAAATGTTGCTCTTCATTTGGACAACTGTGGTGATGAAAATGACATTGTGAGTGGCTACTGATTTTCGATACAAAAGATACGAAAAAGGTTGCTAATTCAGTTCGTTTTTTTCTCTTTAGATGGTTGAGAATACAAAGCAGATGAGAGAGGAGGTAAAAAAGATCATGCAAGATAAGGGTGATTAAATGAAGTCGGATCTGTCAAGAGAAGTTCATCTGCCTAAAACCGCCAACCATTGTTTTCTAGAGATAAACGTACCCATCTCCCCAACCGCTTCTCCTCGAGGACAACCAAACAAAGTAGCCGGAGAAGTTCAAATTGGCCTTCGAGGATGACCAGAACGAAGTCCGCTTAAGGACGAACTATTCAGAGAAGAGAAAGAGAAAGTTGAAGGGGTTGAAGGATTGAAGGGTTGTCTATTACGTTACTAAAAATGGTTGAAGGATTGAAGGGGTTTTAATTGGATTTGTAGAGTATGCAAGGTCCGCAATTGTGTTGCAGAGAAGAGAAAGTTGAAGACAAATTTTCCATTCTTTTCATTACTTTTTTTGATTTTTTATGTTATCTACTAATTCGGTTTAAATCGGTTCGATTTTCGATTCGATTCGTTTTGACCGAATGAATAACCGTGTTAATTTCCACGTCTACTGGTTGACTTAACTGTTTATGCCATATTCATGTTTGTATACTCATTAATTCAGTATCCCTTATGCTAATTGAAAACTAGACACCTAGGCTAGCATCAACTTAATTTGGTTTATATATGTATATTTTCCCAAAATTCAATTGTTTGGATGGTGTGCATCAACTTAATTTTTCCTATATGTAAATTTGTGCGGCTTAGAGTTGGGTATCTGTATTCCACATTATGCAAGTTTTGTTTATGTAAAAATGGAATAAGTTAAATATAACTTAGGGAATTGGGTTAAATGTTGTATGATCAAGCTCCATCTGTTTTAAATGTTATATATAAACTGGATTTGATTACCTTAATTCATATGTGTGTGCTATGAAACTATATTTCTAAATTCTGGATTATGAAGATCGGTTGACATTGAGCCGACATGGATGCCTCAATGGATTCAACACCTGTTTAATTTCCGATTTTCTGGTTGCTGCAGTGGACTGCCTATGTGTTTGACATCTATTATTTTGTCTTCCTGCAATTATGGCTCTCATGCTGAATATATAAGTAATACTCATTTTCCATACTACTGAATTTAACAGGGTTTGATGTAGAAGACCTTACCGTAAAAGGTACAACTGATGGTTATGCAATGGATGTTGCAGCTGCACATGTTGCAAATTTGTTGTCTAATGAGCCAGCTAACGGTATGTGTATCCTCCTTTACTGAAAAAATTATTCATCAAGTTGGAGGCATCAAGTAGTGAATTGCTTGATACTCTGATGGGTTTCATCACATTGTGTTGGATGTTTGGTGGGCCATTAGTTCACCCATTTAACATTTTGGTTAAACTATTATTGACACACGAATGTGATACTATACCCTATACAACAATCCAACACAACAAGAGTTGTAAGAATAGATATACATATTCGTTAGCAATATGTCTAGATTGAAACACATGGGCTGATTGAGTGTCATCTTATATAAGCTTGGATTCGTCGAATTGAATTAATGTGTATTTTGTGAAGTCTTTAAGATTAATTTGAATTTGTGCAATTGTATAAAGCAACCAGCTCATCATCTGAATGTAGTTTTCCTATGGAATTTGGGGCATGTTTATGTTTAATTTGCTTATTAATTCGGCTTCCTGATTGGTATTGTAACAGTGGGCTTTAATGACTCTTCTAGATCTTGCAAAGAGTGTTGAATATCTAAGATACCTAATGTATGATGGTGACGCTTCTTCTGAAATTCGTGTTACTCGGAAAAGACGTATAGATCGTAAAAAATAGCATACGGCGAGGAATGTTTTTCAGTGCTTTGTCTTTGGACAAAAAATCTCAGGCAAGACAGCGTTGTTAAATGATTTTCTGGAAAGGTTTATTTTCTCTATTAAATGCTTTGTTTCCCTGATGTCGACGCATGGGAACCAATCATGGTAAGCTATCTTGCGCCTATGCAAGTTCTTCTCTCTGATTGCTGGGTCTCACAGTTACAACATTATAGATCAGCTATACTATTATGGGTCTCACAGTTAACAACTTGCTTCTTAGCTTCACTATCTCTATCCTTGCAGTTTTCATTTGCTTCTATGAATTAGCTTTGGATGTTGAAAATTCATATTGTCCATGGACTCCACCCTACCCATGGACTCCATGTTCATTTTTTTTGTTACTGATATCCTTTTTTGCCAAAATAAATAAATTAGAAGAACATTTGATGACTTCTTTAAGTTTATATATATATTATCATTTCATGATATCATTGCTTATTTGGTATTTTGGGATGAAAAATCTTGGTTTATTTTGTACTAACGGTTTAAGGTGGAAATGTTAACTAGAATGCTCTTAAAGACATTAAGGAATAGACATTAAGGAATGATATCAATAGAAAGTATGTGGCAATGGAATGCTCCTAAAGACATTAAGGAATGATATCAATAGAAAATATGTGGCAATGTTTCCTTGGGTTTCTAATCTCAGAGATGCTAATAAGCAACATTTGATGCTAATAAGCAACATTAAAAGAGCTGTAAATTGATCCGTTCATTTTATCCCATTTGATTATTTATTATAGTTAATTAAAATTTTCGTTATTAAAATTACTCTTAGAATAATTTCATTTATGATGAAAAGTATATTATACATTTATAAAGAAAGGTTTTGGTGAGAATAAACTTTACGGTACAAAATGCAAAGTATTCGCGTTCACAGTTAACATCCAGAACTTGGGCGGTTACACTTTGATTAATCTCACTTAAAAAATTTAAAATTTTCAATGCCCATATTATGAACAATACCACCCAATATGAACATTGACGTATAATTTGTGACGCAGACACTCCGCACTTCGTGTTGTAACTTTTCCCACCTAAACCTTAAATTCTTAAAAAAACAAGTCTCTTGATTATAACTACTTAATTTTATTTGCATATAATTGAGTATTTAGTTTTTTCAAACAAAATAAGAAATAATTTTTTTTTCAATATTACCCTTATATAATTTACATAATTATTGATGTCTAAAACCGAAATTCACAATTTTCAATATTACCCTTATTTCCCGTTATAGGATGACCTGTTTGATGGGCCGATTTTTAGACTGGTGATGCTGATGACTTATAATATTCTGCAACCCTATCTTTTAAAAGTTAATTAACGTTAGTTATGTAATTAATTTAATATATTAGTAGTAAACCTCAACAAATTCTTCATCATTATCATATTTAAATTAATAAATTTTTTACTTTATCTATAAACAACACAATTAATATCTATCACTATTCATGTTCTTCAACTCCTTTATATTAAAGAAAAAATACGGTGGGGATCGGTTATTAGCTTTAGACTCATGACACTTTTTTTGTTCATGTGCAATAATGTGTGTGTTCATCGGAAATAACGGATGTGTTAATGCGTCAGAGTATGTGCACGTCATAGTGTGTATTCATATGTCATACTGTGTGTTCATTGGTAAAAATATATTTATACATCACAACGTATGTGTTCATACGTAACACCGTTTGTGTTCAACGTCTTCAATCTTCAGTCTTCACCTTAAGATTCTTTTTCACTGAAACTTAACGCGCTAATTTTTGTCGCAATTTTCATTTTGGGTCGTAAAAAAAACCTCTATGTTCTTTTAACACATCCATCAACTTCCCTCACTGAAACTTAACCCACTAATTAATACACTAAACTAAAAAAAAATTACACTCAAGAATAGTAGCAATTACGAAGTAGTATTAATACTAAATTAAGTAAATATAATAAATAACTTATATATAGAAATTTTTATTCCATTTTCCAGTGGAACCAATGATGCATTATTCTTTGGCTTTTAAATTATATGGAATAAAGAAAAATACATCATTTAACTTTATATGATTCTTATTTTGTGAAATAGTAATCAGGCTATGCGATTTTTGTCGCAATTTTTATTTTGGGTCATCTGAAACAACCTCCCTGGTCTTTTAACTCGCCGTTGGTTGCATACATCTAACCTTCCCGTTCTACTATAAGCATGAGACTTTTTAAGGCATTAGGGTCATGCTATTGTATATAGAAATTTTGTTACAAAATATATCTAAAATCAATTTTTGAGGAGTTTAGATGAAAAGTTGTAATTTAACCCTACACCCCGAATTAAAAATATACATGACTTAGTAAAATTGTAAATTTAGAAAAGTCATTTCACTTTATTTACAGTTATCATATAGAACAAAAGCACACTTAGATAAACAAGTAGGACAAAATTACAACCAACAATGTCAAATAAATTCAAAATAAAAAAAACAATCCATAAAAACCCACATTAAACATGAGAATAGATTCAATCACCTATGAGCAAAGTATAAATCAAGGAGCACTAATTCAGCAACAAAGAGTTTATAAACAAACCAACAACAATGTTAACATTGTTGTATTCATACTACAGAATGATTCGGGTAAGAAGAAGGCTTTATGTTGGAAAAAAAAAGAATTTACGATCACAGATAACAAGCTATTATTTAGGTTCTAAATGATAATTAATGTTCATAACCTGGCGACTGTTTCCGTTTCGGTCATTTAAAAAAAACAATTCACAAATATTACAAAATTGTGGTTGTGTGACTCACTTAAAAAGTTTAAAATTGTCATCACCCACATTATGAACATCAATATCCAGAATATGAACATTAATGTGTAAATTGTAAGCGTAGTGTTTCTTACTACCCAAACCTTTATCTTCATATTAATATAAAACATATTAAATGACCCACACAAGCAAAAAACACAAACACTAACGCGAGAGTGTAATAAGATGTAAGTAAGACAAATGCACATTTACTTAATATTATACAACTCAAAAGACAAAATACTATTACGATCTACACCATTATCCACTTTGCCTAAAGAATTTTAATAATGAGTCACATCAAAATAAAGACTATATGTATACAAACAAAAGAAAATTCCGGTGAGAACAAGGCTTACCCTAGGAAAAATGATGTTTTCCGGGTTCAAAGATAACAAGCTAATATTTACAGTTTGAGCGGTAATGATTACAGGAATCACAAAAGAGGTTTACAACTTAACACTTTTCATATATCCAATAAATAATTGCACGCACTAAAAAGCATGAAGACATAAGGCCTAAATCACAAACAAACAATAGGATTGTGATACACAAAACATCGGAATCAAACCCATAACATAGACATTTTATGAAACCCTACTAATACTCAGAACCAACATTATCAAAACATTCATTACCGTGAAACTAAAGAACCAAACATCCGAAACAGAAAACAAAAACACGAAAACAAAATGAGACAAAAGAAGTGTTCCAGATTAGGAATTAAAGATTGGAGGACTACGTTCAAAAACAAACAATCAACCAGCAACATACCAACATAATTCAAACAATAAAACACAACAAAACACCAAAACCATAAAACAGATTACGACACTTACTTGGACGTAGAACCGTAATTTGGGAAACCTCCAATTTCAGAGGGAAAAAGGACGAGGAAGAGTGGAGAACAAGCTTTATCTTCATATTAATATAAAACATATTAAATGACCCACACAAGCAAAAAACACAAACAATAACGCGAGAGTGTAATAAGATGTAAGTAAGACAAATGCACATTTACTAAATATTATACAACTCAGAAGACAAAATACTATTACGATCTACACCATTATCCACTTTGCCTCAAGAATTTTAATAATGAGCCACATCAAAATAAAGACTATATGTATACAAACAAAGGAAAATTCCGGTGAGAACAAGGCTTACCGTAGGAAAAATGAAGTTTTCCGCGTTCAAAAATAACAAGTTATATTTACAATTCGGGTGGTAATGATTACAGGAATCACAAAAGAGGTTAACAACTTAACACTTATCATATATCCAATAAATAATGCACGCACTAAAACCAGGAAGACTGAAGGCCCAAAACACAAACAAACAATAGGATTGTGATACACAAAACATCAGAATCAAGCCCATAACATAAACATTTTATGAAACCGTACTAACACCCAGAACCAACAACATCAAGACACTCATTACCATGAAACTCAAGAACCAAACATCCAAAACAGAAAACAAAATGAGACAAAAGAAGTGTCCCAAATTAGGGATTAAATATTGGAGGACTACGTTAAAAAACAAACAATCAACTAGCAACATATACTAGCATAATTCGAACCATACAACACAACAAAAAACCAAAACCAAAAAACAGATTACGACACTTACTTGGACGTAGAACCCTAATTTGGGAAACCCCCAATTTCAGAGGAAAAAAGGACGAGGGAGAGTGGAGAACAAGCTGGAGTAAATAAGTAATTAATATCAGGAATTCATCACATCATCAAAAGTGAACTGGTGTTTCAAAGTAACTGAAGGGGTAATCTGGTTATTTAGTTGATTTAGAAACAAATTACAAAACTGGATTACATATTGAAAATATTATAAACTGTAGATCAATATGATCAAATATATTAAAGGCGATCAAAAGTGATATGAGAAAAACACGAAATATACTCCGCATAAGATAAACAGTAAACAACTAGAAATGGGTAGTTAACACAAGCTAATACAAATTGAGACTACTTTGAAACTACAATAGTCGTTACAAGTTTAATAATCTTAACCAACAGTTTTACATTTAATTTAATCGCATAATCAAGGTCATTTGGTTATGTTCTTGGCTTCTGTTTCCCACGTTATTTTAGTACTACATTTTCCACATGAAGTCTTATATTTTACAAAAGTATCATGTTAAAGATTCTCCCTAAACATGTTAGGCCTCTTTTCAGATTCCCTTTCAATAGGTTATCACTACAAAAATAATGATTCAAAATGCAACTACATAAATATAATATAGTTCAAATCTGACACCTAATATACAACACTTAGCGTATTACGCAAACCAAAGTTTGATAAGCCCATTCAACAACAATTCACAGTTCGCGCGGGTTTCCGAATCTAGTTAATGTATATTTCTGATGTAATCTTGTCATTAGCTGCATTTTCCAAAGTAATTGTTTTTCATAATGTCGTCTTCAATTTTATATTCCAAGAAACAAAGTCAAACAATGTGTTGTATCAAGTGTAGAGAAAGGGTAAAATTTTCAAAGATAATTAAATGGGAACACCTAAAAAAGATTTTGTTAAATTTAATGTCGATGTCCGAGTCAAACTTAATGGATAAAGACTAGGGAATATGTCTCGTAAATTATTTTTAAATGCGAACGTGAAAATGATGAATATTTAGTAATAAGATGGTGAATATTTATTACTAATTTGAAGAACATTTATTAATAAACTTAAAAACATTTAAAAATTGAAGAACATTCACTTTTTATAAGAACACTAGGGAGAAGGTTTCCGCGCTCCACGCGGGTCTTATTTTTTTGATGTGTATTCGTGTTTTCATTAGCTTTTTATATTTTATTTAGGTAGAAATATTTTTGCTACGCGTGAGAAAATATATTTTTATTTTAAAAATAATATTAAGACTATGTATCAAAGTGTATAATTGTTTTTTGATTTTTGCATTTATAGGTAATAGAGGTGAATATTTATTTCAAATGTGTGAAGCTATAAATATGTTGTTTATATATTGCATTATTTATATTTTTCAACTATATATGATTTTGAATTAATTCTTCTTAGTAGAATTTACAAAAGAGTTGCTTTTATTTATTTATAAATAATTACATCTTATTTGAATAGTGACATATATAAATGTTAAAGTTATGTGATTTTAAACACCGTTTATATAATTAAAATAAAGTTCGAATCAGTTAGGATAAAAGTTCCCCTTTATTTTTAGGAGGTGATTTTTACAACCACTTTTTTTAAGTTTTGAGCCGGTAAATTAAAAATGCTATTAGACAGCGTTTTAAATAGTGTGTGGAGAATGTTTTAATGCCACCATGTTGCGTTCTTATGGTCTTGTTGTTTTTATGAAAAATAAAATAATCATCTTGCAAAATATAAGTTTTAGTTAAATCTTCATATATTATAGTTTTTTTTATGGATCTCGATCCATCTATTTATAATGTATAAAAACCACCAATAAAAAGATAGCAACATTGAATTGAGGAATCTGAATTAACCAATCAAAATGAGGAGAATTTACTGTCAGATCTTTAATTTTCTCTCTCCGCGATTTTTATATTATATTATATTAGATTAGATAGATAGATTTTTCAAGAAACGTGAGAACATTCCGACAAAATTCATATGTGTAACACTTTTTCAAAGGATTGCATCCGAATTTTGATGAACATCGGAGTACATGTTGTGAACATCTATATATATTTGGATAAACATAAGACATTCGTACATTCTCACCCTAAAATTGTTCTTATCCGAATCGCACCTAAAAAATATTGATATTATTATTAGGAAAAATAGAGGCGAATTGCTTTATGTAATTATACTCTATATCAATAATTTGTTCGGAGATAACATAGCTTAAGCACTTCTATTATATCCGCAGGCTAAAGAGATTGGTGTCATCAACCTGGTTATTGAAGGCAACTGTTTTAGAAAAGCATATAAAACGACCGATCTTATTGAGGGGTTACGTTTAAACAACTTTAGTATTCTAAACTAGGTTATTTCCCCGCGCTTCGTGTGGGCCAAAGACGTTTTATTTTTGTCGATATTTGTGTATTTAAGATATTATTTTCATATATGTATTTTTGGAGTAATTTTTAATAAAAAATCATATCTCTTATATATGTATCAAATCACACCGTCGTTGACGATGCTTGAATTGCTCTTTGTCGCGATACGGATTTGAGGCGAAGAGCGAAAAAAAGATGAAAATGGTAAAAATATCAACCAATTAAGCACATAGTTAGATTTTATTAGACATTTAAAGAGTCTCAACTATCATTACGTTGGACAATACCAACCAATTTATATAGAGAGAGATTTAACAATTAGTAATTATATTTACTTATTATTGAATATTAACAATTTTTTAGTATTAAGAATTATTAATTTAGTGCATTCATGCTAAATTTGATATCATTGAGTTGAAGAATATAAAGACTTGTACATATTAATTATATAGCTTGAAACTAAAAGAAGATGAGAGTTTTGGATTAAATATTTACTAGATACGGGCCTCGCGCTCCGCGCGAGAAAATTATGGATTTTCGTATGTGATTTAATATAGTTATACATTATTTGTTAATATGTTGTTGTTGTTATCAAATTTATTAATATTTGTAAATATAAGTATTTTTTATTTCCTTATATTTATGTTTGAAGTAGTTTTAAAACATAATATTAGAATAAGTTTGCATTGTCATAAGAGAAGTTCACACATTAATTTAATTTGTGACTTAATCAAGTAGACTATAAATAAATATAACATAGGGATATAAGAAAGATATTTAAATACATGCCCAAAAGTCCAATAGGAGGTAATTAACAAATGAGTAATGCATTAAATTGGTACCAATTTCATTCAATTTTGGCAATGGACAGCCAACTTTTATATAGATAAGATGATGAGAGGAGAAGAGTTTTGTTCATGCATTAAATAGATACCGATATCATTTACTTTCGACCAAGACCATCTAGTTTATATATATATATATATTGATAATCTACCTTAAAACATTAAAGTAGTGGTCAAGTATGTATTAGAAATTGCCCCACTTATCAACCTAACTTTTCAACATCTGGCTAATTTTGAAGTCGACACGTGTAATTTTTAATATTTCCAACCCATTTTTCTTCTCGGCTTCCTCTTCATATTAGAAACAACGTCCAAATTTTCAACGCCTATTTTCTTCTCCACATTCCTCGATGGGGGCGAATGTCGTAGGTGCCAATCAAAGAAATGCCTAAGATACTATCGAATGACAATCAATTTATATGCAAGAAAACAAGTTTACTAACAAAAGAACACAAAAGGTGGTTTGGATTTGGTTTTAGAATTTAGAATTAAAAGCAAAAGATAAACCAGGTCTGTAATAATATTATGGGAAAAGATTTCAGCTAACAATATACACACAACATGATAAGTTGATCATATATTTATTCAAGTTCATTTAATTCTAAGAAAGTTCCTATTCTATATGTATATCAACAGACAAATCGATCATGATAAAAAAAATCTGAAGAAGGTAAATTTCCGAGAAGGCTTATTGCACTCCTGTGTCAGACAGTCTGACACAGATTAAATGTCGCGCGGAGCTGCGCGGAGTTTATATTTTTTTTGAAGCTCCCGAATTGTAGATTCGTGAGGTTGAATGTATGAAATGTATAAAAACCCGGTTCAGGGAACCCGTGTAAAAGAACCCGATTAAGTGAACCGGAAATTGATAAACCGGGTATCCAACTGGTTTCGGAAATTGATAATCCGGGTATCCAACCGGTTTTCCAATTTTGAATTTTGAAACAAAACATCACGAATTGTACATTCGTGAGATCCCAACGGTCAAAATTTTCTCGGAAATTGTAACTTGCCTCGTAAATGCAAGTTTGACCGTCAATGTTGAAATTTGAATTTGCACCTTACGAATTGTGAATTCGGGAGCAATAAAATTACAGTAAAAAAAACCCGATAAAATTTCTATAAGTAACCATCCGAATTGTGAAATCGGCGTGTTTTCATCCTCAAAAAAAAAATGGACAACACTTGGTGGTCAGATGCAGCGCTCGGGAATTTTTGCGGCCAACCCTTGAACGATTCACCTGTGCCTCCTTCGGAAATTTCAATTGAAGAAGTGGGTAGACAATCGGGAGAGATGAACGGAGGCGGTGAATAAGTGGCTACAGTTGTTGCAGATCCGAGTAGAGGAGGAGGCGAGGATGTAGATCCGGCAGTTGGGACGAACCGGGAGGAGGCAATGGAGGCCGGGTTGGTGGGAGAAGTAGATGCGGCGTTGGAGGCAGGAGGCGATGTTGAAGTAACCGGCGTTGCAAATTCAGGTGAAATGGAGTGGGAGGCGGCTTTGGAGGGAGGAGTACTCTTTCCGAGGCAAGAGGAGCGGCAAGAAGAAGAGGCGGAATCGGGGGGAGATCTGCCGCGAGAAGAGACGGAATTGGATGGTGGAAGAGGCGGCGCCGGTGTGGAAGAAGAGGCGGAATCAGGGACATTTTTAGCGAGGTGTGGGTCTGTGGGTGCGGCGGTGGCGGCAGAAGGAGTGGGAGGCGGTAATATGGAGGTTGAAGACGAAGAACTTGAGGAAGAAAGGAGGAAGGGGAAGGCAAAGTTAGTGGAGGATGAAGACGAAGAACCTGGGCAGAGGCACCCGAATCGTGAAATCGTGAGCTCTGAGGAAACAGAATCTGACGGGGTCCCGATAAGCATTGCAGCAAGGGTCGGAGCCGAGGCGGTGAAACGGGCGGAAGAATTAATTGCTGATCTTCCTCGTCCGAAAAGAGCCCGACGGATTCCCGACAAGGTATGTAAAATTATTAAATTTTAAATGTATAAGCATAGTAAATGAATAATTAAAGGAGCGGTAATAATTAAAGTAGGATTTGAAATGATATAAAAAATAGTAAATGTAAATATTTGGCATGATAAAAAAGTTTTAAAAACGGTATAAATAGTAGAAATAGTCTAATTAGTAGTATCTATGAAGCAAAATCGTTATATGTAATTATTTTGCATGTTAATTATAGTGTTGAAAAATAGTAGAACTAGTAATAATATAAGTTGCATTTCAAAAGAGATTAAAACGTTAAGTTGAATTGTTTCCATTTCAAAAGATATTAAAAACGTTATGTTCAATTGGTTTGCATGATTTAAAAAACACTTAATGGAAAAATAGTATAAATAATAATGCATGTTAAATATTTAAATATTTTTTTATGATAACAATTTAGATAGATAATTTGTGTAGAAAAACGCAATATAACTGAAATTGTACAAACAATTAGTGGATGTAGAATTATTAAAACAAACAAGTAAAACATTAAGTTGAAGTGTTTTTTAAAATAGTATAAGTAATTAGTATAAAATCTTATATTAATAGACATGTGTTTGTTTAAATACGTAATTAGTATAAGTAATGTATAAATGTTAGGTAGTAGCTGGTAAAATTAGGAAATCCACTGCGGCTGGAAGAAATGTGGCCGTGTGTATAGTCACGGCTTCGGGTCGCAAGAGAGGTGGGTCTAGAGGGGGTGTTGGGTCATCCCGGGGCAATAGAGGTCGTGGCAGGGGTAGGAGGGTTATATCTGATCAGGTGCAGTCATCAGTAGGCCCTGCCGTAGATGATATTGATAATGTCGACCCGTCTTTTTCACAACCTCCAGTAGTACCGTTTGTGAGCGTGCGTCCTCCTACAGTTGAGCCCTCGTCTTCCCCTGCACATGTTTCCCCGCTTATTGTTGAGGGACCACCGTCTGGGTTTGATGAAGGACGTCCGCCGGTTGTTGAGCCCGTTCGACGTCCTATTGTTCATTCTCCTCCTAGTACTGACCCCCAACCTTCAGTAGCAGTTGATTCACCACCTCCTCCTCCCGTTGTTGCCGAACCACCTCCTCGTGTTTTGCATAGTTTCGATGCGCACATTGCACATAAGATTGCAAACACCCCTCTAGACGGAAACCCCCCGCAAGAGTTCACACGGCGAACCCGATGCTACACCCGACCCAGTGATTTTGCACGTTTTCGCCCTTACTTACCAGAGGATCCTCCAGTGGGTTCTTGGTTCTGGATCGCTGAGCAGACCAGGTTGACACGTAACAGGGATTTGCAATATGGGTATGTGAATCACAACCTCCTTGGAGCGTTCATTGAGCATTGGCACCCGGAGACGAACAACTTCCATTTTCCTTGGGGAGAGATCACGATTACGCTGCATGATGTAGCAATGATTTTGGGCCTTGCCATTGAGGGATTACCTGCGACTACAGGGCCTTTTGCTAATGCCCTGCAAGAGAGGAGGTTTTCGAATGAGCTGTTTGGGTACATGTTCGGAGTTGATCCCAATTATGTGTCCCCACTAGATGAGTACAACATGACAACACCTCTGAGGCAGGGTCGGGTTAGGGCTTGTAGTTTTTGGACCCACGTGTTGCGGATGATTGAGGACGATGATGATCCTGATTGCATTGCTGCTGGATATTTGTGGTATGCTATGTCCAGTAGTTTGTTTGTGGACAAGAGCACAACCCTGCTGCAGACCCGCTTGTTGCCATTATTTGACGATCCTACGAGAGTAGTAGATACGGCTTGGGGCGCTGCTGTCCTTGAAAATCTCTATCGGGAATTAGGGGAGGCATCTAGGAGTGGAGTGGTCGGTTTCGGTGGTTTTCCTTATCTTTTACAGGTACGTAGTAATAAATAATTGATATACATCTGTAAATATTTTAGAAGGATAATGATTTGCATTAATTGTAGCAGATTTGGATATGGATGTACTTCATTTACTTCCCGGGGAACCCCAACTTCGGGCGTGATATGTCAGGTGATGATGAGAGACGTGCAACCCGTTACCACACTGACATGACTGCTACCCAGGACGATGAGAGCTGCATTATTTACCGGCGGATTCTAGATGAGTATCGGCCAGAGGATGTAAGTACTGTTTATTGACTTCTTTTATACGTTAATTCTGTTAACTTTGCAAATTGTTAACTTTTTACATTGTAATTTTAATCTTGTAGATATGTTGGATGCCTTACGGCAACCTAGATTTTGTGGACCGGTTTAGGGCCACTACCTATCGAGGAACGCTGAGGCTCCTCGATATTCAGGAACCCTATATGCCGGATAGGGTGCTATGTCAAATTTGGACGACAGCAGAGCAGACCACTAGATCCTATTCCACCGTCACGAGTCTCTCGACCTATTAATTCACGCGGGAAGAACAAGTATATTCTGGAGTTCGCTGAGGAGTGGGATCGTTGGGAGAGGATGCAGGACCATCTATGTCCGTACATCCTGGAGAGCCTTGTTGCTTCCCCTCCTTGGTCCGTGGATCCCGCCTACTTAGACTGGTACCTCCAGATATCACATGCGTATGTTAGTCGGTTTCCAGAGAGGCAGGCCCGAATGGATGTAGTTCCTTCGCCGTTTATTGACACGCATCGGGTATGTTTGATTTATTATTCCGTGTTACTATATTTTATTATAAAGGGTACATCTACTTACATATGCATGTTTGTTTATTGACAACGTCTTGCTCTTATTACTTCCTACGTCGAGAGACAGCTGCAGATAGCCCCTCCTTGTTGCGAGGAACAGTGGAGACATCTTTTGCAACTTGCGACCGATGATGGTCCTCTTGTTAGGGCGTCACAGATGGATGTCGGGACTTCTTCGACACTCCGACCCACCATGCCATCTGTATATGAGCGAGGGGAGTCGTTCCGTATGGCGGAGGAGCGCGCAGCAGCAGAGGCAGCAGGTGGGGCAAACCCTGAGGGAGATCATGATGATGCAGGTCTTGATGACGTGGTTTGAGTTGTTCATGTATTTATCCTGTTACTCGTTTTATGGATATTTGTTTTGTGTATGCTTGCGGTTTTAGACATTTCCCTTTGGTGTTCGATAAGACATGGTTTCTTTGATGATACGTACAACATTTCATGTATTTGTATGTTGCATTTTGGTGTTTAACACGTAATTTGTGTTTTATCGCTTAAGCATTTAGTTCTTGGTACGAGAAAATTACAATTAAATAGATTATGACCATTCAAGTAACGGTATGAAAACAAACTAATTATTATGGGTAGGACATTATTATGGATAGGACATTATATATGTATAAGGTCTATTTATATAGTTACAAAAAACCTTTTAGGTTAGGATATTAGTTAATACAACGTTGCTGAAAATTGTTTTTTACCGAGAGATCCCGAATTGTGCATTCGTGAGCAAGCCGAATTGTGAATTCGGCATGCTCCATATGACTTGAAATCGGTGTACGAAATTTATAAACTGGGATCTGCTTTTTATATGTTTAACTGTTTGGAATGTTTTGGATGTAATTATATGCTTACGAAAGAAGCATTGTACGTGCAGAGTATTTTAGAAACGTAACATAATACTATTAATTGAAATGAAATGGAAGTGCGTTACAAACTTAATAAGCAAGACCACATATTACATTATTTTTCCCCGGGGACATGTTTCACATACATATATCCATCTTCATCATAGAAATGGTCTAGGACTTGTGACCTAGTCAGGGTGTCACTTGTTTGGACTGCTGGTATTTCCTAGAAATCCTCAGAATTATCTCGAATGTAGTTCGTAAGTGGACAAAACCAAAACGCAGCAAAGGTTTGTTTCATAACTAAGGTACCGAACCATGTGGGAGGGTCTGGAAGCTGGTTCATGTCAGCAATTGAACTAATTTCCATACTTTTGGTGTCAAGTATGAAGATAGTCTTATCTTCGTCCTCTTCAAGGAAAACAACAAATTCATCGGTTCTTCTCATTACAAAATGGAAGTGTCGGTTCAGATTGTACACAACGTCTCCATGCACCATGTGTAAGTGGTTGTACAAGTCGTTTTGTGGGCCGACAAACGAGCATTGGGTGTAAGGGCAACTAAAAGGAACGTCGTCCTGAAAATGCACAATGTTAATAATAAAAAACATTTGACGTTCCCTTAACTTTGGGTAAGTAAAACGAACTTAGGTAATTACCGTCACATGACCGTTGCTGCTACCGTGCCACCAGTCCATTACAAATTCGTTAGAGTGTTTTTTGGCAAATATGTTGTTGTGAATGTGACAATACTACAATCGGATGCGTATTTATAGGCTTCAATGGATATGTCCTCTCCTGAATGCACAATTCGAAGGGTATGACCAATAAATGATGGGATCTCACGAATGCAGCATTCGTGAGCTGTCAATTTTTTTCGCCTGCATTCTGCCTTGCACAGTTTTCCAAGACCTCGGGAAGTAGCAATATTATCGCATATCTCCGAATTATAGATTCGGGAACTAGGCATTATGAAATACATATAAATACATCATATGGGAAGAACGTTTGACGGTCATGAACCTATAAGGCGAAATCAACGACCTAGTGTTCGAAGTCGGCTATGGGTAAGTATTATGTAGTCCGTATCAAACTATTATTTATGCATTAATTCAAACTTCAAATTAAGTGAACAATACTTGGAATTCGACGACAAGGATGACAGACAACGGTTACAACATCGTACGCTGAAATTGAAAGACAAGAGACACGGAAAGTAAACAAGGGACGATACTAGAAAGCTTTAATCCTTGAAGATGTCTATTTCTTCAGTGCTGCTGCCAATTCTGCAGCTAGTGCAGCGTTTTCCTCCATGAGCTCTGCGTTTTTTGCTTTCAATTTATCTATGTCTTTGCTTCATTCTTTTGTTCCAATCCTCAAGCACTCAAGCCCATCTTCAAGCCCTCCAGCCTTTGCCCAATTGCACAAGTTGTCTGCATTTAGTTCTTCTATAACCACCCTTCCACGACCCGAGTATGGTGCATCGATCCAATGTTTGTATTTGCAGCCTGGCTCGTCTTCAAGGGAATCCCAACACCTATCCGGGCATCCCCAGTATCTTCTCCCGTAACTCACCCTGTCAGAACCGAGTTGTTCGGTGCACATCTGCACAGTTGGTTTTTTCCCACACCAACACAGTTTCCCACCTAGATCCATTGTCGATGAAGAGGCAGGAAATAGAGTGGGACGATTCGGGTACATAATGACGTTTAGAATTGAAATTTCAGAGGAATTATAATCAAGAAAAGGAAGTGATTGTGTGTATGAAATGGGTTGTGTAGATGGTCTATTTATAGAGTTAGGAAAGCACTTTTATATCGTTTTTAATAGTACGACGGGAGTAATGGAAGAAACGTAACATAATTTAAATACTGGAAATGAAATTACAGTGCATTACAATCCGTAGCAACCAAGACCGGAAATTTAACTATTCTTCCCCCGGGACGTGTTTCACTAAAACATGTCCATCAGCATCGTAGAAATTGTCCAGGACTTGTAGCGTAGTTGTTGTTGAGCCAGTAGTTGGGATAAATGGGCTATCCCAAAAAACATCTTCTGAATATCGGATGTAGTGTGTAAATGGACAAAACCAAAAGGCACCGAAAGTTTGTTTCACAACAAAGCTACCAAACCACGTAGGAGGGTCGGGATACTTCTTGAGGTCAGAAATTGCACTAATTTCCATAGTTTTGGTCTCTAGAATGAAGATTGTTTTTTCTCCTTCTTCTTCGAGTAATACTACAAAGTCATCGGTTCTTCTCATCGAAAATGCAAACTGTTCTTTTAGATTGTAAACAGGATTCCCATGATCTTCGTGAATGTGGTTGTACAGGTGGAATTGAGGCCCCCAAAAAAAGCACCCCGAGTATGGGCAACTGAAAGGAAAGTCGGTCTGAAAACGCATATGGTTAATGAATAAAACAGTTATTCTCTAACTCATTTGGGTTATTAAAACAAATTTAGAACGTTACCTTGGAAAACCCGTTGTTGGCATCAGTTCCCCAGTTCATTTCGATTTCAAAAGGAGTGCTATTTCAATCAAAGCTGATGTTGTGATGTTGGCATTTAAACAATGTTTGGCGTATTTATAGGCTATTTTGGAATCGGTTTTTTTTTTGTCTCGCGAATCCAGAATTCGTGCATAGTTAGCTTTCCGTTTTCCAAGACCTCGGGAAGGAACAATGTCTGGGCACTGTTGCAGTTCTTCGAAAACGAGAAGTTACAATGTTCACGAATCCAGGATTCGTGAACATTGTGCTTTCTCGTTTTTTGAGACCTCGGGAAGGAACGCTTTTCCAGACCGTGTCTGGGCACTGTGTACTTATGTACACGAATGCTAGATTCGGGAACGAGCCGTGACCAAAAAAAAATCTGTATAAATACATGGTCTCACTGCATGGTTTCAAATGCAGTATCAAAGTCTAGAAAATATCCAGAACGTATTACAAAATGGCAAGAACTTTTGATGGTCCTGGACCACCTCCTCGTCGAAATGAACGACCTAGTGTTCGAACTCGGTTATGGGTAAGTATTAGGGAGTCCGTATCCAGTTAATTGTATTTCAATATAAGTAATCCCCTTGATGTAAATTAGTTTATGTATTCATATGGTGTTTCAGGATTCAACGCGTAACCTATTTAGCAGAGCAGGGGCGTCTAGAGATTCACGTCGAAACCTGAACAACCTTCCATCACGTAGCACCGTACATGAAGCTCCGTTACCTCAAGAAGACACTGTTATGATGGGAAGTACGACTCCAGTTAGTATAAGAGGACTGAGGAGTTGTTCCGGTGTTAGAGACACTCCCCAAAGGAGTTGACCTTAGAATGCAAAGATCTACCAGTGCAAGACATATTGAGTTAGATGCAGATGAAATGCGGCAAACTCAGTACCTTGGTGGCCCTGTAGACAGTTCGTTGTTGCGAGCTTTCAACACGCATTTTGCACGTTTCCTATGGAATAGTATAAATGATGCAGTTGTATGTTTATGAACACATTGTTTTATACTTTACTTCATTCGAATTAAATATAAGCTTTACTTCATTGTAAATGATATATGTGATACAGGTGAAGAAGGTTGTGAAGGTGCATGCTCATAGTAAAGGATTATCAGACTGGGATTCAATGCCGAATGGGGCTTGGAGGGGCATAGCTGAAACAAGCGGTTTAACTAAATTACTGAAGATTCCTCACACTACATTTGATTCGGCACTGATATCCCCTTTCATAGAGCGGTGGCACCCGAAAACAAATACGTTTCACCTCCCATGGGGTGAAATGGCTCCCTCGTTGCATGATGTGTATGAACTCCTTGGCCTTAAAGTTGTTGGATTGTCGGTAGCCCCTGCAATGACGGACAAGGAGTTGTTCACTAAACTAGGCGAAATGTTGGGCATGGAGGTTGAAGAAGTGTACGCGTACAAAAAAAACAAAGGGTTTTCCCTTGCATCGTTACGTGAAATGATGACAGAAAAAGTCGTACATGAAGATCAACAACATACTATTGCCTCTGTGTACCTCGCAACCATTACGTCTTCCCTCCTGTTCCAAGACAAGTGTGGAACAAAAATGAATATCCGTAATTTTCATCCGTTGCTAGACCACACCAACACACAGCGGTACGCTTGGGGAGCTGCAATGTTAGCATACCTGTACCGTGAATTGGGAATGGCAAGTCGACGTTATGTGGCACAATTTAGTGGTTCCCCATTACTGCTACAGGTATTGCGCACACACTTAACCTAGTTCGTTTTTCGTGTTGTAATGATGAACTAATTAACTGTAACCCTTTTCAGAGTTGGATATGGGCGTACTTCCCAATGTTTAAAGGTCATGAGACAGCAGATACATATTTTACGACGCCAGGACCGTACGCTTCTTGTAATGAAAGACGTCGTGCTAGAAAGCCAGCACAGGAGAGGATTCAGGGAATACGAAAACAATTAGATTTAATGCGAGTGGACGAGGTTCAAATTAGTTCCCGTTTTTTAACTAATATTGTTCGTATACCATGTATTCATAAATCAAAATTTTTTGTAGGTATGTTGGATGCCTTGGAAGGAAGTGTTGAATAAACGCGCATTCAAAGTGTCTCACTACAAAGGGACGCTGCAGTACCTAGGTATGGAAGAAGGTTATAACCCATATAGGTTTGTAAGACAGTTTGGAAGAAAACAAATAATACCGAGGAATCCACCTATCGAACCAGTGCAATGTAACAGACCTTCAAGAAATTTTGGTGGTTATATGGTCAAATACAATTCTGTGGACAATAATTTTGGAAGTTGGTTCGACCACTGCCTGGAAGACGATGATTTGCCCATCAGCAATCAAGTTTGGGAAACTTCCAATGATTATCTGGACTGGTATAGACAACACTCTCATCCTTACAACGATCAGACTCAGCGAAACTGGTCGCTGAACTTGACCAACAACCCAGGCCGTTATCACTACAAGCCGTCCGTGTAAGTAATATTCATATAACATGTGATTTTATTAAAAATGATTATAAAATTGTGAAAAATACTAACTACAGACATCCGGTTATATGCACAACGCCTGAACCACATTGAATCAATAATTTTGGAGAATGTGGAAGTACTTCGAGGTTATGCAGATGACGATCCTCTGAAAAAAATTGTAATGCAAGTAATAGGGTCTGTCATGACTCCAGGTCTTCCTCAGGTAATAAGTTATACAGGCGATGATTCATCCCAAAGATCAAGGGCAGAGCGGTTGGATACAGATTTTGTACCGGTACAGGACGGATCACCACAGAGATTCAGCGGCGTCCATACCTTTGGAATGTACAATCACGGCGATCCGGGACCTAGCTCCTTCATGCCCAGTCCATACCGCCAACCCGAATCATCATTTCAAGAATTTAATTTCACCGAACAACATGGAGGTCAAGGTTTTGTTTTTTCGGCTTTCAGAACACCAAGTGCAAGTGGTTTTAGTAGTAGCCCAAGTTATGGTTCTCCCCCGTCGAGAGTGTCAACTAGGAACTATTTTGACGCTTATGATGGAGGTCGTAGAACTGGTTACTGAATGATGTTTGACGGACGTCATGCATGCAGTATTAGAAAGTGTGTTTTTATTTATGTCTTACTGCAAATGAAGCTTTGAATTGTGAATTTGTAGCGTTTCGTCCAATTTCGTACAATAATTCCTTTTTCACACGTTAAAACACATACAACATAGGTCGAACGTAAACATTACGACATGGATTAAAAACGTACGTTACAACATGGGTAGAACACAAACATTACAAAAGGACGGGGTTCGTAGTTCTTAAACGAAGACAGTAGTACACAATTAAACATGAAGATACTAAAAACTAGTCAGAACGGTCGTTACGAGCCAAGTGTTCCCTTAGGTTAGCTATTTCATGTTCCAAGGCAGTAATACGCTGCAATAGTTTTCTGATGGCGTTTTGCGAGTAGTCGGGATGAGGAGGATCTATCCACTGGCAGTAGTAGCACATGGTATAACCGGTGGCAGGGCATGACCAGAACCTTCTGCCTAAGTTTCTCTTCGATTCCGACTCCATAATTACCGTTGCCTTATTGCATTCGCACATTCGAACTGCTCTGCTTCCGGATGAGCTGATTTCCGACATGATTATGACTAACTTAGAGTTTTACAGAGTGAGAATGATGTTGTTGTACTGGAACTTGTATTGGAGAAGTCCATTTATAGACGTCGAACAACCCTCTACTCCTCACCAAATTTGGAATCTTTTCTGAAAAACCTCCCGAATTATGAACTCGTGGCCTATCCAATCAGCTTTCCGTAATAATTGCGAAGCTCACTCTGCCCTAAGTTAAGAAAAAGTGATGGAATCTTATCTGCGACACCACCCGAATTATAAATTCGTGAGATATGCCATCACATTTATGGGGTAATTGATAAGCTCACTCTGCCCTAAGTTCTGCAAAAGTGATGGAATCAAATATTCCTCGGAAATGCGAAGGTCCCTCTGCCCTACATTATTAAAACTGACATAACCTTATATGCTACACCTCCCGAATTGTCGATTCGTAATGTGTAGAAAATTAAGAGTGGAATTTGCCTTCATTTGAAATTTCCTTTTAAATAGACAGGAATATTAGTACACAATGGTTTTTTTATACAACGAACTGGAAAATGGATGATGATATTGAAATGCACTTGAAACTGCATTACGGAGGTCGAATCCTATTCCACGATCGCCAAAATCCATGTCACTTCATCAATTACGAGGGCGCTGAAATATTCAGGTTAGCTCTTCGTTTGCAACGTAAGTGTAGTTTGACAGTTCAAAGCTTTTCATATATGTTGTATAATAATGGATATGTGAGTATACCACGGGGTCGTATATTTTACTTCCCATCAAATGCGGACCATATGAGTCGTATCAAAGAGGTAACGGAGGAAAGAGATGTACTCACGATTCTGAACCGTTGGTTGGAATTCCAATTGCTTGTCCCAATTTACATGATGTCAAATGTTGAATTCGAGCGGGAGGGAGGAACATATGATGCTGATGAAGAAACAAACGAATCTGATGACAATATTTGTTCGGATGAAGATGGTGGGGAAAGTGAAGATAATTAGCCTTAGCGTAGACCACAAAATTACTGTCACTGTAATGCATCTTTGTACGTTGTAATGGCAATGGAATGTAATGCATCTGTCGTACTCCTCCGACGTTTACAAATCGGTAGTTACTGCTGCGACAAGAGAATTTCCACAATAAAAAGCTCACTCTCCCCTATGATCTGAAAAAATCTCGATTCTTATATGCAACGCACCCGAATTCATAACTCGTTAGCTTTTGCATCAACTTTTCCTCGAAACAACAAAGGTCCCTATGCCCTAGATTCTGAAAAGTTGTCGAATCTTATCTGCATAGCAGCCGAATTGTCAATTCGTGAGGTGTCGGATAAACTTTTCCTCGAAAATACAAACGCCCTCTCTGCCCTAGATTCTGAAAAGCTGGCGAATATTATCTGCACAGCTGCCGAATTCTCAGTTCGTGAGGTGTCCGATCAACTTTTCCTCGAAAGTACAAACCTCCCTCTGCCCTACATTCTGAAAAGTTGTCGAATCTTATCTTCAGAAGGCTCACGAATCGTTAATTCGTGTGATAGTGCAGACGGAAATTTGCATTTGCCATTGGTTTATTCTATTATAAATACTCATCATAATACACTCACAAGGACATATGAAGCTATACAGAACCGAATATGGAAACTTTATTTTTCATGGATGTAAAACTGCATTATGGAGGTCGAATCATATTCCACGATCGTCAATTTCCACATCACTCTAGCAATTATCAGGGCGGAGAAAGAGTCTTCTTACGTCTTCTTTTCGAAGGTAAGTCTACTATTACATTAGAGAGCTTTTCAGATACGTTGATTAATAACGGATATGTGAAAGTACCACCGGGTCGTATATTTTACTTTCCAACAAATGTCCACGCAATGAGTCATATCAAAGAGGTAACAGAGCTAAAAGATGTACTGAAGATAGTTGATGGATGGATGGATGTTAAATTCCAAGTCCCGATTTACATTGTGTCAAATGCTGAATTCGACCACGAGGGAGGAGGATATGATGCGGATGAAGAAACAAACGAATCAGATGACCACATTAGTTCGGATGAAGATGGGGCGGAAAATGAAGACGATAAGCCTAAGCGTAGCCCAAGAAATTAGTGTTATTGTACTGCATATATGTTTTAGTTTGTTCCGTGTAATGACCGTCTACTACTGTAATGCATATTTTCAGTAAAAATAAGTTTTTGCAATATAATCACCGTGCAATACTTCCCGAGTTCTAAATTCTGAAGATGTAATATGAACTTTCACCTCGGAAATGAAAAAAGCCCTAGATTCCTGATAAATTTTCAACTAAAACATGAACTACTATCACGAATTATAAATTCGTGAGGTGTACAATCACTTTTACCATCGGGAATGCAAACCCTAAACCCTAGATTCCTGACACAATGCTCGAACCTTATCATCATAAGCTCACGAATGCTGAATTCGTGAGGAATGTTTATTGTTTCTTTTTTGCCCTATATATATGTACATGTTGAACGAATTAAATGTCATCACAACCAAACACTAAAACAAAAAAAATGGTCAGTCAAGGTTCTAGCAACTCCTCTCGCTCGGTTCCCGAAGTTGACAGATTTTACGAATATTTAGGGGTATATTGCTTCCAACTTTTATTTCTTACGTATATGTAGTGAACAGTTTGTTGTAAATAAGTGTTTCTGTTTGTTAATACAGGATTGCGACTACCCGGATCAAGTACGCATATTAAAGAAGCGTTTAGATGCGGCTAACAAAAAAAATAGTCAACTTGTAATGACTATCGATGATTTGGAATTCGAATTGTCTTGGTATAAGGATAAATACGAGGACCAGAAGAAAATGCTCACTTCAGGGGAGGTATACCCGACAGAGGTTGTTCAAGCTCCTGCCATGACACACGGAAGTCAATTTCAGAACAATAGATATGCTAAAACTGTTACGGTTATCCTTCTTTTTGTAATGATGATTTTGATGTCCCATGAGTTTTCTAGACCAACGGAGCGAACCGGTCGCTGCAGCTACGGCTTTTCGAGGCATTAGGGGGGGGGGGTTTCCCAGTTTGTTTGTTTATGCAAGTATGTTGTTATTTCAGTAAGAAGTTATGATGAATGAAATGAAGGGAATATTTGTTGTTTTACCAAATGTTATTGGTTGTTAGCGTTTCAACAATTCTGACCATATTCACTAAAACAGTCAAAATACATAGTACATAAAGATACCAACCAAGATTCAATAATGAAGATATGCATCGACTAGGCAAAAGGTCTACTGTGTAGTTTTCGTAGATATTGGAAATGGTTTATACGATCTTGAAATTGATCTTCCCAACCGCTTACGCTTGAATGATGGTGGTGGGTCCAATTATAAACAACAAGAGGAATTGGAGCATTATATGATAACTTCACCTGCATAAAACATAAATATAATGTCAAATATATTCAAACTCATACAATTTTTTTTTTAAATGCAAACTTCTCATTTTACTAACCGGTATGTAATGATCTTGATTTCCCACCAAAGCAATCACAATTACGTCTTTCGGCTCTACGGGGCTACCCTTGGAGTAGAATGGGAGCGTAGTATGTGAACCTCCCCATGATAACAGGACAATAACTTTTTGGAAAGCGGTAGCAACTATAAATCCACATGCGGGCATCTCCATCCAAAACTCTCGGTTTGTACATTGCCCTAACCAACCTATACGCTGGACCAATAAATCTAATCTTGTGAATGTGGGACCAATGTTGTCGTAAAAGTGGTAGTTCACTTGAACCTCGTTCACCATTGTAGTTCGCACAAGTTTCCATGAATCCTCATCTTCCAAACCAAGAAGCCATGCTAGAGATCGGTACCCACAATGACCATCTCCCCTTACGGTTTTGTAGTTCGTAATGTAACCAAACATGAAATGATCTACCTGGTTGTGGCCAAACACTTTCTGATAATCAATACCCTGACTTACACCTGACCGCTCATCATCAGCATCCTCTTCCAGGTCGTCCTCGTCCTAAAATTCATCGTCGGATTCCACGTAATTTTGCCCTTTTGGCCTTCTGTACCTCAGACGACCTATATTATCAGTGCCTGAAACATGCTCATACCAAGTCTGCTCCCTCTTCTCAGGTTGAGTCATACGTGGCCTGCCTTTTTTTTTATTGTATCCCGATGGAGGCTCTTGCAAAGGACGTCTGCACTCATTGTTCACCTCATTTTCCTCATCTGGGGGAACTGTATATCCTTCGGGTGGTTTGTGCCAAACAATTTGTTTCCAAAAGTCGTGAATTTCCCCTAAAGGAATTGGAACCCCCATATACATGTAGTAGTACAAATCATGTGCACAAGGAAGGCCTCTTACATTTCTCCACCATCTATCGTTGCACACATGAGGGTGGAAACCCTTGGAAGGATTTTCGATTCTGTCCATGGTCTCCATAAGTATATTCATACAGTCGGTTGAAACCTTGTTCACGAGCTCCGCATAATATGTATACCTCCCTGTTCCTTCCATGCGAATAACTTTGGAGAGTCTGGTATTGACGTCCATTTCCATTTTTCGTTGAATACCCAGAATCTGAGTTACGATAGTTGAATGGATCTCTTGTGCTATGGTGTTAAACGAACCAACATTGTTGTATATGAAATTTTTCAACCTCGAGTGAGCACCTTCAACCCTACAATACATATTAGTATTTGTACAAATATTTGTGAGACATGCTTATGTATACAAATTCAACACATACATAATTAACAACTGTAATACCTATTCGTTGTCCTCGTAAGCAAATGAAATATATTGTCCGTCCATGCCCGTACAATGCGCTCTTTGTAAGGAGACAACCAAGGCTCGTTTAAATAAGGATAAAAGCCTGGATACTTCTTCCTTATCTCAGCAACACGGATATTATACGTCTCTACTGATTTAGAGTTGAATAGACCTCTACAACTATTCCCAAACGCTTCAGCAAAATTATGGTTTCCCGTTTTTGTTTTTACTTGTGCCTTGCAGTTACACACTATATGAAACCAACACAATAGGTGTTTTGCATTAGGAAATAGCTCCGCAATGGCCTTTATCTCCGCCAGTTCACGATCCGTCACAATCGCTCCAGGACTTTTTCCAATGTGATCGTACATTTCCTTCACCTTCAAGAGAGTCCACCTGTAGTGGTCAAAGTTCTCTCGTGCCATGAACGAGTACGCAACGTTGAACATTTGCCCGGTGCAAGTAAACCCTACAATCTCCAACAACGCCATATTGTACCTGCATTTTCACATAATATTACTACACAATTTATAACAAATTATTCAAATTTATAAAACTTATATACACTTATCATACTTGTTAGTCTTGTACGTAGCGTCCATGATGATGACATATGGGAATAACCGCAACAAGTACAACGACTTAGGGTTTGCCCAAAAAAAATATTGAATTATGTTGTTGTCGTGTGACATAGGACGGGATCGTACCATATAACCCCTCTCAAACAAATAGCTTCGTGTGAACTCTGTTACACCTTTTCCATCCATTTCCTTAAGACGTAGAGTGTAGCACATATTTTTAATTTGAGTCTTCGACGTAATCATCCGTCCACCCTGCTTCGCTGTCAAAAACAATAGCATCTTAGCCGGCTTCACATGCGCTTTTATCAAAGAAACGATATCCGTTTTTTGTTCCTCGTTCATTCTTCCAGCATATGCATGGCCCACCAATCTTTGTGGGAGGGCGTGATTGTGACACCCGCACATCACTCTCAATGTCCATTCATTATCCTCACAGTGACAATGGAGGCGAAACGGACACATACTTTTTTTGGACCTCGGATTGCGAATCAGTGCATTTTTGACCCCTCGATAAGCCCCATATTTCTCACATGTAAGCTTCACATAGTTCTCTCCTGAACGATGAATTATTAAGACCATGTTGTTCTCTCTATTGATTTCACGTGCCCAAAATAACACATCTTCTTTGTTATTCCACACAAAATCGTTTTCAAATAACGATGTGAAGTCTTCCTACAAATAACGATGTGAAATATAACTCATGAAATTTTTACTCCGATTTATAAAATACTTCAACTAACAAAACTAAAATAATGCAAAAAACCAAACAAATTGTGTTATGAACTAGATCACGAATCCTAAATTCGGGACACAATATACTTTAAAATAATACTCCCGAATCCTAAATTCGGGATACCATAATTTACTTTACATTAATGTTGTGACATTATTTGTAACTCGAATACATTAATTTAAGACTCCATTTTTAATTATATTTCTATAAATGCACTACACGAATATTAGCCTACAAATTCTTAATTACATTACAATATGTATGTAGACTTCATGACGTTTTACAATATGTAAGAATATATATACACTCATTGTAACATACAATGCATTTATATATATTTACATTTACAAAACTAAAACATTGAAGTAAAAAATGAAATTATATGTACAAATATGTAGCTTACCATAATTATCTTCTTTTCTTCTATCGAATCTCTTGATCGAAATAATATCGGTTCTCCTTCTCGTTTGTTTCTCCTTCCTCTTCTCGTTTGCTATGGAGGAAAATGCTCTTCTCTTTCCTCTTCTCCTTCCTCTTCTCCCTACCTAACCATCACGTACACTATATTTATACCCATGAAAAGCAATTAGGGCAGAAAAAGGACCCGAATTGACAATTCGCGAGGTATTCGAGCCTTTTTCCTCGGGAATGCGAAGCTATCTATGCCCTAGATTCCTGACAATACTACAAATCTCATCTTCTAAACCTCACGAATTCATACTTCGTGATGTTTGCTTTTCAAACCGGATTCTCATTTGAAACCGGATTTTCGTATAATTAATTACCAAACCGGTTCACTTTAATAATGAACCGGTCCGATCAAATAATTTATTTTTCCAACCGGTTCTTTTAAATATTATTCAAACCTCACAAATTTAAAAATCGTGAGGTTTGAAGCGGAGTTAAGGGCCGCGCGGAGTCCGTGCGGCGCTGGGTTTTGCTGGAAAAACCGGCTGGTCATTCAGCCCGTCATTGAGTCGAATCGAGTGTATTTAGCCTCCCCTAAATTTCATATATAGACAAGAGGATTTACCTGCTCATCATAACATATCAAAATGCCTAGGCAGAAGCGCCAGAAGAAGCGGAGACAAAGGTCAAATCCTAGTAAAAAAGTCAAAACCCCAAACCTCTCCACAAAATATGCAATTGCCTCAACCAAGTATGCGAGACATTGGTGAGGCGGCCTTTACGCGAAGCAACATATGAGTGGTCACAATACACTCAATAGTTGCAAAGCACTCATTAGAAGAGGTGTGTTTGTTGTTGAAAACAACCTTTTTTGGTCTCATCCAAATCAAGTAAACAAAAGTGGTCAAGGCCATGACTCTAGTGGCCCGCTGGAAACGATATTGATGAGGGATGGAGTCAACATGAGAGATGCAATCAAGAACATTCACCATGCATAGATGAAGAAGGTCACCTAATCCACAAAAGAAGCTTAAGCAAAACATGCCGAACAAACACAAAAAGTCTCAAATATGCGCATTAGACTCAGCTTCCCCAATACCACATAGCCCACGTGAGCTGTCATCAAAATGTAGCCATGCCCAACGATCCTTGGTAGAGATGAACGGGCATTTAGGCAAATGAATACCCTTTCAAACGGCATTCACTCAAAACATAGGAGGACTATCAAGGTGCTTCGAAGAATGAAACGATCATGACGCTCAACTAACAAATCTCTGACAAGGAGGATTCCCTTCCAAACCCAACTATCCGAGTACAAAGATGAACATCCCAAATAGGCATATCAAGAGGGAGGTGAGTACTAACCCAACACGAGGCATGGCTACATTTGCAATTTTGTCAAAAACATCCTTTGAAAAAGTGATGCACATATGCAATTTTGTCATTAATATTCTTCATTTTCTCAATAAATGTTCTTTAATAAATGAATGGTCTTCAAATTTTGGATGTTTTTAAGTTTGTCCGAATGTGCACCAAATTAGTACTAAATGTTCATCAATTTACTACTAATGTGCATCATTCTCACGTTCGTATTTTAAAAGTTATTTTCACCCGACACTTTTCCTAAATTTTTACCCCTTTTTAATTTGAGGAATGAGAACTTATAAGAAAAATTATAATAAATTTATTTTGTCCTATTTTAATAAGATTTAATTATATTATATTTTTTTTTTTTAGATATGTGAGCCCCCACAAAGATTTTAATCTGGATCCGCCACACGACCAAAGAGAACTATCCATGACACCCATGACTTCAAGAACCGCTTTAGCCACGCCATAACCTCTCGATTCCAAATGTTCATGTCCCGAGCCATCTCCTGTGTGGCTCTGTCAAACTCAAGTGTACGAGATCCTTCTTAATCACCCTCCAACTCTTTGAACTACACCTACCTCTCTTCAATAAGCTAAAAACTAGCCCCTCGCAAATGCGAACTGATACGTTTGGGTGCCGCTGCAGCAGATGCCCCAATCAACGTAGTCTTGTTCCCGCAATTTGTCTCTAATATGTCGGTCACTCCAACTTTCTCTTTAATGACTTCGTTCTTGATTTTGTCGGTTCTAGTAGGACCGACATCCAACACAACATCCTCATTTTTGTCACTTAGTATGTTTAATACATATAAATAAATATATAAAATAAATTTTAAGAGTTTATATTAGCCTTTTATGTGTGGGCTTAGAATTGGGCCTTGGATGGCTAATGCCCAAATATTAAGAGTTTATACTAGCTGTGTACAGCAATAGTGCTATTGGCGATATGAGAAGTCCTTTTTTTACCCCCTCTCAAATCCCAAAAAAAGATTTTTACTTCTTTGAGTGAAAAAATCTTCCTACACTGTACAAATTCCCCCTGTCATCTCAATTAGGTTAACCTTACATCCATAACGAATTTTTACCTTCTCATCCTCTACATCACAATTTAGCTATAAATAAGGTTGTAGAAATGTTCCTAGAGTATATTATCTTCGCTCGTCCATTCTACTCTCAAATACTGTAGAAATACTGTATCCATTCTTTACGAGTTCTTATCCATAAAAATTGTGAAAATTTTGAAGTTCTCTTTTTGGTGAAACAAAAATATGCAAGTGCTAAACATAGTTGTGAAAATTTTGAAGTTCTTTTTTTTTCAAATGAACAGAATCGAAATTTACAACAATTTAATCCAAAGATAATTATCAATTTTGAAGTGAGAAAAAAACTATAACTAGTACATTTGATTGAGTACAAGAAATATAATTCTTAGGCTATTGTTTTATGTGAAATTTTATTATAAAAAATACTTTCTAGAAATTGGAAAATCATATGCGAATGTAAAATTGTACCCTCTCTCCAAAGATACATTTAAAATGACTAAAATAAATATCTTTTTTATGCAAATAGTTTTAGCAAATGCTATTTAATACCAATTCTTGAAATACATAAATTTATAGAAATTTACTTTCTTCTTTCTAATTCTACTAAACGAACATGAAACATTTTCTCGTGAGGATTGATCCTTAGATGAGGATTGAGAATAATACACACAACGTTATAATTCATACACATACAGATTATGTGCATCACCAAATACTATGTACATGACCAATTATATTACTGGCAACCTTTCTCTAGCTTTTAGTTTTTCTATTGGTTTACTCCTCTCTTTTTTAACGGAGGCTAAACCCCGTAAATAATAAATTTTCGAGAGTGTCGTCTCTTATTCTAAAAAAATTAACAAGAGTATCCAGATAGCTAGATCGAGAGAATATCAACTCCATGGCATTTTGGCATCAGTTTTCTATGACCATTCTATTGTAACTTTTGTTCATAGAATTAGATCAATGAAGCTTAATTTATACGGAGTAAGAAAAGAAACCAACTGTACTTTTTTTCATGTTTCTGGAAAACTTGTAGATAAACATTGCTAGGTTAACGTAACACATGTACGTAAGTTCGTCATATCCTTGCCTGTTGGCATCCACTGAAAACGAAAAAAATAGAAGGGTAAAAACAAAAAACCACTGAGGCATAAACTGAAGCCAGGTGAAACAGGAACTTGAATACTCTCAGAAGTATCAATTTTGCATTGATAACTTTACAGAAAGTATAGGACAAATTTTTAACCTACCTCTTGGAATTACTTCATAAAAACAATAAATAAAATCCACAAATTTAACTCAAGGAAAATAAACAATTTGAAGTTTGAATTTACATAATTCAACTGCAAGAAATGTGGGGAGCAGCCTCACATGCACCCTCTGCACACATCTGTTTGCCAAACAAGCCCTCCCCACCTTTCTTTTCCCCTGCTACACCCTTTAATTAATAATAACATTTTCAAAAAAAAATATTGTAATTCAAAAAAAAAAATTACAATTATTAATGGTACTATAGTGTAACAATTGATAAAAATGGGAATCTCTGACTTGAAACAAGAACATAACCCTACATTAACTTACACATTTTTACTACAATCATGTAAGTCCTTTTAGTGATTACTCCAACTCAATCTGAACCCTTAATGATGAAAATATTTTTTCACTTATTGAGACTACTGAAGAGAAAGATCCTGATTTGTTTGGAGTAATGTGCTTCTTATCTGCTAATGATGTTGTACTTCTTTGTACTTAATACTCCTTTGGCTGTATGATTAATGGACAAAAAATGTGTTCACAACTTCACATAAATTAAGGTACAAAATTATCAACTGCAATTACACAATTATTAAGAAATAGTACAATATCACTCAAATATTATTAGTTAAATTTTATTCAAACTTTAAATTGCTTGTGTTTTCAAGAATTGTGTAGAGGATATCTTAAGCACACATAGTTAACTCTTACTATAGCGGATATTATAGTAAAAAAAGTGTCAAAATTGATAAAATAACAATCTTTTTAATACAAAAAACCAAGACTAAAATAACAACCTCTATAAAAGAGGGAAAAAATATTGATCTGATTTATTGAACATAAAATTAACCACAAGTGCCACAAGTATGCATGCAAGATATGAATAATTATAATTAAATAAATTAACAATATTACCGACAAAATATACGAAAGCCGGAAAACTAATTGAGAGGCGCGTGAGAACAAAGGGAGGCGCGTGGGCTAGGAATCGCGGTGTTTGCTCCATCGTACGAGCATCGAGACGCAGCGTCGCATGATGTAAAACCGCGCCTTCTGCTCTCGCGCGAGGCTCGTGCATTTACGAGTGAAAGACGAGCTTTTTGGCGGCGACTTTTCCGGCGTCCGGAGGTGGGAGGTGGAGGAGCTCCGGCGGAGGGACGACGAGGAGGCGGTGTGGCTCGGGATTCGGACCGAGGAGCTTTTTGTTAGGGAGTGAAACGACGCCGTTTTGGAGGAGGAGAAATTAGGGTTTTGGGAGTCTTGTTGTTCCATTTTTTGGTGGTGTTTCTTGGCTTTAGAACGCCACTTTTTGTCGAGGAAGAGCTCGGGATCGTCGCATGCCATGGAAAGGGATTTGAGAGAGGAAGAAGAGAGGTGTGGAAATGGGAAATGTGAGGCATTTTTGTACCATATAACAAGGCAGGTAAACTGAGGGGAAAGTACATTTCGGTAATTATCCATGTAAATGTACAACTATGGTGAGTTCGTATTTTCAGCACTAGTTTTTTCGTTTTTTTTATTTAGGGTAAATCGTACCAACCCAATTAATACTCCCTCTGATCCATTGATCTTTCTACTTCGATTTTCGACCCTATTTTTACACACAATAGGTTTTTTTAATATATGAAAAAAGATAGTCTTGATACGTATTTTATAATTTTATAATTTTATATTAACGACATATAAAGTGTATCGATAAATTTGTTAATCTGATACATAAAGATTATTATGAAATTATGAAACGGATGGAGTAGTCCCTAGTAGGACTAGAAGATCAATCACGAGTTTGATTCTTGTGTATATATATTACTATTGAAAAAGTCTATTTTGCAGTCATGAGTAGTGCTTAGGTGTGGATAAAGAGTGATTTTGACCGATTGAAGTAGACGAAAGATTAAAAAAAAAAGATTAAAAGAGTTAGTGTATAGTTTATATGAGTTGAAAGAGAAACGATCCATCTATCTTATATATTAAAGTTGAGTCTTTTAGAACTCTTAGAGATTTTAGCCTTAGTTTGTTACACAATTATTATTTTTTATCTTTAATTTTAATTATTAATATATTGGATAATTATATTAACAAATAATTCTTAAAACATTATCATTTCTTTCAGCAATATATATACAATCTATTTTATTGAGAATAAATATTAAGTTGAAGGTTAATATATATTCTTATGATAAAATTAGGATTATTTTCGATAATAAAAATTAAGTCAAGCTACGTACATAACCTTCATGAAATAAAATATATTTTTATAAATAGTATTTACAAGAAAAAAGTTAATCTTAATTATTTGACAAACTCGATTAAAATGATATACAATTTTCATACGAATAATATGGAATTTCGGTCACTACACTAGTACTTTCAAAACTTTGATAATTGGTGTTCTTAAGATAGTGAGAGATTTTCATACCCTCTTTTTGGTGTGGTGAGTGGAGTAAATAACTCTTGTATACGTTTTTATTAAGAAAATGACTCATTTAGAAACTTACCTCCTACCCCCAAGGCAAAAAGAGAAACTCAAAGGGTTAGTTTTCTCTAACAAAAAGTAATAAAAACTAACATTGTGACAAATGTGAGGAAGACGAGACAGAAAACAGATAGAAAAGAGAAAATAACAAGCACACACAATTTTACGTGGTTCACCAACGTCGTGTTGGCTACATCCACACACAGAAGAGATACGATTGTATTTCGGTAAAGGATTTATGTTATAAATTTCAAAGAATCAAAGCAACACTCTCTAGATCATGAAAAAATGTGCCTTCTCTTTACAGTGGTGATGGCTATGAGACCCACACACCAAAACCTAGGTTAAAAGAGAATACATACACTCTCAAAACCTAGGTTACAAGATACTCCCTCTGTCCTAGGTTACAAGATACTCCCTTTGTCCCCTTTTATAAGCCTCATTTGCTTTTTCAGCACTATTCACAATTCGAGAGAATCTTCTCGATTTCTTCCAATATATAACGAAAAATATAGTGGGACGAAGGGAGTAATATATATACTCTCCACCTAGTGAAGTCTCGGTGATTACTTTAACAATATCAAATTTTTATATTTTTTACTAATAAACAATTAGAGATATTAATGAAACAAAACGTGCATCGACATCCGCACCGAGGTCAAATGGGGCTTATATAGTGGGACGGAGGGAGTAATATATATACTCTCCACCTAGTGAAGTCCAATGGACATAAACGCAGTATAGCAGGGCATATTCAGCAAATCTTCATTTTGACTTGAATCCTCTGGATACAGATGTACTAGACGCACTATAGCAGGGCCACCTGTACCAAACTTCTATATTGCCTCAGATTTTGTCAGACGCACCATGAAAGTGCCAGAAAAACAGATCGACTTCTCATCTTCCTCGAATTTACCCACATGGCAATTAATGATCTCTTAAGCAAATCCAAACAATGCAATGAAGAACAAGATTGGTAAACATATCAACAAGATTATCAATTGTACCTTGATCCTCTTCTCACCTCTCATAAAATGATACCAAACATCTATATGCTTGGTCCTCTCATGATGAAGTTGATTCGTGGCTAAACAGATTACACTCAAGTTGTCACAATACACTATATCCTTATCATGATGTAGACCAAGGTCACTAAACACTTTTTAGCCAGATTCCCTCCTTAGCAGCTTATGTCAATTTCATGTATTCTGCTTCCGAAGTAGACAACGTCACCGTAGACTGCAGAGTAGCCTTCCAACTCACAACAGAACCACCCATGGTAAATACGTAACCGGTCATATATAGATCTCCTAGTGTCAACATCTCCACCATAATCATATCCTCAAACCTATAACTCCTTGGAGCAAGGTTATTAAACTCGAGAATCTACTAGTGACTCGGACGGACTCCCTTCGACTCGTAGAATCGTAAGAATCTAATAAAATAATATATATAAATTTTATTTTTAGAATTATACATAATAATATATTGGTTTTATAAAATTTTCAAAACTTATAACATCTTTAAACAATTTTATTTCCTACCTAAACATTTTAATTAACTTGGTTTAGTGAGGAAATTAAGCCTTTTTTATTTGGGCCAATAAGCCCAAAAGATTTTATTTCATCAAATTGAGCAAAATTGGGCTTTCAACAGATTCTTACGAGTCTAGCAAAATCGTAGGAGTCTACGAGTCTAGCAAAATCGTAGGAGTCTATGAGTTTGACCGAGTTTGATACGAGTATGTTGCCCAACGAATTTGAATCACGAGTTAACTCGATGCCCATACCCCAACTCGTAAACTCGTACGATTCCACGAGTTGACTCGTGAATTTAATAACCATGGAGGTCCAACTCCGATCCCTTTAGGTGGATTCAGAGCAACAATAAGATATGTAGTTTCAGATGGTTGAGTTCCCGGTGGTGTATAGATTCTAGTGGATATTCAAGGCAAAAAGTCATTTCTGCCTACCATCCTCATCCCCGATAGCACCCCGCACAAACTAAGCTCGGATCATCTCGAGTCGTCCCATCCGTATTCAAATACACTGATCCCTGATTTGGTCTAGTCCATTTCACATGAGTAGGCCGAACCGTGTGCTTACTCCCAGCACCTCTAACTTTTGATGACAAAGCCCACCCTATCTATGCAACTCGCATCACCCTCAACACTATGTCATTCTGTGAAATTTCGTGGGCCCATGAGCAATACATATCCGAGGTAAAACCTAATTAAATGGAATCCAGAACATGAATTAGCTAGCTATAGTTTAACGTGTGCATTGAGTCTAACACGTAAGCTCGTGGAGTAGGTACGATTAGAAGAAATATGATTGAACGGATTAAGAGAAATGGATCTGATATCTCCATACATCAATCAAATCTTTAGCACTATTCTCAGTCGATCAGTTGACAAGACTGACAATAATGAGGAAACTTAGAGACACAATTATATGAACCCCATAACACCGCCCAGTATATATATTTGATTCTTCCTAGTTCACATGTTGCAAGTTGTAACAGTTTTTCATGTACATAGTTGTCATACGAATGAGACGTGAATGAAGAGTTAAGCTTTTTACCTGTCCACATGATGTGTATATATCTCCAGGGCATAAGAAAACTGGTACAAATAGATGTAGCTAGACAAGATCAAGCTAGCTATACCAAGCTAATAATAGCACGTTGATGTTTATTGATCGGTCCAGGGCCGTTACTGACGATTTTGAGGCCCTGCTCCAACTCTTACCTAAGAGATAGAAGAAACACAAATTCTAAAAAATAACTAGTATTTTATTACATATTATTAAAGCATGTTTAATTACTTATCACTTTAATAGTCTCATTTAATATTACTAATGTTAGTCAAGAAAAGGAAGAAAGATAGCATCTCACCTGAAAATTAAAACGATTCAAAGAGATTCGAAAAAACAATAATAACCAAAACAAATTGAGAATCAACAGCCAATATATGTCTTTGAATGTTGACGGAGGAACATATAAAAACCCAAATTTTTATAACAATTTTTTATATATAATAAAAAATTGGAGAGTATTCATTGTAAACTAGTTGTGCTCGTAAAATATTAATTGTATATCTTTGAATTGAGAATCAACAATAATTGAAAGAATTGAGACTTATTTATAGAAAAAGGGTTCGAATTTGGACAAAGAGAGGTAGAAATAAACACTTATTTACACTTAGGTTAGGAATTTGGGCATATTAATTTTGGAGTTATAAATAAAAAAACATATAATGGACCTAAAATTAAAATATGTGACCCTAAAATTTCGGGGGCCCTGTTCGATCACTCACATTTAACGCCCCTAAGCCCGGCCATGCCGTCCAAGGAATAATTAATGCATATTATATATATATATAGAGTCATGTATTCACTGATGCAGCATCATCAAGATTCTCAATAAGAAGAAGTGGGGATCGGAGTAGGGTAAATTTGCTTTCTATCTTGTGAATCTTGATGAAGTTGCATCTGTAGAAACCGACTGTTGATCGATCGATCGAATCATCCCAATGATATGAAAATTGGCGCATACATATATCATTTTGGTCCCACGCAATCAATGAGTTTGATCATAGGCTTATATATATGTATGATAACGAGACAAGTAACATATGTTTTGATTTATATATAAATAACTATCATCTTGTTGGTTAATTACTTAATCATGTTTGTAGTGAAGGATTCAAGAAATTAAGGGAGCAAAATAAGCCATTAAAAAATAATATATAGATTAAAAAGATGGTGAGGCAAACACAAGAACAAAACAAATAATATAACTATATGCGAAAATATGACGGTAGAATCGAAGGAAACTTAAGAGCTATGGAGGCTAGTGTTGAAAGTTGATATGTAACAATTAGCATGCCACAAGAATATATAGAGGGAGTTGGAGATGGAGCTAGTTATAATATAAACAATAGGAATATACTTGAATTTTTTTTTGAAAACGAATGTGTTAAAAAAGTCATGTGGCAAAAAAGTCGTGTGCACTTTTTTTGTGGTGCAATAGAAGTGCCACATGACTTTATAAAGTGGTAAAATGTTATTCAACGTAAGATTATTATTAGAAAGAAAAACTACTTTGTAAATATTTGTAATTTTCTAATTTATACTAACCAAGTTTTATAAGGAAAAGTGTCCGGTGATAATAGTTGCTACAGTAATAAATGAGAATGATTATGGGCCGTTTGATTTCGCCAGATCGGACGGATGTGGATAATTCACTTTTGGGCGCGTGTACAAGCGCGTTCAACAGATCTCCTAAATTTCCTTCTTCTTCTTCTCGCCTTCGTTTTCTTTTCCCCCAAGTTTTTTCAACAAAACTTCTTGGATCTTGCTTTCTCTTCTCTGCTGCGTAATTCCTTCTTCTTCTTCTCGCATTCGTATTTTATTTTGTTTTCCTCATCTTGTTTACGTTTCTATATCCTTTGTTTTTGCGTGAGATGATTTTGTTGATTTTTTGTATTCAGGTGTTCTTGTTCTCTTGATTGCTCTGTTCGCTAATCCAACACGTCGATTATCATTCGTTAGCTTGTTTCTCCTTCATTCTACCTATGGATCTAGGTTTTGCTTCTATTTTCTTTGTTTCTCCTTCATCCCCCTGTTTCTCTCCAATTTGAGCTTATTTGTTGAAGTATTACGATGATTCGTGTATAATGAAGCAATTTTTATCTCAAATTTGATGAACATCATCGATGAACTATTGTTGATTATGTTTAAGCTTTGAAAAAGCTTAATATCATACTTCCGAGGTAATTAATGAACATGTACAAGACATATGATGAACGTTAATAATACTGTTAGTGAACATATATTGGACATTTTAAAAACTGAAGATGAATCTTTAGTGATGGGATGAACATTTAGAAGAATTGTGATGAACATTTATATCGGATTTGATGAACATTTATAACGGATTTGATGAACAACAGTAATAGAAGTGATGAACATTCTATTGGACATATAATGAACATAGACAGTATTTGTGATGAACTTTTATAAGACATGTGATGAACGTTGAATGCAGTCTTAATGAACTTTTAATACTGATTTGATGAACTTTGTTCTAGATGTGATGATCATTCACAGCATTTTAATGTGTAATGAACATTTTCAGGATTTGTGATGAACATTGATAAGTTGTTTGATGAACATTGATAAGTAGTTTGATGAACATTGATAAGTAGTTTGATGAACATATGTTTAATATCTGATTAACATTTTTCTAGGTGTTGATCAATCCAATGCCAATGGTGTAGTTTCTATTTCTCCTGGAAATACGAAATACTTTTTACCATTATGTGAAGATTCTTACAAGCCATATGTTGGTCAAGTGTTTGCTTCAATTGAAGATGGTATTGAATTCTATAAAAAATATGCCATCAGGGCAGGCTTTAGTGTACGTATCATGTCAGGGACTAGCACTAAAGATGTGAACAAAGTTCCAATTTGGAAGTATCTTTGTTGCAGTAGGCAGGGATATATGAAAGTAGATGGAAATACTGCAGATGACTCCACTTCATCAAAAAGGAAGAGGAATTCAGATAGATGTGGTTGTGTTGCTAAATTAGCACTTCGCTATCTTAGTCATGATGGCTATTCTGTTAAGATTTTTGAGGAGCGTCATACACATTATATGGTTGATGAATCACAACGACATCTTGCCAGGAGTAACCGGAAATTGACTGCATTCCATGAAGACTTTATTATGAATTGTATCAAGTCCAATATTGGGACTAGCAAAGCATTTAAGATGTTCAAGAATTCTGTTGGATCTTACGCAAATGTTGGTGCCTCGCTGGTTGACTTCAAGAATTTTAACCGAGATCTCAATGCGTATATGGTTGGTTGTGATGCTCAAATGGTAATTGATAGCCTTTTTCGCAAGAAAGAGAGATGTGAGGCTCTCTATTTTGAATACTATGTCAATGAGCATAATCAACTAACTCGTTTATTCTGGGCTGATCCGATTGCACGCAAGAGTTTTTCATTCTTTGGTGATGTAGTGACTGCTGATGCAACATACAAATCAAATAGGTATGTTGATGAACATTCTTACCTGTTTAGGAGAATTTTTCTAAGTAGTTATGTTGAACAATGTTAAATTTATTAATGAACATTCCTATTTGTTTTGGTGAACAATCATTGTAGATGTGATGAACTATGTTTTATTTATAGATGAACATATAAAAATTTATTGATGAACATTGCTAGTTTATTGATGAACATTCATACAAGTTTTGATGAACACTGTTAAATTTATTGATGAACATTCATACCAGTTGAGGACATTCTTATCCCAGTTTTGATGAACATTGTTATCAGTAATGATGAACATTGTTCAATCATTTGATGAACAAATAATACAGTTTTGATGAACATTATGAGTTTTCGCTTTTTGTTTTCAGGTATGATATGGTGTTTGTTCCTTTCACTGGAGTTGACAACTACAAGTGCTCAATCACCTTTGCATTTGGCTTATTGTTGAACGAAGATATTCCATCTTATGTGTGGTTGTTTGATCATTTCAAAAAGGCAATGGGACATGAACCTTTTGTTATTTTGACTGATCAAGATGCTGCTGTCAAGGCTGCTGTTGAGGAGGTTTTTAGCTCAAGTGTTCATCGTTTTTGCATGTGGCACATAATGTTCAAAGTGCCCGGTAAGATTAAGGTTGAACCAGAGCAAAATAAAGATTTCAGGGATAGATTCAATGCTATTGTTTGGAGTGATGAGATTACTCCTGTGGATTTTGAGGAGCTTTGGCATGGTATTATAGATGATTTCAATCTTCAAGACAATGTTTGGCTCAAGACAATGTTTGATCTACGACACTTATGGATTCCCGCTTTCTTTCAAAATGTCCATATGGGTGGCCTGCTTAGAACAACTTCGAGGTCTGAATCTCAGAACTTCTTCTTCTCACATTTCATTGGCTCATCATCATCCCTTGTAGTGTTCATGTTGCAATTTGAAAATGCAATTGATTCTCAAAGACATACTCATCGTAAGCATGACTTTGAATCTTCCACTCGCCGTCCTTCTCTCAAGACACCGACCCAAATGGAAGTTCAGCTTTGTGACGTCTATACACTGCCTATTTTTGATGATTTGCAAACTCAACTTCTCTCATCTGCCTATGATTGTGCCTTGGTTAATTCCCTCACAGAGGGTGATGTCCATTACTATCGTGTTCGTGGACATTTTGAGAAATCATTTGTGGTTCAGCACTTACCATCCACAAATGAATATAAGTGCTCTTGTAATAGGTTCTTGCAGATAGGTCTTCCATGCTGTCACATGATATTGGTAATCAGATGTGTTGGTCCACCTTTGGATGTGAAAATACCTGACCAATATATATTACCACGATGGAGTAAGAGCACAACATTGAAGCCAACTTTTGAGATTGATGGTTTAGTATTTAAAGAATCTGTTGAGATGGATGAGAAGAAGCTTTTAGTGTATGATGTTATGTCTGAGATACATAGTATTATCAATGAAATTGAGCATGATTCTGATCAATTGAAAGACTTGTTGATTGTTCTAAAGGAGAAGCGTGAGTTGTACAGTTCATCCATTCAGGCTGAGTCGTCTTCTATGAGTAACATCAAGACTCCTACAAAAAGCAGAGAGGCAAGATTTGAGAAGTTTGTTGGTCCTTTACCAAATACAATATCTGTCCTTCCACCTCCACAATCAAAGAACAAAGGAAGGCCAAAAACATCACGTTTGAAAAGTACAATTGAGAAAGTTAGATTGAATTCTAACAAGGTGAAGAAGTGTTGTTCAATATGTTTGAAATCCGGACACAATCGCTCTACATGTCCTGAGAATACTTCAACCAGTGTTTGAAGTTAGATATAATTCTAAAACTATCATTTAGGTCTTTATGTGTAAATCTAGTTTTGGTGAACATTTGTAATCTACTTGGTGAACAATTATATATAATCTGGTGAACAACATGGGTAAAATTGATGAACATCGATTTCAAATTAGATGAACTCTCTCTGTTAATGTGGTGAACTTGTTGTGTTAATTTGATGAACTTTGTATTTAAGCTCGATGAACATTCATTATAAATATTATGAATATTTGTGAAAAAGACAAGTAAAATTACTTATCATATTGATGAACTTTTGAGATTAACGTCAATGAACATTCAGTGTTAATATGATGAACTTTGGCTAAATATTCAATGAACATTCACAGTTAAGCTGATGAACATTGTTCAGTGATTTGATGAACATTGTTCTGTGATTTGATGAACATTCTGTAATATATAGGTGAACAATTATATATAATCTGGTGAACAACATGGGTAAAATTGATGAACATCGATTTCAAATTAGATGAACTCTCTCTGTTAATGTGGTGAACTTGTTGTGTTAATTTGATGAACTTTGTATTTAAGCTCGATGAACATTCATTATAAATATTATGAATATTTGTGAAAAAGACAAGTAAAATTACTTATCATATTGATGAACTTTTGAGATTAACGTCAATGAACATTCAGTGTTAATATGATGAACTTTGGCTAAATATTCAATGAACATTCACAGTTAAGCTGATGAACATTGTTCAGTGATTTGATGAACATTGTTCTGTGATTTGATGAACATTCTGTAATATATAGGTGAACAATTATATATAATCTGGTGAACAACATGGGTAAAATTGATGAACATCGATTTCAAATTAGATGAACTCTCTCTGTTAATGTGGTGAACTTGTTGTGTTAATTTGATGAACTTTGTATTTAAGCTCGATGAACATTCATTATAAATATTATGAATATTTGTGAAAAAGACAAGTAAAATTACTTATCATATTGATGAACTTTTGAGATTAACGTCAATGAACATTCAGTGTTAATATGATGAACTTTGGCTAAATATTCAATGAACATTCACAGTTAAGCTGATGAACATTGTTCAGTGATTTGATGAACATTGTTCTGTGATTTGATGAACATTCTGTAATATATAGATGAACAAAAGAATCCTTGTACTCATTGTCAAACTTCTACATTGTGCATTTTCCATTTACCCATTCTATAAGTTGTGGGTAAGCATTGTTGAATCTGTTGGTTAACAACTCTGAAATGTACTTGACCCTTATCATGTCCATTTGCTTATTGTCACCTTTCTTCAAAGAAGTTGTAAAATTTGTCAGCCCCTCCCCAAAGTACGTTTCCATGTGTCGCATGGTATATATACCACAATCCTGCTTGTTCTTGTCATCTCTCCAGTACATTGAAAGACGTTCAGCTTTGACCTTTTTCTCGTCTTCAAATAGAGCTGCTTTGGCTTCCATGCCATGCTTCCTTAGAAATTCCACAAACACTGCTCTCTGTAAAATAAAAACACAATAATATCAAACATATTGAAAAACAATGATGAACATACTTAAAACATACAGTTATATGATGATGAACATACAGTTATATGATAATGAACATACTGAAATATAATGATGAACATTACCAAATAAACAGAAGAACAATATACAGTATTAAAACTTACCATCACTTTAGGAACGTTGTTATATTTCACAAGCTTCTTGCCTTGAACACTGGAGTTATCAATGATATCTATTCTTGGGTTCTTGAGATTGAAAACAATGCAGTAATAGTGTTCACTCTGGTATATTGGGAAGACATACTGCACAGTGAACTTCCTTTGTTAGTTTGATGAACAAGTTTAAAAAATATAGTGAACATGTATAGATAGTCTTATGAACAAGTTTAAACAACACAGTGAACATTTGTCTATAGAGTGGTGAACCTTTATAGATAAGTTTAATAGAATACTTACCAACTGAATATCATTCAATTTGTGAAGTGGCAGTCTTGCTAACTGAGTTTCCATTTCACCATTGAAGAATGTGATTGAATCTTTTAGTTCAAAACCCACCATAGTCGGGACAGACTTTTATAAAATATCAAAAGATTCCGTTAGTTATGTTTCCACATGTTAATGACAAAATTGTTCATATAAAAAATTCCTACCGTTGTATCAATTGAAGCAAAGAATCTAAGAGGTTTTGATTCATCTCTTTCTTCCTCTTTGAGATTAAGCAAGTGTGCCCATGCGTCAATCACATTGCTTTCAACATATTGATTGTTTTGCATGCTCAGAAAGTCATTCTTCTTGAAATTTAAATGCCCCACGCTGAAAACAATGTCCCTGAAACAAAAAATGAAGATCATCTAGAACAGAATTGATGAACAAAATGTGACAAGGTGATGAACATTTATAAAACCAGTGATGAACTTTAGAAGAAAACTAATTAAACTTTTCTTACTCTAGGTGTGTTAAATCTTCCAACATCCAGCTGCTGAGTTTCATTTCTAGAGCAGTTGGTTTCTCTTTGATGTCCACAATCCTTTGCTTGTATGGAGATTTGTTTGCCCAAGAAATTAGTCTCTTTCTTTTGATTACTTCTGGGTCATTCTCACTCCCCGTCTTCCAAACAAACATTGTTTTCTCAGTTTGTGCCTGAATATGATTGATGAACATATGTGAGAAGTTTGATGAACATAAGTGAGAAGTTTGATAAACATGTATAAGAAAGTTGATGAACAAATGATGATAAAGATCACCTTCTCAACCTGCTCCTCTGTCTGTTTTCCTTCACTCTCCACCTTGTCCTTTCCCTTTTCTTTCCTCTTCTCCTCATCATTTTGCCTCACATCTTGGGCTTCTATTTCTTCCTCTTGAACAGGAACCACCTCTTGAACTTGTACACTTTCCTTTTCTTTTAGTTGTGGTTCAGGGCCCACCTCTTCGGATTGTATTTCCATCCCTTGTACTTGTTCCTCAACTCCTTCTTTCCCGCCCCTGTCCTCAGATTGTGTTTCCATTTCCTTCCCTTGTTCCATCCTTTCCACCTCCACCCTTTCTGGTTCCTTTCCTTGTTCTTTCTCTATCTGTAATTAGAAATAATGATGAACATAATTCAATTATTTGATGAACATTGATAGAACAATTGATGAACATTTATAAGCAAAATATGTACCTCATTCTCTTTCTCAATTCTTTGTTCTTCCATCCTCACCTCATCACCTATATGATCAATTTCCTCGACTGTCTCATCAGCATTGCTGTTAACAACAGGAGTACTTTCAACAAAATCTTCAGAGTGCGTGGTAGCTGCATCCAACCTCTTTTGTCTTTCAACCACAGATTTAGGAATCTACAATTTAAATAAAGCACAACAAGTTATTACACATAAAAGCATAGATAGTAACTGAGAGTTAAGAAGCCTTGTATATTACCTTGAATGAAATTTTCCTCTTGTACTGTCTTGTGGTTTCTGTTGTCACATCAACTACCACTGGAGGCATCTCAGGTGATCTTGTAGTTTCTTCTGGCGGATCAACTACCACTGTAGGCCTCTCAGGTGATTGGGAGAATATTCCCAAAGAGAAAGATGGAATATCTGAAATGTAATCTCTAGCAATGCTTCGACAAGTCTCACCAATGACTTCATCTGGTGTCTTCTCTGGAACTTCATCTTCAGCTTTCACAACATAACTCTTCTTGGCCTTCATAGTTCTCTCCACTTCTTCCAAACATTTAGATGCCTCGCGCCAAAACTGTTGCTGGGTCAATGTCTCTTCGTCTTCCTCTGTTTGATGTGGTTGCTCTGCATTTTCTTCATCATCCCTCACATTTAGCATTCTTTCAATAGCTTCATTCACCTTCTTGAACAAGCTATTACTTGCTATACGTGAGGGAGCCTGCTCAATTCTTCCCAAGAAGTTTCTAATCTTGGTAGCAAGTTCTTGTCCCTCTTTTATATGGTCCTCTAAGAAACCCTGTTTCAATATTAAACAATGAAACATTAATGAACAAGAAATTAAATAATAGTGAACCAATAAACTTGATGAACATTGTTCAGAAATTTGATGAACATTGTTCAGAAATTTGATGAACGTTGTTCAGAAACTTGATGAACGTTGTTCAGAAACTTGATGAACATTGTTCAGAAATTTGATGAACATTGTTCAGAAATTTGATGAACGTTGTTCAGAAACTTGATGAACATTGTTCAGAAATTTGATGAACATTGTTCAGAAATTTGATGAACATTGTTTAGAAACTTGATGAACATTGTTCAGAAATTTGATGAACGTTGTTCAGAATTTGATGAACGTCTATCAGAATTTGATGAACGTTGTTCAGAAATGTGATGAACATTATTACAAAATTTGATGAACAGATAGAGACAATCTGATGAACATATAAAACAATGTTGATGAACTTTCATAAGGAATTTGATGAACACATATTTGAAATCTTACCAGTAAACTTGCATCTTCAGTTGCTTCTTCTTGTGAATGATATAAGGCGGATGGACTGTCTCTTATGTTTGCAGCATTGTTCACATCATCTTCTGCAAAAATTGGAGGATCTCTGACATAACCCTTTCCAAATCCACCAATCTTGATCTCTTCTGCCTCCCTAGCCCTCAGCATGGCTGCATCCCAATTAACAATTATTGGAAACTCTCTCTCATGTTCAACATTCTTGAGAATAACACGATCAAAATATATCAACTGCAAGCAAATAAAGTAAATGAGTAAATATTAGTTTGATGAACATATAATGATATGATAATGAACAAAATGACTAAAATTGGTGAACACTAACTTGTAGTAGAAGGATTGGTCCTCTGAAAAAACTAGCATTTGTTGTCCTATCAAAAGACTCCTTTGTCTTTATCAGAAGGTCAACTAGCAATTTTGACCAATCGTAGTGATTAATCATCTCGGTGCACTCAAGGTAATGAAGAATATTATAATTCAATCCACCATTTGGCTGACTGTCCATAATGGTTGCAACAAGCAACATCATGAAATTTCTCTTGAACCACTCTCCAGGTACTACAGTTTTTATCAAAAGCTCTGCGACATGTGATGCATGAATCTTTGAGGCGTCACGCAACTTGACATCATGCAATTCATTGTCGATTTCCAGTGGAAATTGATTCCTGAACTGTCGGTGAAGATCTTGATATTGTAAATCCTCATGTTCAGTAAATGTTCTCTTCAATTCTATTTGCATCCCACCAACAGGAATTCCAAGGTAGTCGTGAACATCTTGCGTTGTAATTTTGTGCCTCACTGACTTGGCAAGCTTCATTGTGCAGGATACGACATTAAAGTTCTTCAACAACCAGTGACTGATTTTAGCTGGAAGTTTGTCCACTTTCCATTTAAGCAAGCATCCAAATCCCAACTCTACTATGCAGCTTTTCTGAATTGGACTCATTCTAGCCAAAGTTGAAACCAGAAGCGCTGGAGAACTTCTACATTTTTGAGCTGGGAACTGCTTCTTGATGCTTTCAGTCATTTTTTCTTTCCCTTTCCTTGACTGAACAATTTCAGACTTGTTTGTCCTGGAAGCTTGTTCAGGTTGGTCTTCAACATCTCTTATTACAATTCCCCCGCTAGGCCTTTTCAAGTTCTTCATTATTTGTGTTACAGGGATTTCTGGGCTGTACAACTGGATCTCTTTTCCCTTGCTCTGAGAACTGTGTATCCTTTGGCTACTTCTTTTTCTCTTGCTTGTTGTAGCAACTACTTTCTTGGATTTTGCCATCTTAAGTTGAGGGGATGCTATAACATTAAAAGTAACTTATTAGTATAAAGACATGTACAAAGCCGATGAACAAAATTAAGGATCATGGTGAACAATATCAAACAAGATGGTGAACATATTGAAATACAATGATGAACATTATTAAACATACATATGAACTATATATGAGAGGAATGATGAACATTATTAAACATTCTGATGAACATTATGAAGAATTGTGATGAACAAAGAAAAAAGAGTTGATGAACATTAGTTACCATGAACTCTTTCTTCCTCCAGTTGTTGTTCTTGGGATGACAAATTTCGTTGTGATCTGTCATTTGATTTTTTGCTTCTTATCTCTGTAATATTGAACATACAAGTTATATATTGTGCAAAAATACAAAGTTTATAAAGAGGATAATATTCGATGAACAATCTTAAGACATATGATGAACTTTTATAGGCAATGAGATGAACAATCACAAAATTTTTGGTGAACATTGAAAAGAAATCTGGTGAACGTATATACAAGATACGATGAACAAATACAAGATATTTGATGAACATTTAGATGTACTGTGATGAACATGTATTTTGATGAACTTTATGAAGAATTGTGATGAACAAAGAAAAAAGAGTTGATGAACATTAGTTACCATGAACTGTTTGTTCCTCCTGTTGTTGTTCTTGGGATGACAAATTTCGTTGAGATCTGTCATTTGATTTTTTGCTTCTTATCTCTGTAATATTGAACATACAAGTTATATATTGTGCAAAAATACAAAGTTTATAAAGAGGACAATATTCAATAACAAGATTTATGATAACAGATAAGAGAAATCTGATGAACAATCTTAAGACATATGATGAACTTTTATAGGCAATGAGATGAACAATCACAAAATTTTTGGTGAACATTGAAAAGAAATCTGGTGAACGTATATACAAGATACGATGAACAAATACAAGATATTTGATGAACATTTAGATGTACTGTGATGAACATGTATTTTGATGAACTTTGTTAGGAACTTTGATGAACATATATTCAAGATCTGGTGAACATAGAGTAAAAACACAGTCATGATCAAAATAATGACCACTCAGTACATACAAATATACTTTTCACACTCAGTACCTTAAAACTAAACATGCATGTAGCGAAATCTAACATGTCAAAGCAAAAACCTAACTCCAAATACCAGATTATACTCCATACCTCTTGGTTCTTGGCTTCTCTGAGATTCTGCCATTTTAAGTAGCGAGTTGATGGATTTTGGTGAACGACGGAGTGAAATGAAGAGAAATCAGTGAGAAATCACAGGAAAAAGCATCGTATAAGCTAAAATTAGGGATTAAACACCATACCTCTTCCTTCGCTGTTCTTCTGTGAGCCAGACATCGCGAAATTTGTAGGAGTATGTTGTTTTTGATGATCGGCGAGAGAAAACGAAGTGATTTCGTTGAGAAATCGAAGAAAAAGCAAGCGAGTAGGAGGTTAGGGTTTGATCGCCTTTGCGAGAGACGTTTCTGTGGAAGTTTTGAGAAGAATGGGAAGAGACGGTTTTCGCTCCAATTTTGAATCACGATAGAAGCGAGCGCGTGTGTTGCACACAAAATCAAGCGAGTAGCCAGTAGCGAGAGTTAGTAGCCAGTAGCGAGTAGGATTGATCTGGACCGTCCGATCAATTCGAATGAACGGTTCCCGTTCATTCTCATTTATCTCTAAAGGCCCCTTTATTACCAGATTCAAATCCATACTATATTACTCTTTTCACTGAGTTTTAGTATATTTTTTTCCGAGGACTAAATTTTAGTAAATTATAATTATGGAGATTTGAAGAATATATATATTTGATTGAGTTTTATAATGGATAACTAAAATTGGACAAAGTTTTATTGGTCTAAAAAATGTTATGATCCGATTTAAAAGGTTGATCCAATTCTAAAATCTCGATTTTAATAACCTTGATTATTATTCATTATTCAGACGTCGATGAACGACGGTCTACAACGATCCTGAGGTAGCGAAATTCCTTAACGGGTACATTTTTTATTACATTTACCTAACAATGCCTTCGAGGTAAAAGAAGAAGAAATTAAGTCAACTAAAAAAAGATTGCGATCTTAGAATGTGAAACACTTGTGAAATTCTTGCTTTTGTGTAACACTTGTGAAAGAATGAGATTCTAAATAATCATTATGATAATTACGTGTTTCAAGTGCTAGTTAGCTTTATTCTCCAGACTAGATTCGCAATAGCGCGGGGCAATACGGATTTTTGTATACAACATAATGTTGTAAATAGGCCGGCAATTTAGAGTGTAGATAGGCGGCAGACGACAATGGAGATGAAGAAAAGACACAGGATGAGTAGATTTAGAATTTAGGGGTAAAAAATAAAAGGAATGAGACCTATATCATTAATTAGTATAAATTTTCATTACTTTCTGCTAACACCAACCAACTTTTATATATACTAGATACGGGCCTCGCGCTCCGCGCGAGAAAATTACGGATTTTCGTATGTGATTTAATATAGTTATATATTATTTGTTAATATGTTGTTGTTGTTATCAAATTTATTAATATTTGTAAATATAAGTATTTTTTATTTCCTTATATTTATGTTTGAAGTGGTTTTAAAATATAATATTAGAATAAGTTTGCATTGTCATAAGAGAAACTCACACATTAATTTAATTTGTGACTTAATCAAGTAGACTATAAATAAATATAACATAGGGATATAAGAAAGATATTTAAATACATGCCCAAAAGTCCAATAGGAGGTGATTAAGAAATGAGTAATGCATTACATTGGTACCCATTTCATTCAATTTTGACAATAGACAGCCAACTTTTATATAGATAAGATAAGATACTAACATTTTGGGGCCCGCACGCTATATTATTTTATATAAGCATTGTTAATCTATAGGAAAAGGTTACCAACACTACGAAGATGTTATTTCATTTATTGTATAAAATTTATTTTCTATGCAAATATTCTACATGTTGTATAATAATATAAAATGTTATAATCCCTTGATTGATTGTCTTCTTGATTCCTCTTAATTTTTGGATTTCTCTTCTTGTTAGTGTTTCTCTAGAAAGGTAATTTGGATATCTGATTAATGTTGATATTACATAGATTGATATATATATATATATATAGATATTATTTGTAATTTTTACCAACTTCTGGAGTAATCTCTAAGGGAAAAATTTGTTTAGTTGGAGATGATGATCTCATCCACGTACTGATTGAAGGCACAATGCTTAATTCATTACTATTTACCCAACAAAACTATTAACATAAATCACTCGCTCACATAACTCAAGAGCAAGATAGGAAAAAGGAGAATTTGAGATTTATCATCAAAGTAAACCATTTTGGATTCAAAACTAAAATAGAGAAATTTCGAGAAGAATATGATTTTGTGTCTTTTGTTTTAGTCCAAAATAATGGGCGGTCTTTTTGTTGGGCAAAAAAACGTATAAGACTCGTAAAAATGGGTCATATTAGAAATATGTGTTTAACAAACTGTTAAAATAATAAGAGGGAATAAAAATTCTTTTATGTCATGGCGAATCAAAACACTTCAATATTGACTATAAAACATTCATTTTGAAAAATCACAATTTATATATTAGATTAGAATGAAAATAAAAATAATCATCTTTTAAAAATCAAAGTTTTAATTTTATAAATCTTCACACATTAATTTTTTTATACGGAGTTTGATCCAATTATAATGTATAAAATCCATCAATTAGAAAATATAAGTATTAAATTGAGGAGAATTATTAACCAATAGGAATGCAAGTGCATTTAATGCGTTCTTTAATTTTCTCTCTCCGCGATTTTCATATTATATTAGATTAGATATTAGATATAGACTAGCCTAATTCCCGCGTCATGCGCGGGTTTATAAAACTCGATCTAGTTAATAAGTAGTATGGAGTATTATATAATATATAATTTTATATGAAAATAAGTTGACACTTAAAATGATATTGATATATATTTAAGTTTTAAATTTTAAATATAATAAACAACGAATATAAATGAATTTTTATACCAAAAATCTTATTTGATCAAATTATCATAGATCAATATTTAACAAATTTAAATAAATTAATTTAAACATATATAAACCTATATAATTTAAAACACTACCATAACACAAAAATATAATATTTTCTCTTATTTATTACTCCCTCGATCTCTCGCTTAATGTTTTCAACATTTCTTTTTCAGTCGTCCCAAGATGTTTGCAACATTCTTTTTCAGTCGTCCCAAGATGTTTGCAAAATTATAAATTTGTAAAATAACATAATAGGATATTAGGAGGTCAAAATTTTAAAAATTAACACATAAAAATCTTTTTGTAATCTGAAAGATCTTAAACAATCTTTTTGTGACGTGATTTTTCAAATTTAATCAATTTTTTAAGAAAATTACAATAAATAGTAAAAAATTGTGACCAGTGGAATGACGACAAATGGATGGCCTGAATGAAGAGTATGCCACATGGCATAGCTAAAATTGGAGAAAATTGTTTTGCTTTAGTAGTTACTAGCGTGTGTTCCCGTACCATGTACGGGGTCGCATGTAATAAATATTTTAATAATATATTTATATTTATACTATTAATTAGTTTATAGATTGTAGTTTATACTTTATGATTTATAATTTATAGATTATAGTTTATAGTTTATAGTTTACGATTTATGTTTTATAGTTTAAGTTCATTAATAACTCAACTTAATTAGATTGATAACATAAAAATAGATAAAGAGAGATATATATATATAATATAAAGATATGATATGATAAAAGATAAAAATCGATATTTCTTTTTGTTATATAACCTAGTAGATATCTTTTTGATTTTTTTACTTATTTAATTCAAAGATATATATTAAAATATAAAGTCGGATGATGTGGAGGATGACATGGTAGATGATGTAGCATAGCTTAGAGGTCGACACATAAACGAATTGAATATAAGGGCGACATGTGGCAAAACAACGTTCTGTTTTAGTATATGTAATAGATATAGAGATTATTATGGAAAGTCCACTTTAATCCCTTTTTCGTCTTACGTCACACAATGGGCCTGAGAAAAAAATGTTCGAATATCATGCATCGAAGCCCATATATAAAGCCCGTTTAATATATCTTCCTCAGAAATTCGACGTTTGAAATCTGCTAATTGGGTTTTATGGGCCTGACAAATTGGGCTCTTTGGAGCAAAGAAATAATTGGTCCACCAGATTCTTTTTTCCGTTTTCAACTCTAATTCAGCGGTTAGGGGACTCCCCTACTACCCTTACATCTAGAGTTTGAGCTGCGTGGGTGACTCTCCTAACAAACAATTTTTAAGCTCCATCAAGTCTCGAACTCGAGACCTCATATTGGGTGGTTGGGATCCCTTACCACCCGACCACATGCTTGTTGGTTGGTCCACCAGATTCTCTACAACAACTACTCCGTAGTATTTAATTTTGCACTTTGTTATATAATTTATTGCATAAATAACAACCTATTCATACGTGAGAATGATTAATAATCATGTAAAAGATGTGTATATAATTTTCCATTCACATTTTTTTATTGGATAGAAAATTATATATACATCTTTGCACTGACGTAGAAATGTATATGTTTGTTGGGTGTGTATGAGAATATATAAAAATATACATGTGTTTGTATATTCATAACATAAGCATGTTCGTATATGATCTAACACTAATAATATAACCCACCGGCAATAAAGAAGTAAAGTGAAAAATTAACTTTACAAGTCAATAAATAAATGGGATTACTATTTGGCACACCCTAAAAGTTTATTTAACACACTCATACATTCGTCACAAAGAGGTATTTGGTCAGACATTCGTCACGAAGGTATATGGCCAGACATTCGTCACGAAGGTTCGAAGGACATCCGTTACGAAGGTATTGGAGAGATCCGTGACGAATCTTATTTTTAAAAAAAATAAAAAATTCAGAATCTTGTAGAGAATTTCAATACGAGTCCGTACATATAAAATACGTCCAAAACGGACATCGTTTGCCCTTCCAAAAGCCTCCAAAACAAAATAGTCGCATGCGTTAAGTTTGTAAAAGCAAAACCTTATATAAATTTAGTATTTGTATAATATAATTATATATTATAGTTAAAAATCATGCAATTAAATTTATATACTATAATTGTATATTATCATTTAATATCACTAGTTTATTACTTATAAAGTATAATTATGCATTATGTTTAAATATTACGAACTTAACAAAAAAACGACTGTTTTGTTTTTAGGGATTTTGGAAGGGCAAACGATGTCCGTTTTGGACGTATTTTATATGCACGGACTCGTATTGAAATTCTCTACAAGATTCTGAATTTTTTATTTTTTTTAAAAAAAAGATTCGTCACGGATCTCTCCAATACCTTCGTGACGGATCTCCTCAATACCTTCGTGACGGATCTCTCCAATACCTTTGTGACGGATGTCCTTCGAACCTTCGTGACGGATGCCTGGCCATATACCTTCGTGACGAATGTCTGACCAAATACCTTCGTGACGAATGTCTGACCAAATACCTTCGTGACGAATGTATGGGTGTGTTAAATAAACTTTTAGGGTGTGCCAAATAAAGATTTTGTAAATAAATTAACTATACTTATCTATTATTACCCGTCTCATTTCCATCGCACTGAAAGCCTAACTTCTTTTTACTTTTAGGATATACAAATTTTATAAAGAATTTTAGCATATACGGATTACTATTAAGACATACTACTAGGAAATATTATTATATTAATAAGGAAGTGGCCATTACATTGGACTTTTTATGTATGGAATCGACGAGTAATGTGGCACTAATGACATCTATCACAACAAAAGCAATAATAAGTGTCCATTTTTTATGACTACTGACTACTCCCATATTAGATTTATTATTTAAACACCTATATACAAGTGCACATCCTACCCAAGTCTAATCAAGCATGCAAGTTAGGAGCAAAATACTAATACTCTCCGTCCCTATTGATCGTCCCGTTTGCTTTTGACATATTTGTCGAGATACATTTTGTAACGTTAATATCTCTAAATATACGATGATAAAAATTATAATTTTTTTATATTGTCAAAGTACTCATTGAGACGAATCAAACGAGATTTCACATGCCCATATTTATTTCTATATATTGGAAGAAAACGAGAAGATTCTCTCGGTTTGTGAATAGTGTCGAAAAAGCAAATGAGCCTTATATTAAGGGACAGAGGGAGTATAATTTTCCTACCAAATTAATTTCCTTTGTACGTGTGACATTTCCATATGTATAAACTTGATATTTATTATGTAAAATTAAATATCTAGAACTGATAATTTATGCATATTATATTGTTGCCTATGACACTACCGAAATTGAACAAAATATTAACTAAAGCCTTCAAGATATTTTATAAAAATTCGACCGTTCATTCTATGGGATTGGGAGCCAATTAATATACATAAAACAAAACAGACAACTAAGCTAAGCACAAAGAATTAAGAAAATATACTTTAGAGGAAACGGTGAGCTTGAGATGTGATTTCATATGATAACAACTAATAATATTAAGATAGCTAGCTGCATGCTACAAGCTACATATATACTAAAGGCAAGGCATCCTATTACAAGTGTCACTCTTTTCTTGATTGCTGTCAAAAATGGAAAGAAGATGCACGTTAACATGCATTAGAATGCAACATCTAGCTAGCTTGAATCTTTGAATTTGAATTAAAGCTTGTAACTTCGTTATTATATGAAATCATAAGATGAGGTAAGGGATAAAGCTAGCTAGCTAGCAAGTTTGTATTTTCATTCAACCATTATTGAATTGATCAAATAATTGTATTTGCGCTAGTGCAATCCAAGTGTGGACATAATTCGTCACCAATCACATATTTTAATGTACTTCGCGCATATAGTATCCAAATGTTCTCTTTGTGGCACTTTCACGTGTATATCTTTGTTTATCTATTGCTAAACTAAAATATATGTACGGACTCTACACCTGTGTACATAATATCTTCTTATGTCAGTTAAGCTATGGAGTTCTCGTATACTCTCTCTATTCCATAATATAAGCAATATTTCTATTTCAACTGTCTCAAAATATAAGCAACATTTTTCAATTTTAATATACCTTTTACACCCTTTATCTTCTCCCAATACACTTTTCACTTTCATCCCTCCTCTAATCATTTAATTTTTTCTTTCCTCTTTCCTTCCTCTCTCTATCTCTCCTCTAACTATTACACTTTTCACTTTTCACTCTTCTTTAATCATTAAGCTCACACTTTTCTTAATTCCCGTGAAAAGCCTCAAATGTGGCTTATATTATGGGACGGAGGGAGTATAAGACTATCAAGAAAAAAAAACGTGATACGAGATCGTATACTCTCTCCCTCCATCCCATAATATAGTCTCATTTAATTTCCTGACACTATACAATACACAGACGAAGATAATCTTATAGATTTCTTCCGATATATAATATAAGAAAAAACATAGTCGTGTAAGATTTTGTTTGATTTGTCTGAATGAGTATTTTGACAATATTACAAAAATTTATTTGTTATTAACATACAATTAGAGATATTAACGATATAAAACGTGTATCGACATACATGTCAAAAGCAAATGAAAAGCTTCTATTATGAGACGAAGAGAGTACCATAAAATAACTTTCTATGAGTCATTTGATACCCCTATATGAGTATATCAAATTGTAGGAAAATAGATATTTATAGGGGCTTACTATTTGGCACACCCTAAAAGTTTATTTAACACACTCATACATTCGTCACGAAGGTATATGACCAGACATTCGTCACGAAGGTATATGGCCAGACATTCGTCACGAAGGTTCGAAGGACATCCGTCACGAAGGTATTGGGGAGATCCGTGACGAATTTTTTTTTTTTAAAAAAAATTCAGAATCTTGTAGAGAATTTCAATACGAGTCCGTGCATATAAAATACGTCCAAAACGGGCATCGTTTGCCCTTCCAAAAGCCCTAAAAACAAAACTGTCGTTTTTGTTAAGTTCGTAATATTTAAACATAATGCATAATTATACTTTATAAGTAATAAACTAGTGATATTAAATGATAATATACAATTATAGTATATAAATTTAATTGCATGATTTTTAACTATAATTAATAATTATATTATACAAATAATAAATTTATATAAGTTTTTGCTTTTACGAACTTAACACATGCAACTATTTTGTTTTGGAGGCTTTTGGAAGGGCAAACGATGTCCGTTTTGGACGTATTTTATATGCACATACTCGTATTGAAATTCTCTACAAGATCGTCATGGATCTACCCAATACCTTCGTGACGGATCTCCTCAATACCTTCGTGACGGATCTCCTTCAAACTTTCGTGACGAATGTCTGACCATATACTTTCGTGACGAATTTCTGATTAAATACCTTCGTGACGAATGTATGAGTGTGTTAAATAAACTTTTAGGGTGCGTCAAATAAAGACTTTATATTTATATAGTCATATTCCAACCACTAAGACATGAATATGAATTATACGGATATTCATACGATATCACTATATAAATTTCAAACAAACCCTTAAATCACTTCGTGCAGAGAATACAATAAGTGTTGATTTTTGTGCTTTTGTAATTAAACCTTGAAGGATACTAAACAATCGCCACGTGGTGGATTCATAATATCAATCTCTAACCCTTATCAGGAATTTTTCACGCTCAACCAAAAAAGGAAAGAAAAGTCAGCAACCACTGCCCTCGTTACACGTACACCAAATGTGAATCCCGATGTCACTCTTGACACGTGTCCGGAGATCCTAAGATGCGCACCACGTGCGCACGTGAACACTTGCATTGTACAAGTTGTTATGGTCATGACTTGTGAAAACACATGTATACATAATTTGATTGTCCCATTTCAACTCGGCATATATGTCGAGACACGTTTTGTATCGTTAATATCTCTTATTATGTGTTAGTAAAAATTATAATTTTTTAATATTGTAAAAGTACTCATTGAGACGAATCAAACAAGATCTCACATGACTAGGTTTTTTTCTTATATATTGGAAGAAATCTACAAAATTATCTCGATTTGTGAATAGTGTCAGAAAACCAAATGGGACAATCAAATTGGGACAGATGGAGTAATATATATCGGATAGTGCAAAGTTTGTTTACTGCGTTGTAGACATAAATGGCAATCGGGCGAGTTCCGTTATGTGAAATAATATAGTTGGTCAATACGGGTCGAATCGGTTCAGATTGGGTACTATAGTCGAATAAGTTTGGTTATCAGTCAAATCGAAAATGTTGTTTCATATTCGATTGAGCCGAGTTTATCGATTTTCGATTGAGTCGGACTTTTTCATATTGAGTTGAATTGAATTTCGGACAAAGCTAGTTTTGAGAGAACCATTTGGACGTGTAAGATTTTTCTAAGAAAAACCTTTGTTAAAGTTAACTAGCAGTTTGTTTCCAATCCGAAGTAATAAGATAATCAGACATTGCAACGATCCCACAAATTATATGTACCTCTTATACAAAAAAAAGGCACCGTGTATAATATTGAAACTCTATTACACCGTGCGAAGCACGCGGCCTCTACTAGTAGTTATAATAAGTTGGTCAGACGTCCATGTATACATATCTTCTGTAATACTCTATGGAAGATATGTTTCCCTCCTTCATTGTTCTTAGTGAAGTTCATACTTTTGTAATGGCATCATATCGTGCACATGATGCGATTCTATTTTTTATCGGCTTCTTAAGGCATGTTTATTTACAAGGGTTTGGGGTTGAGGAATTGGGTTTGTAACCCTCAACCCTTAAATTGGTGATTGGTATTTTAATAAGGAAAAGATTAGAATGATTTTTTATCTTATGAATTACGAATACATGCACACTCTCTTACATTTACTTATAACATATTTTTATATTCACATGTACATTCGTAAATATGTGCATGTACTCCCTTCGTCCCAAAATATAAGGGACATTTGGTTTTTTGACACTATTTACTAGTTAAGAGAATCTTCTCGTTTTCTTCTAATGTGTAGGAACAAATATAGGCATGTGAGATCTTATTTGATTCGTCTCAACGAGTACTTTAACAATATATAAAAAATATAATTTTTGTCATCGTATATTTAGAGATATTAACGTTACAAAACGCGTCTCGGCAAATGTGTCAAAAGCAAATGTCTCTTATATTATGGGACAGATGGAGTATTTCACAATATAAGAAAAATAATGCACACATGCATGTGCATGTACGTGAATATGAAAGATTGTGCATATGAATATAGAAAGAATGTGCATGTATTCATATATTTGTAGGATAAAGTCATTATCACCGGACAAAATGTAATATAAATTGTAATATAAAAATGAATTAGATTATTCTAAACTCTGCTCATCCCGAAACCCAATTTATACCAAACACATTTCTAATGAATTAGATTATTTTGAAATTATTTGACAAAATGTAATATAAAAATTATTTATTTTAAAATAGAGTTAATCTAAACTCTGCTCATCCCGAAACCCAATTTATACCAAACACATTTCTAAAATCTATCATTCTCAACTCAAACTTCTCCAATCCGAGTCCACATCCCAATCCGAAATTCATTTTCCTACCAATCATATCCTTACTTGCTTCCGTTACATTTCGTTCATGGTTTTTGTGATCTTTTGGTGTTTGATTTCATGATCATACGTTATTTTGGCGATTGAGAAGAACCATTATGATACTTTTGGAATTACTGGTTTGTTTTACAATGTACTTCTACAGATTTGTACGATAGACCGATCTAGTGTATATATATGACCGTGTCCACGATTTCTGTGTTTATCAATTCACCATATTATCATGTTTATCGGTTCACCGACCTTTATAATCAAGCATGCTCGCAACGAGACAACATTCAGCTCCTTTTGTTAAGAAATAGGGCCAATGATGCCACCTAGCTAGCTTCTTGTGGCTACGTACATTGAGTATTTGATGATGATCACATCCTTTTTATAATACAAATTTATCTTTATTTAAATTAAATGGGTAACTATTGAGTGCCATGTGGAAATGACCTAATTTTATATACTTGTTCATCGACGACATCTATTCATTATTCCCATACATGATTCGTAAAACATGGATTCTATATGATTGGAGTCAGAGATGCAAAATCAAAATTGTCTAAATAGCCGAGTACTCTTTATATTTGTCTTGAGAGGGAAAAAATCGTGTACGAACACCTACATTATAATTAAATTTGCTTAGTATATGTACATGTATATCTTTTTTTTTTTATACATATACGAATATTTTGTAGGATCTGTTTGTTAGCATCAAGAGAACTGAAATGTAAGGCCCCACGACTTAAAAACGCTATCCTCATGTCAACGTGGTAACTTCCCAGGAGGTCACCCATCCATGACTACTCTCATCCTAACACGCTTAACTTTCTAGTTCTTTGTCTTCACTCGAACCAGAAAAAGGAAGAGCTCTTGTTGACATGGGTAACAATCTAATCCTTATAAAGGATTATAAACACGGGGTGTTACATGAAATACAAAGTGGTCCAGTTTCTAGATATAACGGAAGTAATATGCAAGTTATCAACGCAATCACTAGCTTAAGGTGAAAATCTCAGATAACCAAATAGTTATCTCTGGATGCAAATTAACCACCCCTCTTTCGATGATTAAAAATCTACTTGTATATTGAAGTTGTGAATTTAGAGACGATAGATTACAAACTTATTCCTAAATAATAATCTAGTTCAAACTCTCAAATCAAAACACAATACGACTTACTTGATGTTCCTAAACAAGAAAAACTCTTTTGACTCTTTCTTCTTTTTAGCAAAATGCAATCGTGAAACTCTCAAAATGCATAAAATGTTAAATCGTGTAAAAGAGAGTATTTAAGCAAGTAAAATCATATTAAAAGATTTCGATTAAGAGATATTGCATAATTGATTTTCATTCCTTAAATAATCTTATTCACACATTTTTGAGTTTATTAAAATAAACTCGAGATCTTCGATCAACTCAATTACAATTGATTACACATAATCAAATATTCTAAATAAGACCAAATCTTCAAAATATCTTCAACTTTTTGCTGCTCACGTTAGGTCATTCTCGACAGTTTTAGAGAAGCGGCTCTCCTTCCATTTTCTTTGAGCTTCAACTTTTTAATTTCTTTTATCTTTTCAGTGAAACTTCATGATAATATTTATCATAATATATAATATAGTTTTCATCTTTAAAACTAAAGAAACAAAGAAAAAAAAATCATAGAAAACTGAAGTTCATAGAATTTCCATTCCAACTTACGGTATACTGGCGTACGTTTAAGAACTTATTCTTAGGTATACTAGCGTTTAGAATATTGTTAACTAGTCTATTCTCCGCGCCATACGCGGATTTATTTAGTTCATGAATCAGTTAATAAGTAATCTTATATCGTAGGTTAATATTGATTCCTGTCAAATTCATGTCCATTGCTTGACGGAGTGTTAGTTACTCATTACTCTTCACTAATTCTTGGTTGGATTCGGATATGGTGAGAATAATTAATATAGTGCGAATATACGAATATTTCATTTGTATGTATAACCTTTAATATTTACACGCACAACTTTCTATATTCACATGTACAGTCTTTCACATTCACATGCACACGCAAGCATATACATGTATTTTTCATATATTATCAAAGACATGTAAATGTGTATGTGAATATAAATAAATGTGTATGTGAATACAAGACATTATACAAAGAAATTTTCCATTCGTACATTTGTACAAATCTTCTCCTTCTTGATTTACTTCGATTAATTTTTATGAATGTCATAGCTATCAGTTAGTATTTTCTTTTCAGTTCCGTACGGATTATTCAAGTTAATACAAAAACCATCATATTCTTATTCCTGGAATTTGATTCAAACAAAACTGACCATCGTTGTCCTCGATCACATATTATTAGAAAATTTACAATAACACAAATTTTGGGACATGTGAATGGAATCAAATAACATTGCGAGGGGCAAAATGTTTCAAGGTCTTTTTCATATATATATTTAGCTCTTTCCTACCTAATTTAAATTTAGGACAATTATTGAATTAAACATATTAACCTTACTTACATGCGAATTGCACGTTTCAATATTATTATAATGCACATTCCTAAACAAGTTAGAATTTTTTTCCTGAAATGAGCTTTTTTTCAGAAAAAATTCCCGACGTAGGCTCTTTTCAAAAGAAATTCCCAATATAGGCACTTATGCCATCTTCGGATTTTTTTTATGTGTGAGAGACGCTGGTAGAACCAGCGTCTCTCGTCCGAAGCTGATAATTTTTTTTTTGAATTTTTTATGTATAAGAGACGCTGGCTCGCCCAGCGTCTCTTATACATGTTACTTTTTTTTTTTCCAAATTTTTTATTGTTTTAATTTGGTTTTTTTAAGGCTGCGTATAAGAGACGCTGGCCAGACCAGCTTCTCTTATACGTTAAAACATAAAATTTTTTTTTATATGAGACGCTGGTCGAACCAACGTCTCATATAAATGGTCTTTTTTTTATTTGAACATGTATAAGAGACGCTGGTTCAAACCAGCGTCTCTTACACGTAAAATGTTTTAAAAAAAAAAATATTTGTATAAGGCGCTGGGTTGTTAATTTTTTTTTTTCCATAGTTTATATATATATATTATTATATATGACTTACTCGTGTTTGGATGGCTCGTATGGGCTCGTTTGAAAGCGAAATCGATCACGACCGATTTCGTTGGGTTTGTATTGATCCCAGCTTTCACCAGATATGTCTCTCGCTCGATTCTGATTTCGAACGACCCCATACGAGCCACCCGAACACGCGTAAGTCTCGTGCGTACCTTCTACTGTAAATGGATATTTACAAATTCGTTCCTCCATATCAGGCGATGAGAGACATATCTGGTGAAAGGTGAGATCAATACGGACCCAACGAAACTGGTCGTGGTCAATTCCGATTCCGAACAAGCCCATACGAGCCATCCGAACAAGCGTAAATCTCGTGCATACCTTCTTTCACCAGTTCGGAATCGGAATTGATCACGACCAGTTTCGTTGGGTCCGTATTGATCCCAGATTTCACCAGATATGTCTCTCATTGCCTGATATGGAGGAACGAATTTGTAAATATCCATTTACAGTAGAAGGTACGCACGAGACTTACGCGTGTTCGGGTAGCTCGTATGGGGTCGTTCGAAATCAGAATCGAGCGAGAGACATATCTGGTGAAAGTTGGGATCAATACGGACCCAACGAAATCGGTCTTGATCGATTCCGATTTCAAACGAGCCCATACGAGCCATCCAAACACGAGTAAGTCATATATAATAATATATATATATAAACTTTGAAAAAAATAATAATTAACAAATGCCTTGTATAAGGCGCTGGTTCTCCCAGCGCCTTATACAAATAATTTTTTTTTAAAAAACATTTTACGTGTCTCATATAAATGTTTTTTTTTATGTTTTAACGTATAAGAGACGCTGGTTTGGCCAGCGTCTCTTATACATAAAAAATTCAAAAAAAAAATTACCAACTTCGGACGAGAGACGCTGAACCAGCGTCTCTCACACATAAAAAAAATCCGAAGCTGGTATAAGTGCCTATATTGGGAATTTCTTTTGAAAAGAGCCTACGTTGGGAATTTTTTTTGAAAAAAAGCTCATTTCAGAAAAAAAAATTCAAACAAGCTAAGTAAACGTTGTAGTTTTCACCAAAAAAAAAGTAAACGTTGCAGTATCTATATAAATATATATAAATTGATTGGTATTATATAAGACTCATTAAATGTCTAATAAAATTATAATTATGTGTTTAATTGGTTGGTATTCCCACTTTTTTTTATCATTTTTCGCTCTTTGCCTTCAATCCGTATGGCGATGGAGAACAATCCAGACATTGTAAACGACTATGTGATTCTGATACATATATAAGAGATATTCTATTCTTTTATTAAAAAATTTACAAAAAATATATGAAAATAATATATTAAGTATATAAATACCGATAAAAATAAAACGAGCTTGGCTCGATGCGGAGCGCAAGACAGTGACCTAGTAACTATAATATGTAAACATTTTAACGATTTCGATCATGAAATCAAGTCCCAAAAGGATCTAGATTTGTTATAATTCAACCCTTTTATTATCAAGAGGAAGATCGAAATTACTAACCTTGATCTATGCCTTAACTAATCTCCTTGTTATCCTTAATGGTGGTTTGTTTCTCCTCCCTTAGCCTTTTCTTTAGTTGATCTTTTGATGGACAAGATCAATGCATCCTCTCCTTGTTATGTATAGAGAGGTTGTAGTTTTCCTTTTGGTTGTCTCTCTCAAATGTGAATTACACACACTTATATAGGTAACCAACACCACCACCATAGTAACATCCCTCCTTTATGGGGATAGTTTCTTATACACTTATGGGATATATAGTTACTTATATATTTATGAGAAAGTTACCAAGTACCTTCTCTTGTATTTCATTAATATGAGACTAACATACAACATAATTAGGCAAGGGACGAGGGATAGTAAATACCCCGGATTTTAACGACTTTAACCGAGACCGATCCATCACGGTATCGACTATAATGTTAAAATCCCGATATATAATATGAACTTAATCCTTATAATTAAACCGAAAGACACATAGGTCACATGAACGTATATAAAATATTCTTACATTCTCCCACTTGGCCTTTGTGTCGACTTTGATGGCTTAATAACATTTAATGCGCACTTCTATATCAAGTTCAAATGATCTTAATTGAATCAGAACTGATTGGATCATGGCGGTCACACGTCATTATAAGCGCGACATGATCCCTTCCATGTATCACAAACCAATCCAAACCCAATAATACTTTTCATTTGAGAAACACTATAATTCTCAAACAACCACATGTCATCTAACAACCATTAGTGTATACACATACTATAATGATAACATGTAAATAAAGCAGAAACGTAACGATAAGCGATTTCAAAGTGTCGCAAACATAATGAGCTAACCATAATTATAATAGCAAGGCTTTATCTATAATACCCATACCCTCTACATGGCCAATGAACGCCTTGGGTGGTAATCCTTTAGTCAACGGATCTGCTACCATCATATACGTCCTTATATGCTCAAAGAACACTCTACGTTTCTTTACCTCCTCTTTGACTGACAAGTACTTCAACTCCACGTGTTTAGCACCCTTAGAGTACTTGTCATTCTTCGAGAAGAAAACGGCTGCAAAATTATCACAATAAATTCTCAGCGGCTTGGCTATACTATCGACAATCCCAAGTCCCGAGATAAAGTTCTGCATCCACAATGCATGAATAGTGGCCTCAAAGCATGCCACAAATTCGGCCTCCATAGTGGAACTAGCAATGATGGACTGCTTTCCACTCTTCCATGACACTACCCCTTCAGCTAAGAAAAAAAGATAGCCAAATGTAGACTTTCTGCTATCCTTAAATCCAGCATGATCTGAATCTGTATATCCAATGACCTCTAGATTATCGGATCTCCTATATGTAAGCATGAACTCCTTGGTGCCTTGCAAGTACCTGAGAACCTTCTTTGCAGCTTTCCAGTGGTACATTCCAGGGTTACTTTGATATCGACCCAACATTCCTACAGCAAAGCTGATATCTGGTCGAGTACATATCTGAACATAGTTCAAACTCCCTACTAATGATGCATATGGGATTCCTTGCATTTCTTTTCGTTCCAAATCATTTCTGGGACATTGCTTTTTATCAAACTTGTCCCCTTTCTGTATAGGAACTATTCCTGCGGAGCATTTATCCATTCTGTATCTCTCTAAGACCTTATTGATATAACCTTTCTGAGACAATCCTAACCATCCTTGTGATCTATTTCGTATTATTTCTATTCCAATCACATAGGATGCCTCACCCATGTCTTTCATTTCAAAGTTCTTAGAGAGATACTTCTTTATATCATGTAGCATGCCCATGTCATTTGCAGCAAGCAAAATATCATCAACATATAAGACTAATATCAAAAACTTGCTCCCACTAACCTTAATGTAGATACATCGATCAACGATCATTTCTACAAAACCATATGACGTGATGGTATCATTGAACTTTAAGTACCATTGTCTGGAAGCTTGTTTCAGTCCATATATTGACTTCCTTAGCTTACACACCTTGTTTTCATTTCCTGTGGACAAGAATCCTTCAGGTTGGTCCATATATACTTCTTCCTCAAGCTCGCCATTCAGAAAGGCGGTTTTCACATCCATTTGGTGAAGCTCTAGATCATAATGAGCCACCAAAGCCAAAACAATTCTTAGAGAATCCTTCTTAGATACCGGAGTGAAGGTCTCTTTATAGTCAATGTCATCCTTCTGGGTGAAACCTTTAGCAACAAGTCTAGCTTTATATCTTTCAATGTTGCCCTTTGAGTCACGTTTAGTCTTAAAGACCCATTTCGACCCAATAGTCTTAGAACCCTTAGGCAACTCCACTAAGTCCCAGACTTTGTTATCACCCATAGACTTGATTTCTTCTTTCATGGCAATCAACCACTTTTCAGAATTATCACATTCCATGGCTTTCTTGAATGAGACTGGATCTTCATCAAGGCTTAAGTCACATTCACTTCCAACAACATAAACCACATAATCATCTGGAATGGCAGATCTTCTTTCCCTGACAGATCGCCTTAAAGATTCACGTGGTTCATTACGCTCTTCATGAATTATGACTGGTTCATCTACCATAACTTCATCCTGTGGGATATGGACATCATTATGTTGTTCCATTGTGTCATTTGACTGTGATGCAACAGTTGGAACAACAACACTAGGAGAAATAACAGGTGAAGGAACTTCAACCTGAATATCTTGAATGTCCACCTTTCGAGGTTCACCACTCCCACTAGTTTGAACATTTTCAATGAACCTAGCATTGTTCGTCTCAACTATTCTTGTACTATGGTTAGGACAATAAAATACATACCCCTTTGACTTTTCAGGATAGCCAATGAAAGAGCCACTGACTGTCCGAGAATCGAGTTTCTTTTCATGTGGATTATATAACCTTACTTCAGCTTGGCAACCCCAAACACGTAGATGTCTTAAACTAGGTTTCCTTCCCGTCCACAGTTCATAAGGGGTCTTAGGAACTGCCTTACTAGGAACCCGGTTAAGGACATACGTTGCAGTCTTTAATGCATATATCCACAATGAAAGAGGTAATGAAAAATTACTTAACATGCTCCTAACCATACCCATTAATGTACGATTCCGCCTCTCAGCTACACCATTCTGCTGAGGTGTACCAGGCATGGTATACTGTGCACAAATACCTCTACTTTCAAGCAACTTTGCAAATGGACCTGGACATAGTCCACTTTCATTAAATTTCCCATAAAACTCACCACCTCTATCGGATCTCACTACCTTTACTTTTCTATCTAACTGTCTTTCCACTTCATTAATGAACACCTCTAGGACGTTCACAGATTGAGACTTTTCATGCAGTAGATATACATATCCATAACGTGAGTAATCATCTATAAAGGTGATAAAGTACTTTTCACCGCTCCATGAAGGAGCGTCAAATGGACCACATATATCGGTGTGAATTAACTCAAGAAGCTGAGTGCTTCTTGTGTCTGGCTTCTTTACTATATGCTTGGTCTGCTTGCCTTTAATGCAGTCCACACACACATCTAAGTCATTGAAATCCAATCGAGGAAGAATTTAATCATTTACCAACCTCATTATTCTTTCCTTGGAAATGTGACCTAATCTTTGATGCCACAAGAAAGCAGAGCTTTCATTAGATGCACTACGTTTAATGCCTTTACTATTACTAAACTTGATCCATGCCTTAACTAATCTCCTTGTTATCCTTAATGGTGGTTTGTTTCTCCTCCCTTAGCCTTTTCTTTAGTTGATCTTTTGATGGACAAGATCAATGCATCCTCTCCTTGTTATGTATAGAGAGGTTGTAGTTTTCCTTTTGGTTGTCTCTCTCAAATGTGAATTACACACACTTATATAGGTAACCAACACCACCACCATAGTAACATCCCTCCTTTATGGGGATAGTTTCTTATACACTTATGGGATATATAGTTACTTATATATTTATGAGAAAGTTCTCTTGTATTTCATTAATAGGAGACTAACATACAACATAATTAGACAAGGGACGAGGAATAGTAAATACTCTGATATATAATATGAACTTAATCCTTATAATTAAACCGAAAGACACATAGGCCACATGAACGTATATAAAATATTCTTACATAATAAACCAATCATTTTGCACAATGATACACACTAAGGTTCATCAAGTAGTATATACATTCTTATAGATGAAAGTAGATTATGCATGTATCGTTCTTAAAAATTATCAACGATCGAGGGACTTCCCACCAAGCTAGCTAGATCCATCAATCGCTGTGCATTCTTATCTTATGCTAGCTAGCTAGCTAGCTACTAACTCAAATTTCACACAATCATTGTACTAAAAACTAGACACTAACATGGGAAGCATTTTTGGTGAGACCCTATATACTTATTTGATGAGACAAAACCAATTTTTAGGTGACCATTTTTTGTGGTCACAGCTGGTAATGCGACATCTTTCTTAAATTTTATAGTTAGATATCTCGATTTTGAGTTCAATTGATGATGTATGTGAAAATGTTAATGTTAAAAAGGCCCATCACTTACGAATAACGAATATCTCAATCGCTAGCACACAAAAATGTATATACATGTACGAACGCGTGCGATTTTATGTATGCATAGATTTATTTTTACTTGTAATAATCGTCGGACATCGTATATATTCTTTACGTTCTGTTTTTTCGGTTGAATAATCTACTGTATTTGGATGATCGGAGACAGAAAAAAGAAAAGGTAGGTGGGGGAGGGTTAATAATTAAGAAAAGAGGACCAATAAGAAAGAGAGGAAATTGAAGAGTAAGTACAATTAAATTTCGAAGAAACTCAATTGACGCTTGTCATGTAACCCTATGTTTCCCTCTGGCTATATAAACCCCACGATCCTCCATCCACTTTCATCTATTTATATTTCCATCTCCTCTCTTATAAACATTACACCTTATAAACTACACTACACACCCACCACCATTAATACACGTACCATCATCATCATGCATTATCCTCTCTCATATTTCACATCTTTGTTTGGTTTGTTCTTAGTGTTCATTATAACATCACCTCTCCTCCTCTTTATCCTCCATCAATGGAGGAAACAACGCGACAATCGCCTCCCTCCCGGATCCATGGGTTGGCCTTATATCGGAGAGACTCTAAGGCTCTATACCGAGAACCCTAACTCCTTCTTCTCCAACAGACAGAAAAGGTACATACATACAGAACATGAACTCGAGACTTGTGGATAAAACAGGACATAATCATATGTGTGCATATAGGTATGGAGATATATTCAAGACCCATATATTGGGATGCCCTTGTGTGATGATAACAAGCCCTGAGGCAGCCAAAGTTGTGCTTGTGAGCAAAGCTCATCTCTTTAAGCCAACTTATCCACCAAGCAAAGAGAAGATGATAGGTCCTCAAGCACTCTTCTTCCATCAGGGTGATTACCATTCTACCCTCAAGAAGCTTGTTATGTCTTCCTTTGTTCCCTCTGCTCTCTCCAACTCGTTGCCAAAGATCGAACGAATCGTTCTCTCCTTCCTTCCTTCTTGGGAGAACAACTCCATCAACACCCTCCAACAAATGAAGAAGGTATATATATATGTCTTTGGATCGATACGTATCAGATCCTGCTTCTGTGGGATTATAATCGTTGTATTAACTTCTTGTTCAATTGTACGTAGTATGCATTCGATGTGGCCATGATTTCGGTGTTTGGAGCAAGAGAAGAAGTGGAGGTGGAAAAGATCAAGAACTTGTATCATTGCCTAGAGAAAGGCTACAATTCCATGCCCTTGAATCTTCCCGGAACTCCTTTTCACAAGTCCATGAAGGTATGTACATCAAAATGAAATAACATAACTAAGGTATCTACATATATATCCTATTTAATTTCAAAATTATTCAATTTGTAGGCTCGGAAGATGTTGAATGAGACGTTGAAGAAGCTAATAGCAAAGAGGAGAGGAAGTAAGGAGGTTGAAAATGAAGGATTATTGGGAGTTTTGCTAAATTCAACCAACAAAAAAGTGTATTATAAAGAAGGAAATGGCAAAGTTTTGAGTGATGCACAGATTGCAGATAATATAATTGGAGTTATTTTCGCAGCTCACGACACTACAGCTAGTGTCCTAACTTGGGTTATCAAGTATTTGCATGACGACCATGATCTGCTTCAAGCTGTCACGGTATATTATAATACTACTTTTTGCTAATTTTTTTCTTTTTTTTAACAAATTCTCAATATGGGCTCGTTTTAAAACTAATTTTTAACATAGGCGCTATGGGAAGGCTCGAAAAATTTTCATGTATGAGAGATCCGAACCAGATTTATTTTTTAAAAAAAACTTATGTATAAGAGACGCTAGGAAAAATAATTTAATTTTTTTTTTACTCTCACGTATAAGACATAAATTTTATTTAAAAAAAAAAATAGTATAGAACCGCTGTTTCCACATGATTATTTGCCTCTCACACGAAATTCCTTTGTTTACATGAGCTGCTGGGATTGATTTGCAGGAGTATGGGCCCCCTTGCAATTGATTTGCAGGAGATGGGATTGATTCTTACACGAACTTAAACTTACCTGTGTAAATCCAGCGTCTTTTATACATCATCAAATAAAAAAAGGTGATATATATAAGGCGTTACTAAAATCAGCGTCTCTTTTACGTGAGTTTTAAAAAACGAAATTAAATCTGAAAGAAGTTTTGTAAAAAAATAATTAAAATGTTACATGTATAAGAGACGCTGGTTTTCCCAGCGTCTCTTATACATAAGTTTTTTTTTTTTTTAATAATCAGCTTCGGATGAGAGACGCTGGGAAAACCAGCGTCTCTCATACGTGAAAAAAATCTGACCCTCCCAAGAGTGCCTAGATCGAAAAATAGTTTAAAAACGAGCGTATAAAAAAATTCCTACTTCAGAAAAAAAAAATTCACTTTTTGCTGCAAACCATATGAAAAAATTCATTAGACAAGATTTATACAATCTCAGTTTGAAGGAAGAGATTTTGATTTTTTAAATTAGGATAGTAAATTCTATTTATAGATTGTTGTCCTATATCTGAGGACCTAGGATATAAATAGACAATTCTTATATACATATAAGAATCCTTTTAATCCATGCTCAACAAAGAAGTTAAACATATACATTTTGTTATGTGATCAAATGGGTTTTGATTTTTGAGCCGAAAATTTCAAACGTTAGGTAGTAAAATTTTCAAAAAACATGAAAAATTTAAAAGTTGCATCTTGGGACTTTAAAACTTCCGGCTCAAAAATTAAAAAAATCGACTTATATAAGTCATCCAGATAAAGTTTATAACGATTTTTCTATTTATCATCCAAAAGATCAAATTCATTTGTAGTACTGAAATTCTTTGAGTTTTTATTATAATAGATATATATATATATTTTCCATTTCGAATAAGCTTAAGATATAAATTAGACAAACCCAAATTTATAAGACCATTCTACAAATTGATGCTTAGTATACGCCCTTACTAGGGAATCTCTATATATACTCATAACGTAGTTGGAATAAAATAATTTAATTGAGAAAACAGCTAGTCGAGGATCAAAGTGTGAGATATTTTGGAGTGTCCATAATATATTTTATGGAGGAAATTAAATTTTAAGCAGTCCTCAAGAATCAAGATTGATCTCACAAGAGTGGCTTAGCATTTCCATTTTGATTTAATTAATTAAATATCGATTTTTCTAACCTATGCCCGGATAAGAGTCCAAATATAGAAAGATTTGATAAATTTATGCTAAATTTTATCAAATCCTTTATTGTGATGGGTTTATATTTTCCTTCTTATGTTTACAATTTTCTTTTCGAATAAGGTTAACTTATCCCCTTAGGAGTAAGGTTAACTTATCCCCTTAGGGCATAGGTTAGAAAGACCGATTAAATATTCACATGAGGATCCGTATCGATTACGATCGCTACGGAAAAATTCTCTTTTGGAAACAAAACGAGGAAAATGTCAAGTTGTAGATTTTGATATTTATGGAGGTGCTTTGTGGCTCACAATTATTTAACAGATAGTTTTTGGGGATGTTACCGACCAACTATCAGATGTATTATTCTATTCCATTTATTAGAGGTTCTCAAATTGGACACATTTTCAGATCTTATTGAACTTATAATTTACATATTTTTCTTTTATAATTTGCAGAAGGAGCAAGAAATGATCAAGGAAAAGCTAGTTGAAGATGGGCGTGGACTGACGTGGGAGGATACCAAATCCATGCCGTTGACTAGTCGGGTACTTAATTAAGACTATATTTAATCTTGAATTAGCGTAATCCCCGTGCCTATTTAAATTGTAATTATATAAACGGTAGTTTATAAACGACCGTTTAACTCATATTCATATTAAGATAGTTTAACTCATATTCATATTAACATAGTTTTAATAAATACGGATTGTTTATGTTTTTTTAAGGTCATTAAACAATGTTTTTTTGAGAACATGAAAATTTTATCTCATAATTTGCATATATAATAGATTATAATTGAAGAAAATTTATAAAATATAGATATTTTATTGATCCATTAATTTCTTCGATACAACTATTTTCGAATAAATTGGATACACTTCATTGTTGGATATTTCTGTATATCATAATATCTTATAAAACTACAACTCAACCAATGTTGTCCTAATCAGTTTAAGTGATTATTTCTTACATATTGATATGAGACATTATAATCTGTTTAAATTAAATTATTATTTTCTTAGGTTATAAATATTTTATTATATTAGGTATGTATAATTCAATAATTATTCTAAGCATTTGTTATTAGTTTAATTTTCTCATGATTATGATGAAGTTTCATTACATGTATGAGTTAACAAACGTGTAAAGAGTACTCGTTTATGAATGAAAAAATAATGAAATATATATTAGTTATAAAGTTTGATAGAACTAAAATACTTTGGTGTTAAATTAATACATGATTAAAACTTAAATATATTTTTTTTACGTTTTTAACTAATGAAAAATAACTAAATCAGGTTTATTAATTTTTTTTAGAGTTTGTTGTGAGAGTTGTTAGGATTTTGTTATGTGAAATGTAAATTAAAAAAAACTAAAATAAAAAAAGAGAAGTTTAAGGAGAAGATTACACGTAGGATTTGTGGAATTTTTTTCTAAAGTAGGCTTTTTTTTAGAAAATATTCCCGATATGGGCTCGTTTTGAAAATAATTCCCAACATAGGCACTCTTATGAGGTTCGGAAATTTTTCGCGTATTAGAGACGCTGGTAAAACCAGCGTCTCTCATCCGAAGCATGTATTTTTTTTTAATTCCCCGTGTAAGAGACGCTGGCAAAACCAACGTCTCTTACACATATTTTTTTTTAAAAGAATTGGATTTGTATAAGGCGCTGCTAAACAAAGGAGTTGTTTTAATTTTTTTTTCAAAGTTTCTTATATATATATTATTACATAAGACTTAGTCGTGTTTGGATGGCTCGTATGTGCTCATTTGAAATTGGAATCGATCACGACTTATTTCGTTGGGTCCGTATTGATCCCAGCTTTCACCAGATATGTCCCTCGCTCAATTCTGATTTTGAACGACCCCATACGAGCCACCCGAACACGCGTAAGTCTCGAGCGTACCTTCTACTGTAAATGGATATTTACAAATTCGTTCCTCCATATCAGGCGATGAGAGACATATCTGGTGAAAGATGGAATCAATACGGAGCCAACGAAACTGGTCGTGATCAATTACGATTCCGAACAAGCCCATACGAGCCATCCGAACAAGCGTAAATCTCGTGCATACCTTCTTTCACCAGTTCGGAATCAAAATTGATCACGACCAGTTTCGTTGGGTCCGTATTGATCTCAGCTTTCACCTGATATGTCTCTCATCGCCTGATATGGAGGAACAAATTTGTAAATATCCAATTACAGTAGAAGGTACGCACGAGACTTACGCGTGTTCGGGTGGCTCGTATGCGGTCGTTTGAAATCAGAATCAAGCGAGAGACATATTTGGTGAAAGCTGGGATCAATACAGACCCAACGAAATCGGTCGTGATCGATTCCGATTTCAAACGAGCCCATACGAGCCATCCAAACACGGTATATAAGAAACTTTGAAAAAAAAATTAAAACATTTTGCCAGCGTCTCTTACACGGGGGAATTAAAAAAAAATACCTGCTTCGGATGAGAGACGCTGGTATACGCGAAAAATTTCCGAACCTCATAAGAGTGTCTATGTTGGGAATTATTTTCAAAACGAGCCCAAATCGGGAATATTTTCTAAAAAAAAGCCTACTTTAGAAAAAAAATTTGGATTTGTGGGGTCAAAGTTAATGAGAGAGGTCTAAATAGCTCTGTTTTAATATATATATATATAGATTAGTGTTTAATTAATTGTGATTATACTAATTAATGTGTTTGATTATTAGGTTATACAAGAAACCTTAAGAACAGCAAGCATATTATCTTTTACGTTCAGAGAAGCAGTGGAAGATGTCGAATTTCAAGGCTACGTTGTGCCCAAAGGATGGAAAGTTCTTCCTCTCTTTAGAAGTATTCATCATTCTCCAAAGTTTTTTCCACATCCTGATAAGTTTGATCCTTCTCGATTCGAGGTAGTAATTTAAATTCTGTTGTTTTGCATTACAATGCATTGAACTTTTATAACGTAACGTACAAACGATCATTTACATCTATATATAGTGCATGCGAATTTATTCATACGTTAATAATCATTTTCACATGCATCTTGTCTTTAATAGTCAATTATACGAGTTTGGACAGGCATGTAAACCTAGCCAGTGTCGTTCTGAAGACATGTATTCGGAATCTCGTTTGCCAAAAAATCAGTTGACCTAAAATATTGATTCATTTGAAGAATCGGACTCACGTGACCAAGTTTTGGAACCACATATGTATTCCCCATTTCCTAAGGCTGATCAATCATGCATGTAAGTTTTGTATGTATGTGTATTTTAAGTTAATGCAAGAATGATAATGTATGTAGGTGGCACCAAGACCAAACACGTATATGCCATTTGGGAATGGAGTACACTCGTGTCCAGGAAGTGAGTTGGCCAAGCTAGAAATGCTGGTCCTTCTCCACCATCTCTCCACCACTTATAGGTAATTTATCTTCTTTCTCATTCATCCTACATCTCATCACATGCATCATCCTACTCAGATACATCTCATCACATGCACCAATGTATAGTGTCAATCGGGTCGGACAGATCAGATTCAGTGAATCAAGACTTTACTAGTTCGGGATTGATCATTATTAGGTCGAGATCCATCTTTTTTTAAGTCTTTCGTCTGGTTCGATTGGCCAGAGAAACTCTATGGTGAGATCGAGGTTTAGTTGGCGTACAAAGAGGCAGACCCCTTCCAATATCAATATCTCCAGACACGCCTCAAAGAATCAAACTCAAGACCTCTGGATAAAGTGTTTAAAGAAACATATTGTCGAACCAGTAGATCAACTGAGTATTACTAGACTGATTTCTTTTAGTTAATGAGCATTAATTAAGACTACAGACTAATGTAGAGTTAGGACGCGTCAGCGTATCATGCCTTTGCATTTAGTCACTCTCCAGCCTCAACCTACAAAATCCTCACAAGATTTTGAAAGTGAAATACAAGGCCACCATTGTTTAGACATGAGAAAATAAAGAGTCCAAAAAAGGGGGGTGGGGGTTAGACTCCTCATTTATCTTTGTCAAGGACCACCTCGTTTCTTCGGTGGCCACCGCGCGCGGTGGACCTATTGGGCTCCTTGAGTGTTGGAAGAGGTCCCTATGTTAGGGTATGATGGGTTAGCTCCCTAATATCTTCAATAGTTTTGTCAATGTGTTAACTTAGTATTTAGCAAATAAGTGACTTGTATTAACAAAAAATCATCCAACTATTGTTAGGATTTGGAGACAATTAGAAATTGTAAGAAAAGAACATAAAATTGCTCACATAGTTCATCACGAAAGTGACTACGTCTAGAGGTACTCTCAAGTCAGAGTTTTTCTCACATATAGTTCGTAACGAAAGTGACTACGTCTTTTGTAGATAATAATAATAATAAGACTTATATTAGTATGGACTTTATGGGTTAGTACTATAACATTTTCTAAGGTATATATATGTGTGTCTTGTTTGAACTATGATGAGTATATCATTATGTTAGAGATTTGTTCCTTATTGATTTTCTTGGTATGTTGTTGCAGATGGAAAGTCATCGGAGACGACGACGGAATCCAATATGGTCCTTTCCCTATTCCAAAACATGGTTTGCCCATCAAGGTGCAACTTAGAGATGTTAACAAACCCACTGCAGATAAGCTCATATGATCATAGTATTAACTCAGAGTACAACAATTATAAGCATTTTTTTCCCTATGGTTATAAGCCAAGTAACCCTAGGGGAAATCTTGACCAAGTTCTTTAGATGTGCTTATACTGACCATGTCAACATTCAAGGAATATGATTTTTATCACTTGGGAAAGTTTTTTTTTCTTTTCAATGACAATTCCTGAATCCTGATGTAAGTTTTTATTTTTATTTTTCGGGTGGCGAAAAGTGTAAGGGTAGGAGGGGTGTTGCATTTTTATTTCTTAATTAGATCTCTTTGAGATTTAGTGTTGATGTAAGTGGATGATGTTGTTTAATACAAATATATGGTTGATGATTATGGATCGGATATGTATGGTTATTAAGAAGAGTTAGCCAAGCTTTGGCATCAAACAATACTACAAATGCTAGTGAATGTGCCCAATGATTCCACGTATGAAACACATGTGTGCCAATTATGGGTGGCAAAGGATTAAAAGAATCTTTCATATCTATCCAGAATCCTAGAGATCACACACTGAAAACTCAATGTAATGCATTTATATGAAGATCAAATTTTCAAGATTAGATTGCATGGGTTTTGAGTGTTTTAATGATCCAACACCTACTCCTATTGTCAATCACTTTAAGGGTCCTTTGAAGATAAACTTGAGTAGACTTTTTTTTGCTGAATTTGGCGATTGGCATGGATATATATCTAGTATCACAATATCCATACATTCCATGACAAGGACATGTCAAAAATAGAGCATTAATGTAAATGTTTGGGGTTTTGGAGTTATTTTCTTTGTACTAGTTGTCAAAAACTTGAGCTAATTGTCTTACCAAGATGTGCTATGGTCAAATGTCAAAAAATGATAGTAAAACTTACCTAATGGACACCTATCACTATAAGTATATTTAAGGGTCCTTTTATCCTTGGTTTTCTTTGAAGTTAACGTAAGAGTGTCAGACTCACATTGTGAATCCTTATGTGTGAATTGAATAGAAGATACCCATATTGGATATACAACAAGTCACACCATAAGGAAGAAGCTTGAACAATGCGCGCGAGAATCATTCGCGAAAAATGCAAGTCAAACAAAGCTTATCAAGAACAAGATTCAACAATCAACATTGTATACCTTATCCATCACATAGATTGGACACAAAATAGAGTGAGTTAAAAAAACAAAATTTTTGAATATTAACCACCATACTCATTTCATCCCAAGTAAGTAAAGGACAAAAGTGGTTTGTGAATGATATTGCAAGAAGAGATGCATGAACAACTCAATGGTCAATGGAACCAAAAAAGACAAACAATATATGTCTAAGCTGTCTTGCCAACTGTTAAGTATGACATGGATAGAAGTATAAACCATGTTTGAACAAAAGATAATGGTCAGTTCATCACTAAATATATATCCCTAATGATAAGCATTAGAGTCTCAGTGCTGGAAAAAATCTAAGTAAGCTGATATAGCCCACATGTTTCCCCTAAACCATGAGATGATGATTAAGCAGTTCTATTTCTTCAAGGAACATGCACTAGTCTCTTGTAAGATTTTTTTTTCACAAACAAGTGGAACATTTAAATTGGCATAGACCTATCAAATACTACTGAGGATTTGACTGATCTCTTTTGTTTGTCTTCCTAAAAATCCAATATAGATGTGTTATTATGCTTATACATGATTATATTTATGACAAGAAACTCTCAGAAATCTTCTGCAAGGAATTTGTTATTCAAATGGATATAAGGCTATAGGACTATTTCATTATGGTCTCTAGAATCTAGATGTTATCCATTCATAAAGGCTATAGTTACACTAAAATGTTTATGATAAAGTTTGGTCGGCCGTAAACACGGGAGTCGTACACACGAGCACGTTAGGTATAAAATACAATTACATGAGATTCCATTTTGAAAATCAAATATATTAATAATATATAGGAGGAGTAATCTATGCTATTGTATACGAAGTATTAAACTATTATTCTCTCAGCTTTTGATTTGAGAAGGTTTTATTCTCATTTGTCCGTAGGCCTAGCCCACGACAAACCATCGTGGCAGGCTTAACTGAGGTGAACCAATAAACGAATTCAGATTAGAAACTGAGTTATGATATTGGTAAAGTCATGGGCCATGGGCTATAAACACATGGGTCGTGCATATGCCCTCCATGGGCCATGTTCATTTATTGGGCCTTTCTAAGCCCATTAATAAATAAAAATTACCCATTCAATCCTTCGACTTTTGGGCTTGTATAGCTATGTGAGTATCACAAAACAGCCCTTCTTCTGGTAAAAAAAAGAGATTGTTATGTGCTTAACAGATTTGTCAGATGGGGAACATATCTTTCATCATCAAAAATTCAGGAATACGTGGCAACCATGGTGCAGCAAAATCTTCAGCGGCCTACCAAATTACAACAAGGACATTTGTTCATCAACTTGAACAAAAGTTACTTGTGAATTGGTGCAAATAACATAGATGCAGCAGTATAACTTTCGTTACATTTGTCTACCTCTACATTTTCTTTTTGACAGACATTTACCTTGTTCAATAAACAAATTGGTTGAAAATTCAACTCATTCATGGCAGATGGTATTAGAAATACATTCAGATTAGATCGCTCATTGCTGACGAGGACTTCCCTTAGTAATCTTGCTCCAAAAGAAAACTTTATACTTTGTTTATTCATTATTTTTAATTTTTATGTACACACCCCATATTTCCAATTAATTGCAATCGATACCCTAGTTTTAGCTTATTCTACATATCAACTAAATCGCAATAGGGGATATACAACAATTTGTCTTGAAAACGATTCCCAGTTGGTAACTCTGTTGCTGAAAAACATATGAATCGTTATCCCCTCTTAAATCCAAGTTTGTCCCACTGGAGGCATGTATTGAGAAATTGATTTGGAAGAGACCTACCTCTTTATGGGCCAGTACCTTCACCATTAAACTGGACCAGTGACCAAAAACAAAATCCAATTTTATCATATTTACAGAAAAATGAATGTTACGACGGATAGACTTGCTTTGCTGACATTTTTTCTTATGGAACCTCTTGATGGGATTGTATCCTTTTTGTTGAGTGATGTTATGAGTCTTTGTTCGTCTCGACTTGTCCATTTATAACCTTTTTTCTTCCATTTATGCATTTAACGCGAGTGTCGTCTCTCGTTATCACTAGCAAAACATAAGATTGTCTTCTAAATTTTTAACAGCAAGGAGTTGTATACGTCTCCGGTTTGCAAATTTGACATAAACTAGCATACAAATGATGAAATGAACACGAAGGTTTTTGGATAAGTTGTATACTTTTGAAAACTACCCGGCTATAATTTGTAATTTACGTATTTATGCATTCCTGTTTACGTGGTAACATCAAGATCCACTTCTGGTTCGCCCACAGCAAATATCCAGTTCTCCAGTTTATGAAACCCTAGCCTAGTTATACACCTACTCCTTCTCAATCCGATTCGAAAAAATCAACCCAATCTCCCATTCCACTTCAAACAACAAAAATACTTCCTACCATATACAAATCTATCATCTTTGTTTGATCTACCCAGATTCGTAATTGGGCGTAATGATTTTCTCCAAGCTCAGCCGTTCTGTGTCGCGTTCTTCACGAGTTAGGGTATATCTCCCTTTTCCTAGACCAGTGCATGATTTTTTCTATCACAGTTTCAATTTCTGATTTCTAGCTCTTCCGATTTGTAGAATGTTATCAATGGCTGCCGTAACGGGAGGCCCGTGGCGGCGAGTATATCGAAGTTAAGCGAGCAAATCGATCGGGTTGAAGGGCAATTGCCATTCGTGAGAGGCTATTTGGCGTCGATTGGAGCTCATAATAAACATAATTTATCTGATCATGTTTACTTTCTGGGAAACCCTAGACTGCGGAGGTTTTTCTCGGATGAAGCTCCGAAGAAGAAGAGTAATTATCTGTTTATGTCATTGTATATCATCGGAGTTTTCTGATTGGTTTTATTTGCCTTAGCTGTATTGTAATCTGGCTTTGAATGTTTTTCAGACTACGAGAACTTCTATCCTAAGGGGAAGAAGGAAATTCCTAAATCTGATGAGCAGAAATCCGATTCTAAAGGTTGGTATTTGATCTTGAAAGTATCTCATTGAGTTCTCAATGAAAAAAAAAAAATGCTTTGTTAGATTCATGTTATAGTAAAAGTGGTTTGTCTCATATCTGCAGAGGAGTCAAATTCAGAGGAGCAAGGAGGTTATCAAGAAGCATTTATGAAACACTTCCAGAATTTGCTTACACCGCTCCTTGTAATTGGATTGTTCCTCTCTACCTTCCCTTTTGGCTCTCATGAAGAACAGCAGGTATGTTATGATTCTTTGTCATGAGAAAAATATGTAATGCTGTTACAGTGCTTTATGGTAGATGAGTTTGATCATAGACACTTAGCTCTAATCTGTACTGTGCACAAGAATTGAATGGATATGCTATGAGATTTTTCAAAAATAGTGTTATGCTGTGTGCTAGACAAATAAGGGTAAAGGGGAATTTGCCCATCGATTACTTGTACTAACTTTGAACACATGGCACATGCTATCTTTAAAGTCACCCTTATTTTTGCTGTCCTCTGGTTGCCGTATCATTTTTTCTCTTTGCTCTTTAATGAGACTACCTCCTGGTCAAATTAAGCCTGGATGCACAAAGATTGTTTATTTCATTGTATATTATGTTTATTGGCACTTGATTTCTATTGATATACCATCTTTGTTTCACTTCTATCCTTGAAATTTTTATAGTTTATTTTAGTTTTCTACTGTAAAGCTTTTTTCTTTATGAAGTATATGGCTGTCAGAAGTTGGGAACGTATGTATATTGTTGGTTGTTGTTCTAGGGAATTAAGAGCATTGTCATTTTGTGTTTGTTTGTGCCTCTGTGCACGTTGGTGCAACTGTGCAAGCATGTGTTACTTGCTTTTTATGAGATTCTGCGGTATGAGGATTAACCTGTACATGATGTGTTATACAAAAACCCATTGCTTTGATCCTCTTCTCATGGTTTTTGAACTCTTCCATGTGAAATTGTTGATGTCTTCTTGCTTCTGCTTGCTTGATCCAGAATTTACTATTGAGGGTACCATGTCTACATGGTATACTTTCCTTGTAATTGTTATTTAATTTTTTTAGTTGGTGCGTAGAAACTTTTCGTGATAGAACATGGCTCATATAATTTGGAATTGGAGATATACTAACTGTCTTTGTTGCTGAATGTGTGATTTTTCAAGCAGATAAGTTTCCAGGAATTCAAAAACAAGCTTCTGGAACCAGGATTAGTAGAGCATATAGTTATTTCTAATAAATCAGTTGCTAAAGTTTATGTGAGAACCACTCCTCGTAATCAGACCCAAGATGGCGCTTTACAAGGATCTGCCACTGGTACTCCTTCGCGTGGAAATGCAGGCCAATATAAATACTACATCAATTTAGGAAGCGTTGAATCTTTTGAGGAAAAATTGGAAGAAGCCCAGGAGCTATTAGGAATAGACACTCATGAATATGTTCCTGTAACTTATGTCAATGAAGTGATGTGGTACCAGGAGTTGATGAGATTCGCTCCCACTGTATTGCTGTTGGGTACCCTCTACTTCATGGGCCGAAAAATGCAAGGTGGGCTAGGTGTTGGAGGTCCTGGTGGACGAGGTGGTCGTGGGATTTTCAACATTGGAAAAGCTCAAATCACAAAGGTGGATAAGAATGCTAAGAATAAGGTTAGAGCCATGTCTTGATTTTCCTTGGTGGAATAAGTAGTACTTCATGTACTCCAGTTTTTGCTGACACAGGTTTTTCTTATATTCCTTTGACAGATATATTTTAAAGATGTTGCTGGGTGTGATGAGGCAAAACAAGAGATAATGGAGTTTGTGCACTTTCTCAAGAATCCGAAGAAGTACGAGGAATTAGGTGCAAAGATACCCAAGGGTGCTCTTTTAGTAGGTCCACCAGGCACAGGAAAAACTCTCTTAGCTAAAGCAACTGCAGGCGAGTCAGCCGTCCCATTTCTCTCCATATCCGGTTCTGATTTTATGGAGATGTTTGTCGGTGTTGGGCCATCTAGGGTGAGGAACCTATTTCAAGAAGCTAGGCAATGTGCACCCAGTATTATCTTTATTGATGAAATCGATGCCATTGGTCGAGCGAGAGGTCGTGGTGGTTTCTCAGGTGGTAATGATGAGCGTGAAAGTACTCTCAATCAGTTACTTGTTGAGATGGACGGTTTTGGAACCACAGCTGGTGTAGTTGTCCTTGCTGGCACTAACAGACCTGATATCTTGGACAAAGCTTTGTTGAGGCCGGGACGATTTGATAGGCAAATCACCATTGATAAACCTGATATCAAAGGTAGGGAGCAGATATTTCAGATCTATCTGAAAAAGATCAAGCTGGATAATGAACCGTCGTTTTTCTCGGAAAGACTGGCTGCTCTTACTCCCGGTTTTGCTGGGGCGGACATAGCGAATGTTTGCAATGAAGCAGCATTGATTGCTGCAAGGCATGAGAGTCCTAAAGTTACATTGGATCATTTTGAATCCGCCATTGATAGAGTTATTGGTGGTCTGGAGAAGAAAAACAAGGTAAGCACTCACTCAACGTTTCTTCAATCTTCTGTAATACAAACAGTGCGAGCTGTATTAATGGTAAATTTGTTTGTCCTATTTGTGAATACAGGTAATCAGCAAGCAAGAAAGGAAGACTGTTGCATATCATGAATCAGGTCATGCTGTTACAGGTTGGTTCCTCGAGCATGCTGAGCCTTTGCTGAAAGTGACCATTGTTCCCCGTGGCACAGCAGCCTTAGGGTTCGCTCAATACGTCCCTAATGAAAATCTTCTCATGACAAAAGAGCAGCTTTTTGACATGACTTGCATGACCCTTGGAGGTAGAGCTGCAGAACAAGTAGGTCTTCTTATCCTTTCTCATGACAAAAATTATGTATGACATTTGTCTATTTTTGTCAATGTCATCTATATTGTGCATTATGCACAGGTTCTATTGGGGAAAATCTCAACAGGAGCTCAAAACGACCTGGAGAAGGTGACAAAGATGACATATGCCCAAGTGGCAGTCTATGGATTCAGTGAAAAAGTGGGACTTCTCTCGTTCCCACAGAGGGAAGACGGTTATGAGATGTCAAAGCCATACAGTAACAAGACAGGTGCAATCATAGACGAAGAAGTGAGAGACTGGGTGAACAAGGCATATCAAAAGACGGTATCTCTGGTCGAGGAGCACAAGGAGCAAGTAGCCAAGATTGCTGAGCTCTTGCTTGAAAAGGAAGTTCTTCACCAAGAAGATTTGCTTCGGGTTTTGGGTGAGAGGCCGTTTAAGTCGGCTGAGCTCACTAATTATGACAGATTCAAGCAAGGGTTTCAAAAGGAAGAAGACATCAGTAATAATAGCCCGGTGGCTGAAGAAGATGAGCCTTTGGGGCCTGTTGTTGTCCCAACTTGAGGGTAGGTTATTGTCATTGATATTATTGTACATGGGATCAATTTTCAATTTACCTCCAATGGATAAAAAAACACAGCCTAAAAGCAGGAGCTGATGAATAGAGATATTGGTGTTTATAGGCTGAAGAATCTGAGTTCTAATGTTTGTGGGAACTTTTTAATGCTCTCTAGGGCTCTTGTTGAATCTGACTGTTTTCAATTGTATTTCGCACACATGGATTCAATGATGTTAATGGATTCATGACACAACAGAGCAGATTTCATGGCAAGGATAGTAATTTGTTATGATCCATTATTTCTCAATCACAAGTTACAATAATACCGATATTTGACTTTAGTAACTTGCTTCTAGAGTTTTTATGGATCATCCTCGATCTTTTTCTTTAACTCAATTTTTTCAGTCGGTAATGAAGAATGAGGTACAGCATGATTCATGTTCATTACCTGTCCGCCTCTAAATATGATCATAGAATATATTAAAGAATGGAATATTATGTATAATGTATGGTTAAAAATGACTTCTATAGTGTGTAAACGCTTGAACTAGGGTAGGCTTCTTCTTCTTCTCACGTCGTGATTGTTAGGTGGGAAATTTGCCCATAAAACGCGGTTCTTTAATGTTATGGCATTCAAAACGCAATACTTTCTTCCAAATAAAATTCTCCTATGAACCTCTAACAAATAATTGATTGATACATTATTGAGAAACTATATAGTGTAAAACATGTCGAAATCAATATTCTATTTAAAACTTGACAGGATTATTTATAGATAATGACTTTTGTGGGTTCAATCTGATCAAGCAGTTGTATAATCAACTCTTATTCTTTTCTTCTAAATTATAGTTTCCATGTCATAGAAAAGAGAAAAGTTTTGGTAAGAATAAGGCTTAACATAGAAAAATCAAGTTTTCGCGTTCACCGATAACAAGTTAATGTTCATAATTTGAGCGGTAATGTTCATAATCTTAGCGATGAACGTTTTTAATGTCATTTTGAGAAAAAAAAAAATTAAGTATGTCACCGCGTCTATCACTGAAAACGTTCAAAAAAAATTATAGCCTTGATTACGAACATTACCATCCAAAATATAAACATTGACGTGTAATATATGAATGTCATGCGTTCGTTTTTACTATTTGGACTATAACTTAGAAAATGCAACTAGTTTAAAAATTATATTTTCTTCTTCTTCTACGAGGTATAGTTCGTTTTCTGATTCTTCTGGAATCCCTTACTTTCAACAATTAACGGCTTTTATACTCGTCATTTTCTTTGCCTATATAAAACCCTCTCATCTTTTCTCTTCTCCCACATTTCCGCTCAATTTTCTCTCTCTTTATCACAATCTCTGCCCACATTCCTCTTTCATATCAGATCTGGTAAGTGTTTTGGTTCAGAAATTTGTTTGTTTTCTCGGTTTTTTATACAGTTGACAAGTAGTTTTCCCGAGCATTGATCCTGGAATTTTCGTATTTTCAATTGAATTTGAGGATTACTGAATTAGGTTTTCTGCAGCTGTTTTTTGAAGGTGAATAGTACCAAATGGAGTATGAACATGAACAAGCTTCCAGCGCCAAATATGACTGCCTTCTGTTTGGTATCAGATTCTGCTCTCATGTTTATTCATGTTTTCTATTCCTTTCACATCTGATTACTGAAAATTGAAATTTGTTCTATTGAACAGATCTGGATGATACGCTTTATCCTATGAGTTCCGGTATAGCTAAGCATTGCTCCACTAACATTCAAGGTATAAGCATTTTGACTTTCCTCAATTGCTAATGAATCATAACCATAGGCATGAGTTTTTGTTCTGATTGGTTTTATCCTGTGTGTTTTCTTTGTGATTAGAATATATGGTTCAGAAGCTTGGGATAGATCAAAGTATAGTCGTTGACATGTGCTTTATACTCTATAAGTATTATGGTACAACCATGGCTGGTTTGAAAGTAAGAACTTGAACTTGAACTCAATCTCACATTTGCATTTTCTAGAAGCAGGATGAGTATAACTTGAATTTTCTTGTTTCCAGGCTGTTGGTTATGACTTTAACTATGATGATTATCACAGGTACATAATCTCGCTTCTATCCCCCTAAAATATGCAATTATGAGGTGTTAATTTGTGGAGTTCTTGTTTTACAGTTTCGTTCATGGAAGACTACCCTATGATCTGCTTAAACCCGACCCTGTTTTGAGGAGTCTATTGCTTAGTCTCCCAATTCGTAAAGTTGTAAGTCAATTTTCTTCACATTGAGTTTGGTTTGTTTTTGGTCTGTTATTTATAGTGCCGTTGTCTTGTGAGCTAGGTTCTAACGAATGCAGATAAGGGACACGCTAAACGGTCCCTTAAACGTCTTGGATTAGAGGACTGCTTTGATGGGATAATCTGTTTCGAGACACTAAACCCAACAAATCAAGGAAATGCTGAAGAAGGCACAATTTCAAGCAACAAAATCTTTGACATTATGAAATATGTTGCTGAAACCAACAGTGTTGAAGATCTTCCTAAGACGCCTATCATCTGCAAGCCCTTTGAGGAAGCATACGAATTGGCTTTCAAGATCGCCGAAATTGACCCCAAAAGAACGGTAAACTCGAATTCATTTTCTTTATAATTTGATTAATTTCCATTCTCTCTAATCATCTCATACTTTGCTTATGTCTATTTCAGCTGTTTTTCGATGATAGCATTCGCAATTTGCTGACTGCAAAACGAGTGGGACTTCGTACTGTGATGGTGGGCAACTCAGAGAAACCGAAAGACGTAGATTACGCATTAGAGAGCATTCACAACATCAAAGAAGCATTTCCCGAGTTATTGGAGGCTAAAAACAAAGAAGATAACATCATATACTCTCAGGAGATCGCCATTGAGACATCAGTGAAAGCTTAATCTCATCTATTTATTTTGCTCTTTCATGTACAATGAATTCTGTAATTCTGATCAATGAATAAAAAGCTATATCCAATCCATTAACATATGTCAAATCAGTTATCTAAGTGTATACTTCTTTCCTGTAAAGACTTGGAATTTCGGCTTTTCATCCTTCTGCAGCACTACTTCACTCTTTTTTTCTTCAGCAACCTATAACACAACAAAATAACATATAAAGCAATAAAAAAACAGACTATAAAACATGACAGACAACAATCAAGAAAATATAGTCCTTACATGTGTTTTCTTAGAAGCTTGACCAGAAACAGATGATGATCCAAATACCAGTTTCCCTGCACGCTTTCTCGAACAGCTCGATGATGCTTGTTCTTCTTCTTCTTGTTGTTTAATCTGTTCTTTTGGCTGAGTACTCGTTGAAGGAAAACCGTCCAAGCGTCTTGCAACACCAGTAAATGCAACATGTTTGGGTACTTCTTTTGCTGGCTCTTCTATATTTCACATAGCATAAAGAAGATAAGATAAAAAACTACAAACACCATAACCAAGTACAAAAATGTGAATCTGAGACTAACCTTCACAGCACGGTGTTTGAACCGAAGGCGACAGCTTTTCAGGCTCCTTATAATCGAGGGGAGGAGCAAAGTCGACTTCACAATCAGTTTCAATGATGCTTACTGCATAAGAAGGCTTTGTTTCAACCACATTGATGCTGAATTTCTCATCATTATAAGAGACTGGTGTTGTATCCCCAACAGTTAAGCACGAAAACTGCCTCAAAGTCTTCTCTAGTCTGCAAAATAAACATCATTCTTAAATTTGAACATTCTTAAACTTCAACATTCTTTGTAACAAATCACTTACACTGCTTTCGGGTTTGAGATGTCCAAGAATTTTGTCGAATGAGGCTGCAGTTTCACGTATGTCGCCTTTGGAAGACTAGCTATTGTCATCTTTAAAAGATCACCTTCCTTAAGAAGCAAATTCTCCATCATCTGATCAACAACAATAAAATTTCAGTAAGAGTTGCAGGAAATTATGTCATTAGAAGATCATATGTTTCGAGTTGAGATGTACCCATGAAGGTAACAAAACCGTTCCCTCGTCAGCTACGAACTCCATCACTCCACAATGAGTAGTTCGACCGCTACTAGGATTAGTGATCTTAAACAGCATTGGATATTCAATTTTCATGTAAACTGTATGGTACAAAGTTCGGTTAATCAAACTGCACAATTCATAACTCCAAAGATTAAACAAAGTATAACACAAGTTACTTACCAAGCTCTCCAAGAACCGATGTAGGCATTATAACTGAATGGAAAAATAAAACATTAATCAGATAAGTGTCAAATTATAACTTATTTAACTATGGGGGAAGAAACACTTACTTTTATCACCGTTTTCCAAGTGTGGCTGCAACATATCAAAGAAACAGAGTTACAAAAATCTGAATAGAAAATTATTCTAAGAAGGCAATAAGTAATACACACCTTATTGAAGGAACTAACAGAAAAGCATCTGAAAAATCGTACAAAGGATGAATCATGGAGATCTTGGTAGGCCTGTAAATATCAAAGAACAACTTACTAGCAATTTGATGATGTTTCTTTCTTAAAATTTACGCAATAAGCAAGAACTAAACAAGGAAGAATAGGCTTTGTAAAGATTCAAGGACTTACCATTGATGAATATTTTCAAGGTTGATGAAGAAAATCTCTACGAAGCGAATAGTGTTGAGCACGGAAGAGCTTGGTAACGTTTAGCGTATGTTTTGGCAGACTTTCGCCTTTTATAGATAGCGATAGCAATAGCAAATAGATATAATTTCAGCGGGTAGAATTCTAGATTAGCTTAGGATATATACTTTGATAATAAATATTGTTTAATTCTAACCAATAACGACACATATTAAGCTTATTAATTAAAAAAACCTAAATTGAAAATTATAGGCTCATCACAATAGAATTAGAATCTTATCTTATATGTCCTTAGGAAAAATATTAAACACGTTATAAAGTTAGAAAGGCCGTTATTGTATTCCAGAACAGAGAATCCGTGGGGGCTGACTCAAATTTCACTTAAACCTATTTTCACTTAAACCTATTTTCACTTAAACTAAACGCATTGTTAGCGGGATTTTGAAAACTTATAATAACTTAATATGATTGCTTGAGTTTTAAAAAGTAGAAATAAGAAAATTATTGTAATAAATTTTTGTGAATATTAGCTTTGTAATATCAAATGATATTAGTCTTGTTGTATTGAATGCAAATTTTAGTTAATTTATAATAATTGAGAACGAAATGCAACAAATAAAACACTGGTATAGTTCATGCGTCATGTGCGAATTTATAAAATTCATAAATCAACAATAAGTTATTTCTTATATAATTTCAAGTTTTCTTAGATATAAAAAACATTTAAAAATGTATGCAACGGTTAATTTGATTTGAGTCATTGCTAACGAAGTCCTAGATATATCCACCAAATTTAAATTGAATGATAAATAATAAAACTTATGAATAAAAGAGCATCATAAATAAGTAAATCACCCAAGATAATTTCTAACTAATTGGATTGACCAATAAAATAATACTTGATATGATATAAAATATCAAATTAAAACCCAAATAATATCTCTATTACAAAAACAAGAACAAAAAGATATGAAGCTTTAGAGTTTAGACTAGTGGGAGACAAGCAAAAAAAGAATAAAGAAAGAGAAAAACGTACTGTATAGACAAGTGAGAGTTACAGGTGTATACTCCGCCTATATAAATTGGAAAAATTGAGTGTTCTTTTAACAAAACGGTGCGTTTAGTTTGAGAATTTGATGCCTTACCATACCATACCATACCATACCATACCATATGGACAATTGAACAAACATTATGTGATATAAAAGAACTTCCATCATCATAAAGCAAACCTAAAATAACAATACTCAAAAACTTCAAACCTTACAAAATTTGATGATCAAATATTAACAAGAATCCTATGCAGGTCTCCAACAAGAAATGGCATACAAGATCCTTCCTTTCCATCCTTGCAGCATCCAATTTCCATCTTCTCCAAGCACAAAGTCCTTGTGATAATTCGTCTTCACTTTCGACTTCACCATACTCACTAAACACCGATCCAACGGAATCTGCGTAAACCCGGCTCTAAGCGTTCGTATCTGCCATTGTTTATACGTTTCTGGCCTCTCTAACCGCTCCACTCCTTCACAAGCAACAACATTCAGAGCAGCCTTTCCATACAACTCCTTCTCCATCAACAGCCTCTCAGGATCTTCTCTCGGTATTGTCGCCTCTAGCATATCGAAAATAGAAGAGTAGTGGAAAAGCGCCTCCCTAAAACGAGTCATGAAAAACGGGGCATTAAACGTCCCGTTTATTATCCCGTGCACGAAAACATCAGGATTCAAGCTTCTGCTCAGTTTCAAGAACGCGTCTCTTGGACTTTCCTCCTCTATCGTATCATCAAACAAGGATCTCGACTCGTACAGACAGTTGACCACAACGAACTCGTCCTTTTCAACTTTGATGTCGTCTGGGGAAATGTCGTCCCATTTCTTGGAAATGAACTGATACTCGAACGGAACGCTGAATCTCTTGCAATAGCCTTCTAGTCTTTTCCCTGTCTCCTCAACTACCGCTGCTGGCTTGAACCCGCGTTGAGGGAACCCAATTCCCGTTATTCGAAGCTTAGGTGGACCGTTAACTCGGTTTGAGAGACACTGTATGAAGCAAGGCCACTGGAAACCGAAAAATATCCCAAAGTCTACTATATGTATAGTTGTTGCATTCTCAGCCATCTTTAATATTGTCTGATTTGCAAGATGGTATGATGTTCGTCTCAATGGTATCGCCTTAACATGGGTCCGGTATGACTTGAGGATATCAGAAGATGATATACGGTTATCTACAACAGGGTCCACAGATAAACGAGATCCCGTCCCTTCAATGCGAGCCTCAAGTCCACAGGCGAAGTAATGTGCCACTCTTTCGATACTATCACCATATTGTGATGAATGCAGCTTGATTCGCTTGATGAGCTCATTTGCATTCCTCATATCGTAGCTAGACACGGCTTGAGAGCAGAGAGTGAGCATCGTTCTCAAGTCTACAACTTCTACAACTTCCTCCTTGACGGGCTTTTTCTTGGCCCGAGTTTTCTTCCCTTTAGAAGATTTTGGATTTCGAACACTCTGCTTTGGCTCCTCGGCTTTTGAGCAATCACAGCTCCCTTCCTTCCAGAGCATGACATCGTCATACTGCTCCATCTGCACATAATCGTTGTCATGTGCCGCTATCAACTTGCTGCTCCTTCCGTTATCCTGGTAATCGGTTTCATCTCTTTGGTGTTTTTTTCTCGCCTTTGATCCGCCAATCTTCTCAGAATTGCTACTGATGTTTTCAGGGGCGTATTTGACGGCCTCAGTAAACCAGTCAAACTCAGCATCATTTTCTAGAACAGACAATTCGTGTATTGTGGAATCTTGTGGGGAATAGCCATTGGAAGAGGAAGAAGAAGAGTGAAGAAGAATGGATTCCAATGGAGAAGTCAATGAATTGCTGTCAAGTGGAGAAGAATTAAGTATAGAATAGCCACTGCTAGTGTGATCTGGAAATTGATCAAATGGCTCAAAGGAATCATCTCTAAGGGCATCAAACAAGGATTGCTCAGTGGCTTGAATAGCATTATAATCATGAAATCTGCCAAATTTATCATCAATATCCTCTTCCATGAGAATCTCACTTATGAAATTCAGACAGTCATCAGGAAAATCAGGAACTTGGATAGAATTATCTCCATCTAAGTAAATACACGAGAAAGGGGATGAATCTATTCCCTGATTAGGATCAGGCTGAACAAGATTATAATTTTCAAAGGGTTGTTGATTATATCCCTCAACAAGAAGAGTATCCATAATCTGATAAGAACCCTAGATCAACAACAAATCCAAATATCCAATCACCAAAAAAATGCAGAAACAAGTACGATTACAGAAGAAATGAAGAACCCTGATGTTTAAAGTGGCAAAATCTAAGGAAATTGACTTGAGAAGTGGAGGCGACTAAAGAAGATAGAAAGAGTACCTTTGAAGCAGTAGCTATGGAAAATTGGAAAGAAAAGTTGAATCAGATTATTACTTGGATATTGTCGAAAACCCACGACAGCAATTATAAGCAAAGATTGAAAGCGAAAGGGATCTCCAGATGCATCACATGAAGCTTCGCTGAATCCTCCTTTGCTTTGACTGATACAGTTAGATAAAGGAAGGAAAGATTAGTGGAGACATAATTAGTGCGTCTGATTAGATTTGGAGTGGTAATCACGTAAAAAAATGATTTCTTGGGCACCCAGAAACATTTAATGATTAAGCTAATCTAGCGCTTTGTGGTTGTAAATTACGTACGGATTTGATTTGGAGCATCACTGGAGTTGGAATATTTCAAACTAATGAAATCACATCAACTAATCCAAACATTTTTTGTTAGCTGTCTTCTAGAAGTTGAGAAGGAATGTAGGATAAGGGAGATGTATCGTTAACTAGGAAATAAGTGTAGTTTTGTACAACAAACTGTTTTTTGTTCCTCTTTTCTATGTATGTTTCAGAAATCTACGGAGTTATAAAAATAATTCTATGTGTTTCATATTAATGTCATTGGTGTGTCACATATGAAATGCATCCATATGCGATGCACCGAAAATGAACGATCAATAGAAAAAATGGGTAGGTGTCTGGTTGGTGAATAACAATCGCTTATCTAAACTCTCAAATCTTATTATACTCGGTAATAAGATTGTAATGGATGAATAATTTCTTTTTTGATAAAGGCAAGAACCGAGGTGTCACCTACGAGTAGATGACTATCTCTGACCATCATCGGGGATGATCCTGAAAAAATGTCAGTAAGACTCGTAAAGCTCGAAGCCACGGTCTAAAGGTTCTGATATAGTCATCAGACAGACTGCAATCAAAATTACAGTTTAATATTGTTGTAATGAAATGAGGATTTATGTCAGATTGCGCTAGGAAGTCAGCCGCCCTATTTTTACTTTTAATATTTTGGAAATGAGGATTTGATATTTTGAAATAATGGTTAATTTTAATATCCAGAATAAATTATTATTGTGGTCGTCGTCTTCTGTTCTATTCACTAATTCTTTTAAGGGGCTCTAAACTTTGGTCTATCCACAGTTGTTGTACAATAATATTGCTGAAGTCTTGTACATACGTGGGTGTTTACTGAGTATGTTTCTTTTCTTGCAAGAAACTTTTATGGTGTGAAAGCAAGAGGGATGCAAACTAGTATTACTTTAACAACGTAGGGTGAATGTGAACTTGAAATGGTCACAGTTGATGACAATTTTTCCTTCCCTAGTTTATAGTCAGAGAATTACTTTTCACTTGACATGGGCATGGTATCTTGATAACCATTCCTAAAACATTAGAACAACATATATCACTTAACCAATAATATATCTCTGAATAAATAGACTCATATCACTACTAGAAATCACGTACAAAAACGACGCTTTAGAAAAGCGGAGGTGCACTTAGCCAGTGTCATTATTCCGGAAATTTGTCCACGATATATCCCGAGGGGATGATATGTGGTTTAAAAGCTTATAACGTGAATGTATACGTTTTGAAAGAAATTAGGGTGCGGGTTTATGCACATAATTAATATACCTCGGGCGAGGAGCACAACGTGGAAACCGCCCGGTCCCTTGCCTTTATGACTTTCTTTTCAATCTGGATTCACATGTGTAGTGATTCACACAATATATGTGGTGAGGTTGATTGTTAGCTCATTATTTCAAGTGGACTGTTTTCAAAGCTTTGTGTGAAAATTAACTATAATGTTCCCAAATCATATTCTTCCCATAAGACTCAATTCTTTTGGAGTTTTCTCTTGTTGCAAATCTTAAACACATAAACTATTCAGTAGGAGTATCGAAAGCTCTTTTATTTCTCGGTTATCACTCGAGGATGATAGAGACAATTAGATATGAATACAAGAACCTCACATAAATACCACTTGTGTAGTCTTTCATTAGACTAACCAACCGTTTTCTTTCCTTGCATGGTTGGCTGGTGTCATCCGTCCCATTACGGCACATCAGGCGGACCTCAGGCGTGAAGTCGGACGTTGAAGAAAGACGAGATTGTTTATCGTTTTTTATTATTTGAATAAGGTTTTCTTAGGATTTGAAATAAGACGTTTTATATAATCTTTGATTCAAGTTAAGTCTTCCATTATTTTATTTGAGACTATATATTTACGCTTCCGCATTGTAAACGTTAAGTTATGATATGAGTATTTCGAATCGTTTTGCATTTATGGTATTGTGACAAGCCTTGGGTGGCTTTAGACGGTTAAGTCTGGGGTCACTGGCGGTAATATTCTCAAGTGATTTTGGGGGTGTTACAATTATGGTATCAGAGCTAAAACTTCCTTAAAAACGTTTTCGATCTATTAGTTGAATAAAGTTTTAAAATAAACTTTTGGAACTTTTCAAATTCTAAATTAATTTCAAAAACGTTTCTTGTCGAATAATGTTTATAAACAAAACTTCTGAGATTTTATAATAGTAAGTTTTAATTGTTTATAAAATTTAACTATTTGATTTGATATATTTCGAGAGTATAACTATATAGATTACTAAAAGGGTTTTGAAATGAAAGACAAGTTATATATATTTTAATAAGAGTTTCAAAACCCCTGTCAACGTCTTGTGCCTTCTATTCATTCCTAGTTGTATAAAGAGTTATAACTAGATGATATCTTAACTTCCTTGTCTCACTTCCGGAAAAATAGTGCCAATCCTTTTCTTCCTAGTTGCCTTAGAGTGGTCTTTTGGAGTTCTTCTAATAATTTTGATCGACTTGTAGATGGCAAACACCAGAACTACGGGTCGGGGAAGAGGTCGCCCACAGAATGTACCAAGGGGTACGACCAACCAGGATGTGGATGCGGGTTCGGGATCGCATAACAACCCGGAAGTCGGTAACGTCGGGGTCAATAATCCTCATGTAGCCCCAATGACCCTCGACGCAACTTCACTTGAGGCGATAAAGCAATTGATTGATCAAGCTGTGACAGCTAGGATGCCGCCAACTCAAGCTGCTCATGTTCCACCAGTGGTTCAAGATGAGCCAGAGGATGTTGTTCAAGAGGCTCACGGGCCGCATGATAGAGGAAAGTATGTGCGGGCTCTTAAGGCTATAAACTCAATGAGGCCTGACAGTTATTACTACTATTTAAAATACAAAGATCAGTAATTTAATATTTATATATTTAGTTAAAATAAATACATCTATTCTTTTATTATATAAGTATCATGAAAATATTTACTAAGTATGCAAATTTCGATAAAAGTAAAGCGTGTTAGACCCGGGTGTCCGGGTCTAGTTTAACATATTTTGACAATAATATCTTTAAATACCTAATAAAAAACAAAATTATGAAGGGCGTGGTTCGGGGGAGAACATGTTTTAGAGTGAGAACAACCAAAATTAAGAAGGGCGTGGTTCGGGCGAGAACATGTTTCAGATTGAGAACGTGAGAATGACTAATGTTCATCAAAATATAAATAAATGTTCATTAAAATGTACTCAAATAAATGTTCATATTTTTTTTGATGTGTTCTTTGAAAAGTGATGCACATATATGATTTTTAACTGAATGTTTTTCAGTTTCTCAATTAATGTTCTTTAAAAAATGAATGTTTTTCAAAAAATTTAATGTTTTAATTTTGTCAACAAATGTTCGATACTTTCTCTCATTTAGAAAAGTATAAAGGGTACATATGATAGATATTTTATTTCTTATTTTAACTTAAAATTATTAGAAAATCAATTAAAACTTTAAAGGAGGTAGTATATGTTACTCGGACTCCTCATTTTACCTCAAATACCCGTGTCCGATCCTCGACACTTGGACATGGGTATGGACACTAGACACTTCATTTTAGACCAAAATCATGAATTTTTTTTGCAAAATAGCCGAGTCGGACACTTGGACATGTACCCGTACGTGTCCGACATGGGTACTCATGTCTAAGTAACCTCATAACAACACAATCTGTAGCAAGAAGAAACTGTAAAGAGAGCATTCACAAATCACAACAGTTCATACTTGATTTCAAACACAAGTTCGGTTCAAAAGCTGAAAAGGGCATCACAATAAGAAAAACTGCACAAGAACACTAGTAAATTTACAGTAGATTAAACAAAATGAACAGCTCAAAGCAGGTCTATTTTACAGAAGTACTAGACCATCTAATACAAACTTCAACAAGTTTCTAAACCAACTGCTACAAACACAAATCCATACAACAAGATAAGAGCTACTGATCTTAATTAGCAGGTTTCCAACAGGAAATTGCATACAAAAGCCTACCTTTCCATCCTTGAAGCATCCAGTTGTTAACTTCATCCACCACAAAATCCTTGTGATAATTAGCCCTCACCATTGCCTTTGCATCACTCACAATCTCTTTATCAAACGCCACCTGCCTCAATCCCGCCCTTTGATTCCTCACCTGCCACTGCTTGTATGTTTCGGGCCTCTCCACCCTATCGGTTCCCTCACACGCCACCACGTTCAGAATCTCTCTCCCGTACATCCCTCGTTCGATCAGCTGCCTCTCTTCGCCTTCACGCGGCATCGTCGCCTCATACATGTCAAAGATAGACGAGTAGTGGAATAACGCTTCCCTGAATCTCGTGGTGAAGAATGGAGCGTTGTACGTTCCATTTACAATCCCGTGAATGAAAAGATCGGGTTTCAGATTTCTTATCATCTTCAAGAAAACATCCCTTGGACTGTCCACTTCCACAGTGTCATCAAGCAGGGCTCTTCCCTTATACAAGCAGTTGACAACAAGAAGTTCATCTGAATCCAACTTGAAATCCTCAACTTTCAAAATGTCCCATTTTTCTGCAATAGGTTGATACTCAAAGGGAACTCCAAATCTGTTGCAGTAACCGGCTAATCGTCTTCCCGTCTCCTCAACTCGAGCTGCTGGCTGGTACCCTCGTTCGGGAAAGTCAACAGCTGTGATACGTAAAACTGGCGGCCCATTAGGCCTGTTTGAGAGAGCTTGTATTAAGCAAGGCCATTGGATACCACAGAAGATCCCAAAATCGATGATATGAACCCTCGTGGCCTTCACACTGAGCTTTTTTATGGTCTTGTTTGCCAGGTAATATGACGTTCTCTTGAACGGAACGGATTTGACATAGAAACTGTAGGCTTTGAGGAGGGAAGAAGCTGATATCTGCCAGTTGATGAAGTCTGAGTAGAGCTGTGATGCACTGCCAGCTAAACGAGCCTCAAGCCCGTCTGCAAAGTAATGGGCAACTCTTTGGGTGCCATCGCCATAAGAAGAAGAGTGTTGCCTGAGTTTCCTTAGAAGCTCATTTGCTCCCTTGAGATCAAAGGTTGCAACTGCCTGGGCACATTGTATGAGCATGGGATTGAAATCCAGCACATCTTCATTGTTGCTCGGTTTCTTAGCACGAGACTTCTTGCCCTTGGAGCCTTTGACCGTCCCGCTCGGTTGCATTGCGGTTTTGTCTTTGGCTGAGGAGGACTCTTTGTTATCCAAACATGGAGGTCCAGGTTTGCAACCAAGCAGGATATCATCATACTGCTCCATTTGCACCTCATCCTCAACATAAGTAGTGTGTTTGTTACTCCTTTTATCTTCAACTTCATCACTGTCGTCCCTCTGATGAACTTTCCTTCCTCGAATGCTTGATTTGTAGCCCTCTGGATTGCTGAGATCAGTAATACTTGACAAGGCCATTTGAATCCAATCATAATTGCTTTGTGTGGTCTCTGCACTCAAAACACCAACAGTAACATCATCTGCTCCACTAGCAGAGCTAGAAGATGGAGAAGGGTCAAATTGGGTTTGAACCCCCTGGCTGGAATCAGCTGTCGTTTCACTAGAGCTAAGGCCAGATTTAATGGAATCATCATCAGGGATTTCAACAATTGGAACCTGAAATGGTGGGAATTGATCTGATGGGAGTGAGTATGACTCTCCAATGGCATCATACAAGGACTTCTCAGTGGCTTGAAGAGCCAGGTAGTCCTGCAAAGTTGCTAGCTTATCATCCAAATTCTCCTCCATGAGAATATCAGACAAGAATTTAAGACCAGCATCAGGGAAATCAGGCACTTCTGGGCTATCTCCAACACCTGGGCTTAGCTCAGAAGAGCCATAGGAAGAGGCTGGATTTGAAATAAAAACATGATTGGAATCATCGGAAGGTACAGTTTCAGGAGAATTGATAAAATCAGAGACATCAAAGGTGTCACTAGAAGGTGATTCCTGATTGAATTTGAAGATGTCGGCGTCGAGGAAAAAGGAATCCCCCATATTTCCAATATAACCCATTTCCTCTCTCAGGCAAAAGATCAAGCACCTGGCGGGCAAGAATTAGATAGCTAAAATTAAACTATCAGAAGAGAAACCATAATCCCAAACACAAAACCCTAAAGAGGTAAAAGACAGTCAAGCAATTGATTTGGTGGATAGAATTCATGGGTGGGGTTTGACCTGGATTGAGTTCAATGAAGCGTACCTTCATAAAAGAACCTTCAAAGCTTGAGCTATAAATCAAACAGTGATGGTCGATGGGGGCAGAAGATCAGCCAAACATTATTTTGTACAACAGTGTAACGCGATCAGTTTGTTTATTTTAATTTTTCGATTCGGAAACGGCGAAAAACCCCGCACCCACTTTTTTATAACTGGCACCCGCCTTGGGCGCAACCCGGATGCGTCCAAAATGTTTTTAAAAAAACCCGGTTCAGTTTTGGGCGCATCCAGGATGCGTCCAACTTAAACCGGGTTTTTTAAACTTTTGACGGCAAAAAAAAAAAAAAAAATTTTTTTTTTCTTGGGCGCAGCCAGGATGCGCCCAAGAATGACCCGGTTCAAAAAAAAAAAATTGGACGCACCCGAAATGCGCCCAAGACGGGTGCCAGTTATAAAAAAATGGGTGCGGGGTTAAACGCCCTTAGGAAAACGTTTTTGCACCAATCTATCTATATATAAATGTAACTCGGTACGGGCCATTCAATTAGGAAAACGTTTTTGCAACAATGGCTACTTTGCCCGGATGCGACTAACGTCGTCTACAACGAATCCGGCTTTCACGAGTTGAAGCAAGAAAACAGATAGCAGAGTCTCTTTCCTCTCCCTATAAAAGTAAGCAACAACCTCGCTCGCTCGGGTTCCTCCTCCACCATCAAAGGATGTAATTGGCGGTTCCCAATATCGTCGTTGGATAACGGGCGACTTCTCAAGAAAAGGGTTAGGCAACACGACAACATTAACAATTAGGTTAAGAATACGTGAAACGATGAGGTGACCTGAAAACTGGTTAAGATCGTAAGAAGAGCGGCAACCAAATACCACTGCATTTTCGGTTCTTTCTCGTTGAATTCAAGCGTGTAGAATGAGATGTGTGTTGATACTGGAAGTAATGCCCAATTGCCCAGTACTGTACACTACTATGCCTCAAATCGAATCACTTCATCTATATTACTCCTGTTGGAGCCCAGAAATTGTAGTCTCGCGACACAACACCTCGCGAGACACATGGAGTCAAATCTTCGAAGGAATTCTGAGGACCTCTTCCACAATTCTGGACAAACAACTTGTATACTGTATTGCACTCGATCAAACTTGGCCCTTCGTCAACTTCTCCCTAAGAACCAACCTTGTTCTTGAGCCCTGAGGTACCTACGCAACCAAACCAGGAGGGGGTGGCTCCGGATTTGGCTCTCCGACGCTCAAGTTAGCAAACGTGCAAATAAGCAATCAAAAACAATGCAATTTGACACAAGCAAGAGAGAATATGAAGAAGTAAGCCTATGAAAAAGAGAACTCAAAACACCACTTGAAGCTTATCAAGCTCTTTGCTACAAGCACCCAAATAATCTCAGAAATCACTCATTTCAACATCAAAAGCTCGATTGCAACACCGAGAGTCATAATTCAAGTGTTGATCGTCCAAACGCCTCAAGGAGAAGGTCGTTTAGAAAGATTGAAGTTCAGGATCGCTTTTGTGTTTTTAGCTCTCGAGAGGAAGAAAAAAGGAGAATATTTCTGGTAAATGATGCTCTGTCCCTCTCTCTCTATTCGGTTACACTCTTATGCTCTGTCCTTCACAAGATTCTCCGTGTTCTTGGGCCTGGTTCATTTTGACGTCGTTTTAACTTCTCCTTTGATCTTCCGAGTTTCAGTTTTTCCAGGGATTTCTTGTTTGTCCACTTCCCATCGCCTCGCATTAATTCCCATAGTCTCGCGTTGTTCTCCCCTTGTTTTCTCTTTCCATCCCTGGAAAACTGAATCTTACTTTGCCTATGCTTTCAGGTAGTGACGATTTCTCTGAACGTTCAGCTCAGGCTGAGTATTCGGGGCGCACGATGTCTGGCTCCGAGCGGGGTTCTGGTGGTTGCGAGCCTAGTTCTCGTAGACGATCTCGCGTGACCGGAAAATCCAAACGGAGTAAGGCGAAGAAGTCCAAGAAATCCAAAACCAGGCTCCCGTTTCGCGTGATTCAGGAGCGAGCCGAGACCGATTATGGTCAATTTGCTCGTTTCTTCTCCCATAAGGGGTCCTTACCCCACATAATAATAGAGAAAACCTTCCTCGCGGATCCGGGCCGAATAAGTATTCTAACGAAGAGAATAAAACACACTCGCACCTTAATTCCTAACACGGCTCATCGCAGCAGTCTTGGCTTTGACGATCTTCGCTATTTCGCTATGCGATACCCTTTTCCTGAAGGAACTATTTTCGCCCTTCCCGACCACGAGGGCACTTCTCTCGACCAATACAGACCCTTCTTCGCTTTAAGCTGGCTTCCGTCTCCCGTGGACGTTCTTTCAGAATGAAGTGATGGCGGATTTAGGTTTCAGTCCTTCACAGATGCATCCAAACTTCTGGAGTTCGCTGATCGTATACACCATGCGATGTCAGGATATTGGGATAGTCCCCAATACGCCTCACTATGCTCTTATTAATTCATATAAGAAGAACTCTCGCGAGGATGGGTTTTATACCGCTCAAGCCAAGACTCCTAGTGCCTTTCGACTGCCTTCGAAGATTGATGGGTGGAAAACGTGCTGGTTCTTAGTTCGTCCCCCGCTTGGTTCCAACATTTCTGTTCAAGTTCGTGAACCTCATGCGAGAAAGGCTCCTTGCTTCTTTCAAAAGGAGACTCGCGATAAATTCATTCGTGATTACAAGGATTATCCTGACAAAGCTATTCAAAAACGATTTGAGCTGACAATCTCGGATGCCTTACTGGTTGCCAGGGGACTTAGCCTTAAAGCCCATGCCAGAGGTTCCTGTCCGTGTGTTTGCTCTTAGCGCTTGCGTTTTTAGTATGCTTACTTGTGTGGTTGTTTTTTGTAGACGCTGACATGTTCTCCGATCTCCCGAATTTGGATGGGTTGGTTTTCGACGAGACCGGATCCCTCACTCTCGTGACTCCTTCTCACAACATTTCTTCTGTTCCCGGCGTGACTATCGCTTCTCCTCCTCCTGCTGTATTGGAGTCGCCGGTTGAGGTCGCGACCACCGTTTCTGAGGAGGTCCCTCGGTCCAAGAGACCTCGCACTGCTTCAGACAAGGTGAGAGAAAAATCCACTGGGCCGGAGTCGTCACGCGATTGCCCGTCTCGCGATAAGGGGAAACAAAAAGTGTTTGAGAGAAGTCGCAAAAGGACGACGAAAGTGGAGTTTGTTTCGTCTCCAGAGCCTACTGATTCTCTTGTCGTGAATCCTACTTTCATTCACGTTTTATCGACCACGCGTGCCTTCTTTGCCTCAATTCCAACTACTTTTCCCCCTGAACCTAGCCTTTACGAGGAAGTCTCGGATATACCTGGTGGTTTGTCTAAGTTACTCTTTGCAGTAAGTTTCGCATTTTTATTTACTTCTTGTTTCTTTGAGGTCTTTTTAATCCTGGAGTTGGTCGTTTTGCAGGGGATGAGTATTATTACGAGTTCAAGTCGGAGGGTGCTCGCGGCTGAGGATAAACTTAAAGAGTTGATGGAGGAGGACCAGTCGATCCGCGATTCTAATAGAGCGGCTAAGTCTCGTCTTATGGGAGAAAAGAAAGCTTTGGAGGTGGAGCTTTCGAAGGCTAATGCGCTATTGGAATCTAAGGACCCGAAGATATAAGAGCTGGAGGCACAACTTGCGTATGAGAGGTCCACCCACGTCAACATCGTCACTGAATATAACACGCAAGTGAACGATCTCAAACAAGAGAATGAGAAACTTCACGCGACGATGTCCGAGAGAATTGCCTATGAGAGAAATATGGCAGTGGAAGAGTATTGCGGCGGTTACCGTCAACGCGCTCGCGTGGATTTTTACAAGAATGCTGTCAACACGCTTCTCCTTTGCATGGTGAAGGTTCAGATGCGGAAGTACAAAGTCAAAGATTTCCCCTTCAGTGCCCAAGATTTATGTGGTTTTTCCACCGACCTTCCTAAGTATGAGCCCCCGGTGCCGGGAACCTTTATTGATGATGGGGATGCTCCACTCGAGGCTTGGGGTGTAACTCACCTTGCGCCTAAGAAAGGTATCGTTAAAGGTAAAGAGAACCAAGTGCCCAAGCCTCCTCTTCCGAAGATGGTCACTCCGCCTCCGCCCGAAAGCTTGGAATCTGTTCCTCACGCGTTGCTGAGTCCTCCTGAAGCGTTCATGCTTAAATCAGGCGGGGGGGGGGGGGGGTCAGGATCGCGGGTGGTTGATGCTCAGGACGTCGTTGTGGATTTGGAGGCGGATAGCGTAGGGGACCCCGAGACTGTTCCTGAGACTGTCGCAAAGTAATGTTTATTATTTCTGTTCGTCTTGTGTTTCGAACCTTCTGACATATGGCCTGGTGGTCTTTCGAACAATATATGTTTTTGGTGTAACTGTTACGAGATTGGGCTCTTATGTATTTATACTTTTTAATGCGGCCATGGTTGTCGCGAGCTATATGCTCTTGTGCTCTCTATTTTGGGTTTTATTTATCCGTCTGCTTGTTTTGCACACACTTATCTCGCCTCATTCTCCTCTTTTTGTGTTTCGGAAAAGTGCGGTGATTTTGCGAAAAATAAAACGTAAGAGATAAGTGTTTCATAACTATGATCCCTCTTATATAGTAAAAGATGAAGCTGACGGTGTTACATAGGTTTTGGTGAAACAATCATAAAGCATTGCAAACCAGCCTCCTGTTAGCTATCGCACGAACTTTCCATGCGAGTCCTGTAAGGCAACGAGAGAGCCATGAACGCGTGGTTAGGTTACAAATATTACCTGGGTAACTGAGGGATTTTTACTTTCTGTCTACTTACCTGGTCACTACGTTTGCTCTAGCTGGTGACAGGGCTTCGCGTTTTGGCTCTTTGTTGCTTTTGATACTCGCGAGGGTTGTCCTGTATTGGTATGTCCTTTTTGGGTTATCTTTGCGTTTTGATAACACTTCTATATATCTGACAAAGCGAAGCTTTTTACCTGAGCTCTTATAGTCGCGAAGCCTCAGGACATCCCTTGAGTTTTTCTTCTGCATGGTTGCTGCAGAAAACTTCGTTGTAGAGATGATCTAGGCATGATGTGGTCGCCATTTTTGAATTTCTTCCGCGATGTGAGCCTCTTTTATGCTCATTGCAGAGGACATTAAGCACTGCACATGTAGAGAGGCGTTTAGTACTTATTCTTTAGATGGTTAAGAACTTTTAAAGGACGCGTGAGTCATGATGTGAATGGAGTTTGCTGGGTGAAGGTCCTTGCCTCTCAGCCCAGCAAACTGCCCGCATCTGCAACTCTAGCTGCCAGGTCGAGAGTTTCTTCCCGCATCTGCAACTCTAGCTGCATTTTTTCGTCATTGTCGATCGGTTTATACTGAATGACGCGGTCCGTGGGCACAATGAACTCGACTGGCACTGTGGCTTCTACTCCATAAGCGAGAGCAAAAGGAGTTTCCCCGGTTGCTTTTTTTACTGTGGTTCTGTTTGCCCAGAGTACTAGAGGTAATACTTCGGCCCACTTGCCTTTGGAGCCTTCTAACCGCCTTTTCAGGTCCAAGACAATACTTTTGTTCACAGCCTCTACTTGGCCATTGCGATGCGGGTGAGCGACTGACGCGATTCTTAAGGCGATCCCCATGTCATTACACCACGCGAGTAGCTGTGACGAATTGAATTGTGGTCCTCTGTCGGTTACGATCTCGTGAGGGAGGCCGTATCTGCAGATGATATTCCTCCACAGGAACCTTTTAACTGCCGGGACGGTAGTACTCGCGAGAGCCTCGGCTTCGATCCATTTGGTGAAATAATCAACTGCTACAATGATGTACTCCAGTTGACCAGGTGCTTTTGGCTTGAACGGTCCTAACAAATCTAGCCCCCACATCGCGAAGGGACAGGGACTAGACATTATCTGTAACTCTACACCTGGTTGATGGGAAGCTGGGGCAAAATACTGACATGGCTTACAGTTCTGTGACTCGCGTTGTGCGTCTTGTTTCATGGTGGGCCATAAACTCCCTTGTCTTAATGCTTTGTAGACCATAGGTCTCCAACCTGCGTGGGTTCCGCACAACCCCGCGTGCAGTTCTCTTATAAGCATGTCACTGTCTCTCTTTGACAAACACCTCAGCTCGCGTGGCCCATACCCTCTTTTGTAGAGTCTCCCGCGACACATGTAGAAACGCGCAGCCATAGAGACAAGTTTTGTCATTTCTTTTGGGTCCGAGGGTCCGGCTCCGTTTGCAAGATATTGAATTATAGGGGTGCGCCCGTCACTGACTGGCTCGTCTATCTCCATCAGCTCCACCTGATTACAAACGGCGCTCTCAGACTTCACCAACCAGAAGTATTGGCTCTTTCCATCCTTGAAAATGACAGTAGAATTCCCATCGAGATGTTCCATACTCGCGTACTGAGCTTGGGAACCTCGTTTCGCGAGTTCATCGGCTCGCGTGTTTTCCTCCCTCGAGATTGCTTCAATCTCGAAATGCCTGAATAATGAAATCAAGGTAGTATCCCTTGCGTGATATCTGGGGAGATTGCCTGTCTGAGCTTCGTAGGTCCCCTTGATCTGATTCACAACAATCTGAGAGTCGCAAAGACACTTCACCACGTGAATGCTCGCGTGAATCGCAATTTCCAATCCTGCGATGAGCGCTTCATATTCTGCTTCGTTAGTAGTGACTTTGAATTTTAATGCGATCACGTGGTCGACCCTATCCCCGGTTGGGGATGTCAAGACGACCCCCACCCCGCAACCATTTACATTTACCGCCCCGTCAATGTGCATAACCCACGCGGGCTCCTCTGGAGCTATAACATTCCTTTCTAACTCTCTTAAACTTGTCTCAACAATGAAATCAGCCAAAGCTTGCGCTTTGATGGTGGGTCGCGGTCTATATACTACGTCAAATTCGGTCATCTCAATTACCCACTTTGCGAGCCTTCCGGAGGTTGTTGGTTTACTCATGAAAGATGGGAGTGGTAAATCCGTCAACACCTCGATGGGGTGAGCGTGAAAATAAGGTCGGAGCTTACGAGTGGCTGTTATCAACGCGAGTACTGCTTTCTAAACGGGTGAATATCTTGTCTCGGCCGACAGAAGTGCTTTACTGACGAAATAGACAGGGGCCTGCTGTTCTCTTACCAATACTGCGCTAACAGCACGCGTACCTGCCGCGAGGTACAGCTGTAAGCCTTCACCAGGCACTGGTGACACAAGTGTTGGGAGCTTAGCCAGGTGTTCTTTGAGGCTTATAAACGCCCTTTCGCACTCCTCAGTCCATTCGAAGTTTTTCGGTTTCCTAAATATGTCAAAGAAAGGGAGGTTGCGTTCCGCGAGTTTGGCGCAAAACCTCCCGAGGTAGTTGACCTTCCCTACAAACCTTTGGACGTCGTGAGTGGATCTTGGCGGTTGTAGATCTATTACGGCTTGGACCTTGTCTGGATTGACCTCGACGCCGCGTGCGCTAATCTAAAATCCCAGGAATTTGCCCTCGGTGACCCCGAAGACACATTTCTCGGGATTTAGGCTCATACCGTACCTTCTCAGTCTCTCAAAAACTTCTGTCAGATCACGAGCGTGATCTGCCTGCTTCTTGCTCTTAACTACTATATCATCAACATAGGCCTCCACGGGGTCACCCCTTTGCTCGCTAAAGATCATGTCCACCAGCCTCTGGAATGTGGCTCCCGCGTTCTTCAAGCCAAATGGCATTACTTTATAGCAGAAGGTTCCCTTGTCTGTTATAAAAGCCGTGTGCCCCGAGTCGGCTGGATTCATCATGACCTGGTTATACCCCGAGTACGCATCCAGAAAACTGAGAGCTTCATGACCTGCGGTGGAGTCCACTAACTGGTCGATAGAAGGTAACGGGTAGCTGTCTTTGGGACATGCCTTATTGAGACCAGTGAAATCTACGCACATGCGCCATTTTCCTGTCCCCTTAGAATTTCTCTCTACCATTACTACGTTTGACAGCCACGTCGGGTATTGTACTGGGTTAACAAACCCTGCTTTTAACAACTTCGCGAGTTCTACAATAGCGGCCGCGTTCTTTGGTCCTGCCTGCTTTCGCTTTTTCTATCTACGCGGCTTAACCTCTGGACTGATGTTCAGGGAGTGAGTCATTACGCTCGCAGGAATCCCCTTCAAATCTTTTGGCGTCCACGCGAACACATCCTGGGAGCGGGCGAGCAAGGTCTCAATTTCTTGCACAACTTTTTGGTCCAGTCTTCCCCCTACATAGAGCTTCTCCTCTTTGTTGAGGAATGGAGTGATCGTCTGCTTTTCAAACCCATCAAAATGTGGTTTGTGTCCCTCTTCTTCTTCACCAGTATCTCGCGACCTCGGAGAGGCACGTACCTCCAACTCGGTTTCCTCAATCACGTGAGGCAACCCTGGAATAAATAACTGGTTGGCGAACAAGGCCTTGGTGCCGCCCTTTTCGGATGATGCGTAGCAGATGCGGCTCTCCTCTTTGTTCCCCCTCACGACCCCTACTCCGGACGACGTTGGGAACTTAAGGCAAAAATGACAGATTGACACGACTGCTTCGAACTTGCACAGAGTCTCGCGTCCCAGTATCGCATTGTAGGAGGATGTTATCGGGATTACCACGAAGTCTATTTTTTCTGATCTTCTTGACCCGGTCTCTTCACCCAGGATGAGATCTAGGGTGACGACGCCCAGGGCCCTCACTTTGTCCCCCGCGAAGCCTACCAGCGTGGTTTTAGTAGGCCTGAGTGTAGACTGATCAATGCCCATTTCCTCGAACGCGTCCCAGTATAGTATATCGGCCGAGCTCCCCGTGTCAACAAGAATCCTCTTCACAAGTTTGGTTCCGATTTGAGCATGAATGACTTGTGGGTCAGCGGCCTCGACGGCCCAGGCATCTACCTCCTTGTCGCTGAAGACAAGCGTGTAAGGCTCAGATTGCGGTCTCGCGATGCTATAGACTGGCTTTCCCTGAGGCTTGGGTGCATTGTTTATGAGCCTTTGTTCTCGTTTGCCTAGGGGAACTGGTTCATGGCGGCCTGCGATTGTTCCTACATGGCCATCCAGGCGAGGGAAGTTCTGGTTTGGGTGGCGATTGGGACCCTGATTCTGGTCATTCCTCGCGGGGGTTTGTTGCCTTATCTCATTCTGATTTCTACCTCCGCCTCTACCTCTTACCCCCCCCCCCTCTTGGGTTGCCGCGACCCCTGTCACCATTTCCTCTCTGAGCAGTCAAGACTTCCTGTTCTCTCGGGTGGTGAGGTCGCGACCGGCATTCTTCTGTAGGGTGAGTATCCACCCGGTGGTACTCACACCATATTGCTGGCGTGTGGCGACCGCGGCCGCGATCGCCCCCCCTCTGACCCTCGCGACGGTTATCCTGCTCGGTTACGAAATTCTGCGAGTGAAACTGATTCTGATTCTGATCATGATTCTGGCCTCTGAACTGTTTCTGACCCTGACCCTGATCTTGAATCTGTAAACCGAGCACTCGCGAGTCGCTCTGTTCCTTTCCCTGATTACCCTGATGGCACTTGTTACCCCAGCTCTGGTTGTCTTTCTTTTGACCCTGAGCAGACTTATTCTGATTGTTTCCTTTCGATGCGGAACCTGAGTGTGCTTCCACGTTGATTTCTGTGTACGCTCTCTCGAGCATGCCCTGGTAATCTAAATCTTTCTTGCGGTATAAGTATTGCTTGAAGGAGCTTCCATCTGTGAGACCGTCCAGGAATGCGACCCGAGCAGTTTTGTCATGAAAATCTTCGGCCTCCAAGATTTTTTCTGAGAACCTCTTGACATAACCCTCTAGTGATTCGTTTGGTCCTTGTTTGACACCTACTACTTCTTGCATAGTCACTTTTCTTTTCTTTGAGGACCCAAAGTGCAACAAGAAACTCTTTTCTAGATCAGCGAAAGAATGGATACTCACTGACGTTTGGTTAAGCATCCAGGTCATGGCGGGACCCGCGAGGGTGCCTGGGAAGCCTTTGCACATCGTGGCTTCATCAGGGCACCTCGCGAGCATAGCATATTTGTAGCGTGCCAGGTGCTCGCTGGGATCTTCTTTGCCGTTGTATTCCTTGATATATAACAGGGAATCTGAAATCAGGTAGAGGAACTGACCTGACTATGTGGTCCGCGAAAGCAGTCGGGCCGAACAAGGCTGACGGATTAACGGATGGATAGGCCTCGTAAGCCTGTCGTGGATAGACTGCCTGGCTGTAATAAGGTTCCCCCTCATACTGGTAGCGAGAAGGTCCCCGCTCGGCTCAAATCCCATACCCCCTCGTCTCGATTCTTCCCCTGTAAGATTGGTTCTCTATGTAGCTTGCGGGAGCTTGATTCAAATCAAACCTACTAGGGTGACTAGCCCTCTCGCGTCTCTCGACCCCGGGTCTACGCGATACTGAGATCCTGTCGTCGGGTATGTGCTCAGCACTCTCCTCTGCGACAGGTGGCTCCCGATTACCCTGATTTTGCTCTTGCTCGCGGGCCTCAGCCCTTGGTTGCTCTTGGTTTTGACCCCCGCCCGTGCTTTGTCCAAATGCCTGAAGGTATGCGCGATACTGAACTAGCGCGGGTCCTACCAGAACAATCTCTTCCTCGTCTACGCGTGGAAGGGGTGCCCGCAAGTTGTTTACCTCTTGCTGCGTTCTCGTCTGGAGAGGGGTGTTATTAACGGCACCACTTCCCTCACCACCAGTATTCATCCCTGTCGGCTGAATATCAAAAACACACGGAACTTTGTAGTAAGCCTTACTTGCGCGAGGAGGTCCACGGTCGGCGCCAGTGTTGGAGCCCAGAAATTGTAGTCTCGCGACACAACACCTCGCGAGACACAGGGAGTCAAATCTTCGAACGAATTCTGAGGACCTCTTCCACAATTCTGGACAAACAACTTGTATACTGTATTTCACTCGATCAAACTTGGCCCTTCGTCAACTTCTCCCTAAGAACCAACCTTGTTCTTGAGCCCTAAGGTACCTACGCAACCAAACCAGGAGGGGGTGGCTCCGGATTTGGCTCTCCGACGCTCAAGTTAGCAAACGTGCAAATAAGCAATCAAAGACAATGCAATTTGACACAAGCAAGAGAGAATAGGAAGAAGTAAGCCTATGAAAAGGAGAACTCAAAACACCACTTGAAGCTTATCAAGCTCTTTGCTACAAGCACCCAAATAATCTCAGAAATCACTCATTTCAACATCAAAAGCTCGATTGCAACACCGAGAGTCATAATCCAAGTGCTGATCGTCCAAACGCCTCAAGGAGAAGGTCGTTTAGGAAGATTGAAGCTCAGGATCGCTTCTGTGTTTTTAGCTCTCGAGAGGAAGAAGAAAGGAGAATATTTCCGGTAAATGATGCTATGTCCCTCTCTCTCTATTCGGTTACGCTCTTATACTCTCGCCAGGGGCCCACGCGAGTCAATTACCATTTTGCCCCTCCGATACCTGATTTCGTCGGATTCCCTTTTTGGGCTCCGTATGCTTATGGGCCGCTTTCGTTCTTCTGGGCTGACTTCATGGGCCGTCCTTGGTCGCGTCTTCTGGACCTGATTCGATTCTCTTTGGGTTTCGCGAGCCCATCGAGAACCGGCTCCAACAACTCCCTCCGTCCCAAAATATAAGGGACATTTGATTTTCTAACACTATTCACTAGTTAAGAGAATCTTCTCGTTTTCTTCTGATATGTAGAAACAAATATATGCATGTGAGATCTTGTTCTGATGGACGTGCTTACAGGTGACTTGCAAGGGGAGGTCCCATGGTGCATGTTGTTCGCAGATGATATTGTGTTGGTTGACGAGTCCAAGGAGGGTGTCAGTAACAGATTGGAAGAGTGGAGAGCAGCTTTAGAACCAAAGGGCTTCAGACTGAGTCGAGCCAAGACCGAGTATGTGGAATTTGATTTTGGAGTTTCGTCAGATGGGAATGTGGGGTTGTTGCTTGGAGAGTCTTCAGTGTGCGTGAGAGACTCCTTTAAGTACTTAGGCTCTATCTTGCAGAGAGATGGAGGAGTGGATGAGGACATCAAGTCCAGGATTCAGATAGGTTGGCATCATTGGAGACAGACTTCTGGAGTTTTGTGTGACAAGAAAGTCCCCCTTAGGCTGAAAGGTAAATTCTATAGGGTGGTAGTTAGACCAGCGATGATCTATGGGGGCGAATGTTGGCCAGTTACTATGGCTCAGGAGCAATAGATTATGGTAGCTGAGATGCGGATGCTACGCTGGATGTGTGGTCATACTAGATTGGATAGAGTTCAGAATGAAGTAATTCGAGGAAAAGTCGGAGTGTCTAGTATTAAAGATAAGTTGCGAGAATCTAGACTTCGATGGTTTGGCCACGTTCAGAGGAGGCCACTCGGTGCACCAGTTCGCAGTTGTGAAGTTCTGGCGTTGGGGGACTACCGCCGGGGTAGAGGGCGACCAAAGAAGAGCTAGATGGAGGTCATCCGCAAGGACCTCGCTGCTCTGGAGCTTTCAGTTGACGTGGCTCAAGACAGAGCTTTGTGGAGGGAAAGGATTCGAGTTACAGAAGCTTAATCTGGGATTCTTGGAGTGGTGTATCATTTTACTCGGGCTTGGAGCCGTATAATCTTTTTCTCTGTTTTGACCTTTCTGTTTTCGGTTTTTAGCTCTTGTGGTATTCCCATGTATTGTTAGGTCATATCGGTTACTTCCTCCCAACCTGTTGGGGTAAGGAAATACCAATCCCGACCACCCCATACCCCGTTTTTCGGGATAAATGGGGACTAATGTTGTTGTGGTTGATCTTGTTTGATTCGTCTCAACGAGTACTTTGACAATATATAAAAATTATAATTTTTGTCACCGTATATTTAGAGATATTAACGTTATAAAACGTGTCTCGACAAATGTGTCAAAAACAAATGTCCCTTATATTATGGAACAGAGGGAGTAGTTGATTAGAGCGCGATCTTTAATCCTTGTTCTTCTATCTCCTTTCTTTTAATCTATAAAATGCGGAATCATCAGCAACAAACGGTAGGTTTTGACTAGACCTGTCAAAAGTTGACTCAACCCGTTGGGTCGACTTGACCCGACCTGAAAAGAACTGGACCCGACCTGAAAACTTATGAAACCCGTTGGGTTCAAACCCGAGCCGACCCGAGACCCGTTGGGTCAAACCCGGACCAACCCGAACTTCTCGAAACTCGTCGAGGGACCCACTTTTCACGCATTTTATCCCATTTAAATTAGTAGAAAATAACAATGTAGTCCGTATTTTATTAAATAATAATATTGTAAAAATATTATATTATAAAAATATTGTTTAAATTTTATTTTCTTTATTACAATAAAAAAATCAAACATTTCAAACCCGCTGGGTTGACCTGAACCCGAACCCGGCCCACCATAAAATTTTATCGACCCGTTTGACCCGAACCCGTTTTCGACCCGAACCTGATTGGCTCGAACCCGAACCCGAATCGTTCTACCCGTTTTCTAGGTCTAGTTTTGATCCAAACCCGACCCGGCTGAGCGGATTGCTGGCCTGCTGGGTCTTCCTTGCCGTCGTAATCGGTGCCCAATCCCTTTCCCCGCGTCTCCATTGCCATCACTGCTGGATCCCCATCGCCATTTTCTCCCTCGCTCACCTTATCGACCTCTAATCAAAAACTTCACCGACGAGATGTGAAAATCAAGGTTTCTTGCTTTATGCACACTACATGTTCGACGAATTTCCTAAGAGAATGAATCCTTCCTTTTCATCTTTCATCTCTTAATATCATTTGCTTTGTACCTAGATACCCATGATTTCAAGCTAATCTGCCTAGGTTTGAAGCTGAGAATAGTAAAGAGAAATCAAAGTCGGGAGCAACATGAGGGAAAACGAAACTTAAACAAGTAGATCCTCTCCCATTTTTCAATACTGATATATATTTGATGTCCTACACATTACATAAATCATGCTTCAAGATTAATTTCCAAACGGCACTTTTACTTAGCATTAAGAAAGCAACATGTAAAGATCGGTTATTTTGTCTTTGGCCAATGAGGACCACCAAAGAACACATCATGATCAGGCCAGTGTTCCCTCGGAGCATCTATAGCAACATAATCATCAATGGCTCTAAACTCTTTACTTCCATAAACGTCGACCATGTTACCTGCCCAATTAACTGTAAAGAACTTCCGACAATACGCTTCCTTTTTAGGGTTCATCGTGTGTGGCCCATTGCCGCTCCCCATCTCTGGCTTTCCAATGCTAGTCGGTTGTCCCGGTGGTTGGTAAACCTCTCCTCCACACGCCACAAAGGATGCCATTTGGGACATCCCAGTGAAGAACTGTTTGGGCCAAAACCCTATGAGTGTGCCCTGTCCTAGCTCTAGCCACCAGTTCCCGTACTTCTCGTCCTATGTGCAACAACAACAGGGTTTATAGAGTGTGGACGTACGCACTCATATCTCTGTACAAGATTTATCGGGTAATAAAAGTACCTGATAAACGAAAAATCCATACTCATAATTTTGGCCGCCTACAATTGAGACTGGCGAGAGAACAGCATCCAGTGCAATTTTCGGGAACACTGTCACAAACCCGCATTGGCTGTTGAAACAGTGTGTATCACCAGCCTGTATCACTAGCTTGTTAACAAGTTAAGACTTACAATGTAATGCATGATATGTTAGGAGGGCATGCTTACCGTAGCGTATACAAAGATCCTTGTAGTGTTGTTCTTGTACATGGTTGGATTCACCTACAAAACCACATTACATTCTAAAACCAGTTCAATAAGAAAAAGTGGTCTAACCAATCGAGAAACTTATTGCTAACTGTCCAGCCAATCTCGATCATATCAGATCCGTCTTGGATGATAACTTCAGCTGAACTATATTGACCAGGTTCAACATGCGGATTGTACACAGAAATGTGGGCTCCTACTCCATTGTAATATTTGTCACCAGGTGGACTCTGTCCATACGCGTACGCAAACTACACATAACACACAAATCTTATGAAACAAAAGATCAAGTAAAAATGATAGATCGAAGAGGAGACGAGATCTAGCTCACAATTGTTCCAGGTTGTCGATACACGTCATTCGGGTTTGATCTTGAAGAAGTTGAATTATGCTTTATAAGATGGAATTGGGAGAGTTCATCTTTTCCCATTCTTCTAACTGGAACTGTTCCATCTGGACAACCTTCATCCTTCAGACTTATATCCAGGTTGTTGATTTGTCTTGAAGAGTCTTTGTTTTTCATTCTTTTGGGTCTAGAACTAGGCCTCATCTAAAATTAGGCACAAGTTAATGATGTAAGCAGAGTCATTTTGAGTATCAAAACTTAATTGCAATAGACAAATATATAGTGTACCTTTGGATGGAAGTTGTGATTCTTAAGGGAAGGATGTTGTAATGCAGGTTGCTTGTAGAAGTCGACGCAGTCGAAGATGTCGCCATGCTCCGTCTACACATCAAAATTGATCAAGCAATGTCAAATAATTGCATTTTGCTAATTCGGCACTGAAATCATCAAATTTGAACATAGATGAAAACAACTTTTGCATTTACCTTGATTATCTTGGCACCAATTGTTTTGGAATTGGGTTTTCGTATAGGGTTGCTGCTCTTACAAACCCCGAAAAGAAGCAAGAGCATGAAAGGAAGAAGAATGAACCCCATGAACCTGACATCCATTTTGGTTAGAGGTGATGATGATGGTGAGATTTTTATGTAAATTTAAACTAGAGTATTTTCTACATTTGGTAATATAGTCAAGTATTTCCTCCATAACATTAATTGCTAGATTATCATAAATGAAATACAATTGTAACAATAAATGACTCGGAATATTTATCAAGAATTGTTTTTAATTTCTACTTAATTTATCAACAAATATTGTAAGTGGTTCAAGGGTGATTTTTTAGCCTGCACACGTGGGTAGAGTTTTTTTTCCTCAAAAGGCACGACACAAAGTCATTTCACAGGAAATGACAACCCTTAGACCATCAGAGGCGACGATCCGAAAGAAAGATCGATATGATGTAAACATGTTCGAAGTCAGGAAAATTGGCCTAAGGTTTGTGATATAGTCATCAGATAAAGCACAATCGTTATTATAGTTAAAAATTATATTAACATAGTGAGCGTTAATATCAGGGTTTGCGAGATGCACACGTGAATAGAGTCATCGAGTGATCAATTACTTTGTGTTATTATAAGTGTATTGATAGAGGTACCATAAAAATTACTTGGGAGATGAAAGCCTATTTGAGTGTGGGGGGGAGCCCCTCTAGGCTCTATCTCTCATCTTGACGACATCGTGCTCATGGACGAGGCATCCAAGTCCCAGATGAGAGAGTTAATAGATTGCCTGCATACCTTTTGTGTGTCCTCATGGCAGTAGCTAAATATTGAAAAATCTCAGATTTTGTTTCTTTAAATGTCAGCATGGATTTTGCAAATCAGTTGGAGTTTATCAGTGGGATTAATGTCACTAGGAACCTAGGCAAGTATTTATGTATCTCGATTGTTAACAGGCGAGTGACGAAGGAGGATTTTGAGCATCTTCTCAATTGCTCTTCCTCCAAGTTGGTTGGTTAGAAGGCGTAGATTCTTAGTTTTGTTGTCCGGGTCAAATTGGTACTTTTCACTCTCTCCTATTACTCCATGAACTCTATGTCGCTGTTGATTTCTGTTTGTCGAGACCTTGATAAAGCGTGTGGAGCCTTTGGGTGAGGGAGAGCAAGATGGTAAGAAGAAAGTTCATCTACGCTGGAACAAAGTGTGCCTACCAAAGAAGTCGGGTGTGCTAGGCATTAGAGACATCAAGAAGATGAATCTTGCGGTTCTCGGTAAAATGGGATGGAAGTTAAGATCGGGTAACGCAGGGACTTGGAGCGATATTGATAACGCATGGATTTGTTTTGTTGTTCGTGACTGCCCATACTGGTAGGTGGTGTGGAGGATGATTGTTCCGGGGGGAGTGGCGCCAATTGATGAGTGGAGAAAATCTTAGGAACTTGTGTGGTTTCAATCAGGGGCCAGAGGATGCTATCATCTTCACCACGGCTAGCTGATGGTTCTGGAAGCGGCGAAACAAACAAATCTTCGGGGGAGATTCTGTGATTAAGGATAAGCATATTATTGTCCTAGTCAAGTGATACGAATTCGGGATGACTCGTATACCCTCGGGAAGGATCGTGGAACAAAAGGAAAGTCGATGGCGCTTCTAGAACTCTTCTAGGGTTGGATAAGTATTGAATCTTTCGATTAAACAAGAACTCGATGTCTTGAGAGTCCACTCAAGGGATGAACGAATTCGATAGCTTGGCTTGATGACAGTTCGCTAACGAGAACGACTCCGGATCCAATCAGTAGAATGACGTCGAAGCAAAGGAAGGAGATTCAAACTCAACTAAAGCTCTGCTATTCAATTTCAACGTGAAAAACAACAATGGTGAAGGACGTCTGTCTTCATAGTGATCTTGTTGTTGAGGACGTCTGTCATAGCCCCTGTAATCATTGGCACGGCCTCGCCCTCTTTGTTGTACCCGGGGTTGTCTCACATCATTGTACTCATTATTGTTGAAACCCCGAGCATTGTTCCTGAAATTACGATAAGCAGGAGGATCGTCATATATAGGGGGAGGGAGGTGACCTTTGGGATGTTGTTGGTTCTCAATTGGTTCCTCAAGTGGTGGATGGAAGTTGTTTGGGTTGGTTTGTCCAAAGAGTTCCAGGTCCTCTTCATCATATTCGCCAAAAGCAATTGGCGTCTGTACCCGCTGTGGGCGCCTGGAATCCCTATCAGAGTACTCCTGTCGCCTTCTATTAGACCTCTAGGCGGTTTTGATCGCCTAATAGATCGTGACCCCCCATGGGTGGGAGTCTCATCTTCCTCAGAACCATTCTTGTCTGATTCCTGTTCGGACCGGTTTGGTTTGTAGCGGTCATTGATGGTGTCTCTTTTAATGACACTAGATAGTCGCGGAGCTGCTGGGTATTTGCCTTTGGCTAGGATTCTCTGGTTGTAAGAATGGAACTCAGCAAGGGCCTGTTTTGTGAGCGCCAGCTCCTCCTGTAATCGAGCATTCTCAGCCAAGATGTCTGTTGGACCACTTCCTTCACCCTTTTCAGACATTGTTACAATTAGAGATCAACAGTAATCAGAACTGTAAGTTCAAAGAGTAGCAATCAAAACACTATCAATCACGTTATAAGGTGACTAATTTCAGCAATCCGTGAGGGAAGGTTCGGCGAGCTCAGGGCAAAGATCAATATATCCAAGTCAACAACAAATTCAGAAATCAATGATAGATGCAAGCAAGTAATTGATCAAAACTTAACTAGCATGCAATCAAGACGCCAAACTTATAAATAGACGATGGAGAGATAGGCACAATGGACACTTGAGATAGTGAATAGACTACTAGTCTAGATCTCCTGAGGATTTCTTTTTGCTCGAATTTATGATCGACTTTAGATCTTAAGTGTTGCTGTTTTTTTTTTATATAGCAAGAATAGCATGCAATTTCGTATGATGCTAAAGGTAAAGAAGAGACAAGGTAAAGCAATCAAGAATGAAAGATAATCAAGTAATCACAAAAATTTGAAGCAACAGTCAAAGATTTAACAATTTGATGAAGCCTAAGATATCTGCGATCTTCGGGTTATTAGTTATCTTCAATCTCTCTTAGTTTTTCTGTTTTTCTGAGTAAAGCCACGACGATTTCTTGATTCAAGATTTCGTCACCTAGGGTTAGGGTTTCACTCGAATTTTTCATTTTTCTTAACAATGCGGAATTTGGTGGATACGAAAGGGAAAACGTAAAAGAAAGAGTTTTAGAATGACTACACCTTTAAACCGCTGGAAACTGATACCAATTGATACGAATCCGGGATGACTCGTATACCCTCGGGAAGGATCGTGGAAGAAAGGGAAGTCGATGGCGCTTCTAGAACTCTTCTAGGGTTGGATAAGTATTGAATCTTTCGATTCAACAAGAACTCGATGTCTTGAGAGTCCACTCAAGGGATGAACGAATTCGATAGGTTGGCTTGATGACAGTTCGCTAATGAGAACAACTCCGGATCCAATCAGTAGAATGACGTCGAAGCAAAGGAAGGAGATTCAAACTTAACTAAAGCTCTGCTATTCAATTTCAACGTGAAAAACAACAATGGTGAAGGTTCAACATATAAAGAGGCTGCTACTAACAATGACCTAAAAGTGCGGTCCTAATTCGGAATTAAAAAGTCTTAATCAAATAATTAAAAACGCTAAAAAAGGAAACTTGGGAATTCTTCAGCGCAGTGTCCGCGATCGCGGAATTCTGGGCCGATCGCGGATCACTCGCGGAAATCGAGGCAGCCCCTCAGGCTACGACATCGTCCGCGATCGCGGGTGCCATTTCCGCGATCGCGGAAAAGCTTATGTTGGCTTCTTTCGGTTGGCTCGATTCGTCCGAGATGGCGGATTGACCCGTGTTTCGACCCTTGACTATTAAGGCTGGCTTGAAGGCCAGTGTTGCTTCTCCAAGAGTCCGGTTGCCTTCCACCTCCTCGAGTGTTGTCAAGCTCCAAGTTCTCTCGGTTGTACCGATGCCGCTGTTTCTGGCTAAGCCTTTGGTGACCAGATTGAGTAGTCTTTGCTATCGCTCTTGCTCTTGCTCGGGTCACTGGGCCTAGTGAGCGTATGCTCATGAGTTCTTCTTCTTCAGCCTCTGTCAATGTCATGTCCGATATCGTTTCATCAAGCTTCTTTATTTTGGAAGGTGGGAGCCAATTTGATTACCTAGGTGGATCGACCAGAAATTAGAGATGGGCTACGATCAATTCAAATGGGGGTGTTAGGCTCATTATGAATGTTGCTTCTGCTACTGGGTGCATCAAAGATCACCAAGGGGATTGGATCATCGATTTTGTTGCGAGTTTGGGCCTCTACTCAGCCTTTCATGCAAAGCTCTGGGGCATTTTATATTGGATGCAAGTTGCTTGGGATATGGTCATAATTACTTTTCATTTGCCAAGAATGGCAAAACATTTTTAATAAAAACACATCTCAGAACAACACTATCCATACTGAGGGAAAAACTGCACAAACTGCACAAAGAAGAACACACTTGAAGAAAAGGGAAAGTAGATTCGGAATCAGAAAGTTGTGTTTGTAAGCTTATGGTAGATTAAACAAAATAATCACCTCTCTAATATGCTATATTGCTTAAAACCACCTCTTTAAATCAATATTACAGGAAATCACCCATATCACACCCTCCGTTAGTCAAACGCCACCCATTCTTAAACTCTGTTTAACCTCCGTCAAAAAAATTACAAATTTAGTCCAAACTTTTCATTTTCGTTTATTTTCTCCCCAAATTAAAAAGTTGGAAAACAAATTGCAATTAAATAAAAAGGTATGCTAATAGCACAAAGAACGTAGTCTTCTTCAACCTTGCCCTTTTCAACCTTTCCCCTCTTTAGTGAATGAAGATTTGGGGAGTACTTTTAATTTGAGAAGCTATCACATTAAAATTGAAACAACAGAAGTCATCATTTCGAACTTATAAACTAATTCCAAATTGATACCTATGTATCAACTCTTCTACTACTCCAAACTTCATCGATACTCCTCCCGTAAACAAGTATAAGCCCAAACCTTGCCCCTCTTTCAGAGCTGTGCGCAAGTCAAACCGAAATAAAACAATTCAGCCCAACTCCTACTCCTCTCATCAAGAAAAGTTGTCTCTCCGATATCGATTTAATCTTTGATCTGAAATTTCTAGGGTTCCAAATCCGGAAATTGCAAACAAATTGTTCAATTTTTATCGTTGATCTGAAATTTCTGGTTTTGTATACATCTTTGTTTACAATTAGCAAGAAATCTCTTCAATTTCTAGGGTTTCTGCAAATTGGGATTTTATTGATGAAATAATTGGAACACTCCCCTCGATTCAACGAATTTGCCTTTGATTGAGAGTTTGAGTTTATCTGGACAAGGTTGAAAGAGGGGTACATTTATTTTGTTCGAACAAAGAGGGGTAAGGTTGAAGAAGACCATGTTCTTTATGCTTTTAACCTGCCTTTTAATTGCAATTTTTATCCTACTTTCCAATTTGGGGAGAAAACAAACAAAAATGAAAAATTTGGACTAAAGCTGTAATTCTTTTTAGGGGTAAGCAAAAATAATCGATCCGGCCGATCCACTCCAATAATCCGCAGATCCGATCCTGAAAAATCTGTATCCGAAAATATCCGATTAAGCTTTATCCGATCCGATGGGACGATTTTTCCGGATATTTGGATCGGATACGGATCGAGAGATGTAGCTAACGGATATCCGATAATATTATTTTAATATATAGAACTAGGATCAAGTGCATAACACTTTTACAGTAAATAGGGAGGAGTCTCCTTAGCCCTTAGATCAAATCAATTCAACCATCAGGATTATAGCTAATTAAGAAGGAAAAAAATTAAAATCATATCTTCCCTCAATCCCTTGATTCATGCTCTCTGTTATGGAATTTTTTTATAACCTTCCAAATATTCTATAGAACCATTCTTCTCCATTCTCAGTATCCAACTTTTATTCATTACGACAACGTTTTTCTTCATGTCCATTTTAGTTGTTCACATGAACAATTGATGAATCTGAATGTTCATTTGTTCAAATGAACAACTAAGAGTTGATGAGCATAGTTTGATTCATTGTTCATGTGAACAACTGAAATGGGCATGCTCAATCACATCCACAAATTCACATGAATGGGCATGCTCAATCATCTTATGAAGAAATTGTTCATGAACATTCCATATTGTTCATGCACAAATCCTCAAAGGTTCATCTGCTAACCATTTCAGATTTGTTCATGAACAAGACGGATTGTTCATGAACAAGACGGATTGTTCATGAACAAGACGGATTGTTCGTGAACAAGATGGATTGTTCATGAACAAATTGAGTCGACGAGACAGAAGACGATGGAGAAGAGCATACCGTGAAGAAATTGAGTCGACGAGACAGGAGGGCAGTGCTCGAGGCCTAGGTTTTGAACAATTGGAATAGAAGAATGAAAGACCAAAAGACGTGCTAGAGGTTTTGAACAATTGGGCAGTTTTGAGGGGAAAGAACAAAAGACCGTTATAAAAGATTCTATAGGAAAGTAAGTGGAGTAAAATCTGGATAAATTTTAGGGAAAGATTTTTATTGATTTATTTTATTACTGATTCTATAGTAATTTTCTACCATAGGATTTCCCTCATCTAACGTTGTAGAGAGCTCTCTACTATTTACCGTAAGATAGCTCCTCACCAGAACCTGGTTTATACATTTTTAATTAATAGGATATATTCTCTCAACACGGTATTTTCTTATATAAAAACACAACTTTGGTTGTTGTTCTTAAAATTTAAAACTTTTATTGCTTATTTAAATTGTTAACTCACTAAATAAATCAAATATATTAGTTTTCACATCTTAATTCCTCTATATAATATATATGATTATATATTTACATTAAATTTCTATTTTTTATTTAAAAAAAATAAAAACTTTAATTTAATTTTCATATATCTTCTAGAAATCGGATAATTCGGATACCCGAGGCAAATATCCGATCCGATCCGGATAATATTTACCGGATATCCGCTCCAAAACGGACCGGATACGAATCGGGGTTTTGTGATTTTTTTTACCGGATATCCGGGGTTCCGGATCGGATCAGATATATCCGTTTGCTCAACCCTAATTTTTTTGACGGATGTTAAACGGAGTTTAAGAATCGGTGACGTTTGGCTAACGAAAGGTGTGATATGGGTGGTTTCCAGTAAAATTGATTTAAAGAGGTGGTTTTAAGCAATATAGTATATTGTAAGGGTGATTTTCGGTAAAAAAAAACTTAACAAATGAACAACTCAAAGCAAGTCTATTTTACAGGAAGTACTCTATTACAAACTCAAACAAGTTCTAATCCAAATAAAAACATAAGAACAACTGATCTTATCTTAGTTAGCAGGTTTCCAACAGGAAATTGCATACAAAAGCCTACCTTTCCATCCTTGAAGCATCCAGTTATTAATTTCATCCACCACAAAATCCTTATGATAATTAGCCCTAACCATCGCCTTTGCATTGCTCACAATCTCTCTATCCAACCCCACCTGTCTGAATCCCGCCCTCTGATTCCTCACTTGCCACTGCTTATACGTCTCGGGCCTCTCCACCCTATCGTTTCCCTCACACGCCACCACGTTCAGAATCTCTCTTCCGTAAAGCCCTCGTTCGATCATCCTCCGTTCGTCGCCTTCACGGGGCATTGTCGCCTCAAACATGTCGAAAATAGACGAGTAATGAAACAGAGCCTCCCTGAATCTCGTGGTGAAGAACGGGGCGTTGTACGTTCCATTTACAATCCCGTGGATGAAAAGATCCGGTTTCAGATTCTTTATCAGCTTCAAGAAAGCGTCTCTTGGACTATCGACTTCAACAGTGTCGTTAAGCAGAGCTCTGCCCTTATACAAACAGTTGACAAACAGAAGCTCATCTGATACCAACTTGAAATCCTCAACTTTCAAAGTCTCCCATTTTTCTGCAATAGGTTGATACTCAAAGGGAACTCCAAATCTGTTGCAGTAACCGGCTAATCGTCTTCCCGTCTCCTCAACTCGAGCTGCTGGCTGGTAGCCTCGTTCGGGAAAGTCAACAGCTGTGATGCGTAAAACGGGCGGTCCATTAGGTCGATTTGAGAGAGCTTGTATTAAGCAAGGCCATTGGATACCACAGAAGATCCCGAAATCAATGATATGGACTCGAGTGGCGTTTACACTGAGCTTCAGTATGGTCTTGTTTGCTAGGAAAAACGACGTTCTCTTGAACGGGACAGATTTGACATAGAATCTGTAGGCTTTGAGGTGGGAAGAAGCTGAAATCTGCCAGTTGATGAAGTCGGAGTAGAGTTGAGATGCGCTGCCAGCTAAGCGAGCTTCGAGCCCGTCAACAAAATAATGAGCAACTCTTTGTGTGCCATCACCAAAAGAAGAGGAGTGTAGCCTGAGTTTCTTCAAAAGCTCGTTTGCTCCTTTGAAATCGAATGTTGCAACTGCCTGTGCACACTGTGTGAGGATTGGATTGAAATCCAGGACATCTTCATTGTTGCTTTGTTTCTTAGCACGTGACTTTTTCCCTTTAGAGCCTTTCGCCTTCTCGATGGGTTCAACTTTTTTGGTTTTGTGATTGACTGATGAAGAAGACAACGAATTGTTATCCCAACATGAAGGTGCACCTTTGCAAGCGAGGAGGATGTCATCATACTGCTCCATTTGCAACTCATCTTCAACAAAAGCTGCGTGCTTGTTGATTCTCCCGTCTTCAACGTCGTCCCTCTCATGTATTTTCCTTCCTCTCCTAGACTGGCTAACAGTAGAGATTCCACTCTCTGGATTATTAAGATCAGTGATATCTGACAAGGCCTGCTGAATCCATTCAAGATTGCTCTGCGTGGTCTCTGAATTCAAAAGGCTAGCAGTGACATCATCACCGCCGCTAGCAGAGCTCGAAGATGGAGAAGTTTCGGTATTGAGCACGTTGCTGGATTCAGCAGTTGTTTCACTAGAGCTAAGGCCAGATTTAATGAAATCACCATCTGGGATTTCAACAATAGGAACCTGAAATGGCGGTAGTTGTGGGAATTGAACTGATGGGAGTGAGTATGATTTGCCAATGGCATCATACAAGGATTTCTCAGTGGCCTGAAGAGCGAGATAGTCCTGCAAATTAGCTGGCTTATTATCCAAATTCTCTTCCATGAGAATATCAGTCAAGAATTTGAGACAAGCATCAGAGAAATCAGGTACTTCTAAGCTAAGCTCAGAAGAATCATAGGAAGAGGCTGGATTTGAAATAAAAACATGATTGGAATCATAGGAAGGTAGAGTTTCAGGAGAGTTGATAAAATCAGAGACATCAAAGGAGTCACTAGAAGGTGATTCCTGATTGAATTTAAAGATGTCGGTGTCGAAGAAAAACCCATCCCCAATGTTTCCAATGTTTCCAATGGAACCCATTTCCTCTCTGAGGCAAAAGATCAAACACCTGGTGGGCAAAAACTAAATAGCTAAAATTAAACCGACAGACACAAAACCCTAAACAGGAAAGATCAGAGTAACAGTCAAGAAATGGGTGGATAGAATTCAAGGGGTTTGACCTGGGATTGAATTCAATGAAGCGTACCTTTATAAAAGAAGTTGTGGAGCTAGAAATGAACAGTGATGGGCGATGGGGAGAAGATAAGCCGTGAAGCTTCGGAGAAAGAGGAAGGAAATCAAGAGCAGTTTGGGAAAAGTGGGTAATTTATATTAATGGTGGTCAAAGCTGATGGACAACAGAGACGCAGAGATGAATGAGATTGAGTACAAATTGCAGGGTGAGGATCGAATGTGGAGGAAATTGAGAGCCCCACATGTGAAATGGTGATTGCGAATGATTTGTCCAGTATCTGCACTGTGATTTACTTTCTTTGTCTCTCTCTGTATAAAATGGAATCTTGATTTCTTAGTAATTCAAAAAGCCTTGATACCCAAGCAAACATTATTTGTAAAATAATGTCTGGAAAAGCATAGCGTTAGTGTTGAACACTGTCACAAAATAATGAAAACAACGAGATTTGTGTATATACTCCCTCCGTCCCTTTAAGTTCTTCCTGTTTCCGTTTTGGGCGTCCCCTTAAGTTCTTCTTATTTCCATTTATATCCATTAATTTCTCCCCATTATACCCTTACTTTATTTATTTTATTCATATCTTAACAACACTTTATCAATCAAATCAACCTTTTTCCATCTAATAAACTTCCTATTGGGTGAATTTTATGATTTACCGCGCCATTACTTACACTCTTGTTTTGATTAGACTTGCCTTAATTCGTGTGCAAAGTACACAATAGGAAGAACTTAAAGGGACGGAGGGAGTATGTTATAACGTGTGTGCATCGTTTTTATACATTATAAATTTATTTATTTTCGTGAAAGTATTCGTAATTTTAATACTATTATAAAAAATAAGCTTAAAGTATAATTACTCCATTTGTCCCTTTAAGTTTTTCTTAGTGTGTACTTTACACAGTTTTTAAGAAAATTACTGCACATAACAGTGCATAGGAAATGTTATCCAAACCCATTTTTAAGTCAATGAAAACCATTTACTTAATTTCAACAGCCAATCACAATTCAGCATTAACCTTCACACGGATTGCCATATTAGGATAACAAAAATAGTCCAAAATACCCCTAAGATTAAAACCATTCAGATGCTATAAAAGCAGTTAACACACTGCAGATAAATTCAATTCATCCTCTGTTTACAGAAAAAACCAACTGAAATTACAGTAAAAAAGTGAGAAGAAGCTTGAAATTAAATTGTGGGCATCATTGCCTGAGGAGGATGGCTTCAACATTTAATTTGAATGAACCTCTAGTCCTTGATGATGATGGCTACGGTTATGAGGAGATGGGGGACATAGGAGCAGAACCTGAATTTGATTTCGATCTAAACCAGGAGCCAACAGCATCAGAACCAGAGGTTCATGGACAGGCAACACAACATCATGAACCACCAACTCCTAGGCTCAGCAGTTCTCAGAAAATGCAACTTCTCACTCTTCTTCTCACTAGACTTTCAAAGGGTTCACTTCCATATGGAGCCATCAAAGAAGCTGCAACACTGTTCAAGGTGTCAACAAGAACAGTTAGTAGTATCTGGGGTATAACCAAGAAACAAAGACAAGAAAATCTTACATATAACGTGGCCACATTGTATCATAATGGAGGAAGGAAGAGAATTAAAGTTGATCAAGAAGCAATATCAGCACTTAGCATGGGGGACAGAACATGCATAAGAGACTTAGCAAACAAACTAGGTATTCCCAAAACAGTATGTCATAGAATGATCAAGAGCAAACAAATAAGGCCACATACAAATGCACTACATCCTGGATTGAAGGAAGCACACAAGCTGACAAGGATGGAGTGGATTCTGAATCTAATCACAGGCAACACAGTGCATGAAAAATCAGATTACCACCCAATGTATGATTTCGTGCATATTGATGAGAAATGGTTCTTTCTTTCAAAGAAGACACAAAGAGTTTATCTAGCTAAACAGGAGAGAGGTATGTATAGGGCTGCTACTTCAAGTAAGTTCATTCCTAAGGTTATGTTTATGGCAGCAGTAGCAAGGCCAAGGTTTAACACAGATGGGGAATGCACATTTGATGGAAAGGTTGGTATCTTTCCATTCACATACAAAGAACCAACTAAGAGAAATTCAGTAAAGAGACCAAAAGGGACAATTATCACAAAGCTTGTGGAGTCAATCAACAAGGAAGTTACTAGAAGAATGTTGATTGACCAGATCATACCAGCAATCAAGGCTAAATGGCCAGAAGGAGGACAAAGGGTCATTTACATACAACAAGACAATGCAAAGCCTCATATTACTCAACAAGATCCAGAATGGCAAGAGGTACACAAACAAGATGGCTTCACTTTTATTTTAATTCAGCAACCAGCTAACAGTCCTGATCTAAACCCACTTTTATTTTGATGCATTTAATGAGTTGAAACCCACTACTCTAAGAGATGTGTGGATTACACTTCAACAAGTAATGAATCAAATCTTACAAGTAAAAGGAGGGAATGACTTTGATATTCCACATATCAACAAAAAAAACCGAGGGCACAAGGACTTCTGCCAGAGATAGTCAAAGCAACAACTTGGGCTGTTATACAAGCATGGGATATTGTTTATGGGGACAGTCAAGCACAAAATCAAGCAAATCAAGCAAATCATGAAGGACACAGTGAAGCAAATGACTTGGAACACAGTCAAGCCAATGTTGAAGGGGACAGTGAAGCAAATGACATGGAACAAAGTCAAGCCAATGTTGAAGGGGACAGTCAAGCAAATGACTTGGAACAAAGTCAAGCAGATGTTTATGGGGACAGTCAAGCACAACATCTGATAGACATCCAAGATGATTTGGGGGACTACATAATCATGTAAACACAGAAAGCATAGGGTACTGTTTTTTTTGGGGTTTAGCTAAGACAGTATGACCACTGTAAGCATTCATAGACCAGTTTTTGTAAGGGTGCTTACAGTATTCATATTTTTGTAAGCCAAACAAAGTTCTTCTCATGAAGTTGTTGAAAAAAAAATCTCAGGTGTCCCCTTAGCCATCACAGAAACAATTCCATCTCCAACAACTCTACACACTTGGCCTCATTCATTCAAAACTGTCACTGGCTTCCTAGAGTAGTGCTAAGATTGCCTTAGCATTACACTGGCGTGCCAAAGTGACAGTTTATCCTGGTTTCCTAGAGTATGTAAAGAAATTGAGATATCTTACAGGAATTGCATCTCAGTTTAAAAGGATTCATCATTGATTAAAAAAAAAAATCTCAGGTGTCCCTATACCATCATAGACACAATCCTAATCTCCAAAAACTCTACACACTTGGCCTCATTCAGTCAAAACTGTCACTAGCTTCCTATTGTAATGCTAAGATTGCCTTAGCATAATAATGGCGTGCCAGAGTGACAGTGTTAACTGGTTTCCTGGAGTATGTAAAGCAAATGAGATGGTCAGAAGAACTGTGTCTCAGTTTATAAGAACTCATCATAGATTAAAAAAAAACAGGGACATTTCATCAGGGACTAACTCAACTAACACAAGGCCAACAAAGAAGAACTCAACTGAACACAGGGACATTGAGTGAGGGACTAACTCAACTAACACAGGGCCAACAGAGAAGAACTTAACTGAACAGAGGGACAAAGTCAGGGACTAACTCATGTCAACATAGAGCCAACATCATTAACCACAAATCAAAACATATTAATGCTCAAGTCAACAGATTCAGCAGAGAGGTACTCAACCTCAACTCAACAGATATTAAGCAAAGAGGTACTCAACCTCAACTCAACAGAATCAACAGAGAGGTACTCAACATAATCAACAGAGAGGTACTCAACATAATCAACAGAGAGGTACTCAACCTCAACTCAACAGAATCAACAGAGAGGTACTCAACCTCAACTCCACATAAATGCAACAGAGAGACACTCAGGTTCAACTCAACAGATATTCACCATAGAGGAACTCATCCTCAACTCAGATATTCAACACAATTCCATAAAACCATCCAGTAAAAACCCAAAATATAACAAAGTCCACAGTTCATAATAACAGAGTCCACAGTTCACAAGAAAAACAACAACCAAAGTCCATAATAACAGAAATTCCCAAAATATATAGCCTTCAAGAGGGACTTAGCTATATTGTGTCCGAGCGGGAGGGGGAGGCAGAGACAGATGGAGAGTCAGGGATGACAATAAGCTCCGGCGTCGACATATCCACATCAAATGATACCTCAGGCGTCGGAGTGTCTGGGATCACGATGATTTCCCGAGGACGAGACAGGGCCTCGTTTTCAGAGAGCTTCGGCGACCACCTCATCTCCATGGACTCCTTCTTCTGCTCCGGGGACCAGAGCATGTCGATGTCGATATCCTCGGACGGAACGTGGCTCCAGGTATGGTCTCCAACACAATCTGGACCCCAGTTGCAAGGCGGGGACAACGAGCAACCAGATCGACCCACTGAGGCACTGGGGTCGACATCCGAATCATCTTTGAAAAACAGATTCAAAGCTTCTTCCGAGTCGTTCTTACAGAGGTTTTCAGAGATTGATGGCGATTGGGGATCAACAGAGAGAGAGGAGCTCGGATTCGAGACAGAAATCGAAACCCGTCCGGTGGACAACGACGGTGTTCCGCTCTTGGTGAAGCTTTGAGATGGTCGGGTATTGGTGGAGGAATCCATTGGAAGAGATGAAGGTGAGAAAGAGGCGAGATAGAGGCGAGAAAGATGAGAGTTTTTTGGCTGCTAGGGTTTTCAGAGAAGGGAGGAGAAGAGAATGAGATGGTTTTATCGGGTAGATTAGGGTTAGAGTTTGGGCTGGGTTTTGGGCTGAGTTTTGGGCTGAGTTTTGGGCTAGATTAGGTTTATTTGGGTTGGGTTAGTCCGAATTAGGAGGATTAGTGGGTTAATTGTGGATTTATTACACAAATCTGAAGCTTTGTTATGGTAAATTAAGAAATTGGTTATGTAAAAATGGAAGTAATTTAATGGAGATGAAGGTGGTTGATGATTTTAATGGTGAAAATTAAATGGAGAAGATGATGTAGATGGTTGATTTGATTGATAAAGTGTGTAAGATATATGAATAAAATAAATAAAATAAGGGTATAATGAGAATAAATTAATGGATGAAAAAGGAAATGAGAAGAACTTAAGAGGACGCCCAAAATAGAAACAGAAAGAACTTAAAGGGACGGAGGGAGTATTTAATAAATTCTATAAACGTTAATTATCCTGAACTTCAATTCCAGCTTCAACGGCTTATTTTCCGCTCGAGTTTCATTTTCACCTTGGTATATTGAATATAGCCTAATACGTATCATGCTAAGTTATTTATTCATACATTTACATATCAATTAGTTTCTTAATAGAATTAAGTTTGTTTATCAAGTTACAACATAAACTCCCTTCGTCCCTGTATGTAATTCATGTTTTCCTAATCGGGTATCTCAAAAAAAATATCTTACTATCATTTTATATATTTTATCTTATTATACACATCACATCTAATTACTCGTTCTTCTCTTTTTTACCTCAAAACTCACACCAACTTAAGCAGTACTTCGGCATTTTTTATTTTCTCTCTCCTATATAAAAATTCACACTCTCTCTACTTCTCACTTTCTCTTTCCAAAATCTTAATTTTCCTCGATAACGACAAACGAGAATTATATAACGGGGACGAAGGGAGTATATACATGATACATTGTTTATATGGAATATATTAAAATTTTGTCATTACTCATTAGTAGTAAGTTAATGAAAATACTCTTAATCTACCTATATTAAAATTTTAGTTGGCCATGAAAATTTTAATGTAACCGGTATCAGGTCATTCATTTAAGTTCCTGGCCTTTTAATCTTGCTCATTTTTTGAGGGTAGATTTCAATGGCTTTTAGTTTTTTCGATTTAATGTAATCCATATGTCTCTATTAGACAACTGCACCCGACATCAAAATGTAAGTCTATTTTTGAAACTGTTCTATGGGAAAACGTTACCAACTCTTGTCATATCAATTAGACTAATAATTACACTTGGGATAACGTGTTATATTTTCATTATTAATCGATTCCACTGAGCTCATATATTAAAATTGTTAACACAATTATCTACACGGTTCTCTGTCTATCTAATCTACCTTCTTATAAAATCGATCACATCCTTTAACAAATTAATTATCCGGACAATTTAATTTGCTAATATAATAAACAATTGGTTACGTATTACTCACTCCGTCCCATTTTATTAGTCTCATTTTCTATTTCGGGCGTCCCGAAATGTTAGTCTCATTTCCATTTTTGGACATAAACTTCTTCCTATTATACTCTTACTCATATTATTTTATTCATATCCTAACACTACTTTATCAATCAAATCAACCATCTACATCATCTTCTCCAACTACATTTTCACCATTACTATCATCAACTACCTTCAAACCCATTAAATTTCTTCAAGTTTTCACATAATCTACATCTAAACTTAACATAAAAAATTCTTAAACAACCCATAAATATTTTTTAAACCCAGATTAACGCTATTAATCATGTTTTCCTAATTAAACCCAATTAACCCTTACCCAACCCAAAAAATTAAGCCCAGCCCAAACTCCCCCCTATATATTTCTTCATTCCCTAAACCTAACCCCTCGCTCTCCCATCTGATTCACTCTCTCGCCGCTCTCCTCCTCTTTCTCTCAAACCCTAAACCTATTCCCGCCGACTCCCTCTCCTCCTCTTTCACTCCTCCGGTGATGTCGACTGATTCTCGTCCCTCCCAGTCCTTCACTCAGAGCATTTCTCCTCCTTCGTATGAGAGGAATTTCAAACTCCCATCGGAAGAGGAGCCATCGTCTACCCCCAGTTTCTTCAAAGACGATCCGAACCCGACGGAGGAGGAGACCGAGGAGGAGGTTGAGTCGGCGGCGAAGACGGTGACCGGCGACGCTAGCTTATCTACATCTGTCCCCGGGTGCTCACTTCCCCCCTTGCGAAAGGGGTGGTTTTTGCGACGGGAGGAACACTTTCAGTCCCATACGCCGGCAAAGAACTCGCACCATTGACAAATGGTGGGAGCCGAAGAAAGTTTCAGTGGATTTGCAAAGGTCGCCGACGCAGTCGGAGTTGCTGTTGGATAATGAGGCTATCTCTCGTCCCCGGGAGATCATTGTGATCCCTGACACGCCTTCACCTGAGCCCGTGCCAATCCTTGTGCTCCCTGATGATGATGATGCTGATGCTGAGATGGTAAAGTCCTCAGGAACGTCGGAGATGGAAGCCCCAGAGCTTGTGATCACCCCTGACAGCCCTTCTCACTCCACCACTATCTAGCTAAGTTTCTCTATCCCTTCGTGGAATTAAGACTCTGATTATGTAAATTTGGAAATATTTTGGACTGTTTTGGACATATTTTGGACTGTTGGTATTGTGGACATTATGTTTTAAGTACTGGTATTTAAGTATTGGTATTTGGATATTTGGATATTTGGATATTGGTACTTGGATATTTCTATTTAATTTTGTGTTCAGTTGTTGAGAATTCTGCTGAGTTGTTGAGAATTCTGTTGAGTTCATGAGAAATCTGTTGAGTTGAGTTGAGTAACTCTCTGTTGAGTTGATCAATTGATATGTTGTGTTGAGTATCTGTTGAGTTGAGTTGAGTAACTCTCTGTTGAGTTGCTCAGTTGCTCTGTTGAGTTGAGTATCTGTTGAGTTGAGTTGAGTAACTCTCTGTTGAGTTGCTCATGTGATCTGTAGAGTTGTTTGGGTTATGTCATGGTATTTCTCTGTCAAGGATGAAGTCTGTTTTTACATTCTTGAGATGTGAGTGCATTTGATTGACTTAAAATTGCCATAGGAACACAACTAATTAAGTCTGATTGATGCCTATCTGGAACGTTTAGGTTAGTGTTTAGGGGCTTGTGTCAATGAGGGAATGGGGACATCTGTGATATCTATGATGATTATTTGAAGGCACAAGCTGAGATGCAAGCCCTTATTTATCACTGACTTAAGATTGCCATAGGAACACAGATTTTAATATATGTTGTTTGATCCTATCTGGAATGTTTAAGTTATGAACTTGCATGTCTATCAGTGATGGGATGGGGACACCTGAGACAATTTGTAGACAAAATATGATAACCAAAACACAAAATATTCAGTGTGCTCTTAATAGGCTTACAAAATATGTTTAGTTTACAATCTTATATCATTACTTAAGATTGTAACTTAAACAAGTGTGTCCTAATTAGTTGTCTCCTGTGTTGTTGTCTCTTGAGTTGCATTTTCCTGATCTTATGTCCACTGAGTTGCATTTTCCTGATCTTTTGTCCCTTGAGTTGTTGTCCCTTCATTTGTTGGAGTTGCATGAGTTAATGTCCAAGCTTGTAAAACTGCATGCCTTGGTGCTCTGATTTCTCTTGGTAGAACTCCTGCCTGAGATAACTTCTTTTTGTTGACATGTGGAATGTAATAATCATTACCTCCCTTACACTGTAAAATCTCATTCATCACATACTGTAAAGTCATCCACACACTACCTAGAGTGTGTGGATCCAACTCATTAAATGCTTCATTGACTGCATTCAACATTTCATCTGTATTTTTGGGCATCTTCTTGTGCATAAGTGACTGAATGCTCCTAAAGAAGCCTAGGTCCAAAATGTTAGGTCTGGACTGTTGGCTGGTTGTTGTATTAAAATAAATGTGAACCCTTCTTGCTGGTATACCTGCTGCCATTCTGTGTCTTGTTGAGTGATGTGAGGTCTGGCATTATCTTGTTGTATGAATATGGTTTTGTGACCTTCATCATCTGGCCATTTTGACATTATTGCTGGAACAATGTCATTAATCAACATGTTTCTTGTCACTGTCTTGTTGACTGACTGTATGAGCTTTGTGATAAGTGTCCCCTTGCCTCTGTTTTTTAAATGCCTCTTTGCTGGCTCCTTATAAGTAAATGGAAAGATGCCAATCTTTCCATCAAATGTGCATTCCCTTGATCATTGAATCTTGGTCTTGCTACTGCTATTGTGAACATAACCTTAGGGATGAATTTGCTTGAGCTTGCACTTCTGTATTTTCCTTTTTCATTCTTGCCCAAGTAATACCTTTGTGCCTTCCTTGACTGATAAAACCACTTCTCATCTATGTGAACAAAGTCAAACATAGGATAGTATGTTGTCTTTTGATGTGTTGTGTCCCCTATTAGGAGCTTTAATACCCACTGCATTCTGGTCACCTTATGGTATTCACTTAGACCTGGCTTTAGTGCATTTGAATGTGGCCTCATGATACCCTTCTTAACCAATCTGTGACATGTGGACTTAGAAATTTCAAGCTTGCTTGCCAAATCTCTAATGCATGTTCTGTCACCCATATTCAGTGCTTCAATATCTTCTTGCTCTACTTGAATTCTTTTCCTACCACAGTTATGGTATTTTGTACTCACATTGTATTTGCCATGGTTGAGTAGTTCCCTTCGTGCTTCTTTCCATATCCTTCCAATTGTTCTCCTTGACAGATTAAATTGTTGTGCAGTTTCATTGATGGTGCCATATGGAAGCTTTCCCGCTGCTGATTTCTGAAGCATAGCATTCAAGATCTCCATTTTTCTCTCTGTGCTGAGCTTGGTGGGCAATGCCTGGGGATGCAAATTGTTCTCTGTTGGAGGCTCATTTTCTGGCTGATGATGATGGCTTGGCTCGAAGGTCAGATCAAAAGGTATATTACCTTCCATGTCCCCAAATGGCTCCTCTGACTGGGTGTCATTTTCTCCCATTTCTGCATCACTGAAGCCCTCATCATCCAGGAATGACACCTCATTTAAGTCGAAAGCTGAAGGCATGTCCACTGAGCAGTGATGCTCTGTTATTCTCTTTGTATTTCTCTCTTTTTCTCTCTCTTTGTAATGCTCTGTTTTGAGCTGTAATGGTGGTTTTAAGTGGCAGTGAACAAGTGCTTTGTTTGTAAATTACAGCATTCTTATTGGTTTAGAGTTCAGGGGTAGTTTAGGAAATTATTGGGGTAAAAAGATGTTGATCTGTGTGCTCTTAATAGTGCATTTTGATTGGCTGATGTAAATTGTAAATCCTTCTCTTATTGGCTAATGGATTAATTTATTATTTCATTTTCATCATTTTCAATGCTCACTTGTAAATTACAACATTCTTATTCCTGAGCACGGCTGGAGGCAGTAGTTAAGGTATGGATTTAATTTAATCCCAAAAATTAGATAATCAAAGTTGTTAAAAATTATTAAAATCCTAAATGGATTTTAAGTTTTTAACCTATGAGATACGAGGGATGACATACTAGCTTGATTTTTGTTATTTTTTGTACATGCTAATCGTGAATTAACTAGCTTGATTTTAGTTGTTAATCTAGAATAGTAAAAATATTTTAAGTGGACTTTTTGCTTGTTAATTTTATACGGCTTTATCGATTGTGCTATTATATACGGATTCTCTGAATCGAATTCGGTTTTGGTACTACTTTGAAGAAACGAAAAACGGGAAATCAAGAACGAGAGAACATTTGAGAATTTTCTCTATATTGAATTGCAATCGGGTAATGTGTACTTAAGAGGAAGTTTTCTTAAATACTACTCCCTCCGTCCCATATTATAGATCACGTTTTTCATTTTGAGCGTCCTAAAATATAGATCCTACTTTCATTTTTTATCTTTTGTCTTATTATCAATATCACATCAATCTACACTCTCTTTCCTCCTTTTTACATTAAAACTCACACCAATTCATTTTTTTATCTTCTCTTTCCTACATAAAAATTCACACTCACTCACAACCTCTCTCCTCTCCACTTTTCTTCCCCCCTTCCTTAATTTACCTCGATAACAACAAACGAGATCTATAATATGAGACGGAGGGAGTAGTTACAAGCTAACTAAGCTGTAACAGAATTCTATCATTCCACACCAACCAATCTCGCGCGGTGGTGTCACGTGCTCCCTCGTGGGCTTGTGCTGATGTGGAATCTGACGTGGCGTATAGTACGCTCAAATTACCCCCTCAAGCTGGACGCAGTGTAGACACAAGTCCAAGCTTGTCACAAAGAAATCGATGTTGAAGCTCCCCTAAGGGCTTAGTAAACACATATGACAATTGAAGAGCAGACTTGACATGATTGGTTTGGAGAAAACCTTCTTGAACTTGCTCACGTACAAAATGACAATCAATACGTAGGTGCTTCGTATGTTCATGGAATACTGGATTTGCAGCCAAACTCTCTGCTGCCTTATTGTCACAATGTAAAGGTATGGGAAGTGGAACCTTAATGCCAAGATCTTGCAACAAACCTTCCAACCAAATGAGCTCACTGGACACGTAGGACATAGCTTTGTACTCCCCTTCAGTAGAAGACTTAGAGACAGTCTTCTGCTTCTTAGCTTTCCATGAGATAAGGGAACTCCCTAGGAAAACACAATAACCAGAAATGCATCTGGAAGAGTACTTGCAAGTGCCCCAATCAGCATCTGAATACGCAATCAAATTCATCACAGATGCTCGAGGATATGACAAAGTCATATTAATAGTTTCTCTTAAGTATCTAAGAAGATACATGGCAGCTTGCATATGTGGTTCACGAGGACAAGGAAGGAATTGGCTTAGTTGTTGCACACAAAACATAATATCTGGACGAGTCAGAGTCAAATAGAGCAGTCTTCCAATCAACCTTCTGTAAGACTCAACATCTGGTATAGGCTTCCCAATGTGTGTAGACAAACCAAGACCCCTTTGCATAGGAAAAGCAGCTGGCTTACAATTCAACATATTCATATCACTAAGAATATTAGTCACATACTTCCTTTGATTCAACAATAAGCCTTCCTTGTTCCTGGAAATTTCCATTCCAAGGAAGAATCTGGCATGACCCAAGTCCTTGATTGTAAAGGCCTTATCAAGTGCAGTCTTGACTGACACAACTTACTTCTCATTGTTTCCAGTCAGCAACAGATCATCAACATACACCAATGCCACAGTAATCAGAGAGTCTTGTTTCTTAACAAACATTGAATAATCCTGTTTAGACTGAGTAAAACCAAGCTTAACAAGCAACTTGGTCAATTCATAATTCCCCTGTCTACTAGCCTGCTTTAGGCCATACAAGGACCTCTTGAGTAGACATACCTGGCCAGGCAAAGCCTTATCATAACCTTGAGGTGGTACCATGTACACCTCTTCATCCAAAAAACCATGAAGAAAAGCATTATTGATATACAGCTGATATAATGCCCAATTATGTGCAGAGGCCAAAGCCAAGATTACTCTAACACTTGTGAACTTAGCCACAGGTGAGAAGGTGTGCTTGTAATCCTTGTCTTTGACTTGATTATAACCCTTAGCCACAAGCCTGGCCTTCAATCTTTCCACTGTGCCATCTTGCTCGTGCTTGACTTTATACACCCACTTAGAGCCAATAGCCTTTTTCCCTGAGGGAAGATCTGTGAGAATCCATGTATGATTCCTTTCAAGAGCATCTAGCTCAAGTTTCATAGCTGCAATCCAAGCTGGATCTTTACAAGCTTGTGAATACAAAGATGGTTCATACACCTGAAAAGTATTAAACAAAGAGTGCATATACTCTGGAGTGATATGAGAGAGATCCTCTGAGTTAAGTACTTGCCTTGTAGGGAGATTCTGGCATAAAAAATCATTTAAATGTGCAGGTCTCCTGATATTCCTTACTGGTCTCCCTGAGTCAACTGTTGGTGGAACAACCTGTGTAGTTTCCAATGACTCACTCTCAGTAGGTGTGATCTGTGTGAGCTCTATCACCTCACTTGTGTCTGTAGGAATAGATCTATCAAGCACTGGAACAATTTCTTCATCAACTGAGGGAGTCACTAAAGGAAGAGAAGCCCTTTCTGGTACAGAAGGAGTAGTGAAAGGAACCTGTTTAAAAGGAAAAACAGATTCTCTAAAGATAACATGTCTACTAACAAAGAACTTCTTTGTTTGGAGATCATAAAGCTTGTAAGCTTTCTGCCCTGGTGGATACCCAACAAACACACACTGTCTAGCTGTAGGCTGAAACTTATCCCTGAAAATCTTAGGAACAAGAGAAAAACATAGGCAACCAAAAATTCTTAGATCATCATAAGAAACTTTGGTTCCATGTAATACCTCAGTAGGAATCTTCCATTCTATAGAAGCAGATGGCAACAAGTTTATGAGATGTGTAGCTGTGAGAATACATTCTCCCCAGAAAGAAAGTGGCAAACCTGCTTGCAGTCTAAGAGCCCTTGCAGTCTCCACAAGATGTCTATGCTTTCTTTCCACCCTTGCATTCTGTTCTGGCACATAAGGTGTAGATTTCTGATGAACAATACCCTTCTGAGCAAATAAACTCTGTAATCTGTGTTGTGTAAACTCACTCCCATTGTCAGATCTGAAACACTTTACTTGGCAACCAAATTGTGTGCCAACATAAGCCAAGAAACCAGAAAGTATGCCAAAAACCTGATCCTTACTCCTCATCAAAAAAGTCCAAGTGCACCGAGAATGATCATCTAAGACAGTTAAAAAATATCTAGCACCACAAGTTGAATCAACCTTATAAGGCCCCCATACATCTGAATGAATCAAGTCAAAAGGTTTACTAGCTAAAGACAAACTTCTTGTAAAAGGAAGCTTATGTTGTTTAGCTAAAACACATATATCACATTGCAACTGTGTTAATTCTTGTTCTTTACAAACACGTAAATGAGACATCTGAGAGACAGGAGAATGTCCCAACCTAGAATGCCATAAATGTATGTCATCTAGTTTATTACAAGCTAACATAGTAGGCTCCTTTATTTCTCCAACTGCATTATATAATGCTCCATGTTGGTGATGGATTGGCAGCCTATACAGATTTCCTTTCCTTATAGCAGTCCCCATAATCCTCTTACTGATAAGGTCCTGTACCACACAAGTATCTTTGTGAAAAAATACTCCAACATTCTGTATATCAAGCAACTTAGGCACAGACAATTAATGATGCTTAAAATCTGGCATGAATAACACATCCAATAACAAGAATCCCGGAGCTAGATAGACACTCCCTGAATGTGTTATAGTTTTTGTAGTCCCATCTGGAAGACCTATGATCACTGGTGTTGGTAAACAATTCAACTCAACAAACAGTTCCTTAGCAAAAGTAATATGATCTGTTGCACCTGAATCAACAATCCAAGATTCTGCAATATTAATAGATGATACTGAGTTAGATTGATGAACCTGACCTGCAAAATTCATTGAGCCATGTTGATCCTCAGAACCAGTCTCCAACATCCCTTTGCCTTTCACCATCTTGCAAAATTCCTGGAACATAGCACTGAGATTAGCCTGAGCAATCTGATTTGATGATCCTTCATCTGTATCCATGGGTGAATTCTGTTGACTCAAGTTGTTTGCACTGCCTCTATATCTCCCACTGTTACCACTCCTATCATAGCTTGCAAAATTCTTATTTCCTCCTGATCTGAACTTCCCAGATCCTGCATCAGAATTCCCATCTCGTGGCCCCTTGTAACACTCAGGATATCCCATAAGTTTGAAGCATGATTCCTTAATATGCCCCTTCTCATTACAGTGAAAACAAGTTATGTCTTCCTTATACCTCTTTTTTCCATCTCTGTCTCCTTTCCCAGCATACTTATCAACAGCCATAGCCTCATGACCTGGACTTCCAGAAGAAACATGTCCAGTGATTTCTTTCTGCTTCTCAACTCTAATAACCAAGTGAAAAACCTTATTCACATTTGGCAATGGTTCCATAGACAGAATGTGACTCCTAATTTGTTCGTAAGTTTCACTCAATCCCATCAAGAACTGCGAGACTTTAGCCTTGGATTCCCTATCCACCAGTTTCTTGAGGATTCCACATTGACAAATAGCCATATGACCACAATTACAGACAGGTAAATCCTCAATAACCTGTAATTCATCCCAAATCTTCTTCATCTTACCATAGTAAGCTGAAACACTCAGATTTTCCTTTTGCAACTGATAAACTAGAGGTGTACTAGATTCATCAAAGCGTTCAACCAGATCATCCCATAATTCCTTCGCTGATTGAACATGAGTGAAAGTCTCAGAGATTTCACTCGTCATTGAGTTGATCAACCAACTCCTAATCATATAATCACATCGTATCCAACGTGACAGATCAACATCAAGATTAGGTCTAGGACATGTTCCATCAATGTATCCAAGCTTCATTTCCAAGCCTAAGGCCATATCCACACTTCTACTCCAGCTAATGAAGTTGGATCCATTGAATAAGGTAGGAACAAGCTGATTACCTGGATTGTCCGAATTGGACAAGAAATAAGGATCGGAATAGCTGCCAGTGCTCATTCCTCCAAGATTATCACGCAATCTGCCATTATTATTGCCATTTCTTGCTTCCATGATGACCTGCTAAATTGCGATGAGAAGTACTTCGATCTTGTGGATATAGGAACACAAATCGAACACTCAATTACGCAAATCAATTCCTCTGCGCTTTGATACCATTTGAAGAAACGAAAAACAGGAAATCAAGAACGAGAGAACATTTGAGAATTTCCTCTATATTGAATTGCAATCAGGTAATGTGTACTTAAGAGGAAGTTTTCTTAAATACTAGTTACAAGCTAACTAAGTTGTAACATAATTCTATCATTCCACAACAACCAATCACGCGCGGTGGTGTCACGTGCTCCCTCGTGGGCTTGTGCTGATGTGGAATCTGACGTGGCGTATAGTACGCTCAAAACTACTTTGTGATATAGTGCTGATTTTGAACGTATATTGAGCTATTTCGGTTTCGACCGTGGTTATTTAATGCTTAATTAATTAGAATTGTCATGGAAAAAATTTCTGGAAAACAAACTCCCAAATGCTCTCAAACAATCCATCGGAAGAACAACCAAGGGTCACCGGCAGCCACAACGCTGCTACTGCTGAAGAGACGGAGATTCTCTCTCGATCAACAAAAAAGATGATGAGGAACCGCACAGACGCATTTGAAACCAATGAAAAAGAATTCCCTGGAGTAGCAGAGGCTCTGATATTGGCACCAAAACCTACTCCGGCGAAGAATGCCACAGTGTCATTCAAAGACACGGTTATGAAAGGAACATCAGACACCAAGACTACAACATACAATAATCCGTCATGGGAAGAGGAGGAGACTGCAGAGGAATTCCAAGATGATGAGTTAACTGAAGAAGAAGATCCTAAATGCCTTGTTATCTGGCTTGCTGCAGAGGATAAGAGGAGAATACGAGAACCTTGGAAAAATGCACTGATAGTGAAAGTCTTCGGGAAGAATGTCGGGTACATGTATCTTAGGAAATCGCTGATGCAGAAATGGAAGACAAAAGGCGTTGTCATCATGGTCGATATCGGGAATGAGTACTATGTCATCAGATTCCGAAACCAGGAGGACTACAACTTTGTTCTCACTAAAGGTCCTTTGTTAGTAGGCGAACATTACCTAACAATCCAACGATGGCGGCCCAACTTCATAGCATTAGAAGAACCGATCAGATTCATTACTGCTTGGATCCGCATCCCGAATCTATCAATGGAATATTTCGACCCTCCTATTCTTAGAAAAATTGGTTCGATGATCGGCAAAGTAATGAAGATAGACAAAACTACCAGTGCGGCAGAACGCGGAAAATTTACACGTCTCAATGTGGAGATAGACATTACTAAACCTGTCCTTGCTAAGTTTCGCATGAACGGAAGGATATGGAAGATACAATATGAAGGATTGAAAATGATTTGCTTCAAGTGTGGGAGAATTGGACATGTTGATGAGCAATGTGGTTCGACTGAGCATGATCCTGGAGACACATGCCAATTTGATCATGAGGCCCCGGAACTCTTTGAAGACTATGGACACTGGATGATCCCTGACCCGATGCCTAGGAAAAAACCTCCGCAACAACAAAACAAGAGCAGACAGGATCCCAAGAAAGCCAACACTTCCAATGCAACAAGCAATGATAATCAGAAAGGGAGAACAGTCGAAGCTGAACAGGTAACTACAGAGGCCGAGCATGATTAGGTTGTAACAAAGATCATACACCAGACAACAAACACGTCTTCGGAAGGAGTCCCTCCAACGGTGTCAGGTTCTAGATTCGAAATTTTCGCGTCTGTTACAGAGGGGGAGGAATCAACGCAAACAGAGGAGGAAATTTTGGATGAGGCTGTTACGGAAAAGGATTCGGGGACAAAAGTGCAGGCGCAGTCTTCGGAGATTGCTGAGAAAATTAACAGAAAGTCCACCTTAAATGAATCACAGCAGACACGTGATTTAGCAAAGTCAAAGGGGAAATCAAAGCTCTCAGGAAAAGATGAAGGTAACAAAAAGATTACGCAGCTAGCAATAAAAGGAAAGAGAAGAGAGGAAATCAAAGGGAATCAAAAAGAAAAGAATTCAACACAGGAAAATATGGTTGGAAAGGATTTGTTAAAAGATATCCGAAAAGATAAAACAAAGAATACAGTTGCCTCTTTATCGCTCCAAAAAGATTTCACAAGATCTGCTAAAGATACCAGTAAGCAAGTTTTGACGCGGGCCCAGGATGCAAAAAGACAGGACTCGGAGGCACTCCCAAAAACCTTCAAGCAACCTCTGAGAATACCACATTCAATTCAGCGCCTCGTTCTTTTGGAGACAAACACACCCCTCCCGAAGACAATGGCTACTCAATGGAATTGGATGCGGATGGGAACCAAACCAAAACCAACTTGGATCAATTACACTATGCTTGTATGGTCGACTCGGTTCACGAAGGAAGCAAAGCAGAGTCATCGTCAGGGAACGTTGACACGAGTGGCGACGCCGTCATGGTCACAACAGATGTCTGAGTCACTTACAGCCTGGTCGGTCAAGGATGACATTCTTCATCATCTGTTTTTTATGATTAGTACAAATCTGAAAATAATCTCTTGGAACGCTCAAGGTGCGGGCGGGACAGAGTTTCTTCGAGCTCTCAAAGATATTATACGTCAACATGATCCTGCAATACTGGTGTTGGTGGAAACTAGAATCAGTGGGGTGCAAGCTGACAGAATTTGTGATCGGTTGGGTTTTGATGGTGTCATAAGATCTGAGGCAGTCGGGTTTCGTGGCGGTATTTGGGTCCTATGGAAAGGGAGCATTGTTACAATGGATCAGGTGGACAACCATTATCAAGTCGTCTCTGTCAAAATCTCTCGCACGGGAGAAGCTCAGTGGTTATTCTCAGCAATCTATGCCAGCCCACTCCCACAATCGAGAGAAGAACTCTGGCGTCGTCTCTTGAATGTGAATGCAGGTAACACTCTTCCATGGCTTCTAATGGGAGATTTCAATGAAACAAAAAATCTCTCTGAAAGAACTGGGCAATCAGACAATATGAGAAGAAGATGTGCAAGATTTAACAACTGGATCGAAGAAATGTGCCTACTTGATCTGGGTTTTTCAGGACAAAATTTACCTGGAGCCGAGGGATTGATCCAGAAAACAGAACTTGTGCTCGTCTTGGTCGCGGGCTCTGTAATTTTGAATGGAGGAGTCTTTTTCAAGATGGCTCGATCAAGCACCTGGCAGCTCATCAATCAGATCACTCTTCTCTCCTCCTAAGTACTCTTGGTTTCTCGAATTTTCAGCCTAGCAAGAAGCAATTCAGATTTCAAGCAGCCTCGCTCCTCCATCACGAATTTCAGTGATTCCTAGCCGAAAATTGGTCTAAAGGAGCACCTCTCACTCAGGCACTCACCAACTTTGCTACAAACTTAGACGACTGGAACAGAACAGTCTTTGGTAATCTTTTCCGTAAACGTGACAATCTCTGGAAAAGAATCGAAGGAGTGCAACGAAGTCTAGGCAACAATCAGTCCCCGGGTCTCATGAAACTTGATCGTAAACTGAGGAAACAGCTGGACGTCTGCTTAGAACAGTTACACTACTTCTTGATACAGAAGGCCCGCTCTGAGGTGTTGTAGTTGTCCGAAAGAAACAGAATAAAATTGAAGGGCTGCGTACTGGTGTCGATGACTGGATTTGGGACCAAACAACAATGCATCAACTAGTTACGTCTCACCTCCGAGACCTGTACTCGGAAGAGACGACGACTTCAGACCCGTTTGACATCCCGCGAGGCAGGTTTCCCCTACTCTCGGATACAGACTTGCTTCTTCTTAACAGAGAGTTCAAGGAAGTTAATATTAAGGCTGCAGTGGATGGGATGGGCGCGATGAAAGCACCATGCCCGGATGGATATCAGGCGATTTTTTACCAGAAAAATTGGGAGACTGTTCGTTCAGAGGTGTGCTCAGTTGTCCTTCAAATCCTCTCCGGACAAAGCATTCCAGAGGCAATGAACGAAACTGTTGTTGTCTTAATCCCGAAAACTGAGAACCCGGAGACTGTTAATCACCTTCGTCCTATCAGTTTGTGCAACGTTGCGTTTAAAATCGCAACCAAAGCTCTAGTATATCGGCTTAAACCTTTGATGCAGAAAGTAGTGGCTCCGACACAGGCAAGCTTCATTCCGGGCAGACAAATCACTGATAACATAGTCATTACCCAAGAGGTAATGCACTCTATGCGCAACACCACTATTAACCCCATTATGGCAATAAAAATCGATCTTGAAAAGGCGTATGACCGGGTCCGTTGGGAATTTCTGCAGGATACTCTTTGGGAACTCAAGTTGTCGACTTCTACTATTCAGACGATCATGAACTGCGTTTCTACATGTAACATGCGGGTCTTATGGAACGGGAATCTTGGGGACAGTTTTCAGCCTACCCGAGGCGTTCGACAGGGAGATCCATTATCGCCTTACTTGTTTGTTTTGTGCATGGAGCGTCTAGGCCATATCATAGAGGAGGCTCTAAACTCACACGCTTGGCGTCCAGTTTCTCTCTCACCGCAAGGACCGGGGCTTTCTCATCTTTTCTTTGCAGATGATCTGATTTTATTTGGTGAGGCGTCGGTTGAGCAAATGCGAGTGATTAAGTTTTGTCTGAACCGTTTCTGCAGCGCTTCAGGAGCCAAGATAAACTAGAATAAATCAATGTTGTGTTTTTCAAATTCAACACTGGCGGCTCTGGCTGATCAGATTTGCCGCGAAGGAGACATACCGGCAACTGACGATCTAGGCAAGTATCTAGGCATCCCAATGTCTAAAAATAATCTGAGCAAAGCTTCATTTCAACATGTGCTGGACAAAGTTAATTCGAAACTTTCGAGTTGGAAATCCAAGCTATTGTCTATGGCTGGAAGGGTAACACTTGCAAATTCAGCGGTGGCTACGGTTCCCTTCTATTCTATGCAGACTATACACTTTCCGAGGTCCATCTGTGATGATATTGAAAGAAAAACCAGAGGCTTTGTATGGGGTTCTACTGAGGAGAAACGCAAAGCACATTTGCTGAAATGGGAAGACGTGCGTCGGCCGAAATGAGCTGGTGGCTTGGGTATGAAAAGCATGCGACAAGTCAATGAAGCCTTCATGACTAAGATGGGTTTCCGTGTGCTCAACGAACCTGACGCCGTTTGGTCGAGAGTAATCAGAAACAAATATTGTGCTGGGAGACGGGACCGTGACATGTTCGCTTCGGCAGCAGGTTCATCGAATCTCTGGAAAGTAATTAACACTGCTCGTCACACGCTGCAGCAAGGCCTATATTCTGTTATTGGAGACAGTTCCACAACTTTATTCTGGAGTCATCCATGGGCTGCAACTTGTCCTCTGGAAGAACTTGTGACTGGAAATATTCCTGAGGACGACCTTGGCTGCACAGTGGCAGAGTATTGGGATGGTCAAGCATGGGAATGGCACCGGTTTGCCCACCTACTGCCGGCTGATGTGCTTCGGAACATTGGAGACATTCGTGTCAACGAAGAACAAATGGGAGACAACTTCAACTGGAATGGTACTTCATCCGGCAAATTCTCGGTCAAGTCTGCACTGGGTATCATTCGCTCAGGGGAAGGAGACGTAGAGGAAGAGACATGGAACAAAATCTGGCGCATTCAGGCACCGGAGCGAGTCAGAAACTTTATCTGGCTGACTAGGCACGATGCACTTATGACCAATGCTAACCGTGTTCGTCGACACTGTTGTAACAGAATCGAAACGAGAACAAAGTAAACGCAAGAAAGACACACAGATATACGTGGTTCACCAAAGATTGGCTACGTCCACAGGAGAGGGAGATCAGATTATACGGAGGCGGTATTACAGTTTTCGGTACAATTAGGTTTACACATAAGCCGCTATATATAGCGCTAAATAACCCTAAGCCCAACAACAAAACTGATGGGCCCAAATAAGCCCATACAACAGCGAGACCCCCGTGCTACCTGTCGCAGTGTGTGATTCAGATTCAAGGCATACTAACAAATCTCCACCTTGACTTGAATCCTCCAGGTAGACTCTGAGACGCACCATGACAGTGCCAGATAACAGACATCTTCCTCTCCTCAGAATTGCCCCTCAGGGCAACTAATGGTCACTGATGTTGAGCAAATCCAAGCAGTGTTTGAACTTGCTCTCAGGAACTGGCTTGGTGAACATATCAGCAGGGTTATCAGCAGTTCCTATTTTCTTCACCTGGATTCTCTTCTCATTTCTCAGAAAATGGTACCTGACATCAATGTGCTTCGTCTTCTCATGATGAACCTGATCCTTGGTTAAGCATATTGCACTCAAGCTGTCACAATACACTGAAGCTTGATCCTGGTGTAGGCCTAGATCATTGACCAACCCCTTTAGCCATATTCCCTCCTTAGCAGCTTCTGTCAAAGCCATATACTCTGCCTCTGTAGTAGACAAAGTAACTGTAGGCTGTAGAGTTGCCTTCCAGCTTACCACAGAACCTCCTAGAGTGAACACATAACCAGTCATAGATCTCCTACTATCCACATCCCCAGCATAATCAGAATCTGAATAGCCAGCAACCAAACACTGAGTGTCATTCCCATAACATAGACCAACATCAGAGGTACCTCTGAGATACCTGAAAATCCTCTTCACAGCTTGCCAATGTTCCTTCCCAGGGTTGACCATATATCGACTGACTACACTAACAGCGAATGCAAGATCTGGTCGAGTGCAGACCATAGCATACATCAAACTCCCAACTGCACTGGCATATGGGACTCGAGACATGTACTCCTGATCCTCATCAGTCTGAACAGTGTACATTTCCAACTTGCTGTTAGACGCCATTGGAGTATCTATAGACTTTGCTGAAGACATTCCAAACCTGCTTAATATCTTCTTGATGTACCCTTCCTGTGAGAGGAAGAGTTTTCTCTTCTCCCTTTCCCTATAGATTTCAACTCCCAGAATCTTGCGAACAGCACCTAGATCTTTCATATCAAACTCTGCACTGAGAGAAGCCTTCAATTTCTGAATATCAGACTTATTCTTAGCAGCAATCAGCATATCATCAACATACAGAACCAGATAGATGCGTGAACCACCCTGCAGGTCATTGTAGTACACACAACAATCATACGGACTTCTGTTGTAACCAAGCTGCTTCATATAAGTGTCAAACCTCTTATACCACTGCCTCAGAGACTGCTTTAGCCCATACAAGGACTTCTTCAACTTGCAAACATGATTCTCCTTTCCTGGAACCTGAAAACCATCTGGCTGAGACATGTATATTTCCTCCTCCAACTCTCCATGTAGGAAAGCTGTTTTCACATCTAGCTGCTCGAGTTCCAGATCCTGATGTGCAACTATCGCTAGTAGCACTCTGATTGAGGTATGTCTGACTACTGGTGAGAAGATCTCGTTGTAGTCTACTCCCTCTCTCTGACTGAAACCTCTTGCAACCACTCTTGCTTTGTACTTTATACCCTCTGCAGCAGACATTCCTTCTTTCTTCCTGAAAACCCACTTGCAAGTGACTACCTTTCTATCAGCAGGCAATCTGACTAGCTCCCAAGTCTGATTCTTATGAAGAGACTCCATCTCTTCTCCCATTGCAGCAAGCCACTGTGCTGACTCACTCCCAGATATTGCAGCTTTGTAGGTGGACGGTTCATTATCATCCACCTCCTCGGCCACCTGCAATGCATATCCTACCAGATCGGCTAACCTGTACCTCGCTGGAGGTCTGACTCCAACCCTTCTAGGTCGATCTTGAGCAACACTTCGATGCCCAACTTCATCAGAACCTGTTTCTGGCAGTGCACTCTCAGACTGATCTGTATCTTGCTCATCAGTGACTGGTTGTGGTAGTGGTGCCTCGATTTCCCCTGCATTAAATGGCACCTCCACCTCCTCAGCAACAACCTCTTTCTCTGCTATATCACTAGTCTTGGACTTCAGCATAGAATTCTCATCAAAGACTACACTTCTGCTCAGTATAATCTTGTTGTCAGACCAGATCCTGTATCCTTTCACACCAGCACCATAGCCCATGAAAACTCCCTTCTTAGCTCTCGGCTCTAACTTACCCTCACTCACATGATAATAAGCAGTGTAGCCAAAAACTCTCAGATTTGAGTAGTCATCAGCTCTTCCAGACCACACCTCATAAGGTGTCTTGCAATTAATGCCTGTGTGTGGACTCCGATTTATCAGATAGCAGGCTGTTGTTACTGCTTCAGCCCAGAACCTCCTAGCAAGACCGGCATTAGAGAGCATGCATCTTGCTCTCTCTAGAAGTGTCTGATTCATCCGTTCTGCTACACCATTCTGTTGTGGTGTAAACCTGACTGTGTGATGCCGAGCAATACCCTCATCTCTGCAGAACTTATCAAACTCAGATGAACAGAATTCCAGACCATTATCTGTTTGCAGCCTTTTGACCTTCTTTCCTGTCTGATTTTCAACTAAGGTCTTCCATTCCTTGAATCTACTGAATGCCTCTCCTTTATGCCTCATCATAAATAACCACGTCATCCTAGAGTAATCATCAATAATAGACAGAAAGTACCTGTAGCCACTCAAAGACTCAACACGGGCAGGACCCCAGCAATCAGAATGGATGTAATCCAACGTGCCCTTAGTTCGATGAACTGCCTTAGGAAACTTGCAGCGATGTAGTTTCCCAAACACACAATGCTCACAGAACTCTAGACTCTTGATCTTATGACCTCCCAGAAGGTCTTCTTTGGACAGAATCTGCATTCCACGTTCACTCATATGAGCAAGTCTCATATGCCACAGTCTGGTCAGATCAACATCATTAACCACTGATGCAACAGCTGCAGAACCTGTTACTGTAGAACCCTGTAAGATATACAAAGTTCCCTGCTTGACGCCTCTCAGAATCACCTCAGAACCCTTGCAGACAACCAGAATTCCATTTTCACCTTCATACCTGAAACCCTTACTATCCAGAAGGCTTAAAGATATCAGATTCTTGGTCATGTGTGGAACATGTCTGACTTCCTTGACTGTGCAGAAATTCCCGTTATGCGTTCTGAATCGGACTGAGCCGATCCCAACCACTTTGCAGACAGAGTCGTTTGCCATTGAAACACTACCTCCATCTATGCAGCTATATGTTGTGAACAACTCCTTCTTCAGACAGATATGATACGATGCTCCAGAATCAAGAACCCACTTATCAGAATGATGGGTGTATTCCTCAGCCATCAACACAATATCACTTTCGGAATCTGCATCATCTTCTGCTACTGCAGCAGAGCCAGGTTTCTGCTCTTGCCTTCTCTTAGGACAGTCATTCCTCCAATGACCCTTTTCCTTACAGTAGGCACAAACGTCTTTAGGTAATTTTGGGCGCTCCTGCTGCTTCTTCCAGTGACCCTTTTTCTTACCTTTCTTGCCCTCCTTGCTTCCACTGACCATTAACCCGGAAGCCTGATTTTCTGTACCCGAACCAGATGCCTTATGACGCATCTCTCTGTTGTGAAGCGAAGACCTAACCTCCTCCAGCGACACAGTCTCTTTCCCAACGATAAAAGACTGCACAAAATTCTCAAACGACAAAGGCAGAGATACCAACAAGATCAAAGCAGCATCCTCATCATCAACCTTCTCATCAATATTACGCAAATCTAACAGAATTGTATTCAATTGATCAAGGTGATCTCTAAGAGGTGTACCTTCTTCCATACGCAGGCTGAAAAGACGTTGCTTCAACATCAACTTGCTGGTCAATGACTTCGTCATGTAGAGGCTCTCCAACTTCGACCACAACTTTGCAGCGGTTTCCTGATCTGCAATCTCTGTAATGACATCGTCAGCGAGGCACAGCATAATCATCGAATGAGCCTTTTCCTCCATAGTTTTGAACTCCACGGAGGTTGCATCCATTCCATTCTTGTCTTTCGCTAACGGCGCCCACAGACCATTTTGCTTCAGCAAAGCCTGCATCTTGATTCGCCACAGACTGAAACTGTTTCTCCCTGTAAACTTGTCGATCTTCGTCATGGATACCGACATCGTTCTCGGCGGAAATTCGAACCTGCTCTGATACCAGTTTGTTGTAACAGAATCGAAACGAGAACAAAGTAAACGCAAGAAAGACACACAGATATACGTGGTTCACCAAAGATTGGCTACGTCCACAGGAGAGGGAGATCAGATTATACGGAGGCGGTATTACAGTTTTCGGTACAATTAGGTTTACACATAAGCCGCTATATATAGCGCTAAATAACCCTAAGCCCAACAACAAAACTGATGGGCCCAAATAAGCCCATACAACAGCGAGACCCCCGTGCTACCTGTCGCAGTGTGTGATTCAGATTCAAGGCATACTAACAGACACATTAGGACAAACCCGAATTGTGGCCACTGTCACAATATTCCCGAAACAACACTGCACATTCTACGGGATTGTCCAATGGTGAGCTCTATGTGGCAAGATATTATCCCGCTCTCCAAGCTCTCGCAATTCAGTAGAGGAGAGCTCACCGCTTGGATTAATTTTAATCTCTCCCAGGACCAGTTTTGGGTGACAAAATTTGCTCATGGGGTATGATGGTTGTGGAAGTGGAGAAACGCCAGGGTCTTCAACTCCAACATGTATATCCTGGAATCAAGAGCAAGATTTGTCCTGGATCGTGCGCAGGAATACATAAGTATTTCGGTGCTGCAGAATTCAGGAGAATGCAGCAGCAGCTCTTCCTTGGCAACTTGGCACCGCCCCGCTGCTGGACAATTAAAACTGAACACAGCCGGCTCATTCCTAGCTGGTCACGACAGAGTTTGTGCTGGGGGTCTATTCAGAAACCATGAAGGCAAGTTTGTTCGTGGATTTGTCGCTAAAGCCGCTGGAAAAACTGCATTCGCTGCTGAACTGCTGGGGATTCTTCAAGGTCTTGAGCTGGCTATGCAAATGGACGTCCCACATCTGGTCGCTGAATGCGACTCAAAAGAGCTCGTCGAGCTAATCCTAGCGCATGAAGAACTCCCTGCGCTGCACAGACCGACAATCCTGCGCATTAGGCAACTCATGGGCATGACAGACAGGAATTGGACGCTCAACTGCATACCTCGTATGAGTAACAGAACTGCAGACTGGATTGCAAAATACTGTAATTCGTGTTTTGGTGATTTCACCCTCTTTACGTTTCCTCCTGAGGGTTTACTCTCTATGTTAGAGCATGACATCCTTATTAGCGAATCTATGTAATGTCATTTGTTTTGGGCAAATACTCTCAATGGACTAAATCGCCTTAGGATGAGGTCAATCAATCGAGACAAGACTAAAAACAAGGACGTCCTAGGCAATTTAACCAGATATTGATGAGACGAGAGTAGGATGAGTTTAACTAGACTAATAAGGATTACAAATAGATGATGGGTCGTAGGATGAACACTTCCGTCGGTCAGATATCCTTAGGGACCTCGATATGACTTAAGCGATTACAGTGTTTGTGAAGATTACAAAGAGATTAGTAGTTTCGTGGAGAGTTGTTGGGTGTGGTTCTCTGTGTGTTGTTATGTGTTTTTTGAGGCTTCTACCAAAGTCCTATTTATACTTGGATCAACCTTCCTAGAATGGCCTTGATTTGCTCATAAATGCTCTTGATTCCGTCTTTAATGCTCTTGATTGTGCTTGATTCTCTCTTAAATGTCTTTGACTTTCCCTTTGATTGTTGATATAATGCTGATAGCAATGAATGGAGAGATATCAGGCGAGATTTCCGGCGATCTTGGTGGGATTTGATCATTTAAGTTTTTTGGGCGTCCGTCTCGACTTAGGACCGAATGGACTGTGGTCGTCAACGTCTTCAATTCAAGTCTGATTCCTGGACCGGCGAAATTCGGGCCCAACAATTGCCCCAAATTCATCTTGGTCATTGTTGCGAGGCGATGGATGAGATGAATTTTCAAATCTCTGTGGACGACGTCTCGTGGTGATTGAAATTGTATGTGTTGTCTAGTTGTGAGACGCTTGGTGAGTTGTGTGTAAGTTATAGCCATGTAAGGCGTTTAACTTTGTAAGTATGTGTTGCGCAACGTTGTTTTGTAGTTAGGTACCGTATTTAGGGTTTGTCACCCGTATCGTGTGTTTGTCATGACGTGTTCATCCAGGGGAGAAAGCAAGTTGTTTTTAGCGTAGTTGTAGGTAGGGTGTCACCCGTACCGTATGTATTGTTTAAGGCAAGCGGTGTGCCATTTTGTTCTATCCCCTGTGTCCAGTCGACTGTGTATGTTAGCGCTTTGATGTAGACCGAGGAGGAAAGAAGTTTGTTTGCTGCGTATTTGTAAGGTTGTTTCCATTGTGTAAAATGGTAAAACCGTATGTCATCTCCCCGTGTACCGATCGATCGTGTAATGTAATGTAAAGGGTCGTCACCCGTGTGTATGTAAATGTAACGTGACATGTCATGTCGATTTGTTTGAAGCTGATTTTGATGGCTTGTGTGCGTCAAACTGTGAAGAATCTTCATGTACCTCGTAAGACAAAAAAGACATGACAAGACTGGTGCTCGTCTTTTTCGTTAGTCCTCCAATTGTCACATTAGTAATACTTTGGAAGACTATATATTATATTTAGAAATGACACTCATGTGATTGTAGGTTGACATGTAAAGGTCAATTATTTTGTAATTCAGAAAGCATAATTCATGTAACGAGTGCAAGTAGTAAATAAAAACGGTAAGATGTAATGAATTACTTAGAAATGATATGGATGAAACCTATTGTCCCTTCGATGACGGGTTGTCCTTTCATGGTCATCTTCATCGTGCCCCTGTATTGAGCCTGGTTTGGACGTCAGAGATGTTTGCGGTCCTTCTAGTCCTGACCACATTGGACCCCGACGACTGTACCTGCGCTATCTGTCGCATCTCCTCCCGGGTTGACTGGGAGATTTCCTCAGGGACGAGGTTGTCGTTGGACTTTGTCACCAGATCGCCCTAAGTTTGGCCAGGTGTCTCCACAATCGGAGTGCCATCAGGATTGGGAACCACAAGGGCCAAACTTAGGACGGGAGTCTCGTAGATCTTATTCACCATCTTGATTGATTGATGGATGACTTCGTTAAGACATGAAATCGATTGATTGCCCCACGGTGGGCGCCAAATTGTTTTGGGCAAATAATCTCAATGGACTAAATCGCCTTAGGATGAGGTCAATCAATCGAGACAAGACTAAAAACAAGGACGTCCTAGGCAATTTAACCAGATATTGATGAGACGAGAGTAGGATGAGTTTAACTAGACTAATAAGGATTACAAATAGATGATGGGTCGTAGGATGAACACTTCCGTCGGTCAGATATCCTTAGGGACCTCGATATGACTTAAGCGATTACAGTGTTTGTGAAGATTACAAAGAGATTAGTAGTTTCGTGGAGAGTTGTTGGGTGTGGTTCTCTGTGTGTTGTTATGTGTTTTTTGAGGCTTCTATCAAGTCCTATTTATACTTGGATCAACCTTCCTAGAATGACCTTGATTTGCTCATAAATGCTCTTGATTCCGTCTTTAATGCTCTTGATTGTGCTTGTTTCTCTCTTAAATGTCTTTGACTTTCCCTTTGATTGTTGATATAATGCTGATAGCAATGAATGGAGAGATATCAGGCGAGATTTCCGGCGATCTTGGTGGGATTTGATCATTTAAGTTTTCTGGGCGTCCGTCTCGACTTAGGACCGAATGGACTGTGGTCGTCAACGTCTTCAATTCAAGTCTGATTCCTGGACCGGCGAAATCCGGGCCCAACATCATTTATCTGAATAAAATGGGTCACCCCTCTCTTTGGATCAAAGAAATCAGAATTGTCATGATGGTCATGATTTATGAAGATTTTTCATTTAACTGAGAGCAAATTCTTAGCGATTCATTCAAAAAATTTGGTTGATCTATTTAATGGTGCAGAATCCTAAGTTGTGCTTTTACGGAATTTCTTTTTTTTTTAAAAGGCAAAGCACTGGGCGTCATCTCGGAAAAAATAACAACCTCTGATTTGATGGTCCTGAAAAAAAACCGATAAAATGTAAATAGGCTTGAAGTCATGAATTTTGTTGCCTTTTCAATCTATTAGACATGTTTGGTAGATTAAGGTCCTCTTCGGCAAAAAAATATTTTGCCTTGCTTTTGTTGAGAATAAGCTAGCTTACTGAAAACATAAGTTATAATTTTAAGTTTTTTGGAATAATAAGCTAGTTTATTTTCTAGTTTGACGAACAGGCTGCAAACCTCTTTCATGATCAACTAGTGTTTGCGCCGTACAACGTACGGGGAATGATATAATTTATTATTATGTCGGTGAGAATGAAATTCGATATTAAAAAAAGATATGAGAAATTTATCAATAAAAGACTTATATATTTTCAATTGGAAAAAATGAGGATGAATTAGTAAATTGATAATGTAATTTCAATTTTACACAAGTAAATTGTCTAAAATCACACAATCATATTTCTTAAATAAGCTATAAGTATATTCCATAATATATTTTCAGTTTTTTCAAAAAGATAATGAGAGCTATAGCTAAATGGTTGATGCACTTGTTTTTCAAGTTTAGTTTATTTTAAATGGAGGAATAATAAAAATAAAGCACACGTGTCTCCATAGCTTAACAGACTCAATCAAACTAAATGACCCAAAATAACCTTTCACTGCATCTATCTATATATAAAAGTTGATGAGTTTGAAGAAGTAATGGTAATTTGTACCTAATAAATGTTAATGTTTTAAATTTTATCCTAATTATCTCTTCTCTTAAATGTTAATTTCATCATCAACTAAGAACATATCATTTTCGTCTCCTTCCTCTATCACAATCTCCAAACTCATTCCCGTCTTTATCCCCTTCGTCAATCTCTTCATTTCATCCTGGTGCCCCCTTCTTCCCCGGTTAAAAAATAATCTGAATGCTACTATTTTAAATCTTTACCCTAATTATCTCTTCTCTTCATGCTAATTTCATCACCAACTAAGAACACATCCTCTTCGTCTTCTTCATCTACCACAATCTTCAAACTCATTCTGATATCTACCCCGTTCGTCAACCCTTCGTTTCATCCCGATGCCCCCTTCTTCCCCAGTTAAAAATCAATCTAGGGAAAGTTGTGGAGTTGCTTAAGGAGATGGAGGATGATGGTCATCTTCCTGATATATCGAATTGGTGAGAATGTGAGGTGATAAGTTGTAATTTAGCCATATACATAATTGTTGTTTCATATATGTGCCATATTTTTATTAAAATAAATGAAAAGAAAAAAATTTAAATCAAAGAAAAAATGTCGCTCATCGTCACCCTCCTTCGCCCGAAGATCTCCGTTTTATCTTCATCTCCACTGTTGTCCTCCGACTATCTACACCCTAAACCGCCTATTTACAACATTATACCGTATACGAAAATCCGTAATTGCGGCGGGTCCGAATCTAGTTCCTCTTTGATATTTCTAACGAATCTCTTCTTCGTCAATATCTTCATAAATGATCCTTATTGCTTATCCCCGCTTCTTCTCTCTTGAATTTAACCCGCTATCTGATATCATCATGATTTCATGAATGAGTGAGGAAGAGAAGAGAAACATTGTTTTTGTTTCACTGAAAGAAGCTATATTGAGCTTACATAGATAATTAGCTGACTGTTGTAACAACTATCATGACAACATTTTTACCAATCTAGATCTTCAGTAATGAAATATCTCACGATATATGTGCCAAAGCACAATTTCAATTTATTTTAAATTTTAAATTCTACTCCTACACCATAACCCCAGCGTCCTAAATCTTAAATAATAAATCCAAAATCTTAAATAATAAATCCTAAATCCTACACCACAATTTCAATTTACCATTGTTTTGATTTTCTCTTTTGGGCGAAAGATATGAATCACGTTTGTGATGCTCTTTTGGTTTTTGATAATGGGTATGAATGAGTGAGCTAATGAATTTATATCTTAATATGAGAGATAGTGAGATAGTGGATTAGAAACTTATGGGCCAAGCTCTCACATTAAATTTTAATTACAATGTAAGTGGCTTTACATGGTGGGTGAGTGAGTGGTTTTGCATTGTGGGTGAGTGGGTTAAATAAATTTTATTGAATGAGAAATAAATAAAAAATTACACATGTCTCCACTTAAATTGTGTCAAGTGACCCAATTCTTTATGAAGACATGGTTTCAGGTTTAATATTGTATATACTTCCTCCGTCCCATTATATAAGCCTCATTTCATTTTCTGACACTATTCACAATCCGAGAGAATCTTCTTGATTTCTTCCAATTTACAAGCGAAAACATAGTCATGTGAGGTCTTGTTTGATTCGTCTTGACAAGTATTATAACAATTTCAAAATTTTATATTTTTTACTAATACGTAACTAGAGATATTGACAAAACAAAACGCGCATAAAAAACGGGCGGATTTAGGATTCACGAGATTTTTTAAAGTGAAAAAGCGGGCGGATTTAGTATTCGCCAACTTTTTTAAAGTGAAAAAGCGGGCGGATTTAGGATTTTCCAGCTTTTCAGCCTAATTTTTTACAAAATTTTCAAGTATTCCGACGGGTTATAAATCCGCTCATTCCTTAACTTCGCGCCCGACTCCTAGCTCCGCGCGAATTTAGGCCTACAACGAAAAGCGGTGCACCGTGCGAAAAACACCTCCAATGCTCATGACAAACATCTCGTATGATGTGCTCATGACAAACAAATACGTAGTAGAATCATATCCTAAGCAGCTAATTACCTGATCTTATACAAGACTGATCAAATATTATGCTACAAACGTAAATAGAATCAATGATATACGGAGTTCACATGTTTTTCGTGTAATTTTACCTCGAAAATTTCACATCTTAAAAAACATTATCTTATCTTCTTATTTTGGTGGAAACAAACATTATCTTATCATCTTATTTTGGTGGAAACAAACATTATCTTATCTTACATATACGGAGTATAAACAATTGCCTTTTTATTGACTAACTAATGAGAATCTGGACCGTTCACGAGGACCTTGTCTTATGGCCCAAATTTCGGCATAAATACTTAATTTAATTCTGCAAAAACAGAGGGCCCAATTACATCAAAGTTGTTGGCTAATGGAGGAATGCATCTGGACAACTCCTCAGAAATTTATCAACCTAAAACAAATATTAATGCTTAAATGTTTTTCCAAAACACATTTCTTCAACGAGGAACAGTAACACACACTATAGGAGTGCAAGACTGAAAAATTCTTAAGGCATGGATCTAAATCCTAATCCTAATATCCTAATTTTAATCCTAATCCTAATCCTAATCCTATCCTATATACTATAAAATTAGGGGTGAGGTAAATTAAACACACTGCATTTAATGCTTTGTTTCTAATTTATCATTTTCTTAATTTTTTTCTCTTTCCATTTCTTTCTTACATTTACGAATATGTCATCTAAATGATGATTTAGACTCACCAACACATGTCTATAATGGATCTGTATGGAACATATCATCATCTTCTACTCTTCGATTCCGCAACGCCTTAATATGAAATTTTTTTGGCTGTAAAACCCGCGCGTACGGAGAGAGAAAATTAAAGACCGCATTAAATACATTTGCATTTTTATTGGTTAATAATTCTCCTCAATTCAATACTTATATTTTCTAATTGATGGGTTTTATACATTGAATGTGTGAAGATTTACAGAATTAAAATTTTGATTTCTAAAAATGATTATTTATATTTTCAATCTAATCTAATATATAAATTATGATTTTTTAATATGAATGTTTTACGGTCAATGTTGAAGTGTTTTGATTGGCCATGACATAAAGAAACTTTTATTCTCTCTTATTATTTCAACGGTTTGTTAAACACATTGTCTAATGCGACCCATTTTTACGAGTCTTATACGTTTTTTTGGAGTTGTCTAACAAAAAGACGACCCATTATTTTTACTAAAACAAAAGACACAAAATCCTATTCTTCCTAAATTTCGTAAAATATTTTATCTTTGGATTTCAAAATGGAATAGTTTCGCTTTTTTCCTATCTTGCTCTTGAGTTAATATTAGTAGTTTTGTTGGGTATAAATATACTAATGAATAAAGCATTGTTTCTTCAATGAGTAGGTGGATGGAATCATCATCTCCAGCTAAACAAATTTTTTCTTTAGAGATTATTCCAGAAGTTGGTAAAAATTACAAATAATGTCTCTATATATCAACTTATGTAATATCAGCATTAATCAAATATCCAAATTACCTTTCTAGAGAAATACTAACAAGTAACAAGACAAGAAATCCAACAAAGAGCAATCAAGAAGACGATCAATCAAGGGATTATAACCTTTTATATTATACAACATGTTGTAGAATATTTGCATAGAAAATAAATTTTACACAATAAATGAAATAAAATTTCCGTAGCGTTGATGACCTTTTCCTACAAATTAGCAATGCTTATATAAAATAATATAGCGCGGGACAAAAATAATATAGCGTTGATGACCTTTTATATTATACAACATGTTGAAGAATTTAACTGATCAAGGTATGTTACATCTTCTGTTCTCTTCTCTTTACTTTTCAATTACCCTCTTCATATTTTGCCAACTAACGCCTACCTCTAAATTCTCTCTTCGGATCAATAGAAGTAACGGAGAGAATTTAGGAAGAATGGTGATCTGTCCATTAGTCATACAGTATCAATAGAATGGTGGTCTTAATCAACGTTGAAGTAGTCTTTGGGGTTAGGTTGTTTATGCTGTAGAATGGTGATCTTCTAGGATGTTTTGATCATTTTCACCAAAAAAGGTTTCCTCAGAATTAGAAGTTACGCTTTGAGTTAAATGTAGAAATTCTGAAATGCGTTATTTGAGCAGACCCAGATGACGGTGGATCAGCTGAATGAACTCCAGACCAAGGTGAAGGTACAATTCAAAGACATTTAATTTAATAAGGGTTTAATGTTAATCTGTCCATTAGTCATACAGTATTAATCCTTTTGATCTAATCTGCTTTTTGTACATTTAACTTTAAACAGGAGCAGACTTTGATTGACACGAACAAGGCATTGAGGACTGAGGTACATATATAAACAAACAATCAATCATTCGATTTTATGACTGAAATATGAAGTGATGGTCTGAATTCTTAAAACAGGCATTGGGTGTAAAGTGCTTTTATTTTTGTGGCGTGGCCTGTCAATTTCAAGGTATCATATACTCCATTATCTGATCTTCTAATATCATTTATGTTGTAAGCTTATACATGAAGTGTCTGTTAGTTTCTTGCAGTCTGTGATGATTTTTTTTTACCATCCTAGGAAAGAAGAGTGAACATGCATTTAAGGTATAAGTAACTTCAGTTTGAACCTGCAAGTTTGTTTGCCGTCGAAGCAACCACATTGGTTCAGCTATATGATCTCTTATATTTTGAATTCTCCAAATAAGATCTCATACATATTATGTAAATATTGCAGTACATTCGAAATGCATACGGCAATGAGCATGTTGGCCATGAACTTCTGCTGCAGCTTGCAAATTAGCTTTGTGATAATTATCTAAAAGACCCATGGTATATTTCCATTTCTTCTTTCATATATCATATGGTTCATATTCAATGATATTATGGATATTTTACATATGTGATGATATTATGACTATATTATATTAAATTTCACATTGTTCCTTTTATGTTATCTGCCAAGCATCCATAGTCTAGATAATTATAACACTTTTTCGTTTTTCCAAGGTTTTCAAATTGGTATTAGATTTGATTGAGTTTAGGGTTAGTAATACAAACTTTTCAAATGCACATATCTTTATCAAGTTTTCCCGTTTTCCAAGGTTATTATTTTCCCGTTTTCTGATAAAGATATGTGCATTTGAGCTAAGTGTTTCCTATGTCGTTGCTATTTTTACAGTTTATGTAATTGGATTGAAGATCTGTACTGGAAGCAGCTTGACTTAAACTAATATCTGATGCAATGGTACAAAATTAGAACAAATTTTCGTTCCTTTGTTTACTGCTTTTTTTCCCCAGCCATACTACACGTTAAATTATCATCTGTCTTTTCTATTCATCAGGAACATAGTAATTTTGACTATCCTTTCAATTGTACAGGAGTCGTGCCATCGTCGTATGGAAGACAAAGGCGACAAAGAGTTCCACAACAGGATCAACAAGGATATCCTGAACAAGGATATGATTGAATGTCTGGTATCAAATAAACAATTTAAAAAATGCATTCTTGGATAGAAATGTAACAAAAATGTATAATGAACAGGATGAACTACCAAGTTCCTCTTCATTTTTGGGGTCTATGATTTAAAGAATGGAAAATACAGCTTCTACTTAGTTCTCTTCCTCCAAAGCATCACCACTTCATTGTTGGATTCGGGTGCATAGGCACCATCATATAAGGCTTTCGAAGATGGTTCATCAGCAATCCTGCAACATGACTTTTGTTTTTATACATATACAGCAGTTGATCAAGTACAGCAGCAAGCAAGCAAGAACATTAATTTATAGGCCTCCGAAAGAGCCGAAAAATAACATACTTATGTTATAATTTGGGCTTGGATTTTTCGTGTGTCATGAGTTTTTGGGTCCAGGTTGCCTAAAAAATGTTCAGGAGGAGACAAGTGTTGTAATAAGTAAAGAGTAGTCATATTTTTTTTGGTAAAAATAAAGAGCAGTCATATAGCAAAGAAAGAGATGCAAAAGGCATGTTAGGGAATTTAGGGGTGTACCAGCCCTGGTTTCAAGTTTTTGTTATGATTATTGTCTTCTTAATTTACTTCTTTTTAGGTTTAAATTTGTTTAGAGGAAGGATTTCTTTTACTTTTTTTTATAGATAGATTGGATTATAATCAAACTTCAAGACATGTTAATCAAGTTTGAGCACTTTGTTTGTCCCCGCACTTTTCCTTGATTGATTCTTCTAATTAAGAAATTACTCCATAGTTCAGAAAATTCAATATTTACAATTGATGTTGAAGTGTGCATCGCACGGCCCCTATGAAAAAACAACAATATCTAATACATCTTATTAGTTGACACATCTACATGCCCTTCTACATGCATTATAATTAAATATAACAATCAACGACACTACTGTAAAAAAAAATGACACCTCCAACGTAACAAAGAAAATATGAAAAAAAACTAAACATGTTGAACATCAAAAACCTACGAAATATAAATTCAATAAACTTCAAACTTCATCACGATACCTACACATTGAAATAAAACAACTTACACGTACAATACGCATAGAGGCCGTGCATCGCACGAGCGCCACAGTACTAGTTACGAATAAAATCGAAATAAGGATTGAAGTAGGTGATGAAGTTGAAAAGGTGTTGATAGTGACTCTACATGTTTGGTGAATTTTTGAGTGATTTTAACTAGTTGTTTTTTTAGATCGCATTCAACACCGAAATTCTAGATTGTTGAATGTGGAGAAAAATGATAAAATCAACATGTTATATTGTGCGGAAGAGAAGTAGAAGAAGTGGTTTATTCATCCTTTGGATGTACCAGATGAATGAATTATACAATGAAGGTGAAGGTATTTATAGTATGAAGTGTGCTAACATACAACCTGTCACACTTGATCATAACCATCATTCTATTATACTAACAGTCCCCCGCAAACTGGAGCATGTTTATTCAATAAACATTCCCAGTTTGGACAAAAGAAGTTTATGCTGAGTAGAAGGAACAATTTTAGTCAAAACATCAGCCAATTGATTGAAGGTTGGTAAGAAGGAAAGCTGAATCAATCCTTCTAACACTTTGTTTCTGTTGAAGTGGCAATCAATCTCTATGTGTTTGGTTCTCTCGTGGAAGACTGGATTTTTGGCAATATGAATTGCTGACTTGTTATCACAATAGAGCATCACTGGTTTGAGTTTCTCAACCTTCAAATCTCTCAGAAGTGCCACAAGCCAAGTGACTTCAGCTGCTGCATGTGCCATAGATCTGTATTTCGCCTCAGAAGAACTTTTGGACACTGTTGCTTGTTTCTTAGACTTCCAGCAAATTGGAGAAGTACCAAGCATTACTCGATAACCAGTTACTGAGCGTCTGGATATGGGACAAGCTGCCCAATCTGAGTCAGAGTATGCCTTGAGGGATAGATCAATACCTTTGGTAATCTTGATCCCATAATTTGGTGTGCCTCTGATGTAGGAAAGCAGATGAGATAGAGCTTGAACATGAGGCTCTCTGGGAGATTGCATAAATTGACTTAGCATTTGAACTGCAAATGAGATGGCTGGCCTGGTGTTTGTTAGGAAATTTAATTTCCCAATAGCACATTTGTACACAGTTGGATCTGAAATGAGTTCACCTTTGTCTGCAGCAAGTTTGAAGTTCAATGGCAAAGGAGTAACTGCTGGCTTGATATCAGGGCTTGGATAATCTGCTAATAATTCCTGGACAAATTTTCTTTGAGAAATGATTAGTCCAGAGGCATTAGAGAGGACTTCCATACCAAGAAAACAATTGATGGTTCCTAGATCCTTGATGCTGAACAAGTTATCAAGAAACTGTTTGAGCATGGTTATCTTCTCCAATGATATCCCTGTGACTAAGATGTCATCGACATAAACTGCAACTATAATCAGATCATTATCTTCTTTGAGCAAAAACAGAGAAGGATCACATTTAGACTGAGAATAACCCAGTGTGTGTAGAGATGTACTGAGCTTATGGAACCACTGTCTAGAAGCTTGTTTAAGTCCATAAAGGGACTTTTTTAATCTACACACCTTACCAGCAACAGTAGTTAATCCCTCAGGTGCCTTCATTTACACTTCTTCATGGAGATCTCCATGAAGAAAAGAATTATTTACATCTAGCTGATAAATTCCCCATCAATTAGTGACTGCCAATGTCAGAATTACTCTAATAGTGGACATTTTTATTACTGGAGAGAAAGTTTCATCAAAATCAACCCCATATTGTTGAGTGTAGCCTTTGGCTACTAGTCTGGCCTTATACCTCTCAAGACTGCCATCAGCTCTAAGCTTGACCTTATAAACCCATTTGCATCCAACATCTTTCTTGTCCTTTGGAAGATCCATTACTTCCCAAGTTTCATTTTCTTCAAGAGCTTTTAGCTCTTTCTCCATTGCTTCTACCCATTTTGGGTCAGTGGAAGCAGACAGATAGGAAGTTGGCTCAGTGTATGTTATGACCGTGAAGAGAAGGAAAAATGGAAAGGTATAGTGAAATCAGAGAATGTTGAAGAGTTATCTATGACTCCTCCATAGTTGCACATGTAGTCTTGGAGATGTGGTGGTGGTTTGGAGATTCTTGTGGACTTTCTGAGTACATTCTCTGGTAGAGAAGAGGGTTGGGAAGTGGATGAGTTTTGTTGGTGGTCTGATTCAGAGAAGAAGAGATCATGATCTATTGAGGGAAGAGTTGTTATCCTACAACTGGTTCGACTAAGTCTTTTTTGTGTATTGACCCTTTTCTTCTTCTTTTTTTTTTTTTTTTTTTTTTTTGCTTTGGTTTCAGGTTTGACTTTTTCCGATGCGAAGAGCCCTAAGCGCTAATAATCTAAATGACTTTGAACCCGAACCTGAGCGTGCTTTTCGCTTCAGAAGAAGGCAGCAACGTGAAATCAGAGCGCAAGAGATGGGGGACAATCTGAATGAGGGCAATGGTCTTCTTAATGGCCCCCAACGTATGAATCTTGGTGATTATGTTATGCCCGATCACCGGGGTCAAGTTTCTGGTGTGGTTCGGCCTCCAGTGCAAGCTCGTAACTTCGAGGTCAAACCTTCGTTGCTCAATATGGTTCAACAAAATCAGTTTGGAGGTTTGCCTTCTGAGAACCCACACGTGCATTTGGCCACTTTCACTGAACTGATGGACACTGTGAAGATTCATGACGTGAGCCAAGATGCACTCTTTCTACGAGCCTTCTCGTTCTCCCTACGGGATAGGGCCAAGGCTTGGTTCAAGGCCTTACCTCTAGGCTCTATTACAACTTGGGATGACTTAGCCAAGGCTTTTCTCAACAAATACTTCCCACCTAAGAAGACAGCTGAAATGAGAAATCAGATTCTTGCTTTCAAGATGAGAGATGATGAGTCCCTGTATGAAGGTTGGGAAAGGTTCAAGGAATTGCTGATGTTGTGCCCTCATCATGGGCAAGAGAAATGGACTTTGTTGCATGTTTTCTACAATGCTGTTGATAGTTCAACTCGGTTAATCATAGATGCTTCAGCCGGTGGTAGAATCATGGCAATGGATGTTGATGAAGCTTGGGAGTTGATTGAGAACACTGCTCAACACTCTCACTATTACAGTGATGCTCGCTCAACTTCAAAGAAATCAGCGGGGATGTATGAGGTGAATTCTGAAACACACCAACAAGCTCAGTTGGACGCTATGTCACAAGAGATCAAGAGGTTGAATTTGTTGGTTCAAAAGTCTCAAGGGCCTGGTGAAGGGTCATCCTCTCAAGTTATATCTGGTGTGGTTTGTCAGTTTTGTGGAGGGGGTGACCATACTATTTCATCCTGTCAACTCTTTGTTGCTCAGGGTGAGACAGAAGGTGAGGCGAACTATATGAATAACTTCAATCGGGGTCCTAGGAATGATCCATATTCCAATACCTACAACCCCGGATGGAGGAATCATCCTAACTTCTCGTATGCCAACAACCAAGCTGCTCAAAGACCACCTCCTGGTTTCCAACAAAGAGCTCCTCATCCCCAAAATCAAGAGCGTGCTCAACCAACCGAGGACTCTAAGCATGATATGATAATGAAGGAGCTTCAAAATATAAACAAGATACTAAAAAATCATGATAACTTGCATGCTCAATATGCTTTGAATGCTCCTAGGCCTCAAGGTCAACTGCCGGGTAAAACCGAGGAGAATCCTAAAGGTCAAATCAATGCTGTGACCTTGAGGAGTGGGAAACAACTTGAAGATCCTAAGGTAGAGGATCTTAAGAAAAAGGGTAAGGTTGTTGAAGAGCCCGAAGCAGTAGTGATCCAAGAGAAGGTCCAAGAGAAAGTGCCTACTTATGTGCCACCACCGCCTTACAAGCTTCCTCTTCCCTTCCCACAAAGGAGGGCTCAAGCTCAGTTGGATCAACAATTTGGTAGGTTTGTGGAGGTGCTGAAAAAGCTCTACATCAACATTCCCTTCACCGATGCTCTAAAGCAAATGCCAACCTATGTGAAGTTCTTGAAGGAGATCCTCTCCAGCAAGAGAAATCTTGACGAGTATCAATCCGTTTCTTTGAGTCAAGAGTGCAGCGCTCTCATTCAAAATAAATTGCCTCCTAAGCTTGAAGATCCGGGTAGTTTTAGTGTTCCTATGGTGATTGGGAAATGCACCTACAATGCTTTGTGTGATCTAGGGGCTAGTGTGAGTATCATTCCGCTCTCCATATGCAAGAAGCTTGATTTGGGAGAGCCAAGACCGGTAAGGATGACTCTCTTCATGGCTGATAGATCCACAGCGCGTCCGGTAGGTATTTTGGAGGACATTCCCATCCAAATTGGTAAGTTTTATATTCCCGTTGACTTCATTGTCCTTGATATTGAGGCTGATTTTCCTATTCCAATTATATTGGGAAGACCCTTTTTAGCTACAGCAGGTACTCTTATTGATGTGAAACAAGGTGTTCTTTCTTTTACTATTGGTGATGAGAAAATTGAGTTTAATTTTTCCAAAGCTGTCAAACAACCTTCTTTTGAGGATGATGTATCCAGGATAGACATTGTTGATAGTGCAACTCAAGAATCCTTGATGGTTGTCACTGCTAAGGATCATTTGGAGTTTTGCTTGACTGAAAGTGTGACTCAAGCTGATAATCTAGAGCTACTTGCTGATGTGCTCTTTGATTTGGAGTCCACTGAAGAGTTACCTGAGGCCGTTGCTGAGGCCCTTACAAGAGATGATCATGTTCCAATGGAGGAGACTAAAGAGGCACCAAAGGTGGAGTTGAAGTCACTTCCATCTAATTTGAGGTATGAGTTTCTTGGACCTGATTCTACATATCCCGTGATTGTCAATGCTAGTTTGAGTGATTGTGAAATTGAGAAATTGTTGCATGAACTTAGATTGCATAGAAAAGCCATTGGATATTCTATTGATGATTTAAAAGGAATTAGTCCCTCAATGTGCATGCATAGGATTTTAATGGAAGATGATCATAAACCCTCCATTGAGCATCAAAGAAGACTTAATCCTATCATGAAAGAAGTAGTGAAAAAAGAAGTGCTGAAATTGTTAGATGCTGGCATTATTTATCCTATTTCTAATAGTACATGGGTTAGTCCTGTTCATGTTGTGCCTAAGAAGGGAGGAATGACTGTGGTGAAAAATGACAAGAATGAATTGATTCCTACTAGAACTGTCACAGGATGGAGAATGTGCATTGACTATAGGAAATTGAACAAGGCCACTAGAAAAGATCATTTCCCACTTCCATTCATTGATCAAATGCTAGAAAGGTTAGCCAAGCATTCACACTTTTGTTATTTGGATGGTTATAGTGGATTCTTTCAAATCCCTATTCATCCCAATGATCAAGAGAAAACCACTTTCACATGCCCCTATGGCACATTTGCATATAGGAGAATGCCATTTGGTTTATGTAATGCTCCTGGTACCTTTCAAAGATGCATGATGGCCATTTTTTCTGATTTGATTGAGGATATCATGGAGGTTTTCATGGATGATTTCTCCGTGTATGGAACTTCTTTTGATGCTTGCTTGTCTAACTTGTCTCGAGTTTTGCAGCGTTGTGAGGAAGTTAACCTTGTATTGAATTGGGAAAAATGTCACTTCATGGTAAATGAAGGGATTGTGTCAGGGCATTTGGTTTCTAACCGTGGAATTGAAGTTGACAGGGCCAAGATTGAAGTTATAGAGAAGATGCCACCACCGACTTCGGTGAAGGGCATAAGAAGTTTTCTTGGTCATGCTGGGTTTTACAGGCGGTTCATTAAGGATTTTTCAAAAATCTCCAAACCTCTTACTAACTTGCTATTGAAGGATGCTTCCTTTGAATTTTCGAAAGAATGTTTGGATGCTTTTTGCAGGTTGAAAGAGGCTTTGATTTCTGCTCCTATAATGCAACCTCCGGATTGGGACCTTCCTTTTGAACTGATGTGTGATGCCAGTGACTATGCTGTAGGGGCTGTTCTAGGCCAAAGGAAGGACAAGAAGTTACATGCTATCTACTATGCTAGTAGAACTCTTGATGAGGCTCAAGTGAATTATGCTACTACTGAGAAAGAGTTGCTTGCTATAGTATTTGCTTTTGAGAAGTTTCAGGTCTTATTTGGTGGGTGCCAAAGTTATTGTCTACACTGATCATGCTGCTATTAGATATCTCTTGAGTAAGAAGGAGGCCAAGCCTAGACTGATTCGTTGGATTCTTCTTCTTCAAGAGTTTGACTTGGAGATTAGAGACAAAAAGGGCACAGAAAACTTGGTTGCTGATCATCTTTCTAGGTTGACTGAAGAGCAGTTGGAGTGCACTAAAGATGAGCCGCCTATTGATGATTCTTTTCGTGATGATCATCTTTTCAGGGTTGCTAATGAAATCTTTGCTCTTGCGAATTCAAGGATGCCATGGTATGTTGATTTTGTCAACTATTTAGTTTGCAACGAGTTACCTCCTAAGCTCTCATTCCAACAGAAAAAGAAATTCATGTCGGATGTTCAACACTATTTTTGGGATGAGCCATTGCTTTTCAGGAGGTGTGCTGATGGTGTGATTAGAAGGTGTGTCCCTGAGGATGAGGTAGAAAGTGTAATTACTCATTGTCATTCTCTACCATGTGGAGGGCATGCTAGTTCCTCCAAGACGACCACTAAGATCTTGAATTCAGCTCTCTATTGGCCTTCTATGTTTAAGGATGTGCATCGTTTCATTGCTTCTTGTGATGCTTGTCAGCGTACAGGGAACATTTCTAGGAGGAATGAGATGCCTCTTAATAACATTCAAGAGGTTGAGATATTTGATGTGTGGGGAGTTGATTTCATGGGGCCTTTTCCACCGTCCTACTCTAACAAGTACATTCTTGTGGCGGTTGATTATGTCTCTAAGTGGGTTGAAGCTATTGCCTCTCCAACAAATGACTCTAGAGTGGTGTCTAAGTTCTTCAACAAAGTGATTTTTCCAAGATTTGGGACACCGAGAGTTGTGATTAGTGATGGAGGATCACATTTCATTGAGAGAAAGTTTGAGGCTATGCTGAAAAAGTATGGGGTCACTCACAAAATTGCTACCCCGTATCATCCTCAAACTAGTGGTCAAGTGGAGGTTTCGAACCGGGAAATCAAGAATATCTTGGAAAAGACGGTTTCCCGATCCCGGAAAGATTGGTCTTTGAAGCTTGATGATGCTCTTTGGGCTTATAGAACGGCATTCAAGACTCCTATTGGCACTACACCGTTCCGACTTGTGTATGGGAAGTCTTGTCATCTTCCGGTTGAGTTAGAGCATAAGGCATATTGGGCAATTAAGTTGTTTAACTATGACATGAAAGAAGCCGGTGAAAAGAGAATGTTGCAATTGCAAGAGTTGGAAGAGTTGAGGCTAGATGCTTATGAGAATGCTCGGATTTACAAGGAGAGAACTAAGAGATGGCATGACAAGCATATTGTGCCTAGAGAGTTTCATGAAGGTGATCTTGTCTTGCTATTCAACTCCCGCTTGAGGCTCTTTCCGGGTAAGTTGAGGTCGAGATGGAGTGGTCCGTTCCAAGTGAGAAAAGTGTACCCACATGGTGCAATTGATATATGGAGCGAAGAGACGGGACAATTCAAGGTGAATGGACAACGCTTGAAGATCTATATCACCGGAGGTCCATTTGAGAAGGTTGCTTCTCTCTATCTTGACCCGAGCTACTAGAAGGTATGAACGGTCAAGCTAACGACCATAAATAAGCGCTTATTGGGAGGCAACCCAAGGTACGTTTTTATTCTAGATTTTTGTTTAGTTTTATTTTATTTTATTTTTTTGGGTGCACGAGGAGTGTTCGAAAAAATAGCACGAGGAAAAACCATTCACTCTGCCTTGCAGAGAGACCGCACGGTCTATCACAGCCCGTGCGAACGTGTTCTAGACCGTACGATATTTTTCAATAATCTCAGTTGGTTCGCACGGTTTGATGCAAACCGTGCTAACATGTTGTCAACCGTGCCCGTTTCATTTAATTTAAGTAAAAAGAAAATCAAAAATCAGAAAAAATTAAAAAAAATTAAAAAAAGAAAAGAAAAAAAGAACGCAGGTGCGTGTTTTCTTCTTTGGCTTCCCTCCCTTCCCTTCTTCTTCTCCCAGCCCCTTTCTTCTCATACAGCCACCACCACTCCACTCTTCCTCCTCTCAGCCCGTCTTCTCTCACCACCACAGCACCAGCCCACCCTCTAGCCGTCGTCGACCGCTGCTGCATCAGGCCGTTCGACCTCCTCTCAGCCCAGCCGCCGCCTTGCGTGACCCGCTGCTGCTCCCCAGTCCAGCCACCTCCTTCCCTTTCCTCTCCCTTTTTCCCCAATTTTTAAGAAGACAAGGTATGATTTCTAAACCCTAGGTTTTGGTTGGATGATTTTTATGGGTGAATTTTGGTATATGCTCTTGATTTGGAGGCTTCATTGTTTGATTTGGGTGAATAGATGAATAAAATTCTGCATTTTGGCTTGTTTGTGGGTGAATTTGAAATTGATTGATTTGGGTGTTCTTGAGGAATTTTGTGCTTTTGATTATCTTGATGGTTGATTTGGTGATGATGAATCATCTATTGTGCTTATTTTTCATATGAGTTTTCGGTGATTTTATCTTGGCGGGAAAATTTGTTTGAAGCCACTTGTTGACTATTTTGTCATTTTCCTGCTGTAATGACGTCATCCATGCTTATTGTTCATCTTGCTATGATTGTGGCCGAGTTTCTTGTTTAAGCATTTTGTTATCTAGGCCCTTGGCGGGATAGCTATTTGCATGCGTAGGCCCTTGGCGGGATAGTTTAACTTGTGGGATTATTGTTGCTTTGGTGTTTTATTGTCTGAATCCCCAGGTTACAGATTTACGGGTTATCATGTCGCGTCGTTCTAAGCGTACTTCTCGATCCCGTCGAGGCGTTCAGCCGGCTCGTCCTCCTCCTCCTGTTGCTGATGGCGAGATCCTTCCTTTTGAAAATCTGGAGCATCAAACTGCCTATGATACCTTGTCTGAGCTTGATTGGTTACCCACCCGTTGGTTTGATCCTGCAGCTATGGAGACACTCAGCCTACTTACTGAGATCCGTCAGTTGGCTGGTCGGGTTGGCTTGTCTTACTTTCTTCAGTTGCAAGAGGTTTCGTATAAGAATCTGTCTCTTGAATTGGTCAGCACTCTGTCAGTGGAGAAACCTCGGTCCACGATTGATTTTATCTTGCATTTCCGCCTGGGGAATGTTTGGCGTTATCTTGATTGTTCGACCTTTCGGGGGATATACAGGTTTCTTGCACATGGACAGCGTCATCTTGACCGTGGGCAAGATAAGGACATTTGGTTCAAGATCAGTGGTGTTCATGAGTATACCAATCATTCCAAGTCCTCTTATATTGTCCACCCCGTCTTTCGAGTACTTCAAAAGTTCCTTTCGGGCACAATTTTGTTTCGTCATGATAGCAAGGGTTGTGTTCGCAAGGATGAGCTTGTCATCCTTAATGCAATGATCGAGGGGAACGATGTGGACTTTGGACATCTACTTGCAATGCAGCTAGAAAAGCTGAAAAAGATGACTACAGGTGCTCTTTCCATTGGCGGTGTTCTAACTCCTTTGATCCGTCATTTCAACATATCATTAGTTGGACACGAGGTGACATCTGAAATTGCCCTGGTCGACATCCCTTATTTACGGACGTGTCGTATCCTCGGATCTGACCGGAAGGGTGTAGTCAACAAGTTGCGGTTCAATGTTAAGATCGACCCTGTTTTCTTGCCCTGCCCTGCTCGTACCTCTACTGACGATGAAGCCAACTGGGTCTTCAACTGGATTGGGGCTTACTCTGTAGCTGATGTTGCACCTCGCCTTCGGATTGCGCATGGAGCGTCTTCAGGGGCACATGCTGGACCCTCCTCTACATCTAGCCGCGTTGCGATTAAGTCCTTGCAGCATCAAGTGGATGATATGGCTGCTCAGATGGCTCGTCAGCATGACATGTATGTGCAGATGTACACCCATATGCATGGGCATCCACCACCACCATCGCAGTAGACTCGTTTTGTGAGTTCCTTTCTTTTTCTTTCTTTCTACATTGGGACAATGTCGGGATTAAGCTTGGGGGAGGAATTTGCATTTTAGTTCATCTTAGATTTAGATTTGTTCTTTTTGTTTTTGTTTTTTTTTTTTTTTTGCCAAAAGGTAAATAATTGTATTAGGCAAAAACTGCACAAACTAGTCGTGGTACAATCGTCTCATCATAGCTATCCCCCTTCTCCCATTAGTCCTAAGTTTAGTCATAATCCTAAACTTACAAGCATCAATAATCTCCCTACTGACTCTCTCAATATCAATCACCCCATTCCTAAACACTACATCATTCCGTAGTTTATGTGTTGCATTATGGATGTTTTTGAATGCCTTGTTCTGTTTTTGAATTTGAGTCATTTTCCCTTTTTTGTGAACTTTGTTGGTTGATGTTTGCATTATGGATGTTTGATTTGATACCATGCTTGATCCTTGTGGGTTCTTATAATAGTGCTTCTCTTTTGAATCCTCTTAATATGCCTTAACTGTTAATATTACAACTGCATGGTGACTTTAATATGATTGATCAAACTTATGACAATGACTTGAGCATGTGGACATTGATTAAGATGCGTTGAGACTAACACTCTAGACAAAAATGTCCCGGTGAGCTTGTTTGCCTTTCTTGGACTACAATTGCATAAGTCCTCTTATTTTCATGTGTGATCTCTCTTTGTTTGCTATCTCTAGAACTTGCATTAATATCTTCTTTGAGGCTACAGTTGCGACTTTTGCACATGACATTAGGAAGACTGAGGCATCATTTTTTAGCCCTTCTTATCCTTGGCCACCCTATGCTTATACCCTCTTTTGCAGCCCACTGAGCCATAATTGCTTATTCATTGTAAGCTCCACAAAAGCATACCGAGCCTATTATGATCATCCTTCCCATCCGGGGATTATGATAGTTGAATTGTTGTGCTAGAGTGGATCTTAGTCATGCTTGGGAGAAGTTACTTGTATGGTGGTTAAAGTGTGCTGAAGGTTTGTAATGGGTCTCCTATCCTTCATTTTTTCTTATACTTCTAAAGACAAAAAAAAAAAAAAAAACGAAAAAAGAAGAAGTACTCTGTTACATTGTAATAAAGAAGAAGAAACAATCATACAAATGAAGGAGACAATATGTGATATTATGTAAGGGTTATGTTGCTTGAGTTTGATATGATGTAAGGGGTTTAAACAATTGATGGGTGTTTTCGCTTGGTGTTGACTTGGTAAGATCCTCTTCCCCGGATTCAGCTCCTCATGGCCAAAATATTCCTATGCCTTATGTTTTACCCTGGCCCCATTGCAACCCTAGAAAAGACCTCACGACTCTTGTTATGTGCATAGTCTTTAGTAGTGGAGATTAAGAACACTGTTGCAAGCTTATGGTAGTTAGCATTCAAAGTAGAGAATTGAGCGAAAATTACATAACCTAAACACATGAGTGTGAGTGACTTTATATTTATCTTGTGAGGTCTAGAGTGGAGGAACTAATTTCATCTTGTCATTGATTGAGAAACATGTTAGGACGAAAGTTGTTATTTGTTTGGTATTTCATGGTTATTGTTCGATGACTTTTGGATAGAGACAGTTGTTGCATATTTTGAGTACTCATCATCATGTACTTGCTTGGGACAAGCAAGAGTCAAGCTTGAGGGAATTTGATAGCATCCAATTCATATACCTTAGGACATGCATTTAGGTGTTAGAATGTGTCGTTTTATGGTGTTCTTGCATAGTTTTCTTGTTAGTTTCATTGTTTTGTTGAGTCTTGATGTCTACACAAGTTTAAGCGTGTTACAGGTGGATTTGCGGACTTTCGGATGCGGATTGGTGTGTATTGGATGATATCTTACAACAGGGGAGCTAAAGGACTCGACGAGGGACGCAACGAGCGAGGAAAAGAAGAAAAGTGGTTCTGCACGGTTTGCAACAAACCGTGCAGATCAGCAGAAGATGTGGAAGACGTCCAGTGAAGCGGCACGGTTTGCTGCAGACCGTGCCGATTTGTTACGGACCGTGCGGAAACACTGTTAATGTGTCTTTTCGTTTCTTCCGACGTTTCTTTATTTGGGGGAGTATATATACGTTTTTAGACCAGATTTGCAGAGGGGGATGTTATCCTAATCGTTTTTAGTACTAAAAAGAACCCTAGTTGTGTTTTTGGGAGATTCCTATTGAAGATTGTTGAAGATTGAAGGTTGTTTCTTGGATTCGATCAAGTATTTCTCTTCTTCTCATCTAATTGAATGATTTTCCTGATTCTTACAATGTTTATGATTGATTTCTTAAGCATGCTAGGCTAAACCCCCATTATCTAGGGTTGGGGAAATCCCAACAATGAATTGGTGAACTTGATGATTGTGTTTATCTAATTTGATAGCATGAGTTCATGATTGATTCAATTCTAGGGTTCTTATTGCAATTGATAATTTATCAATTAGTGTTCATTTAGGTTGAGTCTGAAAGGAGATATCTAATGAACAATTAGACATGGTATGAGTCCGAAAGGAGATTACTATTGTTGGAATTACTAGAATTGAACTTGAATGAATTCGTTTGTTCTCGCGGAATAGTAAGTTATCATAGAAACCCAAGGTTAGACCGAATTTAGCGGAGCACGAAAGTGGATGTTATCTCGGTCTAATCTTAGTTTCTAAGCGCCTAAAGGATCTAGACTTTGACTAGTGATGTGCGAAAGTGATTGCTAGTTGAAGCCTAGATACTTCTACTATCGTCTGAAAGGAGTTAGTTGATATTTCAGATAACTTACCGTCATATGAGCTTATGCTAGATTCTGATAAACACATACGGGTTACCAAGGCATTGTTGTGGGGATCCTTGATTCTAGATAACATCCTCTCATTGAATTTCTTCATATTTGCAATACTTTAATCTTAGTTTAATCAACCAAATCTTTCTACGACTTAGCTTACCGGTTTAGTTACAAAAGATACTACATTGTCCTCGTGGGAACGACACTTGGAAAGCTACAACTGATCCCATACGCTTGTGGGTAGGTTTTTATCCTATCAAGTATTAGGACATGAAGTTTGATGTTGTATGCCTTTAGTGGAAAAGAAGAGTTGTGCATCATGACTACAAAATTCTCCACCATTGTCAGTTCTGATACATTTAATGGAAGAAGAAAATTGATTTTCTACTAAGGCATTAAAAGATTGAATAATGGACAAAACTGTGCTTTTGGAAGAAGTAAGTTGAGTCCAAGTAGCACGCGTGAAGTCATCTACAATAGTGACAAAGAATCTAAAATTGTCATAAGTAGAAAGCATAGGGACCCCAAACATCAATGTGAATGAGCTCAAATGGCTTAATACTCTTTATTTCACTAATAGGAAAAGAGTTTCTGTGTTGCCTTGCTTGAGGACAGACTTTACAAACAGGAATATGGTGTGTTTTTACACCCCTTGGAAATGCTATCAAGAAAAGAAAAATGATGCATTTGGCTAAAAGGAACATGTCCTAATCTACAATGTCATAGTTGTATATCACTAAGAACATTGTTGACTAGACTAGGAGTTTCTTCAGAAGAGAGGGATATGGTCTGAGCTGGTGGAGTGGTTGAGTTGCGTGCAGCTGTGTAAAGCTTGTTAGACAACTCACCAAGAGCCTGAAATTGTTTCGTTGAAGGGTCCTGAACATAGCAACATGTAGGTGAGAAAAGAATATTAGTATGAAGACTTTGTGTTAGGATAGGAATGGATAAAAGATTGTACTGAAAGCTAGGTACATGGAGGACATTTTGTAGGGTAATGGTAGAGGAAACCTTCACAGAACCAATATGCAATACACTTGCCTTTTCCCCTGTAGGTATAGTAATGAAACTAAGAGTAGATATCTCTTTGTAATCAGCAAAGAAATGCAAATGTGGTGTTATGTGATCTGTGGAACCACTATCTATTATCCACATATCATCAAGTTTGTGAGATGAAAAACAGAAACCACTACCTGCAAGTTGGCTAGTGCTTCCTTGATTTGCAGAAACAGATTGGTTCCAGCAAAATTCTGTGAGCTTAGCATGGCTACCAAGTACCAACTGATCATACTGATTCTGAGTCAAAGCAGGAGCAGGTGCAGGGGAGTCACTTTCTTGCAAAGCTGGTGCAGCCACACGCCTGTCATTATTTCCTTTGCTAGGATAACCAAGTGGATATCCATGTAGTTTGTAACATGTCTTAACAGCATGGCCTTTGGTCTTGCAATAGTCACAAAAAATATTGTTGCGTCAACTACCAGAATTAGAGGAAGTTGAGCCATTGTGCTTGTCAGTACTCTTAGCAGGATAAGGCGGACAAGACCGAGAGTTAAGAGCCAGAACATCTGAATTAATGGAGAACGAAATGTTCTTCTGACATTCCTCCTCGAGAACAAGCTGATAAACAGTGTTGATATCCGGAGGAGGATTCATCATGAGAATTTGACCTTTTAAAGAGGCAAAAGAGTCATTCAATCCCATCATGAACTGGACAACTTCTTGATCCTGAACCAACTGATTAAGAGCACGACTGGAGGCACAAAAAACACCAGTACAATTGCAGGTTGAATTATCAATCAACAACACATATTCATCCCACAATTTCTTAATCTTTGTGAAATGAGAAGTAATAAACAGATTTCTTTGATTAATCTGTGACATTTCTTTCTGAATCTGATAAATGCGCATCCTATTTGGACGACTAAAACGAGTCTTAAGCTCGTTCCAAAGAATCTCAGTTGTCTTGCAATAAAGAACATATTCTACAATATCCTGTTCTATTGAGTGAAGAAGCCAAGAAAATACCACCCGATCACAGCGAAGCCATTGCGACACCATTCCTGGCTCAACATTCTGCTGGCGACATGATCCATCAACAAAAGCGAGCTTGTTCTTCGCGCTCAAAGCAACTTCCACAGATTGCTTCCGGTGATTATAGTTCTGATCATTGAGCAACTTTGTTGATAAAGAAAAACTCGGATGATCAGAGAAATGAAGATACAAGACGTCACTAGAATCAAGACCAGATGACTCGCGCGACATGGCTAGAGCTTGCTGGAATCAAGAATTTGATCTGAGAATCAAATTTGGGGCAAATCGACCTAGACGATCGAAGATACAATATGATCAATCAACAAGATTGATCAAAAAGAAGAGGAATCGATGAGAAATTGATCAAAGAATGATCAATTTTGCCTTTCGCACTGATACCATGTTATATTGTGCGAAAGAGAAGTAGAAGAAGTGGTTTATTCATCCTTTGGATGTAACAGAATGAATGAATTATACAATGAAGGTGAAGGTATCTAATCTAATCTATATAATCTATCTAATCTAATCTATATAATCTATCTAATCTAATCTATCTAATCTACTAGATAAATTGCGGAGAGAGAAAATGAAAGCTTTGCATTCAATTTTGAAGTGTTTTGATTGGTTCCTCCATAAATGACTCCAATTCCACATTTCAATAAAACTTACGAATTTACGAAGCCATATGTACGTGTTGTGACTCATTGTTGCAGACTCAATTCTTAATTGTTGTTCGTCAAGCCCATCATAGTAAAATGTTCTACCATGTCTTTATGTTAAAAATAAATTTAGACAAATTAATTAGATAGATTGTAACCGTAAAATTGTTATGAGATTATTAGTATACAATAGATTATCCAGAAGCTAATGAAGACTCTCTTTGGATTTCATAAACATATGTAATGCAAAGGGTGGACAAAACAAATGTTTATTTAGTATATTTATACATACACATTTCTAATATTCCACCTTGCAACATTCACATGTTAAAATAGTCTTCAACCACAAAATATATTACTACAAAAAATCAAAATGTAAAGTATTTACACACATCAATAACCTTTGTATCTAAATTTTAAGACCTGTGTATGAGACTCGTGCTGCTACGCGCCTCAAAATGCTAGTTTATAGTATGAAGTGTGCTAACATACAACCTCACACTTGAACATAACCATCATTCTATTTGTTGGATCGTTAGTTCAATTACTTCTGAGGGAACAAAGTGTATTGTTCCTTCAGAGGTGTAGCAGCGGAATATTAACGCAGGAAGTATAGAAGAACACAAGTATTTAGAGTGGAAACCTCAACCACTAAGAGTTGAGTAAAACCACTACCTTCAAGCTTCTCACTTGAAGGATTTGAATGAGTATACTTATCTTATTAATCTCTTGTTTGTTACAAAAGAAAGCAAGGATTACGATCACGAATCTCTTCTTTCACTCGAGCCCAAACTCAACGCCTAAGACTAAGTATTGCTCACTCTTTCTCTCTTTTCTTCTTGTTCTTCTTTTGGACGATCACATTTGATTCACACAAGCATAAACTCTCTCAATCGTCTCGTCAATTCCTAAGCCTAAGACTAGTTTATATAGCAAAGATAAAACTAGGTTTAAACTTGGGAACAAACAAGAATATGGAAAATATATCTTTCGCATAAGAAGATATTATTTCCATCTTTTAATTATATCTCTTTCCTTAACTTCTTCATGATATCTTTTCAGCTCAACCGTATTTTCCATAAAGGAAACATGATCTCTTCGTTGCGCTCTCTCAGCCCTTTCTTTCCTTAATTAGCTCGCCTCTGTTGAGTAACGTTCCTGCTCAAGTAGACATCCTGAAACACTCAAGTATACATTAGTAGGAATGTTTGTTACCATCAAAACCAGAAGGAACTTTACTTCAGCCGTAGCTTCAACAAATTCCCCCTTTTTGATGGTGACAAACATACTCATTGAATACTTCTAAAACTCATCTAAACAGTTCTCCTAAGGGAACGTTACTTATTAGGTATAAGTACAGATGTTCCCCCTCAAACCTTGACCATTCCTTTCTTCCCCCTTTTGGCATCATCAAAAAGTAAGTCGAAACATGCACTTGAAATAAAAGAACTTCAGAACACATCAAAACAAGCAAATCATAGATTAAAACAAGCGCCATAAGAACAGACGCTGATACATATACTGGACGGGGAATAGAAAACACAAGCATAGAGAAATTAAAAGAAGACACATAAAACCCTAAACAAAGGGTACAATAAGCGCAAGAGAAGATAGATAGATGTGCTAGGAACAGAGAGTGGGGGTCAGAGAGAGGAGGAAGGGCGTGGAGAAGAGACTTTTAAACTGCCAAGGGAACCTCTAGTTGGATGACGTCCAACGACGTATCTCAGCCTTCAAGGCAGCAACTTCATTCACCAGAAGCCTTTGTTGTTCAGTCAAGGTGGCAACCAGTGAGCACAACTCTTCCATCCTCTGTTGTTGGTAGACCATAGTTGGCTCTTCACTCTGTTCCTGTGGAGGGTCCTCAGATATATGCTCTGTTTCACAAAACTCTGCAGAGCGGACCCAATCTCCATCTTCATTCTTTTCAAATTTCATCTTCCTTAAATTCGCTTCAGCTAACTCCCTAGCAAAGACAACCTCAGAAGGACCAGCTTCATACACCCTCAGATACTCTAGGATCTTCTTGACTATGCCTGGGAAGGGAAGACCGTGCCTATCGTTCCTCCGGGCATGGGCCATGTGTAGCCCGAGTATGACTCCCTTTGACGTATTCTTCAAAGCCTTCGTGAGGTACCCCGAGTATGACTCCCAGTTCGGTGCTTGAGACCACGTGGGTGTCCTTCCCAAGGACGAAGGAGGCTTGGATGGTGTGTGGCCTCTCAGTGATAGTGAAGGAACTATAGAACTGCTTTATCATTCCCTCATTGACCTTTGGCGCTGTGCAGAACAAGTTTTCCCAACCTTGGTAGCGGATGATGTCGACCAAGATATCCATCTTGTTGGCGAATAGAAACTCCTCATCAAACAGAAGATCTCTGATGATGGTTCGTTTCCCCAAGGCTTTTCCTGCAGCCACTTCTTTGGGAACTTTCCTTCCTTTGGGTGGCTTTGCTGCATCACTCCTTGTTCGTGGACGAGAGAGGGAAGACTCCACTTTGGCTCTTTTGAGCACTGGTTCCTGAGCCTCGTCGTCTTCCTCACTGAGATCCAGAATCTCAGGGAACTTTCCCTTGGATAATTGCGAGTTCTCCTCATCGATTTCGGCGAGGATTTGGGTGATGCACAGGTCTGTTTTTAGGAGAGAGGAGTGTGGAGGGCTAGGGATGGTTTCTATTTGGGCTTGTTCTTGAGGGATTGGGCTTGGGATCTTTTCAGAGGTAGGGGAGGCCAATTTCTCAGTAGAGGTGCTTAAGAGGGATAGGATAGGTGTGACCGGCGGCGTTGTTTCTTTTGCCGGCGAGGGTTCTTGATTGGTTTCTTTTGGAGGGGATGAGGGTTCTTTGGCTGGGGAGTTTGGCTGTGGAGATTCTGTGGGGATGCCTAAGGAAGCAAGGATGCTTCGTAGTGTCTCAGGGCTTTCATTTCCTGTGAGGGATACAGAGGAGGTGTTCACCATTGTTGCAGGGAGGGTTTTTGAGGGAGCTTGTGTTTAGGAGAGGGTAGAGAGAAGGCTGTGACGATGAAGATCTGGGAAAAGTCCTTTAAGTAATTGCCATCCATCAGACCATTCGATTCAAATTCAAAACTCCTTTTTCCATATCTGAACAACTTTCCATAAATGTGCCGATTTTTCCTCCAATCAAAGATACTCAAAAACCATCATTACCTTTCTAGGTTCCAGAACCTACTCTAGTCCTTAGGCTTCTGCCGAATAACTGTCACCTCAGAGCTATCAATCCCCTCAACAATTTTTCAAATCTCAACCCTTATCCTTTCCTTTCTCAATCTGATATCGTAGGTATTGTGACGCTTGGGGTATGTTTACCAGAGATGGTACAAAAGAACATCACATAGAAAAAAATTTCACATAATATGAATTTAAAACATTTTATATCATGATGAGGGAGTCCAGTTGTGGATGGAAAAACATGGCTCATAGGACTATCGATCATGAAGGTTTATAGGGTGGCCGTAGATTCCCTCTATCCTTTGGGCTTGTATTGAGGGATCAGTACATCAAGAGGGATCTTTTGGGTTAGAAAATAAGACCTTTGCCTAAGGAATCATGCATTTATCAATTTCAATCACTAGCAAGGTATCTTTCCTAATCACGTATAGATCATGCAAGCAGTTCAAAGGACTCAAGTTTATTTCATAGAAAAGCAGGTATGAATATGCTTAAAGGACTAATACTCAAGATGAATAAACTCACTAATTTCTCCAATCATTGGGGGTTTCAAGGAAGATCAAGATTAGTTGAGAGAAATCATACCTAGACCCATACGTAATTTCTCAAAGGGATCGGAGCCTTGTTTAGTGGCTTTGTGAAGATATCCGCGATTTGTTCCTCAGAGCGGACATGTTCCATAGAGACAATCCCTTTCTCCACACAATCACGAAGGAAGTGATGTCTTATGTCAATATGCTTAGTCCTAGAGTGCTGCACAGGATTCTTAGAAATATCAATAGCACTAGTGTTATCACAAAGTATAGGAACGATACCTAAAATGATGCCAAAGTCACTTAGCTGTTGTTTGAGCCATATGAGTTGAGAACAACAAGCTGCGGCGGCGACATACTCAGCTTCGGCAGTGGATAGGGCGTCAGTGGTTTGTTTCTTTGATCCCCAAGACACAAGACAAGGGCCAAGGAATTGAGCCATCCCAGATGTTGATTTCCTATCTGGCTTGTGTCCATCAAAGTCAGCATCTGTGTACCCTAGTAATTCAAGACTTCCCCCTCTTGGGTACCACAGACATAGATCATCAGTCCCCTTAAGGTAACGCAGGATCCTTTTTACAGCAATGACATGAGTTTCTCTAGGACTTGCTTGAAATCTAGCACAAAAACATACACTCTGCATGATATCAGGCCTACTGGCGGTTAGATAAAGCAATGAGCCTATCATCCCACGATAGACCTTTTGATCAGCTGCTTTCTTGTCAACATCCATTCCTATTGAATCATTTGGGGACATGGGGGTCGAATAGTTCTTTGCATCCATCATACCAAACTTCTTGATGCACTCTCGTAGGTACTTTTGTTGATGTACCTTTGTTCCTTCCTCTGTTTGAACAACATGTAGGCCTAGAAAGAACTTAAGCTCGCCCACCATACTCATCTCAAATTCACTCTCCATCAGCTTTATGAACTTGGTGACTAAGTGCTTGTTGGTGGAGCCAAAGATTATGTCATCCACATATACTTGTACTACCAAGGTATGCTTTCCCTCTCTTAATAGAAATAAAGTTCTGTCTACTTCCCCTCTTACGTAACCATGAGATAAGAGAAATTGAGAAAGCCTTTCATACCAGGCGCGAGGAGCTTGCTTCAGACCATAGAGTGCCTTATCAAGTATGTAAACGTGGTCAGGATAGGAAGAATCTTCGAATCCAGGCGTTTGTTCCACATAAACTTCTTCCTTTAGTACCCCGTTCAGGAACGCTGTCTTGACGTCCATTTGTTGCAACTTGAATCCATAGTGGGCAGAGTAGGCGATCAAGAGGCGTATTGCTTCTAATCTTGCAACTGGCGCAAAGGTTTCATCATAGTCAATTCCCTCTTGTTGGTTGTAGCCTTTTACCACCAGTCTTCCTTTGTTCCTTATCACTTGTCCTCTTTCATCCATCTTGTTCCTGAACACCCATTTGGTACCTATGACGGAGCGATCCTTAGGTCTGGGAACTAGTCTCCATACTTTGTTCCTCTCAAATTGATGAAGTTCCTCTTGCATAGCATTGACCCATTCTGGGTCTTCTAGGGCATCTTTCACTGTTCTTGGTTCAGCTGTGGAGACAAAGGCACAGAAGGCATGAAATGTAGGATCTAATGTGAGCACGGAACAATCCTTGTCGCTGGGTTCTAGAGATACATCGGAGGAGGGAAGCGAAGCACAGTTGCATACGTAGTCCATGAGTCTTGATGGGGGCCCATGGATACGAGTGCTGCGTCGCGTTCCTTCCTCTTCATGGTGAGTATCTTCTTCAGATTGTTCCTGAGATGGGGATTGTTCCTGAGATGGGGATTGTTCCCCCTGAGTTCCGGAATCTCCATTTGGTACACTTGCATCTTGATCTGGGGCTGCTTCTTCTTCTGCGTTCATGTCCGTAGTAGGGATGAATTCCTCAGCATCAGCGAGAATGAATTGTTCCCTGTCGGCTTCAGTCAGTGGAGGAACGTTTGGATCATGGACAACGTTACCTGCCATGATCTTTTCATCAAAGACCACATTGATGCTTTCCTCCACCTTCCTTGTCCTCTTGTTGTAAACTTTGTAGGCCCTACTATGAGTGGAATAACCAACAAACGTTCCTTCATCACTTCTTGGATCGAACTTGCCCAGATTGTCCTTTCCATTGTTGTGGACGAAACACTTGCACCCAAAGACCCTTAGATGGGAAATGTTCGGCTTCCTTCCTCTGAACAACTCATATGGTGTCTTCTCAATCATGGGTCTCAACATGGCACGGTTCAGTACATAGCAAGCAGAATTGAGTGCTTCAGCCCAGAAGTTTCTTGGCAATCCACTCGCAATTAGCATTGTCTTTGTCATATCCTCCAGAGTCCTATTCTTCCTTTCAACTACTCCATTCTGTTGAGGCGTTCTTGGCGTAGAAAAATTATGATTTATGCCTTTGTTCCTGCACAAGGAAAGAAACCGGGAGTTCTCGAACTCTGTTCCATGGTCAGTGCGTATAGCCCTTAGATGAAATCCAGATTGATTTTCAATAGCATATAACCAAAATTCAAACTCATCAAACACATCCTCCTTTGAAGCAATGAAAATAGTCCAAGTATACCTAGAGAAGTCATCTACAATGACAAACACGTACTTGTTTCCTCCACGGCTAAGTGTGCGCATAGGCCCACACAAGTCCATGTGAATAAGCTCTAAGGGTTCAGAGGTACTTACCTGGTTTTTGGACTTAAAGGATGATCTTACTTGTTTTCCTCTTGTGCAAGCAATGCACACCTCTTCAGATTGACTCTCTATCTTTGGTAAACCAATAACTAGGTCTTTGTTGTGAAGTTTGTGTAGAAGTCTGATGCTTGCATGAGAGAACCTTTGATGCCATAGATTGGATTCCTCAGATTGTGCAGAAAGGCACAGTTCCTCTTCAGGGATAAAAGATGGATCTGCTCTGTATAGGTTGTTCTCTATGATTCCCCTGAGAACTTTCCCTGTCTCAACATTCTCAACCAAACACTCATTAGTAGTAAAGATAACCCTATTTTGACCATCCTGGCACATTTGACGTACGCTCAATAGATCGAAAGTTAGGTTATCCACTAAAGTAACGTTATTCACAACAAGATTGTCAGAGATCCTTACCTTTCCCATGCCAATTACTTCCCCTTTACTGTTGTTCCCAAAGGTTATAGAACCTTTGTTTTCAGGATGGAGAGATATAAACCATGCTTTGTTCCCTGTCATGTGTATTGAGCAAGCGCTATCTATATACCAGGAACTCTTCTTCTTTCCATCCTGCAAGTAAGGGATTAGTTTTTGCGCACCCAGGCAAGCCTAGGCTTACCTGGAATGAAGAACAATCTTCTATCCTCATTATCTTTTAAAACAACCTTGATCCTGGGAGTGTTCCTAACAGAAGAATTATTGCAATAATTGTAGGCTATCTCCTCATCTCTTGATTTTTTCAAACACTCTTGTTGGTAATGTCCTGACTCACCACAGTACCAGCAAACTCTGTGGTGTTTCAGATTGACATACCTACTGTGTCCGGGCCAGATGGTTTTGTTTTCAATTCTAGACCTAAAATCCACCTCTACTGGCTTAGTGCTTTTGACATGTTTTTGCCATATCTTATACGCCTTTTGTCCATCAAACCACACCTTCTCTTCCTGAGCAATTTTCTTCCCTTTATCTCCAGAACCATTGTGGGAACAATGTGTGATTGATCCTCCACAGGGTCCTTTATGACAGAGGGAATTTTGTATACCAGGAGACAAGGTGGCAGTTTGTGAACAAGAGGCGCTATCATAGCCTAATCCAGCACGTGGTACAAAGCGTTTAGAGAAATCAGCCTTCTCCTTATCAATCTTAGAGGTGATATATTCATCTAACCAAATTTTCCTTTTGTTTTCTTCCTCTATTAGAAATTCATCAACTTTCTTAGCAAATTTTGAGTTATCCTCAGTCAAAGTTTTAATTTCAGATTCAAGAATGACAATTTTCTTTTCCAGGGAAGCTATATCAGACACATACTTAGGACAGGATTTGCACGAGTCCGACGAAGGGGACGAAGCCTTTTCAAGTCTAGCAACCTTAGAAGCCCAAAGCTGGTTTTCCTCAATTAGACATGAAATGGTTTCTTCCTTCTCGTCGATCAAAGAATTCAGATTACTTTGTTCCTTTCCCAGAGAATGAATGAACCTAATAATCTGAGCTTTTGATTTGTTTTCTAAGAAAGAGTCAAATTCTGAAGTGTTTACCTCTTCTTCGGATTTTTCTCCTGTAGCCATTAGACACGTGTCCTTGGGAGTGTAGAGAAATTCGTCTTCAGAGTCAGATGTCCCCCATGTTGCAATCATCGCTTCCTTCCTTTCCCTTTGAGGGACATTTGCTTCTCCTCCCTTCTTTTTAAAGCAATTTCTCGCGAAGTGTCCCTTCTTCTGGCAGTGATAGCAGATGATAGTACTCATGTCTTTGTTCCCATCAGGGAGACGTTGTTTTTCTCTGCTATCCTTCCAAACTCTTCGAAAGGCTCTTGTGAAGAGAGCAACTTCTTCATCCTTATCAACAATTTCATCCTCTTCCTGAGCAAGATCGAAGGCTTTTTCGATTTTTAGAGCAATGTTCTGGGACTTCTCTGCCTTCTCTCCTTCCCTTCGTAGCATCTTGCTCTGTTGAATCCCCGCGTTGCTCTGGAGACAAGCAACTAGTTCCTCCAAGGTGATGTTTTTGATATCATTCTGAGCTTGGAGTGCAAGAGAGAACGCGTCCCATTTAGAGGACAATCCCTGAAGAAATTGATGCGTCAGTTTCCACTCAGGGATCGTTTCCCCTAAGAACTCGAGTTGACCTACGTATCCCTGGAAACGTGAATGGTAGTCATCCAAAGACTCATTCTTTCCTTGAACAGCACTATCATACTCCTTGATAAGAGTCAAGATCCTATTTTTCTTGATGTCTTCATTTCCCTCATACATCCTTTTGAGGGATTTGAATATGTCGTGAGCAGTCTTGTACTTTAGAACCTTCCTTTGATCGGATGGACCAAGGGCAGCGAGTATGACCTTCTTTGCTCTCATGTTGAACTCCAAGACTTTGTAATCAGCATCTTGATAATCTTCTCTTTTCTTGAGTGTTCCTCCAGTCTCATCTGAGGGATCGAGAATCTTTACATCCCCAAATTCCACTATCTTCCACATCTGTCCATGCAGGGAACAGATATGTGATTCGATCTGTTCCACCCAGTATGAGAACTCTCCTGACTTGAGCATTGGTGGCTTCCAAAAGGAGTCGTTGATGGCTGTTCCTGACATTCTTCCTGCAAGGGTAACAATCTAGAGACCAGGCTCTGATACCAATTGTTGGATCGTTAGTTCAATTACTTCTGAGGGAACAAAGTGTATTGTTCCTTCAGAGGTGTAGAAGCGGAATATTAACGCAGGAAGTATAGAAGAACACAAGTATTTAGAGTGGAAACCTCAACCACTAAGAGTTGAGTAAAACCACTACCTTCAAGCTTCTCACTTGAAGGATTTGAATGAGTATACTTATCTTATTAATCTCTTGTTTGTTACAAAAGAAAGCAAGGATTACGATCATGAATCTCTTCTTTCACTCGAGCCCAAACTCAACGCCTAAGACTAAGTATTGCTCACTCTTTCTCTCTTTTCTTCTTGTTCTTCTTTTGGACGATCACACTTGATTCACACAAGCATAAACTCTCTCAATCGTCTCGTCAATTCCTAAGCCTAAGACTAGTTTATATAGCAAAGATAAAACTAGGTTTAAACTTGGGAACAAACAAGAATATGGAAAATATATCTTTCGCATAAGAAGATATTATTTCCATCTTTTAATTATATCTCTTTCCTTAACTTCTTCATGATATCTTTTCAGCTCAACCGTATTTTCCATAAAGAAAACATGATATCTTCGTTGCGCTCTCTCAGCCCTTTCTTTCCTTAATTAGCTCGCCTCTGTTGAGTAACGTTCCTGCTCAAGTAGACATCCTGAAACACTCAAGTATACATTAGTAGGAATGTTTGTTACCATCAAAACCAGAAGGAACTTTACTTCAGCCGTAGCTTCAACACTATTATACTAACACAACAAGCTTCAATTCATTTTTTGTACCGTAAGAGGTTTACACGGATCCTTGATTGATCAACACTACATGATGTAGCATAAAATGGTACGTGATGGCGTAATTGTGTTGAAAAGTTATATTATTTTATGTAGTTTTACATTTCATTACTTTAACCTAATTTATTTAATGCGTATAAGACACGCATTCAATTTATCACATGTTTCAACCTCAACATCTATTTCAATCCCTATTTCAAATTTAACAAGTACTTCAAGTTCAAAACATTTCTACTTTAACCAAATTTTACATAATGTTCACTAAACAGATCCAATGTGAATGACATGTTCGATATATACGCATTAAATAAATTGAATTAAAATAATAAAATGTGTAGCATGAAATGACAGAAAAAATCACGGCTTTTTAACAAAACTAGTGATTGTCCCGTACGACGTACTGATAATGATACAATTTATAAAGTAATATAATATTTTTTAATATTTACATAGAAAATCAATAGAAATTAAATAGAAAATTTATCATGTTTAGTATAACGAATATATCATATCCATTTCTTCTAAGATATTCTCAAAAAAAAAAAATTGAGTTCTAGAAATTCAAAATGGAAAGAAGTGGGTTGAGAAAAATTCAAAATGGAAAGAAATGGGTTGAGAAAAATTCAAAACTTCACATGTAGAGATTATACTCCACTATCAAAAAAATTTAGAATGGCTAAGAAATCTAAAAATTACCTTACTATCTAATACTCAAATTCAAAATTGAGTAGTAGATAGTGAGGTAATTTTTAGATTATTTTAAATAAAGTAAATAGATAAAAATAACACATGACGCATTTTTTTATAAATAGATGTCTTCGGCGTTAATATTGTACACGATAGATCACACAATCAACTGAATCAAGTGCCCTTCTATATGATGCAATTCACGTGCCCTTTAAGTGTTATCAATCAACAAAAGAATTCATATATCCCCACGATACAAAATTCATGAATAGAAGTTTGTCGATTTTCTATTTTTTCAACCTCAATCAAGCAGCTCCAACAACCCATATTTTCGGTATCGAATGCGCCTTTCCTACATCAGCTACAAATCAAACACACCAACCCTACATTATATGGATTTACTCTTACTTAGCTTTGCAGAATTCAGATTTTCTAAAGAACTTTTAAATAATTCAAGATTTTGAATTGCACTAATTGGAGAAAAGTTTGGGTGAGAACAAGCTAATGTTCATAATTTAGGTGGTAAAATTTTTTGAGGTCATTTTGAGGAAAAAAAAGCCTTAAAGTTCGCACTAATCACAAATATGTCACCGTGTCCCTCATTGAAAACATTCAAAAACTTTATGGTCAGAACGTTGACGTGTAATCTGAAAACGCGATCGGTTCGTTTTTTCATGTTAAAAGTTATTTGCACGAAAATTTTCTCTTCATTTATAAAAGGCCGGAAATGAAAGTTCGAGGAAGTACGACGACATAAACGTACAGCAGAGCCGCCGCATGGGCCATGGTTAATGGGTCCAATCTGTAAATAGTTGAGTAATTAGTGGACTAGTTGATTAATTAGTGTAATTATTAGTAGTGGTTCATACAAATTATTGACGCCTTTATTACTTTATTTATGGGACCTCACTTGCCTTTTGGTGTTGGTATATGCTAGAAAGTACTCAAAAGAGGAACAATATCCCTTTTGTTACGAATCTATGTTTAGAGTAGAAGGAGAGAGCAAAAAGTAGGAGAGTAAGAGAGTAAGAGAGAAAGGGAGAAAAAGTGTCTTCTACTACTTTGCATAAGTAAAGCTCAAGCCTATTTATAGGTCAATACATGGGAAGGTCATGTGTTACATGTACATCCATAACATAAGGTAATATAACACCCCCTTGGATGTACATAACTGACTGTCTCGTTAAAAACCTTATCTTGGAAAAACTCATTGGGATAAAAACCAAGACTAAGGAAAAAAGAGTGCAGTCGTACTCCCCCTAAATTATCATACATCCTTTAAACGACACATCCTGATGCCACGAACGAGTTCCTTGAAAACTTTTGTCGGTAATGCCTTTGTAAACAAGTCTGCTAAGTTTTTGCTTGATTGAATTTGAAGAACATCAACCTTTCCTTCGATTTGAAGCTCGTGAGTAGCGAAAAACTTTGGAGCTATGTGTTTCGTCCTATCCCCTTTGATGTAGCATTCTTTGATTTGAGCGATACAAGCTGCACTGTCTTCATATATCACTGTTGGAATTTGTTTGCTTGATTCCAGCCCACAAGATGTCTCAAAGTGGTGGATAAATGATCTCAACCAAACACATTCTCTTCCGCCTTCGTATAATGCAATCAACTCTGCATGATTTGCCGATGTATATACCAAGACCTGTTTTGTTGATCGCCATGAAATTGTTGCTCCTCCATACATGAATAAGTAACCCGTTTGTGAAACGGCCTTATGTGGGTCAGACAAATAACCAACATCAACATAAAACTGACCAATTCTCGAACTACCGGTCGAGTTGATATATTAAGTCGGGTATTACATACACATTATCAAGTTGATTTTTATTGGATCTCTTCTGGAGGTCTGAATCAAATGTTACACAAACTGCCTCATTAAAAACCTTGTTCGGAAAAACCCAATGGAATGAAAAACCAAAGCTAAGGGAAAAAGAGTGCAGTGAGAGCAACAAACTCCCCCTCAAATGAACATATACTCTTCATATGGTCAATGCATAACATTCTGTTCTTGCATAGGATATGGTACTTCTGGACCATTCATAACATTATCACATCAAAAAACATTTTACCTTAATTTTTCCGATTGTCAAATCCTTTTAATGAACTAACAAGTCGATTTATTAGTTTTCTAATGGTCTCTGCTGGAGCACCAATTTTTACCACTTGACTTGTTTCACTATTCATAAATTTGTGACAATCACAATATTCACAACTTTATGAGTAATAACTTTCACTACAAGTGAATATGTCGTCTTTAGCTAAAGATATATTAACAAAATTCACTACAGGTGAATAGAGTTTTATATCTAGTTTAGACTCTTAAACCCTTAAGAGATCGCTCTATCTTCAGATCACAATATCATTGCACTCATAAAAACAATGCATGTGTGTCTATTTCATATTTTCTAGTGTTGACCCAAAACATACCATGTCATTTACGGAAATTGACTTCCTTACTTTTCCTCTTATTGATACTATTCGTAATTGGCTCTCAGCACAATATATGACTTGTCACACAATAACAATAATAGATATTGTCACACAATAACAATAATAGATTTGTTAACATGTAAGTTATACACATTGAACACCTTGTTCATTCCCTTGAACTTCTAGTTCATTTCATCACTTGAACATCAGGTTCGTTCACTTGAACTTCTGGTTCGTTCACTTGAACTTCTGGTTCAATCACTTGAACTTCTGGTTCGTTTAACATGAACTTCTGGTTCGTTTAACATGAACTTCTAGTTCATTTAACTTGAATTCTTGGCGTATTAAGATTGTATACCATACAAGTTCTTAGATACTAGTCTTGTTTCCTTCTCCCCTTAAAGTTGGAATTTTCACCTTGTCAAATTGGTAATCTTAATACCGAGCATTACATTGATCACCCATTCACAAGCTCTAGGTATTAATAAATGATAAGGAACAAAACCTCTCGTATATTTCCAACTTTTCATGTGGCATTACTTTAATATATCGAGAGAGGTAAGAGGGTGTATACCGCATATTTGATTAATATTTTGCTCTCTTCTGGAGACAAATTTCAAGTAGGAGAATTGTAAACAGTCGATCTTAGTCGAATTTATTTCTCGACATCCAAAGTTTATGATTTGATATGATCAACGACTCTACCAGGTCGTGTACGTTATATATTAGCATTCGTCAATGCAAGCATATACCTAATGACATTACCTAGCCATTTGTTACCATTTTGACTGTATAATAAGCGAACTACTAGGTCGTTTTCTAAATGTGTAGGAGCTACAAGACGCTCAACTAATACACTAATTAAATAATCACATCTTCCCCCTTAATTTGTATAGCCAATGTGTCGAGGCATCTATCAACATCATACAATATATGATTATTCTCATCGGTCTACATGCTAGTATACTCAATCCTTGTTTATCTCTTGAACTTAGTCAAGGATCATAGGAAACTTTACATACGTGGTCACCCTTATCCCTTAGGAGTTGAAACTTCAGGTTTCAGGAGCTTCAGGTACTTTACTTATTAGTGTAATGATCATGCGTATTGTTCACATGAGTAATCAAGCTTATCATGCCACATAATATTCAACTTAACTGCTGGTTAGTTTATCATGCGTATTGTAGGCATCTTCTCTTTAGACTTTCTTCAGGCTAGTCTATGAGATGAATACTCGAATATTTGACTCAAATGCAAACTTGCAATCAATATCATCATATGACAACCATTTTGTCAAAATATATCTTTATAAATATATATCTTCAAAAATTCTTGTATCTTCAGGTAGCAAGATAGATACTCTTCCGGAGTCTTTTATGAGATCGTTCCCTTAGAACATAATATCCACACCAAAATTTCAATTTGCATGGTAATGGAAAACTTCCGGTTTCCAATTAAAATAATTAAACTGAATGACATCATCGACAAACATAATTGTCTACCATTGAAAATCCGCACCTGGGTGATCCATTAATAATTTGGAAGATCATCAACTCAAAATCAAATAAGCCTTATATTAGATTTCTTGAAAAAATGATGCCTCGATGGGTGCATTCAGAACTAAATTGCATCTTCAAGACATTCGAATGGAACCATACATATATAGGTTCGATTTAGTAATCATTATCATGACTTACGGTTGCTCGCTTAACCGTAACCTCTTTCACACCCTCTACCGGAGGAGAGATGCTTCTGGCATGCGAGAGGTTGTCATATGTATACAAGACCATTCCCGGCGGTCATTAATAAATTGTTCTGAATATGATATAACCCCATTGTTATTGTACTACTACTAGAGTACATGATTTGTTAGGATATCATGTAACTCTTCTGGAACTTATAATGATCCCTTATTGCCAATACCGAGTCTGCAAGATCTCGTATAGTTGATGATAATAAAGTTCATGCATAACACAATTCTACCCGAATTTTAGTGGTGCATGTTTCTCCCAAAATTTTACTAGCCATAAATTTGGCATTAGAAACTCATATCAAAGTTGTTTCTTCTGGAAACAATGTGCGAATTAAAATGCAACAATCATAACAAATATTAGACATTTTCTCATATTCATCAAGAATAGAAACCTCGTGAAATCTCAATTGTCAACTTCGGGTGACAAAAGGAAAGCTTTTATCATCTACCACCACGACTTCCACCACGTCCGCTTCCACGGTAGCCACCACGGCCTCCACTACGGCCGCCACCATGACCTCCACCAGGATCGCCACCACGGCGATTACCATGCCCTCGGGCTCTACCACGTCCTCTACGGGAGGAGGTAGCATTTGCATTATGGGCAACTCTATATGAATCAGATAGTGGTGTGGAACCAGTAGGTCGGGTTTGATGATTATTGAGAAGCAGTTGATTGTTTTCTTCTGCTAAAATCAAGCAAAACAATATCTCTGAATAAGTTTTGAACCCATGTGCCCTGTGCTCCAGCGGAGCACAGGATTATTAGCATGGAAAGTAGAGAATGCTTTCTCAAGCAAATCACCATCTTCTATACTCTCTCCACATAACCTTAATGTGGAAACGATGCGAAATGATTCAGAGTTATATTCAGAGACCTTTTGAAATCTTGGAACCTCAAATGCACCCATTCAAACCTTGCACGAGGTAAAAAAAACAGTTTTGTAATGCTCAAAACCTTCCTTCAAACTCTTTCAAAGTTCAAAAGGATTTTTGAGTGTCAAATGTTGAGCTTTAGGTCCTCATGAAGATGATGACGAAGCAAAATCATTGCTTTGGCACAATTCTGCGGGGATGCGCTAGGACCCATATAAGATAGTTACTTCCGGTAACATCAAGGGTCGTAAATTCAAGTCTAACAAAATTAGTCATCTATAAATAAATAGAGAAATAAAATATGAGATATATGTGCAACCATATATAATTACATTATAAACATGAGGTAGTGAAATAGAAACTATATATATCCGCATATGATTATATGCATAATATATATACACGAAAAATAAAATAAATAGATAACTAATACATATACACATACACTAAAATAAAACATACATATAATATATACGTATTATGGCAGACGAAGTGACGTACATACACTAAAATAGAAATTAAGCATGCACTAAAATACACATACTAAAATAGCATTGTTTACATTGGAAATTTAAAACATGGTCAATGGAGGAGCCATAAATTTAATATGCTACTCCCTCCGTCCCATTATATAAGTCTCATTTCATTTTCTGACACTATTTACAATTCGAGAGAATCTTCTTGATTTCTTCTAATTTACAAGCGAAAATATAGTCATGTGAGGTCTTGTTTGATTCGTCTTGACAAGTACTATAACAATTTCGAAATTTTATATTTTTTACTAAAACGTAACTAGAGATATTGATAAAACAAAACGCGCATCGACATCCGTGCAAGGATGAAATGAGGCTTATATAGTGGGATAGAGGGAGTATTAGTAAGGTCAATGGAGCATTTAGAGTAATCCCCGGTTACAGCATTCAGAGTAATTTAACGGTTCAAAGGAATAAAGCTTATTTGCATTTAGAGATTTGAACGGTTAAAAAAAAAATTGCAGCATGATTAGTCAAACAAAAAAACGCTTGCATATGGTCAATGGAATACTAATTGCCAAACTTATCTTTTAATATGCAATTACTAAGGTCCATTAGTATCAACAAATCAATACAATAACATATATATAGGGCCTCACTATTTAGCACATCTTTTTTTTTTATTTAGCACACTCATACATTCGTCACGGATCTATGTCAAACATCCGTCACGTAGATATGTAATAGTTCCGTGACGAAAGTCTTCCAGAGTTCCGTGACGAATAAACCACATAGTTTCGTGACGAAGGTCCTCTTTTTCAGTTATAAAAGAGATTTTTTTACCCAATCCTAATGTAACTTATTCCTCTACATCTCTAACCCTTTCGGCGCAGCAACAACACACCACAACACTACCATTGTCTACATTTCTTCATCTCTTTCACTACAATAATCAACAAATCTAGTGATAAGGTAATTTCTAACGTCTGTAATGTTACTTACAGTCTTTTGCTGACTTTCATTGAAAGTACCCAAGATCTCCTTGAACTGATTGCGCATCTTCGCATTGTATCTTTCAAACACAGTGTCTATCTTCTGGCTTGGCAGTGACAAATAATTTTTGAAGCTAGAATGTTCACTTTCAACCCTGCATAATCAAAACAATTTTTTATAACAACAAATATAAAGCTACCATAATTTGTAAAACAATTTCAAACGTAATCACATTACTAACCTGTTTGTGGTGTTGGAACCTAATGTAAAGATTTTATCCACATAGATCGAAAGAAATCTATTGCCGTAGGGGTTTAGCCCATTCTTCTTGAGGTACCTAATCTCAGATGGATATTCAGCCCAATCCTTTTCAATACGCCCTAGCTCAATGTTATATGCCAATTCTGTCGACTGTTTGAATAACTTAAGACATTCAGTTGCAAAATGGGTCCCCCTTGCTTGTGACCGCATTGCTAGCTTAGCATGGTCCTCAATGTTCTTTTGGATGTGCCGCCTACATAGGAGGAAAGTAGAATCTGGAAAGATCATATCCAAAGCGTTCATCAAAGCTTTCTCTCGATCAGTGACTAAGCAAGTTGGCGTCATCTTAACAACCCTAAACAACTCAGCCAATTGATACATGCACCACGCATAGTTTTCTTCTTTCTCTTCTGACACAAAAGCCCCAGCAACAGCATAGTTCTTCCACGTTGATGTTATTCCAACAATCTCTATGAAGGGCATGTTGTACCTTTGCAAGATAATACATTACTATAAGAATTTATAGAGTAAAAACAAACATCAGACTTTTTAACTTAATTATACTTACTGAATTGTGATGTATGTTGCGTCAATCAACATTACGTATGGAAACGCCTTAAGCAGTTTCATCGACTCTGGGCTTGCGAAGAACACATCTGTGATCTTATTTGTCACTTCGTCGCTCTTGTGTCTTACGAAGTAGTTCAACTCCTTCGAACGATAGAAGAATTCTTGGACCAAAGTTCTTCCCTCCATCCTCTTTGTTCTGAACTTGTTACAAAAGTTGTAGACTTGTGACTTCTTAGTCATGTTGTCAGGAGATTCATTGAGCCTTGTGTACATCTGTATTGGTCTAGCATTTCCCTTCCTCATGTCTAGTAACACCTTTTCCTCCTCAGGTGTAAGTCTTCCAGCAAATGCATTACCGTGTAAGGATTGACCAATAATATGGTTGTGAGTTCCATGATCAACCCTTATGATCCATTCCCTTTTTTCAGTCTCTCTACATGCAATCTGAAATTTGCAACCACATTTCTTTGTGTGGGTGAATTTCCTAGTTCTCCCCACTGAATCAGGAATATAATGTCCACTGCGCTCGCATTTAAGCCAAGACCTTCATAACTTCCCTTTGAAGTCAGTTCTACCAACCTTCAACATGAAGTTATGAGTTTTTCCAATATCTCTTGCCCACTGTTCTGCTTCTGCTCTTGAGCTGAAGATCTTATCAGTGACGAAAACTTCTGAATAATCTGATGATATATGTGGGTCCTCATAAGGCACAACACTGTCAATCTGTGGTACTGTCTTCAATTTCAGGAAATACTCAATGTCTTGATATGGTTGCGATAAAGATTGGTATTGAGGAACATTAGACCAATCAGTTTGATGAGAATGATATGGAGGAGGATCAAGCTGAGAGACTATTGGTGGAATATCAAAATCCAAACCAAGATCAAACGAAGGCACCCATCAGGTCCCAAACGAATATCGGCATTGATCGATAAGTTTCTTAAACGATTGAACATTGGACTATTATTTTGTAAAAACAACAAAATACACAAAACTACACTTAGAAACCTGTTTTTCCTACCTTCGTCACGAATAAAGGATGAACCTTCGTCACGGATAGAAGCAATAATTGCGTGACGAAAAAATTTGCACATTTGTTGTGCAAATACATTCGTCACGAATGTATTCAGAACCTCCGTCACGAAAGTCTTATATTGTTCCGTCACGAATGTCCTATTTACCCCATTTCAGATTGTTTTTTACACTTTTTTACCCCTAAATTCGAATCAAACCCTAAATTCCAACACAAACACAAATTTCCACACAAACCCTAACTTCAACATTATTTAAGCATCTTCTTATCATGCTCCTTGTATGTAACACCTAAAATACACATATTTTCTATCCAACTCTATATTACAACATGATTTTCACACAATCAACACAAATAACTAACTTCAAACTATTCAATTTCATACAAAAACATAAATTTTACCTACAAACCCTAACATGAACATTATTAAAAACAACTATAACATACCTTATTGTAGTTCCCCCATGATGGACCATCTTCATCAACATTTTGGTGTATGTAATCATCCCAATTTGACATTTTCAATTGAATATTGTGTTTGAATGAGAGTGTTTAGGGTGAAATGGGGGTAAAATGAAGGTGAAAATGTAGAAGATGAAGTTGGTTGCGGATATTTGATGGTAATTAAATGTAGTTGGTGTGGATTAGACATAATAGCTTCACTTTTGTAGATATAGCTACATTCGTCACGGATCTCTTACGTTTCTTCGTCACGGAAGTCACCTATACCTTCGTCACGAAGGTCCCAAATACATACGTGACGAAGGTGTGGCCAAATACATTCGTGATGAAGGTCTTACTTTATACATTCATGACGAAGATCCTGTGTAATACATCCGTGACGAAACTTTGGGTGTGCTAAATAAATTTTGAGGGTGTGTTAAATAAAGGCTTTGTATATATATAAATAACTAAATAAATATAATAATCACTTGCTACGGGAAGTGGTTTTATCGCCATGTATTATCAACTTCTTCGGGAATGATATTACATAAATTTTACAAGGAGATTTTTCGTGACGGGAAGCGTTTTGTTATAACATCTACTTCAGGAGAATCATATAGAATTTATATCTATTATGAGAAAAATATCACTACTTCAAGAATGATATATAACTCACACAAATTTCATCTTCTTCGGGAGATGATTATACATATTTACTTTAAGAGATAATACAAAGTCAATTAAGCAAATTAATCTTCTTCGGGAGATTATTATATATATACACAAAACGTATACAAAACTCTACGGGAGATTAATAATCATATTCATCTTCTTCAGGAGATAACAAAATCAATAACGCAAATTCATCTTCTTCCGGAGATGATTATATATATCCACTTCAGGGGATAAAACGAGATTGAATCACGTAAATTCATCTTCTTCCGGAGATGATTATATATATATATCCACTTCAGGGGATAAATCAATGTCAAATGTGCAAATTCATCCTCTTCGAGGGATGAAAATTACCACTTCAAGAATCATAAAAACTTAATCGCTTCAGGGATAAAATGATTTTAATCACTTATACAAAACTTAATCTCTTCAAGGATCAAATGAGTCCTAATCTCATTAGGATCAATTGAAATATAATCTCATTAGGATCAATTGAAATATAATCACTTCAGGGATTGATTGAAACATGATCGCTTCAGGGATCGAATTTAAACATGATCACTTCAGGAATCGATTGAAACTTAGATCACTTGAGGGATCGATTAAAAATAAGATCGCTTCAGGGATCGCTTAAAACATAGATCGCTTCAGGGATCGTGTTCTTGTGCATAAGATCAATTAGAATAAAATAAAATCTCTTCTTACCGTCTCCTTGTGCATAGATGATTATGCGAGATGCATATATAATGATAGGAGATGCATCATTTCCTATGTGAGCGATATCGTGTTGATAATGTGTTACAAATCTAATGTGCTTGGAGTAGAAGGAGAGAGTAGAGAGTAGGAGAGTAAGAGAGTAAGAGAGTAAGAGAGTAAGAGAGAAAGGGAGAAAGAATGTGTCTTCTACTACTTTGCATAAGTAAAGCTCAAACCTATTTATAGGCCAATACATGGAAAGGTCATGTGTTACATGTACTTCCATAACATAAGATAATATAACAACTTTCTTGTTTTATCACTTTGTGTCATTTTTCATTTCATTTTATTTTTTATTTCATAAATGAAATAGACGGGGCAACAAGCTGCATTAACCGCATACCCCTCACTCCCTCCATTTAATCCGTAAAATGGAGGAATCCCGTGCATACAAGGGGGGGATAACCCCCTTAGCTGCACTCATGATTACTTGAATCTTCTAACAACGAAGAATCAAGCAAAGCAACCAACACAACATGAAATCGGCGCGCCCTACCTTTTTTAGTAGTCCGGGCGCCGGCCTTAGTCTAAACTGCAAATCATGATCATCTAAATTGTCATGGACTGGAGGAGAATTTCTTAAGTGATCTAAGAAACTGTAGGCCCATATAAGGTCCAAAGAAGCCCGCCAAAATCGACTTCTTACTATAGTCATGTGTGTCCAGTCGATTAACTATAGGCTAAGTTACAAAAAACGGGGTATACTTCATTATTATTTGGTTTACTAAGTTGGTGGAATTGTTAGATTTTTAAAAATATTTGGCCAAAAACTTGTTTGGTGTACTAATCTTTTAAGATGAATGTATAAAAAACTGGTTTGGTGTACTCCTTTTGTCCTTTAAAGTTTGTCCACTTACGCATTTTTACATTTTTCGAGGTAAATTTTACGTCGTTAATATCTCTCACTGTATTACTAAAAATTATAAAATTTTAATGTTGTTAAAGTATTCTTGAGACGAATCAAACAAGACCTCACGTGAACGTGTTTTTCTCATAGGGTAGAAATAAACGAGGAAATTATATCGATACACGAACATAATGATCAAACCAAAAAGCCTTTTGTAATTTTCATTTTAAATGTCAAGTAACTCAGGTGATCGAATCAGGCGAAATATTAAAAAGATAACAAGATAAACTAAAACCAACATAATGTCTAATAGGTAAATTTGTTATGCTCCTCTGTTACACCTTCGAAATTATAAAATACGAAATATTCATCCATTTGTTCTCGTCTCTTTGAATTTGTAATTTTTTTTAAACGTCTTAGCCAAACAAAGGATTGAATTTCCTATAAATAATTTCCTTATGGTAATTCGCCTACAAAGAAAGGGATATTGTTCTGTCATGGCCGTGTGCTCACTGGCTTCCCACTCCATGACAGGCCTGCAGGCCATACACCCCAACCCCTTGCATTACTAGGCACTCCTTGTCTAGGCCCATGTGGGATGTTGGTAGTGGGATAGGTCGATGGTTCGACTCCCACTTCCAACATCCCACATGGGCCTAGACAAGGAGTGCCTAGTAATGCAAGGGGTTGGGGTGTATGGCCTGCAGGCCTGTCATGGAGTGGGAAGCGAATGAGCACACGGCCATGAATGAGCACACGGCCATGACATGTTCATGACCTATTATCTACGAAATTGGAGAATATGGAGCATGAGTTACAAGACTGAACTAGTATATATTTGTATTTTTAATTTGAGGTGTACAGAAAAAAATCAAATGCTTTGTTTGAAAATCTTTTGTTATGCCTACTTATATCATTTTGACCATGAGTTTGTCACCTATGAAGCTCAGCCTAAGACATTGTACAATTTTTTCATGCAATCCGAATACTGGAATGAGTAAAAAGTATGCTGCAAAACACAACAATGGATCTTTATAAAGACAATTGCCAAACAAAGTTTTATTTGGGCTACTAGTAATCAGAATGCAGAAACAATATCAAGTTTTATTCCATACAGAGTTTCATCCAAGTCTCATCATCTACTATTGTCATGTACATGAACAATCCGACGACATTGTGTAGTTACAGAATCAGCTGTGCAACAATCTATTTCAGGCATTAAAATAGATAAAAAGGCTTAAATTCAATACCAGAAATCTAATCACTCATAATTACTCAAGATCAGTAAGTCAGATTCTTGCTATTATCACTATTCATGCAGGTTTCCAACAAGATATTGCAAACAAGATCCTACCTTTCCAACCCTGAATCATCCAATGATTATCTTCATCCACCACAAAATCCTTATGGTAATTCGCCTTCACAATCTCCTTTGCCCGGTTCACAAAACCCTTATTCAACGGGTACTTTCTAAATCCCCCGCGTTGCATACGCACTTGCCACAATTTATACGTCTCAGGCCGGACCACTCTCTCCAATCCCTCGTTCGCAACAATATTCAAAATCTCTTTCCCGTGCAAATCCTGCTCAATCAGCTTCCTCTCGTGATTTTCACTCGGCATTGTCGCCTCCATCATATCAAACACAGAGATAAAATTCAACAAAGCCTCCCTAAACCGAGTGATGAAAAACGGAGCGGTATAAGACCCGTTCACAATCCCATGAATAAAAAGATCCGGGCTCAAATCCCTGATCAGTTTCAAGAAAGCGTCTCTTGGACAATTCACCTCAACTGTCTCATCCAACAACGTATTTGATCTGTAATGAGAGTTCACCACAACTAACTCTCCCCTCTCAATCTTAATATCCCCAGGCTTAATCGTCTCCCACGTCTGCGCTATTGCATAGTACTCAAACGGCACATTAAATCTCTCACAGTACACTTTTAAACGACGACCCGTCATTTCCACCACCTCAGCCGGCCTAAATCCATTAACAGGATAATCAATTCCTGTAATTTTCAGCTTAGGCGGTCCATTCGGTCTCTCCGAAAGCTGCTGTATAAGACTTGGCCATTGAAACCCATGGTAGATTCCAAAATCAATTATATGAATCTGCGTTGCATTCTCACCCAACTTAGCTATCATCTGATTCGCCAAGAAAAACGATATCCTATTAACTGGAATTGCATTGATATAACTCTGGTAACATTTTAAAACACCAGAAGGCGACGTTGCAGCGTTTACAATGTTGAAATAAAGCTCTGATCCAGTTCCTTCCATTCGAGCCTCAAGCCCATTAGCAAAATAATGAGCAACTCTCTGGATGCTATCTCCGAACGGAGATGAGTGCGCTCTGATCTGATTCAGCAGATCATTCGCACCGCTTATATCGAAATTCGAAACTGCTTGTGCACAGAAATTAAGAAGAGCCCTTAAATCAACCACTTCTTCGCCTCCAAATTGTCTCTTCGAGCGCGACGTTTTCCCTTTCCTGGATACCTTCGGCTTTGCATCCATTGTAGATTTCAAGGGCTTTTGTTCTTTAATTGAATCATCCTTCTCATCTTTGCGCAACAGTATATATTCATACTGCTCTATCTCATCACAATCCTCACCATTAAAAGAAGCTAGCTGCTTATTACTTCTCAAATTCTGCCAATCAGTATCATCATCATCTCTTTCATGAACTTTCCTCACTCTTCTCTCAGCAATTAAACCAGCCACATCATTCTCACAACCTCTAGCAGAAGAATAAATTCGATAGTAATCAGAAACATCAAACGCATAAGGAAAAGACTCACTTTTCAGATCTTCGTTTGGGCTATCATCAAACGACCGCGATTGATCAGACGATGAAGGATAGGATTCGCTAATGGCGTCATAGAACGACTTCTCAGTGGCCTGAAGAGCTCCATGATTCGGCAATCCGGAAGGCATATCATCTGATTCCTCTTCTTCCATGAGAACATCATGGATGAAGCTGAGACAAGCACCGTAATAATCCTGCAAATCTGGGGAGAAATCGCTGGAGTTTGATCCGGAAGAGGGATCCAGATCGGGGCTTTGATCTTGAAAATCATAGGGATTTAGGGTTTCGAAAGAGACGCTTGAAAAGCTCTGAAACAAATCCATGGAAGAGGGCTTTTCTGAAACCCTAACCCTAGATTAAGAGGAATTTACACTAAAAAGTCGTGAATTGACAGGAGATGAAAACTGCGAAAAGGGTTTGACCTTTGAAAGATTTAGGAAAGTGGGTAAGCTCAAGGGAATCAAATTGAATGGATTATGAGCAGAATTTGAGTGAAGGAAGATTATATATATTAGGGATGATAAATGTTGGTACTAAGGAATCATGGTTCATGGGTGAATTATTTTGAGTATTTGTGAGATTCGTTCTACTCTGCTACAAGGTCCAAGCTTGGAAGCTTCCTTGATTGAATGTGGAAATGATTATTAAAACTTTGGATAAAGTTTATAATCAAAGCACAAGCAGGGATACTTTTAAAGCTAGAGAGACAAAAAAAAATGGAGGGAAGTTGATCTGCTCATGTTGTGTCCCACAGGAGGTTTTTTATGACAAAGTGCTGTGAATTGTGTGAATAATTAGCTAGGACGATGGAAAAAGGATAGGTAACAACTCGACGGAGACAGGTTTGTTAAAATATCTAAGTTTTATGAAATGGATATCATAATACAATCTAGTAAAAATATATAAGTTTTATGAAATATCTAAGTTTATTTTACTTGTTACATTTGCAAGCACATAGAATAAGATAGAGATTAGGACTTAGGATTGGAAACTTGAACCAGATGGCGATCTCGAGCCATGTTGAGCTTGTTGCACTGAGTCTAGATAGGTTAGTGCAGTGAATAGTGAAGACTTGATCTTGTTGGCGGAGCCGTTGTGTATTTGAACTTGTTCTGTGAGTGTTGTGCTTATTACACCGCTAAAGTAATTGGGTCACTGACCTCTTCTTTGCTTCTCTTTGCCTTGCTTGATGTCTTGTCTCTTCTTCTCTTTTTAGTCTTTTTCGTCTTAATGCTCGTTTGTAACATTTTATTTAGACCGATGACTTTGTTGCTTAGTGGCCCTCTCGAGGCTTCAAAGGTGTAAGACATTTGTCTAAATTGCGTCAACAATCCGTGTGTTCCTTTCTGTTTATGTTTTGAGGTCTGTCAAAACTATATTTCCCGATTGCGACGACGCTATGTAATAATGAATTATAGAAAATGCACAGATCTTACAGTGGCACAGTGCTACTAGCATTTTGCGACGACGCTATGTAATAATGAATCTACCATGGGTCTATATCATTTTATATAAACGTTATTGATTTGTAGGAAAAATTCATGTTGTGTAATATAAAAGGTTATAAGCCCTTGATTGTTTACTTTCTCGTCATCTTAGTGTTTCTCTATAAAGATAATTTGGATATTAGATTCAGGTTGATTTATATAGACATAATTTGTAATTTTTACCAACTTCTGGAGTAATCTTCAAGAAAATAATTTTTTTAGATTGAGATGATAATCCATTTTGATTATAAAAATCTTTCAATTTATCCTTTTGGGGACTCTAAGATTCCATAATTCAATGAGAAGTTAAATCATAGTATAAGCTTAACTTTTCGGTATGGTTCAATATCAAACATGCAATTTGCAATTAAAACTATAACAACAAATATCAAAAATCCACCTTATAATCAAACTACAACAAAACAACATTCACCAACTCATTGAAGAAACAATGCTTAATTCATTAGTATATTTATACCCAATAATACTATTAACATAAATCACTCATTCCCATAACTCAAGAGCAGGATAGGAAAAAGACGAATTTGAGATTTATCAACAAATTAATCCATTTTAAAATTCAAAACTAAAATAGAGTAAGGAATTTTTATATTATATTAGATTAGATTGAAAATAAAAAATAAACATCTTTTAAAAATCTAAGTTTTAATTTTATAAATCTTCACACGTTCATAGATTAGATTGAAAATAAAAATAATCATCTTTTAAAACTGTAAGTTTTAATTGTATAAACTTTCACATATTCATATTCAATTAGAAAGTAATATTACTAATTTGAGGAGTGTCATTAACCAATAAGAAAACAAAGACATTTAATGTGGTCTTTAATTTTCTTTCTCCGCGATTTTTATATTATATTAGATTGATAGGTGTGCTTTTATCCACATTAAATCGCTTAATCACCATTATTGATGTTTTAAGACATGCCCAATAAAGTCGTACATATAAGGAGTATATACTACTCCAGCATATCAACATAATAAGACCTTGAATATATTTTCGTGTTAAGTGTGAACAAAGGATTAATTGAAAGGGACAGCTATAAAAAACTCCAGAAAAAAGACATTCAAACATTTGAACACATTCATTAAAAAACCTAAACTACTCCGTAATTGGCTCGATTCTCAAATGCTTTGATTAGTACTGTTGGTTAATTATTTGTTTGTACTACCCTCAGGCCTCAACGGTTCTTTGTACTAACTCACCTGAGCAGATCTCCAATATCTAAAAATAACTACAAAGTGATTACGTGCTAATCAGGTCCTCAACACCTAATTGGCTAATTATAAAATTCCAATAGAAAACTGGAAATTATTCTATTTTTGTATTCTTTCCCTTGGCTACCAAGAAAAGCAAGCTAGGTAATCAATTACTGAACATGCATATACTAATAATCTGCAAAAAAAGAAGAACAAATCCCAGGAAAAATTTATTTAAAAAATACAGAAGCTGCTTACGGAAGCAGTGACGTAGTTTCAAACCCATAGTGTGACCGATGTCGCCGGTTGTTGCTAATACACTTGACTTTTTGTTAAAAATCATTTTATAACTACTCCTTCCGTCCCAAAAGTTCTTTCGTCCTTAATTTTGACAATATTTACGTTTTAAGAGAATCTTCGACATATCTTCTAATATATAGAAAAAAATATAGTAATATGAGGTCTGGTTTAATTCGTCTCATCGAGAGCTTTAACAATATCAAAATTTTATAATTTTTATTAATGTGTATTTAAAGATATTAACGTTACAAAACTTGTCTCGGCGAATGTGCCGGAAAGAGATGAGAAGAACATTAAGGGACGGAGGGAGTAACTTAATAACATTCCATACTCAAACTAATCCTGCTTTGATTACTATTTTGAACATGCATATGATAATCTGCAAATAGAAGAAGAAATCCAGGAATTTTTTTTATTCAAGATACAGAAACTGATCAAAGTCTGGTAAATTCTTAACTGTCAGAAATTCTTCAAGCTGAGGCACTCTCTATGCATTACATCAACATACTATGAATCTGTGATCATGACTGAAGGTTCATATCAAGTATTAACAAACATTTACATACCTTAGTCAACAGACAAATCAGAGTATTGCCACGGGCTGAACATCGTGTTTTGAACATCACTTACTTCAATGCTGTCAGAAGTTTCTATGTCAGCTCTATGCTGACTGTACTTTCCGTTGTATTGGTAAATCTCCAAGTCGCCCCATGGAGTAGTCGTCACCTCGTCAGTCATGTCAAACCATCTAGAGCTGAATTTTTCGTCTTTGGCTTCTCGGTTCTTCTTTTCTGCTCTCTGTCTTTCCTCCAGACTGTATAAAATCATAGTAGTTGGATTAGTAACTACTAAAAATAAATCAATACTCCCTCTGTTTAACAAAAAAGTGTCATTTTAGACTTTCAACAAAGTTTTCCAAAAATTTACAGCTTAATAGGATCAATAGGGAATTGTAGATAAAAAGAGAACTTTTTTGCAAAAGGCGTTAAGGAAGACCTGCTCTTTTCTGCACTAGCTCTAGATATATCACCCTTCTCAAGTGCAAATCTGTCTGGACGTAAGCGTGAATCAGATGCCAGCAACTTTTTAGGAGCAGTATCGAAACTGTTTATTTTGTGTGCAAAATGTGTATATTGGAACTTGTCATCTTTTGGGGCATCAGCAATACGCCAGACCTACAGACAGAGCGAGGAAGACAATAAGAATATATAAGTAATGCGGTCTTTTATGATAAAAAAAAATTATTCAGTTAGTAGATGATAAATCAGTAATATAGCACTAAGAAAAGGCTCTAATAATTTCTTCCATCTCATCTCACAAAACACTTAGTGGCGTACACTAGGACAGTCTACATCCACTACATTCCCTCTTTACTTTTCCTTCAGTCATCACTTTTCCCACTACAAAACATTAATAAAAACAAAAATATGCAATACTCGAAGAAACTAACCTCTTTGACATTTGTTCCTGGGAGAGGTTCCCCTTCCAAGTCACACTGTTGATAACTCAGATATTCGTTCCATTTTCCAGTCATCAAGAGTTTGGGCTCCTCTTGTGCATTATACACATAACCATCTACTTCGTACCGACCAGCTCTGCAAGCAAAAAAGAACTTATAAAAATCATGATACTTGAACAAATAGGAGTTTTATATGCTTATATCTGATTGAAGTTCAGAAGCATTATGGGATGTATGTTTCATGTTTGCAAGGAGGTATGTATATAGAGAGCAAATAGGCATACCCAAACCAACCACAAGGTTGAAAGTAGAGGACAACTTTATCTCCTGTAGTTAAATTGGTCATTATCATCTCGCCAGGAGAGTCAACCCAAGTTCGGCCAAATATTAGGTTGTTAACCTTAGTGGGGGGTGGTACCAGATCCAACACAGTACCATCACTCTTAAGAGTCACGCGAGTTCTGCGTGTATGAAAATAAGAAAAAGATTATGCAAAAAAACTTTAGAAATTAGATTAACATTTCTGTAGAAAGTACTGATTGGAAACTCCCTGTTGTTGCAGTGAGACTAGGGAACATCTTATCATGTAACAATGTATAGACATGACCTTTACAACCAACTAAGGGACTAAAACATAGAATCCAGAAAAATAAGCATTACAGATCTCTCTCCTATGACCAGGATGAAGTAAACCAGGCAGCAAATGTGCTTTCTCAATCAAGACTTCCAAAATATTCTAACTTAGAGCCCAATTTTTGCATAGGTCACTGAGAGATACCCGCTGCATTCAATACTGACAGTAATACAGTGAAGCAGATAGATAATCCACTCGAGATGATATCTTTAGCTATACCTTATGATAAGCAAAGCAAATGGAAGATCCCCAAATGAAAGTGAAAGAATTAGATAATCTAGCAGGATTTGGATAAATTTACAGATCAGAGAAAGCAAAGAACACAGAATATTCCTACCTTCCAACTGGATAAACATCCACAGAATTCCCCAAAAATTTGGTCTTTAGTTTTGATGTCACATCATAAGCAAAATGTTCATTTTCAGCATGCCCAGCACTCATGGGAGGATGATGACTGACCTGAACACACTCAGAAGAAGTATCACTTAGCATCATGAATATACGAATGCAACATAACAATAATTAGTTACTAATAAAGCATTCTGAATATGCAAGCTCAAGATGGCAGCATAACGGGAGGGCAACTTACCTGTTCTGCAAGAAATGTAATACCATTATGATTCACCATTTCATACGTTTCACCAAGGATGGGATTGAACGGCTTCCAAGTACGCTGGTATGCATAATATACAGAAATAGCCCACGATGCTGCAATTATTACACAAACTCAACAATTCAACCCAACTTTACAGATGCATTATCACCATGAACCATCGAAAAACTACACTCACATGCATAAACCAAGCGCAAATAAGGATCTTCACATTGATCAGCCAAATCCAGCAGATGACTGTATTCCATCAGCTGTTACAGCAAACAATTTAAAATCAATATAACACTGTTGCAACCTACACATATAACTGCATACCAATATTAGAAGCGTATGGAATGGTATAAAACCTCTGCCATTTTCTGAAGCATGGTCATTGGCTCAAATATTATAACTGGAAGAATCACCATTGATGTTATATCAGCACCAACATATTTCTGCATCATTTTGTAGTAGCTTTCTCGCTCCTAAGTGGAAGGAAAATAAAAATACATGTCAGCAGAATACAATAGTCCATTACTTATCTCATTCTTGCACAAGGAAAGTCGCGCGAATTGGCTAGAAGACAAAATGTCAGGCCACACAGCTCATTATTAAAGCCTTGTTCAAAACAATATAAATAGAGTTCAGCGCATTTGTATGATTAGAATTGACCATTTGAAGAAATAACTTAAATTCAGTATTCACCATTACAAAGTAACAACAATTGCTCTACAGATTATGATACTGATAACAATTTTTACTATAAAAAAGAACCTTCATCAGTAAATTAATATTGGAGCTAGTGTAAGAGATAAGAAATTCCTCAATTAGAAATATGTGTATATCAGTATATCTCAATTATCGTATACTAGCAGAATAGTCTAATGAACATGCGAATAGACAATAAGAAGACATGCCTCTCCCTTCCATCTTCCTCTACTAGCTTCTTCTTCTGCATCATCCTTACCTCCATCCGGACTTATAATCTCCAAATTTTCATATCCAAGTAGCCTAAGCATCAACACACAAATAGAAAGAATTACTATACACAAAATGAAACAAACTTCAGCTTACATAAGGCTAAAACGAGCCAATATTATCAAGAATCAAGATCATCGTAAGAGGTACATAATCGCCTTAAAGAACACGCATACAATGAAAATTTACAAGAAATTTGATCTTGTACGCGAGCAGTAGAACAATCAATTCTCGAATTACAACAGAATAAGCACAAGAACAGTGAATTTTACCCCTTAACAGAGTTGCTGAAGATCGATGTCATGGCCGAGATGAAACCCTTGCTGTCACCTTTGTCATCCCTGCTGCTACTCATTTTTATGCAATGATTTTGCACAAAGTAAAGATCTCGGAAAGATTCAAAGGCTCGTAATCTGCAATCAGTTGATAAAACTCCACTGAGTAATCGAAAGCAGATAGCTATGTTGTGTTCTCACGGGGAGGGATGGTAGAGGAAGTCAGGAAAGGTTGAAAAAACCTCTATATTTCTAGAACAAAATCGCGAAAAACGACGTCGTTTAGCCTTGTATAGAACGAAGTCGTTTTGGACTGAATCATTAAACTCAAAATTATAAGAAAAAAAGAAAAAGAAAAGCCCGCAGCTTCCCTCACGCTGCGCATGGTTGAGGATTGCTACAGTTTATCGCATGTCAAATTAAATTTCCCACAAAAACTGGCAAGAAATACATATATTTCTCATACAATAAGTTTTTAAAATAATATTTATTTTTAATTGTATTGTATTGTATTGTATTGCCAAAATAAATATTGTATAACAAAGTCCAAATCCGGTGCTGGAGCTGTCAAAAAATGAAGTAACGATGTTAAGATTATGTTTAAACTAATTCTCAAATCCATGTTTGTGATATTTTAAGATTATAACCACTTGTGCTTGTGCATGAAGTAACGATGTACTCCACCAATGAAACCATAAGCAAACAAATATGTATATAGAAAACAATACACGAATCCGAACTACAAAACCTCATAATCCAAAACTGTAGAATAACAAAATATGTATGGAGATCTGTATATGATCAACAGATTCCACAAACATGAGCGTGAGAGAAGAAGAGAAAATGGAATGAAGAATTCCTGTGTTGATTGCGTAACTGAATAAAGCTGTACAAACTCCTATATATACAAAGCCTTCTAACAAACTAACTGCCACATCAGTGACACTAAATTACAGCTACACTAGTGCCACGTAGGTGACACATATATTACACTATCCTCCATACACTCCCCTCAAACCTGGACTAAGAGAATATTAGGCCAAGTTTGCGACAAAGAAAAGAATGTTGTTGAGCCCCAAGAGGCTTAGTAAGAATATCAGCAGCCTGAAGATGGGAAGGAACGTGGAAAGTGGTGATAAAACCAGATTGCACCATCTCACGAACAAAATGATAATCGATACGAAAGTGCTTTGTTCGCTCATGAAAGACAGGGTTAGCCGCCAACTGCTCAACAGCCTTGTTGTCATAATGTAGAGGAATAGGTTAGGCAACTTGATTTTGAAATCCTGCATAAGACCATCAAGCCAAACCAACTCACTAGTTGTGTGTGACATGCTTCGATACTCACTTTCTGTGGAGGATTTGGATACTGTCAACTGTTTCTTAGCCTTCCAGGAAATGAGTGAAGTCCCCAAGAACAGTGCATACCCTGTAATAGACCGGCTGGAGAAGTAGCAGTTGCCATAATCAGCATCACAATAAGCACGAATGCTCATGTCAATGTTCCTAGAGTAAAAGATCGAAGCATTGACTGTACCCTTCAAGTAACGGAGTAAGTACAAAGAAGCATCCATGTGAGGACGGCGAGGAGTGGCCAAGAACTAGCTAAGCTGTTGAACACTAAAAGCAATATCAGGCCGAGAGAGTGTAAGGTAAAGAAGACGCCCAACAAGCCTTCGATAGGACTCTGAATCTGGAAATAAGTCCCCAACATCAGGCCGAAGGTCAAGGTTCTTCTGCATAGGAAATGAGGTAGGCTTGCAATTAAGCATCTTGGCATCCTTGAGAAGATCCAGAACATACTTCCTTTGGTGCAAACGAATTCCTTCCTCAGAACGTGCAATCTCAAGGCCTAAGAAATACCGTGCAAGACCCAAGTCCTTAATAGTGAATGCCTTATCCAAAGAAGCTTTTGTATCAAGAATTTCCCGTGGATTATCCCCTGTAAGAAGCATGTCATCAACGTAGACCAATGCTACAATGTTCGTAGTGGATGAATGCTTAAGGAAAAGAGAATAATCCTGATGTGATTGAGTGAAACCAAGCTGTAGCAACAACTTTGTAAGCTCCTTGTTCCATTGTCTACTGGCTTGCTTGAGCCCATATAGTGACTTTTTTAATCGACAAACTTGACCAGGAATAGCCTTAGTAAACCCAGGGGGAGGGAGCATATATACCTCTTCATCGAGGTAACCATGAAGGAAAGCATTATTTATGTCAAGTTGATGGAGTGGCCAAGAATTAGCAGCAGCAAGAGCTAAAAGAATACGAACAGTGGTGAACTTAGCCACTGGAGAGAATGTGTGTTTGAAATCCTTGTTCTTGACTTGATTGTATCCCTTAGCAACCAGTCTTGCCTTGAGTCTCTCCACCTCTCCACTAGGCTTGAACTTCACCTTGTACACCCACTTAGACCCTATGGATTTCTTTCCAATGGGCAGAGTAGTAAGCTCCCATGTGTCATTCAACTCAAGAGCATCTAACTCTTGTTGCATAGCAGTCACCCAGTCTTTGTCTAAAGAAGCATGTGCAAATGAAGTAGGCTCAGCAACTGAGAATACATTGAACAAGGATTGAATGTAACCTGATGTGTACCCCTTGAAGTCTGTTATTGAAACCACAGTGAAAGCCTTAGCAAAGGAATCATCACTAAGATGAATGTCATCTTCAGCTGGTGACACAGTACAAACATAATCACTAAGCTTTGCTGGTGGATGACTAGTTCTAGTGGACCGTCTGGGAACAAAAGGTAAAGAAGACTGACTTAGTGGTTCAGTCATGATAGGGGAAATATTAAGATCATCAGGAACTTCAGGTAGATCTGGTATAGGAGGATCTGTAGGAAGCTCTTCCATAGATTTAGGAGGAGTGGGTGGTATGATGTGTTCAGGTGTAGAAACTGCATAACTATCAATTCCCATAGGTACAATGGGAAGAGCAGGTAAAGTCACAGGAGAAGAATTATCAGAACTTTGTTTATTCTGAAAGGGGAAAATATTCTCCTTAAAGATGATGTTTTGTGTGACCATAATCTTCTTGGATTCAAGGCCATATATTTTGTAGGCCTTCTGAGCAGGAGGATATCCCAAGAAAATACACCTCTCAGCAGATGCATCAAATTTCTCTATGTGTTGTTTAGGTGTAAGAGAGTAGCATAAACACCCTAAGACCTTAAGGGAATCATAATCAGGTTTCTTGTGGTGTATGATTTCATAGGGTGTTTTCCAATTAAGAATAGAGGAGGGAATAAGATTGATAAGATGAGTGGCTGTGAGAATGCAATCACCCCAAAATCTCATAGGTAGATTAGCATGTAATCTGAGTGCACGAGCAGTCTCCACCAAATGTCTATGCTTCCTTTCAACACGACCGTTGTGCTCAGGAACACCTGGGGCAGACTTTTGATGCACAATACCTCGAGCAGCCAAGAACTCACAAAATTTCTTTTGTGTGAACTCTGTCCCATTATCTGTCCGGATAACTTTGATCTTAGCATTAAATTGATTCATAATCATGCGCAAGAAATAATCAATTAATCGAAAAGCTTGATCTTTCCCATTCATTAGGAAAGTCCATGTTCCTCTGGAGTGGTCATCCACTATAGTGAGAAAATATCTTGCACCACAATAAGCTGGTGTCCTGTAGGGACCCCAAAGATCCATGTGAAGTAATTCAAATACAGTAGAAGTAATGGAATGACTTCTAGCAAAAGGTAACTTGTGCATTTTAGCCATAGAGCAAACATCACAGTCAACATTTGCCTTAGCTACAGATTTGTAACCCTGAAGATGGTGCATAGCTGAATAAGACATATGTCCCAATCGAGCATGTAGCAATCCACCAAAGTTTTCCTTATTACAACCAGTGACATAACCATCACTCTGAATATTGTTCAAATTAAAACTAGATTGTTGAATCCTCAAGTCCACTCCAGCATTATCCTTGAATTAATATAATCCTCCAACTCTTTTCCCTTCAGCTAGAATCCTGTTAGTTGAAAGGTCCTGCAACACACATCCATGTGTGCCAAAAATAAAAACATGATGCTCATCAGTCAACAATCGGGAAACTGAAATCAAGTTGTGCTTGAAAGCAGGCATGTAGAGCACATTGTGTAGAGCCAAATCTGGTGTCAATTGCACAACACCATGACTCTCCACCAGCTGAGTAGTCCCATCAGGTAAGCCAATTCGAATTGGCTTATCTAATGAACAAAAGTTACTAAGTAATCCCTTGTCAAATGTGACATGATCAGTGGCACCTGAATCAACTATCCAGGTACACTGCTCAGAGTTCATGATGACTCCCTCAGAATGTAGAGAAGTACGGTTACCTGCGAAGTTAGTGGAACCAAGCCCATTGCCATTTCTTGATCCTTCATCAGTTGGTCCCTTTCCTTTCATCATTTTCACAATCTCCTGAAACACAACATTAACCAATGAATTATCTGGTCTGAGATTATCTTCCTCTTCCCCAAGAGGATTTCCATATTGGCTGACTTCCTGAACATTCATTGCTTTCCTAGCAGTGCCATTGTTCCCAGGCATTGGTCCTTTCCACCACTCAGGATAACCAACTAATTTGAAGCAAGTCTCCTTCACATGACCATTTTCTTGACAATGATCACATTTTCTATCAAACTTCTGCTTCTTAGTATCTCTGGTGTAACCACCTCCTGTTTCTCTGTTACTACCACTAGATCTATAACCACCTTGTGGCCTACCATGACCAGCTCTGTTAACAGCCAAGGCATCATGAGACTGAATACCAAAACCTGTTACTTCTCGCTGCCTTTCATGTTGTACAACAATATGAAAAGCTCTGTTAACTGGTGGCAATGGAGTAGTGGAAAGGATATTAGTCCTAACACTTTCATATTCATCAGAAAGTCCCATGAGAAACTGCATCAATCTCATTTTAGCTTCTTTGTCAACAATGCGCTTGAGCAAAGCACAAGAACACTGTCTAAAGATACCACAAGAGCAAGTCTCAATTCCATCAATAGCTTGCAGCTCATCCCAAACAACCTTCAATTTACCATAATACTGAAGTACAGACAAATTCTCTTGTCTAATGTTACTGAGTTGTCTGTGTAATTGGAAAATTAAAGGTTCATTCGATTCCTTATACCTCTCTATGATTTCAGTCCACAAATCAAAGGCAGAATTCACAAATATAAAGGTTTGAGACAATTCCTTAACCATAGAGTTCAGGATCCAACTCATAACCATGAAATCACACATTTCCCAAAGTTCAAAGCAATCAGATGCCTCATCCGGTTTCTCAACAGATCCATTGATAAAACCTAGATTCATTTTAGATCCTAAAGCAAACTTCACACTTCTACTCCAGCTAGCAAAATTAGTTCCATCAAAATGCGTAGAAACTAATTGCATACCTGGATGATCTGAATTAGATAGGAAAAGAGGATCAAACTTCGCAGTACCTTGCTGTTGAACTCCAGTACCCCTGCGATGCTCATCGCGACCACGAACTCCATCGCGTTATGTTCCAGAAGAAGCTAGATCATCTTCCATAGCTTCCTTGCTGAGATCGTAAGCAACAGACGCAAATCAAGGAGGAAAAGTCGAATCGCAATGCAAAACCAATCCTAGGTCACACTGACGATCGAAATCAACAGAATCAAGGAGAAATAGCAATCAGAATCTCAGAATAAGAGCAAGATCGTCCCTCGTGCTCTGATACCATGTAGAATAACAGAATATGTATGGAGATCTGTATATGATCAACAGATTCCACAAACATGAGCGTGAGAGAGGAAGAGGAAATGGAATGAAGAATTCCTGTGTTGATTGCGTAACTGAATAAAGCTGTACAAACTCCTATATATACAAATCCTTCTAACAAACTAACTGCCACATCAGTGACACTAAATTACAGCTACACAAGTGCCACGTAGGTGACACATATATTACACTATCCTCCATAAAAACAACACAAACTATGAAATCAAATAGCAAAACAAAAAACTCAAAGGGGTCCTCTAAAAAACTCCAGACACTTAGTTTTTCAACTCCTCTACACTTTTCACCTCGGTTCGTACTTCCTCCACTTTCTTCTGCTCTTGACTTTTCACCTCGGTTGGTACTTTCTTCTCATCTTGACTTTTTACCTCGGTTGGTACTTTCTTCTCATCTTCACTTTTCACCTCGATTGGTACTTTCTTCTGCTCTTGACTTTTGACCTCGGTTGGTACTTTCTTCTCCTCTTCACTTTTCACCCCGGTTGGTACTTTCTTCTCCTCTTCACTATTCACCTTGGTAGGTATTTTCTTCTCATCTTGACTTTTCACCTCGGTTGGTACTTTCTTCTCATCTTGACTTTTTACCTCGGTCGGTACTTTCTTCTCATCTTCACTTTTCACCTCGATTGGTACTTTCTTCTGCTCTTGACTTTTGACCTCGGTTGGTACTTTCTTCTCCTCTTGACTTTTTATCTCGGTTGGTACTTTCTTCTCCTCTTCACTTTTCACCCCGGTTGGTACTTTCTTCTCCTCTTCACTATTCACCTTGGTAGGTATTTTCTTCTCATCTTGACTTTTCACCTTGGTTGGTACTTTCTTCTTATCTTGACTGTTCACCTCGGTTGGTACTTTCTTCTCATCTTGACTTTTTACCTCGGTCGGTACTTTCTTCTCTTCTTGACTTTTCACCTCGGTTGGTACTTTCTTCTCCTCTTGAACTTTCACCTCGGTCGGTACTTTCTTCTCCTCTTCACTTTTCACATCGGTTGCTACTTTCTTCTCCTCTTCACTTTTCACCTCGGTTGCTACTTTCTTCTCCTCTTCACTTTTCACATCGGTTGGTACTTTCTTCTCCTCTACACTTTTCACCTCGGTTGGTACTAATTTCTTCTCCTCTTGACTTTTCACCTCGATTGCTACTTTCTTCTCATCTTGACTTTTCATTTCAGTTGGTACTTTCTCCTCATCTTGACTTTTCATCTCGGTTGGTATTTTCTCCTCATCTTGATTTTTCACCTCAGTTGGTATTTTCTTCTCATCTTGACTTTTCACTTCGGTTGATACTTTCTTCAGCGGTGTGATCTTCATGGGCTCGGCCATACGAACCCTCAAGAAGAGATTTTCACAGGCATATCCATCGAGTGCTTTAATGGTGGCTTCAGCATCTCTTTTGAATGCAAAACTCACAAAGGCTTCGCCTCGATAGCGGCCGGTGCGATGATCCGTAGGAATAGTTAAACGAGGGATGAAACCAAATTGCCTGAATATCAGAGAGGTTGCTCACGTGAAGTTGAAACTCGTTCGCAACGATTGATTGATCTTCACAAGGTAGTCGTTCTCCACTGGTTGCTTTTCGTTCCTCATTGTACGTTGTTAAGGTTTCTTTGGAAGCTAAGATTGTTAGGGATTAAGAATTGAGGTGAGTATAAGATATTCTTGTCTATCTTATAAGGGAAACTCGATCTTTTTTGGGTGGTAAATTGGATCTTTTATCCATCTTTTTCTAACAACTACTAGTAATATCGAAAAAAGATGTGGGCAAATATCTATATCTATCAATCTTTGTATCTATACATCTATATGTATAGATATACTAAAAGTGAGTATTGTTTTGACATATATCTTCCTTACATCCATTTTGTTTACGAGTCAAATTTTAAGTTACGCCACCTACAAAAAATTATATACATTTATTAAATATGAAAAACCATCTTAATATATAATTAATTGATTATTTTTACCTAAAATATTTATCTATTTAAATATAATTTAATATATTTAATATTTTCCATCTATACACATTAATTGATGGAAAAGTGTCCGGTGATAATAGTTGCTACAGTAATAAATGAGAATGATTATGGGCCGTTTGATTTCGCCAGATCGGACGGATGTGGATAATTCACTTTTGGGCGCGTGTACAAGCACGTTCAACAGATCTCCTAAATTTCCTTCTTCTTCTTCTCGCCTTCGTTTTCTTTTCCCCCAAGTTTTTTCAACAAAACTTCTTGGATCTTGCTTTCTCTTCTCTGCTGCGTAATTCCTTCTTCTTCTTCTCGCATTCGTATTTTATTTTGTTTTCCTCATCTTGTTTACGTTTCTATATCCTTTGTTTTTGCGTGAGATGATTTTGTTGATTTTTTGTATTCAGGTGTTCTTGTTCTCTTGATTGCTCTGTTCGCTAATCCAACACATCGATTATCATTCGTTAGCTTGTTTCTCCTTCATTCTACCTATGGATCTAGGTTTTGCTTCTATTTTCTTTGTTTCTCCTTCATCCCCCTGTTTCTCTCCAATTTGAGCTTATTTGTTGAAGTATTACGATGATTCGTGTATAATGAAGCAGTTTTTATCTCAAATTTGATGAACATCATCGATGAACTATTGTTGATTATGTTTAAGCTTTGAAAAAGCTTAATATCATACTACCGAGGTAATTAATGAACATGTACAAGACATATGATGAACGTTAATAATACTGTTAGTGAACATATATTGGACATTTTAAAAACTGAAGATGAATCTTTAGTGATGGGATGAACATTTAGAAGAATTGTGATGAACATTTATATCGGATTTGATGAACATTTATAACGGATTTGATGAACAACAGTAATAGAAGTGATGAACATTCTATTGGACATATAATGAACATAGACAGTATTTGTGATGAACTTTTATAAAACATGTGATGAACGTTGAATGCAGTCTTAATGAACTTTTAATACTGATTTGATGAACTTTGTTCTAGATGTGATGATCATTCACAGCATTTTAATGTGTAATGAACATTTTCAGGATTTGTGATGAACATTGATAAGTAGTTTGATGAACATTGATAAGTAGTTTGATGAACATTGATAAGTAGTTTGATGAACATATGTTTAATATCTGATTAACATTTTTCTAGGTGTTGATCAATCCAATGCCAATGGTGTAGTTTCTATTTCTCCTGGAAATACGAAATACTTTTTACCATTATGTGAAGATTCTTACAAGCCATATGTTGGTCAAGTGTTTGCTTCAATTGAAGATGGTATTGAATTCTATAAAAAATATGCCATCAGGGCAGGCTTTAGTGTACGTATCATGTCAGGGACTAGCACTAAAGATGTGAACAAAGTTCCAATTTGGAAGTATCTTTGTTGCAGTAGGCAGGGATATATGAAAGTAGATGGAAATACTGCAGATGACTCCACTTCATCAAAAAGGAAGAGGAATTCAGATAGATGTGGTTGTGTTGCTAAATTAGCACTTCGCTATCTTAGTCATGATGGCTATTCTGTTAAGATTTTTGAGGAGCGTCATACACATTATATGGTTGATGAATCACAACGACATCTTGCCAGGAGTAACCGGAAATTGACTGCATTCCATGAAGACTTTATTATTAATTGTATCAAGTCCAATATTGGGACTAGCAAAGCATTTAAGATGTTCAAGAATTCGGTTGGATCTTACGCAAATGTTGGTGCCTCGCTGGTTGACTTCAAGAATTTTAACCGAGATCTCAATGCGTATATTGTTGGTTGTGATGCTCAAATGGTAATTGATAGCCTTTTCCGCAAGAAAGAGAGATGTGAGGCTCTCTATTTTGAATACTATGTCAATGAGCATAATCAACTAACTCGTTTATTCTGGGCTGATCCGATTGCACGCAAGAGTTTTTCATTCTTTGGTGATGTAGTGACTGTTGATGCAACATACAAATCAAATAGGTATGTTGATGAACATTCTTACCTGTTTAGGAGAATTTTTCTAAGTAGTTATGTTGAACAATGTTAAATTTATTAATGAACATTCCTATTTGTTTTGGTGAACAATCATTGTAGTTGTGATGAACTATGTTTTATTTATAGATGAACATATAAAAATTTATTGATGAACATTGCTAGTTTATTGATGAACATTCATACAAGTTTTGATGAACACTGTTAGATTTATTGATGAACATTCATACCAGTTGAGGAACATTCTTATCCCAGTTTTGATGAACATTGTTATCAGTAATGATGAACATTGTTCAATCATTTGATGAACAAATAATACAGTTTTGATGAACATTATGAGTTTTCGCTTTTTGTTTTCAGGTATGATATGGTGTTTGTTCCTTTCACTGGAGTTGACAACTACAAGTGCTCAATCACCTTTGCATTTGGCTTATTGTTGAACGAAGATATTCCATCTTATGTGTGGTTGTTTGATCATTTCAAAAAGGCAATGGGACATGAACCTTTTGTCATTTTGACTGATCAAGATGCTGCTGTCATGGCTGCTGTTGAGGAGGTTTTTAGCTCAAGTGTTCATCGTTTTTGCATGTGGCACATAATGTTCAAAGTGCCCGGTAAGATTAAGGTTGAACCAGAGCAAAATAAAGATTTCAGGGATAGATTCAATGCTATTGTTTGGAGTGATGAGATTACTCCTGTGGATTTTGAGGAGCTTTGGCATGGTATTATAGATGATTTCAATCTTCAAGACAATGTTTGGCTCAAGACAATGTTTGATCTACGACACTTATGGATTCCCGCTTTCTTTCAAAATGTCCATATGGGTGGCCTGCTTAGAACAACTTCGAGGTCTGAATCTCAGAACTTCTTCTTCTCACATTTCATTGGCTCATCATCATCCCTTATAGTGTTCATGTTGCAATTTGAAAATGCAATTGATTCTCAAAGACATACTCATCGTAAGCATGACTTTGAATCTTCCACTCGCCGTCCTACTCTCAAGACACCGACCCAAATGGAAGTTCAGCTTTGTGACGTCTATACACTGCCTATTTTTGATGATTTGCAAACTCAACTTCTCTCATCTGCCTATGATTGTGCCTTGGTTAATTCTCTCACAGAGGGTGATGTCCATTACTATCGTGTTCGTGGACATTTTGAGAAATCATTTGTGGTTCAGCACTTACCATCCACAAATGAATATAAGTGCTCTTGTAATAGGTTCTTGCATATAGGTCTTCCATGCTGTCACATGATATTGGTAATCAGATGTGTTGGTCCACCTTTGGATGTGAAAATGCCTGACCAATATATATTACCACGATGGAGTAAGAGCACAACATTGAAGCCAACTTTTGAGATTGATGGTTTAGTATTTAAAGAATCTGTTGAGATGGATGAGAAGAAGCTTTTAGTGTATGATGTTATGTCTGAGATACATAGTATTATCAATGAAATTGAGCATGATTCTGATCAATTGAAAGACTTGTTGATTGTTCTAAAGGAGAAGCGTGAGTTGTACAGTTCATCCATTCAGGCTGAGTCGTCTTCTATGAGTAACATCAAGACTCCTACAAAAAGCAGAGAGGCAAGATTTGAGAAGTTTGTTGGTCCTTTACCAAATACAATATCTGTCCTTCCACCTCCACAATCAAAGAACAAAGGAAGGCCAAAAACATCACGTTTGAAAAGTACAATTGAGAAAGTTAGATTGAATTCTAACAAGGTGAAGAAGTGTTGTTCAATATGTTTGAAATCCGGACACAATCGCTCTACATGTCCTGAGAATACTTCAACAAGTGTTTGAAGTTAGATATAATTCTAAAACTATCATTTAGGTCTTTATGTGTAAATCTAGTTTTGGTGAACATTTGTAATCTACTTGGTGAACAATTATATATAATCTGGTGAACAACATGGGTAAAATTGATGAACATCGATTTCAAATTAGATGAACTCTCTCTGTTAATGTGGTGAACTTGTTGTGTTAATTTGATGAACTTTGTATTTAAGCTCGATGAACATTTATTATTAATATTATGAATATTTGTGAAAAAGACAAGTAAAATTACTTATCATATTGATGAACTTTTGAGATTAACGTCAATGAACATTCAGTGTTAATATGATGAACTTTGGCTAAATATTCAATGAACATTCACAGTTAAGCTGATGAACATTGTTCAGTGATTTGATGAACATTGTTCAGTGATTTGATGAACATTCTGTAATATATAGATGAACAAAAGAATCCTTGTACTCATTGTCAAACTTCTACATTGTGCATTTTCCATTTACCCATTCTATAAGTTGTGGGTAAGCATTGTTGAATCTGTTGGTTAACAACTCTGAAATGTACTTGACCCTTATCATGTCCATTTGTTTATTGTCACCTTTCTTCAAAGAAGTTGTAAAATTTGTCAGCCCCTCCCCAAAGTACGTTTCCATGTGTCGCATGGTATATATACCACAATCCTGCTTGTTCTTGTCATCTCTCCAGTACATTGAAAGACGTTCAGCTTTGACCTTTTTCTCGTCTTCGAATAGAGCTGCTTTGGCTTCCATGCCATGCTTCCTTAGAAATTCCACAAACACTGCTCTCTGTAAAATAAAAACACAATAATATCAAACATATTGAAAAACAATGATGAACATACTTAAAACATACAGTTATATGATGATGAACATACAGTTATATGATAATGAACATACTGAAATATAATGATGAACATTACCAAATAAACAGAAGAACAATATACAGTATTAAAACTTACCATCACTTTAGGAACGTTGTTATATTTCACAAGCTTCTTGCCTTGAACACTGGAGTTATCAATGATATCTATTCTTGGGTTCTTGAGATTGAAAACAATGCAGTAATAGTGTTCACTCTGGTATATTGGGAAGACAAACTGCACAGTGAACTTCCTTTGTTAGTTTGATGAACAAGTTTAAAAAATATAGTGAACATGTATAGATAGTCTTATGAACAAGTTTAAACAACACAGTGAACATTTGTCTATAGAGTGGTGAACCTTTATAGATAAGTTTAATAGAATACTTACCAACTGAATATCATTCAATTTGTGAAGTGGCAGTCTTGCTAACTGAGTTTCCATTTCACCATTGAAGAATGTGATTGAATCTTTTAGTTCAAAACCCACCATAGTCGGGACAGACTTTTATAAAATATCAAAAGATTCCGTTAGTTATGTTTCCACATGTTAATGACAAAATTGTTCATATAAAAAATTCCTACCGTTGTATCAATTGAAGCAAAGAATCTAAGAGGTTTTGATTCATCTCTTTCTTCCTCTTTGAGATTAAGCAAGTGTGCCCATGCGTCAATCACATTGCTTTCAACATATTGATTGTTTTGCATGCTCAGAAAGTCATTCTTCTTGAAATTTAAATGCCCCACGCTGAAAACAATGTCCCTGAAACAAAAAATGAAGATCATCTAGAACAGAATTGATGAACAAAATGTGACAAGGTGATGAACATTTATAAAACCAGTGATGAACTTTAGAAGAAAACTAATTAAACTTTTCTTACTCTAGGTGTGTTAAATCTTCCAACATCCAGCTGCTGAGTTTCATTTCTAGAGCAGTTGGTTTCTCTTTGATGTCCACAATCCTTTGCTTGTATGGAGATTTGTTTGCCCAAGAAATTAGTCTCTTTCTTTTGATTACTTCTGGGTCATTCTCACTCCCCGTCTTCCAAACAAACATTGTTTTCTCAGTTAGTGCCTGAATATGATTGATGAACATATGTGAGAAGTTTGATGAACATAAGTGAGAAGTTTGATGAACATGTATAAGAAAGTTGATGAACAAATGATGATAAAGATCACCTTCTCAACCTGCTCCTCTGTCTGTTTTCCTTCACTCTCCACCTTGTCCTTTCCCTTTTCTTTCCTCTTCTCCTCATCATTTTGCCTCACATCTTGGGCTTCTATTTCTTCCTCTTGAACAGGAACCACCTCTTGAACTTGTACACTTTCCTTTTCTTTTAGTTGTGGTTCAGGAACCACCTCTTTGGATTGTATTTCCATCCCTTGTACTTGTTCCTCAACTCCTTCTTTCCCGCCCCTGTCCTCAGATTGTGTTTCCATTTCCTTCCCTTGTTCTATCCTTTCCACCTCCACACTTTCTGGTTCCTTTCCTTGTTCTTTCTCTATCTGTAATTAGAAATAATGATGAACATAATTCAATTATTTGATGAAAATTGATAGAACAATTGATGAACATTTATAAGCAAAATATGTACCTCATTCTCTTTCTCAATTCTTTGTTCTTCCATCCTCACCTCATCACCTATAGGATCAATTTCCTCGACTGTCTCGTCAACATTGCTGTTAACAACAGGAGTACTTTCAACGATATCTTCAGAGTGCGTGGTAGCTGCATCCAACCTCTTTTGTCTTTCAACCACAGATTTAGGAATCTACAATTGAAATAAAGCACAACAAGTTATTACACATAAAAGCATAGATAGTAACTGAGAGTTAAGAAGCCTTGTATATTACCTTGAATGAAATTTTCCTCTTGTACTGTCTTGTGGTTTCTGTTGTCACATCAACTACCACTGGAGGCATCTCAGGTGATCTTGTAGTTTCTTCTGGCGGATCAACTACCACTGTAGGCCTCTCAGGTGATTGGGAGAATATTCCCAAAGAGAAAGATGGAATATCTGAAATGTAATCTCTAGCAATGCTTCGACAAGTCTCACCAATGACTTCATCTGGTGTCTTCTCTGGAACTTCATCTTCAGCTTTCACAACATAACTCTTCTTGGCCTTCATAGTTCTCTCCACTTCTTCCAAACATTTAGATGCCTCGCGCCAAAACTGTTGCTGGGTCAATGTCTCTTCGTCTTCCTCTGTTTGATGTGGTTGCTCTGCATTTTCTTCATCATCCCTCACATTTAGCATTCTTTCAATAGCTTCATTCACCTTCTTGAACAAGCTATTACTTCCTATACGTGAGGGAGCCTGCTCAATTCTTCCCAAGAAGTTTCTAATCTTGGTAGCAAGTTCTTGTCCCTCTTTTATATGGTCCTCTAAGAAACCCTGTTTCAATATTAAACAATGAAACATTAATGAACAAGAAAATAAATAATAGTGAACCAATAAAGCAAAATTGATGAACATTGTTCAGAAATTTGATGAACATTGTTTAGAAACTTGATGAACATTGTTCAGAAATTTGATGAACGTTGTTCAGAAATTTGATGAACATTTTTCAGAAGTTTGATGAACATTGTTCACAGATGTGATGAACATTATTACAAAATTTGATGAACAGATAGAGACAATCTGATGAACATATAAAACAATGTTGATGAACTTTCATAAGGAATTTGATGAACACATATTTGAAATCTTACCAGTAAACTTGCATCTTCAGTTGCTTCTTCTTGTGAATGATATAAGGCGGATGGACTGTCTCTTATGTTTGCAGCATTGTTCACATCATCTTCTGTAAAAATTGGAGGATCTCTGACATAACCCTTTCCAAATCCACCAATCTTGATCTCTTCTGCCTCCCTAGCCCTCAGCATGGCTGCATCCCAATTAACAATTATTGGAAACTCTCTCTCATGTTCAACATTCTTGAGAATAACACGATCAAAATATATCAACTGCAAGCAAATAAAGTAAATGAGTAAATATTAGTTTGATGAACATATAATGATATGATAATGAACAAAATGATTAAAATTGGTGAACACTAACTTGTAGTAGAAGGATTGGTCCTCTGAAAAAACTAGCATTTGTTGTCCTATCAAAAGACTCCTTTGTCTTTATCAGAAGGTCAACTAGCAATTTTGACCAGTCGTAGTGATTAATCATCTCGGTGCACTCAAGGTAATGAAGAATATTATAATTCAATCCACCATTTGGCTGACTGTCCATAATGGTTGCAACAAGCAACATCATGAAATTTCTCTTGAACCACTCTCCAGGTACTACAGTTTTTATCAAAAGCTCTGCGACATGTGATGCATGAATCTTTGAGGCGTCACGCAACTTGACATCATTCAATTCAGTGTCGATTTCCAGTGGAAATTGATTCCTGAACCTTCGGTGAAGATCTTGATATTGTAAATCCTCATGTTCAGTAAATGTTCTCTTCAATTCTATTTGCATCCCACCAACAGGAATTCCAAGGTAGTCGTGAACATCTTGCGTTGTAATTTTGTGCCTCACTGACTTGGCAAGCTTCATTGTGCAGGATACGACATTAAAGTTCTTCAACAACTAGTGACTGATTTTAGCTGGAAGTTTGTCCACTTTCCATTTAAGCAAGCATCCAAATCCCAACTCTACTATGCAGCTTTTTTGAATTGGACTCATTCTAGCCAAAGTTGAAACCAGAAGCGCTGGAGAACTTCTACATTTTTGAGCTGGGAACTGCTTCTTGATGCTTTCAGTCACTTTTTCTTTCCCTTTCCTTGACTGCACAATTTCATACTTGTTTGTCCTGGATGCTTGTTCTGGTTGGTCTTCAACATCTCTTATTACAATTCCCCCGCTAGGCCTTTTCAAGTTCTTCATTATTTGTGTTACAGGAATTTCTGGGCTGTACAACTGAATCTCTTTTCCCTTGGTCTGAGAACAGTGTATCCTTTGGCTACTTCTTTTTCTCTTGCTTGTTGTAGCAACTACTTTCTTGGATTTTGCCATCTTATGTTTAGGGGATGCTATAACATTAAAAGTAACTTATTAGTATAAAGACATGTACAAAGCCGATGAACAAAATTAAGGATCATGGTGAACAATATCAAACAAGATGGTGAACATATTGAAATACAATGATGAACATTATTAAACATACATATGAACTATATATGAGAGGAATGATGAACATTATTAAACATTCTGATGAACATTATGAAGAATTGTGATGAACAAAGAAAAAAGAGTTGATGAACATTAGTTACCATGAACTGTTTCTTCCTCCTGTTGTTGTTCTTGGGATGACAAATTTCTTTGTGATCTGTCATTTGATTTTTTGCTTCTTATCTCTGTAATATTGAACATACAAGTTATATATTGTGCAAAAATACAAAGTTTATAAAGAGGATAATATTCAATAACAAGATTTATGATAACAGATAAGAGAAATCTGATGAACAATCTTAAGACATATGATGAACTTTTATAGGCAATGAGATGAACAATCACAAAATTTTTGGTGAACATTGAAAAGAAATCTGGTGAACGTATATACAAGATACGATGAACAAATACAAGATATTTGATGAACATTTAGATGTACTGTGATGAACATGTATTTTGATGAACTTTGTTAGGAACTTTGATGAACATATATACAAGATCTGGTGAACATAGAGTAAAAACACAGTCATGATCAAAATAATGACCACTCAGTACATACAAATATACTTTTCACACTCAGTACCTTAAAATAAAACATGCATGTAGCAAAATCTAACATGTCAAAGCAAAAACCTAACTCCAAATACCATATTATACTCCATACCTCTTGGTACTTGGCTTCTCTGAGATTCTGCCATTTTAAGTAGCGAGTTGATGAATTTTGGTGAACGACGGAGTGAAATGAAGAGAAATCAGTGAGAAATCACAGGAAAAAGCATCGTATAAGCTAAAATTAGGGATTAAACACCATACCTCTTCCTTCGTTGTTCTTCTGTGAGCCAGACATCGCGAAATCTGTAGGAGTATGTAGTTTTTGATGATAGGCGAGAGAAAACGAAGTGATTTCGTTGAGAAATCGAAGAAAAAGCAAGCGAGTAGGAGGATAGGGTTTGATCGCCTTTGCGAGAGAGGTTTTCTGTGGAAGTTTTGAGAAGAATGGGAAGAGACGGTTTTCGCTCCAATTTTGAATCACGCTGGAACGATATATCGCGTGTGTTTCACACAAAAAGCTAGCGAGTAGGAAGTTGCCAGTGTGGGAGGTGAGAGAGATCTGGGCCGTTAGATCAATTCGAATGAACGGTCCCCGTTCATTCTCATTTATCACTTAAGGGGCTGTTATGACCAGATTTTGACCCTTAATTGATTACCTTTTATCTTAAAATTTTATTTACTTTATACCCTATTTAAATATAACTAAACACTTGATAATTTTATCTTTGTTTTGTGTTACGCTCATCAGCTCATGTGATGTGGTTGATAATTATTTTTATGGTAAAATATTTCTTATATTTAATATTTTATTTATTTATTATTTTATCAGTCTAATTAACTTAAAATATAAACTATAGACTAATAAACGATACACTAATAAACTATACACTAATAAACTATAAACCATAAACTATATACGGAGTACTACAAAGTACTCTCTCTGTCCCACAATATAATTCATGTTTGTGATGGGCATATTTATCGATGCTCGTTTTGTGTCGTCGATGTCTTTTATTTCGTATTAGTAAAATAGATAATTTTTTTATATTTTTAAAGTATTCATCGAGATGAATCAAATAAGATCTCGTATGACTATATTTTTATTTATAAATTGGTCAAAATTTAGAAGATTCTCTTCAATTGTGAATTAGTGTAAAAACGAAAACATAAATTATATAATTGGACAGAGGGAGTAGTATAATATAATTATATTACTAAAATATTTATATAAATGACCCCATACATGAAACGAGAATACAATTGTACGTAAATCAATTAGCATGTAAAGTGATATTCTTAGAGAAATCCAAGCACTTTTATAATACACACTGTGAAAATATATACTCCAAATTGATAGTCTTAAAATTTATATTGATTTTCTCCAAAACGAGTGATTGTTTTATTTTTAGACAGTAGTTTTTGTCAGATACGAGGATGTTGTGCTGGATCATGCGGCAATAGAGAAAAGGTCGGTATAGCTGACATCAGAGAATAATTGCGGAAAACTAGACTTCGTTGGTATGAGCATGTGCAGAGGAGGCAAGCAGACGCGTCAGTACATAAGTGTGAGATAGTAGATTTCAGCGTGCTACAAAGTGGTCGAGGTCGTCCTAAAAAGAGATGGAGAGAGGTGACACTTGGAGGGAAAAGATCAAGGTGACGGAACTATAAAGATTCAGGTAAAATGATTAACAAAGACCTAATTCTATGCATGTCTCTTAGGGTTTGTTTGGTTAGAAGGGGTTTATGGTTTATAAACTGTTTTTTGTTTGGAAAAACAGGTTTTGAAATTTGAAATATGCGAGACATTGAAATCTGTGCATGCTTGAAAAAGAAACAGGTTTTAGTTTATAAATGGTTTATAAACTATTGCCAAACAAACCCTTATAGAACGACTCTTTGTCTATTTTTAATTTATATTCTGTTTATTAAGAGGACCCTGCTTTGACAGAAAAATAATGAATTGATTGCTATTGAACAATAATTTTTTACTCCATTTGGCAATATCAAAATATATATTAGATTAATTTTACAAAACAGTTAATAGCTTATTATAGTATGTACGAGGTTGATCTAGCGAACTCATATTCTCCTCCCTAAGTTGATGGCCAATAAATAAACCCTTCGAGTTTTAACCCAAAAAAAGCTTATTATAGTAATAAGCTAGCTTAAATTTTTTTGGATTTGGATGGAAAATATACCTTTGTCAATATTTTAAGTCAATCTGATTTTTGTTTTTTAATTTCCCACAACATAAGAACATAAACCAGCAGTAAAGCAAGATACTGAGCTAGCAATTCGATCATTACATTAAAAAGACAAAAACGCCGTTAAAAGTGTAGCAGTTCTCATTTTTCAGTGTCATCAAAATTGAGCCATAGAGAACAAAATGTTGGAACTTAGTTGGTCGTCCTCGGAGCAGACCACTCAACCCTCAGAATTAGACTATCATACCCATATCCATTAAGTTTCTTGATAGCTCTTTCAGCATCTTCCTTTGTTGTAAAGTTAACAAATCCAAACCCTCTGCTAAGTCCCGTCTTTTGATCAATCGCGACATAGACACGAGTAATTGATCCAAACGGCCTAAAAAGCTCGTGCAGATCGGCCTCACGCGTATCCTCAGACAAGTTAGTGACACGAACAGCGTTTTCGTCGTTCCGTCTTCTCGCGTCGGGTACGAGTCTTTCCCCACCAGCTCTGTGAGTTGGAGGAATGTAAGCTCCTCCTTTGGCAGCTGCTGGAGCGACATCTGTCGGCTTGTCGGTAAACGTGTCTATAGGAGTTGATAGATCCTTGTACGGACATCTGGCAGTCCAATGGTCGCCCTTTTTGCCACATGTCCTGCAAACCATAAGAGCACCACCACCACCAGATGCGTCGGTTGGATTCTTTGTTTCTTCAGGTTTACTTCCTGTTCAACAACCAGATGAGATTAATTAGATGTTAACAATTACATAAATGTCAGGCAAACCTTGCTTCAATATACATATTATAAGAAACCAATGGGTTTAAGCAGACAACACCCAATCAACACTAAGCCTAAATGCCGCATGCTTCTCATCGAGGAATTGATATGACATCTCAAGCAACCTTGAGTTAAAAGTTATTATGGATAACATCGTGTATTAGCTATAACCAGGAAAAGGGAGACACCGAAGTTTGATCATGTGGTGCATAACCAATACTTTGCAGAATGCAGTATGATGATACATTGGTGGAGGCTCCATATTTTGAGTCAAATATAGCAGCTTAACTCGACACACTAATGCAATATAATAATCCCCTTGACATGACACGAGAAGAAGAAATGGACTGTTGAAATTTCACAATTGTGTAGTAAGTAGAGATGCATAGCAATTAACATAACACAAACAGAGAGGTTGGCACAGAACAAAAAGAAAGGCTAATTGTTAATTATTTTTGTAGTGAACTAGCAAATGAGAAAGCAAGAACTTTCAGAGATCTTTCTCAGACAGTAAATATATAGCAAATCAGATGGAAGAAATTTGAAAGAACATGTCAACTTTCAGAAGAAAAGTGATTACTGCACAAAAATTGTCTAGGCAGAGGCGAAAAACAGTTTCTAATTCAAATAGTCTTCATCAAACTCATGATACCTAAAATAGTTGAGGCTAGATACCAATTTAAGCACCTAAAATTTGATGTGGCATAAATCTCAGATCAAATTTGCAAACAAATTGTAAACCTAAATCCGACAACACGTACGAATTAAGGCTTCAATCATGACAGATCATAAGAAACAGTAATCAAAATCCACCAAGACATCCCCCAATTCCAATCAAATAGTCTTCATCAAACTCCTGATATTTACCAAACTAAGTGATACATGACAGCAGCAAAAAATACCTAAAACTTGTGGTTACACAACATCAACAAATCCCAAACTGTTGTCCAAATATATCCACTTAATTACTACTACTATCTATGAAAATTTGATGTGGAATAAATCTCAGATTAAATTTGCAAACAAACTAGTATGCTCCTACACACGAATTTGTTTTTAAGAGTGCATCTTTTAAGGAGACTACACTTGTACATGTTCAACTAATATCTAAGAAACAGTAAAAAAATCCATCAAGACAACGCCTAATTCCAATCAGTCAAACAAGTAAAAACGAACAGAAGAAAAAGTATTCGACAGCAAACCTGGAGGAGATATTAGATGCTAAATACACAAAAATTGTCTAGGCAGAGGCAAAAACAGTTGCTAATTCAAATAGTCTTCATCAAACTCCTGATATCTCGATTGTTAATGCTACATAACAATTCAAGCTATCAAGACAACAGCTACAAACACCTACAACTTCTGGTTGCACAACATCAACAAATCCCCAATTTATGTCCAATTATCCATTCAATTACTACTACTTATCTGTTTGATGTGGCATAAATCTCAGATTATTATTCTCATACACAAGAATTCGTTTACTGTCACTTATACATGTTCATCTAATATCTCTCTCCATAGAAACCAAGCGTAATTCCAATCAATAACAGATAATAAGAAACAAACCTGGAGGCTTAGGGCGCTCAAGGACGATTTCCTCAGTAGCAACCATGGTGAGGTGCACATCTTCCTGAACGGCGTCTCCGAACTTGGGCCAAGAGCGGCGCGCAACGGCGCTTTTGGAGAGGTGAGCCCTGGCGAGCTTGCGAACCCTAACTGTGGTAGTAGTTTTGACCTTGTTTCCATCGTCGTTGAACTTGTATTCAGTCACCTTCTTCATCCCGTTTCCGTCGGGGCCGATGACCTGTTTCGGTGGAAGGAGGAAGTCCAAATCCTCGCCGTCTTCCTCGTCTAATTCTCCCCATCGAAGCTTGTTCATCGACTGCGCCATTGTTGATTTCTTTGTGCGAAAGAGAGAATGAGGGTTTAGGGTGTGATGAGAGAAATATTAACCTAAAGCAATTACAGATAAATATACAACTTTTTATATAATTATGTCCAAACGTCTAATAATAAATTACAAATACATATTAACTATTATCTTATATCTAGCACCAAAATTATCTATTTATCTTCTATTTACAGATACATACATCCTTTATAACTTTAGTCGCTTTCATGCTCATGCTATTTCATTAATCACGTTAACTGACATTTGTATTTGATAAATTAAATCTCACCTATATGTATTCTTTATTTAGGTTATTAGAATTTTAACTATAAACCACAATTCATAAAAGCATCCAAAAAACATCTAGAAATTGAAAAATATTTATTTTTTCAAAGAACATTTATTGAGAAACTGAAAAACATTTTAAGAAATCATATATGTGCATCACTTTTTAAAAAAATGTACATCAAATTTTTGATGAACATTTAAGTATTATTTGATGGCCAACAATCTTTCTCACGTTCTCATTATACAAATTATTCGCATCGGAACCGCACCCTACAAATAAAACCATATTATTAAAAATATTTAATACATGCGATCAAGTGTAGAACATACGCTAATTATTTACATAGAAATAAAACATACTGCTCAATGAAAACTCACATCTCTTTTTGTTTTTGGTAAAAGAGAGAGGCGTAGACTATCGAGATTAATTGGTGGCCAAATTAAATAGGGGTGACCACTCTCCTAACATCGTCCAACATGAAAGGCGAAACACAATCACGCGGATCGCCCAACACATGAAAACCAAGAACATAGTGAAATCCTAAGGAAGCAATGCAATCTACAACAAAATTTGCTTCCCTAGTCACGTAACGAAACTGGATGGACCAACTTCTAAAAAAAAAAAAAAAAGCCATGATAAAGAGAAGCGAGGTTTGAAAAAGTGTGGAGGAGTTGTTCTTGACCATTCAACAAATCCACCGTGAGGAGGGAGTCCGACTCAATCACAACTCGTCTGAAACCTTGATCTCACGCAAGACCAAGCCCATGATAAAAACTCGCATCTCTTCTCCACGTATTCCTCTCTTTTTTCTAGTGAATATCTTTTATCTCTCTTTTAAAACTAATTACTCAACAAATTTGTTCATTTATCCTTACAATTTCAAACTTTATGAGTAATTCATATTTAAAGGAAGTGTAGCTCAATTCACCAAAGTGCCAAACTTTAATATACAACCTGATGATCTCAAGGAATCTCACTACAAACAAAAAGAGCTTGTGATCGTGATTGCGAGGCTCGTGGGAATTGATCTATTAGAAAGAAACCAAGAAACACATGGTATAATGAAGACGATGCGGTCCTTGTTAGTTCTTGGTCGAACACTAGCAAGGACCAGTTACAAAGATCTGAAATGAGCATAAATCACAAAAATAACTATTCTGAGACGAGAAAAGTTAAAAGAATAGATGGACTACCATCAAATCCTTGCTTGTATTGAAAGGTTAGTGGAGAAAGAGGTGAATGTGTTATTGATAAAGATTTATAAATTCTAAGGTTCATAAATTATTCTACCTTTTTAAGAATTCATAAATTATTTATCGTATTTTTTCAAAGAATGACGAGGAGAATATTCTTGAAGACGAGTCAAAATAGAGCATTCTTACATGCTTATGAATTTCCGTTAGAGAAAGATCCTTGCGATATGAAATGTGAAGTGTTCGCGTTCACCTATAACAAGCTACTAATCATCATTTGGGCATTTATGCTCACAAATGTCCGTTCAAGTTATTTTAACAAAAACAAAGTTCACGGAAATTACAATATTGTCACCGCGTGACTCACATAAAAAGTTCAAAATTATCACCGCCCGGATTATGAACATTATTATCCACAATATGACATTAATATGAAATTATGAACGCGGGTATTTCATACTGTTACTTATTTTTTACCGGAACCTTACTTTGCGTAAGTATAGTGTTATCTTTGTATATGATAATAATTCTAGGATCTATTAGCGTAATAGTGTGTGATAAATTATATTTCTCTTATAACAAAACTGTTAAGCTTGTAATTTGTGAATCAATCTGTATTATTTATCAGACCAACTCCTTTATGCTAAAAATTTAGTTTGTTATCCAAACCAGTTGGCAATTCCCATCATCTATATTTGCTTGACATAACATAAGTATGAACAGAAGCTCACTACTAAGTTTTGTAGTATAAACATGCTGTCAATGAATTACATTCTCGGGACAAAGATTTTCTTGCATCATTCTGAAACACTATATACATTCATATGCCATGTATATCTATGAGTCTGAATCTGAATCTCCTGTGACTACAAATCTAAATAAATCAAGCTCAACACTCACCAGTAATCGCCACAAGAACAGACCCCGTCATGAAACCGATGAACTCGATTCACATCACGAACGAGAATCTCCCTGTTAGCAAATTTTGACACAAACTTGGTTACATTATGACAATCTTCACACAACCTCAAATTCTTGGTAATACGAATCGTCTCCCCTTTCCTCGTGTTAATAAGCCCAAAACCGAGCGCCAACTTTTCACTATGACCCAACAAGACTCGCTCCTTCTCCTCCTCCTCAAGCTCATACAGAACCAATCTCGTCTTTGGTACGTATCCCTGTTCTTTCATCTCATTCAACAGATTGACCAACAATGCATGGACTAACTCAATTTGTGGATTAAGCTCTTCAACCGACAAAAACGAGTAGATTTTTCTTCCAACTTCTATCCAGCTACACCCGGCGACTTTCTCCAGTCCATGAGCTTGTAAAAAATTCTTCACTCTCTTTACCTTGTCCCACTTTTTCGCCTCTGCATAAATATCTGCAAGAAGCACGTAATTTCCTGCATTCATGGGCTCAAGCTCAAAAAGACGGGCACAAGCTCTCTCAGCAAGATCGACATTGCAGTGGATTCTGCATGAACCGAGCAATGAGCCCCAAACCATCGCCCCTGGCTCGAGCCTCATATCTTCTATTAACTTAACCGCTTCATCCAACTGATTGGCTCGGCCTAAAAGATCCACCATGGATGCATAATGCTCTACACTAGGATAAATTTTATGAACTTTTACCATAGAATTAAACAAATGTTTTCCCTTGACGACAAGCCCGGCATGGCTACAAGCTCCTAGTAGACTAACAAAGGTTATAGGACTCGGTTTTATTCCACGAGCTATCATTTCCTCAAAGACGTCAATGGCTTTTAATCCGTATCCATGCATTCCATAGCTAGAGATCAAGGAGTTCCAAGAGACAATATCCGTCTTGTTCATCTTCTCAAAAACATTTTCTGTTGACCTAAGATCACCACATCTTGCATACATCATCATAAGGGCGCTTTTAACAGGTAATATAGAATCAAGACCTCTTCTAAGAATGTAAGCATGGATCAGCTTGCCATGTAATAAAGCAGCAAGAGAAGCACATGCCTGAAGCACACTCACCATTGTCACTGAATTGGGAGAAAACCCGTCAGACTCAAGCATCATCTGATGAAATAAATCCAGTGCCTGCAAAGGCTTGTCATTTTTAGCTAAGCAAGCAATCATGGCACTCCAAGAAACGACATTTTTCGACTCTATTTCATCGAAAACACGTCGGGCACACGATACCAAGCCCAACCTAGCATAGAAATCCAACAAAGTGGTCATGACATGGACATTCATCTTGAACCCATGCCTCAGTATTTGCCCATGGATTTCCTTTCCTTTCAAAAGCACAGCACCTGATTCAACAACCACACATGCCTTGAGCACATATGTGTAGGTAAACCTATCAGATTTAACCCCAGCAGCATTCATCTCACGGTAAACATCAAACGCCTCAATCCCAAAATCCCCCAGCGCAAGCGCTCGAAGAATCGCATTCCAGACGAAAACAGTTGGGTCGCGCATTTTGTCGAACACCTTCCGCGCATGCTCAACGCATCCCAATTCAGCGTACATATCAATGAGCTTCGTTGCGAGGAAGGAATCCTGATCATACCCATTGTCAAGAAGATGCCTATGAACTGCCTGAGCGTCGGAGAAAGAGCTTTGGTGCGCGCAGCAAAGGATTAAGAGCTCGTAGGTTCGTTGAGTTGGGGTGCAGTCGCGATGGTGAAGGATTTCTAAGGCTTCTTTGAGTTGGCCTTGTTTGGATAGATTCTGGATTAGATGGTTGAGGTTGGTGGTGCTGTTGACGGTAACGGTGCCGGAAGAACGCCGTGAGACGACGGAGATTGACGGTTTTCGGTTGAGAGAGGGAATGTGATTGGTGGAAGGAAGATAAAGGGAAGATGGTAGAGGATGAGGTGTGTGAGGAAGAGCCCACATTACATTGAGAAATGCAGAACAAGCCTGAGGATTGTGAAGAGCTCATTTCAATCTCTGTTTGCCACTCCAATTTTTGCTTCATAAAAATCTTCATTATTTGTATTTTCTTTTGGAAAAGATTAAGGGAAAGTAAGAAGTACAATTCCGGTGAGGATGATCTCTTAGAGAAGGAATAAGATCAAGGGTCATCAACTAAAGGAGATTTGTGGTGGGGTTCATTGATACACCCACTATATAAAGATTAATCATTCTCTCTTTCTCGCTCAAAAAAATTGCTCGCTCAAAAAATCTCCCCGGTGTTCTCTCTCGCCCGCACTCGATTTCTCTCTCGATCGACGACGATCTCTTGTTCTTTGACTCTCGATCGGTCACCTCCACTACAATCTCGCTTCCTCTTTTGAGTTCTCGAGCCGATTTCTCTCACAAACCCTAAAATGAAGAAGAAGCCATTTCAACGCGATTCCACGCAATTTCACGGAGATTTCAGCGAGGACAACACAAATCAACAACAACAACAAACAAAACAGCAACAAGAGAACCTAACTTAAGAATTTGTGTTGTAAACTCCATTTGTTAATCACTTCATCATATGTTTATGGATTTTATACAATATGCATGAATAGATCTAGAATAATTGTGTATAGATCCTTGAAATTGCATGTGTTGTCACTTGATATAATGTTTATGCATTTTCTATAACAGATTTGCGGCGTTGGTGCATCGAATGTGTTGTTGAAACATATAATTGGTTTTGGTGCATCATCCAGTAGGTTTTGGTGCATCGTCCACTGTGTTTTGGTGCATCATCCGAGTCTTGCGCATGGATTATCGGGCGCTCAACAAGAGAACCTAACCATCACGATTAAGAGAAAGCATTGGCTGCCAATCAGTAGTAAGATAGGATTAGATTGAATTCTTTCTCTTATTTTAGATAGAAGGATGAAAGGCTTCTCCATTCTTATTCGCCGAAAAACATTAGGTTTTGGTGCATCATCCACTGTGTTTTGGTGCATCATTCACATTGTTTTGTTGCATCATTCACTGTGTTTTGGTGCATCATCCACTTTCTTTTGGTGCATTATCCACTTTGTTTTGGTGCATCGAATGTATTTTGTGCATGGTATGTGATGTACTGAATCAAATAGTTGTGTTGGTGCATTATTTAGTGTGTGTTGGAGCATCACCCAGTGGGTGTTGGTGCATCAATCAGTGTTTGTTGGTGCATCACCTAGTAAGAGTTGGTGCATCAATGATATATATATATTGTTTGCCATTTTATTAATTATCTATGTGTTTTTTTAATGATAACAGAAAGTGGAGAAGAAGTTGACACATTTTGTTTTAGGGATGAAATAGGAAGATGTGAACTATTTGGATGTTTGTAAACAATTTCGTTTGTAATAAGACATATTTTGTTTTAGAAAACAAGTTTGATTTTTAGGTTGTAAGACAAGTTTGATTTTTAGGTATTTGTGGTTTGCACATGAAAATGGGTTTTTGTGGTTGTTGATGACTCACAATGACAGAAAATGCATGAGTAGTTGTTTGTTGGTGCATCACATGATGAAAAATGGTGCATCACAGAATCGAAATTGATTCATCACCGGATATATAGTTTGTGCATCACTCAAAAAAATGTGGTGCATCACTTAATTGAAAATGGTGCATCACTTAGTTATATTTGGTGCATCACTTAGTGATATTTGGTGCATCACTCAATGATAATCGGTGGATGTATAAGCTATAGAAAATGAATGGGTAAAAAATTGAAAGATAAAATCAAGACTAATTCAGTTAAGCAAACAAGGTGTTATGCATTGTTAATTAAAGTTGGTACATCACTGAGATGAAATTGGTGCATCACTGAGATGCAATTGGTGCATCACCAAGATACAATTGGTGCATCATTCATAACTAATAGGTGCATTACCAAAATATGTAGTTTCTAGCTGGTGTTAAGGAAGAAGTCATTCCAACTACTTCAGATGTTGTGAATGCAGCCTTTTGATCTTTTAAAATAGCTAAAAATTAAACTCTTTCAATCTATCCATGTCATCACCAACAATGTCATCACAAGAATACATTTTTGTCATCACTTCGGCCAACAAACGCTTTCTTTCATCAATCTCAACACTAGAATCATACACTGCACCGTCTACTTCAAAAATTGGTTGTAGAATAGCTTGCTGGTCAATCTTATAATTAGGTGCATCACATCCTGAAATAAGGTGCATCAGCCAAAGGTAAAAGGTGCATCAACCTGTGATCATTAATGCACTATGCACAGAAATCATCAATGTTTTCAACTGGTGCATCATAGCATATTATAAGGTGCATCAGCCAAAGGTAAAAGGTGCATCAACCAATGAACATTAATGCATTATGCACAAGAGTCATTAAAATTCTCAACTGGTGCATCATAGTCCATTAAAAGGTGCATCACTCAATTGTAAAAAGGTGCATCACTCAATGGTAAAAGGTGCATCACTCAATGGTAAAAGGTGCATCACTGGTAAATGATAGGTGCATCACTGGTAAAGGATAAGTGCATCACTGGTAAAGGATAGGTGCATCACTGGTAAAAGATAGGTGCATCACTGGTAAATGATAGGATAGGTGCATCAGTGGTTAAATAAAGGTGCATCACTTGTAAAGTGTAGGTGCATCAATGATTAAGTAAAGGTGCATCAATTGTAATTGTAGATGCATCACTGATTGACTTTGATTTTAAAGGTTGAAAATAATGATTGTATATAATAAATTGTATAGGTGCATCGGTGGTTAAGTAAAGGTGCATCAGTTGTTAAGTAAAAGTGCATCACTGGTGAAGTATAAGTGCATCACTGGTTGACTTTGATTTTAAAGCTTGAAAATAATGATTGTATATAATAAATTGTATAGGTGCATCAATGGTTAAGTAAAGGTGCATCACTAGTAAAGTGCAGGTGCATCACTGGTTGACTTTGATTTTAAATCTTGAAAATAATGATTGTATATAATAAATTGTATAAGTGTATCAGTGGTTAAGTAAAGGTGCATTAGTGATTAAGTAAATATGCATCACTAGTGAAGTATAAGTGCATCACTGGTTGATTTTGATTTTAAAGGTTGAAAATAATGATTGTATATAATAAACTGTATAGGTGCATTGGTGGTTAAGTAAAGGTGCATCAGTTGTTAAATAAAAGTGCATCATTGGTGAAGTATAGGTGCATCGCTGGTTGACTTCGATTTTAAAGCTTGACAATAATGATTGTATATAATAAACTGAGATTAGACAAATGATGCATATATGCATCTGAGAGAAATGAGTGAAGCTAAAGAAAGTTGTTTAAAGCGAGAGGAGTCCATGGAGGATGATTCTCCTCTACCGAATTTCGTCGTTTTCCTTCTTCTATGGAGAACGAATTCGTCAATTCGAGCGATGTGACGGAGAGATCTATGGAGGAACAAGCCGACGACGAGAAGACGTCGGGAGAGAGCGGCTGAATTTTATCGCTGAAAGAGAAAGAGAAGGGAAAGAGAAAGGGGGGAAACGGACGGACGAGATTAAAACATCACTTATGACACGGAGGGTGGAGATTGATCCTCATTCCTTCTCCATAAGCCCATCCTCACCAGATCTTTTTCCGAAAGTATGGAGTGAGATTTAATTTTATATTACGAACGTGATAATGATGCATATCAATTAACAATACTAAAGTCATAGCATTGTTCGCCACATATCATCAACTATTGGTGCCACATCACCTTTATATTAAAACAAAAATTAAAGAAATATTAATTTGGTCCCACATATTTATTTTAAGTAATTATCTTAATAATTTGTTAAAATAAAAATTCAGAAAAATCTTAACCAAATCTTCTTCTAAATTTAATGGTAAAATATTATTATTTATTGGGGTCAAAATCTAACCATAAAATTCACACATTTAAAATAGTGCATTACTTTTCTAATATTTTACTATTTTAGAATTATAATAATTTATCATATAACTCTTAAATAATATTTTACCCCAAATCATAAAACCGATTATGTAACGTTAAAAAAAATCAAATCATAAATCTCACACATCTGAAAGTAGTCTATTTATTTTCTAAATAGTTTACGATTTATAAAAAAAGATACATAGAAATACAGAAGTGACACTAATTCTATTTTTTTGAAATAGTAACGACATGATTTTTTTTCTTAATTATCTAAATATTTTGATTACTATAAATTTTTCTTTAATCTAATTTTAAAAATATATAGAAAGTTGCGTTAAACACTCATTTTCTTAAAATTGAATAATTTCCATTATCATTTTTTGATTGTTACTAACCAAAATAATAATAAATGTGTTACCAAATATCGTTTTTTAAAATTACTTTTAATTATATTTTTTTGCAATTATAATTGAAACAATTATTTTAAAGTTATTTATAGCCCTCGTGCAATGCACGGGTCCTAGACTAGTTAGTAGTAAATTGGTGTACATTTAGTACTAATTTGGTGTACATTCGTTGACAAACATAAAAAAATCCAAAATTTGAAGAATATTTATTGGAGAACTGAAGAACATTAGGTAAAAATTGTAAATGTGCATGTTTAAGTATATTTTGATGTACATTTAAGTATATTTTGATACACATTAGCCGTTTACACGTTCTCATTTTAAAAATTGTTCTCACCGGAACCGCACCCAAAGATTAATATCCTTATCATATCACAATCTTTTATATTTAAATGCACATTCTTTTATATTCAAATGAGATGTCTTTGACAATATATAAACATGCACGATGGTGCATGTAAATGTAAATGAATGTACGTGTAAATATAAATTAATGTGCATGTGAAATAAAAGGTTTTGCATGTATTCGTATATTTATAGGATAAGGTAATTCTCAACGAATCCAACTCCTTTTCTTTTTACTATTTACCGATTTTATATCGATCTTTTTGCGGTTATTTATCAACTTAACAGTCCATCTAGTTTGGGTATGTAAGAAATTATGAGAATTGGGGTGTATTTGAATGATCTATTTTCTCCACTTCAGCTGGTTGAAATCGGTGTTTTAAGAGGAATTCAACTGGTTGATGTCACATCAGACGTACGTGCTTAGTTGGTCCAATTTGTGGTGGTTGAAGTTGATGTAGGTGCTTGACAAATCTGATGAAATTCATCAACTTTATACTCGATTTTGTACCGTTTTTTTTGGGTGGGGGGAGACGACAATACGAAAAATATGTCAACTTCAACTCGCAAATTCTTAAAATACCCCTGAGATGGGTATTTGGATTCATTTGTTTTCCAGATTGAAGAGTTATCGATTTCTAGGGTTCCACGTATGCTTCTTCCCCCATCGATTTTTTTTTGATGTTTGAACACACTTTGATCATAATCGAGATGTTTGTGTGAGTTTGCAACACAATCAAAATCTACACCAAGCTGATTTTTTTGTATTTAAGTTTTGAATCTGTGATGTTCATGTGTATTAATTTGATTTTTTAAGTTATACAGATCGATTTCGGGTTTCATTTTGATATTTTAGTAGTGTGTGTTTATGCCCTTCATCTGTTTTATGAAATGCAACGAGAATGATGTTTTGAATGAAGTTTTGAATGAGATTTTGAGTCCAGGCGTTAAGGAGAAAGTGACAACTCAAATATTCTCAAATGTTACCGGTTGTCTGCTGACCACTTCCCGTGATGATAAAGAATACATGAAAATTGAAAGTCTTGATCTTATAGTTTTGAGTTTTGAATGAGGTATTGAGTTTTGAATGAAGTATTATGTTGATAATGACAGTTTGTTGAATGACAGTTTTGAATGACATAAAAGAGTTTGTTAAATAGTGTGTGAACTTAAACTCTAAGAATGAATAGATATGAAAAATTGATGATATTATGTTACAGATCTTCGAAAAGAGTGGATATTGAAAGAAAAAAGAGTTTTGATTCAATATAAAAAGTGTTGAATGTGATGATGGTGAGCTTGAGCTCGAAGAAATATTAGAAATGATATTCATGTGTACAAACATGGTTTTGAAAACTAACTTTGGAAAACTCCTCCACTCCCAACCCCACATAGCTAGTCATAGTTGAGCTCCCTTCCATGTTGCCGGACTTTCCAAATTGGGAACATATGAAGAAGCTAGCACAACTAACCTTAAATAAGAGGAAACAAGATGGCACGTGACGTGACCAAGTGCAAAAAGGGGCGGTGTAATTGCCTAAAATTTAGCATGTCTTTTTTGGAAATTTTACGCTTCACATACTCAATTTCAACTCGAATATTTTTGTCCGAGCCGAATACATCATTTAACAATTTTGACAACCTCCAACAACTTCCTGCACCAACTTCAATTAATATCAGCTTCAACTAGCTTACAAATAATACTTCAACTATTCGAATATAATGTCCACACTAGTCCAACCGTAACAATTCCCTTATGGGGATTATAGTTAATGATCTAGCAAGGGTTTATGGAAAGAAGAAGAAAGTTTCCGGTTGTAGGTTAGAAGACGCCACAAGACCTTTGCTACTTGATTTGCTACGAGATATGTTGTTTTACAGAAACAACTCCTACAAAAGAAAATACACAATATCATCATAATGAGCCGTTTTAACATGAGACACTTACTTCAAGATATATGAACAATAAACCAATACCCTTTTCATGGAGCTATGCTCACATAATATAAGAGATTGGAGATATCACTTTTTGTCAACCATAATCAGTGGCGCACGCAGGAATTTACTCGAGGAGGGGCTAATATTTTTTTACTAAACTTAGTAAATAGACAAAATACTTAAATTACACTAATATATTCGTTACAATGACATTCTTTGAGCTGTCATTTCCTGAAACCGTACAATAATATCTTCATTGTCAATAGATCTTACATTCTTACTACGTCGCTCTCAAAAATATCTCTTCATTTTTCTGAAATAAATAAACCGTAACATAATGATGCAGCAAGAATCAGACAACTGTAAAAGTTTTGACACATACAAGTGTAAAGACAGCAAGTTCACTTTCAGCACAACAGGAGTTCAAGCACCGGTGTCAAAGCATTGAGATGGAACAAACTCAACAGTTTAACACAACACACCAGTTCAGACTTCAACATATGAGTTTAGGAGTTCAGCACAACAGTTTAGCCTTCACATTAAAAATAAGAAACACAAAACAAACAACTGAACATCACATCGCCAATATGGATTCAGTTCAGCAGTCGACAATCCTGATATGATTAACAAAAGTTGAGCAATTTCTGATGTGGGGATAAGACGCTGTTGTCCGATCTAGACACCAAACCTCGAACAGAGAAGAAAGAGGGATAAGTCGAATGATAGGCCAATTGGAACCAAATCAAACAATGATAAAACTCTTGAACTTAGGAACAAGAACCTTACCAAATGATGAAGAAACCCCAATGGATTACAACCAAACACAATGGCTATGGTAGGCCAAGGCACCTGGAGGATGCTCTATGGAGTCCCGATAGCACCAACCTTATGGAAGAGATTGACACACACAAGTACAACTAGGGCGAGTTCAACAACAATGCACACAAGACACTCTACTCACAAAAGCACTCTTTTGGAGGAACGAAAACAACGTTTCTTAATTCATAATCAAATTCTGGGTTGGGGGGCCTAAAACAATAACTAGGGTAAACCTTATATAGAGTCAATAAGGTGGCCAATTAAAAGAAATAAAGTAATTAAAAGTATTTCCTAAAATAACAAAACCAATGGAAAGAAATAAATCCCGAAAACGAATTAAAACAAGGAAGTCTCAGTAGGCTTGCATCACGATCCGCGGATTTGGAGCCGCGGGCGCGGATTCACTGCTATAATCCCCTGCTTCGCTCGGATCTGGTTCCTCTCGAACCCCAACTACTAGAATCATCTTCAATGGTGTTTCCATGAGGTCCTCTTTAATGCTAAGCTCTTCAGACATGAAGAAAGCCACTAACTTGTCTAACTCTTGTTGGACTTCCTTAGCCCTCGAACGCGCCTTCAAACTCGGGAACCACCAGTGTCGGTTGATGCTCAGATGATCCTTCATCAATTTAAGCACAACATGAATTCAGTTTTTCACATTCAAACCAACCAACCGAGCAGCAACGAAAGCAATTCAGCACATTGAACAACAATTCTATTTCCTGTTGTGCTGAAATTGAACAAATACATAAGAAACCTGTAGGAAATTGGGAAAACTTGAGAATTAGGGATTTAGGGCAAATCAAAGGAAGCAATTGGGTAACGTCGTCGAGCAGCACATCAGTGGAGGCGCAACGTCGTCGGTCGTCGAGCAGCAGTGGAGGCGTAGACCGAGAACGAACGATTCGATCGATTGAATCAAATTCGAGCACTCGTCGAGGTCGAGCAACCCTCTACTACGGGAATTTTAATCTTTGCAGATCGCTCATGTTAAATTCACAATATCTTTCTAGGAGTCTAGAACCATCAACTAAAATTCTCGAGCCTTTCTCCAATTTGAGCCTGGCTAGTGACTACGAACGACGTCGTTACGATCGAGTTTTTGGGTAAATAGCTGTTGCAATAATAATTTGTCAACAAATTGTCAATAGAATTGTCAACAAAATTAAACTAAACTAAACTGTCAACACAAATAATAATATGTCACCACCAATAATAACTTGTCAACAACACAACAAAACTGTCAACACGATTAAACTGTCAACGAGAGTAATGAAACAAACAAGAGATATTATAATTGTCAACAAAATTAAACTAAATTGTCAATACGAATAATAATTTGTCAACACCGCTAATAACTTGTCAACAACACAACAAAACTGTCAATACGGGATAATAATAATTTGTCAACACGAGTAATTAAACTGTCAACATGAATAATAATGTTTTCAACACAAAAAATAATCTGTCAAACACCACTAATAACTTGTCAACAACATAGCGAAAAGTTCAACACACTGAATGAAACTGTCAACACAGTACAAAAATTGTCAATACTCTATAAAACTGTTACACGCTAAAATAATTTGTCAATATACTAAATAAAAGTGTTAAAACATTTTATAAAAATTGTCAATACACTAATAAAGGTGTCAGCACATCCAAAAATGTCCATACAAAATCTTCATGTAAACCTGCATACAAAATCCGAATTAATTTAGTATACTTGTCTTCCGCATCCCATACACCAATTCGCTTTTATCTAATCACTTTATCTTCACCAGACATCATTAAAGTAGAATATTCTTCTCTCAACTCTAACTTAGAGGATATTGCTACGATGACAATTTCCCAAATTAACCAATAAACGGGACCTGGGGTCAGGGGATTATCGAATTGCTTAAACTCCAAATCAATGCAAACCATGTTGTGCAACATTAACTTTCAGAGCTTAAAATTAAGTCCATTAATTACCTCGTTTTTAGTGTTCTTGTTGCCCTAGAGGCATGAAGAATGGTGGTTGAAGTCGTTCTAGGTTTGAGAGCCAGAAAAAACGTCTGGAGTGAGACTCCAACTCCGCCTAAAGTAAACCAAAGGTATAAGTTATACACTAAAAAGTAATTTGAGATAATGTACTTCTTTAAAAAAAAATTATATATACTAGAACATTGTATGTATTTATTGTAACTCCTGATTTTATATTTTTCATTTCATGAGACGCTTATCCTTCCCCAATCGTATACGCAGAATACGCCAAGTGGCTTCGGCGACTGTAGCTTGACCTCTTTAAATAAATAAAAGATCTTGTGAAAGTCACACCTAACTACATTAAATCATACCCAGACTTTTCCATTGAGCCGATGAAACACTTCTTTCTTGAGAAAAGCTTTATCATACGGATTCCTTGCTCCTTTCCAATTTTTTACTCTCCTAGATCGCTTTTGTTTAATCACTTTATCTTCACCATGCATCATCAAAGTAGAATATTCTTCTCCCAGCTCTAACTTAGAGGATATTGCTACGATGAAAATTTCCCAAATTAACCAATAAACGGGACCTGGGGTCAGGGGATTATCGAATTGCTTAAACTCCAAATCAATGCAAACCATGTTGTGCAACATTAACTTTCAGAGCTTAAAATTAAGTCCATTAAGTATCTCGTTTTTAGTGTGTTTGTTGCCCTAGAGGCATGAAGAATGGTGGTTGAAGCCGTTCTAGGTTTGAGAGCCAGAAAAAAACGTCTGGAGTGAGACTCCGACTCCGCCTAAAGTAAACCAATTGAAGGGGTTGTCTTTCTGCAATCCAACTGGGGCGCGTCTGCAGAGACCGGGAAGCCCGTTGCTTGAAGGGGTGGGTGTGGTCGGTTAACCGTTGTTCAGTTAACAAATGTTCGGTTAACTAAATATCTGGTTAGTCATTTATATCATTCTAGATCTGCAGTATGGGAAATTGCACATTCATTGATAAGATATTTTTAGTGACATGTTCAAGTTTTTTGGACCTGGCAGGACAAAAAGCTTAAGCACCCTAGCAAGGATGATTTGTCAATGATAGCTAGTCATGCATGTGCTCCTCGAGTTTTTGTGGTATGCAGCATGTCATGTTATTGATCTGACATATCAAGTTTTTGTAAGCTTGTCAACTCAAGTTTTTCTACTCATCCAGGTTTTGCTAAATGTAATACAACAAGAACTTGATACAAAAACACTTGAGGTAATACTTGAATCTTGTCCTAGACAGTGGATATGCTTTATAATCCAATTAGTACTCAAATCTTGTCTTAAATGTTTGATTGGCTAACTAGTAACTGAAATTCCAACATTAACTTTGATGTGTGATTAAATGCAGGAAGACCTTAAGCCTGTTTTTGAGTTGTTAGCTCCGCATGGCGATGTGAGTTCTTCACATCGGTATGTATTATGTACCGTCTTTGGCCTTTTTGTTTTATCGTTCTACTTTGCCTTTTAATCACATTATTGTTCTACTTTTTGACTCCTAATAATTTTTTTTTCATATTTCTACTTTTTAGCTCTACAACAATAACGAATGATAAACTGCTCAGTTTTCATAAAGAGGGTAATGTTTCTAAAGAAGTGGCTAGAGAGTCTGATGGAAAATCTGATAGTAGATGCAATGAAGAGTATGATAACGAGTCTGTTGGAGGTGAGGCCGACATTGTGAAGCCAGCTTCGGAAAAAAAGGGGAATGCAGATTTTGATACCTCATGCGATAAAGAAGAGAGTTTTTCCAAAGAGGGCTTGTTGGCAGATCAGGATCCTGTGCGTAAATCCATTCAGGTGGAAGAGTTTTATGATATGAGTCTAACTGAATGGTTATCGAAGAATAGAGAGAGATGGCAAGAATGCTGTGATACTTGGAACTCACTAAACTTTAGGAAATCAGCCAAGTTGCATAATGTTTCCGATTGGAATTCTTCCAGACCGACGGATGATTGTTGTATCATAATACGTGGAATCCTCAATGCCGTTTTTGATTATCAGTTACAGCATATCCACGGTCATGGAAGACTTAGAGACACAGATAACTATCTGATCAGCATCCGGAAGTGTTCTAGAAGTGGATTGACGTATAATGAAGCTCATGTTTTCCTTCTTAATGGTGGTAAAGAGAAGGAGAGTAGTCATTTTGGGGACATGTTAGATGTCGAAAATTTGAGTTTTTCAATCATACTGGAAGGTAGGGAAGAACTACCACGGATTTGGCGTGATTTAAAAGATCTGTTGTTGAAGATTTGGAGCGAGAGTTCTGTGTCCCATAATATAAAACTGGCTACGGACCATCCTGCTTGTTGGACTTGGTATAGAAGGTATGAATTTTTTGAGAAGATTTGGACCCGACAAATTGTAGATGAATCTGTGCAAGAAGAAAAAACTTTCTTCGTGGCCAAAGTCATAGTTGACATGGGAACTAGGAGGAATTGGAAAAAAAAGATACCAAAGGACACTCCTCTTCATCGCTTTTATAAGCAGGGTACCTATAAGAAATTTTATGAGGACGAATTTTTTCGGTTTGAGATCAACGCCCTTTTTTCGGTTTGAGATCAACCACCATTCCTCATGCTTTTATAAGCATGAGGAATGGTGGTTGAAGTCGTTCTAGGTTTGAGATCTAGAAAAAAACGTCTGGAGTGAAACTTCGACTCCGCCTAAAGTAAACCAATTGAAGGGGTTGTCTTTCTGTTATCCAACTGGGGCGCGTCTGCAGAGATCGGGATGCCCGTTGCTTGAAGGGGTGAGCGTGGTCGGTTAACCGTCTTAGTTTTGCAAATTGCATGACAACAATTATACTATCATCCAAGGTAGTATCTATGTATGGACTAAATTGATCAGCAAATTTATCCCATAGTGTACAACTAATGACTACAATATTAATAATTTACAACATTAGCAACATACATTATATAAAATTATTCTTTTTTATTAATGATAAAGGGAAAAAAAAGAACTTTTAATATCGAAGGTGTTCTATGTGCCTAAAGCAAGCCTAACCAATCTAATCGGAGGTTAATTTTCTTCTCTTCCCCCATAAATTTTCCACCAACCTCAAATCAGTATTCCCCATAAATTAGTTTAGTTGTGTAATGAAGAGAAGGAGGGAAGAAGAAATAGAAGATACGGGAGACTCAAATTTTATTGATCTAGAGAAGAAGAAGAAGATACAGATGGCAAATGCTGATGATTTTTGGTCGCCTGATAAGGATAAACTCTTACTAGAACAGATTGTAGAATCCCATAATCATATAGGGCCATATGCTGGGGAAAGGAAGTGGAATCACAGTTGTTGGGCGTTGATACATTAGAGGCTTGCAATTCGAAATCATTTCATTGGATGCTTACCCTTCCCCAAACGTATACGCAGAATATGCCAAGTGGCTTTGGCGACTGTAGCTTGGCCTCTTTAAATAAATAAAAGATCTTGTGAAAGTCACACCTAACTATATTAAATCCTACCCAGACTTTTCCATCGAGCCGAGGATACACTTCTTTCTTGAGAAAAGCTTTATCATACAGATTTCTTGCTCCTTTCCAATATTTGACTCTCTCAGGTCGTTTTTGTCTAATCACTTTATCTTCAGCAGGCGGCTGACATCATCAAAGTAGAATATTCTTCTCCCAGCTCTAACTTAAAGGATATTGCTACGATGACATTTTCCCAAATTAACCAATAAACGGGACCTGGGTCAGGGGAATATCGAATTGCTTAAACTCCAAATCAATGCAAACCATGTTGTGCAACATTAACTTTCAGAGCTTAAAATTAAGTCCATTAAGTACCTCGTTTTTAGTGTGTTTGTTGCCCTAGAGGCATGAAGAATGGTGGTTGAAGCCGTTCTAGGTTTGAGAGCCAGAAAAAAACGTCTGGAGTGAGACTCCGACTCCGCCTAAAGTAAACCAATTGAAGGGGTTGTCTTTCTGCAATCCAACCGGGGCGCGTCTGCAGAGACCGGGAAGCCCGTTGCTTGAAGGGGTGGGTGTGGTCGGTTAACCGTTGTTCAGTTAACAAATGTTCGGTTAACTAAATATTTGGTTAGTCATTTATATCATTCTAGATCTGCAGTATGGGAAATTGCACATTCATTGATAAGATATTTTTAGTGACATGTTCAAGTTTTTTGGACCTGGCAAGACAAAAAGCTTAAGCACCCTAGCAAGGATGATTTGTCAATGATAGCTAGTCATGCATGTGCTCCTCGAGTTTTTGTGGTATGCAGCATGTCATGTTATTGATCTGACATATCAAGTTTTTGTAAGCTTGTCAACTCAAGTTTTTCTACTCATCCAGGTTTTGCTAAATGTAATACAACAAGAACTTGATACAAAAACACTTTAGGTAATACTTGAATCTTGTCCTAGACAGTGGATATGCTTTATAATCCAATTAGTACTGAAATCTTGTCTTAAATGTTTGATTGGCTAACTAGTAACTGAAATTCCAACATTAACTTTGATGTGTGATTAAATGCAGGAAGACCTTAAGCCTGTTTTTGAGTTGTTAGCTCCGCATGGCGATGTGAGTTCTTCACATCGGTATGTATTATGTACCGTCTTTGGCCTTTTTGTTTTATCGTTCTACTTTGCCTTTTAATCACATTATTGTTCTACTTTTTGACTCCTAATAAAAAAAAATTCATATTTCTACTTTTTAGCTCGATCTACAACAATAACGAATGATAAACTGCTCAGTTTTCATAAAGAGGGTAATGTTTCTAAAGAAGTGGCTAGAGAGTCTGATGGAAAATCTGATAGTAGATGCAATGAAGAGTATGATAACGAGTCTGTTGGAGGTGAGGCCGACATTGTGAAGCCAGCTTCGGAAAAAAAAGGGAATGCAGATTTTGATACCTCATGCGATAAAGAAGAGAGTTTTTCCAAAGAGGGCTTGCTGGCAGATCAGGATCCTGTGCGTAAATCCATTCAGGTGGAAGAGTTTTATGATATGAGTCTAACTGAATGGTTATCGAAGAATAGAGAGAGATGGCAAGAATGCTGTGATACTTGGAACTCACTAAACTTTAGGAAATCAGCCAAGTTGCATAATGTTTCCGATTGGAATTCTTCCAGACCGACGGATGATTGTTGTATCATAATACGTGGAATCCTCAATGCCGTTTTTGATTATCAGTTACAGCATATCCACGGTCATGGAAGACTTAGAGACACAGATAACTATTTGATCAGCATCCGGAAGTGTTCTAGAAGTGGATTGACGTATAATGAAGCTCATGTTTTCCTTCTTAATGGTGGTAAAGAGAAGGAGAGTAGTCATTTTGGGGACATGTTAGATGTCGAAAATTTGAGTTTTTCAATCATACTGGAAGGTAGGGAAGAACTACCACGGATTTGGCGTGATTTAAAAGATCTGTTGTTGAAGATTTGGAGCGAGAGTTCTGTGTCCCATAATATAAAACTGGCTACGGACCATCCTGCTTGTTGGACTTGGTATAGAAGGTATGAATTTTTTGAGAAGATTTGGACCCGACAAATTGTAGATGAATCTGTGCAAGAAGAAAAAACTTTCTTCGTGGCCAAAGTCATAGTTGACATGGGAACTAGGAGGAATTGGAAAAAAAAGATACCAAAGGACACTCCTCTTCATCGCTTTTATAAGCAGGGTACCTATAAGAAATTTTATGAGGACGAATTTTTTCGGTTTGAGATCAACGCCCTTTTTTCGGTTTGAGATCAACCACCATTCCTCATGCTTTTATAAGCATGAGGAATGGTGGTTGAAGTCGTTCTAGGTTTGAGATCTAGAAAAAAACGTCTGGAGTGAAACTTCGACTCCGCCTAAAGTAAACCAATTGAAGGGGTTGTCTTTCTGTTATCCAACTGGGGCACGTATGCAGAGATCGGGATGCCCGTTGCTTGAAGGGGTGAGCGTGGTCGGTTAACCGTCTTAGTTTTGCAAATTGCATGACAACAATTATACTATCATCCAAGGTAGTATCTATGTATGGACTAAATTGATAAGCAAATTTATCCCATAGTGTACAACTAATGACTACAATATTAATAATTTACAGCATTAGCAACATACATTATATAAAATTATTCTTTTTTATTAATGATAAAGGAAAAAAAAGAACTTTTAATATCGAAGGTGTTCTATGTGCCTAAAGCAAGCCTAACCAATCTAATCGGAGGTTAATTTTCTTCTCTTCCCCCATAAATTTTCCACCAACCTCAAATCAGTATTCCCCATAAATTAGTTTCGTTGTGTAATGAAGAGAAGGAGGGTAGAAGAAATAGAAGATATGGGAGACTCAAATTTTGTTGATCTAGAGAAGAAGAAGAAGATACAGATGGCAAATGCTGATGATTTTTGGTCGCCTGAAAAGGATAAACTCTTACTAGAACAGATTGTAGAATCCCAGAATCATATAGGGCCATATGCTGGGGAAAGGAAGTGGAATCACAGTTGTTGGGCGTTGATACATCAGAGGCTTACAATTCGAAATCATTTCATTGGACGCTTACCCTTCCCCAATCGTATACGCAGAATACGCCAAGTGGCTTCGGCGACTGTAGCTTGGCCTCTTTAAATAAATAAAAGATCTTGTGAAAGTCACACCTAACTACATTAAATCTTACCCAGACATTTCCATTGAGCCGATGATATACTTCTTTCTTGAGAAAAGCTTTATCATACAGATTTCTTGCTCCTTTCCAATATTTTACTCTCTCAGGTCGCTTTTGTCTAATCACTTTATCTTCAGCAGGCGGCTGGCATCATCAAAGTAGAATATTCTTTTCCCAGCTCTAACTTAAAGGATATTGCTACGATGAGAATTTCTCAAATTAACCAATAAACGGGACCTGGGGTCAGGGGAATATTGAATTGCTTAAACTCCAAATCAATGCAAACCATGTTGTGCAACATTAACTTTCGGAGCTTAAAATTAAGTCCATTAAGTACCTCGTTTTTAGTGTGTTTGTTGCCCTAGAGGCATGAAGAATGGTGGTTGAAGCCGTTCTAGGTTTGAGAGCCAGAAAAAAACGTCTGGAGTGAGACTCCGACTCCGCCTAAAGTAAACCAATTGAAGGGGTTGTCTTTCTGTAATCCAACTGTGGCCTCTTGAATTCCTATTCTAATTTCAACTTTTGATTTTTTGACTTCTCCGAATGGAATTTCGTATTGAATTCTTCCATCAAGTCGACGTTACTCTTCTGCATATTGTATTTCATCGTTACTCATGGTTATTGTCAATTTGTAGTGGAACCAATCAATTTGCAATTTTTATCACTTCCATTGTTCATTTATTTTTGTGTTAATGTCTTGATTTGCAACTTAGATTTGCTTTGGCCTGAATTGGATAAAATATGCCCTGAAAAAAATTATAAATATATAATTAGGCCAATTCAATTTTGAGACGAAAAACCGTAATTGGGGTCCGATTCTAGTCTATTACTATTTTCTCTTCTTTTTATTCCCCATGTAAAGCCTAGAGTAAGTGTGATGAACCTAGCCCGAAAAAGTGCACACTTTTTTTGGTTTTGCATCATTTTTAAAGTTATATGGAAATACTCTTTGTTGATGTGGCAATAATAATTTATCAACACCAGTAAATAACTTGTCAACAACTTAACAAATTGTCAACACGATTAAACTGTCAATGAGAGTAATGAAACAAACAAGAGTTATTAAAATTGTCAACAAAAATAAACTAAATTGTCAACACGAATAATAATATATCAACACCACTAATAACTTGTCAACAACACAACAAAAATGTCAGCCTGGGTAATTAAACTGCCAACACGATATAACTAAATTGTCAGCACGAATAATAACAATTTTTCAACACGAGTAATTAAACTATCAACATGAATAATAATTTTTTCAACACAAAACATAATCTGTCAAACACCACTAATAACTTGTCAACAACATAGCAAAAATTTTAACATGAAATTGTCAACACACTACAAAAGTTGTCAATACACTATAAACTGTCACGCAAAATAAAATTTTTGATGAATAGGCCGACATTTTGGACTTCCTGTTGAATAAAATTTTGAAAAAAATGTTAACGAGCCCATATGTTGGGTTGTTCATTCTCATGGGCCAAGTTGCTCAGAGCCTCAAACTCTCTACTCTTCTTCGCCTGCTCACTCTCTTCGCTTCTTCGCTTCTTCCTTCCAGTTCTTCGCCGTGCTCAGACTCTCTAAGCTTCGCTTCTTCCAGTTCTTCTTCAATGGGAAGGAAAAACAAAAACAGAGGAGCTCCTACTGAAGGTGATTCTTCTCAGCATCCAAAACGAAGGAAGGTCGCCGGTACATCGTCTCCATCCCGATCACCGCCTCGGCCTAAAACAGTGTATGTATATATTTCATCTGCCCTAAAAATCTTATTTTTCTACTGAAATGCCTCTCTTACAGTTCATCTGATGATGATTTAAGCATGCTGAAATGTCTTTCTTATAGTTCATCTGATGATGATTTAAGCATGTTGAAATGCCTTTCTATAGTTCATTTGATGATTTAAGCATGGCATGCCTCTCTTTTATTTCATCTGATAGATTTAATCATGCCCTAAAAAAATCTTATTTTTCAACTGACAGTGTAAAATATGATCAAATGCCTCTCAATTTTAAGAAGACCTTTTATATAGACGACGACTGTGGTGGTATGAAGAAATATATTGAGGTTCTAAGTTGGATGAGTACTCTTGTTTGCTTTGAGGGTAGTGTATTCGAAGGAATTGGAAATTTAAACTTCACTCAAGGTTATCCTCTTATAGAGATTGAAGTTATCAGTCCAACAAAGAAGTCTGCCAAATTTTTTATCTGTAGGAAAGATCTTTATCTGATAGCTTTTTCTGCGGGGGGCCAGTGGAAGCAATTTAATTGTGATTATACCATTGAAAAATTCTCACTGCTATCTCTTTATGATGGGAGTTATACGACTACACCTTGGGAAAACGTTGGGCCAGGTTGCATGATCAGAGCTTTGAACTTTCTTAGTGTCGAAGGTGAATTAGACGAAACATACGTCGATTCATGTGAGGTTTTTATGGTCCATCTGTGCGAGGCCGCAAGATTTGTACCGATAGAATCAATCATTTCGAGTAAACTAGTGCCTAATTGTGATGCAAAGAAGGCAAAGTATGATAAAAGGACGTTTGAAGATGAGGAGAAAAGCTTTATCATACAGATTTCTTGCTCCTTTCCAATATTTTACTCTCTCAGGTCGCTTTTGTCTAATCACTTTATCTTCAGCAGGCGGCTGGCATCATCAAAGTAGAATATTCTTTTCCCAGCTCTAACTTAAAGGATATTGCTACGATGAGAATTTCTCAAATTAACCAATAAACGGGACCTGGGGTCAGGGGAATATTGAATTGCTTAAACTCCAAATCAATGCAAACCATGTTGTGCAACATTAACTTTCGGAGCTTAAAATTAAGTCCATTAAGTACCTCGTTTTTAGTGTGTTTGTTGCCCTAGAGGCATGAAGAATGGTGGTTGAAGCCGTTCTAGGTTTGAGAGCCAGAAAAAAACGTCTGGAGTGAGACTCCGACTCCGCCTAAAGTAAACCAATTGAAGGGGTTGTCTTTCTGTAATCCAACTGTGGCCTCTTGAATTCCTATTCTAATTTCAACTTTTGATTTTTTGACTTCTCCGAATGGAATTTCGTATTGAATTCTTCCATCAAGTCGACGTTACTCTTCTGCATATTGTATTTCATCGTTACTCATGGTTATTGTCAATTTGTAGTGGAACCAATCAATTTGCAATTTTTATCACTTCCATTGTTCATTTATTTTTGTGTTAATGTCTTGATTTGCAACTTAGATTTGCTTTGGCCTGAATTGGATAAAATATGCCCTGAAAAAAATTATAAATATATAATTAGGCCAATTCAATTTTGAGACGAAAAACCGTAATTGGGGTCCGATTCTAGTCTATTACTATTTTCTCTTCTTTTTATTCCCCATGTAAAGCCTAGAGTAAGTGTGATGAACCTAGCCCGAAAAAGTGCACACTTTTTTTGGTTTTGCATCATTTTTAAAGTTATATGGAAATACTCTTTGTTGATGTGGCAATAATAATTTATCAACACCAGTAAATAACTTGTCAACAACTTAACAAATTGTCAACACGATTAAACTGTCAATGAGAGTAATGAAACAAACAAGAGTTATTAAAATTGTCAACAAAAATAAACTAAATTGTCAACACGAATAATAATATATCAACACCACTAATAACTTGTCAACAACACAACAAAAATGTCAGCCTGGGTAATTAAACTGCCAACACGATATAACTAAATTGTCAGCACGAATAATAACAATTTTTCAACACGAGTAATTAAACTATCAACATGAATAATAATTTTTTCAACACAAAACATAATCTGTCAAACACCACTAATAACTTGTCAACAACATAGCAAAAATTTTAACATGAAATTGTCAACACACTACAAAAGTTGTCAATACACTATAAACTGTCACGCAAAATAAAATTTTTGATGAATAGGCCGACATTTTGGACTTCCTGTTGAATAAAATTTTGAAAAAAATGTTAACGAGCCCATATGTTGGGTTGTTCATTCTCATGGGCCAAGTTGCTCAGAGCCTCAAACTCTCTACTCTTCTTCGCCTGCTCACTCTCTTCGCTTCTTCGCTTCTTCCTTCCAGTTCTTCGCCGTGCTCAGACTCTCTAAGCTTCGCTTCTTCCAGTTCTTCTTCAATGGGAAGGAAAAACAAAAACAGAGGAGCTCCTACTGAAGGTGATTCTTCTCAGCATCCAAAACGAAGGAAGGTCGCCGGTACATCGTCTCCATCCCGATCACCGCCTCGGCCTAAAACAGTGTATGTATATATTTCATCTGCCCTAAAAATCTTATTTTTCTACTGAAATGCCTCTCTTACAGTTCATCTGATGATGATTTAAGCATGCTGAAATGTCTTTCTTATAGTTCATCTGATGATGATTTAAGCATGTTGAAATGCCTTTCTATAGTTCATTTGATGATTTAAGCATGGCATGCCTCTCTTTTATTTCATCTGATAGATTTAATCATGCCCTAAAAAAATCTTATTTTTCAACTGACAGTGTAAAATATGATCAAATGCCTCTCAATTTTAAGAAGACCTTTTATATAGACGACGACTGTGGTGGTATGAAGAAATATATTGAGGTTCTAAGTTGGATGAGTACTCTTGTTTGCTTTGAGGGTAGTGTATTCGAAGGAATTGGAAATTTAAACTTCACTCAAGGTTATCCTCTTATAGAGATTGAAGTTATCAGTCCAACAAAGAAGTCTGCCAAATTTTTTATCTGTAGGAAAGATCTTTATCTGATAGCTTTTTCTGCGGGGGGCCAGTGGAAGCAATTTAATTGTGATTATACCATTGAAAAATTCTCACTGCTATCTCTTTATGATGGGAGTTATACGACTACACCTTGGGAAAACGTTGGGCCAGGTTGCATGATCAGAGCTTTGAACTTTCTTAGTGTCGAAGGTGAATTAGACGAAACATACGTCGATTCATGTGAGGTTTTTATGGTCCATCTGTGCGAGGCCGCAAGATTTGTACCGATAGAATCAATCATTTCGAGTAAACTAGTGCCTAATTGTGATGCAAAGAAGGCAAAGTATGATAAAAGGACGTTTGAAGATGAGGAGAAAAGCTTTATCATACAGATTTCTTGCTCCTTTCCAATATTTTACTCTCTCAGGTCGCTTTTGTCTAATCACTTTATCTTCAGCAGGCGGCTGGCATCATCAAAGTAGAATATTCTTTTCCCAGCTCTAACTTAAAGGATATTGCTACGATGAGAATTTCTCAAATTAACCAATAAACGGGACCTGGGGTCAGGGGAATATTGAATTGCTTAAACTCCAAATCAATGCAAACCATGTTGTGCAACATTAACTTTCGGAGCTTAAAATTAAGTCCATTAAGTACCTCGTTTTTAGTGTGTTTGTTGCCCTAGAGGCATGAAGAATGGTGGTTGAAGCCGTTCTAGGTTTGAGAGCCAGAAAAAAACGTCTGGAGTGAGACTCCGACTCCGCCTAAAGTAAACCAATTGAAGGGGTTGTCTTTCTGTAATCCAACTGTGGCCTCTTGAATTCCTATTCTAATTTCAACTTTTGATTTTTTGACTTCTCCGAATGGAATTTCGTATTGAATTCTTCCATCAAGTCGACGTTACTCTTCTGCATATTGTATTTCATCGTTACTCATGGTTATTGTCAATTTGTAGTGGAACCAATCAATTTGCAATTTTTATCACTTCCATTGTTCATTTATTTTTGTTTTAATGTCTTGATTTGCAACTTAGATTTGCTTTGACCTGAATTGGATAAAATATGCCCTGAAAAAAATTATAAATATATAATTAGGCCAATTCAATTTTGAGACGAAAAACCGTAATTGGGGTCCGATTCTAGTCTATTACTATTTTCTCTTCTTTTTATTCCCCATGTAAAGCCTAGAGTAAGTGTGATGAACCTAGCCCGAAAAAGTGCACACTTTTTTTGGTTTTGCATCATTTTTAAAGTTATATGGAAATACTCTTTGTTGATGTGGCAATAATAATTTATCAACACCAGTAAATAACTTGTCAACAACTTAACAAATTGTCAACACGATTAAACTGTCAATGAGAGTAATGAAACAAACAAGAGTTATTAAAATTGTCAACAAAAATAAACTAAATTGTCAACACGAATAATAATATATCAACACCACTAATAACTTGTCAACAACACAACAAAAATGTCAGCCTGGGTAATTAAACTGCCAACACGATATAACTAAATTGTCAGCACGAATAATAACAATTTTTCAACACGAGTAATTAAACTATCAACATGAATAATAATTTTTTCAACACAAAACATAATCTGTCAAACACCACTAATAACTTGTCAACAACATAGCAAAAATTTTAACATGAAATTGTCAACACACTACAAAAGTTGTCAATACACTATAAACTGTCACGCAAAATAAAATTTTTGATGAATAGGCCGACATTTTGGACTTCCTGTTGAATAAAATTTTGAAAAAAATGTTAACGAGCCCATATGCTGGGTTGTTCATTCTCATGGGCCAAGTTGCTCAGAGCCTCAGACTCTCTACTCTTCTTCGCCTGCTCACTCTCTTCGCTTCTTCGCTTCTTCCTTCCAGTTCTTCGCCGTGCTCAGACTCTCTAAGCTTCGCTTCTTCCAGTTCTTCTTCAATGGGAAGGAAAAACAAAAACAGAGGAGCTCCTACTGAAGGTGATTCTTCTCAGCATCCAAAACGAAGGAAGGTCGCCGGTACATCGTCTCCATCCCGATCACCGCCTCGGCCTAAAACAATGTATGTATATATTTCATCTGCCCTAAAAATCTTATTTTTCTACTGAAATGCCTCTCTTACAGTTCATCTGATGATGATTTAAGCATGCTGAAATGTCTTTCTTATAGTTCATCTGATGATGATTTAAGCATGCTGAAATGCCTTTCTATAGTTCATTTGATGATTTAAGCATGGCATGCCTCTCTTTTATTTCATCTGATAGATTTAATCATGCCCTAAAAAAATCTTATTTTTCAACTGACAGTGTAAAATATGATCAAATGCCTCTCAATTTTAAGAAGACCTTTTATATAGACGACGACTGTGGTGGTATGAAGAAATATATTGAGGTTCTAAGTTGGATGAGTACTCTTGTTTGCTTTGAGGGTAGTGTATTCGAAGGAATTGGAAATTTAAACTTCACTCAAGGTTATCCTCTTATAGAGATTGAAGTTATCAGTCCAACAAAGAAGTCTGCCAAATTTTTTATCTGTAGGAAAGATCTTTATCTGATAGCTTTTTCTGCGGGGGGCCAGTGGAAGCAATTTAATTGTGATTATACCATTGAAAAATTCTCACTGCTATCTCTTTATGATGGGAGTTATACGACTACACCTTGGGAAAACGTTGGGCCAGGTTGCATGATCAGAGCTTTGAACTTTCTTAGTGTCGAAGGTGAATTAGACGAAACATACGTCGATTCATGTGAGGTTTTTATGGTCCATCTGTGCGAGGCCGCAAGATTTGTACCGATAGAATCAATCATTTCGAGTAAACTAGTGCCTAATTGTGATGCAAAGAAGGCAAAGTATGATAAAAGGACGTTTGAAGATGAGGAGAAAAGCTTTATCATACAGATTTCTTGCTCCTTTCCAATATTTTACTCTCTCAGGTCGCTTTTGTCTAATCACTTTATCTTCAGCAGGCGGCTGGCATCATCAAAGTAGAATATTCTTTTCCCAGCTCTAACTTAAAGGATATTGCTACGATGAGAATTTCTCAAATTAACCAATAAACGGGACCTGGGGTCAGGGGAATATTGAATTGCTTAAACTCCAAATCAATGCAAACCATGTTGTGCAACATTAACTTTCGGAGCTTAAAATTAAGTCCATTAAGTACCTCGTTTTTAGTGTGTTTGTTGCCCTAGAGGCATGAAGAATGGTGGTTGAAGCCGTTCTAGGTTTGAGAGCCAGAAAAAAACGTCTGGAGTGAGACTCCGACTCCGCCTAAAGTAAACCAATTGAAGGGGTTGTCTTTCTGTAATCCAACTGTGGCCTCTTGAATTCCTATTCTAATTTCAACTTTTGATTTTTTGACTTCTCCGAATGGAATTTCGTATTGAATTCTTCCATCAAGTCGACGTTACTCTTCTGCATATTGTATTTCATCGTTACTCATGGTTATTGTCAATTTGTAGTGGAACCAATCAATTTGCAATTTTTATCACTTCCATTGTTCATTTATTTTTGTTTTAATGTCTTGATTTGCAACTTAGATTTGCTTTGACCTGAATTGGATAAAATATGCCCTGAAAAAAATTATAAATATATAATTAGGCCAATTCAATTTTGAGACGAAAAACCGTAATTGGGGTCCGATTCTAGTCTATTACTATTTTCTCTTCTTTTTATTCCCCATGTAAAGCCTAGAGTAAGTGTGATGAACCTAGCCCGAAAAAGTGCACACTTTTTTTGGTTTTGCATCATTTTTAAAGTTATATGGAAATACTCTTTGTTGATGTGGCAATAATAATTTATCAACACCAGTAAATAACTTGTCAACAACTTAACAAATTGTCAACACGATTAAACTGTCAATGAGAGTAATGAAACAAACAAGAGTTATTAAAATTGTCAACAAAAATAAACTAAATTGTCAACACGAATAATAATATATCAACACCACTAATAACTTGTCAACAACACAACAAAAATGTCAGCCTGGGTAATTAAACTGCCAACACGATATAACTAAATTGTCAGCACGAATAATAACAATTTTTCAACACGAGTAATTAAACTATCAACATGAATAATAATTTTTTCAACACAAAACATAATCTGTCAAACACCACTAATAACTTGTCAACAACATAGCAAAAATTTTAACATGAAATTGTCAACACACTACAAAAGTTGTCAATACACTATAAACTGTCACGCAAAATAAAATTTTTGATGAATAGGCCGACATTTTGGACTTCCTGTTGAATAAAATTTTGAAAAAAATGTTAACGAGCCCATATGCTGGGTTGTTCATTCTCATGGGCCAAGTTGCTCAGAGCCTCAGACTCTCTACTCTTCTTCGCCTGCTCACTCTCTTCGCTTCTTCGCTTCTTCCTTCCAGTTCTTCGCCGTGCTCAGACTCTCTAAGCTTCGCTTCTTCCAGTTCTTCTTCAATGGGAAGGAAAAACAAAAACAGAGGAGCTCCTACTGAAGGTGATTCTTCTCAGCATCCAAAACGAAGGAAGGTCGCCGGTACATCGTCTCCATCCCGATCACCGCCTCGGCCTAAAACAGTGTATGTATATATTTCATCTGCCCTAAAAATCTTATTTTTCTACTGAAATGCCTCTCTTACAGTTCATCTGATGATGATTTAAGCATGCTGAAATGTCTTTCTTATAGTTCATCTGATGATGATTTAAGCATGTTGAAATGCCTTTCTATAGTTCATTTGATGATTTAAGCATGGCATGCCTCTCTTTTATTTCATCTGATAGATTTAATCATGCCCTAAAAAAATCTTATTTTTCAACTGACAGTGTAAAATATGATCAAATGCCTCTCAATTTTAAGAAGACCTTTTATATAGACGACGACTGTGGTGGTATGAAGAAATATATTGAGGTTCTAAGTTGGATGAGTACTCTTGTTTGCTTTGAGGGTAGTGTATTCGAAGGAATTGGAAATTTAAACTTCACTCAAGGTTATCCTCTTATAGAGATTGAAGTTATCAGTCCAACAAAGAAGTCTGCCAAATTTTTTATCTGTAGGAAAGATCTTTATCTGATAGCTTTTTCTGCGGGGGGCCAGTGGAAGCAATTTAATTGTGATTATACCATTGAAAAATTCTCACTGCTATCTCTTTATGATGGGAGTTATACGACTACACCTTGGGAAAACGTTGGGCCAGGTTGCATGATCAGAGCTTTGAACTTTCTTAGTGTCGAAGGTGAATTAGACGAAACATACGTCGATTCATGTGAGGTTTTTATGGTCCATCTGTGCGAGGCCGCAAGATTTGTACCGATAGAATCAATCATTTCGAGTAAACTAGTGCCTAATTGTGATGCAAAGAAGGCAAAGTATGATAAAAGGACGTTTGAAGATGAGGAGAAAAGCTTTATCATACAGATTTCTTGCTCCTTTCCAATATTTTACTCTCTCAGGTCGCTTTTGTCTAATCACTTTATCTTCAGCAGGCGGCTGGCATCATCAAAGTAGAATATTCTTTTCCCAGCTCTAACTTAAAGGATATTGCTACGATGAGAATTTCTCAAATTAACCAATAAACGGGACCTGGGGTCAGGGGAATATTGAATTGCTTAAACTCCAAATCAATGCAAACCATGTTGTGCAACATTAACTTTCGGAGCTTAAAATTAAGTCCATTAAGTACCTCGTTTTTAGTGTGTTTGTTGCCCTAGAGGCATGAAGAATGGTGGTTGAAGCCGTTCTAGGTTTGAGAGCCAGAAAAAAACGTCTGGAGTGAGACTCCGACTCCGCCTAAAGTAAACCAATTGAAGGGGTTGTCTTTCTGTAATCCAACTGTGGCCTCTTGAATTCCTATTCTAATTTCAACTTTTGATTTTTTGACTTCTCCGAATGGAATTTCGTATTGAATTCTTCCATCAAGTCGACGTTACTCTTCTGCATATTGTATTTCATCGTTACTCATGGTTATTGTCAATTTGTAGTGGAACCAATCAATTTGCAATTTTTATCACTTCCATTGTTCATTTATTTTTGTTTTAATGTCTTGATTTGCAACTTAGATTTGCTTTGACCTGAATTGGATAAAATATGCCCTGAAAAAAATTATAAATATATAATTAGGCCAATTCAATTTTGAGACGAAAAACCGTAATTGGGGTCCGATTCTAGTCTATTACTATTTTCTCTTCTTTTTATTCCCCATGTAAAGCCTAGAGTAAGTGTGATGAACCTAGCCCGAAAAAGTGCACACTTTTTTTGGTTTTGCATCATTTTTAAAGTTATATGGAAATACTCTTTGTTGATGTGGCAATAATAATTTATCAACACCAGTAAATAACTTGTCAACAACTTAACAAATTGTCAACACGATTAAACTGTCAATGAGAGTAATGAAACAAACAAGAGTTATTAAAATTGTCAACAAAAATAAACTAAATTGTCAACACGAATAATAATATATCAACACCACTAATAACTTGTCAACAACACAACAAAAATGTCAGCCTGGGTAATTAAACTGCCAACACGATATAACTAAATTGTCAGCACGAATAATAACAATTTTTCAACACGAGTAATTAAACTATCAACATGAATAATAATTTTTTCAACACAAAACATAATCTGTCAAACACCACTAATAACTTGTCAACAACATAGCAAAAATTTTAACATGAAATTGTCAACACACTACAAAAGTTGTCAATACACTATAAACTGTCACGCAAAATAAAATTTTTGATGAATAGGCCGACATTTTGGACTTCCTGTTGAATAAAATTTTGAAAAAAATGTTAACGAGCCCATATGCTGGGTTGTTCATTCTCATGGGCCAAGTTGCTCAGAGCCTCAGACTCTCTACTCTTCTTCGCCTGCTCACTCTCTTCGCTTCTTCGCTTCTTCCTTCCAGTTCTTCGCCGTGCTCAGACTCTCTAAGCTTCGCTTCTTCCAGTTCTTCTTCAATGGGAAGGAAAAACAAAAACAGAGGAGCTCCTACTGAAGGTGATTCTTCTCAGCATCCAAAACGAAGGAAGGTCGCCGGTACATCGTCTCCATCCCGATCACCGCCTCGGCCTAAAACAATGTATGTATATATTTCATCTGCCCTAAAAATCTTATTTTTCTACTGAAATGCCTCTCTTACAGTTCATCTGATGATGATTTAAGCATGCTGAAATGTCTTTCTTATAGTTCATCTGATGATGATTTAAGCATGCTGAAATGCCTTTCTATAGTTCATTTGATGATTTAAGCATGGCATGCCTCTCTTTTATTTCATCTGATAGATTTAATCATGCCCTAAAAAAATCTTATTTTTCAACTGACAGTGTAAAATATGATCAAATGCCTCTCAATTTTAAGAAGACCTTTTATATAGACGACGACTGTGGTGGTATGAAGAAATATATTGAGGTTCTAAGTTGGATGAGTACTCTTGTTTGCTTTGAGGGTAGTGTATTCGAAGGAATTGGAAATTTAAACTTCACTCAAGGTTATCCTCTTATAGAGATTGAAGTTATCAGTCCAACAAAGAAGTCTGCCAAATTTTTTATCTGTAGGAAAGATCTTTATCTGATAGCTTTTTCTGCGGGGGGCCAGTGGAAGCAATTTAATTGTGATTATACCATTGAAAAATTCTCACTGCTATCTCTTTATGATGGGAGTTATACGACTACACCTTGGGAAAACGTTGGGTCAGGTTGCATGATCAGAGCTTTGAACTTTCTTAGTGTCGAAGGTGAATTAGACGAAACATACGTCGATTCATGTGAGGTTTTTATGGTCCATCTGTGCGAGGCCGCAAGATTTGTACCGATAGAATCAATCATTTCGAGTAAACTAGTGCCTAATTGTGATGCAAAGAAGGCAAAGTATGATAAAATGACGTTTGAAGATGAGGAGAAGCTTCTTTATGGTGCTGAAAAATCTGAGGTGTACTCTGATGTATACTCTGATGTTGTAGGACTTTGCCCTATAGACTGCAGTGTTGAGTTCAAAACACCAGAGTACATTCATCGTCTCATTAAAAATTATGCTAAGTTGAGCCAAGTGTGGTATTTGTATGCATTGACGGATAAAAAGTTCTTTTCTATAGATCGTAAGACGTCTTTAGAGCTTAATATCAAGTCCATTAAGGGCTTGAGGTGCACTCTTGCTACATTGTGCAACATTAACCTTGAGAAAAGAGTCTTGTGTAAATGGAGAACGGAGAGTCAAACTCATCAAATAGTCACCTCAGCCGTTTACAAGGAAATTGAAAGCAAGGTTGATGACCTCAAGAAGCAAAACAAAGTTCTTTAAAGCGAAGATAAGAAGAATGAATATGAGAAATGAAGTTGTAATTTCTGACTTTTGTTGTCGAAACTCTTAGATCTTTTGGTTTAATTGTAACGGGTATAACCTTAAAAAGACAAATGTTACATGTGATCTACTTTGTCGTTTAATTATGGAGTTACAGTTTGCTTTGTGTTTCAGTGTATCTGCAGTACCTTTCCTCTTTACTTCACCCACTATCTTCTTCCCACTAATACTGTCTATTGCTGTCATTGTGTAACTTTCTGTGTTTAGTTGCTTAGAATTTGGTTGAAAGAAGAAATATGGTGAAATATTGCCCTCCGACAGCTAAAGGGTTTTAAGCCTCACACTTTGGTATGCAGCAGCAAGCACTTAAGCTCGCTGCGAAATTTTGCAAAGGACTGCTGATCTTGGGCAGAAACGCAAGTGATATATCTCCTTTTCTGAAGCACTATCAGTAGAGAAACTATACTAGAGAACAAACAAAACTTGCATTGGATGCTTGTTGTACTGAAGTCCAGAAGTTTCTAATTTTGATCTCTGAATACCAGTTTTGATTCTTATATCCAACTGTAGTGCAATTTCGTTTCTGTATGATGTCACTGAATCTACTGGTATTGGTAAAACATTTAGGTATTCCGACGAATAAAAAAGAGGCAAGTCTAAATAAGATATACTACTTGCAAGCAATTAGAGGTTTAAGATTCCAATTTCTGTTTTGCTGAAGTTTTCCTGTGAAATAATGTTCTTTTTTTCAAAATCTGGAGGAGATGCAACGAAATTGATAAAAAGCAAGGAGGACAACAAGGAGTCAGTTGTTCAGAAAGAAGTTGAGGTCAAGTCCCGCTTGGATGCTAGGTTGGAAATCTTGTGCATGATTCACTTCCGGTGAACAAGGATGAGGTATGCATTTTCATAAAAGAAACTTTTATATGACAGTACCTCAGAGATGGCTGAACTCAGTACTGTTTTTGTCTTGAGCATATGCTTTAAATTGGAGTATCTAGGAGGTGTTTTTCTTTCCTGATTCCTGACCTTTCGTAGAGTCATAATAGTTGTCTGCTATATGGATCTGATTAGTGATTGAAAGCGTAAATTTTTTTCTCATCTTTCTGCAAACTTTGACATAAAAGTAGTACACATCAAATGACCCATTTTTCATATTTTCCATTAATGCTTTGACTTTGTGTACATCTATATGTAGGCCAACAATGCAGTCATTAGAACATGGGGTGAAAGACGAGTGAAGCCAAATTTGAAGAATCACACTGAGCTTGTAGAGCTTCTTGGGATTGCTGACACCAAAAAGGGTATTTAAAACTTGCTCAGCCATGGCTTACTTTTCCTTCAACCAGATTACTTAAATTTGGTGTTACCGAGGTTCCAACTTGATGATATCCTTGGTTTGAACAGGTACAAATGTAGCAGGAGACAGGATTCTACTTGAAAGGCAATGGAGTGCGTCTAAATCAAGCATTGATTAATTTTGGGGTAGATTTCCTAGAAGAGAGAGGATATACACCATTCTTCATACGAAAGGAAATCATGGCCAAATATGCCCAATCAGCTCAATTTCACGAGGAACTTTATAAGGTACAATTTCAGACCATATTTAGATTTTGCTACCAAACTGTTTGTGCATTGCACCAATAAGGTTTTAGTTCTTGCTATTCCATTTCTGTGATCTGTGCTGTTTGGTTGAGTATTAAATTCTATTGAACAGATATGTTGGATATTCTTCGTGCTTCCGGAAAGAAGTTGGCTCACATGGCCGAGATACCTTGGGAATTTTCCAGAGTTCATCAGTTTGAGAAAATTGAGCAGTTCTGCATTACGATCTCTAATGCCAACGACTCCTGGGACATGCTTGAAGAAATGATCAAGAACTCGGAAGATTTTTATCAAAAGGTATGATACTCCTTCTCTTTAAATTTTGATCTTGTTCATCTGTTTCGTTTGTACCAACTGTACGGATAAATCCATAATCTGAGATGTCGTGTAGATTAGTAGATAGTGTGTTCCTTTTAAAAACAATACTATAGTCTTCTTTTTTTCTTCTGTTAATGCTCAAGTAAAATTGTGGAAATCTGAGTACCATAGTTTCCATTGATGCTTATATATACTCTGTTGCAGCTGAAGTTACCATATCAAATAGTGTCTATAGTTTCCGGGGCATTGCAAATTACAGAGAGCTGGTGTGCTCAAATTACCAGTCAATAAAATTGAGAATTCGGTTTGAGCAGAAAACGGTAATACTCGAACTACATGTTCTGGTTTTGGGTTGTATGTTTTGTTTCTGTTGCAGGCCAATGATAAGATCAAACAATACACCATCTGCTGAACTCACTAGAACAAAAACGGTGTTTTACATCACTTAATATACCCTAATTGCGTTTCTTTTTTGGAATTGTGACACCGCGCGCTGCAGTACGTAATTTGCTTCTGAAATTCTTGCAATTGGGATTCATTCCAGGTATGTGCTTGCTTCCTTTGTTGTTTTGATATGATTTATAGTCTTTTCAGGAGTTTTTTGTGTATAAATCGAGTAACTTGGTTGATGCTGAAGTTAGTTTAGTTCATGAGTTTTTTGTGTGTGTATAAATCAAGTCTCTTTGTTGTGCTGAACTTTGTTGTGCTCTTTTGGGATATTGGATTTGGAACTTGCGTGGTTTTGCTTGATTTCAGTTGCCTGGCTGTAAAAGTTAATGAAAAATAGAAGGCAAAGGGATACAACTCAGACCAATTACTTTAATTATAAACTGTTTTTAGGCCTCTGGATTTTTCTATAATGCTTTTTTGTCTGTAAATGGTTCTGTTCCCAGTGAGTGGTTTAAATCCAAGGATGATGAAGCGTTGTTGGCTGTAGCCAATATCGGATTTGAGTCTTTACCACTCACTTTGAGCTATCCTACTTATGCTACAAAACAATTGCAAGAATGCTGATGAAGCAATTATTTTGAGCTTGTTTCAGAAGAATTGGTATCCTGAGCTGAGGTGCTGTGAAACATCGGAGGAACAAGGGATATTATTCAATATTGTCATATCTGCTGGAAATTAACACTCTTGAATAGCGAGCTCACTATTAACATAACCTGCAGTGTCCCATTTAGTTATATGCCCCCATCAGAACTGTAGATAGGTAGATCTAGTTTGCTGTGGATGTTCGAATAACTTATGGTTAGAGTTGCAAAAATTTTTTAGCGATGTGTGTGAAATTTTTCCTTGATCAACTGACTATATCCTGAGTTGTGCTGAAAAATTGTAGCGATGTGTGTGAAAAATTGTAGCGAGCTCACTATTAACGTAACCTGCAGTGTCCCTTTATTTATTTATTAAGGCACTGCATCTGATTATTTCCATCTTCTGTCACCTGTCTCTCTTCTTACTGAAGTTCCTGCAGCTAAAGCCTATTCAACTAGCTACACTTTGTTGCAATTTTTTGGAGTTGATTCATTCTCAATAAGGCTGGATATGTTGAATACAAAAAAATAATTGAAGTACATGGTTAGATCTTGACTGGAAGAAATATGTTAATCATGATCAGATGTCAAACTCAAAGAGTAATGAGTTGCTTCAGTCTGTGTGGCTATTGCAACTCACAGAGACTGGATTTTCCTTGATGAGTAGAAAGAATGATTGAATCTAGTAAATAAATTGAATGCTCTTGCCTAGAGAGTTTAGTACTCCCTTTGTCCCTATTTGTTTGTCCACTTTTGACTATTTACGTTTGCCGAGACGAGTTTTGCATCGTTAATATCTCTAAGTACATATTACAAAAAATTGTAAAATCTTGATGTTGTTAAAGTGTTCGTTGAGACGAATCAAACAAGATCACATATGACTATGTTTCTTCTCATAGATTGGGAATAATCGAGCAAATTGTATCGACATGTGAATAGTATAAGTTGGTCAAAGTGGACAAACAAATAGGGACGGAGGGAGTATGTAAGATTTCAAATCTTTTTTGGATTTCGATGGGTAACTGCTATTATACTTCTATAATGGAGGGGTCTACACTTTAGTGACAATAATTGAATCTAGTTATGTAATCTGGATAAAAGAGACCATATTACTTTATGGACAGCTAGTGTGCTTGCAGAAAATCTTATACACTGCTTATATATATATATGTATAATACTAGGGAGTTCTGAACTTCTCTTTATTTTGAAAGCACGGACATCAATACTTTTTGATGGATCCATCTAATGAAGTAGTACTTTTTTGTGATTGCCACAAACCAAGTGCTACATCAAGTTCAATCGTGTACTGCTAATCTGACATAGTTTCCACTCCTATACTAATTTCGAATACTACATTAATTTCAACCACACTAATTAGAACACTGCACTACACTTGCAAGAGAAGAACAGTAACACTACATTTTCAGGAATATGATGTCAGGGAATATGTGATTTTCAGGAACCATAACAATAATCATTAATTCCATACCTTTAAAACTAAAAAGTATCTATGTCAGGGAATATGTGATTAAGATTTCATGATCAGGATTTGAGAAGGATGGATTGTTCAAGCCATGTTGTGGAAGAAATTTTCAAGTTTGTGGAAATGGAGCTAAGATTTGTTCAGACCCGAAAAGGCGAATAAGTTGGAATGGAATGCATCTTACTCAAGAGATATATCGACATTTAGCGCGTTGGTTGCTTGCAAACACATTTTCAATGAAAATTCCATATTGCCCAGATTCATCAACTTCAGAATCTTCAGGAGCTAATCACATTTTATTGGAAAGCTTTTGATACTTGAGTAAAATATGTGAACTGTTTATGTAAATATTTCTGTTTATGTAATTGATGTTTTGCAGTTGTCGCTGCCAAAAACAAAGGAAATACATATAAGCAAAACCACTAAGCCTTTCTTTGCAATAGAGGCTTACATATCAATTTTCATACAAATCCAATACATCGTGAAGAGGGAAAACAAGAATCAAGTGAAGTCATTCAAAATAGTAGTAACATAAGACCCGCTCATCCGCAGGGCATTCAACACATTCAAGAATAATCTTTGATACATTCTGTCCTGACAATGAACAATGGGTCATATGTTACATGTCAACAAGAACCATATGTTACATAACAGTTTGTGTCTAGTAAAAAAAAATCATTATCATATTCAAGGATTGAAAAAGAATTAATACTTGGAAGGTTGGAGTGGAATCATTCAAGGGGTTGTTGTTGCAAGGATGGTAAAAAGGTCTACCTAAACAGAATAACTTTAGATAGAAATGACAGAAAACAGGTCAGTGGTAGGTCCAAGAAATAAAATATTTCAGCTAGTCAAAGACACACAAGAATGACCATTTTATAGCAATCTGGCCGGACCAGTTTTAACTCCTCACATTTGCAGAATGTTGCCATTGATCAACCTATGTGGGATTCGAACCGACATCATGTGCAACAAACACATTGCTCTTCCTTTTGAGCTAATAGGCTTTTGATAAAATTTCTATGACGTGTTTGCAAAATGATCTTTCCCTCTAATACCATAGTGCAACTCAAAACAGTCACAAACCTAGCAGGATATAATTTTTTCAGTCTCCCTTGAGCTGATCTCATTGAACACTGCAGGATTAAACCAAAGCCCCATTTACACTATAAATAATGAGTGAGTGCCAATTTTAAACTACTAAAATGAGTGTCCTGACTCCTGAACAAAGAGAACTCTATTTTTCCACCTGAAAGTAAACAAATTCATTAGCTAGTTTACCCTTGTATTGTACAATGGAGCATATCCCATCTTTGCAAAGCCATATTATATGACAAAATTACAAGGATAGACGCTTGTGGCATAGCATATAATTTCCAAGAAAGTTTGCCAGCGCTATACCTGCAAGAAACTTGGCCCTCTAAGAAAACCCAAAACCTATTCCATTTATCATAACAACCTAAAATCTTTGCTGTACTGCACTATAATCCTCTTAATTTTATCAACAAAAACAGCCAGGGATAAAAACAGAACAAGGTTTAGCAACTGACAAAGAGTGAACCTTGAGTACTGAAGTTAAGCAGATTCTTCATCTGTCTTTTGCTGCAACTTCTTCATCTGTCTTTTGCTGCAACTTCTTCCTGAAGCTCAGAGTCATCAAGTGGAGGACCAAATATTGCCTTGCCTGAAACTACACCAATCCTACAAACCACAACCACAAACTGATGTTTCAGATATTTGATTTCAAGCTTATCACTTTAATCAACAATCTCTTGAATGCTCAAACACTCATCAAGAGCCAGTTCAATGAATTTTAACATTATATAACTAGAATAGCTCATAGAAATGCAAATTCAGCAGCTAACCAACAATATTACTTTGCAATCAATCCAATGAAATAGGCATCATGGCTCCTGCTATGATATGATTATTGATTAGACTATACTCAACAACTCCATCTAACCAAATCCATAAAGTGGATCATAAGAATAACAATTTGTCAAATACTTCATACGTACAATTTGTCAAATATTAAATATGCAATACAAAATCTTTAAGAAACAATTCATCAAACACTTGGCGTGCACTGCAAAATCCCAATCTATTCAAAGTTGAAGTTTTATCAATCCCAATATCTTATGCAATTTTTTTTTATCTGTTCTACATGTATGTATACTAATCAAAGCGACAGAACTTGACCTTCATAATTCCAACAAAAATTTCAACACCCAATTCAAGTAAAAGTTGGAAAACAAATCAGAGGGAGAGAGAAGAGAACAGTTGTACCTAAGGAAGGAAAGAGGAAGAAGGAGAGGGGGAGAGTACCTAAGCTCTGTAGAAGAAGGAGAACTCTTTCACCAAACTCTTCAACAAAATACGAGCAGGAGAGGAGAGACGACGAGAAAGAGAGAGATTTGTAGTTTGGTTCTGTAGATGATGAAGATGAAAATGAAGAGAATATCAGAGAGATCTATCCAGAAGTATACACACTGAAATAATAGAGGGTGAATTTGGAATCACGACTTCCAAATTTGAAGATAAGTACGCCATCTTTTTTTTCCCTACTTTTATGTGTTTTTTTTAAGTATATGGAGTAGAAGTAGTCATACGAATGGATTACGAACAGGCTTATAAGTATATTAATTTGATACTCAATTTTATAAGTATTTGAAAGTAGGAGCGAAATACCTGTCGTCTCTTTAGTATAGTTTTCCCGCTCGCATCAGCGCACACCAAGTGTTCGACGAAATGCCAAAGCGAATTCTCTGAGCTAACCAGCCATTAGCAAGCTTCAATGGACATTGCCGAGTGCTACCTCGACGGAAACGCCGACGCAGTGGAGTTCTGCCCGCACATCGGCTTCGAGAATATCCTCGCAGCCTCCACTTACACGCTTCATGAGAGCGCCGATAAGCCCTCTCGAATCGGGAGCATCTCACTTTTCGATGTCGATGTTGAAAGAAATCGTCTGGAGCTGGTTCATCGTGTGGAGTCTGCAGGAATATTTGACATAAAATGGAATCCGGTTGAGAGTGGTGTTGTTGTTGGTCCTTTGCTTGCGCAAGCGGATGCTGATGGATACTTGAGGATTCATGGTGTTGAGGAGTCTGATGCTGTAAAGAAATATCCAGGTTTGATGTTCTTAATTTTCTGAAAATTCTTTGCGAAATTGTTGTATTGGTGGTGATGAAGCTAGCAAGTTCAGGTTGATGTTAATGGATGCATTTGTAGTCTATGACTCTGGATTGATTTTTATGGTGAAGAATGCTTTCATGATTGTCTGACAACTAGTTGAATTAGCCATTCATATTAATAGGTATTGTTATTTCAAAAACAAGTAATATTCAGTGCTTAGAGATAGTGAGTTTGTGCTACATCTTGAAAATTGGGAATTTTTCTATAGAAGTTGTTGAGGAGGATAGACTGAGTAAATGTTCTTGTTGTTGTAGTTGAATTCAAAATCTGCTGAATCATTCAGTGAAAAGCTAATTCAGCTTCTTCCAACATCCTTTTTTATGATTAGAGTAAATAGAAATATCTCCAAACTCCATCTTGTCATGCAGGGAAGTTTCTCAGAGAGGAGACAACATAAAATGGTCTACTTGTTGGATGTCCAATTCTTTCTGTAAAATTGTTGTGCATTATTGTATCATATTGGTGGTGATGAAACTAGCAAGTTTAGGTTGATGTTAATGGATACATTTTATGGCGATGCTTTCGTGACTGTCTAACAACTAGTTGAACTAGCCATTCTTATCAATAGGTATTGGTATTTCAAAAACAATTGATTGAATGTTTGTGTCTCTACTTATTTTAGATGTAATCTTCTTTATCCTGTTGAAAATAACTAAAAACTAGTAGAATTTTTGTATAGAAAGCTACTGTGCAGGATAGATTGAGTAGATATTCTTCGTCTTCTACTTCAGCACACAATTACAAATAAAAAAAATCCACTCGTTGGAAGTCCGATTTTTTCTGAAAAGTGAAAAATTCTTAACGAAATTGTTGGTGTAAGATTCATATTGGCGGTGATGAAATTAGTAAGTTTATCTTGATGTTAATGGATGCATTTGTAGTCTATGTATCTGGATTGGCTTTTATAGTGAAGAATGCTTTGACTGTCTAAAAACTAGTTGAATTAGTCATTTTTTATTTTTCTCTATAGGGTATTGTTATTTCTAAAGCAGTTGATAGAATGTGTGCAATTCTCCAGTTTCTGCTTAAGTTTTAGATGTAATCTTCTGTAGCTTGTTGAAATATAACTATAAACTAGTCGAATTTTTTTATAGAAAGCTAGTGTGCAGGATAGACTGAGAGTAAATGTTCTTGTTGTTGTAGTTGAATTCAACATAAATCTGCTGAAATTTTCAGTAAATGCTTATTCAGCTTCTTCCAGCATCCTTTTTCATGAGTACAACAAGTAAAAATATCTCTAACTTCAATTGATAGAATGTTTGCAATTCTCCAGTTCCTGCCTAAGTTCTAGATGTAATCTTCTGTAGCTTGTACAAATATAGCTAAGAACTGGTATGAAAAAGAGATGACTACATCAAATATCTAAAACATTCGGCAAAAGCTAAGTCAGCTTCTTCCAGCATTTTTTTTCGTGTACAGCAATTAAAAATATCTCCAACTTCAATTGTCATGCAGGAAAGATTCTGAAAGAGAAAGACATCATAAAAGTCAGTTCATCAATGTGCCTATATGCCGACTGGCATCCATCAGCCACATCAATTTCAGTCGGACTTTCAGATGGTTCAATCTCCATAATTTCCCTCTCAGATTCCCAACTCAACCTTGACCAAACATGGAAAGCTCATGACTTCGAGCTCTGGACCACTTGCTTCGACATTCACCAGCCTCAGTTAGTCTACACAGGCTCAGACGACTGTAGATTCTCTTGCTGGGATCTCAGAGAATCTCCACCATCACCTGCATTTCAAAACTCAAAGATTCACACAATGGGTGTTACTTGTATTGTCAAAAGTCCTTATGATCCTCATGTCTTGCTTACTGGAAGCTATGATGAATATTTACGGGTTTGGGATACGAGATTGACCTCAAAACCAGTGTGTGAAACTTCGGTTTGCTTAGGTGGAGGCGTTTGGAGGATTAAGTATCACCCGAGTGAACAAAATCTTGTGTTGGCGGCTTGTATGCATAATGGGTTTGCAATTGTGGAGATGGATGAGAGGAAGTTGCAAGTCAAAGAAACTTATGATAGACATGGATCGCTTGCGTATGGAGCTGATTGGCAAAGAGGGAAAACAAAGGATAGCGCAGTCGCTACTTGCTCGTTTTATGACAAGATGCTTCGGTTGTGGATACCGAAAAACGACACTCTTTGATGAAACTAATGTTAACCGGTCTGTTCGGCACCTTCTACTTTTTCCTTTATTTTATCAAAAATAGCTAAGCTAGCTTATTACACTATCACGCTTTTCAAGAAAATAGGCTAGCTTTTTTTTTTCACCAAAGAGAAAGTATGTCACAGTATAGGAGCATGTTTAACCGAGTCCCATAGTTTGGGTCCTATAGGAGAATTTTGAATGATTTATTTACTATAGAACTCTTAATAAAATGAAGAGTTTATTGAGTCTCATTTCTAGAGTCTTATAGAAAAATTAAATAACTATTATACCTCTATTATTATACCTCTATTGTTATATTAAATTACAAATATAATTTTAATATTAAAATATTTTAATCATCAATCTTATTATATATCCTTAAAAAAAATCTATTATTATTCAATAAAGTTTGAATTTTTTTTATAAATTAATAAAAAAAAATGGGTTAAAGCTGTTTTAGTTCAATTATTTAATTAAATTATTGCTTTTAAATTGAAATAAATATTATTAATAAATGAAACTTACATTTTATTATAATCAACAGATAAGCAATTGAAAAACAACAAACTAAACCAACATAAACAAAATAAATGACTCAAATTAACAACTAACATGAGACGATACATGATTTCATAATAAAAACATTACATAAACACCGAAAATAATCTAATTATTGTGATGAAGGTTCCACAAAAATAAGAATTATTTTTAGTTTAATAACACACATAAAAATAATAATGATTATTTTCACTTAATGATATCCAAAATAAAATAAATTATAAAACTTGTTGAAGTATATCCAAAATGGATGTCTACATCATGCATGGAGTGCTAACTTGAAAAGTATATAATTCAGATTTTTTTTTTATATAATCACATCCTAATTCACATACATTTATTATATATTTACCATTTTGTTATTTTTATAGTCATATACTCATATGTTTACATACATTTTAGTGAATCATTAGAGTATATATTCGGCATTTAAAAATTTAAACTAGCTTACTTTTATATAATTTGTTTTAGTAATTTAATTCTTATAAATTGAGAAAAATAGTATGAACAAATCTTATACTAGTAGAATTTAAAATATCTTAATGAATGAACTAAACTAGCTTTCTCCTCTAGACTTTTTTTAATGAGAAAAGCATTTAGGAGTGCTACGAGAATGATACTAAGACATCCTAAAGGATTAGATCATCTGAAAATGTTGCAAAATCATGTTTGGGTGTTAAATATAGGCCATGGTGTATGTTAGCTATAGATCTGCTACACTATTAGTTTTCTGAAAAATATGAGATATTCGACTATTAAAGAAGGAGTGTAAATTCAATAAAATATAAGTGGTCGATTTTCCATGAGCAATCTTAAATGTCGTTTATGACATTAATAAGGCGAAGATTATCGTCTTCGATCTCATGCATGAGTATTTTAATTGGAAGAGTACTCCAGTATTTATAGGGTGATGCTATATATACGCATTTTTTTTGCTATTTAAACTCATAGGGTCACGCATACGATTCGCGTGGGCGTGGGTATGATACCACGCATACAGAAAGCGTAGGCATGATTGTTTTTCGGTTATCCGAACATAAAAGCCACGACCACGCATCGCGTTTGCGTGAGTATTTTTTGAAATATCACGTCCACACGTAGCATAGACGAAGGACAAAAGCTTCGTTCACTACGTAAAATAGCTGTATATTTAAATACAATTTTTATACTATAAGGCTGATGAAATTGATTATCTATTCTCTCTGATTTCGGCGTGGGTTTGATTCCGTTGATATGGTTCAGATTTCCCCCACGGTGGGCTCCACAAACTCACCAAAGGGGACCCGATTGAGACTCCTATATTTCCTACGGAGTATACATTGTCCATTATGAAAAATGAATAGAATCTACCTACATTATAGATGAATCCCATGCGATATAAAGATTGCAATCTAGCGATAGGCTCTCTTCCATCCATACAAAATCACCTCTGATCTCAACCAAGCAAACAAAAACTATAAATAATTTTAACATTTATCTACATTATACAAATAATATACATGTGACATAAGCCAATAAAAGTTGCTAGAACAATGTTACGTCTTTACTTTATGTCTTCCAAGCTTAATCCTGTAGAAAACTTTAGGGTTACATAAAAACAAAGAAAAAAAACAATATCCCTTACCTGAGGATTGATTATGAGGAAATTCATGACATTGTTTGTGCTTTAAAAACGTAGCAAATTGCAAAGAAAATAATCTAAAAGCCAGATAATCACACAATAATTTGGAAAACAACATTTGGAAAAGAATATTTGGAGAATTCCATAAAAGCAACTTAATTATTCTGAAATGTATATATGTATTAGTTTAGTTCCCAAAATCAACTTATTTGGAGAATTCCATATCAAATCCAATAAGAATATTTTATTTTTATTTTTTCATCAGATTACTTGAAGAAATATAAGTTTAATTATGTAAAAATTAAATTTTATCCGCCAGCCCTAATTGCGTCTCTCTTTTTGGGGCTCTCAAAATCACGCTCCTTATTTGATTATTCTCTGTAACGCCGGCGACTTTATACTGCTTCGAGTCTAAACCGTCGAAGGATCAAGCCTATCTCGACCATCATCTACTTGTTGTGGGAAAGCATCAAGTCGAACTGTTTGGTGCTGAGATTTTTGGAATTGTGACACCGCGCGCTGCAGTACGTAATTTGCTTCTGAAATTCTTGCAATTGGGATTCATTCCAGGTATGTGCTTGCTTCCTTTGTTATTTTGATATGATTTATAGTCTTTTCAGGAGTTTTTTGTGTATAAATCGAGTAACTTGGTTGATGCTGAAGTTAGTTTAGTTCATGAGTTTTTTGTGTGTGTGTATAAATCAAGTCTCTTTGTCGTGCTAAATTTTGTTGTGCTCTTTTGGGATATTGGATTTGGAATTTGCATGGTTTTGCTTGATTCCAGTTGCCTGGCTGTAAAAGTTAATGAAAAATAGAAGGCGAAGGGATACAACTCAGACCAATTACTTTAATTATAAACTGTTTTTAGGCCTCTGGATTCTTCTATAATGCATTTTTGGCTGTAAATGGTTCTGTTCCCAGTGAGTGGTTTAAATCCAAGGATGATGAAGCGTTGTAGGTTGTAGCCTATATCGGATTTGAGTCTTGACCACTCACTTTCAGCTATTGTACTTATGCTACAAAAAAATCGCAAGAATGCTGATATAGCGATTGTTTTGAGCTTGTTACAGAATTGGTATCCTGAGCTGAGGTGCTGTGAAACATCGGAGGAACAAGGGATATTTATTCAATATTGTCACATCTGCTGGAAATTAATATTCTTGAATAGCGACCTCACTATTAACGTAACCTGCAGTGTCCCATTTAGTTATATGCCCCATCAGAACTGTAGATAGGTAGACCTAGTTTGCTGTGGATGTTCGAATAACTTATGGTCAGAGTTGCAAAAATATTGTAGCGATGTGTGTGAAATTTTTCCTTGATCAACTGACTATATCCTGAGTTGTGCTGAATTTGGAGTTGTGCTGAAAAATTGTAGCGATGTGTGTGAAAAATTGTAGCGAGCTCACTATTAACGTAACCTGCAGTGTCCCTTTATTTATTTATGAAGACAGTGCATCTGATTATTTCCATCTTCTGTCACCTGTCTCTCTTCTTACTGAAGTTCCTGCAGCTAAAGCCTATTCAACTAGCTACACTTTGTTGCAATTTTTTGGAGTTGATTCATTCTCAATGAGGCTGGATATGTTTGAATACAAAAAAATAATTGAAGTACATGGTTAGATCTTGACTGGAAGAAATATGTTAATCATGATCAGATGTCAAACTCAAGAGTAATGAGTTGCTTCAGTCTGTGTGGCTATTGCAACTCAAAGAGACTGGATTTTCCTTGATGAGTAGAAAGATTGATTGAATCTAGTAAATAAATTGAATGCTCATGCCTAGAGAGTTTAGTATGTAAGATTTCAAATCTTTTTTTGGATTTCGATGGGTAACTGCTATTATACTTCTATAATGGAGGGGTCTACACTTTAGTGACAATAATTGAATCTAGTTATGCAATCTGGATAAAAGAGACCATATTACTTTATGGACAGCTAGTGTGCTTGCACAAAATCTTATACAATGCTTATATATATGTATAATACTAGGGAGCTCTGAACTTCTCTTTATTTTGAAAGCATGGATATTTAATTGTCTAAATGATATGAGAAGCTTTATCACATCTACTTTATGTAAATATAAGAAATCATATTGTTGGAACCCGATGGTGCAAGTCTCAATTTGGCTACACTTGAGTACACCAATGAATTTAAGTTTCTTATATCAAATTTGATTTGTCCACAAAAAATATTAACAAGGCATCTGCTGATATGATACCACTTATTGAATTAATTTATGATTAACAAGGCATCACTACTTTTGAACCACTTATTTCCATCTTTGTGTGCTTGCGTTGTTCACAGATTGATTTGCTAACACCAATTTCTTATAATCATAATTGTGCATGCAGGCTCATAACTTATTTGAAGATTGGTTATTAAGTTATGGATTTGGAGAAGTATCTTGACAAGTACAAGAATGTTTCAATAGAAGAGCTCAAGCAGATTGAGGGTTCATTTGTGTGTGAGATGACGGAATCACTGTTCGGCTCTAAGGTTCAAAGTCTCCATAACAGAAAGGAAGATGAAAAGAAAAACGGTAGAGTAGGTATTCGAACCCGGCCTCTAGTACACGTGTTGTCGGTGAGTGTCCAACCGAAAAACGATAATAAGGAGAAACCACTTGCTATTTATGGTAAGATACATGCTGAAGTTTCTGGAGAGACAGACGTGCATGAGCTCTTTAACCGCGAGTGTGGTGTTGCTGAAATAATATTTGGCACAAGCAACACTTTAACACTAATTGGTCCGAAATTTTCATCTTGGTCACCCCTTGAAATTACACTATCATCTATGATAAAGGTGATGTTGTACGATGGAGATAACAATATATTTGCAAAACAATGTTTCTGTTTGGATGATGATGTCGGCTTTGAAGATGATTATGAAGAGGTCAGGATTAAGGTCGTTCATTGTCAACATGGGTCTCTTACTCTGCATTACATTGTGATTCCGTTTGGGGTTACTGGCCGCGTAAGCGTTACAATTTATAACAAACAAGCTGCATCCAGAAGTGACCATGTTAATGTCAATGGGAAAATTGGCGCTCGCTATGCAAACAACTACGGGAATTATGCTGGAGAGGAGTCCGTTCTTTTTGAGAAACAAAGTAACGAGTTTGAAAGGGTCAAATTTAGTCATGAAAATCGTTTGAAGCTTTCTAGATCCTGGGTGGCTGTTCCAGCATACTCTCCCCTTGTTATTGATTTGGACTTATCAGAATTTGAAACAAGTCGTAAGATTCTCAATAAAACCGTACAGTTACTGCCTAAAGGTAAACCAGGAGGGTTTGACTACTCATTCGTGCAAGAAGAGATGAACCTCCTTATTCGAGTGTATGTGGACTGGTTTTCACCTCTACCTTTTGGTCAATGTAGAGTAAGTAATTTTGGTTATTAAATAACTCTCTTGAACTAATTTGTCTTTAATATTCTGCTTGTTATTCTTCTTCTGTTTTGCCAATTTGCTCTATATCAGAGCTCATCTACCACCAAAGAGATGGAAGAGATAGAAGAGATGGATACCGAGGGAGAGGATGATGGAGAAGATGAGGTTTATTCCTTTCTTGTTCTTCACTTATATTATTTATTTTCCGTTCTTTCTAATTTATTTATCTCTCATCTCTTTGGAGCTAATATGGATTGTGTTTACTCATCTCAGTCTTCTGATGACGATTCTGATGATAATTTGGCAACCAATCTTACACCCTCGTGGTATGTAACTCTTGTATATATATGCCTTACAGTTATAGATATTCTATGCTGTTTTTTTGTCTTAGTTTTCCTAATGTGCTGAATATTGTTTATAGCCAATTGTGGATATATGATCAGGTCACCAATGGTAAAAGGAAAAACAACAACTTAGTGGTTTACAAGAAAATAAAAAGTTAAAAACTTTTTTTCAAATGCCAGAAGTTTGCAAACATATAGTCATAGTAAAGCGCGAGTTTGTTGTTACTTGTTACTATGCTTGAGTTTCTTATAGATTCGTGGTGGATTAGTCGAGTGGACTTGATTAAGTTTAGATTACGTATTTGGCAATTGAACTAATATTAATTTATGCTTGAAATTATTGTTAGGCGCCTTCTTCCCCATATGAAAGTTTGGCCATCACCTGCAATAGAAATATTCTCAGTCTTCATTGGTCGAGAAAAGTCCAAGGCAATACAAATTTATGGTTCAATTAAAGTTCTATCTGATGATCATGATATGTGTTATATGTTCAAGAGGGATGTAAAGGATGCTCTGAGGTTACAAGAGCACATGAAATCAGCACTTATACTTGATGGTTCTAGACTCTTCGAACATTTTAGTTCGCTGGGGTTTAAGTTTGACATTAAAGATGTTGATGATTGTTTGGCTATCAGAGGCTATGTGGATTGGGCTGCTTCAATTCTTGATTCTGATTCATGGCATGAGAAGCAGTTGTGTTCTGTAATTCAAGGCCGGAATGGATTTGCAGCTGTGCATTATTCAATCTTCTCATTTGCCGTTGCAACAAACGTAAAAGTTTACCTAAACCTGAAAGCGACGGGAGGTTGTGTTGATGTGTATCCCAAGGTTTGTGGGAGTCTAGTAACTCAGTACAATTGCTATGACTACTCAACACAATATAGTAAAGACCACTATCGGATCGTGTTGTTTAAGAGGGGTCAGGAGGATTCGATTCAATCGAGCTGTGATTGGTCAATACCGCTTTCTAGGTCTATGGTTGTTGTGCCATCATATTCATCTCTTGTTGTCAATGTGGACTTATCGTTCTCTGGGGCTCAGGAATTGGCATGTGCTGGAGAGATTGAAATGAAGATTGGTGAAGGGGGAAGAACTATAGAAACAACTGATTGCTTTCTTCGTATTGAGTTAGATTGGTTCGAGATTAAGTAATGAGAAATTAATGGAGGGAAATCTGCATCGTTGATTTCTGATTTCTAAGGTACAAGCACATCAATTTGAGATTGCAAGTGTCTACATTACAAGGATATTCACAAACAAGGAGATGAGGTATAAAAAATACACAAATAAAACCAATTATAGTAGATATCTAAGTTGCATAATATAAAAGATACACCAAAACAAAAGCAGTAAGTCAAATATGATCATTTACCTGTTTTTTTTTCCTATGATCCAGCAGCATAACAGCATAACAGCATCACAGTTGAAAAAATACCTTAGATTGCTCATCCTCCGAAGCATGACAGCGCTCCAAGAAAGCACAAAAAATATCAACAATCACGAGATCATTTCAGGTTTTATTCAAATAAAACCTGGAAATTCAAGTTTTTGATATTAGGATAGAAACCACCTTCAAGTTTTTGTTCAAATAACATGTATAACCCAGCCATAGATCGATCGCTTGATACAGGAAATTCAGTCACAACTCAGTTCATATAAGACAAGAACACGTGAGTGTTCACCTGAAAAATCCTCAAACTTTGAATATTTCTGAAACACCATACGAAGGTCGTCATCAATCAACCAACATAAGTTTCGATGAATCCATATAAAAAAAGTTTTGTTGTGCGAGCGTATAATATTTATCTACCTATCTATTTCTTTTTTAAAATTAATCAATCAAGCTCACCTCTTCATTTTCATCAATTCTTTGGATAAGCATTATAAAAAAAGAATATCCCTCCATCAACAAACTCAACTTACTCCACAATACTCAACCAACTCTTCCACGATCTCACATTATTCCTACAATTTAGCTCTCAAATTGAATATCCTCTTCATTCTCCATTTTTATCCTCTTCATTCTACCCTCCACATTAATACTACCTTGCAGTGAAAGAAATCTCGCATTGTTTATTGATGTGGTGGCAAACAAACATCCAAAACAAGGTTAGATATATCTCCATATATACTTTCTTCAGTGACAAAATTAATAAAATTTGATTAAATTAGATTTTGTTCTAAATTGACATGATTTTAATAACAGAATTGGTGGTGTTGCATTATATCTTCTTTGTTCTGACTCTGAACATTGTCTTTGTGACTCTGAACAAATTTAATTAGCTAATATAATTTCTAAATGAACTTTTAAAACATATATTTTTCAAATTAAGTATTAACGATTTAGTACCTCTAAGTTAACATATTAATATAGTTTTATTAAAAATATCCCGTGAAAATCACGGGACTTATACTAGTTTACTACCAAAGGTGAAAGTTTTTCGACATCAACTATGGCAGCTCTGAAAATGTGCTCTTCCTTATTAACATTGTTGGATCCCGTTCTCTCGAGCCCAAGGCAAGGAGAATTAGTGAGGAAAAAGCCCATTTGAGGCCCAATCATGAAAAATGCTATAAATGACCTATATTGTACGAGAGATAGCTATAAAAGCCTTTTTTTAATGAAGTTATATGGCTCAAAACCACTCCATTAATTGAATATTACTGGAAATCACCCGTATTAAGCCCTCCGTTAGCCAAACGCCACCCATCCCCTTATTCCGTCCACGCGAGATACGTGCTATTGTTTTTTGATTTATTTAATTGCTTTTGAAACATTTCCTTTTTTACTAGTTAATTACCAAAAAAAGAAATAAAATAATAAGTCTTTCGATGACTTGTTCAAGTTCTTCAAAATCTCAGCCAATCCTTTTAATCAATTCAACCCACTAATTCAATCATTCAACTCTTTGATTCAGGGAATTGGGTTATTTACTAGAACAATGACTCCGACAATTTCTCAATTACCTCAACAATCTTTAAATCATAGAAGCGATGAAAAATTGAGAGTTCCTTCAAACCCTTTGAGATCTGCTCAAATTCACGATTATATCTAATTTGGTGCTTTAAATCCCAAGTTGATGTTCAGATTTGTCCCAATTTTCACCAATCTTTTCACTTTGAGTAGATCGATAAAAAAAAATGAATATTGGGTATATGAAAATTCAAGAATACATGAAATCGTGGAAGGTTGATGTCGAATGGATAATAATTAGTAGAAGCTTGGAGCTCCCGATTGTCGGAGCGAATGGCCGAGGCAGTGTTAAAGTCGAATGGATAATAATTAGTAGAAAATTGCAGGTTATGAACAGAAGATAAGGGATTTGGAAAAGTTGAAGAACATGTTTGGAAAGATGGCAGAAAGTTTGCAACTTGCTGACAATAAAATTGCAGCATATGATGAGAGGATGAGAGGTTTGGAAAAGGAAGCAACGTTTAAATCTGGCACTTTTCGAAAATTCAGTAGAAAGATAAGGGTATTTTGATCAATTACGTTATATACTGATTTTTATAGTTAAAAAACATAAAAACCTTTTAATCTATTTTATTATATTAAATAAACAAGGGTTAAATGGCAATTTTGTAGATTTAGCGAAAGCTTTGACGGAATAAGGGGATGAGCGGCGTTTGGCTAACGGAGGGCTTAATACGGGTGATTTTCGGTAATATTCAATTAATGAGGTGGTTTTGAGCAATATAGCTTATTTTATGAGTGATTTTCGGTAAAAACCTCTTTTGTAATTTAAGAATCTAAATAAAATTTTACTCTCGTTAATCGTTTGGTTTGGTTTATCAGATTGAATCGCTATCTAGAAGCGAATCTTCGTAGATTGATATTACTTAGAAAAAACTCATCACGGAGAAAATTTTACTCTCTAAATGAACACCGAAAAATAAGAACGATGTAAAAGTAAATCTTTTCGTCTAATTTTTTTTGAAAAGACCCTTTAAATTCCGAATTTGTATTCTTCACTCAAAATAGTTTACAGTGAAAATCATAGTTTGTTGCAATAACCCATAGTTCAGAGGTAAGAAGCAAACACTGTCACGTCAAATAAAAACTACAAAAAAAAACGTAATTTCCTTCCTCTTTCATTGTCATCTTGTTGCTCACTCATGTACTCTTGCTTCCTAAACAAGGCAAACAAGGAAACAATATGATTCTCAATGCCACGCAATTAAACGGATTCATGAAGTTTTCATGATAGTATCACGTAGTAGTCTTGTGCAACTCTATCAAACTTATTTTTTTCACATTCACTAGCACATATATGGCAAAATACGTGTACGTTATACACATATATATGAAAAAATATACATGTCCGTAGATGTTCATTTCATAACTGAATCCTGAAATTACTCTGCACAAATTGAGATTCATTTGGATTTCCTAAATAATATCAGTATAATATTAAAGTTAACCTTATAATGTCAGATAAAATATCAAATTTGACATATAATGACATTATATAGAGAAACCGAGAGGTGGGACCCACATCTAGTCCTCACCAGAATTTGTGTGCACCCGGGTGTAGACAAACATACAAACCCGCAAAAAAGGAAAGAAAATAACAAAGCGCCTTCTTTACTGGGCTCCACTTGAAACCACCAGTCTTCTCTTCCTCTCAAAGCTATCGCCCGCTCATTCTCCCATTTCCGCAAGTTACAATCCCTGGAGCAGTTGCAAATCCGCCATCGCCACATCAACCTTCAAGCACTCTCTCCCTTGAATATGCAATTTCTCTTTCGCGTGAAATTAGGTCTAAGTCCAGCGCTGGAGAGTTGATTTTTAGGTAAATCATTCATTGCTATTCAATTAAATCGATTATTCTTCTATATCTTGAAATGAGAAGACTCTGACGAACGATTTCTGCCTTAGATTGTTTTCGATGGAGTTGTATGGAGCATGGATACTGGTTTCGGTGTTGATGTTGTTGAGTACGGATGTGGCTGTTTCGGATAGTGATTACTTGATAGGGCTTGGGAGCTACGACATTACAGGACCAGCTGCGGATGTGAACATGATGGGGTATGCGAATATGGAGCAGGTTGCGTCTGGCCTTCATTTTAGGTTGCGGTCTCGTGCGTTTATTGCGGCTGAGCCGCACGGGAAACGCGTGCTGTTCGTCAACCTTGATGCTTGTATGGCTTCGCAAATTGTCACCATCAAGGTTCTGGAGAGGCTGAAAGCTAGGTATTTCCCAAATTGAAGTGGTATAATCTTCATAATTGTTCTTAATTGCTCGAAATCGTTTGCATATTGTAGGTGTTAGCATCCGGATTAGAGGTTTTATAACAGCTAGGGATGTTTACTGACAGTTGACTGGCTTGATTGCACACTTAAGCTATTTTATCACATATTTTTGTCTCACTGTATTATGCTTCTGTTACTAAAATACTGAAGAGATAAATGATATCATAATTTCCATATTTAGCTGGGAAACATTGCATTTTGTTGGCTTTTTGCTGGTAAGAAAAAAAGAGAGAGGGATATCACGTTCTAGAGGAAGAGTTCGAACTTGATCCCTGGATTGGATTGGATAGAACTGGCTTTAGTATGAATGGTCTAATATTTTTCTCAATTTGATATGTCTGGAACATATCTATGAAGTATGATAGTTGTATCTAGTGATGTAATAGGTAAGCTTGTTATGGCATGTACTGATGGATCAACTTTCTTCTGTATGAATCTGAGATCGTAGACTCTGGTGGCAGGTACAATGATTTGTATACTGAACAAAATGTTGCCATAAGTGGCATTCATACACATGCTGGTCCTGGAGGTTATCTGCAGTATGTAGTGTACATCGTTACTTCTCTTGGATTTGTACGCCAGTCATTCGATGCTGTTGTTGATGGCATTGAGCAAAGTGTCATAAGAGCCCACAATAATCTGAGGCCGGGATCTATTTACGTGAACAAAGGTGAGGGGCTAGATTTTTTTCAGATCAACTTTTCTTTTACATCAGGGTTATTTCTGACCAGGTTTTTTTTTTTAATTCTATTCTAATTATTAATTATTTCTTCCTTCCATTTGGTTTATGCTTGCAGGAGAGATTCTAGATGCTGGTGTGAACCGTAGTCCTAGTGCCCACCTGAATAACCCTGCAGAAGAACGTAACAAATACAAGTATGACGTTGATAAGGAAATGACTTTGCTAAAGTTTGTAGATGATGAGTGGGGGTCAGTTGGGAGCTTTAACTGGTTTGCAACACACGGTACTTCTATGAGCCGTACAAATGCCTTGATAAGTGGCGATAACAAGGGTGCTGCTGCAAGATTTATGGAAGATTGGTTTGACTCAAAAAATGGTGAAAGTGTATATCCATCAGGATTTGAAATGGATGAGATTCCAAGGCGAATTTCAAATATCATTCCTAACCATGAAGGAAAACGTAAGTGTTGACTATTTTCCCTTATCAACTATGAATTTGATGTTGAGGTACAAGTAATTTGTTTACTGTGAAAATTTTATATATGACACTAGGTAACAACTATAAAGGATAAGCCTATTTAGTGCATTGACTGCATTCCATGGTATTTTGTCTTCACTTATCAAGTAACAGGTTTTAGATGTGTACAAATTTGAAAATAAAATTATATGCATACAAATCGAAGTTATACTCTTTTGTTCCTTCAAATGGGGGAGTGGTTATGCTAATCATTAACATACAAATGCAGATCACGAGTTACTAGAGCTTGCTGCCTCTTTTGGAGCTCCTTCTGGTAAAAGAGTGACCAGGTCTTCTAGTATTTCTAGGCGTGTAAGAAGTGTTCTACAGGAAAATGAGAGGCCAAGATTTGTATCTGCTTTTTGTCAGTCAAATTGTGGTGATGTTAGCCCAAATGTCCTTGGTGCCTTCTGCACTGACACTGGTCTTCCGTGTGACTTCAATCATAGTACATGTGGTGGGAAGAACGAGCTATGCTATGGACGAGGACCAGGGTATGTTTTTCATTTTTATTTTTATGAAATAATGCTCTCTTGCAGCGCTTAAATGAAGTAATAAATTTATTCTTGTGTCTTTCTGCTAGTTACCCGGATGAGTTTGAGAGTACACGTATTATTGGACAAAGGCAATTTAAGAAAGCTGTAGAACTTTTTAATACAGCATCTGAAAAGATTAAGGGGAAAATTGATTATCGCCACACTTATCTCGACTTATCCAACCTGGAAGTGACAATTGCAAAACCAGGAGGGGGCGATCAGGCAGTTAAAACTTGTCCTGCTGCAATGGGCTTTGCATTTGCTGCAGGTACCACAGATGGACCTGGAGCTTTTGATTTTAAGCAAGGAGATGACTCGGTAATTATTTTCATCTGTGCATATGCTTCACCATATTAGATATTTTTCTATACTAAAAGCATTTGTTTTTCTTAACTTTCCAATGTTTTTAGGGAAATCCTTTCTGGAAGGTGGTGCGTAATGTATTAAAAACTCCAGACAAGAAGCAAGTTGATTGTCATAGTCCAAAGCCTATCCTGCTTGATACTGGTGAAATGAAGGAGCCATATGATTGGGCGGTAAGTTTCTTAGCTAATATATTACTTCAAAGTGAAATTATGGAACAAAATGCAAGTTAAGACAATGTTATCCTGAAATTGAATGGAACTAGGATTTGATTTATTTTAAATACAGTCTATGAAAAGTGTATTTAAAAACTACACCTTGCCAAAGTTTTTCGTAATAGAAGATACCTCTGAATCATGCTATTACAGTCTGTTTTTTTAGTGTTATGCTCTTTTTATTCGGTTTTATTAATAGAGTACGCAAAAGCCTTCATAGCAATCTAGTGACTCATTCACTAATTGTGTGTGTGCACCAGTAGATGATCTTCAGTTTTACTTTTCATTTTACTGACTATTTGGCTGTTGGACTGGTATTTTGGGAGGATTTAGCCTTTCTAAAGAAAACCTATGAAGCTAGTTTTTCTCTTTCTACTTCCTCTGTGTGATATATAGTATTCTTTGGTGGACTTCTCTATTCATGATAAGACTTTTTTTTGTAAATGTTTCATCTGGTATTATTGGGTATTGCCTTAACTGTTTGACACACTTTGCAGCCTTCAATTCTTCCAGTTCAGATTCTTCGGGTGGGTCAGCTTGTTATTCTCAGCGTACCTTCAGGTGAAAGCTTTTTGCGTATCAACTTTTACCTGTTATTCTATTTTGTTGCTCGGCAAATACTTTTTTTTGAAAGAAGTTTTTTGTTCTTGCTATATCTCCTTTACCTCAACTCAAGCTTAATTCTGTGACAGAGTTCACAACAATGGCTGGTAGGCGACTACGTGATGCAGTGAAGAAAACACTTACAAGTGCCAAAGGTTCAGATTTCAATGCCGATCTCCATGTAGTCATAGCTGGGTTGACAAATTCCTACTCACAGTATGTGACCACCTTTGAAGAGTACCAAATTCAAAGATACGAGGTTTGTATTCCATTTTGTGGCCATGATATTCTTTTCCAAAATTCCTTCATATTTTAATCTCCTAGAATTTTAATTTTTTAATGAACCAAGAAAGAGCTCAGCTTTATCCTCTTATTCGTAATAGAGCTTATCTCTGAATCACCAGGCTGTAACTTAACCAAACTTCTTCCACATCCCCATATGTTAAACAATATTCTACCTTTTGACCTTCAAAAAACGCTATATTTATCGTCTACAAATGATTTCTTTGTTTTTTCTGGTCTAGTATTAAGGTCAATTGAGATCATTAGCTAGCAAAGGTTTAAGTCTTAAAAGCCCTTGTTTCAGTAGCTTTAAAACAGATCATGGTATAAGGCTCCGTTTGGTAGCTTATTAGCAAAAATAAACACTTTATATGTTCAGTAAAACTAGCTTATGTAAGCATATCAGAGCTTTAGGGATGCTAAAATTGTAAAAAATTAGCACATAAGAATAAGGTAGAACCCTTTGATGTTCCATGTACAAATGTAGGGTATATAGAACGGGACATTAAAGGGAATATACAAGTTGAAGTGCTGAAAAACCGGCTTCAACTATTGCATCAGCTTCAGCTCATATAAGCTTGAATTTACCGAACGGACCCAATAACATTGAACTGTTTTCCTTTCTTACTAGGGTGCATCCACACTCTACGGGCCCCACACGCTAACCGCCTACATTCAAGAATTCAACAAGCTAGCAACCGCTCTTCTCCAAGGCCAATCAGTAGAGCCCGGGCCTCAACCACCAGACCTCCTCCACAAACAACTAAGCTTCTTAACACCGGTCGTAATGGACGTTGCTCCAGTTGGCGTCCACATGGGCGACTGCAAAACCGACGTCCCGAAAAACTCGACGTTCAACCGAGGCGACAAAGTCGAGGCGTCTTTTTGGACGGGCTGCCCGAGGAACGATCTCATGACCGAGGGGACGTTCGCTCTCGTTGAGATGCTGACTGGGCCCGACACGTGGACTGCGGTTTATGACGACGACGACTTCTGCCTTCGGTACAAGTGGGGTAGGCCAGCTAAGTTGAGCCCGACTAGTGTGGCGAGTATCGAGTGGCGGATCCCGGGGTCGGCTCCTTCAGGTGTGTATAGGATTCGGCATTTCGGTGCTGCTAAGTCTCTGTTTGGGTCCATTCAGCATTTTACTGGCTCGTCTAGTGCTTTTGTTGTGGCGTGAGTGAACTTCTTGTTTGTCTATGCTGGTTTTACTACATGGTTGTAATATAACTTGCAAATGAAAAAATGTAACCCTGTAATTTGTATTATATGGTAGAGAATGAGTATGTTTCGGTTGGGTTTGCATGAGTGTTCTATCTAGACATGTATGAAGAATTGAAGACGCTGAATTAGGAGACATATATATACTTTCGTGGCACTAAATAGTTCAAATGACATTTTCGATTGATTTTTTACTTAATCCGATCATGTATACAGTGTACTCGAAATTATTCGTAGTTGGATGTGTTAACTATTTTTGTTCTTTACTCGAGATCTCTGATTAGGCTACATGTTATAATTGAACTAACCAAAATTTCAACACAATATCCACAAAGGAAGTGAGTAAAAGATTAGAAGCGCCGAGATCTGCTCTAGGCCTCAGACTCAGTCGTGCTAAGATTAAATGCGTGGAGTTTGACTTTAGAATCCCGTTATATAGCAATGTTGAGATGATGCTTGGTGACAGCACGATGTGAACGAGAGACTCCTTTATATACCTTGGCTTTGTCATGCAGAAAGATGGAGGTGTAGATAAAGACATCGAGTCCAGAATACAGATAGCTAGGTTGACATCGATGGCGGCATGCCTCTAGAGTTATATATGACAAGAAAGTGTCTTTAAAGTTGAAGGGAGATTTTACAAGGTGGTTGTCAGACCAACAATGATCTATGGAGGAGAATTTTGGTCAGTCACCAAGGCTCTGGAACAAAGGATTATGATAGTTGGGATCGATGTGGATGTTGCGTTGGATGTGCGACCATTCTAGGTTATATATGACTAGAAATGAAGTTTATCCGAGGCAAAGTTAGAGTAGTTAGTATTCAGGACAAGTTAGGGATTTACGGGAAGCGAGACTTCGGTGGTTCGGGCATGTTCATAGGAGGTCGTTTAGTGCTTCAGTTCTTAGTTGTGAGGTTCTGAATTTTGGGAGTTTTCGTCGCAGCAAAGGTTGATCGAAAAAGAGTTGGATGAAGGTTATCCAGAAAGACCTTACAAAAGTTATGACTTAGGACAGGGCGCTATGAAGAGACAAAATTCGGGTTACAGAAGTTAAGGCATTTTGTGCGTTGAAGTATGGCTTCGTTGGTCCAGGCTCGGGTCCTTGTTCTGGGTCGAGGGTTATACCCGCGGTGGGACGGGGCATGTTGTTGTTGTTGTTGTTGAAAGGTCAGTTTTTTATAGAACAAGGTGAAAGTGGAGGTTATTTTTTGTGATGATTCGGAACAACAGTTTAGGAGACTAATTAAAGGGTTGAATATGACACCTCTTAAGTTGCATTTAGTGTTGAACTACGCCAATTGACATATCAAATGTTTTAAACAACAAGGAGTCATAATTTCGTGAATAATACTCGTGGCCTAACCTACAAAGCCTAATTTTCAGAATTTTGTGGGGGTTAATCAAATGAAATCATTGACTTCTCAAGTTCACATGGATTTGAGCTAATTACTCCTTAAGCAAATATCACATGGCATGAATTTTGAACAAGAAATGCATTTTATATGGGTGTGATTTGTGAACAAAGCAAATGCACTTTCATATCATGTAATTCTTGTCGATGGGCATCAGAAATAGCAATGGAGCCATACCATTTTTTGTGTGATTATAATATAATTAGTGGGGCGGGCAATGTGCCATAGATATATTCTTTGACTTACCGAATGGAAATCCTCTATGACTAATTTGTGAAACTAAATGGTGTATCTTTGTATTTATTGAGCAAAATAAAAGAAAAAAGAATTATACATTACTTTTCAGTGTTTAATTATTGCTCATTTACACTGCTTTTTCCAATGATACACAATTTGGTTTCACCTTAGCTTAAATAATGCTCTCTTAGAAAGATTTTTTTTCTGGGTCGAGACTCTTAGAAAGATTTGATAAAGTATATCAGAACAACTTGATCTTCCTAGTAGTCTAGTACCTTTAATACATTTGTAAGTAAAAAGATAGAATCTTGATTTTTGTGAGTTGAACTGATCTTAAATTAATGTTGTTTGTTAATGACTCCATATCAAAAGTATATCAAATTAAACTATTTTGGTCACTTAAATATTGTTTGGTATAATATCACATTCGTGACCTATTTGGCAAAATGATAATTGCTTTACAACGGCATTCCATAATGAAGAAAAAGTTAGTGACAAAGTTCAAAATTGTTACATTTCCACTTTGAAATAAATATAAATAACGACTACACATTTTTCAATTGAGAAATGATTTTCTTCAAATAGGCAAAAATATGGGATTGTTTAGTGTAATTTAATTAGTAAAATCAGTTTAATTTCTTTTTTGATTTTTTAAAAGCAGACTCGTTCTTAAACTTAAATTCTCGAAGTATGCTAGAGAGTAAAAAACATTCGAGAATGAGCTAACTAGAGAAGGCATGTATTGTGACGTTGTTTTCAACAACGATTTAACAAAGCAAAAACGTTGAAGTATGTAACGTTTCAACCAAAACCAAAAGAGGACATTGTAATGTGAGCGATGTTTTCTAAGAAGAAAAAATGTTTTTGACAAATGTTCTACACATACTACACATAAAATGTTGTTTCAGAAACGTTTCATGAATAGAAATGTTGTCTGCGTTTTCTTCCATTTTCTGCCAATTGGCCAAAGTGGGTAAAACCTTATTTCTCAACAGCTTAGACAATTAATTCTCAAAATATCTTTCATATCCAACCTAGACCGGGTATTAAGTTGACGAATAAGCCTACTTAATTAAATAGGTGAAAATAAAGCGTTATTTAATGCAATTTAACCAGTCAACTAATATGCATTTTTCTCTGCCTAACCGAATGAATCTTCTTCTTCTTCCTGAAACACTCAAAGGTGGCGCCTTATTTCCTCCTCAATAAATCCCCTCTTCTTCTCCCTCCAACCCTAATCAAATCCCCAATCACAATCCATGAAAACCACCGGCAAATTGTTCACATTCGGGCTCGTCAGCCTCTGGTACTCCTCCAACATCGGCGTTCTCCTCCTAAACAAGTATCTCCTCAGTAACTATGGCTTCAAGTACCCGATCTTCCTCACCATGTGTCACATGGCCGCTTGTTCGCTCTTCAGCTACGTCGCGATCTCGTGGCTCAAGATCGTCCCTCTCCAGGTGATTCGATCTAGGGTTCAGTTTCTCAAAATCGCGACTCTTAGCGTCGTTTTCTGCGGCTCGGTTGTTAGCGGTAATATCTCGTTGAGATACCTTCCGGTGTCGTTCAATCAGGCTGTTGGTGCTACGACGCCGTTTTTCACGGCTGTTTTTGCGTATGTCATGACCTTGAAGAGAGAGGCGTGGCTCACTTATGTAACGCTCATTCCCGTTGTTACTGGTGTCGTCATTGCTAGTGGGGTATGTGTTTGCACAGATCTCTTTTCTTCTCCTTATGATTCTGGAATTTCTGTTGTATGATCTGAATTCCCTGCATAATTTCTGTTTGCGTATGTCATGACCTTGAAAATCGATTGTTTGTTAAATTGGCTCTAAATTTGAGTAATTAGCTGTTGATTGTTTCTGTTTTATTTGGTAGCAAATTGCAGCACTATGTACATGAGGTGATTTGAGTTGGAATGTGTTGATGTATATTTCTGCAGGGAGAACCAAGTTTCCATCTTTTTGGATTCATAGTGTGTGTTGGAGCAACAGCTGCAAGGGCACTGAAAACAGTTCTTCAAGGAATTTTGTTATCATCTGAAGGGTCAGTAAGAACCTCTAAGTTTCTGCGTTATTTCAATTGAGAGAGGCAGTTCGATTGAGCTATTTGATTTTGTGTGTTTCAGGGAGAAGCTGAATTCTATGAATCTTCTGTTATACATGGCACCAATTGCTGTTGTCTGCCTTGTTCCTGCTGCACTGATAATGGAGAAAGATGTGATTGGGATCACTGTATCTCTTGCAAAGCATGATATCAAGATTGTTTGGTATCTTCTTTTCAATTCATCGCTAGCGTACTTCGTCAATTTGACCAACTTCTTGGTCACCAAACATACAAGTGCTTTGACTCTTCAGGTAATGCATCCTCAGTAAATTTTGTTCTTGTAAATTGTAATTGTATTGCTGCAAATCATATCTTTTTTGTGAGGGAAGCGTAGTTGACCAAAGGGACCATGTTGTTTGCTAGGTTTTAATGACAGATCTACTTAATTAGATTAGCATAAGCAAATCAAGAAGAAATCAGATTTGAAAATAAGTCAAAGGTCCTTGCTGAACACATGATACTCTTGGACCACATGATTTGTGTGTTCAATATAGATAACTAGTTGTATCATAACAATACACAATCTCGGTTTTGGTTTAGGTATCTCATCAGCTTCTCATGATGAGTTTAAATTTGCATTTCATGAGTCTAAGATATGTGTGTTGTTTCAGGTTCTAGGAAACGCGAAGGGCGCTGTTGCTGTTGTTATCTCAATTTTGATATTCAAAAACCCCGTATCATTGACTGGGATGCTCGGTTACAGTCTTACGGTATTTGGTGTTATCTTGTATAGTGAGGCCAAGAAACGCAGCAAGTGATATCCTTCCAAAAACATACACACATAATTACTCGTCTTTTACTCGCAAGGTTGGCTACTCTTTTTCGGTGCACATACACAGAATTACTCATCCAAATACCCATAGACCAACCTGTCATGACAGATTAGAAGGCACAGATTTGTTGAACCCACAACTGAGTTTAGGCTTCACTCCATTTGTTGCAATAGGAAAATCATACTCAAAATGTTTTTTTTTCAAGTCTAGTTCAACATACAACAATCTCCAGTGTAGAATTGATGTGGGAATCCATACATTATTTATTTAAAATATACACATCCCTTCTTTAGCCGTTGCATTGATTTTCTGTCTTTCATATACATAATGTACTTAACATACACACCACACCACTAAGTTTAGTAAATTAAATTACTCTATGATTCATAAACAACAGGTGGTAAGTAAAACTTAATGTAACCCATCTCTTCAATTTTGTACTCAAACAAAGCTGAAATTCCAGGAGACATGCTAATTGTAACCATCTTTGATAGCGGTGTCACCTTTGTAAATGACTTCAAATAGCTTAGAACAAATGTCAGCATTACTGTCTTAGACATCTCTGTTATAGTTGCTTCCTCTGCCTTTGCAACTTTTGCACCTTGCTCGTCGAAGAACATAACGCTCTTATTCGTCACAGAGATCACAACTGCGAAAAACGTAAAACATTAGCTAAGAGTTTAGTTTCACACAGGGCACAGAAACAGAAAATTCAAGCAAGTCTTACCATTGTCAAGACCAAGATTTTCACTAAGATGACAACAAATCCTTGCAAATACAGCTGAAGGCATCTTCACAACCGCATCATAATCATGTTTCGGTATCCCTAAGTACTCACATTTTTCATCCATTAGCTGCATCTGATGGTCTGCAATCTCTCCAGAGTGAACTAAGAGAAACAGAGATCTTTTCAATGATCCAAGAAAACTTAACAAAAAACCATAAATCTTTACATCGAAACATAACAACGACGATTCACTCTCTCTTTTAAGCAATATAGTGACTGTATTGGTGCTGTGATCGGTTTTAAGGGTGACAACATAATCATCATCAACAACTTGCAGTAAATGTGAGAGGTGAAGAAGATTTACCCCGACGGAGATGTTGTCGTCACAAACGAAGCGATCGAAGTTCTCGGGTTTTAGATAGAGAGAGACTGTGACGAGTTGGTCTTGACTAAAGGATTCTATAGATAAGCCTACTTTGGGCATGAAGTTAAGGTAAACGTTGTTGTTTAAGTCTGAAATAGCGGCTATTATGTTCTTAAGGAGGCTAGCCTCAATCGTTAGTTCCGCCATTGTTGTATTCTCTAGAGATATGTACAAGAAACACTCCAGTTTGAGTAGTCTTTGATCTTGAAGATAGCGTGATAGAAGTAGGAATAGGATCGTGTTACGGTAGTACTATATATATCTCTATCATATTTTTGTGGTAATCTTACAATATTCCAAAAATCTATCTTTTATGAGTTTATCACGTATTTTAATAATATAAAACTAGAATTTGAATCTTGTGCTATGAACAAGACTTTGACATTCTAAGAAACGATTATATGTATATATATTGCCTTTCAAAATATATGGTCGTAGGAAATCAAAAAATCATTATCTCACGTATCATGTCTTCTCTTATCATATCTTCACAACCATTCAAATTATCTAAACCAAGTACTTCATCGTCATCTTCACCGACTCTATGGAAAGTGAACAAGCAAACTTTGGCCGGATAGATAGATGGGATCATAATATAATTTAGTTCCATTTCACAATAAGAATTTATCAAGCATTAAGGCCACCACTTTCATTACCATAAACAGAATAGGATTCCATTTATATTTCTAATTATGATATTAAAGACTGCATAATTTAGAAACCGACTAGCGTGTGTTCCCGTACCAGGTACGGGGTCGCACGTAATAAATATTTTAATAATATATTTATATTTTATATTATTAATTAGTTTATAGATTGTAGTTTATACTTTATGATTTATAATTTATTAATTATAGTTTATACTTTATGATTTATGTTTTATAGTTTAAGTTCATTAATAACTCAACTTAATTAGATTGATAACATAATAATAGATAAAGATATATATAAATAAGATAAAGATATAATATGATAAAAGATAAAAATCGATATTTCTTTTTGTTATATAACCTATTAGATATCTTGTTGATTTTTTTACTAATTTAAATCAAAGATATATATCAAAATATAAAGTCGGATGATGTGGAGGATGACATGGTGGATGATGTAGCATAACTTAGAGGTCGACACATAGGCGAATTGAATATAAGGGTGACATGTGTCAAAACAACGTTCTGTTTTAGTATATGTATAGACTATTTTGGAGTGCGAATAGGGTTGCATCAATGATTAACTTTAAGCCCTTTTCTCTTCACGGTTTTGATGGATGTGCTGACAGGTAGTTTGCAAGAGAGGTTCCATGGTTCATGTTATTCGTTGACGATATTGTATTGGTTGGTGAGTCCATGGAGGAAGTCAGTAACAAATTAGAAGAATGAAGACAAACTTTAGAGTTAAAAGGCCTCAGACTGAGTAGAGAAAAGACAGAGTGTATGGAGTTTGATTTCGGGATTTCGTCGAATGGGAATGTTGGATTGATGCTTGGAGAGAGTGTTGTGCGAGAGAGACTCCTTTAAATATCTTGGCTCTATCATGTAGAGAGATGGTGGGGTTGGCACCGTTGGAGACGTGTCTCAAGAGTTTTGTGCGATAGAAAATGCCTTTACAAATGAAAAGTAAATTTTATGAGGCGGTAGTCAGACCAGCATGGAGGGGAGTGTTGGCCAATCACGAGGGCTCAAGAGAAGAGGCGTATGGTAGTTGAGATGCGGATGTTGCGTTGGATGTGCGACCATATAAGATTAGATAGGATTAAGAATGATGTTATCAGAGCCAGAGTCGGAGTAACTAATATTCAAGATAAGTTGCGAGAATCAAGACTTCGGTGGTTTGGGCACGTGCAGAGGAGGTCACTTAGTGCTCTGGTTCGAAGTTGTGAGGTTCTGGATTTGGGAGAGTTTAAACGAGGCAGAGGTCGCCCGAAAAAGTATTGGATGAAAGTTATTCGAAAAGATCTCTCTATGTTAGTAAAAAACAGAGTCTCATTTTGGTAATTTTTTAGTATCTCTTGTACATAAATGTTTAAAAACAACGTTTCTCCAACGAATTTATTTTCCGAGTCAGAAAATAACGCCTATGTTGAAAATAAGTTTGAAATTGAGCATGTATGAGAATTTTTTTTTTAACAACTTATTTCAGAAAAAATTCTTCTCCAGTGTAACCTTTTTGAGTTTCAAATCTTTAGCCCCAGATTTTGAAGTATTTGCAGCAGGCCGAAAACCAGTTGAAATTGTCTTTCCGCCATCTCAAGGCGAAGAAGTGGGAGGACCTGATCCGAGAAATCGATATTGTTGAACCCAAAACTGAAATTCCCTTTGATTGCACTCAAAGATCCCATCTTCGTTTTCAGTATTTTATAACCAATCCAAGTAGCCCCATTTCTCCAGTGTGGGAGCCCAAAATAACCCCATGAATGTTTGAGTTATTATAGTACTAGACTGTTATTTTAAAGGCCTAAAGAGACGATGAACAACCCATATTCACAAACTATGCATGACGGCCCGAGGCCCATTTACTATTTGAAACGCTTAAAGACATACCCGTCTAATGGTCATCCATATTGGCAAACACGACCCAGAAGTGCTATTATGGAATATCATCCATTATGGAGAGCTCAAGCCAGAAAGGATTACTTCGTACAAAATCATCCGTTCTAGCCGACCCAACTCTAGAATGGCACAACCCTACACACACTAAGTGATTAACTCCAATCTATCTAGATGGCTATACTATCATTCTACTTTTCTGCTGGAAATCCTTCCTACCCGTTAGGACATGCTCTACTTTTTCACCCATCTACATCGCAAAATTCCATTAAGAGAAAGGAAGGAGGCCTCTATGAAGGACGGATAGGAAACGATATAGTTGACAAGTGTAAAGAGAACAACACCGTTAAGTAAACTCCTTAAGTAAAAATCATACTCGAAGTAAATAAAAACATGCGGCCTCAGGAGAAGGGTAAATAGGAGATTTACTCAAAGATAAGTATACTCGACTAAGTAATGAAGATTAAGCCCCAAGTAATGGAACTACTATAAAAGGAAGAGTAAACTGATGAAGAAGGGACGAAAGTTTGGAGAGAAAAAGACAAGTATCGTACTGAACACTGCATAACCTGAAAGAAAACAAAAGATCTCAGATATAACGAAGGATAACACTAAATCAAACACACATTAAGATAATAAGAGAATAATTATTTTTATCTTGTGAATCTTGATCCTCTCCTCAAACCGAATACTGACTTGAGCGTTGGAGTGACGATCCCGGGGCCACCCTCGGGACTTGTCTTGTGTGCAGAAAAGGAGAAAATTGGGACTAAGCAATCTGGACTCGGGCTCATTAGGTGGAAAAGTTGGAAGGATTGGTGGACAAGGCAACGAACGATATCGTCTGAGTCAGATCTTCGAGGGTTAGTTTTTCAATCGCCTTCATTGGCGCCGTCTGTGGGAACCCACTCACCCGGCTAAGACGATGTCCACCACTACTGAAACAGATTCACCTACGGGGTCCGAGAACGTCGCCCATTCAACTACGCGATCAGAGACATTAACTACATCTCGAGAGCATTCATACCGTCCTTAAGAGCCAGATGAAGAATACGTGCCAGAGTATCCTACTGAACAGAACAACAGGAATGTACAACAATTCATGAGCATAGAAGAAGATGAAGAGTTCAAAAGGTACCAAGCCTGGCAGGAAGGCCATAACCAACAAAGGAAGAAGCAACCCCAGTCACCCTCTCAGGAAAGCCCCTATAGAAGGGAATGTCGCCATTCAAGAGCGTATCGTACAGAAAGTCGATGTGAAGATAGCTATGGCCAAACCCGATTCGCCTACAACCAAAACACAAGAGGACCCCGTTACTTCTCCTCTCGACAGGGAGGAATGGAGGATGGTCATTACCATTCTCACGAAGGACACTTCCCGACGGGCCTTTACGGCTCAACATGCTTCAGTCGCGAGATTCTAGAGTCAATGCCACAGAGGAGCTTTAAGGCACCATCCATTGGGGACTATAATGGAGAGGGCGACCCAGACGACCACATATCAAAGTACAAGTACGCAATGCTAAACTGTAGAGCTGATGGTGCGACTATGTGCAAAGTGTTTCCAAACACTTTGGCGGGGGCAACCCTCACTTGGATGATAAATCTCCAACCAGGAAGCATTAGAAGTTTTGAAGACCTGGCAGGTTCCTTCCTAGCACACTTTGGTAGCTCAAGAAGAAGGCAAAGGTCCATGCAGGAAGTCTTCAACATTAAGCAAAGGACGGGGGAAACTCTAGAATCCTACGTAAAGAGGTTCACTTCAGAGACTATCCAGGTGGGAGACTTTGACTCAAATGTAGCCAAGATAGCTTTGATACAGGGGCTGGCGACGGGCGACTTTAAGGTGAAAATGACCATGAAGGAACCTCCTACTTACGAATCCCTCCTAGAAAAGGACAATACCTATATAAGAGCGGAAGACATGATGGCAAGAAACGTAGGGGCCCAACAGGCGAACAATATCCCAAGAGATTCAACCTCGACGAAAAATTGGGCAAGGAACAATCAACAGAACAAGGGAAAGGGACAAGCAAGAGCTGTAATTAACACCGTGGGAGCGACTCAGAATGACAATGGACCAAATAGAATGACCAACCGACGAGAGCCTTGCCATCAGCCTCAAAGACAACAGTTCCAAAACTCGGGGAATAAGTTTTGCTCTTATCATCAAACAACTCGCCATGACTCCTGGGAATGCAAAGGGTACGGGTTACCGGCAAAGAAAGACGTTGCAAGAAGGCTCCCTTCTACAAGTGGTCATGGATCCGGTCAAGTACCCGGTTAAGGACCTAACGAGATAAAGAATGAAGGGGGAAACAACCATTTCCCTCCTACAAGTAGCTATGTAGGAACAATATCTGGCGGGCAAGGACTAGGTGGGGAAGGCATGCGGGCGGCCAAGAGGTATGCCCGGGGAGGTCTACAAGGTGAAAAACTTCAGGTGTTAGGTATAACAAGAACGCCCACCAAAGACAAGATCATCATCTGAAATGACAGAGATGCGGTCGACCTAGATGTCCCCCATTTTGACCCGCTAGTCATCCATGCCCAACTAGGAAACAAAATGGTAAAAAGAGTCCTGATAGACACTGGAAGTTCAGCCGACATCTTGTATTGGGAAGCATTCCTACAACTAGAAATCCCGCCCTCTGAGCTATGACAAACGGGCATCACCCTGGTAGGATTCTCGGGAGAAAAGGTCAATGTAGCCGGAAGCATCGAACTAGACCTTATTCTAGGAGATGAAGGGAGTCCAAGGAGGTCTGAACGAATTTCATTCATGGTGCTAAAAATGCGGTCGACCTACAATGTAATTCTCGGGAGAGTCTCACTTACCCATTTCCAAGCCATCGTCTCAGTATATCACCTTAAGCTCAAGTTCCCTGTTGAGAAGGATATGGTGGGAGAAGCAAGGGGAAGGCAGGATGAAAGTCGAGCATGCTACCTAGTCGCACTGAAGGCAAAGGGAATAGCCTTACCGGTCTACACGATAGGAGTCAATGAAGTGCCAGACTGCGAAGGAACTTCGCAAGAAGGGAAAGAAAGAAATTCAGAACAAGCTGACTTGGAAGTAAGAGATAGAATTCCTGAAATAGTGGAAGATCAGGGGAAAAGAGCTATTGTACCATTTTTAAGCCATACAGAAAAACTCTACCTAGGAACGGAGCTCAACGTTAGAGACCAGGAGCAAATAGAGAAATTATTGGCTGAATCAAGGGATGTCTTTGCGTGGGCGCCAACCGACCTACATGGGATTCCCACTTCCCTTGCGACCCACTCCCTGAAGATCAACAAAGACGCCAAACTGGTACGCCAGAAGAAGAGGAAAATGGCAGGAGAAAAGTCAGTCGGAGCTAGAGAGGAAATCAAGAAACTCTTGGCTGCAGGATTCATCCGGGAAGTAAGATACCCAGAATGGCTGGCCAACGTGGTAATGGTGAGAAAGTCAAATGGCAAGTGGCGAATGTGCGTCGACTTTACGGATCTAAACTTGGCATGTCCTAAGGACAACTACCCACTCCCATCCATAGACCGTCTGGTGGACTCCACCGCAGGACATGAGGCTTTAAGTTTCCTAGACGCTTACTCAGGATACAATCAAATCAAGATGAACCCCGATGACGAAGAACAGACCTCATTCATCACAGAGGATGGTACATACTGCTACACAGTCATGCCGTTTGGACTAAGAAATGCAGGAGCGTCATTCCAAAGATTAGTAGACTCAATATTCAAGCCATTGGCGGGAATGACGGTAGAGGCTTACGTGGACGATATTGTGGTAAAAAGTCGCCATGCATCCGAGCACGCAGCCGATCTACGAGAAGTATTTCGTATATTGAGAGAAAAAAGGATGAGCTTGAACCCCGAGAAGTGTGTCTTCGGGGTGGAGTCGGGGAAGTTTCTAGGGTTTATCATCAGCTCAAGAGGAATAGATGTGAATCCAGCCCAGGTTCAAGCCATCCTAGCAATGACGCCGCCTAGAAATGCTAAAGAAGTTCAAAGATTTGTCGGGTCGGTGAACTATCTGGGACGTTTTTGTTCCCGACTGTCAGAAAGGAGTCTTCCTTTCTTCGCAATATTAAGGAAGATCCGTAACTTTGTATGGACGGCAGAGTGTGAACAAGCATTCCAGGACTTGAAGCACCACCTCACTAGACTCCCAACCTTGTCAGCCCCAATCCCAGGAGAGGAGTTACAGTTGTATGTCTCAGCAGGGGATGCAGCATTAAGTGCCGTACTGGTGAGGAGCGACCAACACCCGGTCTACTTTGTAAGTAGAACCTTGCTTCCAGCAGAAACTCGTTATCCCCCAGTAGAGAAGATAGCCCTGGCAGTCATCATGGCAGCAAGGAAGCTTAGGCCTTACTTTCAAGCACACCCGCTTTATGTATTGACAAATTTCCCTCTTCACCAACTATTACACAGACCCACTCTTTCAGGAAGGATGACCAAGTGGGTGATCGAACTATTAGAGTTCAACGTAACATACAAAAGTCGTCCCGCCATCCGAGCCCAATCTTTAGCCGATTTCATGATAGAAGCAAGTTTTAGGGAATCAGCTACAATAGACCAGGGGCTCCTAGTATGTTGGACTCTCTATTCCGACGGAGCTGTAAACGAGGACGACAATGGAGCAGGATTTACCTTACGAACCCCCGGAGGCGAATGTTTCGAGTATGCTTTAGCCTTAAACTTCAACACAACCAACAACGACGCAGAATATGAGGGGCTCATAGCAGGGTTAGAATTTGCCTTGGTGAATGGGGATCCAAACATAGCTTGTTTTTGTGACTCAGAAAGAACATGGAATCTACCCGAATATTGCTCAAGCGTACAAGCTCTAGCTAAACCTTTTACCCATATCGAAATACATTCAGTTCCATGAGCAGAGAACTCAACGGCAGATGCTCTGGCAAAGATAGGTTCGAAAGCAAATGAGGCAATCCAAAAAAGAGTCATCCTGGAAAGACGAAATCACCCTTCTATCCACATAAGCATCATGACCATCGAGGATGGGGAAGACTGGAGAATGCCATGGCAATGGCAATAGCAATGGGGTTACAACAGAGAGTTGAGTGTTGTTGAAGATTCGTGATCTCCTTCTTCAAGCTGCTCAGTTTTGTGGCTGGAAAATATTTCTCCAAGAAGACTTTTTTCATCTTAGCCCATGTATCAATACTCCCTGGAGCTTGATAATAGAGCCAATCATTCGCAGCGTCTTTCAGAGTAAATCCGAAAGCTCTCAGCATGACCTGCTCCTCAGTAACACCTCTTGGCTTCATACTAGAACATATGGCATGGAATTGAGCCAAGTGTTTGTTGGGATCTTCTCCTGCTAAGCCATGGAAGTGTGGTAACTCATGAATTAAACCAGCTTTTAATTCAAAATTCACACCTTCTTCAATCTCAGGAACCCTCACTACTAAAGGTTGTTGGTTTAAGTCTGGGGCAGTGAGTTGCCTCATAGTAGGCAATGGCGGTCCATGTCGATCACCCATCTCGTTCTCTTGGTTCATAGCTGCTCTTTGGTTCCGAAGGAACGTCCTTTCAATCTCTGAGTCAAAGGAAACAAAAGATGAATCAGTAGCACGGGTCTGAACCATAAAGGTTCACACCAAACAGTTGATAATTTCACAATCAACACAGAATCAGAAAAATTTCAATTCCCCGGCAACGGCGCCAAATTTGATGAGGCTAAAGTCGTAGTGCCAAATCAAAGAAATAAACTCTAAACACTAACTAGAGTATAGCAAGTAAGTAGAGGTCGAACCCAAGGGAATCAAAACACCAAATCAATGCAGTCAAGTGAAATATCAACTAGTAACAAGTAACCAAAAGGGGGGGGGGGGGTTGATTGCAAGAACACACAAGTAACCAGTAACAAGAAGAGGAAGTTTGGGTGAGAATATGATGAGAAGGGGTTTCACCTAGCAAGTATCCACACAACAGCCAATCAAGTTGATCATAGATTTATCTCAAGTTCTATTCAATCCTAGGGAATGTTCCTATTCCAATCTTTAATATATCAGCAGGCCAACCAGTCCTGATAATACTTACTATTCAATAATCAGGGAAACCTCTCAAGATTAGATGAAATAGCAGCAAAGGGCACAGGAATCATAAGGATGCATGCAATACTTACAACTGTCAAGTATTAACATGCAATCAATTCTCTTTCATAAAAGAAATCAACTACCAGATCATGCAGATATGAATGCTACAATGACAAGGAATTCCACCGTATATTCCTAGTCTAGCAATAGAAAACTATCAATCAAACTAGGTGATCAAGCTAGCAAAACTAATAGAAATCAATAGATGAAGAACAAGAGAATTAATACAAACCCATAGGAAAAGAACAAGAGTTTAGAAATCTCACAACTTAATAACTGAAGGTTTCAACCGCTAAGTAAAACAATGGAGATTAGTTCATGCTCATGGTTGTAGAACTAAATTGTCTGATGGAAAAGATGATAGAAAAATATGATAATAGAAAGAAAGAAACTAGGGTCCTTAAATAGAGAACTAACCCCAAAATATACGGTAAAAGAAAGATCATAAACGAAATAATAAAATAAGGTAAAAGAAATAAAATAAAATAAGGAAAATAAGGAAAGTCCGGAATATCTTCGGCCTTGTTGTGGCGATCGCCATGGATGCCTGGCGATCGCGGTCTTCATGTAAAACTTTGCCTCGTCTCTGTCGCCCCATGGAGATCGCCATAGAGTCATGGCGATCGCCATGCTCTCTCGAACTCCTGAAATGCTCCTGTTGTAGAATGGCGATCGCCATAGTGATGGTGGCGATCGCCGCTGCTCCGCAGAATGTCTTCGTCTTCATGTCTTCAATCTTTAATCCTCTTCTTCTTCGGTTCTTGTCTTCATTTCTTCACTTCTTCATAAACAACTCAGAAATATAACAATAGCTCCAAATACTTGTGATAACGCTCCTAAACTAATGTAATAACCCCTAGTTACGCCATACAAAGTGTAGCGTATCAAATACCCCCATACTTACTTTTACTCGTCCCGAGTAACTTACAGAAAAGCTACTCATACAATAAAATACTCAAAGCCTCAGGAAGTACAAGAATATCTCCTAGTGATTACATAACCAATAAACTCCTCCAAAACATACAAAACAACAACATCAAGAACAATGTGATAAAATAAGCACATACCCAGAACAACACCTTATTCCTCCAAGTGGCCTACCCGAATCCTCCTATACGCCTCCTTCTTATGTCACCATAACGCCAAGATGATAATGATCCTAAAACACTCAATTTTTTTTTTTGTTTTAACACTCATCTTGCTTGGGCGCCCTTTCGGATTTTCATCCCAACCACTCAATAATTGTTCCAGGCTCACAAAACTCACATCACTCAAGACTTATTTTTGCCCCAGCCTAATGCCGGTCAAGCCACCTTCTTATTGCATAGATCTTGCTATCCAAGGATTTTGTATGCCTTTTTTCAATTTTTGTGGCTTTTTCATACAATATATTCAATAAGCTCATGCAGATACAACCAACACCCAAATAATTACATGTGAATACATTCTCCTCCCCCATACTTAAACATTGCATTGTCCTCAATGAAATGGAAGACATAAAAACGAACCCAGGGAAAGAGACAGAAGACTCACATACAAGGTCGGATGACCTTCATCCAATAAAACTCAAAGTGTGGTAGAATGAGAAACTAGATGAGCACTAAATGTAATCCAATAATGCATAGCTCATCTAAAGCAAAAGAAAGAATACCTCCAATGTAGAAAGTGGCCCAAACAAATCAACTCATTGCAAAGAACATGGTCCCCAACAAGCTAAGCTTCAACGAATGTAGATCTAGAATGATAGTACTAATGAAACCAAACTTGATGTAATACAACTCCTTACTTTCTTTTCTCTCATATTTTTTTTTTAATCCGATATATTATTTTTTTCTCGGAATGATTTTCGGATTTTTTTTTTTTTTTTTTTTTACGGACGGAAGAGAAGACTTACAGCGAGATTGGCTACTGACTGTAGCGGACCCTAAGCTTCGGTGATTTCCTCCTGTCCATAGAAAAACTAAAAAGAAAATTAACCCGAACGAAAACAAATGAAAACAAACTCAAACCTCGGGTTGCCTCCCGAGTAGCGCCTTATTTTATGTCGTGGCTCGACACGAAACTCAAGAGATTTAACTAACGCCATTTGGATTTGTGAAAACCGTCTCTTGTCTGAATTCTCTCTTGAACCACTCATGGAATGCCTTAAATCTCATCCCTCTTACCTTGACCACCTTGTCTTTAGCCATGAAGGTGGTTTCATTCACTTTCTCCTCCTTGACCGTATCAGGCGGCTGTTTAAGCTCAATGTCAAGTGCCTGCACACTAGACATCAATGGTATCTCGCCTGGCGAGGTCAGTAATGGAGGGCGATTGCCCAAAGGATGTGGAGAGAGCTTACCTTTAGGCTCTGGCTTAGCCTGACACTCCTGCATATTAGTAGACAAAACAATATCTACTTTTGGGGGCTCTAAGAGATTCTCTAAAACAGGTTGCGATTCATCCTTACGAGTAGGCTTAATCACATCAATAGCACATAGAGAATTCTTATCAATGGGATCCATGTCATAAATATTATATTCAAACTTATCCCCATCAAACTCCATAGAGAGAGTCCCACTATTAACATCAATTTTCGTTTGTGCAGTTTTCATGAAAGGTCTACCTAACAGTATAGGTGTGACATTATTAGCATGCTCCATATCCAACACAAAGAAATCAGCAGGAAAAATCAGATCACCAACCATAACAAGAACATCCTCAACAACCCCTTTCGTGTACACAGTAGACCTATCAGCAAGTTGAATAACAGTTCCTGTTTTATGCAAAGGTCCTAAGCCTAGTGATTCATACAAAGAGTAAGGCAAAACATTGATTGATGCACCTAAATCTAGCATGGCTTTGTCAAATTTAGTTTCACCAATCACACATGGAATGCTAAATATGCATGGATCACCACATTTCTTAGGCATGCGTTTTTGAAATACTGCAGAAACTTGTTCACTTATTTCAACTTTTTTCTTTCCTTTCAGTTTTTGATTTCTTTTAATAGTGCAAACTTCTTTCAAAAACTTAGCAAATCTAGGAATACTCTTAACAAGTTTGAGCAAAGGAATGTTTACCTCACACCTACTAAAGGTTTCGAAGATTTCGTTGTCGTTCTCCAGCCTTCGAGTATCCTTCAATGCCTCAGGAAAGGGAGCAACAGGCTTCTGAGAGAATCGAGGTGGAAAATTCGGGCGAACATAATCGTCAATGTACTCAGGGGACTCTTGGCGACCGCCATCAACTCTCAGCGATCGTGAAAAAATTTTCACCTCAGCTTCTGGAATGGAATGGCGATCGTCATTGCCATATGGCGATCACGGTCGCGATGCAGATCCTGTTTTGCTCTCTGTAATCTCATGGCGATCGCCACTCAGATCTGGCGATCGCGGTTTTGGCACAGAACAGTCATTTAAAGTTTTTCCGCTCCTCAAGAACACTGCACTGACGTTCTCTCTCGGGTTTCTTACCGGTTCCCTGTCCTCTAATTTACTCACGGCTTGAGCAATCTGTCCTAACTGATTTTCAAGATTTTGGATGCTTGATTCCGTCTTAGCGTTTTGTTGCATCACAGTCTGAGCTAAGGACTTGATCATATCTTCAGCAGTCATAGAATTCTGAGGTCTAGGTTGCTGATAATTAATATTAGAAGAATCATACCTTGGCCTTGGTTGCCATCCACCAACAGCGTTTACCTCAACATTCGGCTCTTGGAGTTGTTGAGCACCACTTTGCAGCATAAAAGACTTCATCATATCTTTCAGTTCATTCATGTCAGTCTGTAATTGATCTGAATTAATTGCTTTGACTGAGTGGGATCCCTGTCTACTGCCAAACTGCCTTGAACTTTCAGCCAACTCTTCAAACATTTCAGTGGCCTGAGGTATAGTTAGTTTCAGAAAATTACCTCCACAAGATGCGTTTACAATTCGACGATCCTCATCAATCAACCCACTGAATAAGTACATAAGAAGATCATGGTCAATATAACTATGGAATGGGTAGCTTGAGCAGAGCTTCTTGAATCTCTCATAATACTCACCCCTCCTGGAGTACTTAAGAAGAGGAGCATCACCATCTGACAAAGCAGAAAGAAGAAGGCTTCAAGTCCGTGCAACAAGATTCTATCTATCAGGGGGGCTCCTCTACAAGAAAGGCTATGAAACAGCAGGTCTAAAGTGTGGTAGAGATACATGGGGGGGGGGGGGGGGGGGGCTATGCGGCAACCATGTAGGATGGAGGACATTGGTGTATCGGACCCAAAGGTCCGGGTATTTTTGGCCAACCATGAAGGATGATGCGATCAGAACGGCTAAAACTTGTCATGCTTGTCAACTACACGGTCCCGCCCAGCATAGACCTGGACAGGAGATGAGAATCATGAGTGCCCCTTGTCCGTTTGCAATGTGGGGAATGGACATTCTAGGTCCTTTCGTACCTGCCCCTAGGAAGGTCACCAACATGCTAGTAGCAATTGATTACTACACCAAGTGGATAGAAGCCGAAGCAGTAGCCACTACTACCGTGGAAAGAGTCAAAAAATTCATTTGGCAGAAAATAATATGCCGATTTGGATTACCCCAATGCATAGTGACGGATCAAGGACCACAGTTCAACACAGACAAGCTAAGGATTTTTTGCGACGACCTTGGGGTTGAGCTTCGATTCGCCTCAGTAGCCCATCCCCAAACCAATGGCCATGTAGAAAATGCTAACGGACAGATCCTCAGTGGGTTGAAGAAACGACTAGATCATGCTCAAGGAAGATGGGCTGAAGTCCTACCTTTGGTACTATGGGCTAACCGGACTTCACCTAAGAAAGCAACAAAAGAAACTCCATTCGCCTTGGCATACGGAGTAGAAGCAGTCATTCCTGTCGAACACCTTTTCCCTAATGAAAGGTTGCACAACTACGATGAAGATGGAAACAAGGAGGCCATGTCAATAGAGCTTCAATTCAGGGAAGAAATTCGAGAAAAGGCAGAAATTAGAGAAAGGGAATATAAACGTAGAATGGCGGCGAGCTACAACAAGAGAGTCTGGCCAAGAAGACTGCAAAAAGGAGACCTTGTGATGAAAAAGGTCGATGGAGGAAAATTGGATCCCCATTGGGAAGGACCGTACATCATCCATGAAGAAGTCACCGATGGGGCTTACAAGCTGAAGAGGATGGACGAAGACCTCATCAAAAACACATGGAACATACTGCGCCTCAAGAAGTACTATCCCTAGATGGGAGTCCACTATCAAGGTATCAGCAACTAAGACTATGTTTAAAATTTTCCTGAATAAGGGAGTAGCCCATTTAGGGCCCTTCCTAACATGTAAGGCAAACAGAAAAGGCTAGAAGCCTAATGATGTATGGAAAAGTACCTTTTTGAAATTTTGTGGGACTTCAAAAGTAGTTGGTTGGCTCTAACCATACTACTTGGTCTCCTACAACACTGGGGGGCTTCAAAAGTAAGGGTTGAGTTCTTCAGCCTTACTTGGCTCCTTACCATAAATGTGGGACTTCAAAGACAGTTTTCGATTGTGCTCTAACCAAGCTGTCTGGTCTCCTACAATACTAGGAGCTTCAAAAGCATGGATTAGACGAATCGCATGGCTTGGCTCCTTACTCTAAACGTGGGACTTCAAAGGTATCATTCAGTTGTGCACGACTGAACTACCTGGTCTCCTGCCATACCGGGGGCTTCAAAAGTAAGTACAACTAGTTCGTATTACTTGGCTCCTTACAACAAACGAGGGACTTCAAAAGCGGTCGGTAGAGCTAACGCTGCACCGCTTGGTCTCCTACCATTTTTAGGCTTCAAAAGCAAAGACCAAGAACTAGAAAGTCTTGCTTGGCCTACTGTACTCTGCGAGAGGTTCCAAACAGAGAGTCACCGCTGTTTGACCTCTCGACATCATTTCTTAAAGAATAAAAGTGTTAACAACGCATGAAACAAAACATGAAAACAAACGACATACTTAAACAAATAACTTTTCTAAATGTACGACCTTTCTAGAGAAACAACTTGACGAGGCGAATTGTCGTATGCCAAGTCAAGTAATCCTAACAAGCTCACTAACAAGTATAGTAGGCAAGCAAGGGTCGAATCCCAAGGGAATCAGGTTATCTATTCTTAAAGTAACAATTATGATTAACGAGTGTAAGTAACCAAAAGGGGGGGGGGGGGTTTGGTATGTTTTAAGAACAAATTAACGAAGGTTGATTTGGTTTGTAAATATATCAATGGAAGGTGTTGACAATTATCCACTAACAGATTAACAAGTTGATCATAAACTCCTTTTAATCCTATGTCGAATTACTCATATGATCGTTCTAATCCCTGTTCTAATGTAGTTATTAGTCTAACTAGTCCTAATAACCCTTACTCAACTATAACCTTGAAACTATCAAGATTCAATAATAAAGCAGAATTAAGTTCAGGAATGGATAGATACATGCAATACCATAGACAACTAGTCAGATACTCGACATGTACTCAATTCTCTTCACAATTGACATTCACAACTAGTTCATGCAAATTGTGTGTGCTACAAACAAGTATGATATTTCAACTAGAAATAACCAAACAATAGCAATATGAATGAGATGAAACTACTTAGATGGCCAATCTAAATGAGCAAATCTAATTCAATAACAATACACACAAGAGAATAGAGACAATCAATATGAATAGAACAAAGGAAAGGAATCTCACAACTTAATCAATCCGAAAGCTTCAAATGTCAAGCAAAACAATGGAAACTTCAGCAACTCATGAAGTTCTTGGCAGAAACCTCTAAAAACTTGGAAAATGGAATGTAGAAGTTGATAGAAGATCATCAGCACCTAAACATATAAGTCTTCTGCAGAATTCAACTGCCAAATTAAAGCTAAAAACGTGTGAAAAACGTTACAGAAGTAAACACAACATACTAAATCGGGCAAATGAAGAAAGTCTTCTCTGGCGGATTTCCGCGATCGTGGTTTGGGACCCGCGATCGCGGATTTTGTTCTGTAAACAAGGCTGGTCCGGTGGAAATTCCGCGATCGCGGTTTGGGACCCGCGGTCGCGGAATTGCTTATGTGGCTTCGTCTTCAGCTGCTTCCAATGCTTCGTCTTCGTCTTCATCCTGTGGTCTTCATCAGCTTCGACTCCTCTTCTTATGCTTCAATGCCCCGCATCATCCTCTGTAATCTCATATGTGACTCAACTCTCCAGAACTCCATGATTACAGAATACATCATAACATCTAGCATAATCCTATACGAAATGAGCTAATAACCTATAATAGCGCTATGTAAAATACCGCTTATCAAACTCCCCCATACTTAGACCTTGCTCGTCCCCGAGTAAGCTAAATGAAACTTACCCTTACAATCAGCACACATAGATCTCATGAAGTATACAGAAAGAATGAACTACAAAATACAAACACACTTCGCCTCCAGACACCATAGTGAGTACAAAAGATAAATCTAATCCTAGCTCCTATCTAGCACTTTATTCCTCCATAGTGGCCTACCCTTTCCTCCTTATATCACCACCTTCTTATGACACCTCGCCAGCAGCAACAAATGGTCCTAAGACACTCATTTCACTCATTCTGCCTAGGTGCCCCGAAGGGTTTTCACCTAGCCACTCATTTCATTTTGCTAGATAACTCACAATTGGCTCACATCTCTCAAGTCCACTTTTTCCTCAGCCTATTGCCGACCAAACTACCTGCTTTTTGCATGGAACCGCCCTTTCAGGTTTTCAGCCCATCCCAGGATTTTCATTTGCCTTTTTTAAACATTTTTGTGGCTTTTTCTGTTTATTATTATTTTATTTTATTTTAAATAAATACGAACTGAATTCAAACAACCGAATGGAAACTACTCTAAAGATAAACAGTAAACTAAATCCCTCTCCCCCATACTTTAAGTACACAATGTCCTCAGTGTGAAAGACATAGAAAATAAATGAGGAAGAGAAGAGAGTAGCTCACTGATCCGGGTTACCCGGTGGTGGAAGATCGGGCGAGGCTGGTGTGAGGGAGAGTGGTGAGGGAAAGGTTGAAGGGAATTGGGAATTGAGGGTTAGAGAAGGAAGGTGGGGTAGTAGGTGGGAGATGAGAGGAGAAATTGATATTTGGGGGAGAAATTTGGGAGAGGAGAAATTGAAGAGATTTTGGTGAGAAATGGTAGAGATGATGGGAAATTGGTTTGGTGGGGGAGAAATTTGAGAGATGATGAGATGGGAGAAATTGGGAGATGGAAATTGGATTTCTTTTTTCGTTTTTCTCTTTTACCTATTTTTTTTTTTCAGCTTTTTTTTTCTCTCGTCTTTTTTTTATAGCTCTCTTTCTTCTTTTTTCTTTTTTTTTATACACGAAAGGGAAAACCGTCAATTCCTTCAGTAAAAGCTAAAAGACAGTCTTCTTCCCGTGCTTTATTCCTACAGATTAGTAAACAAAAGAAAACAAAAACAAGTAAAAAGAAATAAAATGAGATAAAATTGAAAAGAAATACCTTGGGTTGCCTCCCAAGCAGCGCCTTGGTTAGAGTCGTGGCTCGACTTCCTACTCAGGTCTCAATCATCAGCACGTGGCTCTTCGAGAGCCATCTCATCAAGAGACTCCTTGGTGAACCCTTCATGGTAAGGTTTTAACCTTTGAGCATTCACCTTGAAAACATTGTGGTTGTCTTTATCAAACAACTCCACGACGCCATGAGGAAAGACGCGAGCTACAACATAGGGTCCACTCCATCGGGATCTCAGCTTTCCAGGGAAAAGTTGAAGGCAAGACTGATATAGCAAGACTTTATCTCCCACTTTGAAGTCTTTTCTCAATATATTCTTGTCATGCCAAGCCTTCGTCTTCTCCTTGTAGATCACAACATTTTCATACGCATCCCAGCGTATCTCCTCCAACTCTTGGATTTGCAATTTTCTGAACTCACCTACAACATCCATCTCCATGTGGCACTTCTGCACCGCCCACCATGCCTTGTGTTCCAGTTCCACTGGAAGGTGGCAGGCTTTGCCGAAGACAAGTCTAAAAGGAGACATACCAATAGGAGTCTTGTAGGCGGTTTTGTACGCCCAAAGTGCATCATCCAATCTCAAGCTCCAATCCTTCCTATTCGGAGCTACCGTCTTTTCAAGGATCCCCTTGATCTGCCTATTGGACACTTCAGCTTGTCCATTGGATTGAGGGTGGTAAGCGGTAGAGACCCTTTGTGTGACATGATACTTCTTCAAGAGTGCACTCACCATCTTGTTACAGAAGTGAGTTCCTTGGTCACTAATTAGGGCCTTGGGAATCCCAAAATGAGAAAAGATATTCTCTTTCAAGAAACCTGCTACCACTTTGGAATCATCAGTTCTGGTGGCCTTCGCTTCCACCCATTTGGAAACGTAGTCCACCGCAAGCAAGATATATAGATTCCCAAACAAGCTAGGAAAGGGTCCCATGAAATCGATACCCCAAACATCAAAAATCTCGCAAAAGACTAATGGTGTTTGTGGCATCTCATTCCTTTTAGAGATTTTTCCGACCCTTTGGCATCGATCGCAGGCTTTGCAAAAATCGTAAGCATCCCGAAAGATGTGTGGCCAATAAAAACCTGCGTCTAATACCTTCCTAGCTATTTTGTTTGCCCTAAAATGTCCCCCACATGCATGAGAATGACAAAAAGTTAAAACAGACTGTACCTCATTATCCGGGAGGCATCGTCGGATTACCTTGTCAACGCAATGTCTCCAAAGGTAGGGGTCATCCCAAACATAGTAGTGCGATTCCTGCTTGATCTTGTCTTTTTGAGCTTTTGTGTAGTTCGGCGGGAACTCTTCACGAACCAGGTTGATGCGGGGATAAGCCGCAGTTGCCGACCTAGACACCAAACTCGAATAGGAACTCGAACAGAGAAGATAGGCGGAATTAGAATGAGATGAAAGAAGGATAAGTCGAATGATAGGCCAATTGGAACCAAATCAAACAACGATAAAACCCTTGAACTTAAGAACAAGAACCTTACCGAATGATGAAGAAACCCCAACGGATGATTACAACCAAACACAATGACTTTGGTGGGTCAAGGCACCTGGAGGTTGCTCTATGGAGTCCCGATAGCACCAACCTTATGGAGGAGATTGACACACACAAGCACAACTAGGGCCAACTGAACGACAATGCACACGGGGCACTCTTCTCACAAAAGCTCTCTTTTGGAAGGAAAAACGATAAACGTTGTATTCAATATCAAAGTCTGGGGGCGTAAAACAATAACTAAGGCAGCCTTATATAGGGTTCATAAGGATGCCGACTAAAGAAATAAACAATAAAAGTAAATCCTAAAATAATAATCCGAAAACAAATAATATCCGAAAATAATGTTTTCTGAAATTCTTCGCCGAGGTCCTGGCCGCGGGTGCGGTTATAGAGCCGCGGGCGCGGTTCTTGCCTCCTGGCCGCGGGTGCGGTTATGGAGCCGCGGGCGCGGTTCTTGCCTCCTGGCCGCAGACGCTGTTATGGAGCCGCGGGCGCGGTTTCCAGCCGCGGTCGCGGTTCTTCGCTGTCGTCCTCTGCTCGTTCTCGAACCTCGATCATTAGAACAGTCTTCAATGGTGGTTCTTCGTCTGTATTCAACTCCTTGGAACTGAAGAACGCTACTAACTTGTCTAGCTCTTGTTGGACTTCCTTAGCTCTCGAGCGCGTCAATGCACCTTTAAATTCAGGGACCGGAGGTGTCGGTTGTTGTCCAGATGATCCTTCATCATCCTCCCCTTCTTGAAAAGGATTCGACCTCGAATCATCCAGCTCCTCTTCTTCTTCACCCTCGAATAAAGTCAGATCTTGCACATTGAAGGTAGCACTCACTTGATAGTCGCCGGGAAGCTCTAAGACATAGGCATTATCTCCAATCCTCCTAAGTACCTTGAATGGTCCATCGCCTCTTGGGGACAGCTTTGAGTGGCGTTTGCTGGGGAAACGCTCTCTCCTAAAGTGGACCCACACGAGGTCTCCCTCCTTGAAGATGACCTTCTTCCTATTCCTGTTTGCCTTGCTAGCATTTGTAGCAGCTACTTCTAGCAATTTAGCTCTTGTCCTCTCATGAATTTCCTTGATGTGATCAACCTGTTTTCCTGCATTGAAATCCACTCGCTCCTTCGTAGGTAACGGCATAAGATCAAAAGGGGTTAGTGGATTCAAACCATACACACATTCAAAGGGGCTTATCGAGGTTGAGGAATGGATGGCCCTATTGTAGGCAAACTCAACATGGGGTAAGGCTTCTTCCCAAGCTTTCAAATTCTTCTTAAGAATGGCTCTCAAAAGGGTTCCTAAGGTCCTATTGGTTACTTCAGTTTGACCATCAGTTTGAGGATGACTAGATGTAGAGAATAGAAGTTTAGTCCCTAGTTTTCCCCAAAGAGTTTTCCAAAAGTATAGAAACTTCACATCCCTATCACTCACAATAGTCTTTGGTACTCCATGTAACCTAACAACTCCGGTAAAGAACAAGTCAGCCACATGATGAGCATCATCAGTCTTGTTGCAAGCAATGAAATGAGCCATTTTAGAAAATCTATCAACAACCACAAAAATAGAATCTCTCCCCTTCTTAGTCCTAGGCAACCCTACAATAAAATCCATACTAATGTCTACCCAGGGGGTCGTAGGAATAGGCAAAGGAGTATACAATCCATGTGGTTTAACTCTAGACTTAGCCTTAAGACACTCCAAACATCTTTTCAAACAATGCTCAACATCCCTAAGCATATGAGGCCAATAAAAATGAGTATGCAACATATGATATGTCTTGTCTCTACCAAAGTGTCCCATTAATCCACCCTTATGGGCTTCTTCAACAAGCAATAATCTCAAAGAACACTTAGGTATGCACACTTTACTAGCCTTAAACAAGAAACCATCAAACAAGTAAAACTTATCCAAAGTCCCTTTATCTAAACATTGCTTATAAATAGCACCAAAATCAGCATCATTACGATATAACTCCTTGATGTAAACAAAGCCTAACACCTTAGAGTCAAGTTGAACAATTAAAGTATGCCTCCTAGATAGTGCATCAGCAACAACATTATCCTTTCCCTTCTTGTATTTGATAATATAAGGGAAAGTCTCAATAAATTCCATCCACCTACCATGCCTCCTATCAAGTTTGTCTTGGCTCCTAAAATGTTTCAAAGATTCATGATCGGTATGCAAAACAAACTCTCTAGGCCATAGGTAGTGTTGCCAAGTCTTAAGTACTCTATATAACGCATACAGTTCCTTATCATAAGTAGAGTAATTTAGACTTGCACCTTTCAACTTTTCAGAAAAGAAGGCAATAGGCTTACCTTCTTGCATGAGGACTCCTCCAATGCCAACTCCGGAAGCATCGCATTCCACTTCGAACGGCCTAGTGAAGTCGGGAAGCACAAGCAAAGGTGCCTCGGTCAATCTGCGTTTTAGCTCCTCAAACGCCCTTTCTTGAGCCTCCTTCCAAACAAACGCTGAATGCTTCTTAGTTACTTCAGTCAGGGGTGCAGCAATGGTGCTGAAATCCTTCACAAAGCGCCGATAGAAGCTTGCTAATCCGTGGAAACTGCGTACCTGGCTGCTGGTCATGGGTGTCGGCCATTCCTGAATGGCTTTGATCTTCTCCTCGTCCACCTGTAATCCCTGGGAGCTCACTACAAAACCAAGAAATATAACTCTATTAGTGCAAAAATCACACTTCTTCAAATTAGCATATAGTCGTTGTAGACTAAGAGTAACGAGTACTTCCCTGAGATGTTGCTCATGCTCCTCTAGGGACCTGCTGTAAACCAGAATGTCATCGAAATAAACTACAACAAACTTCCCTATAAACTTCCTCAAAACATGGTTCATAAGCCTCATAAACGTAGAGGGGGCATTAGTAAGTCCAAATGGCATAACAAGCCACTCATATAGACCAAATTTGGTCTTGAAGGCGGTCTTCCACTCATCGCCTTCCCTCATTCGGATTTGATGGTAGCCACTCCTCAGATCAATCTTGGTGAAGTTTGTGGCACCGTGAAGCTCATCCAACATGTCATCCCGCCTTGGTATAGGATGACGATACTTGACAGTTATGTTGTTGATAGCTCGACAATCAACACACATCCGCCAAGAGTTGTCTTTCTTAGGCACAAGTAAGACCGGAACTGCACAAGGACTAAGACTCTCTCGAACATACCCTTTATCTACAAGCTCCTGCACCTGCTTCTGAATCTCTTGACACTCCTGAGGGTTCATTCTGTAAGCGGGTCGGTTAGGTAACGACGCTCCTGGAATAAGATCAATCTGATGCTCAATGCCCCTAAAGGGCGGTAAGCCCGGTGGAACCTCATCCGGAAACACCTCAGCGAACTCATCAAGAATAGCTTTAATGCTAAGGGGTAGATCAAGTCGAGAATCGGTACCTGCCAACGCAAATCTCTTGCACAGCATCATTAAAGTAGTATCGAAGGGTAAATACTCACCTTCCAGCTCGGCTTTGGACGACAATAGGGCTCGATTCGTCACTGCAGGAACCAGTGCGCCAGAAGAATGACCCGCGGGCGCGGCTGAATCACCGCGGGCGCGGTTTGGCGAATGGGCCGCGGGTGCGGTTCTCGTGCCGCTCCTTCTGTCGCGAGCTATCGCTGGCCGCGGGTGCGGCATCTGAACCGCGGGTGCGGTTTTTGGCCACTGCTGTTGTTCCTTCGTTTCTGTCAGGAACCTTTTCCTTGCCTTTGCTCCTTTCGTAAGCTTCTGCTATCTGCGCTGGAGTCATGGGTTTAAGAGTAATAGGCTTACCATTAAAGATGAATGTATGACGGTTAGTATGACCATCATGAGTAACCTTTCGATCGTATTGCCATGGTCTTCCTAACAATATATGACAAGCTTGCATAGGAACTACATCACATAAAACCGTATCCGTATATTTTCCTAAGGTGAATGTTAATTCAGCTTGTTTTAGAACTTTTAATTCTCCACATTCATTCATCCAATGCAATTTATAAGGTCTAGGGTGGAAAATAGTAGTAAACTGCAATTTAGTGATCAATTCAGTACTAACAATATTGCAACAACTTCCACCATCGATAATCATATTACAGACCTTTCCTTGAACTAAACACCTAGTGTGAAATAAATTTTCTCTTTGATTATCTTCACAAGGGGCGGGTTGTACATGTAAATTTCTTTTACAAATCAAAGAATCGCCATGTTCATAACCAATTTCATCACTAAGATCATCCTCATCATGCATATCACCTAGGTTTTCTTCTTTTTCACTTTCACTTTCAAGTTCGCCTAGTTGATTAACAATTAATACTCTAGAATTAGGACAATCTTTCATCATATGACCCTTTCCTCTACATTTAAAACATTCAATATCCCTAGCTCTAGAAGTAGGGTTAGAAGTACTCCCTCGGGGTGGATTAGAAGGGCCAAGTGTTGTCTTGGAGGGTACTTGAGTAGTGGATGGCGGATTCCTTCGAGAGCCACTGTCTTCCTTGTTAGGGGCATCTCGGGCTGAAGGATAGGAGTTCCTTCCTTGCTGATTTTTCCAGCCACCTGCGTTTTTGCTCCCTTGGCTCCTAATTTTGGTCTTTCTTTCCACCTTGATAGCCAAATGTAGCAACTCAGTCATTGAGTTGTAAGGGAACATCTCAATCTCACTAGACACATATGGGTGAAGGATACGAAGATATCTAGCCATGGTTGTCTCCTCATCCTCCACCAAATTAGCTCGAACCATTGCTATTTGCATAGCATTGTAAGTCTCTTCGACTCCCATTGATCCTTGCTTCAAATTCTCGAGCCGCTGAATAAGTTCCCTAGTGTAATGTCGGGGAATAAATCGAGCTCTCATCATCCTCTTCATAAGTTCCCAAGTAGTGACAGGATAATCTCCATTGGCAACTCTTCCTCTGATCAAACTATCCCACCAAACTAACGCGTAGCCACTAAACTCCAAAGATGCCAGCTGCACCTTTTTGGCTTCAGGAAAGTTGTGACAATTCCAGACTTGTTCAATCTTGGTCTCCCACTCCATATATACGTCTGGATCACACTTTCCCTCAAAACTCGGGATCTTAACCTTTATCTTCCCCACTCCATCTTGCTCAGGCTCTCTTCGCCTTCCTTGGTAACCTCCTTGGGGACGGTGTGGTCGCCATCCCGCCTCATCTTCTTCTTCAGGCTCCTCTTCGTTATCATTATCACCTAGGTCCTGAAATGCATCATCAAAACGGTTAGCAGCATTGTATCTATTAAAGTGAGGTATAGGAGAGTTACGAAAGCGTCCTCTCCGGTCTTGTGGCAAATCGTCCCGGGGTGTAGGCCTGCGTCTGGGTTCCCGACCCATGCGGGCAGCCTCATAGACTTCTTGCTGAGGAGGCAGGGGCCTCCGATTGTCGACTGGAGCATCATAGGAGGTCCCGATGTGCTCTCGAACCCTTGGGGACGGGGTGGTTCGCTGCTGCCGCTCTATGGCGGTGGTAATGGCCGACGTCATCTCCCGAAACATGTTGGTCATAAATTCCGGGGTAAGGGCGCGGGTCTCCGGGGCTTCTTGCCTCCCATGGGGAGAAACTGACCTGCTCATCACTAAAGAAAAGACTAACACAGAACAATATTAAGGTAAGTGTAACTGAAAACAACTCGCTAGTGTTTACTCTCGTATGTTTTCCTCTGCACTCTCTCTCAATTGTCGTTGCAATCAGCTTTTCTTTGGTGAATTGGCTTGTATGGATCAATAACCCAATAAGTTGAAACTACCGAGCTCCTAGCAATATATGAATGATGGTAGAGATGGAGATGGCTAGCGTAGTGCGGGGTTTCGACTGTAAGGTTCTGACTCAAACAAGAGACTGACTCAATGAAAGAAAGGAAATAAAACTCGAAGGCGTTTGCAAGAATGAGAATGCAAAACAGAGATATGATTAAGCTTCGAATTTCAAGACAAGCCAATAGGAAGCGTACCTTAACTTGTTCCGACTGATGTCGATTGAAGGATCGAAGACGGAGTCGGGAGGGTTAGGTAATTAATGGAGGCTCGTATCTGAAAATTTTCAGACTGTGGCCTTTGAGGTCAAACCGCGGGCGCGGCCCGAATTCCGCGGGTGCGGGTTTTTGAGGCTAAGCCGCGGGTGCGGCTAAGGTACCGCGGGTGCGGGTTTTTGAGGCTAAGCCGCGGGTGCGGCTAAGGTACCGCGGGTGCGGGTTTTTGAGGCTAAGCCGCGGGTGCGGCTAAGGTACCGCGGGTGCGGTTTCTGGCGCGTCCTGTGGTTTCTCACTTCCGTTCGGGCTTGTTCAACCCGATTTCCTTTGAGTTCTTGAGATCCGACTTAAACAATATCAAACTAGACTTTGACTCAACAAAACGTAAAATAAAACTACTGACTTTGAGACTTTTCGATTCTTTTTTTTTTTGAATTTTTTTTGAATTTTTTTTTTTTTGAATTTTTTTTTGATTTTTTTTTTTTGTCTCAACTAAACAAAACAAAATTACAGACTTGATGTGAGATATTAATCTCAGCAAAATTAAAATAAATAAAAACAACAACTAACTTGATTTCCCTTGTAGAAAGATAAGATTCCCTTGTAGAAAGATAAGATTTCCTTCTTTGAAGATCTTGTTTGGGCTTCAAGGAAAGAAATTCCAGCAATTCTTTTGGGTTTCTGATGGCTGCGTTTTGGTAGGGATGGATAGATTTTGAGATGGATGAAGGGCTGAATGGATTTTGGGAACAAGGGTGCTCCAAACTCCAATCTTTCGATCTCCACCAACACTAATCGATCCAAGCTTCTTGCACACAACCTGTAATGACTCAACAAGAAATATCAAAGCAATGGAAGACTCAAAATCAATTTCTGAAAGAAACTGACAAACAAGAAAATAAAAGCTGACTCTTTTTTTTTTGTGATTTTCTGGATAGGGGGTCTCTTGATGTTCTTGTGAAGACGAATGGTGTCAACACAGCTCTGATACCAATTTGATGCGGGGATAAGCCGCAGTTGCCGACCTAGACACCAAACTCGAATAGGAACTCGAACAGAGAAGATAGGCGGAATTAGAATGAGATGAAAGAAGGATAAGTCGAATGATAGGCCAATTGGAACCAAATCAAACAACGATAAAACCCTTGAACTTAAGAACAAGAACCTTACCGAATGATGAAGAAACCCCAACGGATGATTACAACCAAACACAATGACTTTGGTGGGTCAAGGCACCTGGAGGTTGCTCTATGGAGTCCCGATAGCACCAACCTTATGGAGGAGATTGACACACACAAGCACAACTAGGGCCAACTGAACGACAATGCACACGGGGCACTCTTCTCACAAAAGCTCTCTTTTGGAAGGAAAAACGATAAACGTTGTATTCAATATCAAAGTCTGGGGGCGTAAAACAATAACTAAGGCAACCTTATATAGGGTTCATAAGGATGCCGACTAAAGAAATAAACAATAAAAGTAAATCCTAAAATAATAATCCGAAAACAAATAATATCCGAAAATAATGTTTTCTGAAATTCTTCGCCGAGGTCCTGGCCGCGGGTGCGGTTATAGAGCCGCGGGCGCGGTTCTTGCCTCCTGGCCGCGGGTGCGGTTATGGAGCCGCGGGCGCGGTTCTTGCCTCCTGGCCGCAGACGCTGTTATGGAGCCGCGGGCGCGGTTTCCAGCCGCGGTCGCGGTTCTTCGCTGTCGTCCTCTGCTCGTTCTCGAACCTCGATCATTAGAACAGTCTTCAATGGTGGTTCTTCGTCTGTATTCAACTCCTTGGAACTGAAGAACGCTACTAACTTGTCTAGCTCTTGTTGGACTTCCTTAGCTCTCGAGCGCGTCAATGCACCTTTAAATTCAGGGACCGGAGGTGTCGGTTGTTGTCCAGATGATCCTTCATCACAGGTAGTTCACTATGTTGGCATACCAAGGCTTGAAAGATTGGAAGGCAAGAATCTCATACTCGGGATCCCGGTGAACAAAATCACCGTCAAGAATTCCGCGGTCGCGGCTTGAGGCCCGCGATCGCGAAAAACCCTCTGTTGCAATTCCGCGATCGCGGATTGGGTCCCGCGGTCACGGATTTCCTGCTGTAGAAACCCGAAATAAGTTTTCATCCGGGAACGTACCTTAGATCCGAGCCCGTAACTCACCGTCTTCTTGCACAATCCGACTCAGATGATCAGCTACTGAGTTCTCGACTCCTTTCTTGTCCCGGATTTCCACATTGAACTCGCTCAAAAGTAAGACCCATCGAATGAGTCTCGGCTTGGATTCCTTCTTCGTCATGAGATAACGAAGAGCAGCGTGATCAGTGTGGATAATCACCTTTGTGCCCAACAAATACTGTCGAAATTTCTCAAGGGCAAACACCACAGCTAACAACTCCTTCTCTGTGGTGGAGTAGTTCCTCTGAGCGCCATTCAAGGTTGTGGAAGCATAATAGATCACATGCATTGCTCTTCCAACCTTTTGACCAAGAACAACTCCCACCGCATAATCACTAGCATCACACATGATCTCAAAAGGTAGAGACCAATCGGGTACCTGAATAATGGGTGCCTCAGTGAGGTGGGATTTCAGAGTGTCGAATGTTTTCTTGCACTCGATAGACATCTCAAAAGTCACTTCCTTCTTCAAAAGCTCACATAGAGGTGTAGAGATCTTTGAAAAGTCCTTAATAAACCTGCGATAGAAACTTGCATGGCCTAGAAAAGAACACACTTCACACACATTAGTAGGATAAGGCAACGATTGAATGATGTCAATCTTTGCCTTATCGACCTCAATACCCCTAGCTGAAATTATATGACCCAAAACAATACCTTGTTCAACCATAAAGTGACACTTTTCAGAATTCAACACTAAATTAGTGTCTACACATCTTTTAAGCACAAGTGAGAAATGATGTAAACATGCATCAAAGCTATCCCCATGTACCGTAAAATCATCCATGAATACCTCAATGAAATGCTCAATATATTCCGAGAAGATACTTACCATACATCGTTGAAAAGTCCCAGGTGCGTTACATAATCCAAAAGGCATTCTACGATATGCAAAAGTGCCAAAAAGGACATGTAAAGGTTGTCTTCTCTTGATCTTCGGGCGCAATGGTCACCTGAAAATAACCTGAGTATCCATCCAAAAAGCAATAATAGGGACGACCGACAAGTCGTTCAAGCATTTGATCAATGAAAGGTATAGGAAAGTGATCCTTTCGAGTCACCGCATTCAGCTTACGGTAGTCAATGCATACCCTCCAACCTGTTTGAGCTCTAGTGGGAACCAACTCACCATGTTGATTCTCAACAACTGTAATGCCCCCCTTCTTAGGGACACATTGTGTTGGACTTACCCATTGACTATCCGAGATGGGAAAGATCATGTCATCTTGAAGAAGTTTCAACACCTCCTTCTTGACCACCTCCATCATAGGTGGGTTTAATCTTCTTTGGGGTTGCCTAGAGGGCTTAGCTCCTTCCTGAAGTAGGATCCTGTGCATACAGGTGGAAGGGCTAATTCCCTTGATGTCGGCAATAGTCCACCCAAGAGCTGTAATGTGCTCTTTCAACACCATCACCAATCTCTTCTCTTGCTCACCTGACAACTTACTAGAGATGATTACCGGGAGGGTATCATTCTCTCCAAGAAAAGCATACTTCAGGTGCTCTGGCAATTGCTTAAGCTCAATCACTGGTGCCTGCAAAATAGAAGGGAGGAGCTTCTCGCTCTCCAAAGTCAGTAACATGGGCCTGCCGGCCAAAGATCTACCTGACGTGTCTAGCTGAGCTAGAACCCTATGAGTATCAGGGGAAAGAGAGAGATTAACTTGTGGTGGGTGAATGATGTTGTTTTCCATAACACATTGCAATTCATCCAAGCCAAAGATATTAAAAGTATCTTGAACTATAGGATCAATCACATCAATAGAACAAATAGAAGCAATATCTTCAATGGAGTGCTTCATAGCATAAAAAATATTGAATTGTACAACTTCCCCATCAAACTCTAAAGTAAGAGACCCACTAGCTAGATCAATCTTTGTGTTAGCGGTTCTCATAAAAGGCCTTCCTAACAAAATAGGTGCAGCCTGACCATCATGTTCCATGTCTAACACAAAGAAGTCAGCAGGAAAGAACAAATTATCAACCATTACCAAAACATTCTCAACTACACCTTTAGGATAAACAGTAGACCTATCAGCTAGTTGAATAATTATTCCGGTTTCATGAAGAGGACCTAAACCAAGCATCTCATACAACGAGTAAGGCAAAACATTTATAGATGCACCAAGATCAAGCATAGCTCTCTCAAAGTGAGTATCACCTATACGACAAGGAATGCTTACCATGCCCGGATCGCTGCACTTCTTAGGCATTCGCCTTTGGAATACAGCGGAGACACGCTCGCTTACCGTCACCTTCTGCTGTCCCTTCAATTTTTGATTCCTCTTGATGGTGCAGAGTTCCTTCAAGAACTTAGCATATCTAGGAATACTTTTAATGAGTTTGAGTAAAGGGATATTTACCTCACATTTGCTGAAGGTTTCGAATAGCTCCTTATCATTTTCCGGCCTCCTCGTGTCCTTCAAAGCATCGGGAAAAGGAGCGGGAGGTTTGGTTGAGTTGAGAGGTGGGAAGTTGGGGCAGACATAGTCGTCTTGCCTCAACCGGAAGTCGCCCAGGTCCTCGACCCCAACTCCAGCATCTTTTGAAAAGTCCTCCAAAACCAATTCGCCAAGAGCATTTCCGCGATCGCGGCTGTCAGTCCGCGGTCGCGGATTTGTTCCTGTTTCTCCAGAACATGTTCTGGGATCGCGGTTCTCGTCCCGCGGTCGCGGATTTTCACCTGTTTCAGAATCTGCATTTTCAGCCGCTACATTTTCCAACACTTTTCCACTCCTTGTTGTCAAAGCACTAACATTTCTGGTCGGATTCACTACCGTCTGAGATGGTAGAGAATTGGATTTTTGCTGTGCAAGAGTGGTCACAGCTTCAGCCAACTGCCCTATCTGTTTCTCCATGTTCTTGATACTAGACTCAGTAGTTTGGACATGGGTTGTGAAATGTTGAGTCAATGATCTTAACATATCTGCAGTTGAAGGTCCAGAATTGGGTCGTGGGGCATGAGCTTGAGGTTGGGGTTCATTCTTATCACGCCATCTGAAATTTGGATGATCTCTATACCTCGGATTGTAGTTGTTCGGCTGATCATTTCGAGGTCGTGGAGGTCCATATCCACCAGCAGCATTGACTTCAACAACATCATCATCTTGAAGCTCAGGGCATTTGTCTGTAAAATGAGAAGGGTCAGAGCAAATACCACATGCCTTTACCTGCTGATGTCCTTTGTGCAGCTGAGAGATCATCTTCTTTAGCTCAACGAGCTCGGTCATAAGAGCAGGGTCTCCTAAGCTTGTGGCATTCACTCCTTTCCTAGTGTATGTCCTACCAAAACTCCTAGTGCTCTCAGCCATGTCTTGCAACTTTTCCATGGCATCTTCTGGTGTCATGTTGAGAATACTCCCACCACAAGCAACGTCTACCATTCTCCTTTCATGATTAAGGAGACCATTGCAAACATGTAGGACCAGGTCCTCGGTATCATACCCATGAAAAGGGCAACTAGAACACAACCCCTTGAAACGCTCAAGGTAATCATAGAGAGTCTCATCTTCACCTTGCTCTACATGGGCAATTTCCTTCTTCAGAGGATTTGCCTTTTTAACTGGAAAATACTTACCCAAGAACCGCAACTTCTCCCAGCTATCTACCGAACCGGTAGGCAAATGATAGTACCAGGACCTAGCACCATCTTTCAAAGTGAACCCGAAGGCTCTCATCTTGATCTGCTCCTCAGTGACATTTGGCGGTTTGGTTGTCATGCAAGTGTCATGGAATTGATTCAAATGCATGATTGGATCCTCACCAGGCAAACCATGGAATGTGGGAAGCAGATTGATCACCCCTGACTTGAGCTCAAAAGTCACCCCATGAGCAAGGGGTGGAAGAACCACAACTTGAGGTTGCTGTGTCAAATTGGGAGTAGTACGCTCCCTCAATGTGCGGACGACACCGCCGTCTCTTAGAGCATTTGCATCTTGCCTTGCCTCAAGCAATTCCCGTTGGGCATTAACAACTAACTGAATTTCAGCCAATTGACGTTGGGTGTCAGCAAGAGCTCTTTGCTCGGGAGTCAACAACTGGTCGTCTTCCATTGCACCTGTATCAGTCTCAACTCTATTCTCTCTCTGATTTTGATGGAAAGTCCTCACGATTTCTGGATCAAGAATAAAAAGAGACTGATTAGTAGAACGGGTGTTGACCATTCACTAGTCAACACTAAGGTTAATCAAAACAAGAACATTAAAGAAAAGAAAATTTGATTCCCCGACAACGACGCCAAATTTGACGAGGCGAATTGTCGTATGCCAAGTCAAGTAATCCTAACAAGCTCACTAACAAGTATAGTAGGCAAGCAAGGGTCGAATCCCAAGGGAATCAAGTTATCGATTCTTAAAGTAACAATTATGATTAACGAGTGTAAGTAACCAAAGGGGGGGGGGGGTTTGGTATGTTTTAAGAACAAAGTAACGAAGGTTGATTTGGTTTGTAAATATATCAATGGAAGGTGTTTCACTCGACAATTATCCACTAACAGATTAACAAGTTGATCATAAACTCCTTTTAATCCTATGTCGAATTACTCATATGATTGTTCTAATCCCTGTTCTAATGTAGTTATTAGTCTAACTAGTCCTAATAACCCTTACTCAACTATAACCTTGAAACTATCAAGATTCAATAATAATGCAGAATTAAGTTCAGGAATGGATAGATACATGCAATACCATAGACAACTAGTCAGATACTCGACATGTACTCAATTCTCTTCACAATTGACATTCACAACTAGTTCATGCAAATTGTGTGTGCTACAAACAAGTATGATATTTCAACTAGAAATAACCAAACAATAGAAATATGAATGAGATGAAACTACTTAGATGGCCAATCTAAATGAGCAAATCTAATTCAATAACAATACACACAAGAGAATAGAGACAATCAATATAAATAGAACAAAGGAAAGGAATCTCACAACTTAATCAATCCGAAAGCTTCAAATGTCAAGCAAAACAATGGAAACTTCAGCAACTCATGAAGTTCTTGGGAGAAAACTCTAAAAACTTGGAAAATGGAATGTAGAAGTTGATAGAAGATCATCAACACCTAAACATATAAGTCTTCTGCAGAATTCAACTGCCAAATTAAAGCTAAAAACGTGTGAAAAACGTTACAGAAGTAAACACAACATACTAAATCGGGCAAATGAAGAAAGTCTTCTCTGGCGGATTTCCGCGATCGCGGTTTGGGACCCGCGGTCGCGGAATTGCTTATGTGGCTTCGTCTTCAGCTGCTTCCAATGCTTCGTCTTCGTCTTCATCCTGTGGTCTTCATCAGCTTCGACTCCTCTTCTTATGCTTCAATGCTCCGCATCATCCTCTGTAATCTCATATGTGACTCAAATCTCCAGAACTTCATGATTACAGAATACATCATAACATCTAGCATAATCCTATACAAAATGAGCTAATAACCTATAGTAGCGCTATGTAAAATACCGCTTATCACAACTTTTCTAGATATTCCTAACTAGTATCCGTCCAAGTATGTATAACTAAACTACTTTTCTAGAGGAACCTAAGAAAAACTACCTTTCTAGAGGAACCTAAGAAAAACTACCTTTCTAAAGGAACCTAAGAAAAACTACGGACCTAATCAATGCCTTTCTATACATACTTAGTAAAAGTATCTTTCTAGCGGATACTTGTTTAGATTCACCTAGCAAGCGTCTTTCTAGAGTACCTAGTTAAGCACATCTTTGACGTACCCATTGACCACACTTACCTCGTAATATTTAGTCCTCTCACAAAAAAATCACACACCATGACACAATTAAATCTAGCAAGAACGAAAATTTCCTATCTAAATCAAAAACAAGGTCGAAATAACACCAATCTAGAGCAAACGTAGGATGCTCCGTTGAGTAGGAGTAAGACTAAAATGGGATCCTTCTAGAGTGCTACCATTCTAGGTTGGACCTCTCCAGGAGAACATTATTCTTCAAAACCAACGCCTAATACTCCATTGGGTCATACCAACAAAGGATTTCAATATTCGAATACCCCACTCGCCAATTAATCAAATACAAGTGTTTTCTCATAATATTATCGCTTTTGCAAAAACACTTGGGGGCTTAGCAAGATAAATTGACTTGGAAAAGATAAGCCACACAACAAATTAAACCTTGATTACTTATATTAGAGTTCACCATTACAACAATAATCGTTACATATCCATTACAAGGTTACAAGGTATACAAAAATTCGGAAACGCCTATGCTACCATAAGCAAACATGAGAAAGCATATCCCGACTACGGCATATGAAAACTAGAAATGGAAAAGCAATAATGAACTTGAGTACGAAAACTCAAAAATTGAAACAGCAAACAAAACTGAAAATGTACGTGCAACAACAATCACCGTGCAGAACTGAGGAACAAAGAGCCCGAAGAAAGTTGAAAAATCAACTGCAGCTAAACGGCCTCACAAACGAAAAACCCATAGTAAGAAAGCCGAAGTAGCAAACCTGCTTCTGATTCTCCCGACGGAAAATCACGTACATGTAACCTACCATCGTCAATCGTACTAAGAGCATAACCTACCATCGTCATTCGCACTAGAACGCAAGATCAACCAGCTGTAGCAACTCCACGACAACCAAGAGATGAATTTCGCCCAGGACAAAGAAAGCATCAACATAGGCACGAGATTTTATTAACTCGTTAAAAGAGAGACGATTCTTGTCATACTTATCTCCAATACCAACTTGAAGGCAAGAAATCTCGAAGAGCATGGAAGAACGACCCCTTTTTCTCAACGACATCCTCACACCTCAAAGAATTATGAGAAGACAGAAAACGCTTGTGCAAAAACCAAAGAGAAGAAAAATTGAGAATATGATAGAACAAAACAACATGACATCATATTATATAGAGAAGACCAGAAAAGAAGGCTAGGCAAAAGCCGAACCTAGAGGAAAGCAACGAACCAACCTTTCTAAAACGAAGAAAACCCTACACAAGTTCCCTTTAGAAAGGCATTGTCTAAATATCTCACTCAGAAGAACTCTCTTTAGAAAGACTAAAGACTTTATTTAGAGTACTACCCAAAAAAGCTCTTTTTTAGAAAGTACTCCAATCAGGAGGACTCCCCTTAGAAAGGTGTTATCTAACTACTCCACTCAGGATAGCTCTCTTTAGAAAGACTCTATTCAAGAGTCCTACCCAAAAAAGCTCCTTTTTAGAAAATACTCCATTCAGGAGGACTCCCCTTAGAAATGCGTTATCTAAATACTCCACTCATGATAGCTCTCTTTATAAAAGACTCTATTCAAGAGTCCCACCCAGAAAAGCTCCTTTTTTAGACATTTCCTATCTAGTACTCCATTCAGGGGAACTCCCTCTAGAAAGGTATTATCTAAATACTCTACTCAGGAGAGCTCTATTCCAAAAATCCTACCTAAACATTACACTCAGAACGAACTCCATTCATGACGAGATAAGATCAAAAATAATATCAGAGAAAAACAAGACTAAGTTACACAAGAGATAACAAACCCGAGGCATGAAAATAACAATCGAAATACAACGAGAAAAACAATTGTCCAAACACAAGAGTACGGTCAAAACCCATGAAGATTGTCAGAACAAACACACTTAGAACAAACATCCAAAAGAAAAGAACCATGATCCAACCAAACGACGAACTAAATGGCAGAAACGCTATCCTCGCCAACCTGAGGGAGACTGGAATTCTCGTGCGCAACAACAACATCTTCATCCGACTCGATCACAGGAGACAGTGACTTTGCATCTTCCTCGCGTCTTCTTTTCTTACCCCTCTGACTCTCATCCTCCAAAGATGGTAGGGGAACGTCCTCCCATATTGATGCAACGTCCCAAGCCTCAAGAGGATACTCACCTTCATCCTTGAATGACCCGGGCTTAGGAGGAACGTAGGCCGGTGCCTTGCCAGGACCACGAAAATAAACCTTACAAGGGTCAAAAGTAGGCAGAACCACCTTTTTCCTCTCCTCAGAAGACAGGTGAGCATAAACCTCCTCAGCAAGCTGAAAAATACCATTCTGACCGGCATAAAAATAGGACTTCCGGAAAAAGTGCTTGCTCCGATGAAGAAAGCGAGGACCTGCACAATACTCATTAATCGCCTCCCTACGAGTTGCCTCTTTTTCATTAGAAAAGCTAGACACCTGCTCCTCCAAGGATTTCACCTCACACCGAGCCTTGCTTAGATCCTTCTGAAGGCCAAGAATTAGTTCTTCGTACTCTGAAGACTGGACCCGAAGAGAATTGACTTCGTCAGCCAAAGCAGCATAATGCACTTCCAACGCTTCAGATGTAATCTTAGCGGCCGCTAAGACATCATCCTTAGTCGAAAGCATCTTGCGGGCACCTTCCAATTCAGACTCCAGCTTAGCAACTCTCTCCTTATCCCGGTTTGAGAGCACGATCTTCTCCCGAGTCGCCGCCAATTGAGAGTCTAGGCTTGAACTTTTGGATCCCTCTCTCAGTTTCCAAATCGGATTGAAGAGCTTGGGATCGAGTTTTCTCAGATGAAAGTTGAGCCTTAAGATCAGATATCTCCTCAACAGAAACCTCCATACTTCGCATCCTGTTAATCTCACTCTGATAAGTTATGTAAGCTCGAGCACAGTAACGAAGAAAATGTTCCAACCGAAGAACGTGTTGCACAACAAACAAAGCGCTAATAAAATACCAAGTTAGATACTACGATATAAAAACAATAATCTGATAAATAAAGAATTCGATTACTCACCGACGCCATGGAAAAGCTAACATCCGACATAAACTCATTCATGCTCAATGGAGAATCGAGTGGTGGTAAGGTCCCGACGAAACTATTTTTCCACGGAAAATCCCTCACCATGTCCAAAAAAGATGCAATCGAAGCAGTGGAATCAGAAACTGGGCCATTAAGAGTTACCAGTGGATCTAGGGAGACTCCTAGAGGATTCCACTCCAGACCGATACCCCCTGTAGTAAAGCCACAATCTTGAGATGAAGGAACACCTTCTCTCATCTGAACCATAGCCACATTAGAAGACTCGGGAGGAAACAAGTTAGCACCTTGATTCGTGCCATATCCCCCTAGCTGTTGGGACGAGCCAAAGTGACCCTCATCCGAAACAATCTTGCTCGGCCTCCTCCCCTCACCATCATAAGACTGGTTAGAATCGCCCAAGCTAGCATTACATCTCTCATTAGCATCGTCCTCAGTCTCGTTCTGAGCGGATCCACTAACCCCACCTGATCGAACCTTGATAGGAAGTTTGCTTCTAAGGCTCCAAGGACTCCCGGTTACGACATCATGGAAGTCTTCAAACGAAGCAAATTGAGGTGTCACCTCGTCACCAGTAATTGGGAAAGCCGCCACTATTATAAAAATACGTCAAAATTAGGACCATACTAGCGAGAAACATATAGAACGACTCTTTTAGATGCAAAAGTAAAATACATATAAATGGCAAAAATCACATTAAAAACCACCTTTTCTCAATCCAGCTACCACCGATCCAGAGGGCCTCGACTTCCTCGCACGGGTTGGTTTGGTTTCCATCACTAAACCATCCTTAAATCTCTCTAGGAAGGACTCGGCTTCACCCACTGACAATCTCTCCAGAATAGGAGATCCCTCCTTGACAAAAGGAACGGTACGAACCCCAAAGTGAAAGTCACTCGAACCCACTATCAAGAACCACTTAGAAGCCCATCCCTTCTGTTAAGGAAGATTCTTAAACCACTTCAAAGACTCTAGTCTTAAAGTATAAAAACCAAAACCAATACTCCTTACTGAAAAGAGAGAGACAAGATGCCTCATGTCGGGATTAACCCCGATCTCATTACACCTATCCAAGAAGCTAGATAACCATTTCCACTCGTTAGGATGAAGCTGAATAGGAGCCATACCCATACGACGAAAGAAAGTCCGAAAGAAAGGATGAAAAGGCAATTTAACCCCTGATGTAAGACAATCAACACTAATGGCCATAGCTCCTGGGTAGGAATACAAAGAACGCCCCGAAGACGACGGTAATGCAAGACAAACCCCAGGAGGGAAATTATACTCTTTCGAGATTTTTTCCAATTTCTCAAGAGATAAGGTGGTCTTTTCAGCACATTTCCTCACCTTGTTCCTAAATTCACGACTTTGATCAGCTTTGTCAAAATCAACAAGCCCCGAATAAAGACGAACTGGAATAAGGTCCTCCTTCCTAGATATACCCCCTTCAGTCAGGGGGACATTCAACACACTCCTATCGTCGTCACCAACCCACCGAATGCCTCCGGCGTTGTCTCCGAATCCGAAGCATCACTTCCCGACTCCAATCGAACAACCTTTTCTCCGTTGACGACCGCCAACTCATTACCCCCGGCATAACCCGGTTCCATCACTAAATAAAAGAAAGAAATAAATTTCTCCCCAACACTCACCTATCTAGAACCAGAACGAAGCCTAGACAAGATTCGAGAAAAATGAACAACAAACTCGAAGTAAGAATTAGAGGAGAAAGTTGCCAATGTCGTCGAAAAATCCGCGACCTAGGGAGGGAGTGTCGTAGTCAGATTCTTCACCCAAGAAATCCATAGTGCAAGGTGGTCCCGGTGGTCCCAATCGTCACCGAGATAGAACGGCTCCGGGATAGAACGGAAGAATTCGAGTAGAGGAGAGAAATGAAGGTGGCGGCGGCTAAGAGATGAAAAGAGGTAAAATGGGGAAGGAAAGGGAGAAGGAGGAAAGGATATGAGGTTTTTTTTTATTGATGGACCCCACCGTAAATAATCCAAACCCCTACTAGTTAACAAAGGAAGATTTTTACCCGGAAAATTACAACATCTCGTTCAAAATACACAATTCGAAATACATAAGTAAATGTACAATACACCATAGAATAAATGTCATACTCTTCATTACTCGTTTAAACAAGTATATGGGATTACAAGGTACATAGAACTCCAAAGAGCTGAAACAAGAACCAAAATAAAAGTACCAAAATAAAACTAAAACCAGTCATAGCAGACAAGAAATTTTAAGATACAAGAAGATTGACTTGACCAATTAACTCCAAAACCGAAGAAGAGGAGATCATATCGTGGAAAGATGTACATTCACAGCAATCTCTTCCACCACTCCCACCTCTTCCTCCGACAATGGAGGAGCGAACCAACGACGAGATCCTCTAAAGATGGAGGTCCCCAAGATTCGAAGAGAAACTTCCCTGACCACCACCAAACGCCGAATGAACTTAACCTACAATCGACAATCGCATAAACACCGTTGAGCCGAGGGGATCGCCAGGATAAAAAATGAACGAGAAGAGAACCGGAAAGGAGAATTCGCAGACGTGCATGACTACAGGGCACAAAGGGATTATTACAACAGAAAACTTGAGAACGAGAAATAACATAACAGAAAGAGTATACATTTATAGCAAGAGAGTTGTGACCCACCAGCAAAACGCACGAATGTCTTAATGTACTAGAAGCTCGTCCATATTTAAAAGCCCTAGAAAGTATGAGATTCCACAAAACAAGGAAAAATCCCGTCCACCCAGAAAATACCCAAACAAAAGTAGGGTAGTACTTGTCCAGAATGACATTCGTTTAGAAAAGCGCCACGCCAGGATGGCTTAAATAAAAAAACGGACGTCTAGATTAGGCAATACTCAACTAATCAGGTTGACCGTCCAAAACCAAACCAAGTAACGACTAGATAGAATGGCGGATATCCAGTACCGATGAATCTAACGAGATAGACACGCCTAGCTAGAATGGCGGACATCCAAAACCAACCTATCCAAACAAGATAGCCACGCCTAGCTAGATTGGCGGATATTCAGAACCAACGTATCCAAACAGGATAGCCACGCCTAGCTAGAATGACGGGCGTCCAGAGCTAGTGTGTTCAAGCGAAACAAACACCCGATCGGCATGACACAACCCTAAGAAGACCACTCACCAGAAGAATATAAAGGAGGAATAATGTCGAACTAAATAGCACCCGTGATGTATAGAGTCTCATGTCCAAAACCGTGTGCCCTATGAGTAACGACCAATCAGAAAGGCGGATGTCCAGAACAAGAACGAGTATTTTGTTAAAACTACTTCTACGAGACACATAAAATTACCCATTGTCAAAGCTATAACAAGTCAAGATCCCACCTCGATACACAGACAGTATAATACAGCATGAAACATAATACTCTCGATTAGCAAGATTTCTGTTACAAAGATCGCAAATACAAATACACCAATGAAAATTACGAGAAGAATTATCCCTTACAAATAATTACATGAAACAAGAACCAGAATCAAAGTTACAGACGAGGGGTCATTAATAGTAGAGCTCCTTCAGCCCGTATCAAAATACAAGACATTAAAAGATTGATAGGTATCCAAGAAGACGAGAGCATCATCATCCAACTCATTTGGCACCGGTAGAAGAGCTATCAGTTTGGTCTGATATTCCCCAGTAATCCGGAATTACACCAAGGAAGTTACCCCTCAGTCTCATCAACAAGAAGTGCTAGTGGAAGAGGCAGCAAGAGAAGAAGACCCCTACGTCCACCATAACCGCCTGTTGAAGAAGAAGATCGAAACCCCGAGAATATTATGATCAACCCGTCCTCTTCCATCCCATCAAATCTACCAGCTCGTTCTGCCTGAGGGAAGGCAAAATTGGGTAATACGGATTAACCCCAATCTCTTTACCAAAATGACTCTCCTGAACAAGCAACTCAAGTGAGAGAGTCGACGTGAACGAGAGAGTCTTCAGGAAGGTCATTCAAGAATTTTTTACTTCAACATCACAAGTATCTAGTTAAGAAGTGCAATAAGAGCGCTTAACCAGATAACTCGGATGAAACAAGAACCAGAATCTGGAACAGAGAAAGTATAAACCGCACTCCCAAACCCCGTAGCTGGAACGATCATTAACCTAACATCGACAATCGCAACAATAGAAAGGAGTAGTACACTCTCCAGGGTTGAAAGGAAACACCACTCCAAATAAAAGCTTGTATGAGAAGAGTGTCATAGTAAAAGAAAAGAGTTTAACAAGAATAGGAAGAGAAGAACAAGTGATCCAGGCATACCAAAAAATGAAGTAAAGCATGAGCAATTTATAAGGAAAAGTCAAGACTTTGTCCGTACTCCTTTATTAGTAAGGATGGTGGCTCCCAGGGACAATCAAGCTCTCAACTTCACCCTCAAAATTAGAAAACACAGAAGGTTCCGTTTAAATTTCAGCCTAAAAGAAATGCCTTACTAGAAAGAATGTCTAACTAGAAGGAGTACAAGCTGAAGTTGAGTGCTTGAGGGGCTATGTGGGAGCCCAAAATAACCCCATGAATGTTCGAGTTATTATAGTACTGGACTGTTATTTTAAAGGCCCAAAGAGACGATGAACAACCCATATTCACAAACTATGCATGACGGCCGAGGCCCATTTACTATTTGAAACGCTTAAATACATACCCGTCTAATGGTCATCCATATTGGCAAATACGACCCAGAAATGCTATTATGGAATATCATCCATTCTGAAGTAATGCCCCACCTCAGTTCAAACCACAAGCCACTGATTCAACGACTCTTCCCGAGGCCAATCCAGACTTCATTCCTTGGCGTCGTTGCGACCGCTTTGTGCTTCTCTGGTTACGCTCCACTTTGACTGTGCGTGCCCTGTCAACCGTTGTTCGAGCCACCACAGCCCGTGAAGCCTGGACCACCATCGAACGCACCTTTCAAGCACAATCGAGGGCTCGTCGTATGGCCCTCAAGAATCAGTTACAATCCCTTTCAAAGGGATCTCTGTCTATCATGGAATATTTTGAGTAGAAGCGTGCTATTGCTGATGCACTTTCTGAGAAACTACATACTATTTCAGATGAAGATCTCACTAGCTACATTCTCAATGGACTTGACAGCTCTTATGGTCCATTCGTCACCGCTATAATGATGCGACCTGATGAAGTCCATATTGATGATCTACTGGGACTCCTCTTACAAGAAGAAGAGCGCATTGAACAGGAGAGTCGCTGCCTACAAACTCAATCTGATATGCCGTCGGCTCATGTTCCAGCCTCGGTAACAACCCCTTCCGCTCAGGTCGCATACTCCAACTCTCGCAACGGCCATTCTCGCTCCTACCGTGGCCGGACCTCTGCTCCTTCTTCATCCTTTAGCTCCGAGGGCAACCGTGGTCAAGATAGCAATCCACGCCGACGCCTACAATGCCAAATCTGCAACAAAATGGGTCATTCAACGGTTGACTGTTACAATCGCAACAATCACACGGACTTCCCTGCTCGCCCACCACCACCAAGAAACAATAATCGCTTATCAACGCGGACTGAGCGCTCAGCTGAGCACTCCGCTCACTACGCATCACCATCTTCTCTCATGGACCCCGCATGGTACTTTGACACTGGCGCTACAGATCATGTCTCCAATGATCTCAACAAACTGACCGTCTCTAATGAGTATCGTGGAGATGACAAATTGTCTGTCGGTAATGGTAACCAACTATCTATTACTCATTCTGGTTCTACTATTTTGTCTGATAAGTCTGCTTCTGTCAATTTAAAGAATGTTCTTGTTGTGCCTGATCTTACCAAAAACTTACTGAGTGTGTCCAAGTTGAATAAAGATAACAACACCTACATGATTTTCTATCCTGACCATTGTGTTGTTAAGAATCTGCAGGGCAAACCACTCCTACACGGAACCGTTGACCATGGCCTCTACCGTCTCCATCAGCCTCAACCAAATTATCCTCCTCCATCCGTTCACCTTGGCGCCCGCACCTCTCTGCTTGGATGGCATCGCCGCTTAGCTCATCCTCACGAACACATTCTTCGTCGATTAGTGTCTCAATTTTGTATTCCTGTCAGTTCCACTAAATTTCCTAATGTTTGTGATGCATGTCAGTTGGGCAAGAGTCATCGTTTTCATCTTCCCAGTTCTCATGTTAAGTCAAATAAACCTTTTGAATTAGTCTACTCGGATGTTTGGGGTCCTGCTCCCATCTTGTCTTTGAATGGAAATCGTTACTTTGTGTTTTTCATTGATGATGCTACCAAGTTTATATGGATATATTTTTTGAGTCACAAATCCCAGGTGTTCGATGTCTTTAAACAATTCCGGGAAATGGTTCATACACAATTCGGATGCCCCATTAAGTGTCTTCAAACCGATTGGGGAGGGGAATTTCGCAATGTATCCACTTTCTTATCTTCTCACGGGATCAATCACAGAGTCTCTTGTCCTCACACCCAAGAGCAAAATGGGGCTGCGGAACGACGAAACCGCATTATTGTCGAAAAGGGACTTACTCTCTTAGCCCAGTCATCTTGTCATTTTGTCTTATGGGAACATGCCTTTCACACAGCTACCTACCTCCATAACAGAACCATCACCTCCACACTTGAATACAAACCCCCATACCAACAACTCTACTCCAAAGTCCCAGATTATGATTTTCTCAAAACCTTTGGGTGTCTCTGTTATCCCTTCCTTCGTCCCTACAATCGTCACAAAATGGACTTTCGATCCCTTCCATGTGTCTTTCTCGGGTTCAGCTCAAAACACAAAGGGTATTTGTGCCTCCACATTCCCACCTCCAAGACCTATATAGCTCGTCATGTCGTGTTCGATGAAGAGATCTTTCCTTATGCCATCCAGCAGACTACGACGCCTCCACAACCTCCAACTACCACCACACCAGCCCCACCCGATCTTCTTAACTTGGCTACAACCACTCCTAACCCGAACCCTGAAAATAACATCCATGCTGCCCCTGCAATTGACGGCAACGCAGCAGAACCCGATCCTCCACAAACTCAACCCGATCTTACACCACAAGAAGCCTCTCCTACTTCAGACCTACCACCTCCTCCACCTAACTCTCCACACCAGCCTTACCCCCAACGCCCCCTCATACTTCCGACCATCCGACACCACCACCCACACCATGACCACTCGTGCTCACACAAAGTCCCTACAACCCAAGACCTTCAACTCCACTCGCCATCCCATCCTACCCAACTCTACACACTTATCTGAAAAAGAACCCACTACATTTGCCCAGGCAAACAAACATTCTTGTTGGCAACAGGCGATGCAGGCTGAATACAAAGCCTTAATGAGTAATAATACTTGGTCTCTTGTACCCTGTCCCAATGCTACTAATCTTGTTGGTTGTAAGTGGGTATACAGGATTAAGCGAAGAGCTGATGGTTCCATTGAGCGTTACAAAGCTCGTCTAGTTGCAAAAGGATTTCATCAAGAAGAAGGGGTGGACTACTTTGACACTTTCAGTCCCGTAGTCAAGCCTACCACTATTCAGCTAGTGTTGAGCATTGCCTTGTCTCTTGGGTGGTCTATTCGGCAACTAGATATCAATAATGCTTTCCTGAATGGAGATCTGGCTGAAACTGTTTACATGGAGCAACCCAAGGGGTTTATTGATCATACTCGGCCTTCGTATGTATGCAGACTCAACAAGGCCCTCTATGGCCTCAAGAAAGCTCCAAGAGCCTGGTTCAATAAACTCAAGACCTTTCTGCTCTCCAATGGATTTCGAGCTTGCTACTCGGATACATCACTCTTTGTTCACATATCTTCTACTACCACTATTTATCTTTTGGTATACGTTGACGATTTGATTCTTACAGGAAGTGATTCAGGATTTATGAGCCGCTTCATCCACCAACTCAATCAGGCTTTCTCTCTGAAGGATCTCGGTCCACTACGCTACTTCCTCGGCATTGAAGTCTTGCCTCATCAATCTGGTTTGCTCCTATCTCAGTCGAAATACATACGGGATGTCCTAAACCGTTGCCACATGGCTGACGCCAAGCCGATAGCCTCACCAGCTGACCCAAGCATTCGGTTATCTCAATACGGTGAACCTGCTCTGGATCCCCGGCTGTACAGACAAGTTGTTGGTGCCCTTCAATATGCCACCATTACACGACCTGAACTTGCATACGCTGTTAATAAAGTATGCCAATATATGCACTCTCCTACAACTGCACATTGGCAAGCTGCAAAACGAATTCTTCGCTATTTGAAAGGCACAATTGATCATGGCCTTCTTATTCAGCGCGACAAGTCCACTCATATTCTTGCTTATTCGGATGCCGGGTTGAACTCTGATAAAGAAAACGGGCGTGCTCAATATGGATTTGCCATTTATTTTGGCACAAACCTCATTAGTTGGATCTCTCGCAAACAGCGTACAGTTGCACGGTCTAGTACGGAAGCTGAATTTCGGGCATTAGCTTACATTACTGCTGAGTTGTGTTGGTTACAACAACTTCTCCATGAGCTCGGTATACCTACAACTCAGCCACCAGTCCTTCTCTGTGACAACATCGGAGCTAAACACATTCAGCTTGATTACTACTTTGTTCGTGAACGTGCTGAATCGGGGCTTCTCAAGGTCAAGCATGTTGTCTCTGATGATCAATGGGCGGACATCTTCACCAAGCCGCTTCACTCATCTCGGTTCTGCCATTTACGATCCAAGCTCCAAGTCCGAAACCGAACTTGATCTTGCCGGGGGTATTAGAGATAATTAAAGATAATTTGTGATATTGTAAAAGATAATGTAGATATTACTATTATCCTTCCCTTAGATAGATTATTTGCATATCCTCTGTAATCTTCTAGGAGCTTCTGATGTAACTATATACACAACACAAATCAATGGAGAAAGACAACAAAGCATAATTCAATATTTTCACAATACGTGTGATCATATTGTTGAACTCTTGCATGTTCTAGTGCATTATTTGGGATGAGTCTTTCAACTGAGACTTCGCATATGTAAGGAAACCGAGCTACCTGACCAATTTCTTGTGTCCCTTTGTTCCTACTTTATTTTTGTTGTGAATCATTGCACCTTAGATCATACGGATATGGTTACTTGAATCCACATCTCAAATAACCTTGTTAGATGAGGAGTTAACGAACAAATAGACATGAATGACCTCGTGAACAGACTTTGAGACTCCTATGATTGATTATAAAATCATTAGTTAAAACACACATTTGTAATTGAATGCATAATAATGAGAATACAATTATAGCAAAAGGAAATAAACTATGCTAGGTTCAACCTCTAAAATCTCTTCGTGTTTCTTTCCAACAAGCGAAGAGCCGGAGAGTGATTAGTTGATGAGAGTAATCTCGGCTCGAAGATGTAGGATCCCGTCTATGAAATACTCACTCTCGTCGTTGCTCATCAACTCGACCCATGTAATTTTAAACAGGTCATGAAATCCCCATGCTGTAGACCCTTTGAAGGTACGTTTTTTTTCCGTGCCCAGCCTTGTGAATTCCATTGAAGATTTTTTCATGGCTCCGAATTCAAAACCTAAAATGCATGTTTCTAAAGGTTGGGTCACCTTCACATACAGAGCAAATCTTGATTGTTCATCACTGCATTCTGCGAACAGAGACAAGTATTTTCCCCCTAAACCGAATGTCTGAGAGTAGAGTCGCTCTGATGGGAATAGCTTCTCACACTCCTCTTTCCTTAGATCAAAGTAGACAATACAGCGAGGCTGCACAAACTGAAGTTGCACTACCTTAATATGCCGAAATTTGTAGACCCTCTTTGGGTGTTGCTCGTACGGAGCTTCAAGCTTGGAAGACATTAAGGAGTTGAGTACGAGCTTCAACATTTTCTCATTCTCAAAGTCAATACAATCTACCACTTTCTTCAACTTTGAGCGACTCATGTATGCAAAGCAGACGAACCGTTCCAAGAGATTAGTAAGGATTTTTCGTCGTTCTTCTAGTTCGGGATAATGTGTACACGCCCATTTCAAGATGAAGTCGAAAACGGCATCTTCTGAATCCACTTGAAGACCATCACTATCCAGAACAACCTCTATTGCCCAAAGAGGTAAACCCATCGCCTCTTCTTGAGACCTTCAAGAGATTAAAAACAGGCTAAGTTAAGAAAAGTAATCATGTATTGTAATCAAGAAGTGCTTGAGACAGATTACTTACTCAGTCAAATCCATAAAATGTGCAGCAAGATACTTTTTTGCTTCATCGATTAGAGGCTTAACTACTTCTCCCACCAGAACACTAGAAGGAAGATCGAGATAAAAAGGTGCAGAATCTAATGACATGGGCAGGTTAACCAGCAATTCAATACAATGTTTCATACAACGAGTAACCTCAAACTTGTCAGCAGCCATCAATACATCTACCAAATCCTCCCTTGAAGTTGCAGTCATTGGTTCGCCATAAATAAACTTCAGCAAGTCCATCAAAGCTGCTTCCTCTACTCAAATAGCAAATTTATAATGAATAATGATTCAATTAACTTGACAAGTGGTTAGTTAAGGATGGGGCATATTTGTACCAGATGCATTGATTCTGACAGTCACTTCATGCCTCTGTTGTGACTCTTTCATGCCATTTTTGAATAACTATACCATTAAGTTACAAGTTAGTTACTTTACAAACAATTCCTGACTAGAAGATGATAATATTAATACAATTTAAAGAAGTATACCTTGTAAAAAAATGGACTTTCTGCAGCTAGCAGGAGAGAACTGACGTGCAACTTTTTGAGTTTGAAGTCATTAGCACCACATTCTGAAGTATTTGCATCATCAAGGGACGAAAACCAGTGAAGATATTTCATGGAAACACCGGCTTTTATGGTGGAAGGCAAAGCTGGTGTGATCTCAAGGTGAAGGACACGATCCGAGAAATCGATGTCGTTGAACCCAAACCCGAAATTCACTTTCGTAGCACTCGATGATTCCATCTTGATTCTTTGTTGTCTTGTTACCAAATACTCATGTAACACTATTTCTGAAGCACTAAAACGGTAGTACAAGAATATACGATGGAGTTGCAAAGGGCATTGGCAGAGTCTAAGTACAGCAACGGTAGCCGAAAAGAATTTATAGTTGGGTTATAATTAGAATACGATATATTATATTCTTTTATATCTTTTTTGTTAATGATATCATATATGGTTAGTAAATATTTTATCTTGTATATGACATATTGTCTTTAAGCTTAATGCAAAGGTGTGGAAAATTCTCAAAAAAATCACTTTGTTTCATTGTATACCAGTGTGTGTTTCCCGTCTCATATACGTGTCATATATATTAAATAATTTTAATATTATTATATTTTTATTGTTAAGTTGTATTTTACCTTTTATGTATTATAAGAATACACAATTATCAATCACATAAAAACCTAGATAAAGAATCAAAGCACCTAGATAAAGAATCTTTGATGAGATTTAATTTATCAAATGCATTAATTTATATTTGGATAATGTATACAAATTTGATAAAATTTATAAGTAAAAGATAATTAATCAAATAACTTAATACATATAGATGGATGAAAAATATTAAGTGTATATAAATTATATAAGGATAATAATATAATATGTATAAAGTAGATAAAAAAAATTTAGGTAAAAAATAATTAAATAATTAATTTAAGATAAAAAATTTCAAACTTTCTAAATATGTGCCTTTTTCTTTGGATTTTTTTTAAGTCGACGACGTGTCTAATATGAAAATATAGCCGAGAGGTTGACACATCATTTAATTGAACATAAGGACGATATATCACAAATAACACTCTCTTTTAATATCGGTATAGAAGATATCTGATCTTGTTAACGTTTTTCTCAAACCCTAGCTCAAGCCATTGGCCTCCTTCTTTGCAGTCACCTCTAATGACCAATATGAAGGACACCGCCGGCAACAACATGAATCCAGATGGTCTGCAATCTCTCCAGAATGAACTAAAAGAAACAGAAACCTCCTCCATGATCCAAGAAAACGTAACAGAAAGAAAACCATAAATCTTCAAATCAAAACATAACAATCACGATTTTTCACCATTTTTCTAAGCAACTTAGTGACTGAATCGGTGTGATCGGTCATAAGGGTAACAACATAATCATCATCCACAACTTGGGGTCGAAGGTATCGGGTTTTAGATAGAGAGACACTAATAAGGGAATAGCAATTTTGATAATCCACAACTTGCGGTGGAATTTAAATAGAAGTTCATAATATTCAGCCTCTTTTAACTGGAATTTGAATTAAACGAATGAAAGTTATTCATTGTATCATACTAACCCTTTACATGTTTAGGCTATTCGAGTTAAATGCGCTGAAGACCAAAACAATCCATGGCGTTCAGAGATTCGACCAAGGTGTCTTGAAGGCGAGGACTCTCCTCTCACGATCTGCAAGACGTCATCAAAATGATCTTGGTGGAAAAATCGCATCAGATTACAAAGGAAATTTTGAATAGAGAAGAGAAGACAAATTTATCAACTCAATAAGAGATTATCAAACACCTTGAATGCCCCCAACATCCTTGGGGAGTTAGGGTGTATATTAACATGCACTTGTTAAATACAGAATGCTACAATTCTCTTACCTTCTTGAGCTAAAACCTCCATCAAACTCATACTCTGCCTGTTAAAAGCTACACTTCTTCTTGCAATCTCATAGCACCAAAACCACCACAAAGTGCAGTTGCTTTCCACTGGCAGAAAGCTTGAACCAAGAAAAACAGCCAAGAGGCCGAAAATAAGAGCAAACACGGGATTTAGGGATGGCGAGATAGTAGAGCTCACCTACAGTACAAACTTAGCAAATCATCAACATGTCATAAGCATTCAACCCAAAAATTCCTTCATATCATAACAAATCATTCCCAACAAAATCAGTTCATGACTCTTAAGATATGCACTGCACTGTACATGGAAATTATAGTTAAATGATCATCTAAAATATCCATAACAGAAAGGGCCAAGGAGAATGTTAGCACAAACAATGGAATTAAACATTCATATATTTGGTTCGGGACTTTTGTCAAACAGATGGTGGGCATAATTATAGTTAGTAATTCATATGTGTACAACCTCATTTGATTTGTGGACTGTAAGTGCAATACACCATATAAAATCTAAATTAAATTGCAAGGGTTGAGTACTACGCTCCTACTTCATTTTGCATAATTAAACTCTCATTGTTTCCACGTACAATACTAATTTACCTTTGCAAACGAGAGAGAATTGGTCGACTCAAATGTCGGAGAAAGAAGGTGGTAGATCAGTGAGGAACGGTGACGTCGTAAATGTGATGATTATGGTCATCTGGATTTTGGGGGTTCGAACAATGATTTCGGGTTCAGGTAAAGAATCCTTCAAACTCGAGCACCATCAGTTGGAACCAGTGACGAATAAATCTCATGGAAAAGATGCGGGAGGTAGACGCCGGGAAGGAGTGAGGCTAGTGGTCTAAGTATTGTTCGTCTCCATAGAAGACGCCATCTTTTTTTTTTTTTTTGTTTTTATGTAGAAAGCATTTAGGCGGAATAGTCAGCGGCTGACTTTTCGGACTAGAGTATCCCGGAGGATGAGATTACGAAGATCTGGATGGGATAGGAAGTCGGGTGAATGTGAGTTATGATGTAGATTGGCCAGGAGGTCCGCCAGACCATTAATCTTCCGAAAGACATGGGAAACGTGACACGGGTGAAATTTCATAAGATCTAGCTTTATATCAGTCACTACTAAGTCAATTTCCCATGGACAAGCCCATTTGCCGTTTATGGCATTTATAAGGCAAATGTTATCACCCTCGATCTCAATGTTCGAGATTCCGAGACGGATAGTTGTTCTAATGCCAATCTGCATAGCTAACCCTTTTGTCATAATTGTTGAAACAAACCTTAGATCCCCATTTTCCATATGGGTAGGTTTGCCTTGGTTATCACGGATGATAAGACCAAATGATGCTCTCCCATTGGGTGGGTTAGAAGCATCAACGTTTAGTTTGGCGGTTTGTTATGGTGGTTTGGTCCAGTTCATCTGTTTTCTTTTTCTTCTGGATGGTATTATATTATTTGGTTTTGGGTCATCAAGTGATTGTTATTTCTTCAAATTCCTTTGTTTTTAGGTAATCACGTGTTTTATTAAGGATGCTAGATGGGTGGTCTTGATCATCATATATGGTTTGCAATGCTATTCCAATTTCTTTATTCATACTATTTATTGTCTGTGTTGTTATTGGACATTTAAAAAGAAAGTGGTGAATGTCCTCGTAGCAGTTATCACAGTTTGTACAGTCAGTTGGTATAGGCACATGTCGTTCCCTGAGTCTTACTCTAGTTGATATTATGTTTTTTGATATTTTCCATAGAAAGTTCTTAACTTTTGGGGGAATCTTAAACTTCCAAATCCAGTCATTCCTTGATTGTTCAAGGTTTCTCTTTTCATAGAAGACGCCATCGTTTGAATTCCGGGGGAGAGATCAGAGAGGAAGTTAAATTTCGGACAGAAAAAGGTTAAATAACTCTTTTTATCTCAACCGTCGGATGGTCTTGATCTATGGGTGTAGATCATTAATATCCCTGCATTCTACCCTCATATTTAATTGTCACGTGCATATCACGTGATCGATTTCATCCTCTTGGTATGCACGTGCGAATCACGTGTCCATCTCATATCTTCACACACTTTATTTTTTAAAGAAGCAAACAAAAGACATATTATTTACAAACAAATCACGTTTAAATCATTTTCAAGGATGATCTTGAAAATCTTTCATGAAAAAGATTCTTGAGGTTTTTTGAGAAAAGACTTCTTTAAAGATGCCAAACTTCAGAGCTCGAGATACTAGAATTTCATTTAGTAAGAAAATCCAGGAGATCTTCAATATGGATATCATGGGAGGCCAGGTAATCAACAACTCTATTGCACTGTCGTCGCACAAAATAAAACCTACAACATTCAAAGAGGTTAGAAATCGAAATAATATCTAAAATGATGGAGTGGATTTCCCCGGGGTAGAGAGTAGAGACCCCTGTCTTGTGATCTTGTTGAACTCTTGCATGTTCTAGTGCATTATTTGGGATGAGTCTTTCAACTGAGACTTCGCATATGTAAGGAAACCGAGCTACCTGACCAATTTCTTGTGTCCCTTTGTTCCTACTTTATTTTTGTTGTGAATCATTGCACCTTAGATCATACGGATATGGTTACTTGAATCCACATCTCAAATAACCTTGTTAGATGAGGAGTTAACGAACAAATAGACATGAATGACCTCGTGAACAGACTTTGAGACTCCTATGATTGATTATAAAATCATTAGTTAAAACACACATTTGTAATTGAATGCATAATAATGAGAATACAATTAAGGAAATAAACTATGCTAGGTTCAACCTCTAAAATCTCTTCGTGTTTCTTTCCAACAAGCGAAGAGCCGGAGAGTGATTAGTTGATGAGAGTAATCTCGGCTCGAAGATGTAGGATCCCGTCTATGAAATACTCACTCTCGTTGCTCATCAACTCGACCCATGTAATTTTAAACAGGTCATGAAATCCCCATGCTGTAGACCCTTTGAAGGTACGTTTTTTTCATTGCACCTTAGATCATACGGATATGGTTACTTGAATCCACATCTCAAATAACCTTGTTAGATGAGGAGTTAACGAACAAATAGACATGAATGACCTCGTGAACAGACTTTGAGACTCCTATGATTGATTATAAAATCATTAGTTAAAACACACATTTGTAATTGAATGCATAATAATGAGAATACAATTAAGGAAATAAACTATGCTAGGTTCAACCTCTAAAATCTCTTCGTGTTTCTTTCCAACAAGCGAAGAGCCGGAGAGTGATTAGTTGATGAGAGTAATCTCGGCTCGAAGATGTAGGATCCCGTCTATGAAATACTCACTCTCGTTGCTCATCAACTCGACCCATGTAATTTTAAACAGGTCATGAAATCCCCATCCTTTGGACGTTACGGTAGCTTTTTTTCCCATGCCCAGCCTTGTGAATTCCATGGAAGATTTTTTCATGGCTCCGAATTCATAATCTAAAATGCATGTTTCTAAAGGTTGGGTCACCTTCACATACAGAGCAAACCTTGATTGATCATCTCTGCATTTTGCCAACAGAGACAAGTCTTTTCCCCCTAAACCGAATGTCTGAGAGTAGAGTTCCTTTGATGGGAATAGTTCTTCACACTCCTCTTTCCTTAGATCGAAATAGACAACACATCTAGGCTGCACAAACTGAAGTTGCACCACCTTAATAAGCCGAAATTTGTAGACCCTCCTTGGGAGAATAGTGCATTGGTGTTGCCCGTACGGAACTTCAAGCTTGGAAGACAAGGAGTTGAGTACGAGCTCGCTGAAATCTACGACTTCCTTCCACTTTGAGCAACTCATGTATGCAAAACATACGAACCGTTCCAAGAGATTAGTAAGGATTTTTCGTCGTTCTTCTAGTTCGGGATAATGTGTACACGCCCATTTCAAGATGAAGTCGAAAACAGCTTCTTCTGAATCCACTTGAAGACCATCACTATCCAGAACAACCTCTATTGCCCAAAGAGGTAAACCCATCGCCTCTTCTTGAGACCTTCAAGAGATTAAAAACAGGTTAAGGTAGGAAAAGTAATCATGTATTGTAATCAAGAAGTGCTTGAGACAGATTACTTACTCAGTAAAATCCATAAAATGTGCAGAAAGATATTTCTTTGCTTCATCCACTAGTGGCTTAACTACTTCGCCCACCAGAACACTAGAAGGAAGGTAGAGATAAAAAGGTGCAGAATCTAATGACATGGGCAGCTTAACCAACAATTCAGTACAATGTTTCATACAACGAGTAACCTCAAATTTGTCAGCAGCCATCAATACATCTATCAAATCCTCTGTTGAAGTTGCACTTATTGGTTTGCCATAAATAAACTTCAGCAAGTCCATCAAAGCTGCTTCCTCTACTCAAATAAACAAATTTATAATTAATAATGATTCAACTTGACAAGTGGTTAGTTAAGGATGGGGCATATCTGTACCGGATGCATTGATTCTGACAGTCACTTCATGCCTCTGTTGTGACTCTTTCATGCCATTTTTGAATAACTATTGTTGTAACAGAATCGAAACGAGAACAAAGTAAACGCAAGAAAGACACACAGATATACGTGGTTCACCAAAATTGGCTACGTCCACAGGAGAGGGAGATCAGATTATACGGAGGCGGTATTACAGTTTTCGGTACAATTAGGTTTACACATAAGCCGCTATATATAGCGCTAAATAACCCTAAGCCCAACAACAAAACTGATGGGCCCAAATAGGCCCATACAACAGATATTGTATACCGTTTGGCTACCTGTCGCAGTGTTATGTTTTGATTTGAAGATTTATGGTTTTCTTTCTGTTACGTTTTCTTGGATCATGGAGGAGGTTTCTTTCCCAACGATAAAAGACTGCACAAAATTCTCAAACGACAAAGGCAGAGATACCAACAAGATCAAAGCAGCATCCTCATCATCAACCTTCTCATCAATATTACGCAAATCTAACAGAATTGTATTCAATTGATCAAGGTGATCTCTAAGAGGTGTACCTTCTTCCATACGCAGGCTGAAAAGACGTTGCTTCAACATCAACTTGCTGGTCAATGACTTCGTCATGTAGAGGCTCTCCAACTTCGACCACAACTTTGCAGCGGTTTCCTGATCTGCAATCTCTGTAATGACATCGTCAGCGAGGCACAACATAATCATCGAATGAGCCTTTTCCTCCATAGTTTTGAACTCCACGGAGGTTGCATCCATTCCATTCTTGTCTTTCGCTAACGGCGCCCACAGACCGTTTTGCTTCAGCAAAGCCTGCATCTTGATTCGCCACAGACTGAAACTGTTTCTCCCTGTAAACTTGTCGATCTTCGTCATGGATACCGACATCGTTCTCGGCGGAAATTCGAACCTGCTCTGATACCAGTTTGTTGTAACAGAATCGAAACGAGAACAAAGTAAACGCAAGAAAGACACACAGATATACGTGGTTCACCAAAATTGGCTACGTCCACAGGAGAGGGAGATCAGATTATACGGAGGCGGTATTACAGTTTTCGGTACAATTAGGTTTACACATAAGCCGCTATATATAGCGCTAAATAACCCTAAGCCCAACAACAAAACTGATGGGCCCAAATAGGCCCATACAACAGATATTGTATACCGTTTGGCTACCTGTCGCAGTGTTATGTTTTGATTTGAAGATTTATGGTTTTCTTTCTGTTACGTTTTCTTGGATCATGGAGGAGGTTTCTTTCCCAACGATAAAAGACTGCACAAAATTCTCAAACGACAAAGGCAGAGATACCAACAAGATCAAAGCAGCATCCTCATCATCAACCTTCTCATCAATATTACGCAAATCTAACAGAATTGTATTCAATTGATCAAGGTGATCTCTAAGAGGTGTACCTTCTTCCATACGCAGGCTGAAAAGACGTTGCTTCAACATCAACTTGCTGGTCAATGACTTCGTCATGTAGAGGCTCTCCAACTTCGACCACAACTTTGCAGCGGTTTCCTGATCTGCAATCTCTGTAATGACATCGTCAGCGAGGCACAACATAATCATCGAATGAGCCTTTTCCTCCATAGTTTTGAACTCCACGGAGGTTGCATCCATTCCATTCTTGTCTTTCGCTAACGGCGCCCACAGACCGTTTTGCTTCAGCAAAGCCTGCATCTTGATTCGCCACAGACTGAAACTGTTTCTCCCTGTAAACTTGTCGATCTTCGTCATGGATACCGACATCGTTCTCGGCGGAAATTCGAACCTGCTCTGATACCAGTTTGTTGTAACAGAATCGAAACGAGAACAAAGTAAACGCAAGAAAGACACACAGATATACGTGGTTCACCAAAATTGGCTACGTCCACAGGAGAGGGAGATCAGATTATACGGAGGCGGTATTACAGTTTTCGGTACAATTAGGTTTACACATAAGCCGCTATATATAGCGCTAAATAACCCTAAGCCCAACAACAAAACTGATGGGCCCAAATAGGCCCATACAACAGATATTGTATACCGTTTGGCTACCTGTCGCAGTGTTATGTTTTGATTTGAAGATTTATGGTTTTCTTTCTGTTACGTTTTCTTGGATCATGGAGGAGGTTTCTTTCCCAACGATAAAAGACTGCACAAAATTCTCAAACGACAAAGGCAGAGATACCAACAAGATCAAAGCAGCATCCTCATCATCAACCTTCTCATCAATATTACGCAAATCTAACAGAATTGTATTCAATTGATCAAGGTGATCTCTAAGAGGTGTACCTTCTTCCATACGCAGGCTGAAAAGACGTTGCTTCAACATCAACTTGCTGGTCAATGACTTCGTCATGTAGAGGCTCTCCAACTTCGACCACAACTTTGCAGCGGTTTCCTGATCTGCAATCTCTGTAATGACATCGTCAGCGAGGCACAACATAATCATCGAATGAGCCTTTTCCTCCATAGTTTTGAACTCCACGGAGGTTGCATCCATTCCATTCTTGTCTTTCGCTAACGGCGCCCACAGACCGTTTTGCTTCAGCAAAGCCTGCATCTTGATTCGCCACAGACTGAAACTGTTTCTCCCTGTAAACTTGTCGATCTTCGTCATGGATACCGACATCGTTCTCGGCGGAAATTCGAACCTGCTCTGATACCAGTTTGTTGTAACAGAATCGAAACGAGAACAAAGTAAACGCAAGAAAGACACACAGATATACGTGGTTCACCAAAATTGGCTACGTCCACAGGAGAGGGAGATCAGATTATACGGAGGCGGTATTACAGTTTTCGGTACAATTAGGTTTACACATAAGCCGCTATATATAGCGCTAAATAACCCTAAGCCCAACAACAAAACTGATGGGCCCAAATAGGCCCATACAACAGATATTGTATACCGTTTGGCTACCTGTCGCAGTGTTATGTTTTGATTTGAAGATTTATGGTTTTCTTTCTGTTACGTTTTCTTGGATCATGGAGGAGGTTTCTTTCCCAACGATAAAAGACTGCACAAAATTCTCAAACGACAAAGGCAGAGATACCAACAAGATCAAAGCAGCATCCTCATCATCAACCTTCTCATCAATATTACGCAAATCTAACAGAATTGTATTCAATTGATCAAGGTGATCTCTAAGAGGTGTACCTTCTTCCATACGCAGGCTGAAAAGACGTTGCTTCAACATCAACTTGCTGGTCAATGACTTCGTCATGTAGAGGCTCTCCAACTTCGACCACAACTTTGCAGCGGTTTCCTGATCTGCAATCTCTGTAATGACATCGTCAGCGAGGCACAACATAATCATCGAATGAGCCTTTTCCTCCATAGTTTTGAACTCCACGGAGGTTGCATCCATTCCATTCTTGTCTTTCGCTAACGGCGCCCACAGACCGTTTTGCTTCAGCAAAGCCTGCATCTTGATTCGCCACAGACTGAAACTGTTTCTCCCTGTAAACTTGTCGATCTTCGTCATGGATACCGACATCGTTCTCGGCGGAAATTCGAACCTGCTCTGATACCAGTTTGTTGTAACAGAATCGAAACGAGAACAAAGTAAACGCAAGAAAGACACACAGATATACGTGGTTCACCAAAATTGGCTACGTCCACAGGAGAGGGAGATCAGATTATACGGAGGCGGTATTACAGTTTTCGGTACAATTAGGTTTACACATAAGCCGCTATATATAGCGCTAAATAACCCTAAGCCCAACAACAAAACTGATGGGCCCAAATAGGCCCATACAACAGATATTGTATACCGTTTGGCTACCTGTCGCAGTGTTATGTTTTGATTTGAAGATTTATGGTTTTCTTTCTGTTACGTTTTCTTGGATCATGGAGGAGGTTTCTTTCCCAACGATAAAAGACTGCACAAAATTCTCAAACGACAAAGGCAGAGATACCAACAAGATCAAAGCAGCATCCTCATCATCAACCTTCTCATCAATATTACGCAAATCTAACAGAATTGTATTCAATTGATCAAGGTGATCTCTAAGAGGTGTACCTTCTTCCATACGCAGGCTGAAAAGACGTTGCTTCAACATCAACTTGCTGGTCAATGACTTCGTCATGTAGAGGCTCTCCAACTTCGACCACAACTTTGCAGCGGTTTCCTGATCTGCAATCTCTGTAATGACATCGTCAGCGAGGCACAACATAATCATCGAATGAGCCTTTTCCTCCATAGTTTTGAACTCCACGGAGGTTGCATCCATTCCATTCTTGTCTTTCGCTAACGGCGCCCACAGACCGTTTTGCTTCAGCAAAGCCTGCATCTTGATTCGCCACAGACTGAAACTGTTTCTCCCTGTAAACTTGTCGATCTTCGTCATGGATACCGACATCGTTCTCGGCGGAATTCGAACCTGCTCTGATACCAGTTTGTTGTAACAGAATCGAAACGAGAACAAAGTAAACGCAAGAAAGACACACAGATATACGTGGTTCACCAAAATTGGCTACGTCCACAGGAGAGGGAGATCAGATTATACGGAGGCGGTATTACAGTTTTCGGTACAATTAGGTTTACACATAAGCCGCTATATATAGCGCTAAATAACCCTAAGCCCAACAACAAAACTGATGGGCCCAAATAGGCCCATACAACAGATATTGTATACCGTTTGGCTACCTGTCGCAGTGTTATGTTTTGATTTGAAGATTTATGGTTTTCTTTCTGTTACGTTTTCTTGGATCATGGAGGAGGTTTCTTTCCCAACGATAAAAGACTGCACAAAATTCTCAAACGACAAAGGCAGAGATACCAACAAGATCAAAGCAGCATCCTCATCATCAACCTTCTCATCAATATTACGCAAATCTAACAGAATTGTATTCAATTGATCAAGGTGATCTCTAAGAGGTGTACCTTCTTCCATACGCAGGCTGAAAAGACGTTGCTTCAACATCAACTTGCTGGTCAATGACTTCGTCATGTAGAGGCTCTCCAACTTCGACCACAACTTTGCAGCGGTTTCCTGATCTGCAATCTCTGTAATGACATCGTCAGCGAGGCACAACATAATCATCGAATGAGCCTTTTCCTCCATAGTTTTGAACTCCACGGAGGTTGCATCCATTCCATTCTTGTCTTTCGCTAACGGCGCCCACAGACCGTTTTGCTTCAGCAAAGCCTGCATCTTGATTCGCCACAGACTGAAACTGTTTCTCCCTGTAAACTTGTCGATCTTCGTCATGGATACCGACATCGTTCTCGGCGGAAATTCGAACCTGCTCTGATACCAGTTTGTTGTAACAGAATCGAAACGAGAACAAAGTAAACGCAAGAAAGACACACAGATATACGTGGTTCACCAAAATTGGCTACGTCCACAGGAGAGGGAGATCAGATTATACGGAGGCGGTATTACAGTTTTCGGTACAATTAGGTTTACACATAAGCCGCTATATATAGCGCTAAATAACCCTAAGCCCAACAACAAAACTGATGGGCCCAAATAGGCCCATACAACAGATATTGTATACCGTTTGGCTACCTGTCGCAGTGTTATGTTTTGATTTGAAGATTTATGGTTTTCTTTCTGTTACGTTTTCTTGGATCATGGAGGAGGTTTCTTTCCCAACGATAAAAGACTGCACAAAATTCTCAAACGACAAAGGCAGAGATACCAACAAGATCAAAGCAGCATCCTCATCATCAACCTTCTCATCAATATTACGCAAATCTAACAGAATTGTATTCAATTGATCAAGGTGATCTCTAAGAGGTGTACCTTCTTCCATACGCAGGCTGAAAAGACGTTGCTTCAACATCAACTTGCTGGTCAATGACTTCGTCATGTAGAGGCTCTCCAACTTCGACCACAACTTTGCAGCGGTTTCCTGATCTGCAATCTCTGTAATGACATCGTCAGCGAGGCACAACATAATCATCGAATGAGCCTTTTCCTCCATAGTTTTGAACTCCACGGAGGTTGCATCCATTCCATTCTTGTCTTTCGCTAACGGCGCCCACAGACCGTTTTGCTTCAGCAAAGCCTGCATCTTGATTCGCCACAGACTGAAACTGTTTCTCCCTGTAAACTTGTCGATCTTCGTCATGGATACCGACATCGTTCTCGGCGGAAATTCGAACCTGCTCTGATACCAGTTTGTTGTAACAGAATCGAAACGAGAACAAAGTAAACGCAAGAAAGACACACAGATATACGTGGTTCACCAAAATTGGCTACGTCCACAGGAGAGGGAGATCAGATTATACGGAGGCGGTATTACAGTTTTCGGTACAATTAGGTTTACACATAAGCCGCTATATATAGCGCTAAATAACCCTAAGCCCAACAACAAAACTGATGGGCCCAAATAGGCCCATACAACAGATATTGTATACCGTTTGGCTACCTGTCGCAGTGTTATGTTTTGATTTGAAGATTTATGGTTTTCTTTCTGTTACGTTTTCTTGGATCATGGAGGAGGTTTCTTTCCCAACGATAAAAGACTGCACAAAATTCTCAAACGACAAAGGCAGAGATACCAACAAGATCAAAGCAGCATCCTCATCATCAACCTTCTCATCAATATTACGCAAATCTAACAGAATTGTATTCAATTGATCAAGGTGATCTCTAAGAGGTGTACCTTCTTCCATACGCAGGCTGAAAAGACGTTGCTTCAACATCAACTTGCTGGTCAATGACTTCGTCATGTAGAGGCTCTCCAACTTCGACCACAACTTTGCAGCGGTTTCCTGATCTGCAATCTCTGTAATGACATCGTCAGCGAGGCACAACATAATCATCGAATGAGCCTTTTCCTCCATAGTTTTGAACTCCACGGAGGTTGCATCCATTCCATTCTTGTCTTTCGCTAACGGCGCCCACAGACCGTTTTGCTTCAGCAAAGCCTGCATCTTGATTCGCCACAGACTGAAACTGTTTCTCCCTGTAAACTTGTCGATCTTCGTCATGGATACCGACATCGTTCTCGGCGGAAATTCGAACCTGCTCTGATACCAGTTTGTTGTAACAGAATCGAAACGAGAACAAAGTAAACGCAAGAAAGACACACAGATATACGTGGTTCACCAAAATTGGCTACGTCCACAGGAGAGGGAGATCAGATTATACGGAGGCGGTATTACAGTTTTCGGTACAATTAGGTTTACACATAAGCCGCTATATATAGCGCTAAATAACCCTAAGCCCAACAACAAAACTGATGGGCCCAAATAGGCCCATACAACAGATATTGTATACCGTTTGGCTACCTGTCGCAGTGTTATGTTTTGATTTGAAGATTTATGGTTTTCTTTCTGTTACGTTTTCTTGGATCATGGAGGAGGTTTCTTTCCCAACGATAAAAGACTGCACAAAATTCTCAAACGACAAAGGCAGAGATACCAACAAGATCAAAGCAGCATCCTCATCATCAACCTTCTCATCAATATTACGCAAATCTAACAGAATTGTATTCAATTGATCAAGGTGATCTCTAAGAGGTGTACCTTCTTCCATACGCAGGCTGAAAAGACGTTGCTTCAACATCAACTTGCTGGTCAATGACTTCGTCATGTAGAGGCTCTCCAACTTCGACCACAACTTTGCAGCGGTTTCCTGATCTGCAATCTCTGTAATGACATCGTCAGCGAGGCACAACATAATCATCGAATGAGCCTTTTCCTCCATAGTTTTGAACTCCACGGAGGTTGCATCCATTCCATTCTTGTCTTTCGCTAACGGCGCCCACAGACCGTTTTGCTTCAGCAAAGCCTGCATCTTGATTCGCCACAGACTGAAACTGTTTCTCCCTGTAAACTTGTCGATCTTCGTCATGGATACCGACATCGTTCTCGGCGGAAATTCGAACCTGCTCTGATACCAGTTTGTTGTAACAGAATCGAAACGAGAACAAAGTAAACGCAAGAAAGACACACAGATATACGTGGTTCACCAAAATTGGCTACGTCCACAGGAGAGGGAGATCAGATTATACGGAGGCGGTATTACAGTTTTCGGTACAATTAGGTTTACACATAAGCCGCTATATATAGCGCTAAATAACCCTAAGCCCAACAACAAAACTGATGGGCCCAAATAGGCCCATACAACAGATATTGTATACCGTTTGGCTACCTGTCGCAGTGTTATGTTTTGATTTGAAGATTTATGGTTTTCTTTCTGTTACGTTTTCTTGGATCATGGAGGAGGTTTCTTTCCCAACGATAAAAGACTGCACAAAATTCTCAAACGACAAAGGCAGAGATACCAACAAGATCAAAGCAGCATCCTCATCATCAACCTTCTCATCAATATTACGCAAATCTAACAGAATTGTATTCAATTGATCAAGGTGATCTCTAAGAGGTGTACCTTCTTCCATACGCAGGCTGAAAAGACGTTGCTTCAACATCAACTTGCTGGTCAATGACTTCGTCATGTAGAGGCTCTCCAACTTCGACCACAACTTTGCAGCGGTTTCCTGATCTGCAATCTCTGTAATGACATCGTCAGCGAGGCACAACATAATCATCGAATGAGCCTTTTCCTCCATAGTTTTGAACTCCACGGAGGTTGCATCCATTCCATTCTTGTCTTTCGCTAACGGCGCCCACAGACCGTTTTGCTTCAGCAAAGCCTGCATCTTGATTCGCCACAGACTGAAACTGTTTCTCCCTGTAAACTTGTCGATCTTCGTCATGGATACCGACATCGTTCTCGGCGGAAATTCGAACCTGCTCTGATACCAGTTTGTTGTAACAGAATCGAAACGAGAACAAAGTAAACGCAAGAAAGACACACAGATATACGTGGTTCACCAAAATTGGCTACGTCCACAGGAGAGGGAGATCAGATTATACGGAGGCGGTATTACAGTTTTCGGTACAATTAGGTTTACACATAAGCCGCTATATATAGCGCTAAATAACCCTAAGCCCAACAACAAAACTGATGGGCCCAAATAGGCCCATACAACAGATATTGTATACCGTTTGGCTACCTGTCGCAGTGTTATGTTTTGATTTGAAGATTTATGGTTTTCTTTCTGTTACGTTTTCTTGGATCATGGAGGAGGTTTCTTTCCCAACGATAAAAGACTGCACAAAATTCTCAAACGACAAAGGCAGAGATACCAACAAGATCAAAGCAGCATCCTCATCATCAACCTTCTCATCAATATTACGCAAATCTAACAGAATTGTATTCAATTGATCAAGGTGATCTCTAAGAGGTGTACCTTCTTCCATACGCAGGCTGAAAAGACGTTGCTTCAACATCAACTTGCTGGTCAATGACTTCGTCATGTAGAGGCTCTCCAACTTCGACCACAACTTTGCAGCGGTTTCCTGATCTGCAATCTCTGTAATGACATCGTCCGCGAGGCACAACATAATCATCGAATGAGCCTTTTCCTCCATAGTTTTGAACTCCACGGAGGTTGCATCCATTCCATTCTTGTCTTTCGCTAACGGCGCCCACAGACCGTTTTGCTTCAGCAAAGCCTGCATCTTGATTCGCCACAGACTGAAACTGTTTCTCCCTGTAAACTTGTCGATCTTCGTCATGGATACCGACATCGTTCTCGGCGGAAATTCGAACCTGCTCTGATACCAGTTTGTTGTAACAGAATCGAAACGAGAACAAAGTAAACGCAAGAAAGACACACAGATATACGTGGTTCACCAAAATTGGCTACGTCCACAGGAGAGGGAGATCAGATTATACGGAGGCGGTATTACAGTTTTCGGTACAATTAGGTTTACACATAAGCCGCTATATATAGCGCTAAATAACCCTAAGCCCAACAACAAAACTGATGGGCCCAAATAGGCCCATACAACAGATATTGTATACCGTTTGGCTACCTGTCGCAGTGTTATGTTTTGATTTGAAGATTTATGGTTTTCTTTCTGTTACGTTTTCTTGGATCATGGAGGAGGTTTCTTTCCCAACGATAAAAGACTGCACAAAATTCTCAAACGACAAAGGCAGAGATACCAACAAGATCAAAGCAGCATCCTCATCATCAACCTTCTCATCAATATTACGCAAATCTAACAGAATTGTATTCAATTGATCAAGGTGATCTCTAAGAGGTGTACCTTCTTCCATACGCAGGCTGAAAAGACGTTGCTTCAACATCAACTTGCTGGTCAATGACTTCGTCATGTAGAGGCTCTCCAACTTCGACCACAACTTTGCAGCGGTTTCCTGATCTGCAATCTCTGTAATGACATCGTCAGCGAGGCACAACATAATCATCGAATGAGCCTTTTCCTCCATAGTTTTGAACTCCACGGAGGTTGCATCCATTCCATTCTTGTCTTTCGCTAACGGCGCCCACAGACCGTTTTGCTTCAGCAAAGCCTGCATCTTGATTCGCCACAGACTGAAACTGTTTCTCCCTGTAAACTTGTCGATCTTCGTCATGGATACCGACATCGTTCTCGGCGGAAATTCGAACCTGCTCTGATACCAGTTTGTTGTAACAGAATCGAAACGAGAACAAAGTAAACGCAAGAAAGACACACAGATATACGTGGTTCACCAAAATTGGCTACGTCCACAGGAGAGGGAGATCAGATTATACGGAGGCGGTATTACAGTTTTCGGTACAATTAGGTTTACACATAAGCCGCTATATATAGCGCTAAATAACCCTAAGCCCAACAACAAAACTGATGGGCCCAAATAGGCCCATACAACAGATATTGTATACCGTTTGGCTACCTGTCGCAGTGTTATGTTTTGATTTGAAGATTTATGGTTTTCTTTCTGTTACGTTTTCTTGGATCATGGAGGAGGTTTCTTTCCCAACGATAAAAGACTGCACAAAATTCTCAAACGACAAAGGCAGAGATACCAACAAGATCAAAGCAGCATCCTCATCATCAACCTTCTCATCAATATTACGCAAATCTAACAGAATTGTATTCAATTGATCAAGGTGATCTCTAAGAGGTGTACCTTCTTCCATACGCAGGCTGAAAAGACGTTGCTTCAACATCAACTTGCTGGTCAATGACTTCGTCATGTAGAGGCTCTCCAACTTCGACCACAACTTTGCAGCGGTTTCCTGATCTGCAATCTCTGTAATGACATCGTCAGCGAGGCACAACATAATCATCGAATGAGCCTTTTCCTCCATAGTTTTGAACTCCACGGAGGTTGCATCCATTCCATTCTTGTCTTTCGCTAACGGCGCCCACAGACCGTTTTGCTTCAGCAAAGCCTGCATCTTGATTCGCCACAGACTGAAACTGTTTCTCCCTGTAAACTTGTCGATCTTCGTCATGGATACCGACATCGTTCTCGGCGGAAATTCGAACCTGCTCTGATACCAGTTTGTTGTAACAGAATCGAAACGAGAACAAAGTAAACGCAAGAAAGACACACAGATATACGTGGTTCACCAAAATTGGCTACGTCCACAGGAGAGGGAGATCAGATTATACGGAGGCGGTATTACAGTTTTCGGTACAATTAGGTTTACACATAAGCCGCTATATATAGCGCTAAATAACCCTAAGCCCAACAACAAAACTGATGGGCCCAAATAGGCCCATACAACAGATATTGTATACCGTTTGGCTACCTGTCGCAGTGTTATGTTTTGATTTGAAGATTTATGGTTTTCTTTCTGTTACGTTTTCTTGGATCATGGAGGAGGTTTCTTTCCCAACGATAAAAGACTGCACAAAATTCTCAAACGACAAAGGCAGAGATACCAACAAGATCAAAGCAGCATCCTCATCATCAACCTTCTCATCAATATTACGCAAATCTAACAGAATTGTATTCAATTGATCAAGGTGATCTCTAAGAGGTGTACCTTCTTCCATACGCAGGCTGAAAAGACGTTGCTTCAACATCAACTTGCTGGTCAATGACTTCGTCATGTAGAGGCTCTCCAACTTCGACCACAACTTTGCAGCGGTTTCCTGATCTGCAATCTCTGTAATGACATCGTCAGCGAGGCACAACATAATCATCGAATGAGCCTTTTCCTCCATAGTTTTGAACTCCACGGAGGTTGCATCCATTCCATTCTTGTCTTTCGCTAACGGCGCCCACAGACCGTTTTGCTTCAGCAAAGCCTGCATCTTGATTCGCCACAGACTGAAACTGTTTCTCCCTGTAAACTTGTCGATCTTCGTCATGGATACCGACATCGTTCTCGGCGGAAATTCGAACCTGCTCTGATACCAGTTTGTTGTAACAGAATCGAAACGAGAACAAAGTAAACGCAAGAAAGACACACAGATATACGTGGTTCACCAAAATTGGCTACGTCCACAGGAGAGGGAGATCAGATTATACGGAGGCGGTATTACAGTTTTCGGTACAATTAGGTTTACACATAAGCCGCTATATATAGCGCTAAATAACCCTAAGCCCAACAACAAAACTGATGGGCCCAAATAGGCCCATACAACAGATATTGTATACCGTTTGGCTACCTGTCGCAGTGTTATGTTTTGATTTGAAGATTTATGGTTTTCTTTCTGTTACGTTTTCTTGGATCATGGAGGAGGTTTCTTTCCCAACGATAAAAGACTGCACAAAATTCTCAAACGACAAAGGCAGAGATACCAACAAGATCAAAGCAGCATCCTCATCATCAACCTTCTCATCAATATTACGCAAATCTAACAGAATTGTATTCAATTGATCAAGGTGATCTCTAAGAGGTGTACCTTCTTCCATACGCAGGCTGAAAAGACGTTGCTTCAACATCAACTTGCTGGTCAATGACTTCGTCATGTAGAGGCTCTCCAACTTCGACCACAACTTTGCAGCGGTTTCCTGATCTGCAATCTCTGTAATGACATCGTCAGCGAGGCACAACATAATCATCGAATGAGCCTTTTCCTCCATAGTTTTGAACTCCACGGAGGTTGCATCCATTCCATTCTTGTCTTTCGCTAACGGCGCCCACAGACCGTTTTGCTTCAGCAAAGCCTGCATCTTGATTCGCCACAGACTGAAACTGTTTCTCCCTGTAAACTTGTCGATCTTCGTCATGGATACCGACATCGTTCTCGGCGGAAATTCGAACCTGCTCTGATACCAGTTTGTTGTAACAGAATCGAAACGAGAACAAAGTAAACGCAAGAAAGACACACAGATATACGTGGTTCACCAAAATTGGCTACGTCCACAGGAGAGGGAGATCAGATTATACGGAGGCGGTATTACAGTTTTCGGTACAATTAGGTTTACACATAAGCCGCTATATATAGCGCTAAATAACCCTAAGCCCAACAACAAAACTGATGGGCCCAAATAGGCCCATACAACAGATATTGTATACCGTTTGGCTACCTGTCGCAGTGTTATGTTTTGATTTGAAGATTTATGGTTTTCTTTCTGTTACGTTTTCTTGGATCATGGAGGAGGTTTCTTTCCCAACGATAAAAGACTGCACAAAATTCTCAAACGACAAAGGCAGAGATACCAACAAGATCAAAGCAGCATCCTCATCATCAACCTTCTCATCAATATTACGCAAATCTAACAGAATTGTATTCAATTGATCAAGGTGATCTCTAAGAGGTGTACCTTCTTCCATACGCAGGCTGAAAAGACGTTGCTTCAACATCAACTTGCTGGTCAATGACTTCGTCATGTAGAGGCTCTCCAACTTCGACCACAACTTTGCAGCGGTTTCCTGATCTGCAATCTCTGTAATGACATCGTCAGCGAGGCACAACATAATCATCGAATGAGCCTTTTCCTCCATAGTTTTGAACTCCACGGAGGTTGCATCCATTCCATTCTTGTCTTTCGCTAACGGCGCCCACAGACCGTTTTGCTTCAGCAAAGCCTGCATCTTGATTCGCCACAGACTGAAACTGTTTCTCCCTGTAAACTTGTCGATCTTCGTCATGGATACCGACATCGTTCTCGGCGGAAATTCGAACCTGCTCTGATACCAGTTTGTTGTAACAGAATCGAAACGAGAACAAAGTAAACGCAAGAAAGACACACAGATATACGTGGTTCACCAAAATTGGCTACGTCCACAGGAGAGGGAGATCAGATTATACGGAGGCGGTATTACAGTTTTCGGTACAATTAGGTTTACACATAAGCCGCTATATATAGCGCTAAATAACCCTAAGCCCAACAACAAAACTGATGGGCCCAAATAGGCCCATACAACAGATATTGTATACCGTTTGGCTACCTGTCGCAGTGTTATGTTTTGATTTGAAGATTTATGGTTTTCTTTCTGTTACGTTTTCTTGGATCATGGAGGAGGTTTCTTTCCCAACGATAAAAGACTGCACAAAATTCTCAAACGACAAAGGCAGAGATACCAACAAGATCAAAGCAGCATCCTCATCATCAACCTTCTCATCAATATTACGCAAATCTAACAGAATTGTATTCAATTGATCAAGGTGATCTCTAAGAGGTGTACCTTCTTCCATACGCAGGCTGAAAAGACGTTGCTTCAACATCAACTTGCTGGTCAATGACTTCGTCATGTAGAGGCTCTCCAACTTCGACCACAACTTTGCAGCGGTTTCCTGATCTGCAATCTCTGTAATGACATCGTCAGCGAGGCACAACATAATCATCGAATGAGCCTTTTCCTCCATAGTTTTGAACTCCACGGAGGTTGCATCCATTCCATTCTTGTCTTTCGCTAACGGCGCCCACAGACCGTTTTGCTTCAGCAAAGCCTGCATCTTGATTCGCCACAGACTGAAACTGTTTCTCCCTGTAAACTTGTCGATCTTCGTCATGGATACCGACATCGTTCTCGGCGGAAATTCGAACCTGCTCTGATACCAGTTTGTTGTAACAGAATCGAAACGAGAACAAAGTAAACGCAAGAAAGACACACAGATATACGTGGTTCACCAAAATTGGCTACGTCCACAGGAGAGGGAGATCAGATTATACGGAGGCGGTATTACAGTTTTCGGTACAATTAGGTTTACACATAAGCCGCTATATATAGCGCTAAATAACCCTAAGCCCAACAACAAAACTGATGGGCCCAAATAGGCCCATACAACAGATATTGTATACCGTTTGGCTACCTGTCGCAGTGTTATGTTTTGATTTGAAGATTTATGGTTTTCTTTCTGTTACGTTTTCTTGGATCATGGAGGAGGTTTCTTTCCCAACGATAAAAGACTGCACAAAATTCTCAAACGACAAAGGCAGAGATACCAACAAGATCAAAGCAGCATCCTCATCATCAACCTTCTCATCAATATTACGCAAATCTAACAGAATTGTATTCAATTGATCAAGGTGATCTCTAAGAGGTGTACCTTCTTCCATACGCAGGCTGAAAAGACGTTGCTTCAACATCAACTTGCTGGTCAATGACTTCGTCATGTAGAGGCTCTCCAACTTCGACCACAACTTTGCAGCGGTTTCCTGATCTGCAATCTCTGTAATGACATCGTCAGCGAGGCACAACATAATCATCGAATGAGCCTTTTCCTCCATAGTTTTGAACTCCACGGAGGTTGCATCCATTCCATTCTTGTCTTTCGCTAACGGCGCCCACAGACCGTTTTGCTTCAGCAAAGCCTGCATCTTGATTCGCCACAGACTGAAACTGTTTCTCCCTGTAAACTTGTCGATCTTCGTCATGGATACCGACATCGTTCTCGGCGGAAATTCGAACCTGCTCTGATACCAGTTTGTTGTAACAGAATCGAAACGAGAACAAAGTAAACGCAAGAAAGACACACAGATATACGTGGTTCACCAAAATTGGCTACGTCCACAGGAGAGGGAGATCAGATTATACGGAGGCGGTATTACAGTTTTCGGTACAATTAGGTTTACACATAAGCCGCTATATATAGCGCTAAATAACCCTAAGCCCAACAACAAAACTGATGGGCCCAAATAGGCCCATACAACAGATATTGTATACCGTTTGGCTACCTGTCGCAGTGTTATGTTTTGATTTGAAGATTTATGGTTTTCTTTCTGTTACGTTTTCTTGGATCATGGAGGAGGTTTCTTTCCCAACGATAAAAGACTGCACAAAATTCTCAAACGACAAAGGCAGAGATACCAACAAGATCAAAGCAGCATCCTCATCATCAACCTTCTCATCAATATTACGCAAATCTAACAGAATTGTATTCAATTGATCAAGGTGATCTCTAAGAGGTGTACCTTCTTCCATACGCAGGCTGAAAAGACGTTGCTTCAACATCAACTTGCTGGTCAATGACTTCGTCATGTAGAGGCTCTCCAACTTCGACCACAACTTTGCAGCGGTTTCCTGATCTGCAATCTCTGTAATGACATCGTCAGCGAGGCACAACATAATCATCGAATGAGCCTTTTCCTCCATAGTTTTGAACTCCACGGAGGTTGCATCCATTCCATTCTTGTCTTTCGCTAACGGCGCCCACAGACCGTTTTGCTTCAGCAAAGCCTGCATCTTGATTCGCCACAGACTGAAACTGTTTCTCCCTGTAAACTTGTCGATCTTCGTCATGGATACCGACATCGTTCTCGGCGGAAATTCGAACCTGCTCTGATACCAGTTTGTTGTAACAGAATCGAAACGAGAACAAAGTAAACGCAAGAAAGACACACAGATATACGTGGTTCACCAAAATTGGCTACGTCCACAGGAGAGGGAGATCAGATTATACGGAGGCGGTATTACAGTTTTCGGTACAATTAGGTTTACACATAAGCCGCTATATATAGCGCTAAATAACCCTAAGCCCAACAACAAAACTGATGGGCCCAAATAGGCCCATACAACAGATATTGTATACCGTTTGGCTACCTGTCGCAGTGTTATGTTTTGATTTGAAGATTTATGGTTTTCTTTCTGTTACGTTTTCTTGGATCATGGAGGAGGTTTCTTTCCCAACGATAAAAGACTGCACAAAATTCTCAAACGACAAAGGCAGAGATACCAACAAGATCAAAGCAGCATCCTCATCATCAACCTTCTCATCAATATTACGCAAATCTAACAGAATTGTATTCAATTGATCAAGGTGATCTCTAAGAGGTGTACCTTCTTCCATACGCAGGCTGAAAAGACGTTGCTTCAACATCAACTTGCTGGTCAATGACTTCGTCATGTAGAGGCTCTCCAACTTCGACCACAACTTTGCAGCGGTTTCCTGATCTGCAATCTCTGTAATGACATCGTCAGCGAGGCACAACATAATCATCGAATGAGCCTTTTCCTCCATAGTTTTGAACTCCACGGAGGTTGCATCCATTCCATTCTTGTCTTTCGCTAACGGCGCCCACAGACCGTTTTGCTTCAGCAAAGCCTGCATCTTGATTCGCCACAGACTGAAACTGTTTCTCCCTGTAAACTTGTCGATCTTCGTCATGGATACCGACATCGTTCTCGGCGGAAATTCGAACCTGCTCTGATACCAGTTTGTTGTAACAGAATCGAAACGAGAACAAAGTAAACGCAAGAAAGACACACAGATATACGTGGTTCACCAAAATTGGCTACGTCCACAGGAGAGGGAGATCAGATTATACGGAGGCGGTATTACAGTTTTCGGTACAATTAGGTTTACACATAAGCCGCTATATATAGCGCTAAATAACCCTAAGCCCAACAACAAAACTGATGGGCCCAAATAGGCCCATACAACAGATATTGTATACCGTTTGGCTACCTGTCGCAGTGTTATGTTTTGATTTGAAGATTTATGGTTTTCTTTCTGTTACGTTTTCTTGGATCATGGAGGAGGTTTCTTTCCCAACGATAAAAGACTGCACAAAATTCTCAAACGACAAAGGCAGAGATACCAACAAGATCAAAGCAGCATCCTCATCATCAACCTTCTCATCAATATTACGCAAATCTAACAGAATTGTATTCAATTGATCAAGGTGATCTCTAAGAGGTGTACCTTCTTCCATACGCAGGCTGAAAAGACGTTGCTTCAACATCAACTTGCTGGTCAATGACTTCGTCATGTAGAGGCTCTCCAACTTCGACCACAACTTTGCAGCGGTTTCCTGATCTGCAATCTCTGTAATGACATCGTCAGCGAGGCACAACATAATCATCGAATGAGCCTTTTCCTCCATAGTTTTGAACTCCACGGAGGTTGCATCCATTCCATTCTTGTCTTTCGCTAACGGCGCCCACAGACCGTTTTGCTTCAGCAAAGCCTGCATCTTGATTCGCCACAGACTGAAACTGTTTCTCCCTGTAAACTTGTCGATCTTCGTCATGGATACCGACATCGTTCTCGGCGGAAATTCGAACCTGCTCTGATACCAGTTTGTTGTAACAGAATCGAAACGAGAACAAAGTAAACGCAAGAAAGACACACAGATATACGTGGTTCACCAAAATTGGCTACGTCCACAGGAGAGGGAGATCAGATTATACGGAGGCGGTATTACAGTTTTCGGTACAATTAGGTTTACACATAAGCCGCTATATATAGCGCTAAATAACCCTAAGCCCAACAACAAAACTGATGGGCCCAAATAGGCCCATACAACAGATATTGTATACCGTTTGGCTACCTGTCGCAGTGTTATGTTTTGATTTGAAGATTTATGGTTTTCTTTCTGTTACGTTTTCTTGGATCATGGAGGAGGTTTCTTTCCCAACGATAAAAGACTGCACAAAATTCTCAAACGACAAAGGCAGAGATACCAACAACTATATCAGTGTGTGATTCAGATTCAAGGCATACTAACAACTATATCATTAAGTTAGAACTTAGTTAGTGTACAAACAACTATTGACTAGAAGAGGATAACATTAGTACAATTTAAAGAAGTATACCTTGTAAAAAAATGGACTTTCTGCAGCTAGCAGAAGAGAACTGAGGTGCAACTTTTTGAGTTTTAAGTCGTTAGCACCACATTCTGAAGTATTTGCATCATCAAGGGACGAAAACCAGTTAACATATTTCATGGAAACACCGGTTTTTATGCCGGAAGGCAAAGCTGGTGTGATCTCAAGGTGGAGGACACGATCCGAAAAATCGATGTCGTTGAACCCAAACCCGAAATTCACTTTCGTAGCACTCGATGATTCCATCATTCTTTGTTGTCTTGTTACCGTAACACGATTTTTGAATCACTAAAACGGTAGTACAAGAATATACGATGGAGTTGCAAAGGGCATTGGTATAAGTACAGCAACGGTAGCCGAAAAGAATTTGTAGTTGGGTTATATTTAGAATATGATATATTATATTCTTTTATACCTTTTTTTGTCAATGATATCAAGTTAGTAAATATTCTATCTTTGTACATGATATATATTGTCTTTGCCTAATGCAAAGGTGTGGAAAATTCCAGAAAAAAAAACACTTTATATATTAAATCTTTTTAATAATATAATTATATTTTTATTGTTAATATTTTACATTTTATGTAATTTATAAGAATACACAATTATATTTGAATAATTGTGATGAGATTTAATTTATCAAGTGCATTAATTTATATTTGAATAATATCTACAAAGTAGATAAAATTTATAAGTAAAAGATAATCAATTAATTAACTTAATACATATAGATGGATGAAAAATATTAGGAAAAGTATCACATCAAAATATATTATATGGTGAGAATTGAGAATGAATCTCCACTTTCCATTTTGAACCAATCGGACGGCTCACATCAAGTAGAACTTGATTTCTCACGCGCGCGTGGCCTTCTCCTCTTCTCCTCTTCCTCGCGCTTTTCTTTCTGCCGTCGATCTCCTCCTCTTCCTCTTCTCCTCTTCCTCCTCTTCTCCTCGTCTTCTTCTCTTCCTCTTCTCCTCCTCGTTCGTTTTAATATCGACTCTCCATTCTCCTTATCATTGTTTATTTCTCTCGATTTCTTATGTTTTTGATTTGTAATTGATTTTTGGTTTTGTTCATGTGTTGCAGGTGTTCTTAGCTCGTTACACATCAATTGGCGTCATGGAACCAGGTTAATTTGTTTAATTAGGCTTCATTCTCGTTTTTCAGATTGTTTGTTTATCTTTTGTTGAATTTTTGCTGAATTATTGTGTACGAGATATCCTTTGATTGATTTCAGTAATTTCAGTGATTTTTCAGTGTTGATTTCGTCTTATTAGTATTCCTATGTATGATTGTTGCTTCAATTTCGATTTTCTGTAGTTGCTTGCAATTGATTCCAGGTTTTAGGTCTTTTAGCCATTAATTAGTTTTTCCCCATTGTTCTGTATTTGATTGTTGTGTTTTTGCTTTGTTGATATTCAGGAAATTGCATTCCTGTTTGCAGTGAAGTTGATGTTGCTAAGCCTTTTGTTGGTCAAATATTTTCTTCACTTGATCAAGGGGTTCGGTTTTATTTGAACTATGCAAATGAATGTGGATTTAATGTTCGTATGGGTACACGTACAAAAGCGAATGATTCCAGTAAAGTAGTTCTCTGGAACTATTTGGTTTGTAGCAAGGAAGGATTCACAAAAACACGTGTTTTAACCCCAAGTTCCCAGATGTCAAAGAAAAGAAAAAGGACTTCAGACAGATGTGGTTGCAAAGCAAAGATAGCTCTTCGATATGGTGGACGTGATGGCTATTGTGTAAAGAGATTTGTGGAATCTCACACTCATGATATGGTTCCTAAATCTCATCAACATTTCTTGAAGAACAATCGAAAACTGACTCCATTCCACCAGGATTTCATTATTAACTGTTTAAAGTCAAATCTTGGTACAAGTCAAGCATACAAGCTGCTCAAGAATTCTGTTGGTACATACTCCGATATTGGTGCTACAATGATTGACTTCAAAAACTTCAAGAGGGATTTGAACTCGTATATGATTGGTTGTGATGGTCAAATGATAATTGACAATATGGTTCGTAAGAAGGAAATGTGTGAGGCGTTCTATTTCAATTATGCTGTCAATGAAAAGAATGAGTTGAGCCGTTTGTTTTACTCTGATCCCATCAGTCGCAAAAGTTATTCATTCTTCGGTGATGTTGTCTCAGTCGATGCAACATACCAGTTTAATAGGTATGTACAATAAAATCACATTCACATGCACACTTGAGTAATTCACATGCACATATGTACAAATTACATGCACCTTAAGTTTGTATGTGATTAATACCTATATCCAATTATTCTGTTTTGTTTATTCACATGCATACCTGAGTAATTGACATGCATATATGTTCAAATTACATGCACCTTAAGTTTGTTAGTGATGCATACCTATGCCCAGTTATTCTGATTTGTTTATTCACATGCATAATTGAGTAATTCACATGCACATATGTTCAAATTACATGCACCTTAAGTTTGTATGTGATGACTAGCTATACTCACCTTCTGTTTTTTGTTTATTAACATATTTTTAGGTATGATATGGTTTTCATCCCATTCACCGGAGTTGATAATAACAAGAAATCAGTCACTTTTGGTTTTGGTTTACTCTTGAATGAAGATATCCCATCATATGTGTGGTTATTCGAGAACTTCAAGAAAGCAATGGGTCATGAGCCACATGTCATTTTAACTGATCAAGACGCTGCTGTTAAAAGTGCTGTGGAACAAGTTTTCAGTCATGCCGTTCATCGATTTTGTATGTGGCACATAATGTTCAAGGTTCCTGTGAAGGTTCATCTTAATTCACCATCAGAAACTGAGGAGTTCAAGAAAAGGTTCAATGAGATTGTGTGGAGTGATGAGTTGAAGAAAGATGAGTTTGAAGAGGCTTGGATGCACATAATCGATGACTACAACCTTGAGTCAAACAAATGGTTGGCAAATTTGTTTGATTTACGTCAGTTTTGGATCCCTGCCTTCTTTCAAGATGTTTGCATGGGAAGTATGCTTAGGACAACTTCTAGGTCTGAAAGTCAGAATGCCTTCTTTTCTGGTTTCATTGGAAGAAGTTCATCACTAGTCGTCTTCATGTTACAGTATGAGAATGCTGTTGATTCTCAGAGACATACTCAACGAAGACTTGACCTTGAATCATCTACAAGTGTTCCAACATTTAAGACTCCGTTGCTTTTGGAGAAAAAACTTGCAAAGATTTATACTATCAATGTCTTTTATGATATCCAGGATGTACTATGGGCTGCTATATATAATTGCATTCCTGTCTGTCAATCATTGGATGGAGATGTTAGAACTTGCAGCATTCTATGTGGTGGGCAAGTTTATGATGTGCATTATGCTTTATCCATCAAAGAAGTGAGTTGTGGTTGCAACAAGCTAATAACCACTGGAATGCCTTGTTCTCATATGTTTTCAGCTTTAAGAAGTATGAATATTGAAGACTTCCCTAGCAATTTGATCAAGTCTAGGTGGACGAAGAAGTCAATGATTCAGCCATCATTTGAGATAGATGGTGCCATCTACAATCAAGGTTTAAATATGGATGAAAACAAGGTGCTTGTCTCTCAACTACTTTCTGAGATGCATGGTTGTGTCAATCTTATTGAGGATAATCCGATTGCCATGAATCATCTATTGAGTGTGGTAAGACGTGAGAAGGAATTGTTCCAAAAGTCAATGCTTTATGATTCTACACTTGCATGTAGATCAACACAAAGTAGATTTGAGAAGTTTGTTGGTCCGGTTCCCGAGGTTATTAATATTCTTCCTCCTCCACATACCAAGAAAAAGGGCAGACCAAAATCTACTCGCTTAGTTGGTGTTGCAGAGGCAATCCGAGACAATGCATCCAAGGAGATTAGGCGTTGCAAAATATGTCATGCGATTGGGCACAACAGTAGAACATGCAAGAAGGATACTCCAGTTGTTTGAAATTTATTTCTGTTATTCAAAACAACAATTATTTTCATGATATTTTTGTTGAATTTGGTATACGTGTGACAATTGTTTTACTTTTCTGTTAATGATATACACTTTCATTTACATGCACATTTATGGAATTGACATGCAAATATTGGAAATTCACATGCACATACTGTAAAATTGCAACTTTCTGTACAAGTGCCCATATATTGGTATTCACGTGCACAATATGTGAATTCACATGCACAATATGCATATTTACATGCACATTTATGAAATTCACATGCAAATTTTGGAAATTCTTATGCACATCCTTAAAAATTGCAACTTTTCTGTCCAAGTGTTCATATATGGGAATTCGCGTGCACATTATGTGAATTCACGTGCACATTATGTGAATTCACATGCACATCCTGTTGAAATAACATGCACGCACATCATAATTTTCATAACTCTAAAAACATTTCATTTGCAAATACCCCACTGTAAAAACACACCACTCAATTAAAGTGTTCTAAAAACATATCATCCAAAATAACATCCAACTAGTAATATTTCCTCCAAAATAACACAATACATGATCATATTAGTCTTGATACTCCAACATGTATTCAATCAGATGTTGTCTTCTTTTTTGCCTTCGAGACCATTGCTACAACCTTATTCTTCTCATAATTCCAATGATTATCAATGATTGAAGTGCAATACTTAATCCTCATAGTCTCTATTTGCTTTGCATCTTCTTTCTTTAGTTGACTGTCCCAATCATCCACACCATTTCCAAAGTAAGTTTCCATATGTCTCATGGCAAATAACCCGCAGTCAATCTTGTTTGCATTGTCTCTCCATGGCATTTCCAGTCTTACAGTAGGCACTTGGGTTTCATCTCTTAAGACTGCAGCCACGTTATCCATTTTGTGTGACATTAAGTAGTTCACAAACAACTCTCTCTGCATTCCAAAGAAATAATAAACAATTAATGATCCATTCTTAGTAGAATAGAAAGTACATGTGATTATTTATTAAAAAACTCACCAATTTGGACGGTACTTTTCCATACTTCTCTTGTACACCAACATCAACAGCTGAATTGTCTAGGATATCAAATCTCGGGTTCTTGACATTTATGGCAATCACATAGTAGTGTTCAGAGTGACATATTGGAAATACAAACTGTAGAAAATACAAGAATCAGAAAGTTAGAAACCATGAATGACATGCACAAAACCAGGAATAACATGCACAAAACAAGAAATGACATGCACAAGACAAGGAATGACATGCACAAGAGAAGGAATGACATGCACAAAACAAGGAATGACATGCACAATTTTATTTTATAACATGCACATACAAAAGTAACATCATGCACACTAAATATATACTGTACTTACCAAATCAATTGCTTCCTTTGTTGAAAATGAATACTCTTTCATAACCTTTTCCATTTCGTCGTTGAACATACGAGACCTATCCTCCAATGGTTCGTCTACTAAAATTGACCAGTTCTGCAAATCATTTAACATAACATTAACATGTGAACAATTAGTTTATGATCTCTAAAACTATACAATATAGTTAATGCATACCGAAACTTCTATTCTGACAAAGAACCTTCGAGGTTTTTTATCACTTTTGAATTGTTCATTCATATTCAACTCATCTGTCCACAAGTCAATTATGTTTGAATCTATATATTGCCCATGCTTCATTGATTTAAAGTCTTCTTTTGTTGTAGTTACATTCCCAAGCTTTACCACCAATTCCCTGAAAATTGACATGCATGTGAATACTGAGAATATGCGTGTGAATATTGAGAATGTGCATGTGTATACTGAGAATATGCATGTGGATACTGAAAATATGCATGTGAATAACTTACTTGGCATTGGATGAGTCTTCAGTTAACCAATTATACAATTTGTTCTCTGCAGCCGTTGTTTTGTCATTCAAATTTATCGCTCTTGGCTTGCAAGGTGACTTGTGGTGCTCAGATGGTTTCCATTGCCTCTTCTCTCTTGTTCCATATTCCGGCTGCACAATTTGAACTTTTTTTTTAATTTTCTTTCCTTGATTAATGTCTTCTGCATTACTAGATTGATTCAATGCTCCATCCTTCAAAAATATTTCAAAATAAAATGTTAGAAATACATGCACAATCATCCATATTGACATGCACAACCAATTATAAAGACATGAACAGAAATAAACCTTATCCTGAATCATGGTTTCTTCATCCACACTTGATCCCTTATCAACATTTTTAACAAAATAAAGAACATATTAAAATTCATCATGACAGCTGAAAATATATGAACAATGATTCAACCTATACCTGAGCTATATTGATGTTTTCCTCCATTCTAGTTCTCTTCTCACTGTTTTCTTCAGCTGTAAATTTAGCTTCATCAAATCTGTTTTTTCTTTTGTTGTTTTTAGCTCTGGTATATGTCTGTGGTATATCCGGCACACCTTCTCTAGCTATTTGTGCATCCCAAAATGTTTCAGTGTATGGTGTTGGATCCGGGAAACCGCTTGGACATACACCAGGAATACCCAAGGTAAACAATGGTTCAGCATAAGACTCTTTAAGCTTTATTGTCCTTTCAATTTCCTCAATGCACTTTTCAGCCTCCTCCCAGAATTCTTGTTCCGTTGATGTCTCTACAACCTCCTCTGGTTGCTTTTGAGTGCCAAGTGGACTCAATTTCAAATTTAACATCTTCTCTAGAGCTTCATAAACCTTAACAAACAAAGTGTTGTTGGCTAATTGTGCAGGGGCTGCCTTAATTCTCTCTAGGTACCTGCTTATGAACTTTGCAAGCTCCTCGCCTTCTTCTATTACGCTACGAAGAAATCCCTGTCCACATTAAAATTGACAAGCACATTCATGAAATTGAAATGCACATTAATGTAATTGACATGCACATTTGATGTATATACATGCACATTTGACAGATTGTGCATGCTTTTAATAATATATGAATATGTGCATGTGAATAGTGATCATATGCATGTGAATAGAACATATGTGCATGTGAATATCTTACCAATAAATCTTCCTTTGATTCAGTTCTTGGTTGTTCTGTAGGCTTATCCTTGCCTTTTTGTTCTTCAGGATTTTCTTGTTTTTTATCTTCTTTTTGCGGGCTTTCTCGAACATATCCCAAGCCAAATCCTCCAATCATAATCTCATTTGTTTCTCTTTTTCTCAAAGATTTTGTGTCCCAGTTTTTAATTATAGGCAACTCCCTCTTTGGTTTCTGATTCTTAATCAACATTCTGTCAACATACATCATCTGTATAAAATAAGAAGAAGAAAATTAGATGCATATTTTTAAGGAAAACAACAAGTTCAATCACATGCACACTGTGATCAAAGACATGCAATTATTGTACAATGACATGCAAAACTGAGGCAAACACATGCAAATAATTATAATTTTAGTCACTTACCAGTGGTAATAGAACTGGACCTCGGAAACCTCCCTCCATAGTTTTCTCCCATACCTCAGTGTGATTAATTAAGTTTCTCATCACAAGCTCACACCAATTGTACTCACCTATCTTGCTAGTGTCCTTCAGGGCATGATGAGGCTAAAGTCGTAGTGCCAAATCAAAGAAATAAACTCTAAACACTAACTAGAGTATAGCAAGTAAGTAGAGGTCGAACCCAAGGGAATCAAAACACCAATCGCTATGCAGTCAAGCGAAATACCAACTAACAAACAAGTAACAAGTAACCAAGGGGGGGGGGGGGGGGGTTGATTATATGGAACACAAAAGTAACAAGTATCAAGCAAAGAAGGTTTGGTTGTGAATATGATGAGAAGGGGTTTTACCTAGCAAGTATCCACACAACAGTCAATCAAGTTGATCATAGATTTATCTCAAGTTCTTATCAATCCTATGGAATGTTCCTATTCCAATCTTTAATATATCAGCAGGCCAACCGGTCCTGATAATACTTACTATTCAACAATCAGGGAAACCTCTCAAGATTAGATGAAATAGCAGCAAAGGACACAGGAATTATAAGGATGCATGCAATAACTTACATCCGTCAAGTATTAACATGCAATCAATTCTCTTTCATAAAAGCAATCAACTACCAGATCATGCAGATATGAGCGCTACAATGACAAGGAATTCCACCGTATATTCCTAGTCTAGCAATAGAAAACTATCAATCAAACTAGGTGATCAAGCTAGCAAAACTAATAGAAATCAATAGATGAAGTGCAAGAGAATTAATACAAACCCAAAGGAAAAGAACAAGAGTTTAGAAATCTCACAACTTAATAACTGAAGGTTTCAACCGCTAAGTAAAACAATGGAGATTAGTTCCTGCTCATGGTTGCAGAACTAAATTGTCTGATGGAAAAGATGATAACAACTAGGGTTCTTAAATAGAGACTAACCCTAAAAATATATGGTAAAAGATAAATATCCTAAACGAAAATAAGGAAAATAAGAAAAGAGAAAGGAAATAAAACAAAAGGAAAATAAAACAAAGTCTCGGTGGAACATTGTGAATTGATGATCAATTTGAGGTGCCTACTTCCTTCATGTGCACGGCCCACCTGATGAAACAAAGTCAGCCCAACATATCTCCCAAGCAGCACAACCCAGCACGCACGAATCGGCCCAGCTGCTTGCTTCTCCGCGATCGCCACATATCACCCGCGATCGCGGTCTTCATTTAAATCTCTGCCGTGCCTCTGTCGCCCCATGGCGATCGCCATAGAGTCATGGCGATCGCCATGCTCTCTCGAACTCCTGAATGCTCCTGTTGTAGAATGGCGATCGCCATAGTGATGGTGGCGATCGCCGCTGCTCCGCAGAATGCCTTCGTCTTCATGTCTTGAATCTTGAATCCTCTTCTTCTTCGGTTCTGGTCTTCGTTTCTTCACTTCTTCATAAACAACTCAGAATATAACAATAGCTCCAAATACTTGTGATAACACTCCTAAACTAATGTAATAACCCCTAGTTACGCCATACAAAGTGTAGCGTATCAGGGCATCTAGGATTCTTGTGTTCAGTTTTCCGGATAGGTTACACTTTACAACAAGTGTGTACATAAGGGTGATGATGTTCCTTCTAAATCAAACATCCGCCGTTTTCTTTTTAAGCAGAACACGGCTGAGATCGGTTGGTGTAAGACTCTTTACATCCCTTAATTTCTTCTCTCCACTCTTGGGATCTTCAATAGGGTCAAACTGCTCTATAAAACCATTAAGCAACTCTGAATCAGTTACAGCAGGAGGAATGTTAATTTTAGTATCACCGTGAGGAAAGCCTAAGTACGTCTGAACATCATCCTCTTCTATCCGGATAATACTTCCTTCATCTCCAATCTTTATTGAAGAAGCAACATGGTTGAATTGGCTTAATATCCAATATGACATTCTCCAAGGAATTTTTCCAATATTCCATTCCAACATGCACCCGAAACCCATATCCTTAATGGCTTGCTTTTGTACTGGTTCAAGATTATTAATTGTTTCAACCAACAATAGTGGTGAACTTCTTGTCTTGATGGTTACGTATCCAGATTTCAGCTCTCTAATTCCAACTCTTGTTTTTTTGGGATTCCCCACATCCTGTCTTGATGAACCTTCTTGCCTTTGAAACTTTTTCATAATTTTTTCCACAGGATCCTTGTCCTTATGAACCATTGGTTCCTTACCTTTTCCTGTTGAAGTAATCGAAGCTTTTGCTGATCTAGGACTCGTCCTAGTTCTTTCTCTTATAACCAATGGTCTTGATGTTGGTTTTTTGTTCTTCATTGCTGTTTGCTTTACTTTCTTTACCTTTACAACTGTAAAATTCAGAAATAAATCAACAATTAGTCAGTTGTTACAACTTCCCAAACACATAGAAACACATGCACAAATCAGAGAATTACATGCACATATATGAAATTCACATGCACAGTTTGTAAATACACATGCACATCCTGTAAAATTGCAATTTTCTGTGCATGTCTTTATATGGGAATTCACGTGCACCATATGTGAATACACATGCACAATATGCATATTTACATGCACACACATTATCATAACCAGAGAAAATACATGGACTAGTAATTAACTTTTTCCTTTATCAATCATATTCACACACAAGCAAAATTTGATGCACTCCCAACATAAATTTCATGCACAACAATATAGAGTACATTTATATGAAATCTACTTTACCTTGCGCTTCATTTGTTGTGATTGGATTTGGATCTTTTGGTTGTTGACTTGTGTTTGGAACTTCACTTGTTTCTTTTTCCAAGTCTGATACAACACCCATGACAGTATCAGTGACATTGGTGTCTTGTACATTCTTTGTCCTGCCTTCTCGATTTGCTACTTGAACAAAAACAATATAAGATTAGTAATGAACGTAGTACAATATTTCTTAGGAAGACATAGATTAAGTACTAAATTATCAAAGTTGGACCTCTATGCAAAGTTGTTTCCCCAATAGTCATGGTAGCGTCCCAGAAATGTATTACTCTAGGTGTGCTATCCTTTTCATGATCTTTTTTCTGTTTTTTTGAAGCTGCTACTTTATTATTTTTTGCTTTACATTTAGCTATCAATATAGGAAAGTTTTTTTAGTTAGTATGCTTAACATATACACCATCAACTACATGCACTTTCAGTCATATTAACATGCACATTTAACATATCCACATGCACATAATCACTCAGACTCAAGCACACACAAATGAACCTCTTCTTTCATAATCAAGCATATACACCTTCAACCACATGCACTTTCAGTCATATTAACATGCACATTTAACATATCCCCATGCACATAATCACTCAGATTCAAGCACACATCCTAATTGGCACCTCTTCTTCCAAAATCAAGTAAATACACCTTCAACTACATGCACTTTCAGTCATATTAACATGCACATTTAACATATTGACATGCACATAATCACTCAGATTCAAGCACACATCCTAGTTGGCACCTCTTCTTCCAAAATCAAGTAAATACACTTCAACTACATGAACTTTCAGTCATATTAACATCACATTTGACATATCCACATGCACATAATCACTCAGATTCAAGCACATATCCTAGATGACCATCCTCTCTCATAATCAAGCACGTATATGTGTAGACGCAGTGTGTCAATTTTTGTCAATTTTAGATCTAGTAGATATGCATGCTCAAGAGTTAAAATCAACAAGAACACATTCATATGTCTAGACGCAGTTTGTGTCAATGTTTGATCAAATTCATTGTGAAAACCAAAAGACACACACTCTAATCAATCAAATTGATCACAAAATTAGCCTCATCACCTTAACTGATACACATTAAACTGAGCACGACGAGCATATTTATGAGGAATATTCTCAGAAATTTGTAGAGTTACCTTGTGATTCCAGTGAATTTCCTGTTGGATTCTCCATCTTTTCTCTGGAAACTTGTTTGATTTTGGAGAGTTACCTTGATAACTTGATGGATTTTGGCTGTAATCTAGGTTTTGTGTTCGTGTAAAACCTAGGGTTCGTGTTCGTGTTTGTTGAAATTCTACCGGAGGATTCTCTGAATTTTTGAAAGAAGATTTGAGAAGACTGATATTACGGTTTCTGCAACGGAATACAGAAGCTTCATTATTGAGCGCGTGTATGCAACGCAGTAAATTAGTAAAATCAAGCGCGTGTTTCCAAACGTCTCTTGCTGGGCTTCTACCTTGATGGACCGTGTAGTCCAATGGATTTGATTTTTTGAACGACCCATGTGTATTCTCAATTCGCACAGTATAATTGATTCTCACCAGATCCGTTTTCAAAATATTAAGTGTATATAAATTATATAAGGATAATGTGTACTAAGCAGGTAAAAAAAGGGATTGACTTTTACACCGAATTTTTTAGTTGTTGAGCCGGTGTACTCAACGCTACGGAGTATATCATAGCGTTTATTTAAAAACTAAGAGCGCTACTATAAGGAGTTTATAGGTTTCAAGTGTTCAACAATTTTTTATTTGAAAAAGTGTAAGGGGAGAATACATTGTAAAATACGAACGTGAGAATGATGCACATTAGTAAATTGATGTATATTTAGTACTAATTTAGTGCACATTCGTTGACAAACTTAAAAACATTCAAAATTTGAAGAACATTTATTTTTTAAAGAACATTTTAAAAAACTCAAGAATATTCAGTTAAACATTGTATATGTGCATCACTTTTTCAAAGGATGTTTAAGGATATTTTGATGCACATTTAAGTATATTTTGATGCACATTAGTCATTCTCACTTTCTCATTTTAAAAATTATTCTCACCGGAATTCCACATTTTTTTTTCGTTTTTTTGTTATTTAAGGTATTTTATTGACTGGTTCAAGTAAACCCGGTTAGCTAAGTCACCATTGTTGGTGTTTTTCTCTTTGATTTCTGATTCAGAGCATAAAAATGGTCTGGTTAAAATAGTATGCCAGTCGGTTGGATGATTCCGACACCGTTTCCGACAGATTATCTGGCAAAATCAGCCATTTCTTCCACTAGACCTCCAACCGCATATCCGCAGGTCTGGGCTCGTTCTAGCCGCCGACATCACCGCTCAAATTTCTGGATTTGTGTGGTTTTAGGGTTATCTTTTGACAATCGATGAAATTCTGTTACTGATATTTTGTGTATGAGATCTGATTACAAGATAGACTCCCTATATATATATACAGGAAGGAAAAGTAAAACAGAATGTAAAATGTGTGATGCTGATGTGGTAAGAGTCAACTTCAGCAATAGTCAACATCCCCCTCAAGATGGAGGTGGAGAGAGCACTCCCATCTTGGACAGAATGGAAGGAAGACGATAGCCAGGAAGCGGCTTTGTCAAAATATCAGCAAGCTGCTCCTGCATGGGCACATGATCAAGAGAGATCAAACCTTCAAGAAACTTCTCTCCAACAAAATGACAATCCAAATCAATGTGCTTGGTGCGCTCATAAAACACCGGGTTTCGGCAATCCAAATCAATGTGCTTGGTGCGCTCATAAAACACCGGGTTTCGGGCAATGTGAATAGCCGCTTAGTTGTCACACTTGACAGCAATGGGTGCGATACCTGGGACAGACAGCTCGGAAAGCAACCGACTAAGCCAAGCAAGCTCTGCGCAAACACGACGGAGAGAGCGATATTCGTCCTCTGCAGAAGAGAGGGAAATGGTCGCCTGTTTCTTGGATTTCCAAGATATAAGACTGGTGCCAAGGAACACAACAAATCCACTTACAGAGCGGCGAGTAAGAGGACAAGAAGCCCAGTCGGCGTCGCAAAACGCGCGAAGCTCAAATGATGAATCATTGATGAGGAGAAGAGAGCGAGAGGAACTCCCATAAAGGTAACGCAAAGTGCGAAGAGCAGAATCAAAGTGTGTCTGGCAAGGTTTGTGCAGAAATTGACTCAGAAATTGAACGGCGAAAGCAACATCGGGACGAGTATGAGTCACAAAATTGAGCTTGCCGACGAGTCGCCCATAGACAGTGGGATCTGGAAGAACAGATTCAACATCTTTGACGTGCTTATTATTCAATTCAAGAGGACTCACAACCCCGGGAAGATGGGTGCAATCAAATTCAGAGGCTGTATTCTCAATAAATTTATGCTGACTCATGAGAACACCAGATTCTGTGGTTATAAAATCAATTCCAAGGAAGAAGTGCAGACGCCCTAGATCCTTTATGCGAAAAGTGTCATTCAGAAACTCTTTCAAAGAGTTAATCTCAGCAGGATGGTTCCCAGTAAGAAGCACGTCATCGACGTAAACAACGACATAAGTGACCAAACCCCCTTCTTGTTTAACAAAGAGAGAATAATCGTTTAGGGACTGATGATACCCGCGAAGACGAAGTGCAGAGGAGAGTTTCGCATACCATTTTCGGGACGCTTGCTTAAGCCCATAAAGCGACTTTCGTAGACGACAAACCATGCCAGAGGGAACATCAAGGCCCGGAGGAACTTGTATAAACACCTCCTCATGGAGATCGCTGTGAAGAAAGGCGTTATTAACGTCTAACTGAGATAACTCCCAACCATTCTTGACAGCAACAGTGACTAAAGCCCGGATTGTCGTCATTTTCACAACCGGAGAAAATGTCTCCGTGTAATCGATCCCCTCCTTCTGCGTGAAGCCACGAACTACTAATCGCGCCTTATAACGCTCGATAGAGCCATCTGCACGGTGCTTAACCTTAAAACCCCATTTACAACTAATGGGTTTTTTGTGCTTAGGAAGAGGAACAATCTCCCAGGTTTTATTGTCATCCAGAGCTTGAAACTGAGTTCTCATGGCATCCTGCCAAACCTGATGATGACAAGCTGCTTGATAGGAAACAGGTTCTGTGATAGGCGCAATAATGGAAGTTGAATCACAGTGGGGAAAAGCTATTGTAGATGTTAAAGTATGCATACAGACACCAATGGCAGATTCTGAAGTTGCACAGCTGCAGACATAGTCCTCCAAATAAGATGGTTGTTGTGTATGTCGACTAGAGCGTCGAAGTTGAGGATCAGGGAGTGATGGAGATGGCTGAAGTGGAGGGATTTCTGCAAGAGTGACAGGATTTAAGACATTGGAAGGCGGATCATCCTCAGCTGGGGATATAATTGGTTGAGAAGGAAAGAGTGCAGAAGGAGCAGTAATGTTGTAAGGAAAAATGTGCTCGTTGAAGATAACATCTCTAGAGCATTGGACCTTGTGGGTGTCAAGATTGAAAACCTTATAAGCCTTCTTTCCAAATGGGTAGCCAATGAAGACACAAGGTGATGCCCAAGGCTGGAATTTGCCACACCCTTGCTTCAATAATGGAAGTTGAATCACAGTGGGGAAAAGCTATTGTAGATGTTAAAGTATGCATACAGACACCAATGGCAGATTCTGAAGTTGCACAGCTGCAGACATAGTCCTCCAAATAAGATGGTTGTTGTGTATGTCGACTAGAGCGTCGAAGTTGAGGATCAGGGAGTGATGGAGATGGCTGAAGTGGAGGGATTTCTGCAAGAGTGACAGGATTTAAGACATTGGAAGGCGGATCATCCTCAGTTGGGGATATAATTGGTTGAGAAGGAAAGAGTGCAGAAGGAGCAGTAATGTTGTAAGGAAAAATGTGCTCGTTGAAGATAACATCTCTGGAGCATTGGACCTTGTGGGTGTCAAGATTGAAAACCTTATAAGCCTTCTTTCCAAATGGGTAGCCAATGAAGACACAAGGTGATGCCCAAGGCTGGAATTTGTCACACCCTTGCTTCAAGGTGGACACAAAACAAAGACATCCAAATGATCGAAGATGATCATAGGATGGCGTCTTGCCATAAACAATCTCAAAAGGAGACTTGCCTCGAAGAATTGCTGTAGGAATGCGATTAATGATATGAACAACCACAAGAACACTCTCTCCCCAATATTGAAGTGGCAGTCGAGACTGAAAAAGAAGGGCTCTGCCAACTTCCAAAATGTGCTTGTGTTTCCGCTCAACCACACCATTTTGTTGTGGTGTGGCAACACAAGAAGTGTGGTGCACAATCCCCTTGGATGCATAGTAACTAGCTGATTCCTCACTAAGCCCCAACTCCTTTGCATTATCAGTCCTTATAACCTCAACTTGTTGGTGAAACTGCCTCTCCACCATTGCAACAAAAGCTTTGATGACTGGAAAAGCATCAGATTTGCATCTAATCAAGTGAATCCAAGTAGAACGACTGAAATCATCTACTATAGTGACAAAGTATTTAAATCCATTGTAAGTGGAGACACGAAAAGGTCCCCAAACATCAACATGTAACATCTAGGTATGTGAGGACTCAATAGGCTGAAGAACAATACCTGCTAAACCAGCAAAGTCGTCTCCCAACTCAGAAGCCCTGCTATCATTCCCTTTGTTCAGCAAATCTAGCAATCTATTATACTGTACTGCTGTGAGCCCTTGAACACTGCCTCAAGAACTAGACTCAGCAAATCTGGAATCTCCTTCAGCAGCATATGCAGAACCTTTCTTCTTCATGTTCTTTGGAAAGCCATTAATAAAGAAACATCTATCAATGGTATGATTTGTCTTTTTGCAATTAGTGCAAAACAAACTAGGTCTCTTGCCATCAGCTCCCTCAGACTGCTTCTGCTGTGATGATCCAGACTTAGAGTCAACATGAAAGGATGAAGAATCATTTGACAGAGGCGAAGGAGCCTGGATCTCTCTCTGTGCTTCCTCTTGAAGCAAGATGGAATAAGCTTCACTGAGACTAGGAAGAGGCTTAATCATAAGAATATTTCCTCTAGTAATATTATAGTTTTCATTAAGCCCCATAAGGAATTGAACAAGACGCTGATTCTCATCAATCTTCATAATAGCCTTGACAGCACCACATGAACAAGTAGGCAAACTGCAGAAACTGGACAACTGATCCCATAACGATTTCATCTTAGAAAAATAGGAAGAAATAGAATTAGAACCTTGTGACAGAGAGATGAGATCCTTATGGAGAGAATAAAGTTGTGCTCCGCTTGTTTGGCCAAACCTAGAAATCAAATCGATCCAGATCTTCTCAACTGTGTCATTGTAAACAACGCTACTCCGAACGTCTCCACTCAATCCATTGAGCAACCATGACAACCATGTCATTCACCCGTTCCCAAACTGAAAAACGGGGATCACTGTTGTTTGGCTTTGGATAGGTTCCATTCACAATACTGAGTTTGTTCTTTGCCGATAGAGAAAGCCTCATGAGACGTCTCCACTCGCCGAAGTTTTTCCCGTCAAATTGCTGAGCAACAAGTAGAAGCCCCAGATGATCACTTGGATGCAGGTAGAGCACCTCGCCTGCGTCGATCTTCAGAGGGAGAACTTCCACCATTGCTAGCGATTGCAAGGTAATTAGAGATGAAAAGAGGAGAAGAACTGACCTAGATCTGGAAAAACAAAGCGGAGTGCGGAAAGGAAAACACGCTCTGCTCTGATACCATGACAATCGATGAAATTCTGTTACTGATATTTTGTGTATGAGATCTGATTACAAGATAGACTCCATATATATATAGGCCCTTACTATTTAACGTCCACCCTTTTTGCTATTTACCGCCCAGGCGCAGTGCGTCACGCATGGATTATAACCATGCGTGACGCATGGTTTAAATCCACACGTCACGCACCGAATAAAACCATGCGTGACGCATGGACACAAACCATGCGTCACACATGGATTTGGATACCTATAAAAGCATAAAAATGAAACCCTACCACATTATCATCTTCCTCAACATTGTTCCACGGCGGCTGCGCTCTCAAACGCACTGATTTACCCAAAAACCATCATTCTCATCATCTTTTTTGCATATAAGGTATGTAAACATTAAGATTTCATTGTTATGGTATGGTATTGATGTATATATGAGGTTTTCATGTTGTTTTGATGATATTTACTTCAAAATCCAATGTGTATGTTAATTAGTTGATTAGAAATGATTAAACTTGTAATATATGAATGGATTGTGTACTTTGTTGATAATTTATTGACCAATTTGATATTTTCATGTGTATATAGTTTATTAGGGTTTTGATATTGAATTAGGGTTTTGTGAATTAGGGTTATGAATTAGGTTGTTGAAATTTGGTATGGTTTTAATGAAATTATTGAAAAACTGTTAGAATTTTGGAAAAACTGTTGAGATTAGGGTTTGAAACATGGAAAAACTGTTGACGAACAATTTCTGGAATGTGCAATTCCACACGTCACGCATGGATTGAAGCCATGTGTCACGCATGGATGGAAGTCATGCGTGATGTGTGGAATTGCACATTCCAGAAATTGTGTTCTGCAGTTTCATATTGGATTTGATGATATACTGATTGAGTTTTTGATGATATGCTGATTCAATTCAGTAAACTGATTAATTTTGTGGAATTGCACATTTTATGATGCAGATATGGATGGTGGTCGTCGACCTGGACGCAATACTCGTCAAAGAAACAGAGAACTGAAGAAAAAAGATCCCATAGTTCCAAAACCAAGGAAGAAGAAGAATAGCCAAGAATCGCCTTCTCGTCGTTTAGAGTTTTCTGGTGAGATGCAACAACAACAACAACAACAGATACAAGAACAACAACAACAACATCAACAACAACAACAACATCAGCAGCTAGCTTTGTCTGCTGCAAGTTTCGATCCCCAGGGTTCCCCTCATTACTTTCCTGGCACCCCCATTCTGATCCCACATCAAACACTGTTTCCACAACAAACACAGTTTCCAGGCTATCCGGGCTATCCACAACAAGAGCAATCATTTGTGGAGATGATGAGACAAGCTACTGGTTCTCATAACTTTCAGAACCCTCAGACGGGTGATGACCAGTACGCACTGGTTGCTTGTAGCAGTGCAGGGCCATCAGCTGGGGGTGCAAATGCTGATTCTGATTCTGATTATGAGCAGGAGCATGAGCATGAGGAACAGGGTGAGGAAGAGGATCAGACATATGAGAATGTTCATGAAGAACATGAAGAAGCGGAAGAGCAAGAGGAGCGAGAGGAACAACCCAGAAGACGACGACGACGATGACAACCTCCGGTCAAAAACATATACGTCCCTCAGTTAGAGGGGGGGTACTCCTGGAGGTCCACAAATTCCGGAGCTGCTCATAAGCTTTGAAGCTCATACAGCCTTTTTTGTGCAAAAAGGAAAGATATGTAATTAGAATTTGGTTTATAGATTCAATACTTATCATAACTAATTTAATATTAGGAAAATGGTTGAAAAAAATGAAAAAATTACATTCAGTTCATTATTTGATTATATGAAAGATCAAGTATGTTTATTTTTATTTATGAATTGTAAATGTGTTATGATATTAAATTTGTTAATGTATGAATTGATTTGATTAAATTGATGGATTATTTGTTGAACTATTTGTAGTTTTGTTGAAAATTTGGTTAAGGTGTGCTGCACAGAATGCAGAAACTGGTTTCTTTGCATTCTGTTTAATGCAAATCCACGCGTGACGCATGGTTCATGTCCATGCGTCACGCGTGAACATGAACCATGCGTAGTTCATGGAATGGGATATATATTCCACTTGTTCATGAACAACTACGGGATCATTGAGGGCCTAAATGATCCCGTAGTTCATGGAATGGGATATATATTCCACTTGTTGGCTTCCACAATCTTCACTGACAAGTCACAACATAAGCTCCCGGTGAGATTTGGTGCATTTCTAGGGAGTGTTGAAGAGGCAAGAAGTATGTCTTGGGGATCTGCGGCGCTAGCATATTTCTATCGCCAAATGGGCATCGCTACACGCCAAAATTGTGGTTTGATCTCATTTTTTTTCACTCTCCTTCAAGTAAGTTTTTAATTATTTAGGAACTACATTTTTTAGCAATCATAACTTATTTCTATGGTTTTAATGCTAACTATATTTTTTAAATGGTAGGGTTGGATATACACATACTTCCCATCCTTAGCAGCTGGTGTTTGGCTTAATCCTGATTGGTCAGTTGATCATCCTTATGCGTTTCGGTTTCTACCAGAGGAAGCGTTGCCAAACTACGACCCTGAAGCATGAAACTACAGAGCTGAACTAGATGCAATGAGGGCGGATCAGGTATTTGTGTTGCATTTTGTTTATATTTTTAAGCCTCAGTTTTGGTACCTCAGTTTTTTTGCAATTCCATGCGTCACGCATGGATCTGTTTCATGCGTCACGCATGGATTAATTCTATGCGTGACGCATGGCTTGATTCTATGCGTGGCGCATGGAATTGCAAAAAAAAACTGCGTACTATTTTTTACCTCAGTTTTGGTACCTTAAGGTGTAAAATTACTGTTTGAGTAATGCAAGACGTTGATATCATTTTTAGGTTAATTGGAACCCGTATGGTGAAATCGACTTCAATGATCCTGCCTATGCTCCTGCTCTTTTTTTCGGGGTGCTGAGCTGCATGGACATAACCGAGCCCCACCATCCCGATAGGTCGCCTAGGCAGTTTGGTCATATGTGGTGAATTATGATAGAATGGCGTGGAGTTGGGAGGGGATGGATATCCACAGGGCGACCCTTGAGCAGATGGGACCACCTGCGGAGACAGGTTTTGAAGAAGCTCTGGAGTATCTTGTGTGGTACATCCCCCGCACTCATCGATTTCTGATACACGGCAGACACGCTAGCTTGGAAGCACAGCAGGTAATACATTTATCTCATGTAACTTGAGATCTTGATTTTTCTTTAAGTTTGATTTAAGGTAAACATTATGCAAATAGCTGATTTCAATATTTTATTTTATTTGTAGGTTTTTGACAGGGTCTACGATCACTTGTCACCATATGCAACCTTGCATGATCCCTATGATGTTTCTGCAATGCATGGAGCCATAACCGAGGTCCTTCAAGATATTGATCCGTGGACAACTATGTATCAACAACATCGGTGGTGATCTCGTTGGATTGGGTTCGTTTGTTTTTTATGAACTGTTTGTTTTCGGATTTTCAGGATTGTCCGTTTTTCGTAAGGATTGTTTGTTATGACGTTGTTGAACTTTTAAATTCTGGTTAGCGTTGTTGAATTTGTTGGATTATTTGTTTAGGGTGCACAAGACATAAATCCGCATTTTGTTGGTCAAATGCAAAACCATGCGTCACGCACGGATGCATTCCATGCGTCACGCACGGATGCATTCCATGCGTCACGCACGGATGCATTCCATGCGTCACGCACGGTTCTCTTCAATGCGTGACGCATGGAAGTGTAAACCTAGTTTAAAATCGCCTATAAATTCACTCCCTCAGCATACCATTTCAACTCATTAATCTCTCCTTTTCACTCCCTCAGCCTGTAAGTTGATTTTTGAAGTTCTTCTTTAAAGCTCCATATTCCATCTTATTCCTTACTTTCTCACTTGTTTTCTTACATTGTATTACAGATTGGAAACCAACATGGCATCATCCTCATCATCATCTTCAATACCACGAGAAGGCAGGACCATTCAGTGTCCAAATAAGAGGTGTAGGAAGTCTATCACGGTTTTCAGCGCTAATGACAAGATGAGACCAGACCAGTATGGACGAAGGTTTTTTACATGCCAATGTAACTTCAGGTGGGTGTTTCTTGATCCTGAGTATGACCATCATCATCTCCGTGTTATGACGAAATTGTTGGAGGAAAACCGGACACAAGCCATGAAACTAAAAATCTTTAACGAAGAGAAAGATTTGGAAACGGCTAAATGGTGGGTGAAGGAGCTCTATGAGGATTTTGAAGAGAAACCAGCTGATTCTGATGATGCGTAGTGGTCTTAGTATTTCGTTCCTTTTAAGATGTAATGTGAAGTGTCTTGGTGTTTTGTCTTTGTTATGTTCGTTTTAATTTACGTTTCAAGAATGAGTCTTTTTTATGCTGTAATGAATCTGTTTTATTTTGTAATGTATCGGTTTTTTGTTGTAGCGTATCTGTTTTATGTTGTAATATATCTGTTTTATGTTGTAATTCCGATGTCTCCTTTTGATAAGACAACTCATATGTCTCCTTTTGACAAGACAACTCATATGTCTCCTTTTGACAAGACAATTCAAAAGTGTTGCTTTTGACAAGTAAAGTTGAAATGGAATTTCTGCATTCTGTAGGAAAAATGCAATTCCATGCGTCACGTGTAGAACAAATCCGTGCATGACGCACGGATGTGTTCCACACGTGACGCATGGAATTGCATTTTTCCTACAGAATGCAGAAATTCCAATGGTTGATGCAAAGCACCTGTTTCACGTTAAATTTAACCCAGAAATACCACATAAAGACTGAAATGTGCATCAAATGATACAACCTTACAACATTAGAAGGTCATTTGAAACTCGAAATAAAATACACATTACAACATTGTCAGGACTGACAATAACTCTTGAACTAGTATTCGTCATCATCATCGTCTGGAATTGTGATGCTTTGTTTGGACGATTGATTTCCTCCTCTTTTCGGGGGTGTGTAAGCCTCACATCTTTGCCACACTTCGTCATACAAGTCCGCAGCAGATTCTTCACAATTACGCTCCCAAAGATTATAAACAAGTGGTAGTGGACATCCATCCTTCAGGTGAATCTGAGATAGATTTTATGGAATTGCATAATTAAATTTACATGTAATGCACTAGGAAAATAGCAATTGAAAAAAACATACCGGGATGAAATGTTCCTTCTGTGTAAGTAGTAATAGGCAAACAACTTGCATCTTGGCTCCAGGTTGACCATACCTAGTCGGAAGTCTAAGAGGTAGGAATGTCTGTTTAATTTGCTCGCCTAGACACACAAAGACACAATTACATGCCGAAGCCACCAAACATGCCATTTCTGGTACGGTAAGCCACTTATCCCTTGGAGCTGGGTAGTAATCGCTTTCCCATGTAAGTTGATGTATAGCGGACTCCAATGGTGGATTTACTTCTCCACCAATCCACGAGCCTTTAAGTAAATGCCAAATCTCTTTAGCCTTTCTTATCATCTCTTCTCGTATGAACTTCCAATGCTCTTGGGTCCCACCTGTTACATGACTCTCAAAAACAGATTGAGTGACGGAATATTTTGGATAAAGTGTACATTAGAGTGAAGATAATATCGGTCACCTGTTTCCATAGAAATAGATCTAAACCCGCAGTTTCCATAGGCTCTGATGTCAAACCAACCCTCCACATATGGTCGCATGCACATTGGTATCTTTCTAATGTACTTAGAAGGCGCATACATTTTTTGTGGAGCGAGAGGTGCACCAAAGGGTTTAGGAACCCTTTGCTTCTTGGGAGGTGTTTCTTCCAAAGCTCTAGACCTCATCTCTTGGTCGGTGTATTCCCATGCAGACTTCTTTCTTTGTGTAGATCTAGGCACTTTGTTAGGAGCTCCTTGGGGACGACCACCGGTGTGTTTCGAAATAGGCGGCTCTTTGAGAGGTGTATCCACTTTAGCTATCTTTCTGACAGATTCAATACACTTCTCTTGATCATGTGGTGATAAGGTGTTCCATGTTTCTTCATAAAATTCATCAAATAAATGTCTTGCCACGTTTTTCTTAGTTTCTAGATGACACTGTGTATCCACTTCTTCCAAAGACAACGTACTCCAAAAAGGATGCAAAGACACGGGCTGAATTGGCATTTGTTTCTTCACACAAGTCGCAAGGTCATGGACATACAGCATCCCGTCTCTAACCTTGGTTGCACAATCGCAATATTGTGGATTGTACATGCCTTGTACACCTTTGTCGTATTCTTTAATTAAGAGCTCCATTGCCTTGTACGAAACTTTGCACTTCAAATGTACAAACAAAGATGTTTGGTGAACAAGTGTATACGTCTTTGTTAGGCTCTCGTTAAATGAACCCAATATCTCTTTCAGCTGGTTTCGTGCCATGTCACTGTATTCCTCAAACACTGTGTCGAGCCTACCTTGTCCACCACTCAAATATGACTTCAAACAGGAATGTGCTCCTTCCACTGTTCAAACAGGAATGTGTTTCTGCAGTTTCTGTAAACTGCACATCCATGCGTGACGCATGGAACACATCCGTGCATTAAATGCACAGAAAACTGAATATAGTTGTGTAACTGCAATCATAGATAAATTACTCATTTGTCGTGTTGCTTCCAAGAGTAAACACGTCATCCGTCCATGCCGACACACATCTTTCTTTGAAAGGACCAAGCCAACTGTCTCTAACATATTGTAGTACGAGAATATGTGCGTTCCAAGCTCTCTCTATAGTATCCAACTTTTTTTCATATCCTTCTACGGTGGTTTCCTCGAACAAGTTGTAGTAGTCGTTGGATAAGTTTTTTCCCTTTAGTTTCGATCTCATTTTGAGCGAAGCTTTGGCCTCTATGTTTTTCCTTATATGTCGTCTACATAGAAGAAACTTTGCATTTGGAAAAAGAAGATCCGTGATAGGACAAAAACCTACCTACAAGCGTATGGGATCAGTTGTAGATTTTCAAGTGTCGTTCCCACGAGGACAATGTAGTATCTTTTGTAACTAAACCGGTAAGCTAAGTCATAGAAAGATTTGGTTGATTAAACTAAGATTAAAGTATTGCAAATATGAAGAAATTCAATGAGAGGATGTTATCTAGAATCAAGGATCCCCACAACAATGCCTTGGTTACTCGTATGTGTTTATCAGAATCTAGCATAAGCTCATATGACGGTAAGTTATCTGAAATATCAACTAACTCCTTTCAGACGATAGTAGAAGTATCTAGGCTTCAACTAGCTATCACTTTCGCACATCACTAGTCTAAGTCTAGATCCTTTAGGCGCTTAGAAACTAAGATTAGACCGAGATAACATCCACTTTCGTGCTCCGCTAAATTCGGTCTAACCTTGGGTTTCTATGATAACTTACTATTCCGCGAGAACAAACGAATTCATTCAAGTTCAATTCTAGTAATTCCAACAATAGTAATCTCCTTTCGGACTCATACCATGTCTAATTGTTCATTAGATATCTCCTTTCAGACTCAACCTAAATGAACACTAATTGATAAATTATCAATTGCAATAAGAACCCTAGAATTGAATCAATCATGAACTCATGCTATCAAATTAGATAAACACAATCATCAAGTTCACCAATTCATTGTTGGGATTTCCCCAACCCTAGATAATGGGGGTTTAGCCTAGCATGCTTAAGAAATCAATCATAAACATTGTAAGAATCAGGAAAATCATTCAATTAGATGAGAAGAAGAGAAATACTTGATCGAATCCAAGAAACAACCTTCAATCTTCAACAATCTTCAATAGGAATCTCCCAAAAATACAACTAGGGTTCTTTTTAGTACTAAAAACGATTAGGATAGCATCCCCCTCTGCAAATCCGGTCTAAAAACGTATATATACTCCCCCAAATAAAGAAACGTCGGAAGAAACGAAAAGACACATTAACAGCGTTTCCGCACGGTCCGTAACAAATCGGCACGGTCTACAGCAAATCGTGCCGCTTCACTGGACGTCTTCCACATCTTCTGCTGATCTGCACGGTTTGCAGCAATCCTGCACGGTTTGTTGCAAACCGTTCAGAACCACTTTTCTTCTTTTCCTCGCTCGTTGCGTCCCTCGTCGGGTCCTTTAGCTCCCCTGTTGCAAGATATCATCCAATACACACCAATCCGCATCCGAAAGTCCGCAAATCCACCTGTAACACGCATAAACTCGTGTAGACATCAAGACTCAACAAAACAATGAAACTAACAAGAAAACTATGCAAGAACACCATAAAACGACACATTCTAACACCTAAATGCATGTCCTAAGGTATATGAATGGGATGCTATCAATCCGTTGCACTCATTAAAGCTTGTTCACGGTCGGTGACAATGCAAGTCGGCGTTGCTCCAATTCTTCTATACATCTCTTGAAGTTGTTGCATTGCCCACAAATAATGCTCTTTAGACTCGCCCTCAAGAAATGCCCCACAAACTACAAAGTTCCTCCATGTAGACGTGATTCCAACAATCTCGAAAAATGGCATGTTGTACCTATAAAGAGATAATTTGAAATAATATTATTGCAATGTTATGGAAAATCATATGTAATGGTCAATAAGCACACAAAACTTACTTGATTGTGGCATATGTGGAGTCCATTATAAGTACATAGGGAAATGATTTCAAGAGCTTCATTGATTATGGGGACGCAAAGAACATATCACCAATCATAGACGCATCATCTTTGCTTGTCCTATACTCCATGAAATAGTCGCTCTGTTTGCATTTGTAGAAAAACTCTTGGATAACAGTTCTTCCTTCCCTGTTTTCGATCCTCGTCTTGGCCATCAAATTGTAAACTTGTTTTTTTTTTGTAAGGTTCTTGGGAGACTTCTTGAGCATAGTGTAAATCTCATTTGGTTTACAATGAGCCCTAGTCATTTCAACTACTGTACACACTTCATCAGGCGTCAATCTGCCTGCAAACGCATTCCCAAACAAGCTACTACCAATAGGATGGTTGTGGGTACCTAACATTACAGTAAGTTTCCAAGCCCCTCTATGCTCCTCTCGAAGCTTTAATTCGAACCAACATCTACATTTTTTCGTCTTGATGTTTTTCCCCACTCCCTTAGCTTTTGAGTAATTCACTCGTCCTCTATCACATATAAGCTAAAGTTTTCCAGATTTTGTTTCGGTAGGTGCTCTACTCCTTCCATTGACTATGCAAAATTTGTTGGCTTCTGCAATGTTAACGGCCCAACTCACTCCCTGTTGTCTAGAGGCAAATACCAAGTCATTTGCAAACAACTCTGAGTAATCAACAGAGACATATTGTTCTTCTTGAACTTCAATATCAAATTGTGGTGCAGTACGCAAAGGACGAAACACATTTAAGCTACTTGTGTCTGAAAGTGGCCTCATCAAATGCGAAGGCCATTGCGACAAACCGTAACCGGTTCCAAAAGATCCAGTGTTGATATCACCAAACTGTGATTGCGGTTGCTCCCATGTTGTAAAATCAATGCCCAAATCAAACGAAGGTATGTAGTCAAGGTATGACGGAGGTGGGCAGTCATTAAGAGTAATCTTGTCTAATCCAGTAAACACAGAAAAGTTCATCTATGCACAAACACACAGATAACAAACCAGTTAAGCTTCTGTATGGCAAATCCACACGTCACGTGTGGATCCATTCCATGCGTGACGCAAGGTATTGAACCATGCGTGACGTGTGGAATTGCCATAAGTCATACATTTCAAACCCCTTAACCAACAAGTCATACATTATAATACATTTCAAACATCATAATCACTAAAGTAATAAAAAATTCACAAATCAACATGTTTAGTCATACAACTAATACCGTGAGCATGTAAAATCCATAAAACCTAACTAATACAAACCCCTAAAACAAGTCAAAACCTTAAAAAGTAATATTATAATACATTTTAAATAGGGGTTTTTGCAGGAAACCACCCGCTATTTGTCGGAATTTACAAGTAACCACCCGTTATTAACGTATTTATTCCAAACCACCCAAATTGTATCATTTTCTTACAATTCACCACCCCTTGACATTTTCCGTTAGATATTCCGTTAAAACTTGAGAAATTACACTTTTACCCCTCCATTTTTACAGAGAATTACAAGTTTGAAAGTTATGGGGCAGTTTTTGTAATTTCCTAAAAATAGATTGAAACCCTAGTTCAGATTGAAACCCTCATCATCGTCAAATCATTCAGTGCTCACATCATCCGAATCAACGCCTGGAAATCTCACCACTAATTCCATCTCCATCTCAGATCTCCGATGGCCGAACCCTCGCCTCCATCCGACCTCATCTGTCGCGACTGCAACTCCGGATTCCTTGAATCAATCTCCGAGGAGAACAAGAATCAAGAGCGAAGCGAAGAGGATGTACGCAGTCTTCGTCTTCGTCGTGAGACTCTCCGTCTCCAAATCCACGAATTTGCCAACCGCAGCAGAGACGCAGCGCGAAATCGCATTCTGGATTGGGCGGAGATACTGATGGGGCTACAAAACAGCTCGATCGAGATGAATCCGGAAAACGAAGCGGAAGGGAGAAGAGGAGCTCCGCCTGCCTCGAAATCAGCCATTGCAGAATTGCAGATTATTGAGATTGAATCGGAGGAGATGAGCTATTCTTGCGCTGTGTGTAAAGATGTTGCTGGATTGGGGGAGTTTGCGAAGGTATTGCCCTGCGGCCATGGCTACCATGATGAATGCATCATGCCTTGGCTTGGAGCGAGGAATTCGTGTCCGGTTTGTCGGTTTGAGCTGCCTACTGATGATTATGGATACGAAGAAAGGAAGAAGAAGAAGAAGTTAACAGCATCGACATCATCTGAATAGGAATTGTAGTTCACCCGCGATGAAGAGGGAAGTTTGAGAGCTATGTGGGAGATTGAGATTTGGGGAAGAACAATCTGAACTAGGGTTTCAATCCATTTTTAGGAAATTACAAAAATTGTCCTCATAACTTTCAAACTTGTTATTTTCAGTAAAAATGAAGGGGTAAAAGTGTAATTTCTCAAGTTTTAAAGGAATATCTAACGGAAAATGTCAAGGGGTGGTGAATTGTAAGAAAATGATACAATTTGGGTGGTTTGGAATAAATACGTTAATAGCGGGTGGTTACCTGCAAATTCCGACAAATAGCGGGTGGTTTTCTGCAAAAACCCCTTTTAAATATCATAAATCAACATAAATTCACAAATCAACATGTTTAGTCATACAACTAATACCTTGAACATGTAAAATCCATTAAACCTAACTAATACAAACCCCTAAAACAAGTCAAAACCTTAAAAAGTAATATTATAATACATTTTAAATATCATAAATCAACATAAATTCACAAATCAACATGTTTAGTCATACAACTAATACCTTCAACATGTAAAATCCATTAAACCTAACTAATACAAACCCTCAAACAAGTCAAAACCTTAAAAAATAATATTATAATACATTTTAAATATCATAAATCAACATAAATTCACAAATCAACATGTTTAGTCATACAACTAATACCTTCAACATGTAAAATCCATTAAACCTAACTAATACAAACCCTAAAACAAGTCAACACCTTAAAAAATATTATTATGAACAACAAATGTTACCTTATTAAGGTTGTAACTTGAAAATGGAGCTTCTCCACCTCTTTCATTGGTGCATTCCTCTTCATTCTCCATATAGAAGGAAAGGAAGATAGTTAAAAATGGTGTTTTGCTCTCAAAAATGTTCAACAATGGTGTTCAAAGGTTTTTGACATTTGAAATATGGAAAGAAAGGAAGATAATAGGGATTAATGTAGGTGTTACAGAAATAGTAAAAATATTAATGGAGTTATTGCAGTAGGTGAGACAAGACGTACGTGCTGGCATGAGTTCTGAAAATAAAATCCGTGCATCACGCATGGTTAATGTCTACGCGTGACGCATGGATATAATCCACGCGTGACGCACGGTTCTCTTCCATGCGTGACGCACAAAATGACACATGATCCCTTTGATTCTTAGTAACACTGATGTGTGCATGATTTCCAATCAAAATAAAATTACATATTGTCAAAGGTTGGACATTTAGGTCACGTAAGAAGTCCAAACAAAGGATATGCTACTTTACAAGTTAATAGGTGTTATTGGGAGTTACCCACATGGTTAAATATACCTAATAGGCATTGAAAACAAGTTTCATTACATTCGGACATCGTTTGAGTGTCGTTTCGCCAAAAACCGCCTTAAGTCCATTTAAGGCGTTTTTAGTGGTTTTAGCGTTTACATGCCTCATTTCGTGTGACCAATTTGGAACATGTTATTCCAAGGATCTCGTCCCGGCGACGACGGATTCGATGAGTGCAGCGGAATTGAGCCGGGGTAAGCGTAAAAGAGTAACGAGACCAAGAAGGTGATGCGGTCGGGGTGGGATGGAACCCATCTTATTGAAGACCAGCGCAAATTATACAGGTTCAATCTAATAAGATTTTTCATCAATTACGTATCAAACCAATTGAAGAAAAACGATACCTGTTGCTAATGCAGCATCCCTGATCCATTAAAAGAAAATCAGAGTCCTGTCATAGCAGAGAAGGAACCCATCTTAATTCCTACATCAACTACACCACAATCAAGAGTTAATAACAAAACCATGTCTTTGAATAATTCATCAGAACCAGCCGATGATGTATAAACAATAATCGTGTTTACCAACACCAATGCAATGAAATTACACGATAACAGATACATCTATATAGCCATATCCGTCAAGAACCCAGATTCCAAACATTCGAAATCTGACCTAATTATTAATCAGCAAGGATTTGGATGATAAGCTCCAGGTGGCCCGGAATAATTCAATCCACTGTATTGATTGAAATCTGAAGGTGCACCTGCCGGCAAGTCCCAACACTCGCAGAAGCTACAACGCCACCAATTCCTTTGTCGTAAACAACCATCAATTTAGGTCGCCGGTAGCAAGGTCGAAGTGGAAGAACAGAGCCACAATTTTGAGAATATCTCATTAATTGAGCCAAGATTTACTCAATTCACACCTCTATTTGCATTGTGGAAATATCTGTGTCTGAGTTTCTATTAGTTCGAGCAGTAATTGTCATAATCGACTAATGTGAATAGTGATACGAGGTTATACAATTTGAATCCATTTTACAGGTGTTCACTTACCTCATGAAACGTGCTCATTCCCTTTTCTTGTACATTTTTTTTTTCAATGTGAAAACATAGCTACTAAGTCGAGATCGAGAGTCGAGACGGTTACTGGGTCGGACATGACTTCCAGGGAGAATCAGTGTTGTGATCGGTCATAAGGGTGACAACATAATCATCATCCACAACTTGCACTAAATATGAGAGGTGAAGAAGAGTAAGCCCGACGAATCAGTGTTGTCTTTCTCTTTATTCAGTAGGAGATGATGAAGAATGTGAGCCAGGGAAAGAGACGCTCATACGAATGTGGCCAGGGTTGTTAAGTTAAAGTTAAACCTTTAGGGCCAATTTGGTACGATTTGTGAAATCAGGAATCATTCTTGTTGTTTGGTATGCTGTCATAATGAACCATTACTGTAATTTGTTGTTTGACACGCTGTTGGAATGAACCTTTCCAGAAAAAAATAAATTTAAGTAAATAAACTAATCAAACATTACTAAACTATGATCAAACTTATAAGTCACTTATAATATCATATGTTCATAACTAAAGCCTCATACAACCCAAAAACTTACATATCAACACAAATGTTTGACATATATGATCGTCTGACATACATGATCACGAAACATCATAGTTATTGTGATAATTAATTAATCTAATAATAATAGTTACTACTAATTGCACACGCTTTTGTCTTTCCTTCTTTCTCCTTTGGGAATCATGGTGAAAAAGATCTGTCTCTAAATTTTAACTAGTGTATAGACCCTTATGATAATTATTTTATAAGTAATTTAGTAAATTACTAACATAGGAATTTATATTTTTATTATAATTTATCAAAGTTATCTATCAAACAACTTAACAAAAAGGCTAAAATTGAAAATTGGATCTAATCTTTATAAAGAAGGCTAAAATTGGTGAGGGCTTTAAAAAAAAGGGTGAAAAATTGTGTATATTATAAGATATGACACCTTAATGTATAATTTATAGTAATATTTTATTTTAAGTAATATTGTATTTTAATAGTATAGTTTATAGTCATATTTGTTAGAAGTTATTTGTATATATATATATTTATCTAAAAAATGATTAGATAATAATGTTTTATTTTAAGTCGAATAGAAATATAAAAACAATTAAAAGAGAACCAATAAAAAATTGTCACATGAATGTGATAGAACATGAATCAAGGAGAAGCCTTGAAAAAAACTCAGCTTTAATAGATTATATAGATTTGTAAAAATATAAATTAGTAGAAGCACATTTTCATCACTAAATACAAAAAAAACTCTTCAAATCAATATTAGGAGACAACAGAAGAACCCAAGGCACAACACACTATACGAAGAGAAGGCCATCTGAGCAGCAGACAGACCATACAAAAAAACTCATAAAAAAGGGAAAAAACCCCGCACCCGGTTTTTTATAAATGACACCCACTCTTGGCGCATCCCGGATGCGTTCAAAACAATTTTTTAAAAACCCGGTTCAGTTTTGGACGCATCTCGGGTGCGTCCAAGTTAAACCGAATTGTTGAGCATTTTTACGGCAAAAGGCGCATCCAGGATGCGCCCAAGATTGAACCGATTTTTTGGACGCACCCATGATGCGAACAAAAGCAGGTGGCGGTTATAATTTTTCGGATGGGGTTAAACGCCCTAAAAAAACTCATCCAAAACATCAATTTTATCATCAATATGCACAACACACTGTACAAACCCAAAGCCCCAATTTAAAAACCAAATTTACCGTATACGAACAGTTTTGTCCTAAAACAAAAAACGAATTTGCCCAGCATACACATGTAAGATAATTAAACACGGTTCTTATATGTGCAATGTATTGTATTGAAAATGCAATACATTTTATCATCAATATGTGCAATGTATTGAAAATGCAGAAAATAAATAAATAATTAAATTACCTCCCCTTTCTGGATGTGGAACGCAACATGTGCTTCAAATCCCTTAAGCAACTCGGGATCTTCTGGACCTCCAGGTGTGTCATGAGTGAGCTCAGGATCATACTTTCGCTCTTCCTTCTTGGACTTCCTCTTTCTTTTTGGTTTCTGGACCACTTCTTCTTCTTCTTCTTCTTCATCATCATCATCACCTTCTTTTTCGTGTTCTTCCCCCAACACCTTCATCCTGGTACTCTTGTTCCATCGGTTCTGGTTGAGGATTGTAAGAAGAAGAACAAGCTTGTCTACTTCCTTGACCCATGTCTTCAGGAACACTTCCTTCACCAAATCCACCTCCCCAACATTGTCCACCGACCCAACTTTGTCCACCCCACCCTTGTCCAACTTCCACTACAGCATACTGAGGAATGAAATTGTCCCAGCCACCAGTAGTGCTACCCGATTGTTCATATGGAGTTGATTGTGGTGCCCATTGAGTTGACGGTTGTGCACATGAATCTGACTCTTGAGAATAAAGGTCCCAATCATCATTTCGATACCCTTGATATGTATCTGCTCGTTCTATCCCACTAGGCACAGAACAGTCTTCCCCGGCATAACTATGGACACCACTGTACCGCTCTATGGCGCGATAATCAACGTCGGGGAGCCACTCGGGGAAGAGCTCTACCGGTGTTGTATTCTTTGCTTTCCTTTTCCCTTTTGCATTTTCAACCGGTGGATTTTCTCTCACAGCGTTCCAATTTCTTCGACGGGTTGAACGTCCAGGACGATCCATTACCTAAAAAAATGTAAAGTAGAATCAGTATATAAATATAACAGTATATAAAGTAAAATCAGTATATAAATATGTATCTGCAGAAGAGGAAAGAATTTCCAGTTATGTCAATTCCTCGCGTTCTGCGAGTAGCATGACACTCGCGTTCTGCGAGTACCATGACCCTCGCGTTCTGCGAGTATACTACACCCCTCGCGTTCTGCGTCAATTTGCACTATCATGAGTTTTCGGCAACAGTTTCCGGCGAGAATTTCCGGCGAAAATTCAATATTTTAGCTAAAATACCTATCAATTTAAGTAAATTACCAAATAAACATCAAAACCCTAAATAAAATCAACAACCCTAATCAAAAACCCTAACCCTAATGAATTTCAACATAAAACAACATCCACTCATCAACCATAATTCAAAATCATCATCTTTCATCCATTATACAACCATTTCTAAATCAACATTCAATATCAAAACATCATATAATATGCAATTTCCTATACTAACAACATATATTCATCTAGAAACAACATTAGAAAGCATAAGAGTATAAGAAACATACCTTATATGGAGATTTGTAGTGAAAAGAGGAAGAAGAAGTAGGTTGAAATTGAGAGAGATGGTGAGAGGCGGCGGTAGAAAATTGTGTGTGATGTAAAAAATGGGCCGAGTAGGGTTTTTCCCCTTTTATAGGGAAAAAACACCCTCGCGTTCTGCGAGGTGACGCACCCTCGCGTTCTGCGAGGATACGCTCCCTCGCGTAACGCGAGGGTGCGTTATTTAGGAAACACGAGGATGCACATTAAAGCGTATTAACAGAAGCATTGTAGTTAAGTGTGCAAAATAACACATTTTTAGTGTCTTTTTTAAGGCGATAAAGCCCAATTCGGCAAAAACGTCATCGAAACTTTATCGAAATGGAATGAAACTTTGTTTCAATCCTTATAATGTCTATTTGATCATGTGTGTAACTTGAAATTAAGATTTCTTCCTTTGGAAGTGAAACCTAGTTTGAAAACCGAACGAGGTCGTAATATGTATGACACACCATATAAATAAAGAAATATAATAAGGTTCAACATTTGTCAACATAATAACAAAATAGACACTATTAAGAAAAACAAGTAGTTCTTGCAACATAATAAGGTTCAACACTTCAAAGGTGCAACATAATAAGGTTCAACATAATAAGTAATTCTAAACAAACAACATTAAAAGGAACAAGCAAACAAAGAAGGTCGATAAATTTTCAAAAGAAAGATCTAACGACGAGGGTTGAACGGCCTGAAGAGGTTCCTGTATTCTCGTGCGGTCATCCTTGGTCTAGTGGATGGTTCCCCTCTCTCCCTTTGACGTTCTTGTCTCTCCCGTTCACGTCGCTCACGTTCTTGTCTCTCCCGTTCACGTCTCTCCCGTTCAAGCATATCAAAGTTGTCTCCCATGCTAGACACCGTACTAATATCAGAAATATCAGATTCTTGATTGGAATAGGACATCTGTATAATCACAAACCTGACCAAATTATAGTTACATACTCAATCAAATTCATAATCTATACAAACAACAACAATGCTTATAATCATAGTAGTCTTGATCTGCGACAGCATGACTCTCGCGTTCTGCGAGAGTCATGACCTCGCGTTCTGCGAGTATCATGACTCTCGCGTTCTGCGAGGGGTGTAGCGTTCTGCGTCAATTTGCATTATCATGAGTTTCTGGCAACAGTTTCCGGCGAGAATTCAAAATCAACATCCACTCATCCACCATAATTCAAAATCATCATCTTTCATCCATTATACAACCATTTCTAAAACAACATTCAATATCAAAACATCATATAATATGCAATTTCCTATACTAACAACATATATTCATCTAGAAACAACATTAGAAAGCATAAGAGTATAAGAAACATACCTTATATGGAGATTTGTAGTGAAAAGAGGAAGAAAAACTAGTTTGAACCGAGAGAGATGGTGAGAGGCGGCGGTAGAAAATTGTGTGTGATGTAAAAAATGGGCCGAGTAGGGTTTTTCCCCTTTTATAGGGAAAAAACACCCTCGCGTTCTGCGAGGTGACGCACCCTCGCGTTCTGCGAGGATACGCTCCCTCGCGTAACGCGAGGGCCCGGGCGTTATTCAGAAAACGCCTGGGCTATATTTAGCAAGGGCCTAATTAAACGCAGCAAAAATCAAAGTATTACGAACGGATTTTGCCTAGTATGCGAACGGATTTTGCCCAGTATACATCACTATATAATTCTAAGAGAAAGATGGGGAAAATTACCTTGTGAAACCGAGGGAGATGCGGGAGAAGTCGCCGGAGAAGCAGCACCGAGTTGATAGCAAGGGAGGCAAATTTTTTTATTTTTTACTTGCCCTAGTTTTTGGAATGGATGAAACCTTGAGTTTTTTTTTTGAGGAATGAAGTTGTTCTTTGGGCTCGGAATGAGTCATTCTTAGGTATCATAGAAATTACACTTTCTTACCAAACCAAACATGATATGGAATCATCAATTTCTCATTCTCATTCCTCATTCAAGAGGAATCATACCAAATGGACCCTTAAATCTTATGTATTTAGTAATTGACATTTTTCCCACTAAAATTAGAAATAAATGGGGTATATTAGTAATTTCGGCAAAACTAACAGATGAGTTAACGGATTGGAGGGAGGGGTGGTTCCATGTTAGCGGAATAGGATACAGGGGTGTTTTTTACAAAAAGTGAAATAAGGGGTGGTTTGACGCAAATACGACCAAATATGGGGTGATTTGGCGTAAAAACCTCTTTTAATTATACTCAATTTGGTTATAGAAATTTTACAATAAATTAATGGTTGATTTTCTTTCTCATCTTACTTAATTTCCTTACATATCTCGCTTAAATATCTATGTCTAAAATGATAATAATTTAAAATTCAAATATAATAAATATATGGCAAATCTGACAAAATATTACCATAATAGCTAAAACGACAATTAAATAAAAATAAGAAAAACACCCTAGAATGACGATTGTATAGGAATGAAAGAAGCATAAATTTGGAATTTGAACTTTGACTCCCTATGTATAGGACTTTGACATGGTAAGAAACCATAATTTCACTATTTAGAACTTGAACTTGGCCAATTTGGCATTCGAACTGAATGAGAATTTCACTATTTTTGATTCACCTCCTGCTGTCATTTTAGAGTTGCTAAATTCTGATGTTGTTAGCCCTCATGGGCCTGACTCTCTTTCACATCAATAAATAAATCACAAAGGCTGTGCCTTGTTTCATGACCCAAAAAAAATGGCAGAAGATGGAGTATGGGATAATAGTTAATGGGGATGTTAGTTAATGATAGAATCTCAAACGCTTTAGCTTCCCTGATTTATTGTTGTCCTTGGAGAGCAAGTCTTTGTATTCTATATAACTAGAAACGGGAAACCGCGCTTCGCGCAGGTATAATTCGGTTTGATTCGACTGTTTCTTATGCTATGCGTACATATCGTCTTCAATGTGTTTTCTTAGGTTTTTGGTGGTTATGCTATGTGCACATGTCGTATTGAATGTGTCTTCGCGCAGGTATAATTCGGTTTGATTCGACTGTTTCTTATGCTATGCGTACATATCGTCTTCAATGTGTTTTCTTAGGTTTTGGTGGTTATGCTATGTGCACATGTCGTATTGAATGTGTCTTCTTAGATTTGAGTGGTTGTCGAATGTCATAGATTATAATTTGACGCTACAACGAATTAATCGCTAAAGGATATAATTTGTTGCTCGTACCTTGATTTGTTGACAATTAAACATTTATAACGCGGGGCTCTCTATTTAAGTTATTTTGTTTGTTTGGTTTGAGTTTGATAACATCTTACGATCGATTTCTTCAATTCCATATAAACTGAGATGTCCCCCATTCAATATTTTCTTGAAGTCCGAACCAAGAACAAAACAAAGCATATTCAAACAACTTAGGTGAAGCATGACTTGGTTCGGTCGATTACTCTATGAGATGCATGTTCGAAAAAAAAGAAAAAAAAAACAGCAATTAGGAAATATTTTGAAATGACTGGACTACACAGTTGACTTGGTTCAGGTGATCCCTCTGTAGCAGCTCATACTAATTAAACACCAAATGAATTGATTAATCAAATAAAAAACGAAACGAAAATATCATATTATCAACTGAAAAATAAACAAAAGAATGACCCGCATCCAGAAGGATGAAAATCATGCATGTCAACAGACTATCGGAACATGACCAACGAAGGAGCAAGTCGATAAATGTCGGCAAGTTTAACAATACATTGTATGTTTAACATGACCAACAAAGGATTTATATTTCTGACTTTGTTGTTTGATCTATGAGACATTATACTTGGAAATATAAATCCTTGCAGCTTTTTCCCTATTCATGAATCTAAATTGCTATAATTAGCCATTTTAAGGTGATGTACAAACTATAACAAATGTTGTACCTGAGAGAGGACACGAACAATCAGATCCATGATGAGACTAATAAGGAGACCACCTGACATAGTTTAACGACTATTGTTATAATTTTACGCGTTCAATCGATTATTGTTCAATCGACTATTGTCTATTGTCTTTCCTGAGCTACTGCTTGCATAAGTATTGATTTTTAACTATCTCTTGAATATCTCTAGGAATGTTGTATACACTCCAAAGAAAACCAACACCATCAAGCTAAATCAACCCTCGAAACAATTGAGTAGTCGTATAGATAGATCAAATAACAAAACCTCTTTAACTTTCAGCTTCTCTAACTCTCTCTTCTAACAGAAATCAATGTGAAGCTAACTCAATCAATCAAAAATCATATGCACAACCCAATTCAACAAAACCAAAAACAGTTCCATTATGTACAGTTGTAGATTCAAGATTTGTTGACTTCCTCTCCCTCCGAAAATGTTTGAACTTGGTCTCTAAAGCTCAAATTTCATATGCAATAGACACATAACTAAACTACAACCATCAGAATCAGGCTAAATCAACCCATGATAATTTCCAAAAATTTGCTTATAGATTGAAGATCAAGGAAATCTGCTAACTTAGAAGTGTGATGCTTGAGTGCAAGAACCAAAAGAGAAACAAATGAATCGCCAAGAATAAAATTCTGAACTAAATAATCTAAAATGCTCTCATTCTAAGACATGCAATCTGCAGGATCTTAAGAGCACTCAATCCGGTATTTAATATGCAGATTGCACAATTAGTATGAATGTACATTGTTATAACAAACACACAGAAACATAAAATTGTACTACTCTTTGTTATTTTTTAGATGAATGTCTTACAGATTAACCATCAATTCAAATTGTTGGAAATAAATTTGTCATGGTCAGCCCCCTAAATTGAGCCATAAACAACAACCTTCTTCTGCCCCAATTCTCTACAAAATATCAAATTTTAGAGGTGGATCTTAAGTTATTACAATCTTCAAGAATTCATGCATTATTAAAAAAATTGATGGAAAAAACTATCTCAAGTCATTCACACACAACCTATATAATCTCAACTAACCTTGAGTATGATCCTTCATTTTCAGATGATGCAGACATATTTCTTTCTGGATGTGAAATTTCTTGATGCAGTTCTGAAAGATCCTCACTAACAGTTTCTAGTGTATCAGGTAGAGGATTATCAGACATAAATAAAATGAAAACCTTAATTAATTATGTTCAAGAAACTTCCTATCACGTGTTCATCTTTCATTGTGGGTACCATCCCATAGTTTGAAATGTTAACCTTTTGGTATAGTGTGTATAGGAGGCAAGCGAAAGTGTGTACCACCTCAATACGCCTTATGTAGAATTTGAAGTTCGACTATAAAGTCTATACCATACCTAGAGATCTCTTCTGAAAATGATGGATTAAGACTTTCAATCCCGTAATGATGATCCGAGTCAAGTTCCCACAGAGCTGGTTCACCAGTTTCAGGCTAAAATGGCAAAGAAGACTGCAATGCCTGGTATGTTAAAAGATCTGACACTGTTTCTGGAGCATAATCTTGGATTTTTCATATATCTTTTCATTCAGACTATTCACTCCAAGAGTCTAAGTCACTCCTTTTCCAATTAGAAGTCATACTCAAATAAGTCACACTGAAGGCTGAAAGTTGATGACTCAATAATAAACCTCAGTTTAATTAATGAAACATTTCCATAACAAACTGTATACACCATTATTAAGTCCAATACCTATACCAGTCCACAACAACAACTACCCAATAAAATTTCATTCATATATCTACACAATATAATTATAAATTGCACAGTAATATTTCATATAACAAAATTGAGCTTATAACAGTATGCGGCGCACGAATATTCACATAAAATCCAGGATTTTAACTATTACATATCCTTTCTATCCAATAAACAAACAAATCTTGTTCATCAAGTGATAAACAGATTTGGAAAATAACATTTGATTACATTTGATGGCCTAAATCAAAAGCAGCATTTTGTATCTTAATTTAGCGAAAATTTGGTAAAAATAAATGCAAGAGACTAAAGCAAACCCAAAAATCTCTGATGACTACATTCTCATTTCTGATGTTTTAGATCTACTAATTAACCCCGTCTTAAAAGCAGACAATTGTGTCATCTAGCTCACATTACCATATTATCAAATTCATTTAACTCTCCCCAACATTCTTTATACAATAACAAACCTGCAGCAGGAAGTTGTTGAGCAGGAGCCTCAACTTTCCAGCCTTGAGATAGAATTCAAGTACTTCTTTATTGCTTTTCTTTTTTTGGTAAAAAGTACTTCTTTATTGTTGCACATAGATTAAAATGCTTTCACACAACATTTCAAAACCTTGCATTTTCTTAGAGTCAGAACAAACCTGCGCTTTCTTCTCCATCCGAGAAAAAATTCATTACTGGATTAAATCAAGACAATTTCTTCATAAAACTAAAATTAAAGCACGAATTATCCAACTCACATCTTTCCCATGCATAGTGAATTCTCGGAGGTGAGGAATTACAGGTTTTGACCGCCAATGGAGCGGTATTCCTGATTTAGGGATACGACGACCGCCAACAATACAAAGAACTAACTACTTCAGCATTTCTTAGAAAGAAACACCAACTTGGTAAATTTTACTATTAAAGACAAATAATGTAGAAATCTCAAGCAAGTTGACTTGAGCTCAAAATCGAGTGATGAAATGTAATTCATGTCACCGAATTCCACAACTAATCCATACCTAATCACCGTAAACCGATCTCTAAACAGAAGCCCTAAATCGTTACAATATCATAACTGAAGAAACCGAAAGCAAATTATGAGTAGATCGAGTGGCGAAACCCTATCTGAAACAACAAAAAATTTAGAATTAAAGGAAATCGAGCAGGTAGATTACCTTACTCTCAACAGTTTAAGCACAACTGTGTTCCGTGCTGCTAAGGCCGCCAATAACAGTTGCAATGACAACCTTTTAAAAAATGCATATTAAGAACAAAAATCAGTTTAATACATATTACGATCATATTTATGCTGGGGGGTTAATTACATACCAATTGGAAGATTCCAGGATGAGGCCAAGTGGTTGAGGAACAAGCTCAGTTGTGCTGGGGAATGCATATGTTGGCAGCATAATCTGGTAATGTTAATATTATTAAGCAACTAATTGACAACTGATGAGAAATTGTAATAATACAAAAGAAGACCTTTCTAGAAGAAATCAAGGATTCCAAATTGTCCAGAGTTGTGTTGATCTCCTTCATTACTATACAAATCTGCATGATAACCAAATCTTAGATAACATTTTCTTAAGCGGGAAATTGTCATACTCTAGCAAGGGATTAAAAAATGAATCAATGTGTACCTCGATGACCATCAAAGATCCCCAAAAGCCGGTGTCCTTCTCAAAAACTGAGGCATAAGAAAACATCTATATTCCAATTCTACCACAAACAAATTCTACCAAAACATCTACATTCAAGTTCTACAACAAATAAAATCACACAAAAAAAAGAGTGGGAGAGTAGAAATGGAATCAAATAACACTCGTAAGATATTCTAAACACGCTGAATCAAATAACATAATGCATAGAAATTTCTGAAATAGGATAAGTCCAAATGCAAACAAACCATTCTACAATGCTTCATTTCCAGTAACTTATTTTCTACCGAAAATCTACTTATCCTTTCAGATATATGAGCGTGATAAGGATTTCTACCAAACTTAGTTGGTTTCTTATAACCTCTTTAAATTTAATTAAGACAATGTACTTTGTTCAAAAGTACTACAGATACTAATATACTACAATCAATCTTGTTCAGCTAAGCGTTGTACGCCCCGCCTCATTCCTATGTAATTGTTTTTTGCATTTATATAGTTATGGAGAGTTCGGCCTCTCTTTTCACCAAAAAAAAATTTTGTTCAGCTAAAAATAACTTATATAGGAAACCTACTTTGACATAAGTATTATCTTATTATATAAAATTATATAATAAATTAAGATCATTAAAGTGTTTGCCCTCTAACTCTTCCATACTCATTGCATGGGGAGTAACATAAAATCTCCATACTCATCCAGTAGTAAGCAAAAACACAATTTTCCATGCAGTTTGCTCTACTTCCCTAACTAACTTGCAGGAATCAGATCATACCAACAGTGGCTATATATTATAGAATAAGTGAATATTTATGGCTAGCTCATGATCCACTTTGCTAGGGAGAGAAGAGATTAATCATTTAGAGAAGAAAAGCTACCTTAGAGTAATGAATTACACAAAAGAATAGAAGCAGAGAATAGCCTTGCACATGAAAGCATGTGAAGACAAAATCACCAAATAACATCCTTACCATGCACTGATCTAATATGTTTGACAATGAGCCACCTTCGGTTAACTTTGGAAGCATGAGCTTGAGAGTTTTAAGATGAGATGTAATCTGATGCATCGCCCAACTAAAAAGAAGCCCACCATCATAATTCTCTTCGCTTCCCGATGTATCATCAGCAAATATAGCTCGGTATTGATTAACCACATCAAAAAAATGTGCTCTATAGCAACTAACCATACCCTTAAGGTATTCATAAGGATTTCTTTGGTCTAAATCGTCAAGTACTCCCATCATCCATGCCTCCCGGCATCGCAAGAACTACTCAAAAGCAAAAGATATACAAATCACAACTCTGTGAGATATGAGAAACTGTCCTTAAACAGGAAAAAAGATAAACGTAAAATGTTAGTAAACCTTAAACTGCTCCAAAGTCTTACCTGCAAACGCAATTCGTATTCACTGAATACTCCAATTCTGCGCAGATATCCAATTATTCGAAGACACTCTGGCAGCTGCAAAAAAATACAATCATTCCGGGTTTGTTTGATTTATTACTTAAGAAGACATTTTTCCAAATTCACGCTTCCCAATATCACACAAATTTCAAAAATAGAAACTACTTTTTTGATAAAGAGTACATTATAAGAAAAAGATCTTTATAGTGACATGTACCACATGAAACCATCAAGATATATATTTATGTAGCTATCTCTTGGTGCATTATGAGTAAGAAAATTTTCATGAATTTCATGAATCATTTCCGAAAGTAAGGAAGGGATAGTTTAGAAAGTAGTTTATATTAGAGAAGAATTAACTCATGGATCACACATAAGAAATAATCTCACATAAAGCAAGCGCAGAGAAAAAAGATCAAATGATGTTGAGTAACTCGAGTAATGCCGCCCATGTTAGTGGTAATCATCTAAAAAGCTTTTTACAATGCGATTTCTCTTACTAAGGTTTCTACATTATTATCTTTAATATAAATAAAAAGAAGATTTAGTATAAGTACTACCTGAATATTAGACCGAAGTCTCTGAATAAGCTGAGAGAGTAAAGATTGTGTAGTTTGTCTCACTTCAGCAACCAGGGCTTGAATAACAGGAATCCTTTTCAAGAAAAAGAAGCAAGAGAAAAACAACATCCATTAGATTTCTCAAGTTTGTCTTCTCAACAGTAAAAGTGCAATATATGAGAAAGTAGGAAAGAGGATCTCACTTCGGGTGCATTGTTGAAACCTTGCAAACGAAGGCTTCCAAGTCCAGAGCTTCATCATAGTTTCCATTTCTTACACATCTACAGAATTCATTAATTATTAGAACAGATGCAGCTTGTATCACTTTCTTTCCAACAATTCATGATATATCACAAAAGAAAAACGAAAACCAAAAGCCTGAACTCATAAGACTCACTGCAAGGCTATGCTCTACAGGGTACCGCAATTGCAACCTATAACAAATCTTAACTATAAAGCCTTGGTGGTAAAAACCATCACAAACCGTGAAAATACGAATAAGAATACTATTAAGTTTCTTGACTAAATCTATCTTTACTAAACGTTCCGACATCTTATGAAATATAGACAAGAAATTAATGTGCTTGGAGAATTCTTGAAATACTTTAACTCCATCATGGGACTGCTACAAAAGTATAAATACCAGAATAAGCTTTCCTAGGTAAATAGTCATCCTCAGGCCAAAGGCATGTAACTCATCAGGTTAACAATATCTTTGTAACTCGTGCTAGATCGAAGTTAATCATTACATGTATTGGCAAGGCTAATATGTTTGGCTCATGAGGGTAACAAGTATTTGGACATGCATCTTTGGAGAAATTAAGCACTTACGTGTCCATAAGCTGAGGAATTTCAAGCAAATCAAGCATTGTACTGTGATTGGATAGTAATGTTTGGTTCATCTTCCTTTTTTCCAAAATCTGTTCAGCAGATTCTATGAACTCAATGCACCCATTTGTCAGATTAAACTGAAACTGAAACCTAGGATGGGTGTTTATGAAGTAACCAAAGCAAACCAAAGAAGATTAAGATTATTACACTTTAAAGTTAAATTTAAAACCCTCGAACAAGAGCAAAGCTTACCTTTTCACAACAAACAACCACCCCTCGACGTCCTTGCGACTCTGCAGATAGTATAATGAGATAAGATCAAACACTTTGATGAAGAATATAAGAGATACAGAAAGACACGAACCCATTGGCTGAGATCGATATTAAATTCGTATAAGGTGACATGCGCAGCAGTGAAAAGAATCTCTTCAACGAAAGGATCTATTCTCTGAAGAACAGTAAGATTGAGAAGCTTGGTGCTATTCTGATCCAGTTTCGGCATCAACTTCCCGCCATGAGACATCTCTCCAAATCAAATTGAATTGAATTGCAGAACCTCCGAGAACCCCTGTTTTTCCTTATTTTAGGTTTAATGTTCCAATTCAATTAGGCACCTCCATCCATACGTCATAGCTTCACATATGAGACGGGGAGGGAAGGTGTTGGTCGGCGACGGCAGAGGCGAAGGAGGCGCGACGGCCATCGGAAGAGAAGCAATCGAGCAAAATAGTAGAGAACAAGGTGAATAGGGTTGAAAATACAGAGGTATGGATCGAAGCCAGTAATTGAAACCAGAAGCCATTTGCGATGGAAGACATTGTAAACACGATTCTTAAATAACGCCCGCTACTTTATTCAAACAACGCCGGGTCACTCGCGTTCTGCGAGGACACGTACACTCGCGTTCTGCGAGATTAGCAAAAAATTAGGTTAATTACATGCATGCTAATCTCGCGTTCTGCGAGTGCACGTGTACTCGCGTTCTGCGAGTGTACGTGTCCTCGCAGAACGCGAGCTTAGCATGTCAGATTGACGTTGTTGTGCGTCATTACTACATGTCTTGTCCCCACCTAACTATAATAACTACCCCCTTATTTTAAGTATTCCGTAACACCTATTAACCCTACCCTAACACCTCTTTTTATCATCTTTCACCTCTTTCACCCTCCATTAAAACCCATTTTCAAAACCTTAAAACTTCAAAACACTCTAAAAACACCTAAAATAATGGAAGATGAAGAGGAATTCAACAAAGGAGGGAATGAAGATGGTGGTTCATCAAGTTACCATTCAAATGAGGTAATGTTCTTACTTAATTTTTGAATTTTAATTTGTTTTGCACCATTAAGAGCTAAAATGAACTTATTATGTTGTATTTCATGTTAAATCTAGTAGTAGTGGTAAGTGTTGAAGAGATGACTTTTGCATATAATGTCAAAAACTTAGATGTGTTCATGTTTTTAGGGTTTTTATGGTTTTGAATGTAGGAACTCATGTTATGTTAAATTATCCCGTTCAATAACTAGTTTCAGGAAATAGCAACTTCTCGCGTTACGCGAGAAGTGCCTCCCTCGCAGAACGCGAGAAGTGCCTCCCTCGCAGAACGCGAGAAGTTGCACATTACAGAGTATTAACAGAAGCATTGTGTATAGGTGAATTTTTCTTTGTTCACTGGATTGAATGCAATCCAGTTGAATGACTACACCTACCCCTCGCGGAATACGGTGCCCGTTTCGCCACCGTCATTTGATTTAGGGATTGACGACTTTGGATATTATCATCAACCATCTTTATATGAACAACATGTGCCATCTACATATGAATTGCCTGTGCCATCTACTTATGAGTTGCCCGTGCCATCTACTTATGAATTGCCATGTACATATGAGGTGCCATCAAGCTATGATGCGTTTGATTCACAATTTGCTAACCCACCAACAAACGTAGGAGAGGAGATGTGTTTTCTTCCCTCTTTACGCACTGCACCAAAGTTTGATAGTCCCGTATGTGAGGAAGAGGTTGTTTCTAGGGATTATTCGGAATATTTCACTACGGAGCAAGTGTTTGCCTCTAAGGAGATTGGTCATTTGTGGGCTTTGAATGTTGCAAAGCAACACAAGTTTATGATCTCTATTGGAAGGACTGTACCAGCTAAACTGGGGCAAAGTGGTAAGATTCAAATCATTTGTGAGAAAGGGGGAAGCCATAGGCCTAAAGGTGTCGGTGTTAGATCAAACACAAAGAGCAAGAAAACGGGGTGTAAATTTCAGTTGAAGCTCATGGAGAACCGGGTTGAAGAGAATTGGAGATTAGTGGTTGTTTGTGGTTTGCACAACCATCCTATTGGAGATAGTTTGGTCGGGAATGCATTTGCCGGGAGGCCAACCCCGGATCAAAAGAAAAAGGTTCGTGAGATGGTACTTTCACATTGTTCTCCAAATCAGATTTACACTGAGATAAACAAGGATCCCGGAAGTTGCACAAAGAAGAACCACATGTACAATTTGGTAAGACATATAAGGGAAGAGGAAATGGAAGGTAGAACCGTGGTTCAAGAATTCTTTCACCAATGCAAAGAGAGCAACTACTTCATGGAGTATAGGCCAAGTGCAACGAACCCTTCGATAATAGGCGACTTGTTCTTTGCTAGCCCCGAATCAATGAAACTCTTAAAGGCGTTTCCATATGTCCTTTTGATGGACTCGACTTATAGCACGAACAGGTAAGTATTTATCATTCTGTTTTTATGTTGTATTTATCTTACTGTATTTTGGTTCCAGGTACAATGTTCCCTTCCTGGAGATAGTCGGTTTGACTTCTACATGGAAGAATTTTGTTGTGTGCGGGGTATGGTTAGAGGCTGAGAGCGAGGATAGTTATTTATGGGCGTTGCAGCAGCTGCAGACGATGTATTTGAGAATAGGAGCATCGCCTACTTGCTTCGTCACTGACCGTGAGATGGCTCTTATGAATGCAACAGACAAGTTATGGCCAAATGCAAAGTTTCTCTTATGTAGGCGACATGTAAGGAAGAACATAGAGGCGAGAGCCAAGATAGCTATGGGCACACAAGCATTGGGGGTTCATATTTCAAATGATTATTATAACGTGTTCGAACAAACCACTGAAGAAGATTACAAGAGTACTTTGAAGAAACTTGAGGACGAATGGCGAGCTTATCCAGCCGTATTGAAGTACGTGAGAACGAATTGGCTAAACCGTTACAAAGAAAGACTTGTTTCAGCATGGACGGATAATGTCTTCACTCTCGGGAATAACACAACAAACAGGTATGTTCTGTTATTTATGTCTACCTTCTACATATGATAAAAAGAGGTTCTGTAATGACCACCTCGCAGAACGCGAGGGCATACCACCTCGCAGAACGCGAGTAAATTCCTTGATTCAGTGTTGATGCATTTTCGAATGCAAAGATCCTGGAACAATGTATGAACTCGCAGAACGCGAGGTGTACACACCTCGCAGAACGCGAGGAGTTACACATTACAGAAGGATCCACAGGTTCTGATTTGTATTTGCATTTTATTGTTTTTCGAACATTTTAGAGTTGAAGGAGCACATTCATGTCTTAAGTCATACTTCTCAAGTGGAAATGCTAGGCTAGACACAATGTTCAAAGAATACAAAACAATGGCGGAGAACCAACTTAAGGAGATTACTGTGTCTTTCACCGAGAGTTTGAATAAGAGCTTCACAGTTGTTGAAGGGGCCGACTTGTTTAAAGTCTTGAAGTTCAAAGTCTCTTACAAATGCATAGAATTTTTGCTTAAGGAATACACGAAGGGGGAGAGATTAGGTGCGCACTTTAATATGTTTTGTAGCTGCGGGATCAAGATTAGAGATGGGTTGATGTGTGTTCATCAGATTGTAAGACATTGGAAGGAGCAAAGACCACTAAGAGTATCAGAGTTGCACCCTTTCTGGAGTACTTTGAGTTTGGAAGAAGTTGATGTTCCCGGCATACTGGAAGTTAAGAGTAAGGTGGCAAGGCGTCTTTTTCAGACTTTCTATGAGGAAACGTTTCCGAAATTGTGCCCCCATGATCAAGAAAAGTGTGCACAAACTGTTTTAGACATTGGGAAAGTAAATACTCCTCTAAAAGAGCCGGCTATTTCAAAGCACACCGGAGGTCGTCCAGTCGGAGCTCCTAACAAACAACCTAGGTCAACGCAAAGAAGACCGTCTGCATGGGAGCACACTAATGTTGAGATGGATGCTAGAGATTTGGAAGAAACACCCCCAAAGAAGCAAAAAAATGCTTCTAATTCTGAAACATTCAAGAAACCAAAGATTAAGGTGATTGGCAAGTACAAGTCTCACATACCCGCGTCAATGCGCACCCATGTGAATGGTTGGTTTGAGGTAAATGGAGATGGAAATTGTGGATTTAGAGCAATAGCTCATGAATTGCATGACAACCAACACTTATGGAGGGAAGTAAGAGATTTGATGATAGCTAAGGTCAAAGAGATTTGGCACCTAGTTCAAGGAACTTGGATTGGACCTCCACAACAACCAACTTTGGAGAGCGCTTTACACCAACTTACATGGGAAGGAATAGGAAGGGCTCCAGAAGATCACTGGCTAGCTACCCCGGAAATGGGATGCCTTGTGGCATCCACATTCAACATAGTGTTCGTAACGGTGGGAAAAAATGCTAACTACACTTACCTTCCTCTACAACGTCCTACTTGGTTAGAAGATGGTGACACACTTCCGACGTTCTGCTTATTCTATATTCAGAGTGAGAGACATTTTGTTCCGATAAGTTTTTGGATCTACTTATGAATTACTATCTAATATGCAACTTCCTAACATTGTTGTTTTCTTGTAGTTGCGTCTTGAAGAAAACTGCCCATTACCTCATGTGTTTACTCCTTGGTGGCGAAACGCTGAAAGAGATGCTTTTTCTTTGCACGATCTTGTGTCACATCGATGTGCCGCCTTTGAAATGTAATGTTGAAGTTATGTTTTATTCGCTGAATAAATGACAATTTGACAAGCTGAGATGACCGTACACTGGTCGGCTGGGATGACTTACTTTTATTTCCCCTTTTACTCCATTCTTAATGAATTGCCATGAAATTTGACTGGCATGCATTGGGGAAGATGAATAAATGGAAATTCTTAAAATGGAGGAATGACATTTTCCAGAAAATGTCATTCCTCGCAGAACGCGAGTATGGTGCCACTCGCAGAACGCGAGTAACACCAACCGTGCCACAGACCGTGCATATCAACTGAGAGCACCCTGTTTCGCTCTGGACCTAGGTTTTCACAATGCCTTCTAAACCAATCAGCTTTCACCCTCCCAGAATCTAAAGTGTGCGGATCTACTCCAAAAATTTCCGCCCCCTTCCTACCATAGTATTTTATAATCTCATCATGACTAAACTTGGCACCCAGTTTCTTACAAGTAGTCATTGCTTTCCCTTCTATAGGTAGGCCTAAAATCATATGTACATCCAGAAGGCCAATAGTGATCTCACCACAAGGGAGGTGGAATGAGTTAGTCTCCGGTTGCCATCGTTCGATGAACGCTTCAATCAACGGATAGTCGATTGCTTCGTACATCATGTCAGGTAGATCTGACAATCCAACAGCACCGGGAATCTCTGACCAGTCATCGTTGTCCAATGGCCAATCACTGCTTTGCTTTGTCCGTTGTTGTGGCTTCATCGGACCTTTCATCTGCAGAAAAATACAAAATTACACACTGCAGGCCAAATTTACAAAAAATACAGTTTCTGCAGAATTATCAGCTTCTGCAGAAACCAAGCATTTTCTCGCGTTCTGCGAAGAGTAACACCCTCGCGTTCTGCGAGTATGCCACTCCTCGCGTTCTGCGAGAAAATGCACAGAAATTGCATTTTCTGTGCATTCTGCAGAATTTCTGTTAATGTATTAAAAATGCAGAAAATCAATTAATTTTTTAAATTACCTCCCCTTTCTGGATGTGGAACGCCACATGTGCTTCAAATCCCTTAAGCAACTCGGGATCTTCTGGACCGCCAGGTGTGGCATGAGTGAGCTCAGGATCATACTTTGGCTCATTCTTCTTGGACTTCCTCTTTCTTGTTGGTTTCTGGACCAATTCTTCTTCTTCTTCTTCTTCTTCATCATCATCATCATCATCATCACCTTCTTCTTCGTGTTCTTCCCCAACACCTTCATCCTGGTACTCTTGTTCCATCGGTTCTGGTTGAGGATTGTAAGAAGAAGAACAAGCTTGTCCACTTCCTTGACCCATGTCTTCAGGAACACTTCCCTCACCAAATGCACCTCCCCACCCTTGTCCACCGACCCAACTTTGTCCACCCCACCCTTGTCCAACTTCCACTACAGCATACTGAGGAATGAAATTGTCCCAGCTTCCCGATTGTTCATATGGAGTTGATTGTGGTGCCCATTGAGTTGACGGTTGTGCACATGAAACTGACTCTTGAGAATAAAGGTCCCAATCATCATTTCGATACCCTTGATATGTATCTGCTCGTTCTATCCCACTAGGCACAGAACAGTCTTCCCCGGCATAACTATGGACACCACTGTACCGCTCTATGGGGCGATAATCAACGTCGGGGAGCCCCTCGGGGAAGAGCTCTACCGGTGTTGTATTCTTTGCTCTCCTTTTCCCTTTTGCATTTTCAACCGGTGGATTTTCTCTCACAGCGTTCCTATTTCTTCGACGGGTTGAACGTCCAGGAAGATCCATTACCTAAAAAAATGTAAAGTAGAATCAGTATATAAATATAACATTATATAAAGTAAAATCAGTATATAATAAAAATCTGCAGAAGAGGAATGAATTTCCAGTTTTGTCAATTACTCGCGTTCTGCGAGTACCATGACACTCGCGTTCTGCGAGTACCATGACCCTCGCGTTCTGCGAGTAACATGACCCTCGCGTTCTGCGAGTATACTACACCCCTCGCGTTCTGCGTCAATTTGCACAATCATGAGTTTCCGGCAACAGTTTCCGGCGAGATTTTCCGACGAAAATTCAATATTTTAGCTAAAATACCTATCAATTTAAGTAAATTACCAAATAAACATCAAAACCCTAAATAAAATCAACAACCCTAATCAAAAACCCTAACCCTAATGAATTTCAACATAAAACAACATCCACTTATCCACCATAATTCAAAATCATCATCTTTCATCCATTATACAACCATTTCTAAATCAACATTCAATATCAAAACATCATATAATATGCAATTTCCTATACTAACAACATATATTCATCTAGAAACAACATTAAAAAGCATAAGAGTATAAGAAACATACCTTATATGGAGATTTGTAGTGAAAAGAGGAAGAAGAAGTAGGTTGAAACGAGAGAGATGGTGAGAGGCGGCGGTAGAAAATTGTGTGTGATGTAAAAAATGGGCCGAGTAGGGTTTTTCCCCTTTTATAGGGAAAAAACACCCTCGCGTTCTGCGAGGATGCGTTCCCTCGCAGAACGCGAGGGTGCGTTATTTAGGAAACGCGAGGATGCACATTAAAGCGTATTAACAGAAGCATTGTAGTTAAGTGTGCAAAATAACACATTTTTAGTGTCTTTTTTAAGGCGATAAAGCCCAATTCGGCAAAAACGTCATCGAAACTTTATCGAAATGGAATGAAACTTTGTTTCAATCCTTATAATGTCTATTTGATCATGTGTGTAACTTGAAATTAAGATTTCTTCCTTTGGAAGTGAAACCTAGTTTGAAAACCGAACGAGGTCGCAATATGTATGACACACCATATAAATAAAGAAATATAATAAGGTTCAACACTTCAAAGGTGCAACATAATAAGGTTCAACATAATAAGTAATTCTAAACAAACAACATTAAACGGAACAAGCAAACAAAGAAGGTCGATAAATTTTCAAAAGAAAGATCTAACGACGAGGGTTGAACGGCCTGAAGAGGTTCCTGAATTCTCGTGCGGTCATCCTTGGTCTAGTGGATGGTTCCCCTCTCTCCCTTTGACGTTCTTGTCTCTCCCGTTCACGTCGCTCACGTTCTTGTCTCTCCCGTTCAAGTCTCTCCCGTTCAAGCATATCAAAGTTGTCTCCAATGCTAGACACCGTACTAATATCAGAAATATCAGATTCTTGATTGGAATTGGACATCTGTATAATCACAAACCTGACCAAATTATAGTTACATACTCAATCAAATTCATAATCTATACAAACAACAACAATGCTTATAATCATAGTAGCAGATCAGCATGACTCTCGCGTTCTGCGAAGGGCATGACCTCGCGTTCTGCGAGTACCATTACCTCGCGTTCTGCGAGGGGTGTAGCGTTCTGCGTCAATTTGCATTATCATGAGTTTCCGGCGAGAATTTCAGGCGAAAATTCAAAATCAACATCCACTCATCCACCATAATTCAAAATCATCATCTTTCATCCATTATACAACCATTTCTAAAACAACATTCAATATCGAAACATCATATAATATGCAATTTCCTATACTAACAACATATATTCATCTAGAAACAACATTACAAAGCATAAGAGTATAAGAAACATACCTTATATGGAGATTTGTAGTGAAAAGAGGAAGAAAAACTAGTTTGAACCGAGAGAGATGGTGAGAGGCGGCGGTAGAAAATTGTGTGTGAGGTAAAAAATGGGCCGAGTAGGGTTTTTCCCCTTTTATAGGGAAAAACCACCCTCGCGTTCTGCGAGGTGACGCACCCTCGCGTTCTGCGAGGTGACGCTCTCTCGCAGAACGCGAGAGACCGGGCGTTATTTAGAAAACGCCCGGGCGGTATTTAGCAAGGGCCATTGTAAATGAGAGAAAATTAAGAACCTGAAGATGAATATATTCAAGAAAAACTGTTGACGAAGAGGAATATCAAGGGTCAGACAATGAATTGCAGGGATGAATTCACAGTGAATTACAGGGTTAGAATTGAAGGGAGTACCAATTTCATTCAATTTTGACATTGGACAACCAATCTTTATATAGATAAGATAAGATGTACTCTCCTCATTCAGCATAATTAACAAGTTAATCATTCACTTATATGGGAATGGGTAGAGTCTAAGGGCAGCAAGCAATAAAATTACTTTCTACTGCACTCCTAATTAATTACTGAAGATGAATTTGAGAGATGAAGATTTACAGGATCTCAAACATCCCAATTAACTGACAAAGCTAACAACTAACTGTTAAAATCTACTATTAAACTATTAAAGTAATCATCCTTTTTTGTCATATGTCATTCCTTCTTTCAACAAGTCTTCTAAATTTTTTTCCTAATTTCTTAGATCGCCACGTGGAAAGCCTTAATCCTAATCTCTTTATTGCCTTTTTTATATTTTAAATCACACGATATCTCCTAATCTTTGTATTGCCTTGCTACACACCGCAAATTTCCTTTAAAACTGTTATTTAATAATTATATAGAAAATTTATCATATAATTTATAAATTTTAAATATTTTAAACTGAAATATATTTAAATATTTAAAAAATGTTTGATAAACACTCTCTTTATTAAAAATATTTATCATACTAATTCAAAAAAAATTATATTAAAGAATTGAAGTCTTTTCTATTTAGATAATAATTTAAATTAGACAATTATGTTTAAAAGTTATACAAAATTTGTATAAGGTAAATAAATTTCGTAAAATATTTTAACCGAAGCTATTTTTATATTTAAATTAAACTTATATTTTATAAAACCCGACTGAACTAGTTTTAAATATTGTTACATGAGGAGTCAACCAACAAACATACATGCTTGCATGACCTCGTGGACAGGCTTTTGAAACTCCTTTGATTGATTCTAAAATCACGATACAATTGAAGCAAAAGGAAATAAACTCTGCTTGGTTCAGCCTCTAAAATCTATGCTTGAATTGGTGTTTCTTTCGAACAAGCGAAGAGCCGGATAGTGATTAGTTGATGAGAGTAATCTCGGCTCGAAGATGTAGGATCCCGTCTATGAAATACTCACTCTCGTTGCTCATCAACTCGACCCATGTAATTTTAAACAGGTCATGAAATCCCCATGCTGTAGACCCTTTGAAGGTACGTTTTTTTCATTGCACCTTAGATCATACGGATATGGTTACTTGAATCCACATCTCAAATAACCTTGTTAGATGAGGAGTTAACGAACAAATAGACATGAATGACCTCGTGAACAGACTTTGAGACTCCTATGATTGATTATAAAATCATTAGTTAAAACACACATTTGTAATTGAATGCATAATAATGAGAATACAATTAAGGAAATAAACTATGCTAGGTTCAACCTCTAAAATCTCTTCGTGTTTCTTTCCAACAAGCGAAGAGCCGGAGAGTGATTAGTTGATGAGAGTAATCTCGGCTCGAAGATGTAGGATCCCGTCTATGAAATACTCACTCTCGTTGCTCATCAACTCGACCCATGTAATTTTAAACAGGTCATGAAATCCCCATGCTGTAGACCCTTTGAAGGTACGTTTTTTTTCCATGCCCACCCTTTGATATGCAATTCCGCATGCTCGTTATGCAGTAGCTAATTAGGGTTACAATTTTGTAGGCGTTTATGCATTAGTTAAGTTGTCGTATGCATTTCTTTTTCGACGTTATGCAGTATTTTTTACTAGATATGCACTATTAAACGACTTTCAATTTTCCCCCCTTTCTAATCCTATGATCAACACAGGGGACCTTATGTTACTAGGGTTTGATTTAATTTGACTTTGATGTATTAGATTCTTTAAAATTCACTAGGGTTTGATGTAATTGAACAACCTATTCGTCGTTATGCGAACTCGCTAGGGTTTGCTAGGGTTCGCTAGGGTTTAATTGTGATATGCGAACTCACTAAAACGACATGCATATTCCATTCACCGTTATGCAGTAGCATTTTAGGGTTTCAAATTTTTAGGCATTATGCAGTAATTAAGTTGTCATATGCATTTTTTTCCACTGATATGCAATAATATTTACATGATATGAACTATATGTGTTAAATTGCTATCATTGTTTGTTGTCTCTCAAATAATATGCCCTAGTGAATTTTAATATGGGTCTCTGTGGTTTCATTTTGCGGTTATTGGATATGCAATTGTTGTTTACGGATGTGCACTAACTGCCCATTGATATGCACAAAACTGATTCAGGTATGCAGAAGAACCCAATTGATGATGATGAAGAAGCATTATATGGTATCGAATGTGTTTTTGACGCGAAAGACAGAAACGAAAAGTATTGGGTTCCTCATTGTCCATCCTCCGGAACAGGCAAAAAACAAGGGCACGAGCCTTAGGTTTAAAGATGGGAAGGAGAGGTCTGTGGCAATATAGGCAAAGAAGAAGGTTGTAGAGGAAGCCACAAAATTGTAACCCTACAAAATGATTCTCCTGAACAAGCAACTCAAGTGAGAGAGTCGACGTGAACGAGAGAGTCTTCAGGAAGGTCATTCAAGAATTCTTTACTTCAACATCACAAGTATCTAGTTAAGAAGTGCAATAAGAGCGCTTAACCAGATAACTCGGATGAAACAAGAACCAGAATCTGGAACAGAGAAAGTATAAACCGCACTCCCAAACCCCGTAGCTGGAACGATCATTAACCTAACATCGACAATCGCAACAATAGAAAGGAGTAGTACACTCTCCAGGGTTGAAAGGAAACACCACTCCAAATAAAAGCTTGTATGAGAAGAGTGTCATAGTAAAAGAAAAGAGTTGAACAAGAATAGGAAGAGAAGAACAAGTGATCCAGGCATACCAAAAAATGAAGTAAAGCATGAGCAATTTATAAGGAAAAGTCAAGACTTTGTCCGTACTCCTTTATAAGTAAGGATGGTGGCTCCCAGGGACAATCAAGCTCTCAACTTCACCCTCAAAATTAGAAAACACAGAAGGTCCCGTTTAAATTTCAGCCTAAAAGAAATGCCTTACTAGAAAGAATGTCTAACTAGAAGGAGTACAAGCTGAAGTTGAGTGCTTGAGGGGCTATGTGGGAGCCCAAAATAACCCCATGAATGTTTGAGTTATTATAGTACTGGACTGTTATTTTAAAGGCCCAAAGAGACGATGAACAACCCATATTCACAAACTATGCATGACGGCCCGAGGCCCATTTACTATTTGAAACGCTTAAAGACATACCCGTCTAATGGTCATCCATATTGGCAAACACGACCCAGAAGTGCTATTATGGAATATCATCCATTCTGGAGAGCTCAAGCCAGAAAGGATTACTTCGTACAAAATCATCCGTTCTAGCCGACCCAACTCTAGAATGGCACAACCCTACACACACTAAGTGATTAACTCCAATCTATCTAGATGGCTATACTATCATTCTTCCTTTCTGCTGGAAATCCTTCCTACCCGTTAGGACATGCTCTACTTTTTCACCCATCTACATCGCAAAATTCCATTAAGAGAAAGGAAGGAGGCCTCTATGAAGGGCGGATAGGAAACGATATAGTTGACAAGTGTAAAGAGAACAACACCGTTAAGTAAACTCCTTAAGTAAAAATCATACTCGAAGTAAATAAAAACTTGCGGCCTAAGGAGAAGGGTAAATAGGAGATTTACTCAAAGATAAGTATACTCGACTAAGTAATGAAGATTAAGCCCCAAGTAATGGAACTACTATAAAAGGAAGAGTAAACTGATGAAGAAGGGACGAAAGTTTGGAGAGAAAAAGACAAGTATCGTACTGAACACTGCATAACCTGAAAGAAAACAAAAGATCTCAGATATAACGAAGGATAACACTAAATCAAACACACATTAAGATAATAAGAGAAGAATTATTTTTATCTTGTGAATCTTGATCCTCTCCTCAAACCGAATACTGACTTGAGCGTCGGAGTGACGATCCCGGGGCCACCCTCGGGACTTGTCTTGTGTGCAGAAAAAGGAGAAAATTGGGACTAAGCAATTTGGACTAGGGCTCATTAGGTGGAAAAGTTGGAAGGATTGGTGGACAAGGCAACGAGCGATATCGTCTGAGTCAGATCTTCGAGGGTTAGTTTTTCAATCGCCTTCATCCAGCACTAAAATGGCACAAGATGTAGTATGGGAATGGGTAGAGCCTAAGGGCAGCAACCAATAAACTTACTGTACTTTTGACTGCACTCCTAATTAATTACTGCAGATGAATTTGAGAATTTTGGAGGAACAAGTAGCTGAAGATTTGCAGGATTTCAAATAGCCCAATTAACTGACTAGCTAACAACTTACTGTATATAAAAATTGTTAGATAAAACATTTGTTGTTGAATGCATAAAAATGACAATACAATTCAAGCAAAAGGAAATAAACTCTGTTACGTTCAACCTCTAAAATCTATGCTTGAATTGGTGTTTCTTCCGAACAAGCGAAGAGCCAAAGAGTGATTAGTTGATGAGGGTAATCCCGGCTCGAAGATGTAGGATCCCGTCTATGAAATACTCACTCTCGTTGCTCATCAACTCGACCCATGTAATTTTAAACAGGTCAAGGAATCCCCATGCTGTAGACCCTTTGAAGGTACGTTTTTTTTCCGTGCCCAGCCTTGTGAATTCCATTGAAGATTTTTTCATGGCTCCGAATTCAAAACCTAAAATGCATGTTTCTAAAGGTTGGGTCACCTTCACATACAGAGCAAATCTTGATTGTTCATCACTGCATTCTGCGAACAGAGACAAGTATTTTCCCCCTAAACCGAATGTCTGAGAGTAGAGTCGCTCTGATGGGAATAGCTTCTCACACTCCTCTTTCCTTAGATCAAAGTAGACAATACAGCGAGGCTGCACAAACTGAAATTTGTAGACCCTCTTTGGGTGTTGCTCGTACGGAGCTTCAAGCTTGGAAGACATTAAGGAGTTGAGTACGAGCTTCAACATTTTCTCATTCTCAAAGTCAATACAATCTACCACTTTCTTCAACTTTGAGCGACTCATGTATGCAAAGCAGACGAACCGTTCCAAGAGATTAGTAAGGATTTTTCGTCGTTCTTCTAGTTCGGGATAATGTGTACACGCCCATTTCAAGATGAAGTCCAAAACGGCATCTTCTGAATCCACTTGAAGACCATCACTATCCAGAACAACCTCTATTGCCCAAAGAGGTAAACCCATCGCCTCTTCTTGAGACCTTCAAGAGATTAAAAACAGGTTAAGGTAGGAAAAGTAATCATGTATTGTAATCAAGAAGTGCTTGAGACAGATTACTTACTCAGTAAAATCCATAAAATGTGCAGAAAGATATTTCTTTGCTTCATCCACTAGTGGCTTAACTACTTCGCCCACCAGAACACTAGAAGGAAGGTAGAGATAAAAAGGTGCAGAATCTAATGACATGGGCAGCTTAACCAACAATTCAGTACAATGTTTCATACAACGTGTAACCTCAAATTTGTCAGCAGCCATCAATACATCTATCAAATCCTCTGTTGAAGTTGCACTTATTGGTTTGCCATAAATAAACTTCAGCAAGTCCATCAAAGCTGCTTCCTCTACTCAAATAAACAAATTTATAATTAATAATGATTCAACTTGACAAGTGGTTAGTTAAGGATGGGGCATATCTGTACCGGATGCATTGATTCTGACAGTCACTTCATGCCTCTGTTGTGACTCTTTCATGCCATTTTTGAATAACTATACCATTAAGTTAGAACTTAGTTAGTGTACAAACAACTATTGACTAGAAGAGGATAACATTAGTACAATTTAAAGAAGTATACCTTGTAAAAAAATGGACTTTCTGCAGCTAGCAGGAGAGAACTGAGGTGCAACTTTTTGAGTTTTAAGTCATTAGCACCACATTCTGAAGTATTTGCATCATCAAGGGACGAAAACCAGTTAAGATATTTCATGGAAACACCGGTTTTTATGCCGGAAGGCAAAGCTGGTGTGATCTCAAGGTGGAGGACACGATCCGAAAAATCGATGTCGTTGAACCCAAACCCGAAATTCACTTTCGTAGCACTCGATGATTCCATCTTGATTCTTTGTTGTCTTGTTACCAAATACTCATCTAACACTATTTCTGAAGCACTAAAACGGTAGTACAAGAATATACGATGGAGTTGCGAAGGGCATTGGTATAAGTACAGCCACGGTAGCCGAAAAGAATTTGTAGTTGGGTTATATTTAGAATATGATATATTATATTCTTTTATATCTTTTTTTGTCAATGATATCAAGTTAGTAAATATTCTATCTTTGTACTGTACATGATATATATTGTCTTTGCCTAATGCAAAGGTGTGGAAAATTCTAGAAAAAAAAACACTTTATATATTAAATCTTTTTAATAATATAATTATATTTTTATTGTTAAGTTGTATTTTACATTTTATGTAATTTATAAGAATACACAATTATCAATTACATAAGAACCTAGATAAAGAATTTGTGATGAGATTTAATTTATCAAGTGCATTAATTTATATTTGAATAATATCTACAAAGTAGATAAAATTTATAAGTAAAAGATAATCAATTAATTAACTTAATACATATAGATGGATGAAAAATATTAAGTGTATATAAATTATATAAGGATAGTGTGTACTAAGCAGGTAAAAAAAGGGATTGACTTTTACACCGAATTTTTTAGTTGTTGAGCCGGTGTACTCAACGCTACGGAGTATATCATAGGGTTTATTTAAAAACTAAGAGCGCTACTATAAGGCGTTTATAGGTTTCAAGTGTTCAACAATTTTTTTTGAAAAAGTGTCCGGTGAGAATACATTTTAAAATACGAACGTGAAAATGATACACATTAGTAGTAAATTAGTGCATATTTAGTACTAATTTAGTGCACATTCGTTGACAAACTTAAAAACATTCAAAATTTGAAGAACATTTATTTTTTAAAGAACATTTTAAAAAACTCAAGAACATTCAGGTAAACATTGTATATGTGCATCACTTTTTCAAAGGATGTTTAAGGATATTTTGATGCACATTTAAGTAAATTTTGATGCACATTAATCATTCTCACGTTCTCATTTTAAAAATTATTCTCACTGGAATCCCACATTTTTTTTTTCGTTTTTTTGTTATTTAAGGTATTTTATTGACTGGTTCAAGTAAACCCGGTTAGCTAAGTCACCATTGTTGGTGTTTTTCTCTTTGATTTCTGATTCAGAGCATAAAAATGGTCTGGTTAAAATAGTATGCCAGTCGGTTGGATGATTCCGACACCGTTTCCGACAGATTATCTGGCAAAATCAGCCATTTCTTCCACTAGACCTCCAACCGCATATCCGCAGGTCTGGGCTCGTTCTAGCCGCCGACATCACCGCTCAAATTTCCGGATTTGTGTGGTTTTAGGGTTATCTTTTGACAATCGATGAAATTCTGTTACTGATATTTTGTGTATGAGATCTGATTACAAGATAGACTCCCTATATATATATACAGGAAGGAAAAGTAAAACAGAATGTAAAATGTGTGATGCTGATGTGGTAAGAGTCAACTTCAGCAATAGTCAACATCCCCCTCAAGATGGAGGTGGAGAGAGCACTCCCATCTTGGACAGAATGGAAGGAAGACGATAGCCAGGAAGCGGCTTTGTCAAAATATCAGCAAGCTGCTCCTGCATGGGCACATGATCAAGAGAGATCAAACCTTCAAGAAACTTCTCTCCAACAAAATGACAATCCAAATCAATGTGCTTGGTGCGCTCATAAAACACCGGGTTTCGGCAATCCAAATCAATGTGCTTGGTGCGCTCATAAAACACCGGGTTTCGGGCAATGTGAATAGCCGCTTAGTTGTCACACTTGACAGCAATGGGTGCGATACCTGGGACAGACAGCTCGGAAAGCAACCGACTAAGCCAAGCAAGCTCTGCGCAAACACGACGGAGAGAGCGATATTCGGCCTCTGCAGAAGAGAGGGAAATGGTCGCCTGTTTCTTGGATTTCCAAGATATAAGACTGGTGCCAAGGAACACAACAAATCCACTTACAGAGCTGCGAGTAAGAGGACAAGAAGCCCAGTCGGCGTCGCAAAACGCGCGAAGCTCAAATGATGAATCATTGATGAGGAGAAGAGAGCGAGAGGAATAATCGTTTAGGGACTGATGATACCCGCGAAGACGAAGTGCAGAGGAGAGTTTCGCATACCATTTTCGGGACGCTTGCTTAAGCCCATAAAGCGACTTTCGTAGACGACAAACCATGCCAGAGGGAACATCAAGGCCCGGAGGAACTTGCATAAAAACCTCCTCATGGAGATCGCTGTGAAGAAAGGCGTTATTAACGTCTAACTGAGATAACTCCCAACCATTCTTGACAGCAACAGTGACTAAAGCCCGGATTGTTGTCATTTTCACAACCGGAGAAAATGTCTCCGTGTAATTGATCCCCTCCTTCTGCGTGAAGCCACGAACTACTAATCGCGCCTTATAACGCTCGATAGAGCCATCTGCACGGTGCTTAACCTTAAAAACCCATTTACAACTAATGGGTTTTTTGTGCTTAGGAAGAGGAACAATCTCCCAGGTTTTATTGTCATCCAGAGCTTGAAACTCAGTTCTCATGGCATCCTGCCAAACCTGATGATGACAAGCTGCTTGATAGGAAACTGGTTCTGTGATAGGCGCAATAATGGAAGTTGAATCACAGTGGGGAAAAGCTATTGTAGATGTTAAAGTATGCATACAGACACCAATGGCAGATTCTGAAGTTGCACAGCTGCAGACATAGTCCTCCAAATAAGATGGTTGTTGTGTATGTCGACTAGAGCGTCGAAGTTGAGGATCAGGGAGTGATGGAGATGGCTGAAGTGGAGGGATTTCTGCAAGAGTGACAGGATTTAAGACATTGGAAGGCGGATCATCCTCAGCTGGGGATATAATTGGTTGAGAAGGAAAGAGTGCAGAAGGAGCAGTAATGTTGTAAGGAAAAATGTGCTCGTCGAAGATAACATCTCTGGAGCATTGGACCTTGTGGGTGTCAAGATTGAAAACCTTATAAGCCTTCTTTCCAAATGGGTAGCCAATGAAGACACAAGGTGATGCCCAAGGCTGGAATTTGTCACACCCTTGCTTCAAGGTGGACACAAAACAAAGACATCCAAATGATCGAAGATGATCATAGGATGGCGTCTTGCCATAAACAATCTCAAAAGGAGACTTGCCTCGAAGAATTGTTGTAGGAATGCGATTAATGATATGAATAGCCACAAGCACACTCTCTCCCCAATATTGAAGTGGCAGTCGAGACTGAAAAAGAAGGGCTTTGCCAACTTCCAAAATGTGCTTGTGTTTCCGCTCAACCACACCATTTTGTTGTGGTGTGGCAACACAAGAAGTGTGGTGCACAATCCCCTTGGATGCATAGTAACTAGCTGATTCCTCACTAAGCCCCAACTCCTTTGCATTATCAGTCCTTATAACCTCAACTTGTTGGTGAAACTGCCTCTCCACCATTGCAACAAAAGCTTTGATGACTGGAAAAGCATCAGATTTGCATCTAATCAAGTGAATCCAAGTAGAACGACTGAAATCATCTACTATAGTGACAAAGTATTTAAATCCATTGTAAGTGGAGACACGAAAAGGTCCCCAAACATCAACATGTAACATCTAGGTATGTGAGGACTCAATAGGCTGAAGAACAATACCTACTAAACCAGCAAAGTCGTCTCCCAACTCAGAAGCCCTGCTATCATTCCCTTTGTTCAACAAATCTAGCAATCTATTATACTGTACTGCTGTGAGCCCTTGAACACTGCCTCAAGAACTAGACTCAGCAAATCTGGAATCTCCTTCAGCAGCATATACAAAACCTTTCTTCTTCATGTTCTTTGGAAAGCCATTAATAAAGAAACATCTATCAATGGTATGATTTGTCTTTTTGCAATTAGTGCAAAATGTTGGGAATAAGGGTTTAGAAATAGCTTTGAGGCGTGAAAAGATCACTATCTTTAAAGTGATATTTGTCCCCTATTTGATTGTTGTAGGGTTTCAGACAAATCCACTTCCCAGGATACAACAAAGCCCTTTTGTGAAAAATCAGATAGCAAATCTGATTTTCCTTCATATTTTCCTTGTGGAGGAACATTCTCTATTTATAGAGAATTTCTCAACTGTCATGTACAGTTATTTCAGATTACAGTTAGGGAAGTTGAGAACAGTTAACAGCAGTTAGGAAGTTATCTTTTAAAGAAAAATCTCAACCATTGATCTCAGAAATTAACTTCTAATCTCAGCCATTGATCTTAATAGATCATCTTTTAATCTCAGCCATTGATTTATTAAAATCAGATTACTCCCTACTAATTCCATTCTTTTAATATAAAATCAATAAGTCTTATTAATAGACTTTTACCAACAATCCCCACTAAGTCTATAAATAAGACTTTAGTCAATAATGTCATACATAATGAAAGTGTCTTTCAACTTAAACTTCCAGTTAGTACAACTCTACCAAAGTGCCAACAGATTCAATGGTGGTTAATTCCTTAAACCATCTTTCTTTTATTAACACCGGATCGAGCATACATATAACATTTTCAAACTCTCCACTTAATTTTAAAACCAGCTATAAAGCCTTGAGTTCACCCAGATTCATAGATAACTTACAAAACAACTGGTTTTGTTTAAGAGTAACTCCACTCTTATGTTATCTATATAGGTAAGATCCTCTAAAACCATTAAAGTTCTTAAACTTTTCAGAATCTTATTAAGAGTATCAACACTCAACCTACTGTTCTGCACTGGCTGTTAAGCTCTTACTGTGCAGTTTCCAGTCACTTATCATCAACTTGTTATTACCCTTTAAACTTCACAACCAGAATCTCTAGAAAGAAGTTGGGTTCCTGTTGTGGTGACTTTAATTTAGCTTCAAACCCATTGCAGCTGAGGTTTTCCTTACCACTTCTCTCGAGACTGCCTTTGTAAAAGGATCAGCCAAATTTTCACAAGATTTGACATAAATAATGGTAATAACCCCTTCATTAATCAATTGTCTAACATAAGCATGTCTCAAGCTTATATGTCTAGATTTTCCATTATAAATTTTATTATAAGCTCTAGACATTGTAGCAGCACTATCACAAAATACAGAAATGGCTGGCATCGGTTGTGGTCACAACTCTATATCCAAAAGAAAATTTCTCAGCCATTCCGCTTCTTTTCCTGCTGCACCAAGGGCTACAAACTCAGATTCCATTGTGGAATGAGTTATACATGTTTGCTTCTTTGAAGCCCAAGAAATAGCCCCTCCTGCTATTGTAAATATCCATCCACTAGTGGACTTATTTTCATCAGCACTAGATATCCAACTAGCATCAGTGAAGCCTTCCAAAACTGAAGGAAATCCACTGTAGGACAGTTTCAGATCTGCTGTCCTTTTCAAATATCCTAGAACTCGATGAATTCCCTTCCAATGTTCAATTCCAGGATTGCTAGTGTACCTAGACAACTTGCAAACTGCAAATGCAATGTCAGGTCTTGTACAATGCATTGCATACATTAAACTCCCAATCACACTTGCATAATCAGTTTGAGAATTTGATCTGCCTTTATTTTTACTTAACTTACATGAGGGATCATATGGAGTATTAGCTTCTTTAATCTTTAGATGCTTAAACTTTTCCAGCATCTTATGAATATAATGAGATTGAGATAAAGTAATCTCCCCACTATTTTTGAGTATTTTAATACCCAATATAGTGTCTACTTCCCCCAAATCTTTCATCTTGAATTGTGATTTCAAGAAATCCTTAGTCTCATTCACTCCATTCATATTGTTGCTTAATATTAACATGTCATCGACATAAAGACAGATTATAACACTGTAATTTTCAGCAACCTTAGTGTAAACACATTTATCAGCCTCATTGTGTTTAAAACCATAAGACAAGATGGCAGAATCAAATTTCTCATGCCACTGTTTGGGTGCCTGTTTTAATCCATATAGGGATTTCACTAGTTTACACACTTTCTTTTCATTTCCAGGAATTACAAATCCTTCAGGTTGTTCCATATACAACTCTTCATCTAAATCTCCATTTAGAAACGCTGTTTTAACATCCATCTGATGCACCTCCAATTTGTATACTGAAGCAAGTGCTAGAAGCACTCTAATTGATGTTATTCTTGCTACTGGTGCATATGTATCAAAGTAATCTATGCCTTCCCTTTGCCTAATTCCTTTAGCCACTAATCTGGCCTTAAAGGTTTGTATAGTGCCATCTGTATTGTACTTTCTTCTGAATACCCACTTGCTAGATATAGGTTTGGATCCCTTAGGCAGATCCACAAGAACCCATGTATTGTTGGATCTTATTAAGTCCATTTCATCATTCACTGCTTCTTTCCAGAATGCAGCATCTCTAGAAGTCATTGCTTCTGTAAAAGTCTTAGGATCTCCATCTACTTGGTCCACTTGAAAAGCTATAGGCATTTCAATCAACAACTCATTCCTAGAACCTTCAACTAGGAGCAATAAGTCATTTGGTAATGAAAAATCAGAACCAAAGTGTTGCTGAATTCTTACCCTTTGACTCTTTCTTGGCTCATTTAGTTCATCAGCTTTCCTCTTATTAGAAGAAGTTGATGGATCCATTCTAGTGACATTTTCTGCATTGTCACTATACGAATCCCCACTGAATTTTGTTTCAAAAAATTCAGCGTCTCTGGATTCTATTATTAAGTTAGATTCAACATCCAGGAATCTGTAAGCTTTAGAATTTTCTGCATAGCCAAGAAAAATACTTTTCAATGCTTTAGGACCCAATTTACTTCTCTTAGGATCTGGAATTCTGTAATAGGCTATACAGCCCCAAACTTTCAGATAACTTAGATTAGGTTGTCTTCCATTCCAGATTTCATATGGAGACATTTTAGTTCTCCTTGAGGGTATCCTATTGTGTAAATGACATGCTGTGAGTAAGGCTTCACCCCACAGATTTGTTGGCACTTTAGCATTCAACATCATTGCATTAACCATGTCACAAAGTGTTCGATTCTTCCTTTCAGCCAAGCCATTTTGCTGTGGCGTGTAAGGGGCTGTACGTTGATGAATAATCCCATTAACTTCACAAAATTCATTGAATTCTGCTGAGAAATATTCTCCACCCCTATCACTTCTTAGAATCTTAATATTCTTGTCTTTCTGATTTTCTACAACAGCCTTATAGACTTTAAACTTCTCAAATGCCTCATCCTTTTTTTTTTTCATTAGATAAACATGAGTATATCTAGACTTGTCATCAGTAAAGGTGATAAAATATCTATTTCCTCCTCTTGTTAATACTCCATTTAATTCACATATATCAGAATGAACAAGATCTAAAATTTCATTAGTCTTTTCTACTGCAGGAAAAGGTCTTTTAGACATCTTACCTTGTACACAAATTTCACAATCCTTATGATTAACATGCTCATCACATTTAATCAATCCATTTTTAGACATAAATTTAAGAGATCTGAAATTAACATGAGCAAGACGCATATGCCATAAATCAGAAGAACACTCAACGATATAAGCAGAATCACTAGTATTATTATTGATACTTAATTTGAACATTCCATCACAAGAGTATCCCTTTCCTACGAACAAACCACCCTTAGTTAATATCAACTTGTCGGATTCTAACACAGCCTTAATTCCGACTTTACATAAGAGATTTGCAGAAACGAAGTTCTTCCTTATATCAGGGACATGCAACACATTAGTCAAAGTGACTTTCTTTCCTGATGTGAACTGAATTTCAATGCATCCCTTTCCCAAGACTTTAGCAACATTGTTGTTACCCATGAGAACGCCATCATCCTTTTCAGATGCTTCATAATTTCTGAACTGAGAGATGTCATTGCAAACATGAACTGTAGCACCTGAATCATACCACCAGTCTTTAGACTTGGTTGCTGCAGCCATGTTTAATTCAGTAACCATGCTTATGTGCAGATCAGAAACCATAGCAATGATTTCAGATGTTTGCTTTTCTGCCATGTTAGCCTGATTTCCCATCTCTTGTTGTTTCTTCTTGAAGAATCTGCAATCTCTCTTGAAATGCCCAGGTTTGTGGCAGTAATGACACTTGGGCCTGTTATCATTGTCATCCTTCTTAAACTTCTTGTTGTTAGTGTTGTTGTTCCCTTCGTAGGGCTTCTTTCTCTTATTCTTTCCTGCATTCTTGTTAGAATTTTCACCAACAACATTCACTTTCTGATCAGATTATGAATCAACCTGCGTTTTGTATTGCTTTCTGGTTTCTTCCTCAATACGCAAGTGTTTCTGGATTTGATCCAAGGATAACTCTTCTGTGGTGTGTAAGAGTTTCTTTCTGTAGTCATTCCAAGTTTTGGGTAATTTAGCAATGATAGCCCCAACTTGTAAACGCTCAGAAATGTCAATCTTCAACTCCTTGAGTCGATTGACAATACTCTGCAGGTCATGGACTTGATCCATAACCAGTTTTTCAGCAGTCATAGAAAATTCAAAATATTTCATGATAAGAAACTTATCTGTCCCTTGCTTCTCATTGTTGTATCTTGTCTCCAGCGTTGTCCAGATTTCTTTGGGAGATTTGATGGCTGTAAACAGATTGTACAGCCTGTCTGAGAGGCGATTCAGGATGTGGCCTCTGCATAGAACTTCATCTTCATCTCTCTTCTTTCTCTGATCTTTGATCTCCTGGTTTTCTTCTTCTGTTGGATCAGGGATAACCACCAGATTATCATCCAACACACAGGAAATCTTCAATGCAGTAAGTAGGAACATCATCTGGTCCTTCCATCGAATGTAGTTAGTCCCATCAAAGCGATCAAGTTTAAAGAAATCTTGATTCATCAGAGTAAGGGCTGCTGCTTGTGATCCGGCCTCCATGGTACAATATCACTTTAAAATTGTTGGGAATAAGGGTTTAGAAATAGCTTTGAGGCGTGAAAAGATCACGATCTTTAAAGTGATATTTGTCCCCTATTTGATTGTTGTAGGGTTTCAGACAAATCCACTTCCCAGGATACAACAAAGCCCTTTTGTGAAAAATCAGATAGCAAATATGATTTTCCTTCATATTTTCCCTGTGGAGGAACATTCTCTATTTATAGAGAATTTCTCAACTGTCATGTACAGTTATTTCAGATTACAGTTAGGGAAGTTGAGAACAGTTAACAGCAGTAAGGAAGTTATCTTTTAAAGAAAAATCTCAACTATTGATCTCAGAAATTAACTTCTAATCTCAGCCATTGATCTTAATAGATCATCTTTTAATCTCAGCCACTGATTTATTAAAATCAGATTACTCCCTACTAATTCCATTCTTTTAATATAAAATCAATAAGTCTTATTAATAGACTTTTACCAACACAAAACAAACTAGGTCTCTTGCCATCAGCTCCCTCAGACTGCTTCTGCTGTGATGATCCAGACTTAGAGTCAACATGAAAGGATGAAGAATCATTTGACAGAGGCGAAGGAGCCTGGATCTCTCTCTGTGCTTCCTCTTGAAGCAAGATGGAATAAGCTTCACTGAGACCAGGAAGAGGCTTAATCATAAGAATATTTCCTCTAGTAATATTATAGTTTTCATTAAGTCCCATAAGGAACTGAACAAGACGCTGATTCTCATCAATCTTCATAATAGCCTTGACAGCACCACATGAACAAGTAGGCAAACTGCAGAAACTGGACAACTGATCCCATAACGATTTCATCTTAGAAAAATAGGAGGAAATAGAATTAGAACCTTGTGACAGAGAGATGAGATCCTTATGGAGAGAATAAAGATGTGCTCCGCTTGTTTGGCCAAACCTAGAAATCAAATCGATCCAGATCTTCTCAACTGTGTCATTGTAAACAACGCTACTCTGAACGTCTCCACTCAATCCATTGAGCAACCATGACAACCATGTCATTCACCCGTTCCCAAACTGAAAAACGGGGATCACTGTTGTTTGGCTTTGGATAGGTTCCATTCACAATACTGAATTTGTTCTTTGCCGATAGAGAAAGCCTCATGAGACGTCTCCACTCGCCGAAGTTTTTCCCGTCAAATTGCTGAGAAACAAGTAGAAGCCCCAGATGATCACTTGGATGCAGGTAGAGCACCTCGCATGCGTCGATCTTCAGAGGGAGAACTTCCACCATTGCTAGCGATTGCAAGGTAATTAGAGATGAAAAGAGGAGAAGAACTGACCTAGATCTGGAAAAACAAAGCGGAGTGTGGAAAGGAAAACACGCTCTGCTCTGATACCATGACAATCGATGAAATTCTGTTACTGATATTTTGTGTATGAGATCTGATTACAAGATAGACTCCATAGGCCCTTACTATTTAACGTCCACCCTTTTTGCTATTTACCGCCCAGGCGCAGTGCGTCACGCATGGATTATAACCATGCGTGACGCATGGTTTAAATCCACACGTCACGCACCGAATAAAACCATGCGTGACGCATGGACACAAACTATGCGTCACGCATGGATTTGTTTACCTATAAAAGCACAAAAATGAAACCCTACCACATTATCATCTTCCTCAACATTGTTCCACGGCGGCTGCGCTCTCAAACGCACTGATTTACCCAAAAACCATCATTCTCATCATCTTTTTTGCATATAAGGTATGTAAACATTAAGATTTCATTGTTATGGTATGGTATTGATGTATATATGAGGTTTTCATGTTGTTTTGATGATATTTACTTCAAAATCCAATGTGTATGTTAATTAGTTGATTAGAAATGATTAAACTTGTAATATATGAATGGATTGTGTACTTTGTTGATAATTTATTGACCAATTTGATATTTTCATGTGTATATAGTTTATTAGGGTTTTGATATTGAATTAGGGTTTTGTGAATTAGGGTTATGAATTAGGTTGTTGAAATTTGGTATGGTTTTAATGAAATTATTGAAAAACTGTTAGAATTTTGGAAAAACTGTTGAGATTAGGGTTTGAAACATGGAAAAACTGTTGACGAACAATTTCTGGAATGTGCAATTCCACACGTCACGCATGGATTGAAGCCATGTGTCACGCATGGATGGAAGCCATGCGTGATGTGTGGAATTGCACATTCCAGAAATTGTGTTCTGCAGTTTCATATTGGATTTGATGATATACTGATTGAGTTTTTGATGATATGCTGATTAAATTCAGTAAACTGATTAATTTTGTGGAATTGCACATTTTATGATGCAGATATGGATGGTGGTCGTCGACCTGGACGCAATACTCGTCAAAGAAACAGAGAACTGAAGAAAAAAGATCCCATAGTTCCAAAACCAAGGAAGAAGAAGAATAGACAAGAATCGCCTTCTCGTCGTTTAGAGTTTTCTGGTGAGATGCAACAACAGCAACAACAACAGATACAACAACAACAACAACAACAACAACAACAACAACAACAACAACAACATCAGCAGCTAGCTTTGTCTGCTGCAAGTTTCGATCCCCAGGGTTCCCCTCATTACTTTCCTGGAACCCCCATTCTGATCCCACATCAAACACTGTTTCCACAACAAACACAGTTTCCAGGCTATCCACAACAAGAGCAATCATTTGTGGAGATGATGAGACAAGCTACTGGTTCTCATAACTTTCAGAACCCTCAGACGGGTGATGACCAGTACGCACTGGTTGCTTGTAGCAGTGCAGGGCCATCAGCTGGGGGTGCAAATGCTGATTCTGATTCTGATTATGAGCAGGAGCATGAGCATGAGGAACAGGGTGAGGAAGAGGATCAGACATATGAGAATGTTCATGAAGAACATGAAGAAGCGGAAGAGCAAGAGGAGCGAGAGGAACAACCCAGAAGACGACGACGACAACCTCCGGTCAAAAACATATACGTCCCTCAGTTAGAGGGGGGGTACTCCTGGAGGTCCACAAATTCCGGAGCTGCTCATAAGCTTTGAAGCTCATACAGCCTTTTTTGTGCAAAAAGGAAAGATATGTAATTAGAATTTGGTTTATAGATTCAATACTTATCATAACTAATTTAATATTAGGAAAATGGTTGAAAAAAATGAAAAAATTACATTCAGTTCATTATTTGATTATATGAAAGATCAAGTATGTTTATTTTTATTTATGAATTGTAAATGTGTTATGATATTAAATTTGTTAATGTATGAATTGATTTGATTAAATTGATGGATTATTTGTTGAACTATTTGTAGTTTTGTTGAAAATTTGGTTAAGGTGTGCTGCACAGAATGCAGAAACTGGTTTCTTTGCATTCTGTTTAATGCAAATCCTTGCGTGACGCATGGTTCATGTCCATGCGTCACGCGTGAAATTTCATTTCAAAGAATGTCAAAGTTTCTGCAGTTTCTGGAAAAAATTTATGCGTTATTGAAATAATTTGTGTTACGTAATCAATTTACAGGATAGAGGCGTACTCCCTTACCAGACCAACAATCACAGCTGAAAGATTGGGAACTTAATTCTGACTTGCCATGGGGTAATCACGCAGTTGCAATGGAGCTGACTCATCTCAGGCTGTTGATGTACGATGTGATTGATTATCCGCTCATCTGCGCCTTTATAGAAAGGTGGCATCCTGAAACAAACAGCTTCCACATGCCATTTGCTGAGATGACAGTGACGTTGCTCGACATCAAGAAGTTGATGTTGCTTCCTATTCACGGGAAAGCTATGGTGACCGACCCCACCGCTTCAGTCGGGAGAACTACGAACAAGAACTATTTTGGTGAAAAGGGACGGCAAAATTTTCATCTTCAAAATGAACAGCTCGATAGTTATTGGATTAGAGCGAAAGAGTTTAAGGCGCACATTGAGGGCCTAAATGATCCCGTAGTTCATGGAATGGGATATATATTCCACTTGTTGGCTTCCACAATCTTCACTGACAAGTCACAACATAAGCTCCCGGTGAGATTTGGTGCATTTCTAGGGAGTGTTGAAGAGGCACGAAGTATGTCTTGGGGATCTGCGGCGCTAGCATATTTCTATCGCCAAATGGGCATCGCTACACGCCAAAATTGTGGTTTGATCTCATTTTGTTTCACTCTCCTTCAAGTAAGTTTTTAATTATTTAGGAACTACATTTTTTAGCAATCATAACTTATTTCTATGGTTTTAATGCTAACTATATTTTTTAAATGGTAGGGTTGGATATACACATACTTCCCATCCTTAGCAGCTGGTGTTCGGCTTAATCCTGATTGGTCAGTTGATCATCCTTATGCGTTTCGGTTTCTACCAGAGGAAGCGTTGCCAAACTACGACCCTGAAGCATGAAACTACAGAGCTGAACTAGATGCAATGAGGGCGGATCAGGTATTTGTGTTGCATTTTGTTTATATTTTTAAGCCTCAGTTTTGGTACCTCAGTTTTTTTGCAATTCCATGCGTCACGCATGGATCTGTTTCATGCGTCACGCATGGATTAATTCTATGCGTGACGCATGGCTTGATTCTATGCGTGGCGCATGGAATTGCAAAAAAAAACTGCGGACTATTTTTTACCTCAGTTTTGGTTCCTTAAGGTGTAAAATTACTTTTTGAGTAATGCAAGACGTTGATATCGTTTTTAGGTTAATTGGAACCCGTATGGTGAAATCGACTTCAATGATCCTGCCTATGCTCCTCCTCTTTTTCTCGGGGTGCTGAGCTGCATGGACATAACCGAGCCCCACCATCCCGATAGGTCGCCTAGGCAGTTTGGTAGGGTGCAGATGATTCCAAGGCCTCCAATTTCACCCCTTAAAGCCCATAGGCTCATCAGCCCTAGGTCATATGTGGTGAATTATGATAGAATGGCGTGGAGTTGGGAGGGGATGGATATCCACAGGGCGACCCTTGAGCAGATGGGACCACCTGCGGAGACAGGTTTTGAAGAAGCTCTGGAGTATCTTGTGTGGTACATCCCCCGCACTCATCGATTTCTTATACACGGCAGACACGCTAGCTTGGAAGCACAGCAGGTAATACATTTATCTCATGTAACTTGAGATCTTGATTTTTCTTTAAGTTTGATTTAAGGTAAACATTATGCAAATAGCTGATTTCAATATTTTATTTTATTTGTAGGTTTTTGACAAGGTCTACGATCACTTGTCACCATATGCAACCTTGCATGATCCCTATGATGTTTCTGCAATGCATGGAGCCATAACCGAGGTCCTTCAAGATATTGATCCGTGGACAACTATGTATCAACAACATCGGTGGTGATCTCGTTGGATTGGGTTCGTTTGTTTTTTATGAACTGTTTGTTTTCGGATTTTCAGGATTGTCCGTTTTTCGTAAGGATTGTTTGTTATGACGTTGTTGAACTTTTAAATTCTGGTTAGCGTTGTTGAATTTGTTGGATTATTTGTTTAGGGTGCACAAGACATAAATCCGCATTCTGTTGGTCAAATGCAAAACCATGTGTCACGCACGGTTCTCTTCAATGCGTGACGCATGGAAGTGTAAACCTAGTTTAAAATCGCCTATAAATTCACTCCCTCAGCATACCATTTCAACTCATTAATCTCTCCTTTTCACTCCCTCAGCCTGTAAGTTGATTTTTGAAGTTCTTCTTTGAAGCTCCATATTCCACATCTTATTCCTTACTTTCTTACTTGTTTTCTTACATTGTATTACAGATTGGAAACCAACATGGCATCATCCTCATCATCATCTTCAATACCACGAGAAGGCAGGACCATTCAGTGTCCAAATAAGAGGTGTAGGAAGTCTATCACGGTTTTCAGCGCTAATGACAAGATGAGACCAGACCAGTATGGCCGAAGGTTTTTTACATGCCAATGTAACTTCAGGTGGGTGTTTCTTGATCCTGAGTATGACCGTCATCATCTCCGTGTTATGACGAAATTGTTGGAGGAAAACCGGACACAAGCCATGAAACTAAAAATCTTTAACGAAGAGAAAGATTTGGAAACGGCTAAATGGTGGGTGAAGGAGCTCTATGAGGATTTTGAAGAGAAACCAGCTGATTCTGACGATGCGTAGTGTTCTTAGTATTTCGTTCCTTTTAAGATGTAATGTGAAGTGTCTTGGTGTTTTGTCTTTGTTATGTTCGTTTTAATTTACGTTTCAAGAATGAGTCTTTTTTATGCTGTAATGAATCTGTTTTATTTTGTAATGTATCGGTTTTTTGTTGTAGCGTATCTGTTTTATGTTGTAATATATCTGTTTTATGTTGTAATTCTGATGTCTCCTTTTGATAAGACAACTCATATGTCTCCTATTGATAAGACTACTCATATGTCTCCTTTTGACAAGACAACTCATATGTCTCCTTTTGACAAGAAAACTCATATGTCTTCTTTTGACAAGACAACTCATATGTCTCCTTTTGACAAGACAATTCAGAAGTGTTGCTTTTGACAAGTAAAGTTGAAATGGAATTTCTGCATTCTGTAGGAAAAATGCAATTCCATGCGTCATGTGTGGAACAAATCCGTGCATGACGCACGGATGTGTTCCACACGTGACGCATGGAATTGCATTTTTCCTACAGAATGCAGAAATTCCAATGGTTGATGCAAAGCACCTGTTTCACGTTAAATTTAACCCAGAAATACCACATAAAGACTGAAATGTGCATCAAATGATACAACCTTACAACATTAGAAGGTCATTTGAAACTCGAAATAGAATACACATTACAACATTGTCAGGACTGACAATAACTCTTGAACTAGTATTCGTCATCATCATCGTCTGGAATTGTGATGCTTTGTTTGGACGATTGATGTCCTCCTCTTTTCGGGGGTGTGTAAGCCCCACATCTTTGCCACACTTCGTCATACAAGTCCGCAGCAGATTCTTCACAATTACGCTCCCAAAGATTATAAACAGGTGGTAGTGGACATCCATCCTTCAGGCGAATCTGAGATAGATTTTATGGAATTGCATAATTAAATTTACATGTAATGCACTAGGAAAATAGCAATTGAAAAAAACATACCGGGATGAAATGTTCCTTCTGTGTAAGTAGTAATAGGCAAACAACTTGCATCTTGGCTCCAGGTTGACCATACCTAGTCGGAAGTCTAAGAGGTAGGAATGTCTGTTTAATTTGCTCGCCTAGACACACAAAGACACAATTACATGCCGAAGCCACCAAACATGCCATTTCTGGTACGGTAAGCCACTTATCCCTTGGAGCTGGGTAGTAATCGCTTTCCCATGTAAGTTGATGTATAGCGGACTCCAATGGTGGATTTACTTCTCCACCAATCCACGTGCCTTTAAGTAAATGTCAAATCTCTTTAGCCTTTCTTATCATCTCTTCTCATATGAACTTCCAATGCTCTTGGGTCCCACCTGTTACATGACTCTCAAAAACAGATTGAGTGACGGAATATTTTGGATAAAGTGTACATTAGAGTGAAGATAATATCGGTCACCTGTTTCCATAGAAATAGATCTAAACCCGCAGTTTCCATAGGCTCTGATGTCAAACCAACCCTCCACATATGGTCGCATGCACATTGGTATCTTTCTAATGTACTTAGAAGGCGCATACATTTTTTGTGGAGCGAGAGGTGCACCAAAGGGTTTAGGAACCCTTTGCTTCTTGGGAGGTGTTTCTTCCAAAGCTCTAGACCTCATCTCTTGGTCGGTGTATTCCCATGCAGACTTCTTTCTTTGTGTAGATCTAGGCACTTTGTTAGGAGCTCCTTGGGGACGACCACCGGTGTGTTTCGAAATAGGCGGCTCTTTGAGAGGTGTATCCACTTTAGCTATCTTTCTGACAGATTCAATACACTTCTCTTGATCATGTGGTGATAAGGTGTTCCATGTTTCTTCATAAAATTCATCAAATAAACGTCTTGCCACGTTTTTCTTAGTTTCTAGATGACATTGTGTATCCACTTCTTCCAAAGACAACGTACTCCAAAAAGGATGCAAAGACACGGGCTGAATTGGCATTTGTTTCTTCACACAAGTCGCAAGGTCATGGACACACAGCATCCCGTCTCTGACCTTGGTTGCACAATCGCAATATTGTGGATTGTACATGCCTTGTACACCTTTGTCGTATTCTTTAATTAAGAGCTCCATTGCCTTGTACGAAACTTTGCACTTCAAATGTACAAACAAAGATGTTTGGTGAACAAGTGTATACGTCTTTGTTAGGCTCTCGTTAAATGAACCCAATATCTCTTTCAGCTGGTTTCGTGCCATGTCACTGTATTCCTCAAACACTGTGTCGAGCCTACCTTGTCCACCACTCAAATATGACTTCAAACAGGAATGTGCTCCTTCCACTGTTCAAACAGGAATGTGTTTCTGCAGTTTCTGTAAACTGCACATCCATGCGTGACGCATGGAACACATCCGTGCATTAAATGCACAGAAAACTGAATATAGTTGTGTAACTGCAATCATAGATAAATTACTCATTTGTCGTGTTGCTTCCAAGAGTAAACACGTCATCCGTCCATGCCGACACACATCTTTCTTTGAAAGGACCAAGCCAACTGTCTCTAACATATTGTAGTACGAGAATATGTGCGTTCCAAGCTCTCTCTATAGTATCCAACTTTTTTTGCATATCCTTCTACGGTGGTTTCCTCGAACAAGTTGTAGTAGTCGTTGGATAATTTTTTTCCCTTTAGTTTCGATCTCATTTTGAGCGAAGCTTTGGCCTCTATGTTTTTCCTTATATGTCGTCTACATAGAAGAAACTTTGCATTTGGAAAAAGAAGATCTGTGATAGGACAAAAACCTACTTACAAGCGTATGGGATCAGTTGTAGCTTTTCAAGTGTCGTTCCCACGAGGACAATGTAGTATCTTTTGTAACTAAACCGGTAAGCTAAGTCATAGAAAGATTTGGTTGATTAAACTAAGATTAAAGTATTGCAAATATGAAGAAATTCAATGAGAGGATGTTATCTAGAATCAAGGATCCCCACAACAATGCCTTGGTAACTCGTATGTGTTTATCAGAATCTAGCATAAGCTCATATGATGGTAAGTTATCTGAAATATCAACTAACTCCTTTCAGACGATAGTAGAAGTATCTAGGCTTCAACTAGCTATCACTTTCGCACATCACTAGTCTAAGTCTAGATCCTTTAGGCGCTTAGAAACTAAGATTAGACCGAGATAACATCCACTTTCGTGCTCCGCTAAATTCGGTCTAACCTTGGGTTTCTATGATAACTTACTATTCCGCGAGAACAAACGAATTCATTCAAGTTCAATTCTAGTAATTCCAACAATAGTAATCTCCTTTCGGACTCATACCATGTCTAATTGTTCATTAGATATCTCCTTTCAGACTCAACCTAAATGAACACTAATTGATAAATTATCAATTGCAATAAGAACCCTAGAATTGAATCAATCATGAACTCATGCTATCAAATTAGATAAACACAATCATCAAGTTCACCAATTCATTGTTGGGATTTCCCCAACCGTAGATAATGGGGGTTTAGCCTAGCATGCTTAAGAAATCAATCATAAACATTGTAAGAATCAGGAAAATCATTCAATTAGATGAGAAGAAGAGAAATACTTGATCGAATCCAAGAAACAACCTTCAATCTTCAACAATCTTCAATAGGAATCTCCCAAAAATACAACTAGGGTTCTTTTTAGGACTAAAAACGATTAGGATAGCATCCCCCTCTGCAAATCCGGTCTAAAAACGTATATATACTCCCCCAAATAAAGAAACGTCGGAAGAAACGAAAAGACACATTAACAGCGTTTCCGCACGGTCCGTAACAAATCGGCACGGTCTGCAGCAAACCGTGCCGCTTCACTGGACGTCTTCCACATCTTCTACTGATCTGCACGGTTTGCAGCAATCCTGCACGGTTTGTTGCAAACCGTTCAGAACCACTTTTCTTCTTTTCCTCGCTCGTTGTGTCCCTCGTCGGGTCCTTTAGCTCCCCTGTTGCAAGATATCATCCAATACACACCAATCCGCATCCGAAAGTCCGCAAATCCACCTGTAACACGCATAAACTCGTGTAGACATCAAGACTCAACAAAACAATGAAACTAACAAGAAAACTATGCAAGAACACCATAAAACGACACATTCTAACACCTAAATGCATGTCCTAAGGTATATGAATTGGATGCTATCAATCCGTTGCACTCATTAAAGCTTGTTCACGGTCGGTGACAATGCAAGTCGGCGTTGCTCCAATTCTTCTATACATCTCTTGAAGTTGTTGCATTGCCCACAAATAATGCTCTTTAGACTCGCCCTCAAGAAATGCCCCACAAACTACAAAGTTCCTCCATGTAGACGTGATTCCAACAATCTCGAAAAATGGCACTTTGTACCTATAAAGAGATAATTTGAAATAATATTATTGCAATGTTATGGAAAATCATATGTAATGGTCAATAAGCACACAAAACTTACTTGATTGTGGCATATGTGGAGTCCATTATAAGTACATAGGGAAATGATTTCAAGAGCTTCATTGATTCTGGGGACGCAAAGAACATATCACCAATCATAGACGCATCATCTTTGCTTGTCCTATACTCCATGAAATAGTCGCTCTGTTTGCATTTGTAGAAAAACTCTTGGATAACAGTTCTTCCTTCCCTGTTTTCGATCCTCGTCTTGGCCATCAAATTGTAAACTTGTTTTTTTTTTGTAAGGTTCTTGGGAGACTTGTTGAGCATAGTGTAAATCTCATTTGGTTAACAATGAGCCCTAGTCATTTCAACTACTGTACACACTTCATCAGGCGTCAATCTGCCTGCAAACGCATTCCCAAACAAGCTACTACCAATAGGATGGTTGTGGGTACCTAACATTACAGTAAGTTTCCAAGCCCCTCTATGCTCCTCTCGAAGCTTTAATTCGAACCAACATCTACATTTTTTCGTCTTGATGTTTTTCCTCACTCCCTTAGCTTTTGAGTAATTCACTCGTCCTCTATCACATATAAGCTGAAGTTTTCCTGATTTTGTTTCGGTAGGTGCTCTACTCCTTCCATTGACTATGCAAAATTTGTTGGCTTCTGCAATGTTAACGGCCCAACTCACTCCCTGTTGTCTAGAGGCAAATACCAAGTCATTTGCAAACAACTCTGAGTAATCAACAGAGACATATTGTTCTTCTTGAACTTCAATATCAAATTGTGGTGCAGTACGCAAAGGACGAAACACATTTAAGCTACTTGTGTCTGAAAGTGGCCTCATCAAATGCGAAGGCCATTGCGACAAACCGTAACCGGTTCCAAAAGATCCAGTGTTGATATCACCAAACTGTGATTGCGGTTGCTCCCATGTTGTAAAATCAATGCCCAAATCAAACGAAGGTATGTAGTCAAGGTATGACGGAGGTGGGCAGTCATTAAGAGTAATCTTGTCTAATCCAGTAAACACAGAAAAGTTCATCTATGCACAAACACACAGATAACAAACCAGTTAAGCTTCTGTATGGCAAATCCACACGTCACGTGTGGATCCATTCCATGTGTGACGCAAGGTATTGAACCATGCGTGACGTGTGGAATTGCCATAAGTCATACATTTCAAACCCCTTAACCAACAAGTCATACATTATAATACATTTCAAACATCATAATCACTAAAGTAATAAAAAATTCACAAATCAACATGTTTAGTCATACAACTAATACCGTGAGCATGTAAAATCCATAAAACCTAACTAATACAAACCCCTAAAACAAGTCAAAACCTTAAAAAGTAATATTATAATACATTTTAAATAGGGGTTTTTGCAGGAAACCACCCGCTATTTGTCGGAATTTGCAAGTAACCACCCGTTATTAACGTATTTATTCCAAACCACCCAAATTGTATCATTTTCTTACAATTCACCACCCCTTGACATTTTCCGTTAGATATTCCGTTAAAACTTGAGAAATTACACTTTTACCCCTCCATTTTTACAGAGAATTACAAGTTTGAAAGTTATGGGGCAGTTTTTGTAATTTCCTAAAAATAGATTGAAACCCTAGTTCAGATTGAAACCCTCATCATCGTCAAATCATTCAGTGCTCACATCATCCGAATCAACGCCTGGAAATCTCACCACTAATTCCATCTCCATCTCAGATCTCCGATGGCCGAACCCTCGCCTCCATCCGACCTCATCTGTCGCGACTGCAACTCCAGATTCCTTGAATCAATCTCCGAGGAGAACAAGAATCAAGAGCGAAGTGAAGAGGATGTACGCAGTCTTCGTCTTCGTCGTGAGACTCTCCGTCTCCAAATCCACGAATTTGCCAACCGCAGCAGAGACGCAGCGCGGAATCGCATTCTGGATTGGGCGGAGATACTGATGGGGCTACAAAACAGCTCGATCGAGATGAATCCGGAAAACGAAGCGGAAGGGAGAAGAGGAGCTCCGCCTGCCTCGAAATCAGCCATTGCAGAATTGCATATTATTGAGATTGAATCGGAGGAGATGAGCTATTCTTGCGCTGTGTGTAAAGATGTTGCTGGATTGGGGGAGTTTGCGAAGGTATTGCCCTGCGGCCACGGCTACCATGATGAATGCATCATGCCTTGGCTTGGAGCGAGGAATTCGTGTCCGGTTTGTCGGTTTGAGCTGCCTACTGATGATTATGGATACGAAGAAAGGAAGAAGAAGAAGAAGAAGTTAACAGCATCGACATCATCTGAATAGGAATTGTAGTTCACCCGCGATGAAGAGGGAAGTTTGAGAGCTATGTGGGAGATTGAGATTTGGGGAAGAACAATCTGAACTAGGGTTTCAATCCATTTTTAGGAAATTACAAAAATTGTCCTCATAACTTTCAAACTTGTTATTTTCAGTAAAAATGAAGGGGTAAAAGTGTAATTTCTCAAGTTTTAAAGGAATATCTAACGGAAAATGTCAAGGGGTGGTGAATTGTAAGAAAATGATACAATTTGGGTGGTTTGGAATAAATACGTTAATAGCGGGTGGTTACCTGCAAATTCCGACAAATAGCGGGTGGTTTTCTGCAAAAACCCCTTTTAAATATCATAAATCAACATAAATTCACAAATCAACATGTTTAGTCATACAACTAATACCTTGAACATGTAAAATCCATTAAACCTAACTAATACAAACCCCTAAAACAAGTCAAAACCTTAAAAAGTAATATTATAATACATTTTAAATATCATAAATCAACATAAATTCACAAATCAACATGTTTAGTCATACAACTAATACCTTCAACATGTAAAATCCATTAAACCTAATTAATACAAACCCTAAAACAAGTCAAAACCTTAAAATATAATATTATAATACATTTTAAATATCATAAATCAACATAAATTCACAAATCAACATGTTTAGTCATACAACTAATACCTTCAACATGTAAAATCCATTAAACCTAACTAATACAAACCCTAAAACAAGTCAACACCTTAAAAAATATTATTATGAACAACAAATGTTACCTTATTAAGGTTGTAACTTGAAAATGGAGCTTCTCCACCTCTTTCATTGGTGCATATATTCCTCTTCATTCTCCATATAGAAGGAAAGGAAGATAGTTAAAAATGGTGTTTTGCTCTAAAAAATGTTCAACAATGGTGTTCAAAGGTTTTTGACATTTGAAATATGGAAAGAAAGGAAGATAATAGGGATTAATGTAGGTGTTACGGAAATAGTAAAAATATTAATGGAGTTATTGCAGTAGGTGAGACAAGACGTACGTGCTGGCATGAGTTCTGAAAATAAAATCCGTGTATCACGCATGGTTAATGTCTACGCGTGACGCATGGATATAATCCACGCGTGACGCACGGTTTTCTTCCATGCGTGACGCACAAAATGACACATGATCCCTTTGATTCTTAGTAACACTGATGTGTGGATGATTTCCAATCAAAATAAAATTACATATTGTCAAAGGTTGGACATTTAGGTCACGTAAGAAGTCCAAACAAAGGATATGCTACTTTACAAGTTAATAGGTGTTATTGGGAGTTACCCACATGGTTAAATATACCTAATAGGCATTGAAAACAAGTTTCATTACATTCGGACATCGTTTGAGTGTCGTTTCGCCAAAAACCGCCTTAAGTCCATTTAAGGCGTTTTTAGTGGTTTTAGCGTTTACATGCCTCATTTCGTGTGACCAATTTGGAACATGTTATTCCAAGGATCTCGTCCCGGCGACGACGGATTCGATGAGTGCAGCGGAATTGAGCCGGGGTAAGCGTAAAAGAGTAACGAGACCAAGAAGGTGATGCGGTCGGGGTGGGATGGAACCCATCTTATTGAAGACCAGCGCAAATTATACAGGTTCAATCTAATAAGATTTTTCATCAATTACGTATCAAACCAATTGAAGAAAAACGATACCTGTTGCTAATGCAGCATCCCTGATCCATTAAAAGAAAATCAGAGTCCTGTCATAGCAGAGAAGGAACCCATCTTAATTCCTACATCAACTACACCACAATCAAGAGTTAATAACAAAACCATGTCTTTGAATAATTCATCAGAACCAGCCGATGATGTATAAACAATAATCGTGTTTACCAACACCAATGCAATGAAATTACACGATAACAGATACATCTATATAGCCATATCCGTCAAGAACCCAGATTCCAAACATTCGAAATCTGACCTAATTATTAATCAGCAAGGATTTGGATGATAAGCTCCAGGTGGCCCGGAATAATTCAATCCACTGTATTGATTGAAATCTGAAGGTGCACCTGCCGGCAAGTCCCAACACTCGCAGAAGCTACAACGCCACCAATTCCTTTGTCGTAAACAACCATCAATTTAGGTCGCCGGTAGCAAGGTCGAAGTGGAAGAACAGAGCCACAATTTTGAGAATATCTCATTAATTGAGCCAAGATTTACTCAATTCACACCTCTATTTGCATTGTGGAAATATCTGTGTCTGAGTTTCTATTAGTTCGAGCAGTAATTGTCATAATCGACTAATGTGAATAGTGATACGAGGTTATACAATTTGAATCCATTTTACAGGTGTTCACTTACCTCATGAAACGTGCTCATTCCCTTTTCTTGTACATTTTTTTTTTCAATGTGAAAACATAGCTACTAAGTCGAGATCGAGAGTCGAGACGGTTACTGGGTCGGACATGACTTCCAGGGAGAATCAGTGTTGTGATCGGTCATAAGGGTGACAACATAATCATCATCCACAACTTGCACTAAATATGAGAGGTGAAGAAGAGTAAGCCCGACGAATCAGTGTTGTCTTTCTCTTTATTCAGTAGGAGATGATGAAGAATGTGAGCCAGGGAAAGAGACGCTCATACGAATGTGGCCAGGGTTGTTAAGTTAAAGTTAAACCTTTAGGGCCAATTTGGTACGATTTGTGAAATCAGGAATCATTCTTGTTGTTTGGTATGCTGTCATAATGAACCATTACTGTAATTTGTTGTTTGACACGCTGTTGGAATGAACCTTTCCAGAAAAAAATAAATTTAAGTAAATAAACTAATCAAACATTACTAAACTATGATCAAACTTATAAGTCACTTATAATATCATATGTTCATAACTAAAGCCTCATACAACCCAAAAACTTACATATCAACACAAATGTTTGACATATATGATCGTCTGACATACATGATCACGAAACATCATAGTTATTGTGATAATTAATTAATCTAATAATAATAGTTACTACTAGTTGCACACGCTTTTGTCTTTCCTTCTTTCTCCTTTGGGAATCATGGTGAAAAAGATCCGTCTCTAAATTTTAACTAGTGTATAGACCCTTATGATAATTATTTTATAAGTAATTTAGTAAATTACTAACATAGGAATTTATATTTTTATTATAATTTATCAAAGTTATCTATCAAACAACTTAACAAAAAGGCTAAAATTGAAAATTGGATCTAATCTTTATAAAGAAGGCTAAAATTGGTGAGGGCTTTAAAAAAATGGTGAAAAATTGTGTATATTATAAGATATGACACCTTAATGTATAGTTTATAGTAATATTTTATTTTAAGTAATATTGTATTTTAATAGTATAGTTTATAGTCATATTTGTTAGAAGTTATTTGTATATATATATATTTATCTAAAAAATGATTAGATAATAATGTTTTATTTTAAGTCGAATAGAAATATAAAAACAATTAAAAGAGAACCAATAAAAAATTGTCACATGAATGTGATAGAGCATGAATCAAGGAGAAGCCTTGAAAAAACTCAGCTTTAATAGATTATATAGATTTGTAAAAATATAAATTAGTAGAAGCACATTTTCATCACTAAATACAAAAAAAACTCTTCAAATCAATATTAGGAGAGAACAGAAGAACCCAAGGCACAACACACTATACGAAGAGAAGGCCATCTGAGCAGCAGACCATACAAAAAAACTCATAAAAAAGGGAAAAAACCCCGCACCCGGTTTTTTATAAATGACACCCACTCTTGGCGCATCCCGGATGCGTTCAAAACAATTTTTTAAAAACTCGGTTCAGTTTTGGGCGCATCTCGGGTGCGTCCAAGTTAAACCGAATTGTTGAGCATTTTTACGGCAAAAGGCACATCCAGGATGCGCCCAAGATTGAACCGATTTTTTGGACGCACCCAGGATGCGAACAAAAGCAGGTGGCGGTTATAATTTTTCGGATGGGGGTTAAATGCCCTAAAAAAACTCATCCAAAACATCAATTTTATCATCAATATGCACAACACACTGTACAAACCCAAAGCCCCAATTTAAAAAAACAAATTTACCGTATACGAACAGTTTTGTCCTAAAACAAAAAACGAATTTGCCCAGCATACACATGTAAGATGATTAAACACGGTTCTTATATGTGCAATGTATTGTATTGAAAATGCAATACATTTTATCATCAATATGTGATGCAGAAAATAAATAAATAATTAAATTACCTCCCCTTTCTGGATGTGGAACGCAACATGTGCTTCAAATCCCTTAAGAAACTCGGGATCTTCTGGACCTCCAGGTGTGTCATGAGTGAGCTCAGGATCATACTTTCGCTCTTCCTTCTTGGACTTCCTCTTTCTTTTTGGTTTCTGTACCACTTTTTCTTTTTCTTCTTCTTCATCATCATCATCACCTTCTTCTTCGTGTTCTTCCCCAACACCTTCATCCTGGTACTCTTGTTCCATCGGTTCTGGTTGAGGATTGTAAGAAGAAGAACAAGCTTGTCTACTTCCTTGACCCATGTCTTCAGGAACACTTCCCTCACCAAATCCACCTCCCCAACATTGTCCACCGACCCAACTTTGTCCACCCCACCCTTGTCCAACTTCCACTACAGCATACTGAGGAATGAAATTGTCCCAGCCACCAATAGTGCTACCCGATTGTTCATATGGAGTTGATTGTGGTACCCATTGAGTTGACGGTTGTGCACATGAAACTGACTCTTGAGAATAAAGGTCCCAATCATCATTTCGATACCCTTGATATGTATCTGCTCGTTCTATCCCACTAGGCACAGAACAGTCTTCCCCGGCATAACTATGGACACCACTGTACCGCTCTATGGCGCGATAATCAACGTCGGGGAGCCCCTCGGGGAAGAGCTCTATCGGTGTTGTATTCTTTGCTTTCCTTTTCCCTTTTGCATTTTCAACCGGTGGATTTTCTCTCACAGCGTTCCAATTTCTTCGACGGGTTGAACGTCCAGGACGATCCATTACCTAAAAAAATGTAAAGTAGAATCAGTATATAAATATAACAGTATATAAAGTAAAATCAGTATATAAATATGTATCTGCAGAAGAGGAAAGAATTTCCAGTTATGTCAATTCCTCGCGTTCTACGAGTAGCATGACACTCGCGTTCTGCGAGTACCATGACCCTCGCGTTCTGCGAGTATACTACACCCCTCGCGTTCTGCGTCAATTTGCACTATCATGAGTTTCCGGCAACAGTTTCCGGCGAAAATTTCCGGCGAAAATTCAATATTTTAGCTAAAATACCTATCAATTTAAGTAAATTACCAAATAAACATCAAAACCCTAAATAAAATCAACAACCCTAATCAAAAACCCTAACCCTAATGAATTTCAACATAAAACAGCATCCACTCATCAACCATAATTCAAAATCATCATCTTTCATCCATTATACAACCATTTCTAAATCAACATTCAATATCAAAACATCATATAATATGCAATTTCCTATACTAACAACATATATTCATCTAGAAACAACATTAGAAAGCATAAGAGTATAAGAAACATACCTTATATGGAGATTTGTAGTGAAAAGAGGAAGAAGAAGTAGGTTGAAATTGAGAGAGATGGTGAGAGGCGGCGGTAGAAAATTGTGTGTGATGTAAAAAATGGGCCGAGTAGGGTTTTTCCCCTTTTATAGGGAAAAAACACCCTCGCGTTCTGCGAGGTGACGCACCCTCGCGTTCTGCGAGAATATGCTCCCTCGCGTAACGCGAGGGTGCGTTATTTAGGAAACGCGAGGATGCACATTAAAGCGTATTAACAGAAGCATTGTAGTTAAGTGTGCAAAATAACACATTTTTAGTGTCTTTTTTAAGGCGATAAAGCCCAATTCGGCAAAAACGTCATCGAAACTTTATCGAAATGGAATGAAACTTTGTTTCAATCCTTATAATGTCTATTTGATCATGTGTGTAACTTGAAATTAAGATTTCTTCCTTTGGAAGTGAAACCTAGTTTGAAAACCGAACGAGGTCGCAATATGTATGACACACCATATAAATAAAGAAATATAATAAGGTTCAACATTTGTCAACATAATAACAAAATAGACACTATTAAGAAAAACAAGTAGTTCTTGCAACATAATAAGGTTCAACACTTCAAAGGTGCAACATAATAAGGTTCAACATAATAAGTAATTCTAAACAAACAACATTAAAAGGAACAAGCAAACAAAGAAGGTCGATAAATTTTCAAAAGAAAGATCTAACGACGAGGGTTGAACGGCCTGAAGAGGTTCCTGTATTCTCGTGCGGTCATCCTTGGTCTAGTGGATGGTTCCCCTCTCTCCCTTTGACGTTCTTGTCTCTCCCGTTCACGTCGCTCACGTTCTTGTCTCTCCCGTTCACGTCTCTCCCGTTCAAGCATATCAAAGTTGTCTCCCATGCTAGACACCGTACTAATATCAGAAATATCAGATTCTTGATTGGAATAGGACGTCTGTATAATCACAAACCTGACCAAATTATAGTTACATACTCAATCAAATTCATAATCTATACAAACAACAACAATGCTTATAATCATAGTAGTCTTGATCTGCGACAGCATGACTCTCGCGTTCTGCGAGGGGTGTAGCGTTCTGCGTCAATTTGCATTATCATGAGTTTCCGGCAACAGTTTCCGGCGAGAATTTCAGGCGAAAATTCAAAATCAACATCCACTCATCCACCATAATTCAAAATCATCATCTTTCATCCATTATACAACCATTTCTAAAACAACATTCAATATCAAAACATCATATAATATGCAGTTTCCTATACTAACAACATATATTCATCTAGAAACAACATTAGAAAGCATAAGAGTATAAGAAACATACCTTATATGGAGATTTGTAGTGAAAAGAGGAAGAAAAACTAGTTTGAACCGAGAGAGATGGTGAGAGGCGGCGGTAGAAAATTGTGTGTGATGTAAAAAATGGGCCGAGTAGGGTTTTTCCCCTTTTATAGGGAAAAAACACCCTCGCGTTCTGCGAGGTGACGCACCCTCGCGTTCTGCGAGGATACGCTCCCTCGCGTAACGCGAGGGCCCGGGCGTTATTCAGAAAACGCCTGGGCTGTATTTAGCAAGGGCCTAATTAAACGCAGCAAAAATCAAAGTATTACGAACGGATTTTGCCTAGTATGCGAACGGATTTTGCCCAGTATACATCACTATATAATTCTAAGAGAAAGATGGGGAAAATTACCTTGTGAAACCGAGGGAGATGCGGGAGAAGTCGTCGGAGAAGCAGCACCGAGTTGATAGCAAGGGAGGCAAATTTTTTTATTTTTTACTTGCCCTAGTTTTTGGAATGGATGAAACCTTGAGTTTTTTTTTTTGAGGAATGAAGTTGTTCTTTGGGCTCGGAATGAGTCATTCTTAGGTATCATAGAAATTATACTTTCTTACCAAACCAAACATGATATGGAATCATCAATTTCTCATTCTCATTCCTCATTCAAGAGGAATCATACCAAATGGACCCTTAAATCTTATGTATTTAGTAATTGACATTTTTCCCACTAAAATTAGAAATAAATGGGGTATATTAGTAATTTCGGCAAAACTAACAGATGAGTTAACGGATTGGAGGGAGGGGTGGTTCCATGTTAGCGGAATAGGATAAAGGGGTGTTTTTTACAAAAAGTGAAATAAGGGGTGGTTTGACGCAAATACGACCAAATATGGGGTGATTTGGCGTAAAAACCTCTTTTAATTATACTCAATTTGGTTATAGAAATTTTACAATAAATTAATGGTTGATTTTCTTTCTCATCTTTACTTAATTTCCTTACATATCTCGCTTAAATATCTATGTCTAAAATGATAATAATTTAAAATTCAAATATAATAAATATATGGCGAATCTGACAAAATATTACCATAATAGCTAAAACGACAATTAAATAAAAATAAGAAAAACACCCTAGAATGACGATTGTATAGGAATGAAAGAAGCATAAATTTGGAATTTGAACTTTGACTCCCTATGTATAGGACTTTGACATGGTAAGAAACCATAATTTCACTATTTAGAACTTGAACTTGGCCAATTTGGCATTCGAACTGAATGAGAATTTCACTATTTTTTATTCACCTCCTGCTGTCATTTTAGAGTTGCTAAATTCTGATGTTGTTAGCCCTCATGGGCCTGACTCTCTTTCACATCAATAAATAAATCGCAAAGGCTGTGCCTTGTTTCATGACCCAAAAAAAATGGCAGAAGATGGAGTATGGGATAATAGTTAATGGGGATGTTAGTTAATGATAGAATCTCAAACGCTTTAGCTTCCCTGATTTATTGTTGTCCTTGGAGAGCAAGTCTTTGTATTCTATATAACTAGAAACGGGAACCCGCGCTTCGCGCAGGTATAATTCGGTTTGATTCGACTGTTTCTTATGCTATGTGTACATATCGTCTTCAATGTGTTTTCTTAGGTTTTTGGTGGTTATGCTATGTGCACATGTCGTATTGAATGTGTCTTCGCGCAGGTATAATTCGGTTTGATTCGACTGTTTCTTATGCTATGTGTACATATCGTCTTCAATGTGTTTTCTTAGGTTTTTGGTGGTTATGCTATGTGCACATGTCGTATTGAATGTGTCTTCTTAGATTTGAGTGGTTGTCGAATGTCATAGATTATAATTTGACGCTACAACGAATTAATCGCTAAAGGATATAATTTGTTGCTCGTACCTTGATTTGTTGACAATTAAACATTTATAACGCGGGGCTCTCTATTTAAGTTATTTTGTTTGTTTGGTTTGAGTTTGATAACATCTTACGATCGATTTCTTCAATTCCATATAAACTGAGATGTCCCCCATTCAATATTTTCTTGAAGTCCGAACCAAGAACAAAACAAAGCATATTGAAACAACTTAGGTGAAGCATGACTTGGTTCGGTCGATTACTCTATGAGATGCATGTTCGAAAAAAAAGAAAAAAAAAACAGCCATTAGGAAATATTTTGAAATGACTGGACTACACAGTTGACTTGGTTCAGGTGATCCCTCTGTAGCAGCTCATACTAATTAAACACCAAATGAATTGATTAATCAAATAAAAAACGAAACGAAAATATCATATTATCAACTGAAAAATAAACAAAAGAATGACCCGCATCCAGAAGGATGAAAATCATGCATGTCAACAGACTATCGGAACATGACCAACGAAGGAGCAAGTCGATAAATGTCGGCAAGTTTAACAATACATTGTATGTTTAACATGACCAACAAAGGATTTATATTTCTGACTTTGTTGTTTGATCTATGAGACATTATACTTGGAAATATAAATCCTTGCAGCTTTTTCCCTATTCATGAATCTAAATTGCTATAATTAGCCATTTTAAGGTGATGTACAAACTATAACAAATGTTGTACCTTAGAGAGGACACGAACAATAGATCCATGATGAGACTAATAAGGAGACCACCTGACATAGTTTAACGACTATTGTTATAATTTTACGCGTTCAATCGATTATTGTTCAATCGACTATTGTCTATTGTCTTTCCTGAGCTACTGCTTGCATAAGTATTGATTTTTAACTATCTCTTGAATATCTCTAGGAATGTTGTATACACTCCAAAGAAAACCAACACCATCAAGCTAAATCAACCCTCGAAACAATTGAGTAGTCGTATAGATAGATCAAATAACAAAACCTCTTTAACTTTCAGCTTCTCTAACTCTCTCTTCTAACAGAAATCAATGTGAAGCTAACTCAATCAATCAAAAATCATATGCACAACCCAATTCAACAAAACCAAAAACAGTTCCATTATGTACAGTTGTAGATTCAAGATTTGTTGACTTCCTCTCCCTCCGAAAATGTTTGAACTTGGTCTCTAAAGCTCAAATTTCATATGCAATAGACACATAACTAAACTACAACCATCAGAATCAGGCTAAATCAACCCATGATAATTTCCAAAAATTTGCTATAGATTGAAGATCAAGGAAATCTGCTAACTTAGAAGTGTGATGCTTGAGTGCAAGAACCAAAAGAGAAACAAATGAATCGCCAAGAATAAAATTCTGAACTAAATAATCTAAAATGCTCTCATTCTAAGACATGCAATTTGCAGGATCTTAAGAGCACTCAATCCGGTATTTAATATGCAGATTGCACAATTAGTATGAATGTACATTGTTATAACAAACACACAGAAACATAAAATTGTACTACTCTTTGTTATTTTTTAGATGAATGTCTTACAGATTAACCATCAATTCAAATTGTTGGAAATAAATTTGTCATGGTCAGCCCCCTAAATTGAGCCATAAACAACAACCTTCTTCTGCCCCAATTCTCTACAAAATATCAAATTTTAGAGGTGGATCTTAAGTTATTACAATCTTCAAGAATTCATGCATTATTAAAAAAATTGATGGAAAAAACTATCTCAAGTCATTCACACACAACCTATATAATCTCAACTAACCTTGAGTATGATCCTTCATTTTCAGATGATGCAGACATATTTCTTTCTGGATGTGAAATTTCTTGATGCAGTTCTGAAAGATCCTCACTAACAGTTTCTAGTGTATCAGGTAGAGGATTATCAGACATAAATAAAATGAAAACCTTAATTAATTATGTTCAAGAAACTTCCTATCACGTGTTCATCTTTCATTGTGGGTACCATCCCATAGTTTGAAATGTTAACCTTTTGGTATAGTGTGTATAGGAGGCAAGCGAAAGTGTGTACCACCTCAATACGCCTTATGTAGAATTTGAAGTTCGACTATAAAGTCTATACCATACATAGAGATCTCTTCTGAAAATGATGGATTAAGACTTTCAATCCCGTAATGATGATCCGAGTCAAGTTCCCACAGAGCTGGTTCACCATTTTCAGGCTAAAATGGCAAAGAAGACTGCAATGCCTGGTATGTTAAAAGATCTGACACTGTTTCTGGAGCATAATCTTGGATTTTTCATATATCTTTTCATTCAGACTATTCACTCCAAGAGTCTAAGTCACTCCTTTTCCAATTAGAAGTCATACTCAAATAAGTCACACTGAAGGCTGAAAGTTGATGACTCAATAATAAACCTCAGTTTAATTAATGAAACATTTCCATAACAAACTGTATACACCATTATTAAGTCCAATACCTATACCAGTCCACAACAACAACTACCCAATAAAATTTCATTCATATATCTACACAATATAATTATAAATTGCACAGTAATATTTCATATAACAAAATTGAGCTTATAACAGTATGCGGCGCACGAATATTCACATAAAATCCAGGATTTTAACTATTACATATCCTTTCTATCCAATAAACAAACAAATCTTGTTCATCAAGTGATAAACAGATTTGGAAAATAACATTTGATTACATTTGATGGCCTAAATCAAAAGCAACATTTTGTATCTTAATTTAGCGAAAATTTGGTAAAAATAAATGCAAGAGACTAAAGCAAACCCAAAAATCTCTGATGACTACATTCTCATTTCTGATGTTTTAGATCTACTAATTAACCCCGTCTTAAAAGCAGACAATTGTGTCATCTAGCTCACATTACCATATTATCAAATTCATTTAACTCTCCCCAACATTCTTTATACAATAACAAACCTGCAGCAGGAAGTTGTTGAGCAGGAGCCTCAACTTTCCAGCCTTGAGATAGAATTCAAGTACTTCTTTATTGCTTTTCTTTTTTTGGTAAAAAGTACTTCTTTATTGTTGCACATAGATTAAAATGCTTTCACACAACATTTCAAAACCTTGCATTTTCTTAGAGTCAGAACAAACCTGCGCTTTCTTCTCCATCCGAGAAAAAATTCATTACTGGATTAAATCAAGACAATTTCTTCATAAAACTAAAATTAAAGCACGAATTATCCAACTCACATCTTTCCCATGCATAGTGAATTCTCGGAGGTGAGGAATTACAGGTTTTGACCGCCAATGGAGCGGTATTCCTGATTTAGGGATACGACGACCGCCAACAATACAAAGAACTAACTACTTCAGCATTTCTTAGAAAGAAACACCAACTTGGTAAATTTTACTATTAAAGACAAATAATGTAGAAATCTCAAGCAAGTTGACTTGAGCTCAAAATCGAGTGATGAAATGTAATTCATGTCACCGAATTCCACAACTAATCCATACCTAATCACCGTAAACCGATCTCTAAACAGAAGCCCTAAATCGTTACAATATCATAACTGAAGAAACCGAAAGCAAATTATGAGTAGATCGAGTGGCGAAACCCTATCTGAAACAACAAAAAATTTAGAATTAAAGGAAATCGAGCAGGTAGATTACCTTACTCTCAACAGTTTAAGCACAACTGTGTTCCGTGCTGCTAAGGCCGCCAATAACAGTTGCAATGACAACCTTTTAAAAAATGCATATTAAGAACAAAAATCAGTTTAATACATATTACGATCATATTTATGCTGGGGGGTTAATTACATACCAATTGGAAGATTCCAGGATGAGGCCAAGTGGTTGAGGAACAAGCTCAGTTGTGCTGGGGAATGCATATGTTGGCAGCATAATCTGGTAATGTTAATATTATTAAGCAACTAATTGACAACTGATGAGAAATTGTAATAATACAAAAGAAGACCTTTCTAGAAGAAATCAAGGATTCCAAATTGTCCAGAGTTGTGTTGATCTCCTTCATTACTATACAAATCTGCATGATAACCAAATCTTAGATAACATTTTCTTAAGCGGGAAATTGTCATACTCTAGCAAGGGATTAAAAAATGAATCAATGTGTACCTCGATGACCATCAAAGATCCCCAAAAGCCGGTGTCCTTCTCAAAAACTGAGGCATAAGAAAACATCTATATTCCAATTCTACCACAAACAAATTCTACCAAAACATCTACATTCAAGTTCTACAACAAATAAAATCACACAAAAAAAAGAGTGGGAGAGTAGAAATGGAATCAAATAACACTCGTAAGATATTCTAAACACGCTGAATCAAATAACATAATGCATAGAAATTTCTGAAATAGGATAAGTCCAAATGCAAACAAACCATTCTACAATGCTTCATTTCCAGTAACTTATTTTCTACCGAAAATCTACTTATCCTTTCAGATATATGAGCGTGATAAGGATTTCTACCAAACTTAGTTGGTTTCTTATAACCTCTTTAAATTTAATTAAGACAATGTACTTTGTTCAAAAGTACTACAGATACTAATATACTACAATCAATCTTGTTCAGCTAAGCGTTGTACGCCCCGCCTCATTCCTATGTAATTGTTTTTTGCATTTATATAGTTATGGAGAGTTCGGCCTCTCTTTTCACCAAAAAAAAATTTTGTTCAGCTAAAAATAACTTATATAGGAAACCTACTTTGACATAAGTATTATCTTATTATATAAAATTATATAATAAATTAAGATCATTAAAGTGTTTGCCCTCTAACTCTTCCATACTCATTGCATGGGGAGTAACATAAAATCTCCATACTCATCCAGTAGTAAGAAAAAACACAATTTTCCATGCAGTTTGCTCTACTTCCCTAACTAACTTGCAGGAATCAGATCATACCAACAGTGGCTATATATTATAGAATAAGTGAATATTTATGGCTAGCTCATGATCCACTTTGCTAGGGAGAGAAGAGATTAATCATTTAGAGAAGAAAAGCTACCTTAGAGTAATGAATTACACAAAAGAATAGAAGCAGAGAATAGCCTTGCACATGAAAGCATGTGAAGACAAAATCACCAAATAACATCCTTACCATGCACTGATCTAATATGTTTGACAATGAGCCACCTTCGGTTAACTTTGGAAGCATGAGCTTGAGAGTTTTAAGATGAGATGTAATCTGATGCATCGCCCAACTAAAAAGAAGCCCACCATCATAATTCTCTTCGCTTCCCGATGTATCATCAGCAAATATAGCTCGGTATTGATTAACCACATCAAAAAAATGTGCTCTATAGCAACTAACCATACCCTTAAGGTATTCATAAGGATTTCTTTGGTCTAAATCGTCAAGTACTCCCATCAGCCATGCCTCCCGGCATCGCAAGAACTACTCAAAAGCAAAAGATATACAAATCACAACTCTGTGAGATATGAGAAACTGTCCTTAAACAGGAAAAAAGATAAACGTAAAATGTTAGTAAACCTTAAACTGCTCCAAAGTCTTACCTGCAAACGCAATTCGTATTCACTGAATACTCCAATTCTGCGCAGATATCTAATTATTCGAAGACACTCTGGCAGCTGCAAAAAAATACAATCATTCCGGGTTTGTTTGATTTATTACTTAAGAAGACATTTTTCCAAATTCACGCTTCCCAATATCACACAAATTTCAAAAATAGAAACTACTTTTTTGATAAAGAGTACATTATAAGAAAAAGATCTTTATAGTGACATGTACCACATGAAACCATCAAGATATATATTTATGTAGCTATCTCTTGGTGCATTATGAGTAAGAAAATTTTCATGAATTTCATGAATCATTTCCGAAAGTAAGGAAGGGATAGTTTAGAAAGTAGTTTATATTAGAGAAGAATTAACTCATGGATCACACATAAGAAATAATCTCACATAAAGCAAGCGCAGAGAAAAAAGATCAAATGATGTTGAGTAACTCGAGTAATGCCGCCCATGTTAGTGGTAATCATCTAAAAAGCTTTTTACAATGCGATTTCTCTTAATAAGGTTTCTACATTATTATCTTTAATATAAATAAAAAGAAGATTTAGTATAAGTACTACCTGAATATTAGACCGAAGTCTCTGAATAAGCTGAGAGAGTAAAGATTGTGTAGTTTGTCTCACTTCAGCAACCAGGGCTTGAATAACAGGAATCCTTTTCAAGAAAAAGAAGCAAGAGAAAAACAACATCCATTAGATTTCTCAAGTTTGTCTTCTCAACAGTAAAAGTGCAATATATGAGAAAGTAGGAAAGAGGATCTCACTTCGGGTGCATTGTTGAAACCTTGCAAACGAAGGCTTCCAAGTCCAGAGCTTCATCATAGTTTCCATTTCTTACACATCTATAGAATTCATTAATTATTAGAACAGATGCAGCTTGTATCACTTTCTTTCCAACAATTCATGATATATCACAAAAGAAAAACGAAAACCAAAAGCCTGAACTCATAAGACTCACTGCAAGGCTATGCTCTACAGGGTACCGCAATTGCAACCTATAACAAATCTTAACTATAAAGCCTTGGTGGTAAAAACCATCACAAACCGTGAAAATACGAATAAGAATACTATTAAGTTTCTTGACTAAATCTATCTTTACTAAACGTTCCGACATCTTATGAAATATAGACAAGAAATTAATGTGCTTGGAGAATTCTTGAAATACTTTAACTCCATCATGGGACTGCTACAAAAGTATAAATACCAGAATAAGCTTTCCTAGGTAAATAGTCATCCTCAGGCCAAAGGCATGTAACTCATCAGGTTAACAATATCTTTGTAACTCGTGCTAGATCGAAGTTAATCATTACATGTATTGGCAAGGCTAATATGTTTGGCTCATGAGGGTAACAAGTATTTGGACATGCATCTTTGGAGAAATTAAGCACTTACGTGTCCATAAGCTGAGGAATTTCAAGCAAATCAAGCATTGTACTGTGATTGGATAGTAATGTTTGGTTCATCTTCCTTTTTTCCAAAATCTGTTCAGCAGATTCTATGAACTCAGTGCACCCATTTGTCAGATTAAACTGAAACTGAAACCTAGGATGGGTGTTTATGAAGTAACCAAAGCAAACCAAAGAAGATTAAGATTATTACACTTTAAAGTTAAATTTAAAACCCTCGAACAAGAGCAAAGCTTACCTTTTCATAACAAACAACCACCCCTCGACGTCCTTGCGACTCTGCAGATAGTATAATGAGATAAGATCAAACACTTTGATGAAGAATATAAGAGATACAGAAAGACACGAACCCATTGGCTGAGATCGATATTAAATTCGTATAAGGTGACATGCGCAGCAGTGAAAAGAATCTCTTCAACGAAAGGATCTATTCTCTGAAGAACAGTAAGATTGAGAAGCTTGGTGCTATTCTGATCCAGTTTCGGCATCAACTTCCCGCCATGAGACATCTCTCCAAATCAAATTGAATTGAATTGCAGAACCTCCGAGAACCCCTGTTTTTCCTTATTTTAGGTTTAATGTTCCAATTCAATTAGGCACCTCCATCCATACGTCATAGCTTCACATATGAGACGGGGAGGGAAGGTGTTGGTCGGCGACGGCAGAGGCGAAGGAGGCGCGACGGCCATCGGAAGAGAAGCAATCGAGCAAAATAGTAGAGAACAAGGTGAATAGGGTTGAAAATACAGAGGTATGGATCGAAGCCAGTAATTGAAACCAGAAGCCATTTGCGATGGAAGACATTGTAAATGAGAGAAAATTAAGAACCTGAAGATGAATATATTCAAGAAAAACTGTTGACGAAGAGGGATATCAAGGGTCAGACAATGAATTGCAGGGATGAATTCACAGTGAATTACAGGGTTAGAATTGAAGGGATTACAAATTTCATTCAATTTTGACATTGGACAGCCAATCTTTATATAGATAAGATGTACTCTCCTCATTCAGCATAATTAACAAGTTAATCATTCACTTATATGCGAATGGGTAGAGTCTAAGTGCAGCAAGCAATAAAATTACTTTCTACTGCACTCCTAATTAATTAGTGAAGATGAATTTGAGAGATGAAGATTTACAGGATCTCAAACATCCCAATTAACTGACAAAGCTAACAACTAACTGTTAAAATCTACTATTAAACTATTAAAGTAATCATCCTTTTTTGTCATATGTCATTCCTTCTTTCAACAAGTCTTCTAAATTTTTTTCCTAATTTCTTAGATCGCCACGTGAAAAGCCTTAATCATAATCTCTTTATTGCCTTTTTTATATTTTAAATCACACGATATCTCCTAATCTTTGTATTGCCTTGCTACACACCTCAAGTTTCCTTTAAAACTGTTATTTAATAATTATATAGAAAATTTATCATATAATTTATAAATTTTAAATATTTTAAACTGAAATATATTTAAATATTTAAAAAATGTTTGATTAACACTCTCTTTATTAAAAATATTTATCATACTAATTCAAAAAAATTATATTAAAGAATTGAAGTCTTTTCTATTTAGATAATAATTTAAATTAGACAATTATGTTTAAAAGTTATACTAAATTTGTATAAGGTAAATAAATTTCGTAAAATATTTTAATCGAAGCTATTTTTATATTTAAATTAAACTTATATTTTATAAAACCCGACTGAACTAGTTTTAAATATTGTTACATGAGGAGTCAACCAACAAACATACATGCTTGCATGACCTCGTGGACAGGCTTTTGAAACTCCTTTGATTGATTCTAAAATCACGATACAATTGAAGCAAAAGGAAATAAACTCTGCTTGGTTCAGCCTCTAAAATCTATGCTTGAATTGGTGTTTCTTTCGAACAAGCGAAGAGCCGGATAGTGATTAGTTGATGAGAGTAATCTCGGCTCGAAGATGTAGGATCCCGTCTATGAAATACTCACTCTCGTTGCTCATCAACTCGACCCATGTAATTTTAAACAGGTCATGAAATCCCCATGCTGTAGACCCTTTGAAGGTACGTTTTTTTTCCATGCCCACCCTTTGATATGCAATTCCGCATGCTCGTTATGCAGTAGCTAATTAGGGTTACAATTTTGTAGGCGTTTATGCATTAGTTAAGTTGTCGTATGCATTTCTTTTTCGACGTTATGCAGTATTTTTTACTAGATATGCACTATTAAACGACTTTCAATTTTCCCCCCTTTCTAATCCTATGATCAACACAGGGGACCTTATGTTACTAGGGTTTGATTTAATTTGACTTTGATGTATTAGATTCTTTAAAATTCACTAGGGTTTGATGTAATTGAACAACCTATTCGTCGTTATGCGAACTCGCTAGGGTTTGCTAGGGTTCGCTAGGGTTTAATTGTGATATGCGAACTCACTAAAACGACATGCATATTCCATTCACCGTTATGCAGTAGCATTTTAGGGTTTTGAATTTTTAGGCATTATGCAGTAATTAAGTTGTCATATGCATTTTTTTCCACTGATATGCAATAATATTTACATGATATGAACTATATGTATTAAATTGCTATCATTGTTTGTTGTCTCTCAAATAATATGCCCTAGTGAATTTTAATATGGGTCTCTGTGGTTTCATTTTGCGGTTATTGGATATGCAATTGTTGTTTACGGATGTGCACTAACTGCCCATTGATATGCACAAAACTGATTCAGGTATGCAGAAGAACCCAATTGATGATGATGAAGAAGCATTATATGGTATCGAATGTGTTTTTGACGCGAAAGACAGAAACGAAAAGTATTGGGTTCCTCATTGTCCACCCTCCGGAACAGGCAAAAAACAAGGGCACGAGCCTTAGGTTTAAAGATGGGAAGGAGAGGTCTGTGGCAATATAGGCAAAGAAGAAGGTTGTAGAGGAAGCCACAAAATTGTAACCCTACAAAATGATTCTCCTGAACAAGCAACTCAAGTGAGAGAGTCGACGTGAACGAGAGAGTCTTCAGGAAGGTCATTCAAGAATTCTTTACTTCAACATCACAAGTATCTAGTTAAGAAGTGCAATAAGAGCGCTTAACCAGATAACTCGGATGAAACAAGAACCAGAATCTGGAACAGAGAAAGTATAAACCGCACTCCCAAACCCCGTAGCTGGAACGATCATTAACCTAACATCGACAATCGCAACAATAGAAAGGAGTAGTACACTCTCCAGGGTTGAAAGGAAACACCACTCCAAATAAAAGCTTGTATGAGAAGAGTGTCATAGTAAAAGAAAAGAGTTGAACAAGAATAGGAAGAGAAGAACAAGTGATCCAGGCATACCAAAAAATGGAGTAAAGCATGAGCAATTTATAAGGAAAAGTCAAGACTTTGTCCGTACTCCTTTATAAGTAAGGATGGTGGCTCCCAGGGACAATCAAGCTCTCAACTTCACCCTCAAAATTAGAAAACACAGAAGGTCCCGTTTAAATTTCAGCCTAAAAGAAATGCCTTACTAGAAAGAATGTCTAACTAGAAAGAGTACAAGCTGAAGTTGAGTGCTTGAGGGGCTATGTGGGAGCCCAAAATAACCCCATGAATGTTTGAGTTATTATAGTACTGGACTGTTATTTTAAAGGCCCAAAGAGACGATGAACAACCCATAGTCACAAACTATGCATGACGGCCCGAGGCCCATTTACTATTTGAAACGCTTAAAGACATACCCGTCTAATGGTCATCCATATTGGCAAACACGACCCAGAAGTGCTATTATGGAATATCATCCATTCTGGAGAGCTCAAGCCAGAAAGGATTACTTCGTACAAAATCATCCGTTCTAGCCGACCCAACTCTAGAATGGCACAACCCTACACACACTAAGTGATTAACTCCAATCTATCTAGATGGCTATACTATCATTCTTCCTTTCTGCTGGAAATCCTTCCTACCCGTTAGGACATGCTCTACTTTTTCACCCATCTACATCGCAAAATTCCATTAAGAGAAAGGAAGGAGGCCTCTATGAAGGGCGGATAGGAAACGATATAGTTGACAAGTGTAAAGAGAACAACACCGTTAAGTAAACTCCTTAAGTAAAAATCATACTCGAAGTAAATAAAAACTTGCGGCCTAAGGAGAAGGGTAAATAGGAGATTTACTCAAAGATAAGTATACTCGACTAAGTAATGAAGATTAAGCCCCAAGTAATGGAACTACTATAAAAGGAAGAGTAAACTGATGAAGAAGGGACGAAAGTTTGGAGAGAAAAACACAAGTATCGTACTGAACACTGCATAACCTGAAAGAAAACAAAAGATCTCAGATATAACGAAGGATAACACTAAATCAAACACACATTAAGATAATAAGAGAAGAATTATTTTTATCTTGTGAATCTTGATCCTCTCCTCAAACCGAATACTGACTTGAGCGTCGGAGTGACGATCCCGGGGCCACCCTCGGGACTTGTCTTGTGTGCAGAAAAGGAGAAAATTTGGACTAAGCAATTTGGACTAGGGCTCATTAGGTGGAAAAGTTGGAAGGATTGGTGGACAAGGCAACGAGCGATATCGTCTGAGTCAGATCTTCGAGGGTTAGTTTTTCAATCGCCTTCATCCAGCACTAAAATGGCGGATGTAGTATGGGAATGGGTAGAGCCTAAGGGCAGCAACCAATAAACTTACTGTACTTTTGACTGCACTCCTAATTAATTACTGCAGATGAATTTGAGAATTTTGGAGGAACAAGTAGCTGAAGATTTGCAGGATTTCAAATAGCCCAATTAACTGACTAGCTAACAACTTACTGTATATAAAAATTGTTAGATAAAACATTTGTTGTTGAATGCATAAAAATGACAATACAATTCAAGCAAAAGGAAATAAACTCTGTTACGTTCAACCTCTAAAATCTATGCTTGAATTGGTGTTTCTTCCGAACAAGCGAAGAGCCAAAGAGTGATTAGTTGATGAGGGTAATCTCGGCTCGAAGATGTAGGATCCCGTCTATGAAATACTCACTCTCGTTGCTCATCAACTCGACCCATGTAAATTTAAACAGGTCAAGGAATCCCCATGCTGTAGACCCTTTGAAGGTACGTTTTTTTTTCGTGCCCAGCCTTGTGAATTCCATTGAAGATTTTTTCATGGCTCCGAATTCAAAATATAAAATGCATGTTTCTGAAGGTTGAGTCACCTGCACATACAGAACAAATCTTGATTGTTCATCACTGCATTCTGCGAACAGAGACAAGTATTTTCCCCCTAAACCGAATGTCTGAGAGTAGAGTCGCTCTGATGGGAATAGCTTCTCACACTCCTCTTTCCTTAGATCAAAGTAGACAATACAGCGAGGCTGCACAAACTGAAGTTGCACTACCTTAATATGCCGAAATTTGTAGACCCTCTTTGGGTGTTGCTCGTACGGAGCTTCAAGCTTGGAAGACATTAAGGAGTTGAGTACGAGCTTCAACATTTTCTCATTCTCAAAGTCAATACAATCTACCACTTTCTTCAACTTTGAGCGACTCATGTATGCAAAGCAGACGAACCGTTCCAAGAGATTAGTAAGGATTTTTCGTCGTTCTTCTAGTTCGGGATAATGTATACGCGCCCATTTCAAGATGAAGTCCAAAACGGCATCTTCTGAATCCACTTGAAGACCATCACTATCCAGAACAACCTCTATTGCCCAAAGAGGTAAACCCATCGCCTCTTCTTGAGACCTTCAAGAGATTAAACACAGGCTAAGGTAGGAAAAGTAATCATGTATTGTAATCAAGAAGTGCTTGAGACAGATTACTTACTCAGTAAAATCCATAAAATGTGCAGAAAGATATTTCTTTGCTTCATCCACTAGTGGCTTAACTACTTCGCCCACCAGAACACTAGAAGGAAGGTCGAGATAAAAAGGTGCAGAATCTAATGACATGGGCAGCTTAACCAACAATTCAGTACAATGTTTCATACAACGAGTAACCTCAAATTTGTCAGCAGCCATCAATACATCTACCAAATCCTCTGTTGAAGTTGCACTCATCGGTTCGCCATAAATAAACTTCAGCAAGTCCATCAAAGCTACTTCCTCTACTCAAATAAACAAATTTATAATGAATAATGATTCAACTTGACAAGTGGTTAGTTTAGGATGGGGGCATATCTGTACCAGATGCACTGATTCTGATAGTCACTTCATGCCTCTGCTGTGACTCTCTCATGCCATTTTTGAATAACTATACCATTAGGTTAGAACTTAGTTAGCTACAAGAGGATAACATTAATTAGTACAATTTAGAGAAGTATACCTTGTAAAAAAATGGACTTTCTGCAGCTAGCAGGAGAGAACTGACGTGCAACTTTTTGAGTTTGAAGTCATTAGCACCACATTCTGATGTATTTGCATCATCAAGGGACGAAAACCAGTTAAGATATTTCATGGCAACACCGGTTTTTAAGGTGGAAGGCAAAGCTGGTGTGATCTCAAGGTGAAGGACACGATCCGAGAAATCGATGTCGTTGAACCCAAACCCGAAATTCCCTTTCGTTGCACTCGATGATTCCATCTTGATTCTCTGTTCTCCTGTTACCAAATACATGTAACACTATTTCTGAAGCACTAAAGCAGTTGTAAGATGGAGTTGGTAAGGGAATTGGTAGAGTCTAAGTACAGCAACGGTCTCTTTCTCTTATTTAGTTTCCATGCTTCAATTTCCAAGCACCAATTTACTCTCGCCTTCAAAATTGAGTCCTTCGTTGTCTGTGGCTGAAAAGAATTCATAGTTGGGTAATTGAAAGGGTAACTGATCATAGATGTACGTGATAATGGCTTTAATGCCTCGTGGTTATTGATTGATTAATACGCAGGAGCCAGGAGGAAGGACTTTTTGTGTTCTTCATTTCGTTAGTGTAAGAGCATCTATATCATGAAAGTAAAACTCCAGTTAGTAGCAACACCATTTATATGCATATAAAATCATGATGCGGGAGCATCTGAGCTACCATTAAGAATCCGAGCTATCATCAAGGACGCCTCGTCCTAAATCTAGAGATGTGTTAACCACTGGAACAAGGGCTAAAGATCGCTATGAGCCATCATTGAAGACATTTATAGTAGCCCGAGCTCGTATGCTAGTCATTCAAGCTCGTAGAGATCCGGTTCGAGTCAAGATGAGAAGTCAAGTGCTGAAGATGAAATATACTAGACTTCAAGATTAAACTCTGGGATTTGGAATAACTCAATTCCGACCTCGGACGAGAGATAACGAGCCGTTTGAAAAAGAGTTGTCGGTGACACGTTCGCGACCGCGATCGCGGGATTTCTATGGCGATGGCCACCTGCTCGCGAAGATTTATTTAATTTGCAAAAGCCGTAGCCAATTCGCAATGTACCGCGATCGCCACCATTCCATGGCGATCGCCATGGTCAGACAGCGGAAGACATTATTTCTTTTTATTTATTTGTTCCGGGATTATTTGTTTTAGGATGTTATTTGTTTTTTTTTCTTTGTTTGGCCACCTTATTGACTCTATATAAGGTTTGCCCTAGCTACTGTTTTCACCCCCAGACTTTGATATTGAATACAACGTTTACCGTTTTTCCTCCGCTTTTGTGAGAAGAGTGCCCCATGTGCGTTGTTGTTGAACTCGCCCTAGTTGTACTTGTGTGTGTCAATCTCTTCCATAAGGTTGGTGCTATCGGGACTCCTTAGAGCATCCTCCAGGTGCCTTGGCCTACCATAGCCATTGTGTTTGGTTGTAATCCATTGGGGTTTCTTCATCATTCGGTAAGGTTCTTGTTCCTAAGTTCAAGGGTTTTATCGTTGTTTGATTTGGTTCCAATTGGCCTATCATTCGACTTATCCTTCTTTCATTCCATTCTAATTCCGCCTATCTTCTCTGTTCGAGTTTCTGTTCGAGGTTTGGTGTCTAGATCGGACAACAACGGCTTATCCCCGCATCAAATCATCATATATTTTGCCTCCAGGAGGACATCAAAAAAACAACACAAAATTTTCAAAAGAGGGAAAGGGAATCGAATGCAATTAGACAATGGCAATATGGGACAAATTGTTTGTTTGTCCATGTCTATTGCAATGTCAGAATCTTATCTATATAATGGCTGGCTGTCCATAGCCAAAATTGAATGAAAATGGTACTGCATTTAATTCTAACCTATATTTTCAATCTCATTCACCCGTTTTAGACCATCTCTTCATCATCACTTTGTCTTCCTGCGCCGTTCTCTGCTCCCATCTCTTCTTTCCTCACGCCGTTTTGTGCTCTTATCCCCCCAACTTCCTCACGCCCTAAATATCTCTGCTCTCATTCCATCTTGATTCTCTGTTCTCCTGTCACCAAATACATGTAACACTATTTCTGAAGCACTAAAACAGTTGTAAGATGGAGTTGGTAAGGGAATTGGTAGAGTCTAAGTAGTACAGCAACGGTCTCTTTCTCTTATTTAGTTTCCATGCTTCAATTTCCAAGCACCAATTTACTCTCGCCTTCAAAATTGAGTCCTTCGTTGTCTGTGGCTGAAAAGAATTCATAGTTGGGTAATTGAAAGGGTAACTGATCATAGATGTACGTGATAATGGCTTTAATGCCTCGTGGTTATTGATTGATTAATACGCAGGAGCCAGGAGGAAGGACCTTTTGTGTTCTTCATTTCGTTAGTGTAAGAGCATCTATATCATGAAAGTAAAACTCCAGTTAGTAGCAACACCATTTATATGCATATAAAATCATGATGCGGGAGCATCTGAGCTACCATTAAGAATCCGAGCTATCATCAAGGACGCCTCGTCCTAAATCTAGAGATGTGTTAACCACTGGAACAAGGGCTAAAGATCGCTATGAGCCATCATTGAAGACATTTATAGTAGCCCGAGCTCGTATACTAGTCATTCAAGCTCGTAGAGATCCGGTTCGAGTCAAGATGAGAAGTCAAGTGCTGAAGATGAAATATACTAGACTTCAAGATTAAACTCTGGGATTTGGAATCACTCAATTCCGACCTCGGACGAGAGATAACGAGCCGTTTGAAAAAGAGTTGTCGGTGACACGTTCGCGACCGCGATCGCGGGATTTCTATGGCGATGGCCACCTGCTCGCGAAGATTTATTTAATTTGCAAAAGCCGTATCCAATTCGCAATGTACCGCGATCGCCACCATTCCATGGCGATCTCCATGGTCAGACAGCGGAAGACATTATTTCTTTTTATTTATTTGTTCCGGGATTATTTGTTTTAGGATGTTATTTGTTTTTTTTTCTTTGTTTGGCCACCTTATTGACTCTATATAAGGTTTGCCCTAGCTACTGTTTTCACCCCAGACTTTGATATTGAATACAACGTTTACCGTTTTTCCTCCGCTTTTGTGAGAAGAGTGCCCCATGTGCGTTGTTGTTGAACTCGCCCTAGTTGTACTTGTGTGTGTCAATCTCTTCCATAAGGTTGGTTCTATCGGGACTCCTTAGAGCATCCTCCAGGTGCCTTGGCCTACCATAGCCATTGTGTTTGGTTGTAATCCATTGGGGTTTCTTCATCATTCGGTAAGGTTCTTGTTCCTAAGTTCAAGGGTTTTATCGTTGTTTGATTTGGTTACAATTGGCCTATCATTCGACTTATCCTTCTTTCATTCCATTCTAATTCCGCCTATCTTCTCTGTTCGAGTTTCTGTTCGAGGTTTGGTGTCTAGATCGGACAACAACGGCTTATCCCCGCATCAAATCATCATATATTTTGCCTCCAGGAGGACATCAAAAAAACAACACAAAATTTTCAAAAGAGGGAAAGGGAATCGAATGCAATTAGACAATGGCAATATGGGACAAATTGTTTGTTTGTCCATGTCTATTGCAATGTCAGAATCTTATCTATATAATGGCTGGCTGTCCATAGCCAAAATTGAATGAAAATGGTACTACATTTAATTCTAACCTATATTTTCAATCTCATTCACCCGTTTTAGACCATCTCTTCATCATCACTTTGTCTTCCTGCGCCGTTCTCTGCTCCCATCTCTTCTTTCCTCACGCCGTTTTGTGCTCTTATCCCCCCAACTTCCTCACGCCCTAAATATCTCTGCTCTCATTCCATCTTGATTCTCTGTTCTCCTGTCACCAAATACATGTAACACTATTTCTGAAGCACTAAAACAGTTGTAAGATGGAGTTGGTAAGGGAATTGGTAGAGTCTAAGTAGTACAGCAACGGTCTCTTTCTCTTATTTAGTTTCCATGCTTCAATTTCCAAGCACCAATTTACTCTCGCCTTCAAAATTGAGTCCTTCGTTGTCTGTGGCTGAAAAGAATTCATAGTTGGGTAATTGAAAGGGTAACTGATCATAGATGTACGTGATAATGGCTTTAATGCCTCGTGGTTATTGATTGATTAATACGCAGGAGCCAGGAGGAAGGACCTTTTGTGTTCTTCATTTCGTTAGTGTAAGAGCATCTATATCATGAAAGTAAAACTCCAGTTAGTAGCAACACCATTTATATGCATATAAAATCATGATGCGGGAGCATCTGAGCTACCATTAAGAATCCGAGCTATCATCAAGGACGCCTCGTCCTAAATCTAGAGATGTGTTAACCACTGGAACAAGGGCTAAAGATCGCTATGAGCCATCATTGAAGACATTTATAGTAGCCCGAGCTCGTATGCTAGTCATTCAAGCTCGTAGAGATCCGGTTCGAGTCAAGATGAGAAGTCAAGTGCTGAAGATGAAATATACTAGACTTCAAGATTAAACTATGGGATTTGGAATCACTCAATTCCGACCTCGGACGAGAGATAACGAGCCGTTTGAAAAAGAGTTGTCGGTGACACGTTCGCGACCGCGATCGCGGGATTTCTATGGCGATGGCCACCTGCTCGCGAAGATTTATTTAATTTGCAAAAGCCGTATCCAATTCGCAATGTACCGCGATCGCCACCATTCCATGGCGATCTCCATGGTCAGACAGCGGAAGACATTATTTCTTTTTAGTTATTTGTTCCGGGATTATTTGTTTTAGGATGTTATTTGTTTTTTTTTCTTTGTTTGGCCACCTTATTGACTCTATATAAGGTTTGCCCTAGCTACTGTTTTCACCCCCAGACTTTGATATTGAATACAACGTTTACCGTTTTTCCTCCGCTTTTGTGAGAAGAGTGCCCCATGTGCGTTGTTGTTGAACTCGCCCTAGTTGTACTTGTGTGTGTCAATCTCTTCCATAAGGTTGGTGCTATCGGGACTCCTTAGAGCAACCTCCAGGTGCCTTGGCCTACCATAGCCATTGTGTTTGGTTGTAATCCATTGGGGTTTCTTCATCATTCGGTAAGGTTCTTGTTCCTAAGTTCAAGGGTTTTATCGTTGTTTGATTTGGTTCCAATTGGCCTATCATTCGACTTATCCTTCTTTCATTCCATTCTAATTCCGCCTATCTTCTCTGTTCCAGTTTCTGTTCGAGGTTTGGTGTCTAGATCGGACAACAACGGCTTATCCCCGCATCAAATCATCATATATTTTGCCTCCAGGAGGACATAAAAAAAACAACAAAAAATTTTCAAAAGAGGGAAAGGGAATCGAATGCAATTAGACAATGGCAATATGGGACAAATTGTTTGTTTGTCCATGTCTATTGCAATGTCAGAATCTTATCTATATAATGGCTGGCTGTCCATAGCCAAAATTGAATGAAAATGGTACTGCATTTAATTCTAACCTATATTTTCAATCTCATTCACCCGTTTTAGACCATCTCTTCATCATCACTTTGTCTTCCTGCGCCGTTCTCTGCTCCCATCTCTTCTTTCCTCACGCCGTTTTGTGCTCTTATCCCCCCAACTTCCTCACGCCCTAAATATCTCTGCTCTCATTCCATCTTGATTCTCTGTTCTCCTGTCACCAAATACATGTAACACTATTTCTGAAGCACTAAAACAGTTGTAAGATGGAGTTGGTAAGGGAATTGGTAGAGTCTAAGTAGTACAGCAACGGTCTCTTTCTCTTATTTAGTTTCCATGCTTCAATTTCCAAGCACCAATTTACTCTCGCCTTCAAAATTGAGTCCTTCGTTGTCTGTGGCTGAAAAGAATTCATAGTTGGGTAATTGAAAGGGTAACTGATCATAGATGTACGTGATAATGGCTTTAATGCCTCGTGGTTATTGATTGATTAATACGCAGGAGCCAGGAGGAAGGACCTTTTGTGTTCTTCATTTCGTTAGTGTAAGAGCATCTATATCATGAAAGTAAAACTCCAGTTAGTAGCAACACCATTTATATGCATATAAAATCATGATGCGGGAGCATCTGAGCTACCATTAAGAATCCGAGCTATCATCAAGGACGCCTCGTCCTAAATCTAGAGATGTGTTAACCACTGGAACAAGGGCTAAAGATCGCTATGAGCCATCATTGAAGACATTTATAGTAGCCCGAGCTCGTATGCTAGTCATTCAAGCTCGTAGAGATCCGGTTCGAGTCAAGATGAGAAGTCAAGTGCTGAAGATGAAATATACTAGACTTCAAGATTAAACTATGGGATTTGGAATCACTCAATTCCGACCTCGGACGAGAGATAACGAGCCGTTTGAAAAAGAGTTGTCGGTGACACGTTCGCGACCGCGATCGCGGGATTTCTATGGCGATGGCCACCTGCTCGCGAAGATTTATTTAATTTGCAAAAGCCGTAGCCAATTCGCAATGTACCGCGATCGCCACCATTCCATGGCGATCGCCATGGTCAGACAGCGGAAGACATTATTTCTTTTTATTTATTTGTTCCGGGATTATTTGTTTTAGGATGTTATTTGTTTTTTTTTTCTTTGTTTGGCCACCTTATTGACTCTATATAAGGTTTGCCCTAGCTACTGTTTTCACCCCCAGACTTTGATATTGAATACAGCGTTTATCGTTTTTCCTCCGCTTTTGTGAGAAGAGTGCCTCATGTGCGTTGTTGTTGAACTCGCCCTAGTTGTACTTGTGTGTGTCAATCTCTTCCATAAGGTTGGTGCTATCGGGACTCCTTAGAGCATCCTCCAGGTGCCTTGGCCTACCATAGCCATTGTGTTTGGTTGTAATCCATTGGGGTTTCTTCATCATTCGGTAAGGTTCTTGTTCCTAAGTTCAAGGGTTTTATCGTTGTTTGATTTGGTTCCAATTGGCCTATCATTCGACTTATCCTTCTTTCATTCCATTCTAATTCCGCCTATCTTCTCTGTTCGAGTTTCTGTTCGAGGTTTGGTGTCTAGATCGGACAACAACGGCTTATCCCCGCATCAAATCATCATATATTTTGCCTCCAGGAGGACATCAAAAAAACAACACAAAATTTTCAAAAGAGGGAAAGGGAATCGAATGCAATTAGACAATGGCAATATGGGACAAATTGTTTGTTTGTCCATGTCTATTGCAATGTCAGAATCTTATCTATATAATGGCTGGCTGTCCATAGCCAAAATTGAATGAAAATGGTACTGCATTTAATTCTAACCTATATTTTCAATCTCATTCACCCGTTTTAGACCATCTCTTCATCATCACTTTGTCTTCCTGCGCCGTTCTCTGCTCCCATCTCTTCTTTCCTCACGTCGTTTTGTGCTCTTATCCCCCCAACTTCCTCACGCCCTAAATATCTCTGCTCTCATTCCCTTTTCTCTCAAAGTTTTTTAACAGCTCTAATACGGATCGACCAAGTGAAGGAATCGGCCTCAGTGATGATAGTAGCTGGAGCAATCTCACTGCAAGTGCGAATAAGCCGCACAAAGGGAACGATCCAATATGGAAGGATATTCTTGCGGTTAGAGCACGGGCATGAGATTTGGGTTTCGGCCAAATCAGGTGTATAGACCCATTCTAACCTATAATTTCAATCTCTTTCTCCGTTCTCCCATTCTACTCATCTCTTTGTCTTCTCCCCTGATCCCTTTTCTTCCTCACGCCGTCACGCCCTTCACTCATCCTTTTTCCCTCGATTTATGTTATATCCTTGTACTGCACTACAAAAATGGACAAGTGGAAAAGCACGAGATGCTTGATGAGGTGTTCGTCGATGGCGATGGCGATAGGTTAGGAAATCTACGAGTTTCAACACTTTGATAATTGTACCAAATCCAGCAGATACGAGAGCTCGATCAAGAGGAATTGCAGGTACGCGTTTTAACACTTTGTGGCTTTCGTTGTGTTTGTAGATCTGTGATAGAATGGTTAGAGATCGTAAGAGGTCGATCGGAAGAGAGATTAGTAGATTTTCTCGAGCGAACTCTGTGAAATTTCTCGAGAGAACATGTCTTTTCATTTTCATTTTGAGAAATGAAATGAAATTTCTGTGAAATTTCTGTGAGATTAGTAGATTGAGAAATGAAATTTCTCGAGTGAACTCTGTGAGATTAGTAGATCTGTGATAGAATGGTTAGAGATAGTAAGAGGTCCCCCATTTTCATTTTCTATAACATGTCTTTTCATTATATGGGAGAACTTTACTTCTAACTAGAGAATGAAGAATGTTTACTCGAATTATAAGGAATGTGAATCAAAGGGCCATCATATTTTCCAAATTAGGCTGATCAGATTCATTAAAAGTAGGGCAAACCTACTTTTTTTTTTACTGTTCCTCTTTCTTTGTCTATGCACCTAAAAACTAATGTGCTCAACTCTTTCTATGTGATCTTAAAAACAAATCATATGATGTGGTTTACTGTTATGTACTTGAATATTTTGTTTTGTAATGCAGAAAATTGATAGATCTAAATCGAAACTGAAACAAAAGTTGGTCTGCCTTCATTATGTGCTTAAGGATTGTATATATGTTGATCTTATGCATTTCTACTTAATCATTTACCCTTGCTCAATTCTCCATTTCTCTAGGGCATATGAAATTATAAAGGACAAATTTTTATTATGAATAGTAATTAGGGTTTGCAAAACTACTTTAATGCAACATCAAACTTTTTTTCCATCGTTCAGAAAATTTATGTAGTTACTTAAACTGAGACCCTTTGCAGTATGATGAAGTCAATTGAGAAGTATCAGAAGCATAGCCATGGTGCTATGGAGTCCAACAGACCTTTCTGTGACAGCCAGGTTCATACTTAATTTATTTTGATTTACAGAAGTATATGGAACATTTGGTATTTTAAGTATGCATTATAATATGTAAATTTTTTTTATCCAAATGCAGAGTAGCTACCAGGAGTATTTGAAACTCAAGGGTAGAGTTGAAGTCTAACAGAAATCTCAGAGGTAGTCAACTTTATGAATCAAGAAACTAGCTTACATTATTCATAAGACAAAACTTATTTGGTATTTTTATTTAATTTAAGAAACTTGCTAGGGGAAGATTTCGGTCCCTTGAGTTCAAAGGAGCTAGAGCAACTTGAGCAGCAGCTGGAGATGTCACTGAAGCAGATTAGGTTTACTAAGCAGAAGTCGGCGAAGCTTCGGATCTTCCTATTTATCAGTCATCTTTTAAGATGATCGAAGTCGCAGTGGAGCACCATCGTTGTCGTCATCTCTGCAAGTATAACCACTTCCATCTAAAGAAACCTTGCGACGGAAGAAGAATTGTTCAATACAGGTTGCATCCTCAGATAAGTGATTTTCTTTCAAGATACTTTTATCAAGGACGTCGCCAGCGCAACTTTAATTCTTGTGCTAATTTTGGATCCACTATTTGCAGGTGTTAGACCTTGGTATCTTCCCGAAGGTAGAATAATTTTTGCCTATATTTTGTGCGAACTTCTTCTCCAACTCTGCTGTAAATGTAGTTGTTCTGTAAGTCATCTTCTGTACTTTGTATTTTACTTGCCTGTTCTTTCATGCTTCTCTTTGAAAATTGTGAAATTCATTTGGTTAATGGATAATGCTTAGGGACCCTAACCCTCTCTATGATGTTATTAGCAATAAAGAGTATAGGAACAAGTATTAGCAAAGTCTATTAAGTTTTGGCCTCAACTATTCTGCAATAAGCTTAGTTGTCCATGTATCTGTTTCCTAGCTCTAAGAATTACGGTTTTGCTTTCTTTGCATTGAATTCCATGCTTTTTAGCTAATTATAACTCAAAACATGTTTGCTTAGGATGTCTACCGAGGAAATTGAGCCAGTGCTCTTTGCATAATTCCTTATGCAGCATTGCATTTCATGACGTATGAGCAATATTGGTGTTGGCTCTTAATCAATTTCCCTTCACTTTGGACGGGAGTACGGTACCTGTTGGCGATCTTTTGGATGGATCTGCTTCCAGTGGTACAACGGTTTTATGCAGATACCCACTGGATTTGGTCAGAACGAAGCTTGCCTACCGGGTATCTTATGCAATCTTAAACGGAAAACTTTTATGTTTGTTTTCTGAAATATTGAGTAATTTTTTGTTCTGCGATATTGTTAAAGTGCAAGCGTATGAATTGAGCATGGTATACTCTGCAGCTCTCGGCTTAACTAATAATTACTCCTGTCACTATAAGAAGTAGAAATCTAAGTTTGACTAAATACAAATGGATATACATTGTAGGAAATGTTTGTTCTGGGGATTCTCTTTCTTTTATGTCTTCATGTATCTTCTAGGATTTTGGTTTGGAGTTGGTGTACTGGACTATGAGAACTATCAGTGCTCCTGGTTTACTGGTTGCTTATGCAAGAAAAACTGCTCGGAGGTCTAAAATAGGGTTATTATTGACTTAGCTGGATGTGGCTCATGTCTACTCTCATACAGTTTGGGGCAAGCCTTGCTGCAAGCTACTTATTGTTTCATCCCTTGATTCATGATTGATGTCTGAGCTCTTGAGTATATCTTCTAAAGGTTATAGAGTACTGACAGGATTACTGAATATTTCCATATCTTTTTGGTGCATATTAGGTAGTAGTTGTAAACTAAGCATTTTGTGTCTTGATTCTACAATCTAAGAATGTTTTTTTGGTAAACATTCTTCACTTCTACATGGATTACTGTTGCTTGCTTTCTTTCAAGATCTTATAGAGGAATGCCTATGTCATTAAGTGTTAAAATTGAACTGGAAAATTAGAACCTTTGTAACGTTATATGACATTTCTAAATCAATTACTAGCTCGATGCTTTTCACATAAGTGTATAGTTGTTTATCTAACAGAGTCTTCTGTCTCATTGATACTTCTTGTGTATCTTTTTTGATAACTACTAGAATTATGTCACAACTACATAGTCTACATGTATGTATGTTCGCCTCTTAGAAGTTGACACACAAGTGGCTAAGACAATACATATCTAAAATACATTTGCCCACTGCTAGGACTAAACTAGAGATTAGATTAACACAGAAACACATTCACTGATAAGTAACCAAAACTCTTTCAGGAAAACATGATTCATCAATGGAGTAGCCCTATAGTCAAAGGCTATAGTATTTCGCTCCAGAGATTAAATACAATATATATGGATCATTAACAGGTTGTAGAATGGAAAGCGAGTTATTCATCAACTTAAGGATTCCTGTCATTGACTTGATTTTAGCTTCTTGACTTAGCTTTAACTCGAATTAGCTGGACCATTCATCAATATTTTCTGATACAAAGTCAGGTGGTTCGGGTTACACTGAACCAATTCAGGCACAATTATGCTTTAGTTTTTATTAAGCATTTGAGTATGCTAATTTTGATCTTATTGTGTATTTAGTTCTTTCTATTTAATTGCAAGTTGCTATATATGGTTGGATGTAGGCAAATAGGAGTTTACTTTAACCCGACTTCTTTTTTTGTGTGGGCAGTGGTCTGATTTCCCAATTTGTTAACAACTTTATTCTTCTTGATTTGAATAGCTTACTGAACGATCTACTTTCTTTGTTGTTAAAAGGCAAGGTTTTGATGTATTTGCGAGTTATTTGTCTCAAAGGGAAACACCATTGATTGCATATGAAGCCATGAGACTAATACATGATCCATATTTAGCATTGGGCTTGATAGATCATAGCCACTCAGAGTTGGGAGGGGTTTTCGGTCTTGACGGGTCAGTATGTCTGTTTGTATCTGAATCTGAATATGATCTACTCATGATGGATAAAAAGATTGGAAAGAGTAGGAAGATTGGAGATTTTTGATGTAATGGTACACTTTGTTGTGGCATGTATCCTCTGAATTAGGAGCAATGGGCTAATGAAAATGTACAAGTATGGGAGATTGAAGGACAAGAGAACGGCCATAAATCTTCTGAGGTTCTTTTAGTAAACCTAACCTATTACGGTGCAGTGGAAGAGCTTATGGAAGATGGGCCTAAAAAGTTGAAAGAGGTTACTGATGAGAATTATTATTAGTTGCTATCTTTTTTTTATTGAGGGGGAAACTTGATCAATGCTTTGTTTGTACTTGAACCAACTTGACCTTAAGTCATCAGAAGCTTAAGTCTTTGAGATAAAACTTCTCAACAGAAGCAGAAGCCTAAGCAAGACTGAAGAAATATCGGCTGCTTCTGCCAAAAGAAAATAAACCTTTTGGAACTGAAGCTTAAGTCATTTTTGAGATAAGATAGAAAGAGAGACAAACATCTCGACAATGAGCTTGTGCAATTTGAACAAGAATCCAAGCTCTTAGTTTCAAGACAAGGACAGATTTAAGTGAGCTCCTTCATAGTCTTCACATTATTCCATAAGCTTTTTTCTCTGTAAAAATCAAATGCTTAATTTTTGCCCTTTGTATTTTCTTAGCTTCAAAAGATAGAATTAGAGCTCATAAATCATAATGCGGAGAAAGAGCAGCTTGAAAGCAATTCAGAGACATTTTTTCTTTATCTCATTGTTTGCTCACCCCTAGGGATATGTATTTTTTCTCCTTCAACATTTGCTCTGTTGCAAGGTACCTTTATGGCGAAAAAATTGGTTGGGTTTGACAGAATCAGAATTTTTCTCCTTCAACATCCTCAATGCATAACTTTTATTCAGCCGTACATCACTGAGTCACTATTCGATAAATTTATTACATGTAAACCAATGTTCTCTACCTTAGTACAAACTGAAAGTAGAAGTAAAAATAGAAAATGAAACAGGGTATGCATGATGCAGGTAAATATTAATTATGTTTCATCTTTCTTTATCCATCACTAGAATCGGACACCCGCGCGTAGTGCGGGCCAATTAAGAATTTTTGTATATAATATAATGTTGCAAATAGACGATTTAAGGTAAAGATAGGCAGCGGACGACAGTGGATATGAAGAGAAGATGGAGATCTTCACACGAAGGAGGGTGACGATGAGCTATCTTTTGTCTTTAATTTTTTTTTTCGTTTTATTTATTTTAATAAAAATATGGCACGTATACAAAACAACAATTATGTATATGGCTAAATTACAACTTCTCACCAATTCGATATAGATACATTTTGTTAGACTAATTTTTATTAATAAATACTAACAATTTTTTGTGTTAAAAATTTATTAATTTAGTGTATTCATTAACTGAATTTGATATTATGAAGTTGAAGAATATGGAGAAATGTAGATATTAATTGTATTGGTTGTAACTAAGAGAAGATAAAGATTTTTGATTAAAATTCATGAATAAGATGAGAATGAATTGATGAGAAGAAATTAGTTAATGCATTGAATAAGTATCGTTTGTCATAACTTTCTCAAGGGCTAATAGTTTTATATGCGACTTAGCGTTGTTAAATAGACGTCGAAAATTGAATTGAGGCTTATTTTCAATGCAACAATTTAACCTCAACAAAGTTAAACATGTAAATAGAATCAATCAAGAAAGATAAATGATTTTTTCAACAAAAGAAAAAGACACTATGTAAATAGGGGATATTAATACATCAAACATCATTAACCCAGTGCATTAATTCGGTACCGATTACCATTACTTTGTCAAGATCCATCAATTTTTATATATATACTAGAATCGGAACCCCGCGCGTAGCGGGGAAAATAAAGATTTTATATACGGCTTGACGTTGTTAAATAAATGCTATAAAATTGAATTGAGGATAATCATGTTCACAAACTTTCAATGCAACAATCTAACCTCAACAAAGCTAAAATGATAAACATAATCAATCAAGAAAATGATAAAATATTTTTTTCGAAGAAAAAGAGTCATTGTATCTTCTCTAAATAAGGGATATGAATAGGTGAGCAGTGTGTCTAAAACAAAAGTTAGATAAACTTCTTGATCAATATAAACTTGTTGATTAAAACTCTTTTTCATATATTTTTTATGATTTATAGCAAACCATTCTTAACATTCATTAACTCAATGCATTAACTAAGTATCAATTATCATTACTTCTTCAAGACCTATCAACTTGATTTTTTTTAATGATTAATGATTAATACAAAACCCTTCTTAATAGGAGCATTCATTATCAATGCATTGAATTCAATGCATTAACTAAGTACAAATTACCATTACTTTGTCAAGGCCCATCAATTTTTATATATATACTAGATACGGGCCTCGCGCTCCGCGTGAGAAAATTACGGATTTTCGTATGTGATTTAATATAGTTATACATTATTTGTTAATATGTTGTTGTTGTTATCAAATTTATTAATATTTGCAAATATAAGTATTTTTTATTTTCTTATATTTATGTTTGAAGTAGTTTTAAAACATAATATTATAATAAGTTTGCATTGTCATAAGAGAAGCTCACACATTAATTTAATTTGTGACTTAATCAAGTGGACTATAAATAAATATAACATAGGGATATAAGAAGGATATTTAAAGACATGTCCAAAAGTCTAATAAGAGGTGATTAAGAAATGAGTAATGCATTAAATTGGTACCAATTTCATTCAATTTTGGCATTGGACAGCCAACTTTTATATAGATAAGATAAGATAGATATAGACTAAATGTTTTTTAATTATAATGCTCTATAAACAAAAGATGCTTGGAAGAAGCTTGGAAGAAGCTTAAGCCGCACTGAGAAAAAAACCGATTAGTAAAACAATTGGTAAATATATTGCACTCATGCTATCTAATTGTTTCACAGATCTAATGAAACTGTTTAGAGTACAAAATTGAAATGACGAATTTGTTTGAATGATCATTGAGTTAATGGAAAACATTGTATGAATTGAATCCATTTTTGTGCCTTACGTGCAGAAGAAATTATTTAGGAATTGTATAAATTTGTGCTTTTTCCTGTTCTGTTGTATTTTAATTTGATATGTAGTTTAATTGTTGATTGAACTTATTTATATAGGTGAGCGTTGTTTGAGGTGCACTTAATGAGAAGTTGTTTCAAAGGACAAAGTTGAATGTAATTGATGAGTTGGAAATGAGCCCTAGAGTATGTATGAAAAGCTCTTTCCAAACTGTTTTCATCTTAGAATGCAGAAATATCTGCTTCACAATGCACAAATAGAAGCTTCTAAACTTATTAAGCCAGAATATCCAACGACATTCAGACAAAAACTTGCAATGGGTTTTAAATCATACAACTCACCAAGAGTCTAATAAGAGGTAAAGATGTTGATATTTTGGAATTAAATGTTATGCTACATAAAGTAGTTCAACCTTATTATTGGTTTAGATGAATTAACAAATTAGGTGAATAAGAGGACACTCTCATAATTATAACTCTTGGTATTGGGTATGTCGTTCAGATTTAGCTCCCTTCGACTGAATTGCTTGAAAGCTTAGGTGTAAACCAATTCTTTCGCTCTTTGTTTTTACTAGCTCTTTTATATGAAAGCTAATGACACCATGGTATATGGCAAGTTTATAGGAGTTTGGATGGAACACCATGATTTAGTTATCAGGTGTGACGTTGTGAGTTTAAAGAAGTTTGGTTGGAACCCCATGGTATATGGCGATCGAGAAAAGTATAAAATTACCAAGAGGTAATCTCTCTGCGGTGAAGGTACAATATTTCATTTCCTTGCTCAAAGTTCTTTCCTGCAACTTCCATAGACTGATTGATGGCTTACTCACTTTCTCAGTCTCGTATACTCAATCTTTTTGAATGAATCAATGAAATTGTTTCTATTTAATTGAGTTAAAATTAATTCAAAAGTGGATATTTATTTTTTGTTTTACGAGTGTTTGTTTAGTTCAGAATGAATAAACTTTATTACATGATTTGTGTCGGGCAGGTGCAACCTCGACCAGAGTTTTGAGATGAATGGATGAGACTAAGGCTTCTGTAAGATAAAATTTTGAGTTACATTTATTCTATTTTTATATATTTGTTCAAAATATTACAATTAATATTGATTTTTTGCCCCTGCTTATCTAGTCTCTTTAATGGATGTCCTTGGAACTATCTGTTACTCTGTTACTCCCTCCACTTTACGGAATTATGAGGGTCTGTATCAGATTATGACCTAAATGAAACTCTAATTCTCAACAATTTAAAAATATATAAATTAGATACATACCATCAACTCACAATGTAGATATGATATTTCATAATTACGATCTAAATGAAGAGCCACAAATTTTACAATAATCAACTTCCTTTTGCATTACAACATGAAAACATACAATTTTGTTGCCTGCCTTAACCATATATCTAGTATAACACCCAAAGGTTTTTTTAAGCAAGGTGCTGAGATTCACTATAAACACATATACCATAAAACATATCCTTATCTATGCAGACACAAACCTTAAATTATCACCACTTTTTATGTCTGAAACCATAGGATGTTTTTCTACTTGAACAAATTCTGCAGATCGTCGAGAGCTAGCTGAGTTTAAGTTAGCTAGCTCTCTATACTCCTTTCTGATTGACCATAGGACCTCTACACATTCCTTCATTGATGGTCTAGAGGGTCTCAAAGTGCCTAAGCATTTTTGTGCAAGCTTCAGCATCCTCTCAACTGCCATCATAGATGCTGGGTTCCTACGTAATCTCGGGTCCATTGCTATAACTGGAGCGTCATCTTTTAGTGCTTGCAATGCCTACATGATATCCCCACACTTAAAATTTTAGGGCTTGTTTGGAAAACATCCTTTCAAGCATTGTTTGGTATTATAATGTCAACTGAGATTTAGGATGTGTTTGCTAAACATGTTACTTAACTAGTTGTAGTTGCAGTTGATGTTGATGTTGAAGTTTATACTGAAGTTAGATAGCTAGTAAAAAAACTAGTTAAAGTTGGACCCCTTGTTTGTTTGTTTTTGTTTATGGTTTAAACTAGTTTTTTAACCGGTAATTACTTAAAAATTAAACTACCAAACACTGATTAAATTATTTTAAGTAGTGACTAGTTATATACTGTACTAGTTAAAATGACACTGCAAACACAGTCTTAGGGTCTGTTTGGAATGACACTCCATAATGCAATGACGTCAAATCTTGATAATGCCAGATAATGCATTATGCAGCAGCATCCAAACAGACCCTTAATCCCAAACTTGCCTTTTAAAGTGAAGGCAAAGAACACAAAAAAGGAGACTTACCCACTTTGTTGTTAACCGTTCCTTTAGACCTCTTTTTGGCTCAAGTGGGCGCCGTCCAGTCACGAGTTCTACAAGGAGTACACCAAAGGAGTACACATCACTCTTCTCAGTTAATTGGTTTGTTTTTAGGTATTCCGGATCCAAGTAACCAACAGTCCCTTTGATTTGGGTGGAAATATGAGTTGCAAACTCATCATCAGGCAAAATTCTGGCAAATCCGAAGTCTGCTACTTTGGCTCGGAGCTTGTGAGTGATAAGAATATTTGATGATTTTATGTCTCTGTGGACAATTGGAGGATCTGTCAATAGCATAGAAAAAAGTTCAGTCAAATTTTTGTATTGTTTTATTTAATTGGGCAAGAATTTTTGTGATGCTTTCCTAAGACCAAATAATAGGATGATGATTATTTAATAAAGAGTCATGTCAAAATGGTCATGTTGTTGCATTAATTCCTCTATTGAACCACTCTCTCAAACATCATTAGTTTAATAGTTTATGCATGAAGACTTAAAAATATGCAGATTCTTAATCCTCCATAAAGCAAAGAAAGATGACAACGTTTCAGATACAACGACATTTAACTTCAACTTAACAATCCAATACCACAGAATATAGAACATGAATATGCAAGTTGCCTTATCAGTATATAAATTGGCCTTTTTAAAAAAAAAAATGCAAACTGCCAATTTGGACTGCACAACCGAAATGAACAAAGTTAAATAACATTTCCCTACACTAAATTCTATACAATTCATATTGAGTGTAACGGGTCAGAGATTTGTCCTACCATTGTAGGTGTGCAAGTAAGCAATTCCATGAGCTACATCAATAGCAACGTCTAGCCGTTGAGCAAGCTCCATTCCTATCCCTCTAGTACCTACACACCAAATCTAGAATATGTGATGACTACACAACATCATGATTAATATTTAAAAACCGCACCAGAGAATTCAAACATTGAAGTTTCATGACATGTTTGCTTACCATCCAAATGATCCAGCAGATTTCCATTGTTGATATACTCAACCACAATAAGCATTTCTCCCTTCTGCTCAATGTAGCCATACAATTTCATTAAATTCATATGCTCAATCTGTGACAAAGCAAGTATCTCATTCTTGAAATCTTCCCCTGAGCGCTTGGGAACCACGGCCTGCCAAGCATATGCAAGTCAGTGCAATGAAAATAACATCAAACAGGCAACATACAGATATTCAGTGCAAGAATTCATACACTTTTAGCCCGCTTTACTGCAACAAAGGAACCGCCTTTGAGCCGTCCTTTATACACAGTCGCAAAACCGCCTTCACCAATCAGATTCTCCTTTGAGAAATTATCAGTAGCTTTAAGGATATCCTTAAAAGAGAACGCCATAGAACCCACATGCCCACTTAACGAACTCGATGAGCCAAAGGAATCATTTTGCTTAGCATATGATGAACCACCACTCCTGCTTCCTGTTCCACCAGAAATGCCAACTGAAACACAACAAATGAATATCAACAATGAATCAATAAAAACCCTCGTTGAGGCAATTCATCGAACACATAGAGAGCACAACTAAAAACTTACAGTAGCTCCCTTCAGCCTCGTTAGCACTTTGTCCACCAAACCCATGATTCAAAACCGCTACATCTCGACAATCAACTCCTTTCGGCTTACCCCCAAAAGCTTTAAAGATTATCGCAATTCTCCTAGCAGCGCGGCGAAGAAACGACGAGCTTTGTTTCTTTTCAGGGTAGCGGCCAGGGGTTGCCGTACTGCCGTAGGGGGAAGGGGATTTAGGGTAAAATTGATTCTGGCGATCGTTGTGTTGAAGTGCCAATTTCCCCATGGATTCATGTAGCCAATTGGGTTGTGATGATTTCAGCTACTAGTCTGCGAATCAACATGGTTTGTTCTAAGACGTTTTGTTGGACTGAGAAAAGTCTAAGAAGAAGGCTAGTGTCGCATTACAGCTCAACTGAGATTGGTTTCTTTCTCGTGGATTCGAATAGCCTCGAGTCTTTGATTTTCTTTGTCGGTCACTGTTTTGAGTGTTGTTTCCTGATACAGTAATGTTTGAGAAACAAAGGTGTAGGTAATTACTTGTATGCAAATAATGAAGATAAATAAATAAGAATAATAGACCCGTTAAAAGTTGACCCAACGGGGTGGGTCGACCCGATTCGATTCGGAAAAAACTCGACTCAATCCGACCCGAAAAATAAATTAATCCGGTGACTCGAATTCGGTTCGATCCGAGACCCGTTGGATCAAATCCGGATCGACCCGAACATCTCAAAACTCGTTGAGAGACTCATTTTCACATAATTTGTTTCATTTAAATTAAAACAAATACCAATATATTTTATTAAACATTATTATTTATTAAACTATTGTTAAAATTTATTTTTTGGCTCTGTTCGGAAAGCTTATAATAAGCTAGCTTATTTTTCCAAAAAACTTGAAATCCTAGCTTATTGTTTTCATAAGCTAGCTTATTTTTCTTTGAAATTAAGGGTAAAAAGTACTTTGCCGAACAAGCCCTTTGTATTACATAAGAAAAATTAAATATTTGAAACTCTCCCGGTTGACCCGACCGAATCCGTCCAACCTCAAAATTATATCTATCCATTTGATCTGCACCTGAACCAGTATTTGACCCGCTTACCATGTCTAATATCCAACGACTAGAATATAAAAACAAACGCATAAGATTGCATTTTCATTAAATAGAATAATCTAGTCGTGTCTAATATGGTCGCTTGAAATATTTTACCAATGTTCTTTTTATGTTTGGTGTTTGTTTTCAAACGTTTTCGATGACTTGATAAAATGTTCATCCACATGCTCATGTCAATATGTTCGTGTTTGTTTGAATATTTATTTTCATAACAATGTTACTGTGGCTATATAAATCATCCAATAACAAAGGTATTGATACAAATCCAATCCAAAAATTCGTATATCTTAGGCTCCGTTCGGATTAGATGAAGTTACACAAAAAACGGTATGAAGTTGAAGAATTTGGTTGGTTGAAGCAAATTTCACCTGTTCGGCAAAGATGAAGCAAAAAAGCAGATTTGTATGAAGCTGGTTTAAGGTGGTTGAAGGAAATGGGTAACTTCAACCAAATAGTGCAATTTTCCTTCATCTAGCCCCCCAAGATGAAGCAAATGCTTCAACTTCAACCCAGTTGAAGCTGGTAATATTCCATCAAATGCCCTTGTGATTTCTCTACTCCTCTTCCATTCCGATTCAAAGTATTTCTCTTCACCCTTTTCACTTTCTGATTTTGATAAACTTTAACCCTAATTTCTGAGTTTGAAGCTTGATTCTCCAACTCAAGTTCCATTAGATTGGCTTGTTCTATGTACACGATTCAGGTATTTTGCCCTTTTTCTTTCTTTTGATTGGGAATTCATCTATTTTGCTGCACTGCTGCATGCCATTACATGGAGTGGCTAAATTTCGATTATTCTTCAAAATAATTTACATTTGCTTCAGTTTTGGTAAAATAATTTACATTTGCTTCAGTTTTGGTGTAAATATTGTTGATTTGGCATTATATATGGTTGATATTCATACAAACTGGATTGAAATTCATTCCTTATTGGGTTTTATTGACTTTGCTAGTTGTGCACTCCATGTGTTTGTTGAAATGCCAATTTTTTTTATTGTTGTAAAATCCATGGAATGAAGCATAACTTAACATTTGCAGTAGGATGCAACATTTGTAAAATTGTTGGACTTGGCTTGAGTTGTTGTTCAGTACAATTTGGAGATACAAATGATGGTGTAAGTTGGAGATGGCTGGTGTGAGTTGGAGATAATATTCCTTATGTTGAATCCATAGGAGACAATAAGTTTTTCACGTTCTTGAAGTAAGTAGCAACAATCAAACTTGGCTCTCTTTTTCAATCTCAGTGATCATCCCTATTATTGTTGATTTGGCATGAACTGCAGAGTATTTGAGATAGCTCCAGCAACAAAGAAGATGTTCTCATTCCTGAAGAATTCAGAGGTGCCTGTTGAGAAGAATCCCAAGCTCAAGACCCATGCCATGACTGTCCTCATCATGGTCACTCTCTCTTCTTTTTTCTCGTACCTCTAATGCAATAATATATATATATATATGTATGTGTTTTTCATGTGTAAACTCAAGAAACACACATTGTTTGTCAGACTTGTGAATCAGCAATTCAGCTAAGGAAGACAGGGAAAGTGACGGTTAGAGAGTCAAGCCTAAAGTGTCTCTGTTCAACCCACTTCAAATACGGAGTTGCTGATGAGCATTATGAGGTAACTTCCCATTCTCAGACTCTATCTAATGGCATGTAAAAACAAGATTTGGAGTAAAGTGCTAGAGTCGGTTTTAACTAATCCTAATCTCAGGTTGTAAGGTATCCACTAGTGGAGACAATAAAGGAGGCAGTTCCTGAGATGTGGTCAGCCGAGATGAAGGCTGCTTGGGGCACGGCATATGACCATGTATATATGATGTATCTTCATATATAAAGCATATCAATGTTTGGCTTTCCATCATAGCTTCTGAATTGTCCATGTATAGAGTTAACATTGCCCATCTCATATACTTTGATCTATAATCTAGATACAGTACTTCAGACTATGATTTTGTAATCGTTGGGGCACTGATCATTCTAATGAATTATGTTTCATAGAGTCGGGTACTTTCTTCGTTTTGCTGGTGTTGTGGTGTAATGAATCTGTATCTTCTATCATGTCGAAGAAGTCTATTAGCTCAATTGGGAGAGCAATGTGATATACACATCGATGTGGGTTCGAATCCCACATAGACTTATGTATATATGGTGAAGTCTTATAAATATAAATAAATGTATTAATATTGTATTATAAAATTTTAAAGTTATATATATATGCATCAAATGTTTATTGAATTTAATAAATTACGTATTTTATTTATAATCTAAAATATACTCCGTAGTTTATATGAATTTTTAAATTTTAATAAACTATTTTAAATATTAAGTTCGAATTATTAAATTAAATAACCAAATCTCATACAAACAAAACACAAATATAACACAAACATTTTAATCTAAAATTCATTTATAAAATTATATCCATACCCCTTTTGGTAATTTCACTCTACAATCACTCAACTTCAACTACTATTTTTTTCATCTTTACCGAACACCACTTTTTCCAACTTCAACCCAAAAAGCAACTTCAGCTACTAACTTCAGCTTCAGCTTCCTTCAACTACTTACTTCAGCTTCAGCTACCTTCAGCTTCAGCTACCTTTAACCCCAAAAACCTTCATCTTTACCGAACGGGGCCTTAGTGCAATTGAACCTACAAAGCAAGCACCAATCATTCAACATTATTTTCAATGGTGAGTCAATTAGTCAATCTTTATAATAAAAAAAAGTGTCGGGTGAGAATAACTTTTAAAATACGAACGTGAGAACGCTGCAAATTAGTAGTAAATTGGTGAAAATTTAGTATTAATTTGGTGCATATTTGTTGACAAACTTAAAAACATCCAAAATTTAAAGAATATTTATTTTTTAAAGAACGTTTATTGAGAAACTGGAAAATATTGTAAAAATTGTATATGTGCATCACATTTTCAAGGGAGATGCATCAAAAAAAATTGATGCACATTAGTCATTCGCACGTTCTCATTTTAAGAACTGTTTTCATCGGAACCACACCCTTATAATAAAAGGTGTGAATCTCATAATAAACCCTCTTATAGAGATAAATAAGAATGAATCTAAGCTATTGGATGCTTTGGCATCCAATGACTTAGATTAAACTAGCTACCTCCACTTGTAGTGGGGGTAGTTGTGGTGGTCCGACGGCCTTCCATCGACCACCCGACGACTTCCCGACGACCACCCGGTGGTTGTCCGGTAGAGGTCCGGCGACGGTCCGGCGGTGGTCCGACGTGGTCCGGTGGAGGTCCGGCGGTGGTCCAATAATAAATGAAAAAGTTAAAGTATAAAAATAAATGAAAATTTAAGTCTAATTCAAATTGGTGAACATTTAAATATAATGTAATGAACATTCTGATGATGAACATTTAATTATAATGTGATGAACTTTTTGTTGGTGAACATGTAATTAAAATGTGATGAACATTAGTAGAGTATATCAAAATGAACGTTTATCAACATTTTGATGAACATTTATGAACAACGTGATGAACATTTAAGCTAATTGTAATGAACTTTTGAGTAATGAACATTTTATTAAATGCTTGTGAACATTTAAGGATGTTTGATGAACATTTAAGTATGAGATGATGAACATTTAGGTAATTTTTGATGAAGATCAAGTGTTTTTCTACTCGAAATTATATTAAAGTGGTGTTCCACATAAGTGGTGGTCCGGTGGCTTGATGGTGGGTTAGTGGTGGTGCGGTCGTGTTGGTCTGATGGTGATCCGCCGTTTGTCCAAATAACATAACCATTTAAGTGTAATAAACTTGGTGAACATTTAAAAATAATTTGATGAACATTCAGTTGATGAACATTTAAGTATAATGTGATGAACATTCAGTTGGTGAACATTTAAGTATAATGTGATGAACATTCAGTTGGTGAACATTTAAGTATAATGTGATGAACGTTCAGTAGAGTATATCAAATGAACATTTATCAACATTTTGATGAACATTTATCAACATTTTGATGAACATTTATCAACATTTTGATGAACATTTATGAACAACGTGATTAACATTTAAGTCGATTGTAATGAACTTTGGCTAATGAAAATTTTATTAAATTCTTGTGAACATTGAAGTATGAGATGATGAACATTTAAGTATGAGATGATGCACATTTAGGTGATTTTTGTTGAAAATTAAGTGTGTTTTTAAAAGAAATTATATTAAAGTGGTGGTCCGGTGGTTGGTTGTTGATGGGCCAATGGTGGTGCGGTGGTGGTCCGGTAGTGGTTCTCCGTTTGTCCAAATAACATAAACATTTAAGTGTAATAAACTTGGTGAACATTTAAATATAATTTGATGAACATTTAAGTATAATGTGATGAATATTCAGTTGGTGAACATTTAAGTATAATATGATGAACATTCAATTGGTGAAAATTTAAGTAGAATGTGATGAACATTCAGTTGGTGAACTTTTAAGTATAATGTGATGAACATTCAGTAGAGTATGTACAAATGAACATTTATTAACATTGTGATGAACATTTAGTAATAAATAATTTTGTATTATTTGTGACAATTTTATTCCGGCGAGGCCCAAAGATGGTTTGGCGGTGGTCGGAGGTGGTCGGCGGTGGTCGGAGGTGGTCCGGCGGTGGTCGGAGGTGGTCCGGCGGTGGTCGGAGGTGGTCTGGCGGAGGTCCGGCGGTGGTGACAAGGGGTGCCACGTGTCATCATATGAGCTATTGGATCTCTTTTGATCCAAAGCTCCACAATCATTCTCATTTATCATTTTAACAACTATTATTACATGACATTTTTCCTATAATAAATGGGTATATGTAACCAACCTTTGCACCTCCAAAAATAGTCAATCTTGATTTTATCTATCTTATATATTAAAGCTAAGACTTTTAGAGCCTTTACAGTGATTCTAGGCTAGGTTGTTAAGTTTTTTTTTTTTAACTTTAATTAAAAATATATTGAATAATTAACTCAACAAATAAATCTTATAAAACAATCACTTGATTTAACATAAAAGCAATACAAATTATCTTATCCTATTAAGAATAAATTTTAAATTTAATTATGATATATATATAATGAGATATTTATATATATAATTAAATTATATATCATTCATGAAATGAATATGTATTAATTAGAATTTACAAATAAAAAGTTAAATTTATTTCGCTTATTTAGTGAGAGTTAAACTTAATTTTTAGATAAACTTGGCTTAAACCATATGAATTTTTACGACGAACAGTCTGAAATACCCGTACATGGCACGGGTCACTACACTAGTTAATTATGAATAATTTGTACACCACTATACATACGGAGTAATTTGCCCCCACATAATGGATTCCTAAATTTAGCAAACCAACTAGGATTATAGCAAATTGAAATGACACATTATAGCAAATGCTATTTTAGCAAACAAATGTAACACCAACAACATTTGTTATAATTTTGCAATTTTCAAGTGTAATACCAATTTCTCCATCTTCCAATTTTTCGATTTATTAAAGAAAGATCATTTATTTAGTGGACCACACACACTTGACTTGTTATTTGGATTGCTAAATTTAGCAATTAAGTATTCTTATTATTTTCCATTTTAGATCATTGTTTGTGTTTAATTTTTACTATAAATTTGTTATCTTTATTTATAGGAAACATTTGAAAATGCTCTACTACTATGAGAATTCTAGCACTCAATAACATGGAAAAATAATAATATAATTTCATCTTTTTTTGGGTACAAACTAACCCCAAATTCCTTCAAAGAAAACAAACTCCTACCATATAACTTGAGGTCATACTCATACTACTATATAAGTTCGAACTTTCACCAATGTATAGACCGGGGTTCATTGCAATTTGCAGATTGCCCCAATTTGCAGATTGCCCCAATTTGCAGATTGCCCCAATTTGCAAGTGTATGGGTGTGGGGTCGAAATTATTAGTGTGGTGGGCCGTCAGCCCGATTTGATTCATTTAATTTCATCATCTGTCCAACATATCTTATCTCTATAAGTAGACCCGGAACCCCGCGCTCCGCGCGGGTAAATTACTGGTTTCATAAGCGGCCTAACGTTATTAAATAGACGTTTCAAATTTGGATTGGGGCTAATCATATCACAACGTTCCAATATAGCAATATAACCTTAATTTCGTATTCAATTAAGAAAATGACAGAACACATGATGACTTCTTTCGTCAGAAAAAGAGAAGTTTCTCTGACCTTTGTAAATAGAGGATATAAACACACTATATTAATGACAGAAAAGTCACTCGATGTGTATGCAATTATTATGGTGACGTCGAGGTCGTGGATATAGAGGCCCGACTCCAGCCCTGAAATTATTTCTTTGACATGAATATTCATATACCTTGTTTGTGTTAATCCAGAAAAGAGAACTTGTTGTTATACTAAATACAACACAAAAGCTAGAATTAACAAATTTTTGCATTGATAAGTGTCACATAATAAAGGAAAACAAACTTGTAGTGATAAGGGTGGCATAATACACGAAAACAAATATATACGCATTTGTAGCTAATTGATTTCTTTGAAACAAAAATGGAAAAAGAAAGGGATACATGTCAATACAATGTACCGCCTAATACTGCACAGAGTCGAGTGAGGAAGTGGAGGAAATTACGACGTTAATCTCTTATCCATAGTAACAATAACAAACATGTAATTTTAATAAATAATTTACATTGTTAGACGTGTCAAAATTTAGGGAAAATTACACAAAATCTGTAATGGCGCAATGTGATATCCCACAATTGTACCTCCTGAAACACAAAAGACGTACTATTGCATTCAATTTACAATTGTTGGGATACAGGAAAAACGAACCAAACAAATCCCAAACAACTAACCTGAATGGTATACTGATGATTCAAATAAAATAAATACAGAGAGAATTGTTAACAAACTTGGATTCATCTTGACCTATCCATCCATTAGGTTAATAAAATACTCCGTATAACACATTCAAGTATTCAACACAAGATCACAGTTTAATGATCCATCAAAGAAAAAACATGGTGAATTCAATTTCCAATGCGGCATTTGACACAAAAATTAGAGGAAATCTAGTTTCGAAATCCAGGAAATAAAATAAAGAAAAACAAATTGAAACCAACAAACAATTCTACGTGTTCAGATTATTCCCCCCAAAAATATACTTAACACCCAAAGGTATAGAAACATAAGTGATAAATGAGATGCATATAGATGACTAATCAAAATCATGAGCTACATCTTGATCTTAATAGCTTTCTGAATTGATGGCTTTCCACTTCTCTTCAATCAAGTTCTTAGATTCTTCCATAGTGTGTGCACAGTAAAGAGAGCATATTATCATGATCTTATACTCAAGTACTAAGACAATGGATATACATACCCGCAAAGCTGCAACTTTTTCCGTCTTGTTTCTACCACCACTGCGGCATCCATCTTCGCATCTCACCCATCTCTCAGCGTCAAGTCCACCTCTTTCAAGTTTTTCAGAGTTGGCGAGTCCATAGCTAGAGCCAAGGTTCATTGTAAGAGTCAAGGGAGTATTGGAGAAACATACTTATGATTTCCATATTTAATCTGCAGCAGTACTGACACTCCCCGAATTCAAAATCTTCTTAATCTCTTCATGTTCAAAATGACGATTCTTTTTCATCGATAACCAAAATAAACATATGATTGTGTTACCAACATCACTAACATAGCGTAGTTGCAATTATTGAAAATGAGAAATATCTTATAATAAAATGTATCTGATCAATAATTAGTTGTATAACTTGTATGTGATATAAAATTATTTCTCAAAAAGCAATGTTGTATTCCTTATCCAAGCATTTGATTAGAACCTCAACACATTAACCATTGTACCCGCCTATGGTTGACAAACCTAATGAAATACACAATCACTAACACATTTTTAATAGACTCGAACATTAAGCATGCCATGGATAGTATCAATAAATGAAAAAAAGTCTTGGAAATGAAAATGTCTGAATAAAGTGCATAAAGACATCAATTATAGAGCTATACAATCACGTTTGTCTGACTGAAGGGGATGAAGGTAGGGAGTAAAATTAGTTTGTCCAATAAAAAGTAATGTTCCAGAGGGAAAAAAATGTATTATACTATTCTCAATCAATTATCATAGCATTTTCAATTGTAGACTGAGCAAAACTTTTCACAAACCTGTATGAGTACTGTTATTATTATCAAAAATAAAATAAGAAGCAACCACATAGAAAATAAGATCAACACTACAAACTATTGTTCAACCAAAATGTGTACATGATGCCAAATAACATATGACAATATTCAAAGGCAAAGCAGAGATAAAAAACTATCAAGTCAATCATTAAAATCATATGCGGTATATACTATTTAAGAAAAAGTTAATTACATCTAACTGGCTTTCGTTCTTCAAATCTACAACATCAATTCAGCTATTCTAACATTTTAAAATGTAAGACAAAGTCAATTGTGCAGCACAGTATCAAATATTCTAACAATTCAATATGCTCAAATTTAAGACCATATATATAAGAATTTACCATACGCACCTGCAACCTTTATAATGGAAAAAAGTCACTCAAATAAGTTAGGTGGGTCTGAAACTCATAACTTCATATAATAGTTTGGAGAAAGAAGAAAGCGGATTGATAACATTTTGTTTATCTTTAAAAAGGAAACAAAAAAGGTTCAGACTCCAAATTCTACTGTAGAAAGAACACTTCACTTTTACATTAAGGAAACAACAAATGAGTGTTCATTTTGATGGAAATACATCAGCAAAACATCAGCAAAGTCAGTGATTGAGTTCTTTGCTGTAATGAAAGTGGAAATATACATAAGCTTAATATAGATCAAGTGATACATATAACAAACTTACCAGCTCTTAGACCTAGATGGGATCAGAACCTACCAAGTTAATATTTAATGAAATTACGCATGAAATCATCTACACAATTGATTAAAAATTCAGAATTAAAGAAGGAGAAAACATACACAAATAGGTCTAAGAGAAGAAAGAAATGTTAGACTAATTTGTTAAGAAGATTACCCATTTTTGCGGATGTCTAAGATGAATTTATAGAGCTCAGCTCACAGAGTACGTAAGGAAGAACATGTTGTTTTCTTCATCTGTTCACCAACTTTATCACTCAAACAAATACTCTAGCTTCAATCAACACAAACCTGCAAAACAGAGACCAAGCTCTAAATTCAATAACTTGGAATAGACGAAGCTCTCGAATTGTCATCAATTTTTACATCTATCCTATAAGAGCAAATTTTGACAATGTATGTTTTGGATGTGAATGAGTGAGGAGATAGTCAGAAAAACACAATTGACAGGCTACCTGCAAGAACCGTCGCTCTTCAATCCATTGTTTGGAGAGACGCATCGGTGGATTAGAGGAAGATAACTTGAACAATAACAATTTTTAGTGTTAACAACACGAATATTATAGCTACAACATGATATGTTTTATGCAATTAACCATAAACCCTAATTTGTTCATGATCCTTCAAGAAACTAAGAGTGGTAATGAAATCCGTACCTCGAAGAATCGCCGCCTATTCGCCGCTCCGCAGCCAAGGAGAAGACACTCATCACTGGATTCGTGGACGCCACCATGACCTTCGCATTCGTCTTCGTAGCCCTATATTCAAATCCCTCCTAAACTCAAATCTTAAATAAAAACTCAAAAGTGATGGGATCGTAAAGTATGATCAATTAAACATCAAATTTCAAGAGAGGGGTAATTAAATTAGTACCTCGAAATATTGTCGCAAATCGTCACCGCCTACGCGCCGCTTCCCAACAAACCGTAATAGTCGAATTTTGAGGAAATTGAAATTGAGGGGAAGAGGAAGGATGATTAGAGGTTGTATGTAGGGAGGACCTGGTTGGAATTTGTTGAATTGGGATTTAAGAATTGGAATTGGGAACAAATAAAATGAACAAATTGGAGAAAGTGCCGAAACCCAAGCGTCGTTCACCATAAACTCGCAATCAAAACCGCTTGTAAAGCTCAATCAAGACACCGATTGCAAAACACAAAAGTCAGGAAAACCTAGGGTTTAAAAGAAATGCAGTGGTTCAGACGGATGAAGACTCGACCTTCTTGTAGGGGCGGCGACACTCAGTGGCGTAGCCAGGATTTTAGGTTAGAGGGGGCTAAGTTATACATGTGTGATTAAACTTAATATAACATATAAAATATAAATATTAATTTTTAATCCTTTATCAAGATATAACACATCAACATCAATCTAACCTTCAGAGTTAAATCTGGATTACACATTTGATGGACTAACTGTAAAGATATGACATTAGAGTTACTAAGAATGGACTAAAATATAGTTCTCCATAAATCTATATATGTATATATATTAATAGGTAGTAATAAAATAAGAGTTATTAAGATTTTTTTTTGAAATAAAATAATACAAAAGGAAAAAAAAGATTTGGAAAATAATAAAAAGGAAAGTTTTATCTATGAGGAAATAATATTTTCTTTCCATAGATACTAAATAATAATAAAACAATTACTAAGATTATATTTAAAATAAAATAATAATAGAGAAAACAAAGAGTTGGAAAATAATGAAAAAGGAAAGAAACAAAGGAGTGGGAACAAAAAATTGATCTTAAGTTTGGAAAAGAGAAGAAGCGAGTAGGAATAAAAAAGATGTTGCAAGCAACAAGGTTCGAACCTTACACGTATAGCTAATGGGCAAAAACAATCAAAAGCCCAACCGCTAGGCCATGTTCTCTTAGTGATATAACTACTCTTTGTTAAATTTTATTAGTTCAGCGGGTGCTTCAGCGCCCACTGGGCACTATGTTGCTCCGCCACTGGCGACACCGATCACTGGAGGAGAAGATCCAATCGACGTCGGAGCCTGTCTTCAACAGTAGAACAACATCCACGACCGTTGCGGCCAGGACGAAACGACACGGGAGAAGAAGCACATCAAATGGCATTCACCACCTTAAGACTCGGGAAGAAGAACAAAGGGCGCAGAAGAGAGGAGAAGAAAGACAGTGTAGGATCTGAAGAAAGAGTCAACCCTAATCTCAAATAAGACCGATAAATACGACTAATTAATATCGGGTCGGGCATGACTTATTAATTTCGGGCCCGAAGGTAGCTCAGTCCCAATTGCCATTACTTTTGGCAAACCCATGGATTTTTATATAGAGATAGATCATATGATCCTGTCAACCCGTTTACAAAAACAAGTAGACCCGTTCAGCACTGGACCGGTCAGCCCGTAAATTGACCACGACCCGTTTGCTCCCTACACCAATTGACCAATATACGGCGCACTCTCATAAGTAATATACTTGCATGACGACAGCCTGTTTTGCCTCTTATTGAAACTAATAAGCTAGAATAATAAGATTTTCACAAAAATAGACTAGTTTATCTTTTTATACCGAATAAAGGTAGAATAAACACCAGTTTTTTAAAGAAAGTTTAAGGACGGTGATCAAGTCAATGATATTTGCATGAAGACTTCTTCAGTTTTTTAGGCGAGGGAAACGAAGAATATATTTGGCTAAGTAGGAATTACAATGGGGCGGAGAAAGAACATTTTCAACGGAGAATTCCCGCTACGGGGAATTCTCCGTATTGCCATATCCATCTCCATCGGGGATTCTCGTAACCTTTCACATTGGAAAACCCCGAAAAAAAATATAATATGTAATTTTTTTAAAAGTTCTATTTTTAGATCACATAGTATTTTCTTATACATGTATATGAACGATAAATTTAACGGGGGTGAAAATTCTCCATTGGAAAATTTAAATGGGAAGAATTAACGTGAATGGGATGGATTGGGGCATTTTTCCTAGAAAAACGGGGATGAGGATGAGGATCATAATACTAAACAGAGATGAGGATGATAAGGCTAGTCTCCGCCCTCATTGACATCCATATTGCTAAGATGCTAAACGAGGGCCGAGGGTTATGAGACGTGATGAGGCTAAAGTCGTAGTGCCAAATCAAAGAAAACCCTAAACACTAACTAGAGTATAGCAAGTAAGTAGAGGTCGAACCCAAGGGAATCAAAACACCAAATCAATGCAGTCAAGTGAAATATCAACTAGTAATAAGTAACCAAGGGGGGGGGGGGGTTTGATTGCAAGAACACACAAGTAACCAGTAACAAGCAGATGAAGTTTGGGTGAGAATATTATGCGAAGGGGTTTCACCTAGCAAGTATCCACACAACAGTCAATCAAGTTGATCATAGATTTATCTCAAGTTCTATTCAATCATAGGGAATGTTCCTATTCCAATCTTTAATATATCAGCATGTCAACCGGTCCTGATAATACTTACTATTCAGCAATCAGGGAAACCTCTCAATATTAGATGAAATAGCAGCAAAGGGCACAGGAATCATAAGGATGCATGCAATAACTTACAACCGTCAAGTATTAACATGCAATCAATTATCTTTCATAAAAGCAATCAACTACCAGATCATGCAGATATGAGTGCTACAGTGACAAGGAATTCCACCGTATATTCCTAGTCTAGCAATAGAAAACTATCAATCAAACTAGGTGATCAAGCTAGCAAAACTAATAGAAATCAATAGATGAAGAACAAGAGAATTATGTGTAAGGTCCTTATAATGATTGTAGACAATGTGAGTGGGCATATCATTAATAGTGGGAAGAATTTGTACATGAGATGTACAACTCACATTGTAATCGCATTTTGAGAGACATACTAAGTTTGCATATTGATTGTGTTGACAAAGTTCGGGTTATTGTTAAGACAGAGCTCGTGAACCTGGTTGAAGGTCCAATGGAAGTAGATAAGAATGTTGAGTTGCAGTCCACTTCAGTAACTAGTGAAAGGAAGAACTGGAAGAGAGTGGCTCGAGAGTTAGCTGAGAGCACTGTCAGTACTGATTCAAACAAAGAGACGGGGAGGAAGAGAAAGGAAGGGGACCAGAGAGGAGTGTTAGAGGGAATGGAGTTTCCACTTGAAAGTGGGAAGAAAGACAGCAAGAAGAGGAAAACGAATAATGCTTTAGTAGATGTTGCGATATCGGCACGAGAGGAGGAGCTCCTCTCCTGCCGGAAGCAATGAATTTCTTAAGTTATAACTGTCGGGGGTTGGGGAAGGCCCTGGCAGTTAATCGTCTCACTTCGTTAGTGAGACGGGAGGCCCCCAAGGTTCTCTTTTTAATGGAGACCAAAAGTGATCGTCGTAAAATGGATGGAGTGCAGAATAAACTAGGTTTTAAGTCTGGTTTTTCGGTTGACTGTATTGGAAGATCGGGTGGTCTTTGCTTAATGTGGGAAGAGGATGTCGATGTGAATATTGTGTCCTACACAGCTCATCACATTGATGCTTTGGTTTCTATAAATGGGAGTGTTCTTCAATGGAGATTGACATGTATGTATGTATGGCCTAATCGCGGGGATAAACACCACACTCTTGAGTTACTGTCCAGATTGGCTGAGGAGAGACATGAAGGGTGGGTCTGTCTAGGAGATTTCAATCGTTTATTCAACCTGGATGATAAGTATGGTGGACTTCCGGTTGATGTAAGTGAGGTGTTGCAGTTCAGAACCGCTTCGGAAGGATGTGGGTTCCGGGAAATTGAGTATTCTGGTGATCGTTTCACTTGGGATAATGGGAGAGAGGGCGAGAACTTTATCCAAGAATGCATTGATATGGTTTTTGCTAATGAGCAGTGGCTTCGTATCTTCCCGAACGCAACTGTTGTGCACTTAGATAGATGTGGTTCTGATCATAAACCGATCAAGTTGTTACTCAATCCGGAGGATGTGGAGGAGTTGATCAAGATCCCTCGCCCATACCGATTTCAATCAATGTGGATGGATGACGCATCTTGCAGAGAAGTGATTGCTAATGCCTGGTCGAATCCTGGTAGTAATGCAGCAGAGCCAGGAATTATGGGAAAGATCTCTCGGTGTGCCTTGGACCTTAAGGAGTGGGACGGCTCGATTTTTGGCAATGTCAATATGGAGCTGAAGAAGATTAGGGATGAGCTTCGGCTGAGTAAACAGGGGATGAGTGGTACTCGAGTTGGGCTTAGGCGTGATCTGGAGAATAGGGAGAGAGAGTTAATGCGCAGAGAGGAGGCTATGTGGCTCCAAAGGTCAAAAGCTAATGAGTTCAAATGGGGGGACCAGAATACCTCTTTCTTCCATCAGAAGGCGTCGGGACGGAAGAAAAGAAACGTTGTCAAAAAGCTAATTGATGATAATGGGCTTGAGTGGAGATCTTTTGAAGGTAAAACAAAAGTTGCTATTGATTATTTTCAGAAGTTGTTCACTTCAGACATTAAGGTTGTTGTTGAGGCTGCCTCTTACGGTATTCAGCCTCTGATGACTGCATAGGACAACGCTGATCTGTTAAACCCTTTTGATCTGGAGGAGGTGAGAGACACTTTGTTCTCCATGCACCCTACTAAGTCCCAAGGGCCTGATGGGATGTCAGCGCTCTTTTATCAGAAATTCTGGCATATAGTTGGTAATGATGTCACTTCTCTTGTTTTGTCTGTGCTTAACGGGGCCGATTTCCCCCCTATGATGAATCATACTTTCCTTGCGCTGATCCCCAAAGTTTCTAATCCCTGTAGAATGAAGGACCTAAGACCCATCAGTTTGTGAAATGTTCTATATAAAATTGTTGCTAAGGTGTTGTCTAGGAGATTGAAGCTTTGTCTGCACAAGCTCGTGGCTCAGAGTCAAAGTGCCTTTGTTCCTGGTAGACTCATTACTGATAACGTCCTGGCTGCTTTTGAGATTTTTCATTATATGAAGAAGAAAACCAAAGGGAGAAAGGGTTTTCTTGCACTTAAACTTGACATGGCTAAGGCGTATGACATGGTGGAATGGCCTTTTTTGCAACACTGTATGCAAGCTCGGGTTTGATGACAGATGGGTTTCTCTTATAATGAGATGTGTCTCAATTGTAACGTTCTCCACTCTTATCAGTGGAAGGCCAACAGACACGATTCAGCCTACCCGAGGGCTACGACAAGGTGACCCGCTCTCGCCATTCTTATTCCTTGTTTGCGCCAAAGGGCTTTCGGGTATGTTGAGACACAGTGAATCGGTGGGTCGTATTCAGGGGATTCGTATTGCCAGTTCTGATCCTTCAGTTTCACACTTGTTCTTCGTTGATGATAGTATTTTGTTTGCTAGCGCTACTTGTCAACAAAGCTCAGAAATTGCTAATATTCTCCAGGTGTATGGAGCTGCGTCAGTTCAACAAGTTAATTTCGCTAAATCAGAATTATCTTTCAGCAAGAACGTCTGTGAGGAAAGGAGGAGTCTGATTCGGGCCATTTTTTATGTTCGTGAGTCGAACAAACACGAGCGTTATTTAGGTCTTCCTACGATGGTGGGCAAGTTCAAAAAAGTTATTTTTGGGCAAGTAAAAGAGTGTATCATGCAAAAGATAGGTGGGTGGAATTCAAAGAACCTGTCTAGAGCACGTAAAGAGGTGTTAATCAAAGCAGTTGCGCAGGCTATTCCCAATTACACGATGTCTTGTTTTCAGCTTCCTGGTGGCCTCTGTAAAGAGATTGAGCAGATAATGTGTAACTTTTGGTGGGGAAGTTCAAATGGGAATTCTAAATTACACTGGATGAGTTGGAAGCGGATGTGCCTCCCTAAAAGGCTCGGTGGATTAGGATTTCGAGATATTGAGAACTTTAATCGGGCCCTTCTTGCAAAACAGTGTTGGAGAATTTTGCAAGACCCCTATTCTTTGATCGCTCGTCTTCTTAAGGCTAGATATTTCCCCTACTCTAATATCCTTGATGCTACGATTGGGTATGCTCCTAGTTACACCTGGAGAAGCATTCTGTCCGGCAGAGATGCTCTCTGTAAAGGCCTTTACTGGAATGTGGGTAATGGCTACAATATAGACATTTGGAGGGATAAGTGGATACCTAGGCCTCATAGTTTCAAGGCAATCAGAACTACAGCTCTTACAGTCAGTACTCGACTCTTTGATTTTATTGATTGGGATTTGTTGAAGTGGAAAGAAGAACTGGTTAAGGGGGTGAAGACTCGCTCGCCAAATGCCAGGACACTTTGCTTCGTTTCCAAAGTAGTAGGCTGAGAGACAAATTGGGGAGTGCAGCGGAAGCGGATCAGTCGAAGTGGGTGAAGCCGACTCAGGGGCTGGTCAAGGTTAACTGATGGCAGACGAATCTGCAGGATCGAATATGTGAGGCTGAAAACGTTCTCTTTGGGTGGAAGTTGGGGAAATCGTTGTTGAGGTGACTTCGAGAGATCGTTGTGGAAGACGATCGATCGAACCTTGGCCTTCGACAAGTGTTATCTACCTTGACTCCTTCGTCGATCTAGGTAGACTAGCTTGGCTTGGACACGATAAGCAAGTGACGTCTTTCTTGACTCAGTCGTCGATCTAGAAAGACTCACTTGACTCGAACTAACCCAAGGAGTCCACCTAGGGTTCTTTCAAGGTTTGGAGATCGAAATATGTGTCAACAACAGATCGATCTCACAGGTCAATATCAAACCAAGTGCTTTCGTCTTGCAATTCAATACCAAACCAAAACTACAGCTAAAAGACGTCAAAACTAAAAACGTATTCTCAATTCTCAATTCTCAATTTGTCTAATCTGCCTAAAACCCTAGAAAACACACATTAAATAGCCTTCCCAAAATGCTTGATTCCCAAGGAATAAAACCCTAGAAAAACCTTAATTTCTTGAAACTTGTTCTGATCATGGCGGCCTCGTCCAATCTCGAATGGGCCTCAAATTTGGACACAATGAAGATAAGCCCAAGTACTGAAATATATCCAAATGAGAGCTTAATCCGATCTTTCGTTTGCCCAAACGAACAGAAACAAGTTCGGATCTTGCAACAGTCATATCTTCCTCATTGGGCCTCTGTTGGGCTTCAATTTTGGACACAATCAAGATACGCCCAAGAAGTATACTCTGACCAAATATCTTCTCAATTGGTCGTCTGATCCGTCCATTCCACTCTGCCCTAGTTCCAGCCCATCTTTGAAGCGGCCTTGGAAAGAATTTTTGGGGTGGCATCTCCCGTATCTCCCGTATCTTCAGTAGAGTGATCGTGGAATCAGACTCGCTGTCCGTCATCTCCCGTATTCGTCAGAAGCGGCCTTGGAAAGAATTTTTGGGGTGGTTGATGGAAGAAATTCACAAGATTGGTAACATGCTGGAAATTTGTAGATGGAGTCACACACGCAGAGAGGGGAACAAACCAACACACTATTTAGCTAGTATTAAGCCTTCTTTTTCCCTTTGTTGCAACTTTTATTCTGTTTTTTCTTCCGAACTCAATTGTTTGTTGGAGTCTGATTTGATGCAATAGAATGGCTTGATTTCTTCTCAAAAAAAAAAAATTATCGTTTTAAAAAATCATTTCGGTTTGATACGATTTAATTTTAACCGAATGAACGGCCTAACAAAACTTATCATTATTTTTCGAACTAGAGATCTTTGTCATTCCGAACATCCAATTAATATACATACTTTCTATTTACCGCCTATGCCTTTTGCTATTCGCCACCCAGGTCATCCGTGCGTCACGCACGGATTGCACATTCCAGAAAACGCACGGATTGTATCCATGCGTGACGCACGGATTGTATCCATGCGTGACGCATGGATTTGCATATATGAATCTAGGGTTATTCAATGTATTGAATGTATTTCTAATTAAGTGTGCAAAGAAACACATTTTTAGTGTCTTTTTTAAGGCGATAAAGCCCAATTCGACAAAAACGTCATCGAAACTTTATCGAAATGGAATGAAACTTTGTTTCAATCCTTATAATGTCTATTTGATCATGTGTGTAACTTGAAATTCAAATTTCTACCTTTGTAAGTGAAATATAGTTTGAAAACCGAACGACATCGCAATATGTATGGCGCACCATATACAATTTGAAATATAATAAGGTTGAACATTCGTCAACATAACAACAATATAAGCATTCTAAATATAACAATAAGATTTTGCAACATAAAACCATGCGTCACGCGTGGAATGCATCCACACATCACGCATGGTCTTACACCATACGTGACGCATGGATTTTCATATGTTTTTTGTTGCTTATGTGATCCATGTCAATGTATTCAATGTATTTGTAGTTATGTCACGCAAAATAATTCATTTTCCGTGTTGTTTTTAAAGGCTTTAAAACCACAATTCGCCATAACGTCGTCGAAACTTCATCGGAATGGAATGAAACTTGTTTACAACGCATATTAGAGATATTTAACCATGTAGGTAACTTTTCATCAAAACCTTTTGCTTTTAGAGTAACACCCTCTTTGTAAAACATCAAACTACTCACCACAAGCTTAACTTGTCGCAATATATATGGTTGCAACATTGATGTTATCGTATGTTTGAACAATTTATACACAAATGTGTTATAAGGCATATAAAGTCCCAATAATGTCTCACACATACAAAATGGGATTCGAAACTATGCCAAAACGCTAAAACCACTAAAAACACCTTAAATGGACTTAAGGCGGTTTTTGGCGAAACGACACTCGAACGATGTCCGAATATAATGAAACTTGTTTTCAATGGCTATTATGAATATTTAACCATGTGGGTAACTCCCAATCACAACTTCTAACTTTTAAAGTACCGCCTCCTTTGTAAAAAACATACTAGTCGTAACTCTCTAACTTGTCGCAATATGTATATTCTACAACATTGACGGTGATTATTGTTGAAAATACTATACAACTTACTCTTATTAGGGATATTGAGTAGAAACAAGGTCTCTCTCACACGAAATGAGGCACGTAAACGCTAAAACCACTAAAAATGCCTTAAATGGACTTAAGGCGGTATCGCGTCCAGGTCGACGACCACCATCCATATTTGCATCATAAAATGTGCAATTCCACAAAATTAATCAGTTTACCGAATTTAATCAGAATATCATCAAAAACTCAATCAGTATATCATCAAATCTAATCTGAAACTGTTGACGAACAATTTCTGGAATGTGCAATTCCACACGTCACGCATGGCTTCAATCCATGCGTGACGTGTGGAATTGCACATTCCAGAAATTGTTCGTCAACAGTTTTTCCATGTTTCAAACCCTAATCTCAACAGTTTTTCCAAAATTCTAACAGTTTTTCAATAATTTCATTAAAACCATACCAAATTTCAACAACCTAATTCACAAAACCCTAATTCAATATCAAAACCCTAATATTACTATATACACATGAAAATATCAAATTGGTCAAGAAATTATCAACAAAGTACACAATCCATTCATATATTACAAGTTTAATCATTCTTAATCAACTAATTAACATACACATTGGATTTTGAAGTAAATATCATCAAAACAACATGAAAACCTCATATATACATCAATATCATACCATAACAATGAAATCTTAATGTTTACATACCTTATACGCAAAAAGACGATGAGAATTGTTGAAAATAGGGTAAATCGGTGCGTTTGAGAGCGCAACCGCCGTGGAACAATGTTGAGGAAGATGATAATGTGGTAGGGTTTCATTTTTGGGCTTTTATAGGTAAATAAATCTATGCGTGACGCATGATTTGTGTCCGTGTGTCACGCGTGGTTTTGTTCTGTACATGACGTGTGGATTAAAACCATGTTTGACGCACGACGCCTGGACGGTAAATAGCAAAAGGGTGTACGTTAAATAGTAAGGGCCGTAATATCCTGGTACCCTTTATCAACATAGAAACCCTATATTCTTATATTCTTGTGTAAAAAAACAAATGAATTTAAAAAGAAAACCACAGTCCTGTTTTTTTTGTTTTTATTTCCCCATTATTGCGTATTGGACACCACACTACCCGTGCGACACAAAACCTCGAAAACCGGAGGAAGGGTTTTCCTTTTTCTTCTTCTTCTTCTACAGGCGTCTTCTACACAAGGACGACGAAGGCTTCTTCTTCTTCTTCATCCTCCACTTCTCCTTCTCCGCCTGCAAGACCTCCATGATCCATGCCTCCTCCTCCTCCTCCTCTCAAGCTCCATCCCCGCCGCCTCACTCCTTGCCACCTTCACCCTTCCGAGCCTCTCACCTCTCTCTGCGCCCCTTGCCTCCACCAACGCCTCTCCATCCTCACTCCCGAGCTCCGCCGATGTAAAACCTTCTCCGCCGACAAATGCGAGAGCCTCGCCCTCTCTCACGAGCCTCGCCGCAGATCCTGTGAGGTTAGGGCTCGGAATAGCCTCGAGGATCTTCTTACTCTCGACGATAAGCGCGCTGTTGAGTCCAACAACCTAGGGCTTATAGAGCTCAGAGAGGAACAGGAAGAGGAGGATGAGGTTGAGCAGACTGACTGTGAAATTAGGGTTTCTAATGCTGTGCGTTTCAGAGATTCTGACCTAGAAGACGAGGATTCGAGGACGATGAAGGAGCTGATTGACCTAGAATTTCATAATAAGCCTGTTAAGAAGGATTTCAAGGAGATCGCTGGTAGCTTCTGGATTGCCGCCTCCGTGTTCAGTAAAAAGCTGCGGAAATGGAAGGGGAAGCAGAAGAGCAGATTGGGGGAAATGCGGCTGGAGGATTTGAAAGGTAGGAGATTGAGAGACGTTCAGCAAGAATCTGGAAGAAGATCCTGTGACACTGACCCTAGGTTTTCAATTGATTTAGGTAGAGCCTCCATGGATGGAGGCAGAATCTCTGTTGATGGAATTGGGAAGAGGTTTTTCGATACGGATCCGCTGTTCTCGTTGGATCTTGGTAGGGCTTCAGTTGATTGCGGTAGAATTGCAGTTGAGGAATCAACCTTTGAAGCACCTAGGGCGTCTTGGGATGGCTATGTCAATGGAAGGATGCTTCCTCGAAACACGACGACTCCCATGGTTTCTGTGATTGAGAATGCAATGGCGACTGTTTATGGATTCGAGGACAAGAAAAGCTATGGTTCAGTTTCGATGCATATGGGAAGAAAGAGCGTTGATGGCTGCAGTGCGAAAACAGGAGAAATTGAGATCGTCCATGGACCGAAGTTGCTGATAACTGAGAAGGAGCTGATGAGTTCAAGGATGAGCTCGCTGAACAGCTCGGATAGTTTCGACACTGCGTCAAAAGACATGACTTCTTCTGCATCGAGTAGCAGCACTGGTGTTGGATCTAGAAACTCGAAGAAATGGGGGAAGTTACTGAATGTGTTGAGTATACTAAGCCGTCAAAAGCAATGCAAATCAGCTCATGATGAGGAATGTTCAAAAGAAGTGAAAGAAGAAGGGAATGAGGAGGAAGTGAGTTCGAATTCCAATTGGAAATTGACGCGTAGCAATAGCGTTGTCGCTGGATCTGCACTTGGGATGAAGAAAACTGAAGCGGGTGTTTTGGAGCGAAATCGGAGTGCTAGATTTCAGGGTAACAATACCCAGAATGGAATGTTAAGGTTCTATTTGACACCATTAAGAAGTGCTAAGAGGAACAAGTTTGGGAAGAACAATAAGCTTAACGGCTGTCATTCGTCGGGTCGAAGTGTGTTGAAGCTCTGAAATGCAATGCACATGAGGTACATAAGATGAAATCTGCTTATACTTTTGTCTTCCTGATTGAATGTTTCAATTAGTTTCTTAGATCATAGAACTACAAATTTTGTGCACTACTTGCTTCTTGAACACGCAGTTCCACGAGATTCAATGTACTGTTTAGTTGTTCAGCTCAGTGACAATGTTGTTTGAATAGAGTTTATGTTCATGTATACAACTTTGTTTACCAATTTTTCCATCAAAAGACACATTTCCAAAGCAAAAGATAAAGCAACAAACCAACTGTTGGAGGGAAGACCGAATTCAAAATGGAATGATTAAACACTAACTTAGAATCTATTTCGATTGTTCCATTTCGCCGCAATTGGTGCATTGATCTTTCATGTTGATGCTTTATTTTAACGGGAAAATCTGAATTTTATACTCCCTCCGTCCCAAAATGTGAGTCTGTTTTCTTTTCAGGCGTCCCGAAATGTTAGTCTTATTTTCATTTTTGTCCATAAATTTCTTCCAATTATACCCTTACTCATATTATTTTAATATTTTACATTATGCAGTTATGTACTTTTCATTTGTAAACTCTTCTTCCATTGGTTAATGAATTATTTTAACATTTTACATTTATGCACTTATTTACTTTTTATCATTTGCCTTAATCCAATAGATTTTTGTACAATGAGACTAACATTTTGGGACGGAAGGAGTATATCGGTTTGGTACGGCCCTTCAAAATGTGTATGATTTTTCTTTCTTGATGGCAACTAGCAAGGCTTAATAGTTTTCACCTAGGTAAATATAACTATGCAATAATGCAGCACAATAAGTTGCAAAAGTTCATCATTTGTATACATGAATATAACGTACTAAGCAATAATGCCAGCAAAAATTGCACAATAAGATGCAAAACAGAGTGCGGTAGTTTAGATAGCAAAAGAATGCTGGGCAAGATGATGAGCAATGAGGTTGTACTTTTGGTCGATGACAGAGAATAAGATGGCCTTGAAAGTTGTCAATGAGCCATAAGATAGTTGTGGTGAGTAATTCGCGATCCTCAAGAAGCTTGTTAGCAACAAGACAACCACTCTAAATTATGATGCTAAACAAGTTTGATTGCGAGGCAACTTGAGACCTACGATAACCAAGAGGCCAATTGAAAGAGCCTTACCAACGCCACACTCAAAGGAGAAGGTTGGACAAAGGAGGCTATGTGAACCGAGAAACGTCCGAACTTGAAATCGTCCCGAAACGAAAACAATACGATCAAAATTATCCCAAAGTCCGAATCTCGACCGATAAGCAAGTGTTTGGTTTCAATCCGGCATAACCCAACTTGTTTCGACTTACAATAATTCCGAACAATGTCCGGTTTGAATTTATCCAAAATCAGAAATTGTTTAACCCGGTCGTCGATTTGACAGCTAATGATATGCATGCTAATGAACTTTAGATCACATGGCAATAATATTCATAATCACCTATTGGTTTTAAATAAGTTTAGACTTTCTAACTTAGGATAGCACATTTGCAAATGAGTAAGCATGCGGTTAGGCCATATATTTACACGATTCTTATATACCGCCCGGTACTTTATTCAAACGCAGCCTGGTTTCTCGCGTTACGCGAGAAACACGCGTGCTTCTCGCGTAACGCGAGATCCGGATAACTTTATCCGGTACCGGATAACCCTTGCGTTATGCGAGAAGCACGAAACACGTCCCTCGCGTTACGCGAGAAGCACGTCCCTCGCGTAACGCGAGAAACCAGGCTGCGTTTGAATAAAGCACCGGGCTGTATTTAGTAATGACCTTTGCCTATATTTAATATCATCCACATCAAAAATTGTGCAAACATTGAACCACCCCTTATATAGGCGAATTTGCATTGAACCACCCTTTATATTCATATTGCTTTTAAACCACCCATTATATCTATTTTGCTTACAAAAGACCACCCCGAACCTTAAATCGTTAAGTTTTCTGTCAAAATGATGAAATTACTGATTTACCCTTGATTTTTTAAGAAAACTATGACATTTACTAGGTTTCTTCCCGGTTTTCTTCAATTTCCTTATTTTATTTTTAAATTTAACCTTCATCCTCATCCTCTTCATTGTTAAGCTCCATTAATGGATGAAATTTGGGGCAAAATCAATGTTTTACTTTTCATAGTCGGAGCAAAATTCAAAGGCGGGTCGGGGAAATTGATCTGGGCTTATTCGTCGCAGATGTCTCGAGCAACTCCGTCGTAGCGCGACTATCTCCGGTTTAGCGATGTAGCCAGACCCGACATTCCTTACTCCGGTCACGGATCTCGGCGGTCCTTTTAGCCCATGGCCTCCTCCTTATCCCTCTGTAAACACGCTTCCTCGCCGACTTCTCCTTGTTCCGAATCGTCTTTTCACCCCAAACTATCATAAATAATGCAGATCAATGTTCCATTGAGGAATAAAACGGGGAAAAGAAACTTCCCACTCAATTGAGTTCATTCACCTTGTCAAAATGAAGTCTAATTCGGTCATGCAAAATTAAGACCTAAGTATACAAAGACATAATTTCAAAGATCTCAAATCATTATCTTTCAAGAACCACAATCCGAAGATCTTCTAATTGCTGGAGGAGTAAATTAGATTAACAATAATTATTCTCAAATCAATAGTTCATGAAATAGAGAGACGTGCCTTCGTCCGACACCATTGCCTTGTATCTCAATTCCCAGATCAATAACAGGTCCTCCTTAAAAAACAATAAAGAAAATGAAGAAAACCGGAAAGAAACCCGGTAAATGTCGTAGGTTTCTTAAAAAATCAAGGGTAAATCAGTAATTTCATCATTTTGACAGAAAACTTAACGGTTTAAGGTTAGGGGTGGTCTTTTGTAAACAAAATAGATATAATGGGTGGTTTAAAATCAATATGAATATAAGGGGTGATTCCATGCAAATCCGCCTATATAAGGGGTGGTTCTATGCAAAAACCTCTAAATAATATGTACACAAACGCAGAAGTTAATATAGCATATAATTGGCATGCATATATATAAAGTTGGAGTATATATAAAATTTGTCTCAATCTTTTCTTTTTTTTTGCTAAAATACACAAAATATAGTTTTGGTTTTTGTCAAAATAAAGAAATTATAACTAAAAGGAACCATCGTCAATTGCTTGTATAGATCGCTATCTTTTGGAAGAGCTCGTCTGAACGCTTCCTTGGCGGTGGTCTGTCGCACCCTAGTGTGGAGAGTCTTTCGACGTTGAAGCGCTTCATGATCTCCCTTATGGTGTCTCCGTTTTCCATGCACATGTTGTGGAGATCGGTGGACTGCTTATCAAACGTCTTGCTACTGGCGAATTGTGAATGGAACAAGTCAGAGAGTTCGGCGAAGGAAGATATGCTCTTGTCTGGGAGATGGATGAACCATGTCAAGGCGGAGCCTTTCAGGGTTGACCCAAACCATCTACACGTCATGATTTCTCGCATCGGGCTTGGAATTGCACTGGTCAACATCTTTTGCTTATACATCATGATGTGGTGGTCTGGATCCTCTGTGTCGTCATAGGTGGGAAGATCGACTACGACATACTTCCTTGAGATTTCTTTTCTGACGATGAAGTCGACGAAAGGACTTGCTTCATAAACTAACGCGTGCTCTGGCGCTATGGCTTTTGGCGCTCCGGGTAGTTGGGACATCTCTTTCCTTAAACCTTCGATCTGGGAGGCGGGTTTCTTTTCTACCATGATGGCGATGGCGTTTGTTTTAACCTCTTCCAGTGTCTTGTCCACACGTGGATTCTTGTTGGAATAGGGATATGAGGAACTCTGATTCCTCAATAGGTTCTTTTCCACTATTACTCTATGTTTTGACGATGACAACCTTAGCATATACTATGGTATAGTTTATCTTGATATTTCAGATGAAAAGACTGAAGATTTGAAGGTGATGAAGTATTAAGGGAAGTCAGAAGGAACTGTGTTACATCCGTGTTGCTTCTAACCCTAGCGTGGGCGGCGAGCCGAGAAGATCTTATAGGAGATTTTTTCCTTGTTAGGATATTGCTAGAGTTGGTTGTAATATTTGGTAAATCTCGAGTTAATTAGGTTAACTTGAAAGCCATAGAGATTGTCATAAATTAGGAAAGAAGTTTGACGTATAATATATTCTTGGAATATCTTTATACGGCAGACTTGCTTCCTATATATATGATCATATTTATGTTCTTAGGGCTTATGTATTTTTTGACGGAGCTTGAAGTGCATCAGACTAAGAGAAGAGAAAAGTGTTCTTGTAAAAGAACATCAAGTAAGTTCACTAATATTATTGATGAGGCTAAAGTCGTAGTGCCAAATCAAAGAAATAAACTCTAAACACTAACTAGAGTATAGCAAGTAAGTAGAGGTCGAACCCAAGGGAATCAAAACACCAATCGCTATGCAGTCAAGCGAAATACCAACTAACGAACAAGTAACAAGTAACCAGGGGGGTTTTGATTGTATGAAACACAAAAGTAACAAGTAGGGCTGGGCACGGGTTGGGTAAACCCGAAACCCGGACCGGACCGGACCGAAAAACCCGGACCAAACCCGGACCGAATAAGTTTCGGGTTGGTCTTCGGGTTGGCTTTTAGTGGAGTTCGGGTTTCGGGTTGGGTTGGGTTCGGGTTCGGGTAAACCCAATTTTTTCGGGTAGACCGAAATTTTAACAGTAATAGAGTAAAATTGTAAAAATGTGATCTAACCAATTACCCAAATACCCAAACCCAATACCTAAATTTTCACCCGATTAACAATTACAGCCGTCCCTGCCCTGATTCCCGAATTGCTCTTACCCCCGACCCCCCGTCACTACACCGGCGTCCGGCGCGGCTCTCCAGCCTCTCCTCCCCGGCGCTCTCGCCCAGTGCCCTCGTCTCCGGCGTCATCTACACCAGTACAGCGTCGCCTCAGGCCACTTAAGTCTTAACAGGTAGGAGTTTACACAGTGTAACCATTGCAGATGTAATTGTATAAACCTTCGTCCCTTATTGTGTGTTTGACTGTTTGATAATCTGATTTTAGTGTTTGATAATCTGATTTTAGTCTTCAATTCTTCACGTGTAACTTTGAGCCCTTCGTCATTGCAAGTTCCTGATTTTTACAGGATAGTTTAAGCCCTTCTTCAATTCTTCATGGCTTATGTGACAGCTCCCTTCACTTGTCTTCATTGAATTCATTCTTATATAGGACAGTTTATGCTCAGATTCATTATACAACTCTTAGATTATTTTAATGGAAGCTTATAAATAATTGTTTATTAGAGTGCAAGTTGCTGATTTTTGGACTGTACGTATAGACCTAAATGGCTAAATGTAACTCATGATTCTTCAATTTGACCAAAAAAACTCATGATTCTTTAAGTTTTGTTCATTTTGTTTGTTGACTTGTCTTCTTAAGTTGATTTACAGATTTTTCAGCCAAGTCTACAGTACAGTTTTGAAAGAAAAAAACAATGGATCAACTTTCGTCAAATGTAAGTATGGTTTTTATATTTGTATTATGATTCATATTATGTTAATTATCTACATTAAACTGACATTTATTTAATTTGTAGATGTCGAGCTCTCAATCCAAAATGCTTCAAACTCAGAAGAATAAGAATCAATCCAGAAAGAGATGTAGAGCTACTACTAGCACTCAACCTGAGTCTCGATACTATTTTATATCTTAACAAAGCAAGTACGCTACAGAAATGGAGGTAATATTATTTATGTGACCTGCTTTTTAAAACTATATTACTATTTAGTTGTTATTCAACCTGTTCTTAGCCCTAATTATTAAGTGCTTACTATTTTATATCTTACATTGTGACAGTTGAGTGAAACTGAGTTCGTTTAAGCTCTTGATTGGTTCAACTTCAAGCGTTAGATTGGAAGAAGATTGCTGCAGGAGTGGAATTTTTCTTTTTGAATGAATATATGAGACATTGAAATGATGCAGAACTACCTTTATATTTTTTTAATCAAGTTGAACATATTTCCACGTGGAATATTTAATTGTTATCGACTTATCGACTTAAGTTGTTTTAAACATATTTTATGTATTTTGAATCATGTTGAACATTAAAATGTCATCATTTATAAGCTTTTGACTTTATATTACTTGTTTATTTTATTTAATGTTAGGTTGTTTGAATTTTTACAGAAAACAATTGATTAAATTTAGAAGCTAAGTGTAAATTGTAGAAAATAATTTTTTTAATCAGAAGTTCGGGTTTTTGCCCGGACCGGACCGGACCGACCCAAACCCGGACCGACCCAACCCGAAATTTTTCGGTCCGGTCTTCGGTCCGGTTTTTTTTGGAATTTCGGGTTTCGGGTTTTCGGGTTCGGTCCGGTCCGGTCCGGTCTCTGGCCCGTGCCCAGCCCTAGTAACAAGTATCAAACAAAGGGAGTTTGGGTGAGAATATGATGAGAAGGGGTTTCACCTAGCAAGTATCCACACAACAGTCAATCAAGTTGATCATAGATTTATCTCAAGTTCTATTCAATCCTAAGGAATGTTCCTATTCCAATCTTTAATATATCAGCAGGTCAACCGGTCCTGATAATACTTACTATTCAACAATCAGGGAAACCTCTCAAGATTAGATGAAATAGCAGCAAAGGGCACAGGAATTATAAGGATGCATGCAATAACTTACAACCGTCAAGTATTAACATGCAATCAATTCTCTTTCATAAAAGCAATCAACTACCAGATCATGCAGATATGAATGCTACAATGACAAGGAATTCCACCGTATATTCCTAGTCTAGCAATAGAAAACTATCAATCAAACTAGGTGATCAAGCTAGTAAAACTAATAGAAATCAATAGATGAAGAACAAGAGAATTAATACAAACTCATAGGAAAAGAACAAGAGTTTAGAAATCTCACAACTTAATAACTGAAGGTTTCAACCGCTAGGTAAAACAATGGAGATTAGTTCCTGCTCATGGTTGCAGAACTAAATTGTCTGATGGAAAGATGATAGAAAAACTGATGAAAGATATGGTATAAATAGAGACTAACCCTAAAAATATATGGTAAAAGATATATCCTAAAACTAAAATAAGGAAAATAAGAAAATAATAAAAAGAAATAAAAGCAAAGCAAAATAAGGAAAGTCCGGAATATCTTCGGCCTTGTTGTGGCGATCGCCATAGATGCCTGGCGATCGCGGTCTTCATTTAAATCTCTGCCGTGTCTCTGTCGCCCCATGGCGATCGCCGTAGATTCATGGCGATCGCCATGATCTCCCGAACTCACATAACTCTTCTGTTGTAGAATGGCGATCGCCTGGATGGTAGTGGCGATCGCCGCTGCTCCGCAGAATATCTTCAAGTCTTCATGTCTTCAATCTTTGATCTCTTCTTCTTCGGTTCTGATCTTCATTTCTTCACTTCTTAATAAATATCTCAGAACATAATAATGACTCGAACACATATGATAATACTCCTAAACTAATGTAATAATCCCTAGTTACGCTATACAAAGTGCAGCGTATCAAATACCCCCATACTTAGACTTTTACTCGTCCCGAGTAATTTACAGAAAAGCTACCCATACAATAAAATGCTCAAAGTCTCAGGAAGTACAAAAATATCTCCTAGTGATTACATAACCAATAACCTCCTCCAAAACACACAAAACACAACAACAAAAAATCAAGAACAATGTGATAAAATAAGCACATACCCAGAACTACACCTTATTCCTCCAAGTGGCCTACCCGAATCCTCCTATACGCCTCCTTCTTATGTCTCCATACGCCAAGATGATAATGATCCTAAAACACTCAATTTTTTCTTTTTATAACACTCATCTTGCTTGGGTGCCCTTTCGGGTTTTCATCCCAACCACTCAATAATTGTTCCAGGCTCACAAAACTCACATCACTCAAGACTTATTTTTGCCCCAGCCTAATGCCGGTCAAGCCACCTTCTTATTGCATAGATCTTGCTATCCAAGGATTTTGTATGCCTTTTTTCAATTTTTGTGGCTTTTTCATACAATATATATTCAATAAGCTCATGCAGATACAACCAACACCCAAATAATTACATGTGAATACATTCTCCTCCCCCATACTTAAACATTGCATTGTCCTCAATGAAATGGAAGACATAAAAACGAACCCAGGGAAGGAGACAGAAGACTCAGATACAAGGTCGGATGACCTTCCTCCAATAAAACTCAAAGTGTGGTAGAATGAGAAACTAGATGGGCACTAAATGTAATCCAATAATGCATAGCTCATCTAAAGCAAAAGAAAGAATACCTCCAATATAGATGGTGACCCAAACAAATCAACTCCTTACAAAGAACATGGTCACCAACAAGCTAAGCTCCAGCGAATGTAGATCTAGAATGATAGTACTAATCGAAACCAAACTTGATGAAATACAACTCCTTACTTTCTTTTCTCTCATTTTTTTTTTTTTCTGCACTCTATTTTTTTTCTATTCCGATATATTATTTTTTTCTCAGAATGATTTTCGGATTTTATTTTTTATTTTTTTTATTTTTTTTTATTTTTTTATTTTTTTTAGAAAGGAGAGAAGACTCACAACGAGATTAGCTACTGACTGTAGCGGACCCTAAGCTTCGGTGATTTCCTCTTGTCCATAGAAAAACTAAAAAGGAAATTAAACCGAACAAAAACAAATTCAAACCTCGGGTTGCCTCCCGAGTAGCGCCTTATTTTATGTCGTGGCTCGACATGAAACTCAAGAGATTTAACTAACGCCATTTGGCTTTGTGAAAACCGTCTCTTGTCTGAATTCTCTCTTGAACCACTCATGGAACGCCTTGAATCTTGTCCCTCTTACCTTGACCACCTTGTCTCTAGCAATGAAGGTGGTTTCATTCACTTTATCCTCCTTGACCGTATCAGGCGGCTGTTTAAGCTCAATGTCAAGTGCCTGCACACTAGTCATCAATGGTATCTCGCCTGGCGAGGTCAGTAATGGAGGGCGATTGCCCAAAGGATGTGAAGAGAGCTTACCTTTAGGCTCTGGCTTAGCCTGACACTTCTGCATATTAGTAGACAAAACAGTATCTACTTTTGGGGGCTCTAAGAGATTCTCTAAAACAGGTTGCAATTCATCCTTACAAGTAGGCTTAATCACATCAATAGCACATAGAGAATTCTTATCAATGGGATCCATATCATATATATTATATTCTACCTTATCCCCATCAAACTCCATAGAGAGAGTACCACTATTAACATCAATTTTCGTTTGTGCAGTTTTCATGAAGGGTCTACCTAACAGTATAGGTGTGACATTATTAGCATGCTCCATATCTAACACAAAGAAATCAGCAGGAAAAATCAGATCACCAACCATAACAAGAACATCTTCAACAACCCCCTTCGGGTATACAGTAGACCTATCAGCAAGTTGAATAACAGTTCCTGTTTTATGCAAAGGTCCTAAGCCTAGTGATTCATACAAAGAGTAAGGCAAAACATTGATTGATGCACCTAAATCTAGCATGTCTTTGTCAAATTTAGTTTCACCAATCACACATGGAATGCTAAATATGCCTGGATCACCACATTTCTTAGGCATGCGTTTTTGAAACACGGCAGAAACTTGTTCACTTATTTCAACTTTCTTCTTTCCTTTCAGTTTTTGGTTTCTTTTAATAGTGCAAACTTCTTTCAAAAACTTAGCAAATCTAGGAATACTCTTAACAAGTTTGAGCAAAGGAATGTTTACCTCACACCTACTAAAGGTTTCGAAGATTTCGTTGTCGTTCTCCAGCCTTCGAGTATCCTTCAATGCCTCAGGAAAGGGGGCAACAGGCTTCTGAGAGAATAGAGGTGGAAAATTTGGGCGAACATAATCGTCAATGTACTCAGGGGGCTCCTGGCGATCGCCATCAACAACTGGCGATCGCGGTCGCGGATGATTTTGCACCTCAGCTTCTGGAATGGAATAGCGATCGCCATCGCTATATGGCGATCGCGGTCGGGATGCAGATCCTGCTTTGCTCTCTGTAATCTCATGGCGATCGCCACTCAGATCTGGCGGTCGCGGTTTTGGCACAGAACAGTCATTTAAAGTTTTTCCGCTCCTCAAGAACACTGCACTGACGTTCTCTCTCGGGTTTCTTACCGGTTCCCTGGCCTCTAATTTACTCACAGCTTGAGCAATCTGTCCTAACTGATTTTCAAGATTTTGGATACTCGATTCCGTTCTAGCATTTTGTTGCATCACAGTTTGAGCTAAGGACTTGATCATATCTTCAACAGTCATGGAATTCTGAGGTCTAGGTTGTTGATAATTAAAATTATGAGAATCATACCTTGGCCTTGGTTGCCATTCACCAACAGCGTTTACCTCAGCATTCGGCTCTTGGAGTTGTTGACCACCACTTTGCAGCATAAAAGACTTCATCATATCTTTCAGTTCATTCATATCACTTTGAATTTTAGCAGGATCAAGCGAACTTACTGACTGTGTTCTTTGCCTGCTACTAAACTGCCTTGAGCTCTCAGCTAATTCCTCAAACATTTCAGTAGCCTGAGGTATAGTCAATCTTAAAAAGTTACCTCCACAGGATGCATTCACCATTCGACAATCCTCATCAATCAGGCCACTAAATAAGTACATAAGGAGATCTTGGTCAGTATAACTATGGAATGGGCAGCTTGAGCAAAGCTTCTTGAATCTCTCATAATATTCATAGAGACTCTCAGTTGAGTGTTGTTGAAGATTCGTGATCTCCTTCTTCAAGCTGCTCAGTTTTGTAGCTGGAAAATATTTCTCTAAAAAGACCCTTTTCATCTTAGCCCATGTATCAATACTCCCTGGAGCTTGATAATAGAGCCAATCATTCGCAGCGTCTTTCAGAGTAAATCCGAAAGCTCTCAGCATGACCTGCTCCTCAGTAACACCTCTTGGCTTCATACTAGAACATATGGCATGGAATTGAGCCAAGTGTTTGTTGGGATCTTCTCCTGCTAAGCCATGGAAGTGTGGAAGCTCATGAATTAAACCAGCTTTTAATTCAAAATTCACACCTTCTTCAATCTCAGGAAACCTCACTGCCAAAGGTTGTTGGTTTAAGTCTGGGGCAGTGAGTTGCCTCATAGTAGGCAATGGCGGTCCATGTCGATCACCCATCTCGTTCTCTTGGTAAAGAGCTGCTCTTTGGTTCCGAAGGAACGTCCTTTCAATCTCTGGGTCAAAGGAAACAAGAGATGAATCAGTAGCACGGGTCTGAACCATAAAGGTTCACACCAAACAGTTGATAATTTCACAATTAGCACAAAATTGGAATAATTCAATTCCCCGGCAACGGCGCCAAATTTGATGAGGCTAAAGTCGTAGTGCCAAATCAAAGAAATAAACTCTAAACACTAACTAGAGTATAGCAAGTAAGTAGAGGTCGAACCCAAGGGAATCAAAACACCAATCGCTATGCAGTCAAGCGAAATACCAACTAACGAACAAGTAACAAGTAACCAGGGGGGGTTTTGATTGAATGAAACACAAAAGTAACAAGTATCAAACAAAGGGAGTTTGGGTGAGAATATGATGAGAAGGGGTTTCACCTAGCAAGTATCCACACAACAGTCAATCAAGTTGATCATAGATTTATCTCAAGTTCTATTCAATCCTAGGGAATGTTCCTATTCCAATCTTTAATATATCAGCAGGCCAACCGGTCCTGATAATACTTACTATTCAACAATCAGGGAAACCTCTCAAGATTAGATGAAATAGCAACAAAGGGCACATGAATTATAAGGATGCATGCAATAACTTACAACCGTCAAGTATTAACATGCAATCAATTCTCTTTCATAAAAGCAATCAACTACCAGATCATGCAGATATGAATGCTACAATGACAAGGAATTCCACCGTATATTCCTAGTCTAGCAATAGAAAACTATCAATCAAACTAGGTGATCAAGCTAGTAAAACTAATAGAAATCAATAGATGAAGAACAAGAGAATTAATACAAACTCATAGGAAAAGAACAAGAGTTTAGAAATCTCACAACTTAATAACTGAAGGTTTCAACCGCTAGGTAAAACAATGGAGATTAGTTCCTGCTCATGGTTGCAGAACTAAATTGTCTGATGGAAAGATGATAGAAAAACTGATGAAAGCTATGGTATAAATAGAGACTAACCCTAAAAATATATGGTAAAAGATATATCCTAAAACTAAAATAAGGAAAATAAGAAAATAATAAAAAGAAATAAAAGCAAAGCAAAATAAGGAAAGTCCGGAATATCTTCGGCCTTGTTGTGGCGATCGCCATAGATGCCTGGCGATCGCGGTCTTCATTTAAATCTCTGCCGTGTCTCTGTCGCCCCATGGCGATCGCCGTAGATTCATGGCGATCGCCATGATCTCCCGAACTCACATAACTCTTCTGTTGTAGAATGGCGATCGCCTGGATGGTAGTGGCGATCGCCGCTGCTCCGCAGAATATCTTCAAGTCTTCATGTCTTCAATCTTTGATCTCTTCTTCTTCGGTTCTGATCTTCATTTCTTCACTTCTTAATAAATATCTCAGAACATAATAATGACTCGAACACATATGATAATACTCGTAAACTAATGTAATAATCCCTAGTTACGCTATACAAAGTGCAGCGTATCAATTATCACCAGTTTCTGATAGGAACTAGGTTAGTACTTAGCAATAAGTTTGTAATCTCGTTCTTCTCTAAACTCATTGATTGAATATACAAGTACACCTTTCAAATCCTCGAAAGAGGGGTGATTTTCATCCAAAGATAACTACTTGGTTATCTAGGGTTTCCACCTTAAGTAATTGCGTTGATAACTTGTTATATTACTTCCGATGTGCCTAGGAACTGTACAACTCTTTGTCACAGTTCCCTTGATACTAACATACAGATCCTACAATTCTCTCTAGGAGGAAGGCAAGCCTGACGTTATTCCACTCTAAAGGTGTCGCCTTCATCCGCGACGACATCCATGTCCAGACGTCGAGCGACGTTTTGTTCTCGGACGTACATGTAACGCGTAGATGGTCCTGCCTGGAGAAGGTTATGGGTTGAGCGGAGCCTCTCGTTTTCTTTGGCCAACTCTTCTTATAAAACTTGTGAATACAATTGTTCATTTGGCGCACTTTTCGGTCTCTGTATAAGAGAGTTTTACATTTTTCAAATCCTCTTTAGAATAAGCTTCCTCTATCACCTTCTTAGCATTCTAAACATTTAGATATATTAAGCTTTTGACTTTATGCAATTACCCTCTTTAATGGTAAAGTAGGAGATTTCCTTTGAAAATGATAAAATGGCGTATACACTGTCTGCAACTTTTCTAGGGTGAAAGGTATTTGTGGTGGAGGTGGATTGCTTCTGAAAAGAATTGATGTTACTACAACTATCAAAAACAGTTGTTCAACTGCCATCCTAATAACTCTCAAAATACAAAGTCAAAACCCGACAGTCCGACTCTTCCAGCAAAGGTGTCTTACCCGTATACTGATGTTGTCGATTCCCGTTGGAGAACTTGAACTTGTTCTTCATAGACAGGGAGAAATCCTAAGAGACATGGGGAGATTGAAGCCAAGATATAAGTGATTCTCCACTAGATTATCTTAAACTTAACTTGAGAATTACGATGGATTACAAGGGTAAACCCAAGAGGTGCATGTCAGGGGCGGGTACACCAGTGTTGCGCAAGGTCAAGGTCCTGACCAAGGACTCGGGGTTGGTCACCTTCCATCATAGATCTTCTAGACAGTCCTCCATAGGCTCTTCCAGCAAAGATGTCTTACCCTTATCCCTTTCTCGACAGTCCTCCATAGGCTCATTCTTGACATAATTCCTTTGCATAACCGAAAAGGAGGCATAATTGAAATACATGTATGTATTGGAGGATATTATGCAGATCATATCTTGTATATATATTAGTATAGTTTGATATTCTATCCTTCGTAAAAGATATGGTAGATAATATCTTTAGCTGTAGATTTACCTTGTTGATCAAGGCTTAGTTTCCTGATTATTTGAATAATTTTTTTTTTTGAATTTATTATTATAATTAATTCAATAATTATACAAAGTCTTTATTTGGCACACCCTAAAATTCTATTTGGCACACCCTTACTTTCATCACGAAGGTATTTGGTCAGACTTTCGTCACGAAAGTATTTCAAAAGAGATTCGTCACGGAGAAACGAAGGACTTCCGTCACGAAGGTTGCCAGGAGTTCCGTCACGAAGGTATTGTGGAGTTCCGTCACGAATCTTTTTTTGAAAAAAAATAAAAAATTCAGAATGTTGTAGAGAATTTCAATACGAGTCCGTGCATATAAAATACGTCCAAAACGGACATCGTTTGCCCTTCCAAAAGCCCTAAAAACAAAACAGTCGTTTTCGTTAAGTTCGTAATATTTAAACATAATGCATAATTATACTTTATAAGTAATAAACTAGTGATATTAAATGATAATATATAATTATAGTATATAAATTTAATTGCATGCTTTTTAACTATAATTAATAATTATATAAGTTTTGGTTGCCAGGAGTTCCAGTCTTAGGAAGATCGTGAAGAAGATGGAGGTCAGCCAGCACAACAAGTATTTCTGTGAGTTTTGCGGAAAGCTAATCGTCTCCTTCCTTGCATTTGAGAGATCTGAAGTTGAGATATGGGTTCGATTTCTGATTCTGAATTGGTTTTGGATTTTTGTTGGTATGTAGTACGTTGTGAAGAGGAAAGCTGTGGGGATTTGGGGATGTAAGGACTGTGGGAAGGTCAAGGCTAGAGGTGCCTACACTTTGAAGTAAGAATTTGTTCCGCCATTGTTTTCTTCCTTGATTTTAATGCTTTTAGTTATATGATTTTTTCCTGTTTGAATTGAACAGCACTGCGAGTGCAGTGACGGTGAGAAGCACCATCAGAAGGTTGAGGGAGCAAACAGAGAGTTTGGCAGAACGATCAGGTTTTCCTGGTGATCTAGCTTTATATTTTGGCTTTTATTATCATGAGAAGCATATGGTTTCTGTTTTGTATCGATGACATTTGTGTTCGGATTTGTAGTGACATGTTCTGTTTATTGGATTATGATTGCAATCTAAAGCTTTTGTTACCAGTTTTGATTTGCTTTGCTTGTATCTGATAAACATGTTCAAAGTTTTAGCATTCAAGCATCCTAAACAACAGTGAGGATTCACCTCAGATTTTAGGAAATGAAGCATGTTGTAATACTGCATCAAAATTTTGTTTAACAATCAAAGCATAGTGAGCTATATCCAGATAGCTAATGTTTTGTTCTAAGCTCCTTTTATTCACATCAGTGCAAAGCTGCAAACTGTTTATCAGTGCTACTGAAACATAGGTCTAATTGGTAGGCCATTGTTCTCCATATGGTGTAGATAACATATTTCAAAAGTTTGCATTGTCATATTCCTGACTTCTTCTTCTTCCCTCTTCAATGCTCATATCCTCTTCATATTCCTCCTTCCGTTTTCCTTTTCATAGACCTATTTTCTAATTACACTTCCATCTCATCTCTCACCCAGCCTCCATACAGTAGAGAATCATCTCCCATCTCATCCCCATCTCTCAGAACCTCTATCGATTGGTTTGTTTTCAGAGTTCTGGCAAGTCTTCGGTTCTTGAGAATATCGTTGGAAGGGACTTTCTTCCCTGAGGACCAAGTTAGGGCTTAAGGCTTTATTCTTTTCGATTTTTGTTCATTAATTTGGCTACCTTTGGTTAGGGTTTGTAAACAGTTTTGTTTCTACCATCGCGAGGTGATTATTTACGAAAGCAATTTGCAGGAATAGTGGCGAGGAGACTGTTGGTGCTGCAATTTCACAGGTGAAGCGTCGGGTCAAGGTTGCAGGACTGACAGTGTAGAAATTGTGAATGACAACGTGGCGCTGACACTGTTGTAGCTTGATTTGCAAACTAAAGAGACGGCGTTGCAGTCATCGTTGGATTAGAGGAAGGAAAGCATGAGTTCAAGTGCCTCCTCTGGGAACGAACGCGTAGCAATTGACCCATCGTCCTCGACTACCTCCGCCGCTTCAAACCCATCTCGATGAAATTTGAACTTGGGAGTTGAAGCACCGGATTTGAACTTTGGCCGCTGAACAAATGCGCGAATCGCCTCCTCGCTCTCCTCCTCCATCACATAATTTCTCCCCAAATACTATGATCATATACTTTAATCAAACGATATGCATATCTCTCTATGCCTACGAAAGTGAGATTTGTTGGAACATTCTTAGCTCCTTAGTGATTAAAGATTAACATTCATAATTTTGCTTACTGTACAATGTCTTATGTTGAAACTCAACTTTGGTGAATTTGAATCAATAATGGTGATCTTTTCCATTCTTTTCGTGATATTCTGGTCTATAGTTTTCACATTCCAACAAACTTCAATTAGTAGCTTAGGTTTGATTAAAATATTATGAGATGCTTTAGTTGATCAAACATTCAAAACCTACGAGCATATCCCTCTACTTCGGAATTTACGATAGTGTAGGGTTTTTAAGCTAATTAAAGTTTGCTTAATTGTTGTTCATCAATATAAGTGGTACGTATGAGTATCTAAGTTTATTAGTATATACTGCAGGATTCCGATCAGTTTTTTTTTGGGGGGGGGGGGGGTTTGATATCATCCATGCCAGTTCAGTTCTAATATCAGAATGTATATCCATTTTTTAACCATGATGAAGAAACAAAATTTATTCGCAAAGAATAATAACCATTGTGGGGATAAATTTATCAGAATGTACACCCTATCTCGCTCTGAAACATTTAGTTTTCCTACATTATTTCATTGCAAATGTAGGGAGTTTTGGACGAGAATTATCTAAAGCTTTGGACGAGATTTTTCTAAAGCTTGAGGACGAAATCCGACATCAATAACCATACTGCTCTACAAGTGAGTCAGGGAGATTATTTATTTGTCAGATCATGATTTCCTCTCTAGCATTTTATTTGGCACTTCCATTAAGTATGAGTACCATAATCAGATTGCATAAGGTTGTATTTAGTCAAATTCATTATATGGGTCTGGTTCAATCCTACAGGCTACTGCAAGTATCGCCGCACCAACTTAGAAGACTATATTGTCATATGCATTGACGGAAAATTATTCACATGGGACGTCTCATAGAAAGGCCCTCAAGGTTGATTGACTCCTTGATCCCTTGGGTTCCCCTTCAAGATTTGGGAAGAAGAAGTTCAGAAAGTATGTGGATGATGAGGAACATGATCTTGATCCAGTTGAAAGGCAAGTTTTATGTACTTAATTTTATTGGTTTCTTTTTCATTTAGCTGCGTTGTGTTGTTGATTAAATTTTCTATAAAATGCAGCCACCATCTTCGGTAACAATCTGAGGCTAAAAGCGATGAAACTCGACAAGAAGTTGTTGTTGAATGCTCATAGTGTTTAATGTGTATAATTTGTCAGATAGGATTTCAGTTCTAATTTCATTTTCTTCTTTCTATTGCAGATACCCCACAAGACTTTCCTTCTTGCCCGTGTGTGCATCCTATTTTATCATGTTTCTTCAAATATGACCCTTCAGAGGCTGAGACATTTTGTTTTGTCATGTGCTTGCACGCTATTTCTTGGTGAATTATAATGATGCCCCAGATGGTTGCTTTTGGATGAGCAATATGCTCATCAGAAAGCAACCATCGAGCTCTGCTCTCACCTCCGCATCAATATTATAAGTTGATTTCTTCCTTTTTGAGCTTCAGATGAATCATTTTCTTCTCCTCCATGCTCAATTTCAGTAATATATTCTGGTTATTTGACATCGACAGATCTGTGTAATGGTTTCGCTGTTTTGAGGTTTCAAAGCCCGGATTATTGCTTTAGGATGAGAAATATGCAGCAGAACAAACCGATGAGCTTCTTGATGTTGTCAAGGTAATATTCTTCGGGCAATTCCTATTGTATTGTTTTCTTTTTTCCTTGAAGTTTATAGTTTAGTTTGGATTAAGTTAATCTGTATTATTCGTCTTGCTCTTTTTTTTGCAGTTTTCTACAATGATGTATGGCCAGATGACTCCTATGCAATTTAGATTTTCAAATTACCCAATTATCATTGGGTAATTTCTCCCCAAATTACACTCTATCTCGCTAGATCTTCATCTGCATAAATTTATCCTTAAATTTGTATTCTCACACTGAATTTTGGCATCAAATTAACAATTTGCAGGTCTTAGAGGCCAATGTGCCAGCTTTGCTGTCACAGTTCTAATTCCAAACGCTCGGTGGAATTCTCCCAAACAAACATGACGACGATGGTGTTTGAGGACAACAACTCCGATAAGAAGTTCATGACTATGAAGGTGAAATTTACTCTGTCTGAGACTATATACAACATGGTTCAGAGTGCACTCCTGAATTGCCTCAGCTGAGTGTGAGAAGTGCTAAGTTGCGCAGTTCAGCTCGGTTCTCTTCTCGAGTTGTCGATTGAGTTTGGTCTATTTTCCTTCAACGGAAGTGATGGTGTAAAAATTATTTTATTTATTAATTTGGGCATTCCTGCACATTTTCAATGAATTTCTGCAGAAAAATTGAAACGCTCATTAAAAGCACATGTTGATATAGTGCTCCATCTCGAGCTTCCGTTTGTTCACTTGTAGCATTGGTGTGTTATGCATGAAATCAGCTCGTGCCTAACACACCGAGGTGGGTGACAAATAGTAAAATTGGTCGACGTATATAGGAAGCGTGTATTTCTATCCATTTCATTTTGTCCATTTAGAATTGTACAGCTGATTGGGATGTTATTTGTAACCTTGTGTCGTAGTCGTCAATCGGCATCTAAATAACCTCATATTATCGTCGTCCGAAGAAGAGCTTAGATCATAGTTTTGCTTTGGTTTAAATACACTTTCAAAGATTGAAGCCGATAATTAAATGGTGCAGAAGTGTTCTTTTCTTTATAGGGAGAAGATTAGACAAACATCATCTGTTGTGTGAGTCTAACTTAGAGCATCATTGCGGACGAAACACACGAAATTTTGGATCATGATCCAATCTAGAAGTACAGAGCAAAACACTGGTTTTAATCTAAACGTAGAGGGTGAAAAAATGACCTTTTTACTTATAATTTTCTTAGTATAGACTGGATTTTTCTTAATCCTGTTAGCTCATTCGTATTCGTGTAAATCTCTTACTTGATGGATAATTACGTATGAGCTGAACCACTTTCTTTAAGACTGATTTCGTGCAGCTCTATTTATAGGAGAGCTTTACTTAATCCTTTATTATTTCTATGGTTGATTTTATATAAATTTTACCCTTAATTTCCGGTAACTTGCATACATTACAGTTTAAGGCCAGCAAAAAGTAGCCAACACCATTGTCAAAATCCCTGTATAGCCTCTGTATAGACCTAGAAAAAACAAGTAGCAACAACAGAAGTTGATAGAAAATGTGTGGAGTGTAAGAGGGATAAAAACAAGAAGTTAGCCAAGAGAGAATCAAGGTGTTAAAGGCTGAGTCTCCTCTTGAGCTCCTCAACCATCATGTTTCTGGGCACAGATTCCTCCTTGTTCAACTCAATATCCTTCACTTTCACTATTCCCTCTTTCATTTCCTGCTCTCCAACAATCACCATAAATGGAATTTTATCCTGCTTTGCGCGGTCTATGTGCTTCATTACCTTTTTGTGCAGCATGAACTCTGTTTTTATCCTTGCACTCCACAGCTCGCTCGCCAGCTCTGCCGCCAGAGATAGATCATCCCCCAGAATACTAACCAAAACTTGGGTTTCACTTCCTCGTATCACCTACCAATTTAACAAACACCAAATTACATCTTTACTAATAGTAGTAGTAGTGTAATACACTAGCAACATAGTGTCCACATTACCTTATCTTTGTTATCCTTGATCTGCTGCTCCATTATGGCATATACGCGCTCAATGCCAAGACTGACGCCTACAGCTGGAACTGGCTTTCCACCAAACATAGAAATAAGATTGTCATAGCGTCCACCAGCTGCAATTGAACCAACCTAGAACCACATTCATGAGTTTTTTACATCATCACAACTGAAAATACCATATCAAAACATCCAACACAATCATTGGTCTGAAACAACTGAGTTGTAAAAGAAGAAGCTCAAATACCTGTGTAGTCCCCTTGAAAACTGCCTCAAATATCACTCCAGTATAATAATCAAGTCCTCTAGCAAGACTTAAGTCAAAAACCACTCTATGGATGCACTTAGACCTGTCTCGAGCTCTAAACAATATATCCAATTCATTCAACGCTATTACTGATTCATTATTTTCTAAAAATTTACTTCCATCTTGCTTCAGCTTAGATAACAGTTCCAGAGGATGTCCCTTTTCTTTAACAAACTCGCCAATCTTATCAGCTGTCTCAACGCTTAATCCCTTCTCATGTACCTACATATGATAGCACACAAAAATCCCATTCGTGCAATGTAAGCTTTTTTACAAAGATACAGTATATCATAAAAAATTTAACAGATAGAAACAAAACTAATATTGTAGACAAAAAATACATAGGAAATACAAGCCTATGCAACATATTAAGGGGGAAGGGAAAATGATGACAGACATAAACACACCATCTCTTTTTTCACTTGGTCCAGTGGTAGCTTATCCAACTTGTCGATACTGGAACAAATGGTTCTAAACTTTTCCGGAGGAACACCACATAAATCCAGCATGCCATCCAACAACTTCCGATGATTCAGTTTTACCTGTAAAAATATTAAGTCAGCACAAAACCACCTTTAAGATTTCTATCTTAACAGTCAAGCAATGAAAACTATGCAAATGTTCAATCCTGACAGCATCTATACAAACAGGCTCACAATATGGAATAGGAAGAAAAAATAGCAGCACGTTACCACATGCATTCTAACTAGAAATAGTTTGTAGTGTACAAGTTGACACTCATTTGACTCAACAACACCATGCTCTCTGATATATTAACTATACAATTTAGCTTCTCAATGTTTAACTCATATTCACAAAAACAAGAGAGAAACAAATTTGGAAGGTAAAATAAGTTAAAAAAATGTATTTGGAGGTAGAAAAGAAGTACCTCATAATCCCCTATATTCAATTCATCAAGTAGCTCAGTCAAAATTTTGACAATCTCAAAATCAGCAGCCATCTTCTCATGCTGACCAGCAATGTCAAAATCACATTGATAAAATTCACGATATCGTCCCTTCTATGGGTTATCTCTTCTGTACACCTTAGCAATTTGGTACCTTTTATATGATGTAAGTCCATTCATTGCCACATACCGAGCAAATGGAACTGTCAAGTCATACCGTAGAGAGCAAAGTTCCCCACCCTGCAAACATGGGAAAAAAGTAGCATGAAATATCAGATGAAGTTCCATAGTTTTCTAATTTATTATAAATATCCTGGTTTACATGGAATGACCATATGGGTTAGCTAACTTAGCAGTAGATCATTCTCCAAGAGAACATTTAAGTGGGGAGTTTCAGAGATAGTTCATCTAATCTAACTTGTAATAATTTGTGCAAATGCATAATCATAGGATTTCTAATTTGTAACATTCAAATGAATTTCAGTTGTGTTTTTACTTCTCATCCATAAAAAGATCTTCAAAGACAGCAAACTTCTGAACTGAGCCAGTGAACATTATGATGTCAGGTTTGAAATACATGATGTTATGATGCATCAGCCCCTTAATTCTTCCTCTAGCTAGAATAGATTTGCCCAGAGAAGGAGAAATTTGAGGAGGTATATCTGCATAAGATATATGAAGCTATGGCTGCATAGAAAGTAGCGCAGAAGAACCATGTAGGAGAGCAGGAAAATGAAAGAGGAAAAGACACTTGGAGGAGAAGAGATCAACTACCACTCTAGCAGCAACAGACCTGGTGGTGGAAGTAGACCCACCCAGTAGTATCACCTACATCAGTCACCACTAGGAGACACTAGAATAGAGGCAGTAGGATGAACAAGGCTTGGGATAAATGAAGTAATGATCTAATATTTTTTGGAAAGCTTAGCAGCCAGTGTAGATGGCAGAATGCAAACAGATGAAAAAATTGGATAGGTTGAATACATGACTAAGAGGAAAATGTGTATTAGTACGAAAACCTTTGACATTAGAAAAAGTCAAGTGAATGACCGAATAAAATCTAAGGCATAAGCAAAAAATGAAGAGAACTCTACTGCACACCTTATAGATGACTATAGGATATCTACAAATAATTTTGAAAGTACAGAAACAGAAACACAACCAATCATTCAGATAACTGAAAATTAGAATTACAAGAAAAGCTAGTGAAAGAACCAGATCCTTATCTATTGAAAGAGAACATTACCTGATCAGCCAAATCATAAATCAGTTTGGAATCTTCCCCGTACTTTCCCGTTAGAGTCTCTTTTAATTCAAAAGCAGGAGTGTCAAGAGCCATTGCACCATGTCTCTTAAAACAATCACTTATTGCAGCAAATGCATTTTCTCGCACAGCCATCTGTTCTTTGGAAAAATCACGAGTACCCTGACATTCATACATTGAAGAGTTCTTGAATTAGTTAAATACACACACAGTCACACATCCTAAAAAATAACTAGAGAAAAAAAGTTGTTATCACATCCGAACATATGAATTGATAGAAGGTTAAAATTCATTATGAATATATATTATTAGTAAAAATAACATATGTATCATCAGATTCCAAGCATTATTATCAGTAAACAATCTTACATAAGGGTTTTTTATCCTTCATTTCATATGCAACACAAGTAACATTTAGTTTTTAATATAGGACATCTTTGTGAGGCTAAAATAATATTATCATTTACATTAGAAAGAATATTAAGTCACAGCAACTAAACGAAAATTAGAGACCTTAGTAGAAACAAATATCACCCAGTATATAATTTGGATATATAAAAAGGGTTCAACGCCAGACAAGCATGGTATTTGAGTTTTTTTTAAGAGGAACAAATTGATTTAGTAAAAGGCTAAGAGAAAGTAATTCAAAAGCAAAAGCCAACTGTTCTACAGTGATGGAGACATTTCTACTGCAAGTGACTAAAGAAAACAATGAACACACATAATTTCATTTATGGGATCTAACTGCTAGCATTAACACATTAAGAAATAAATAAAAATACAAGGAAAAGAACATCAAAAATACATTCTCGTGCAACACACCAAATAACCAACGAAACTGCAAATTACTATCAATGAAATATTTACCTTGGGAATCTTAGGGAGTCTTCTGCTTTCATTGGTTTCCAAAAGGTCTTTAATTTTCTGAACGAACTCACAAAACTCCTCACACCCTTGGGGTTCAAAATTGACGGAAAGCACTCTGCAAATTTTGTGAGGCGCGCAAAGTCATCAAGCCCATCCAATGAATTACACTGCAGTCGTTCTTTAATAAGTATCATGATGGCGTCAGTCCCTTTTCCCAAAACCTTCTTTTTCTTCTTTTCACTTCTTTTTCCTGGATATGGGTTTCCACCGCCTACATCGACCACGGAAGCAGCACCATCCTTCAGCAGTTCAGCAGACTCAAGTGATAAAACAGCCATAGCCATCTCCCAGGACACAATATCCATCACCAGCTTCAGCAGGTCATAAGCCAAATGCAAAAACTTAGCATATTGCTCACTTTGAGCTGCTTTCGATACTAGCCTGGAAGCTTCACTCAAATTTACAGCAGTGGGACATTTTTCAATTAATAATTGTCTCAAATGTGACTTCAAAGTATCTTTCCAAAACATGCAAGTGCGTTCACCAGAGCTGACAATGATATCAGCCATGCTTCCTTAGTCCCTCTCAAGCCACTATCCTTGTCAGCAGAATTCAGCTTCACCCTTGTTCGTGAATGTACCTTCCTAAGTTCTTCCCTGAGAGCCCCGTGAACACAAGGGATGCAAGAGACTCCGCTAACATCATTCTTGCCAACCAATTTTGATCCATTAAGCAAAACCTTAAGGTCACTAGCCACAGAAGCCTCGTCTTTCAAGGTAAATCCATCCCCCGAGTCTAGAGCATTGAAGGCAGAAATGTTAGCTTTGGAAGCTTCACAAGACAAGGCAGCAACCAAAAGTGCAGGCAACATCTGAAGAAGAATCATTAAGTATCTGGGACACCAAATTGGGGAGTTGGGGACGAATGCCATTGGAAGAGGATAGCAAAAGCTTGTTAAGAATGACAACAAGGGAGGCTCTACGCTGTTCGACAGTTAAGAATTCAGGGAAAGTGATGTGGTATGTTGATCTGCCACTGAAGAGGATGAAGAAGAAGATATCTTCTCCAGAGCAGCAGAATCCAGCTGCACCTGAGATAGGTTGTTAGCAAGAGAGAAGACTGCGGCTGGGGTAAGAGAGGAACCTTTGCCTCCTAATGTAATAGAGGTTATGTCCGCCATAGTTCCGGAGAGACGAATTTCCAGCAAGCAGCTTTTTCTGTCCACCAAATGAATGGACAACACGAACGAATTGAAATTTTAGTATTGATCATTACGTATTAACATAGCTTTGTGAAGTATTTAATGAGAACATATTCAGTATGAGAATAGATACATCCAGACAAGAACATAAATTGTATGATTTCTCATCACACAAGCATTTCATCGAGCAGTTGGAGTGCAAACTTACTTTCAATTTGTATCCTAAATCAATTTGTGTAGACAAATTGTTTGCACTCGACTTCATTACAACAGCTGAACACTTTAACCAAATCTGCAAACTTAAAGCAAGCCCGAAGAGAAATTACCTGTTGCTGGTCGTCGCTGGAGCCGCTGACTCGAGCGCAAAAGATCCTCGGTGCGGTGGTGATTGCGTGCAGATTAACGCAGTCTCAGTGTCGAGAAATAACGAAATTCGTCGGAGAAGCAATTAAGATGGGATGAAGTCTGAACTGGTCGAGGACTGGGCTGCGTGGCCTGCGCCTGCTGAATTGCTCGAGTCGAGACTCGGGAAGAACTGAAGAAGAAAGGAGAAGTGAGCGGCTACTTAGTTTTAGGGTTTGTTACAGTGTTTGTTGAGTGTATTTTGATAGTGTGTTGCTTTCAGTAGTAACACTTGTGCTAGCACACTAGCACATGCCTTGCAATTTCAAATTTTGACCTAAAATATCATAGCACATTTCAATTATAAAGTAGCACATTTCAGGCATTTTGAAGCACTTAATTTTGTAAGTACAAAATCCGGCCTAAAATATATAGTTTTTATCCAAAAAAAAATCAACATCGGTCAACGTCGGTCAATGGTCAATTCTGGTCAATGGTCAATCACTTGGGTCAAAACCATAGAAGAGTGTAATTTTAGTCATTGAATTTTGTAGTTAGGATTACTTCTCATTTCTCATTTGATCTTTTCTCTTTTTGAAAATTGACATTAATCGGAAAAACAAACATTTGTTAATGTGTGCAGAGATGCTGAAATTGAGCATCAATTTATCATCAATTAATCGGAAAAATACGACATTTCGTCTCGTTCACACAATGAAAAATAATGGAAAGAACCAACATTTGATAATGAGTTCACACATCGATAACGACCGACAAAAAATCACATTTTACAATAGATCAACAAAGAAAAATTGAAATTTTAAATGCATCTACACACTGGAATTCAAAGGAAAAATCTAAAAGTATACAGTTAACCTTCGCACATGGAACACTTTCACACACACCGATAATCAGAGACAAAATATGACATTTTACAACAAATCAACAAAGAAAAACTGAAATTTTAAATGCATTCACACACTAGACTTCAACGAATAAGTTTGGCGCGTATACATCTATATTAACCTGACATTTTCAACCTAACGTTAACAAAAAAAATTCAATGTCTTCATGTGCATGCATGAAATTCAATGCATTCAGTTACATATATTGAATTAAGAACATGACATTTAAAACAACTATTAAATTACTATTGTATGAAATTCAACCAATGTACTACAAATTGTTACTATAAATGAACAATTCAACCCATGACTTTGTGTCTCTCTATTTGGGTACGGCTAGCATTAAGTGAATTCTTTTTTAGGAAATCTTTCCTCTACAAACCCCCTAGAGATCTCACTTTTTTAAACGTGTTCATAAATCTAGCTTTGAAGTAAATGGTTACAAGGCAAAATTTTCATCAGTGTTAAGTCAATAAACATAGGATAGGACACTAACAAGGAGGAAAATAGACCGTTGTTTATACTGTCTCTATGAGAAAACCAAATTAAACGTCTATAGAAAGTAACATGATATCCTCTTCCAATGGCATCCAGGTCGGGTTGGTTTGACTCAACGTATTGAATTAGCTTTTGACATGTCTAGCTCGATTTCCGATTTAAATTGCTAAAGATGGTTTGTTTCACTAATCATCTCCATTTCCAACTTAAATTACTAACAATGATAGTTTATTTGACTAATGAGAATTTTTGATATAGTTGATTTTACTAATTAGGACATTCCAATCTTCCATTTCATAATATTTATTAGGAAAAAGTCCTGGTGAGAACAAACCTTACGTTACGAAATGCGGGTATTCATAATCCGACAATCATGTCCGTTCAAGTCATTTTTTAAAAAATGAATAGAAAAAAATAATAAAATTCACAAAAATTACAAAATTGTGACCGCATGACTCACTTAAAATGTTCAAAACTGTCACCGCTCATATTATGACATTACCATAGAATATGAACATTAATGTGTAATTTGTAAACGTGAGCGCTTCACGCTTCGTACCATCACTTATTTCACACCAAAACCTCCCTCTATTCATTAAACTTTATTAGGAAAAACAACCAATGATATGAGGTTTCAGGCCAAAAAAAAATCTAGACTCTCAAATATGCACAAATTGGAAAATGCTGTAAAGTTCACATGTATTAATAGCATGGATGAGTAATTTATTGGTACTATGCACAAACGTTGCAACAATTTATTCAGAGAATATAAGCGAAGTTGGTTTGATGCCTTACAACTTCGAGGGAGAGCATTGAGTTGTGCTGTTTCTACTTAATGCAGTTGCTGCTACCTTTGAACCAGAAGGACGGCTCAGATGCTTACAAATGAAATCACCAGCTAGAAGGAGCTTTTGAAGATCCACATTCGTCTCCACTCCTAGACCATGAAGCATATAAACAACATCTTCAGTAGCTACATTACCAGAAGCACCCTTCGCGTATGGGCAACCACCTAGACCAGATACTGATGAATCCACACTGATTATGCCCATCTAAAAATTACAAACACCAAAAAGTATACACTCAATTAATAATATGCACACTTGCTTTGTCAAAGTAAATCTTACTCACTTGAAGAGAAACTAGAATATTTGACAAAGCTTGTCCATAAGTATCATGAAAATGCACAGCAAGCTTCTCCACAGGGATAACATCCATAACAGCCTCTAGCATCCCAGCAACAGTCCCTGACAATAATTGAACCATCCCAATGGCATGCACGCTCATTTTAGAATTATGTACAAAACCCAGTTTTTAACATGCCAATGGAGAGAGAAGAAAAGAAAGGCTACCTGGAGTTCCTACCCCAATTGTGTCACCAAGAGAAATCTCAAAACACCCCATGTCGTATAACTCTTTAGCAACAAAGGCCACTTGTGATGGAGAAACTTTTCCCTCCACAGGGCAGCCCACAACACATGAAAGGTATCTGTTGGATAAAGCATGGAGCAGAAATTAGGACAACAAATGCCACAATTTTTGTTGCATTTGTATAATGGAAAACCTACGATGTTTCCCACCAAAATCTCACAACAACCACATGATCTGATTATCTGAATGATTCAACTTTCTCAAAAACAATATTTCACATGGATCACAGGCTTAAGGCAAGTTTACTGTGGTATTGTAGTCATATTTTTATTAAAGTATAAAAAGGTCCAAAGATGTACCCACGAACAGCTATCGAGAGGTCTTTAGCAGCACTAGCTACATCACGATAACGAGCAAGACTCTCTTGAATGCTGCAGTTAATATTTGATTTTGAAAAGGATTCAGAAGCAGAAGCAAATATTGCTACTTCCTTCGCCCCAGATGCAACAGCTGCTTCAAAACCCTGATTATAACGATACAGAAGTCATCAATACGGAAAGGTTACGTAATAGTTCTCTGCGTCACCAAGGGAACAAGAAATTCACCTTGAGATTAGGAGTCAACACAGGGAATCTGGGACCCTGTAAATGTCTTACTACTTCCATTACATCCTTGGCATCTGCTAGCTACAATGAAAAGACAGAGTTAGCATCCTTGCATAATAATATACAAGTCCATTTGTTGAAAGCTATGTAGAGCACTTTTATTGAATGTATTTTTCATATTAACATATAATATGTAGCATTGTCTACCTTTTCCAAACTACATAATGTGAAATATGGAAGGAAGAGAGAGCCTAATAACTTTAAATTAAATCTAATATTGAGGAGAACTAACTTGAATAATGTCTGCAAAAAGAACCATGACAATGCATTCCAACTACTAGTAAGAAAACACTTCGGTAAGTCAACTCAAGTTTAGCTGTAATACCTGTGGTACCCATTTTGGTGAAACAAAACTAGTCGCCTCAATTACAGGCAAACCAGAAGAAGCAAGCATCTTTATCAAATCAACTTTAACTTTAGTAGGTATAATGCTCTTCTCATTTTGCAAGCCATCTCTGGGACCAACTTCAACTATTTTAACAGATCTTGAAATGCCTCCAAGCAACTGCACTGTGAACCAATATATAAGAATTCATAATCTTAATATATGGTGACGGTTTGAGAAGACTTAAAACTGGAGGCCTCAAGGCCAGCAACAGTCTTTTAGAAGTAATGAGGTAATAGTATGAAAGAAGCTCCTCATAGTCATTGTCTTGTCACCTTATTTCCCAAATGACTGGTAGAGCTGTAAGAAAGTGATTGCAATGAACAACCTCCATAACAACTTGCAGGAGCATGGAATTTCCTCTCTAGGATGGAAGATGTAAGGTTTCTCCAGTAAAGCCCTGTTCCGTGCTTAAAACTGACAGATTAAAAATATATCAGGATATGTAATGTTGAATTTCAGAAATGAAATATCATGAACCTCTTGTTTACAAGAAACACTCGAATAGTAGAAAAAAATGAAACTTGGTCTATTTACTTGCTTGCTTTTACCGTCGGCTTAGCATTCCCATCAAGCTGAACATTCTCAGTTAAGGGTGCATAATTCTCAGGCATGCCGAAGCCAGATGAAAATTTACGTATATAATCAAAAGCTCTACTAGGTGGTTTAGGGAGATCAGTCCATGTTCCAGAAAATGATTGCAAAAGAAGGTTGCACGATGGCGAAACGTTGCACTGGAAACAAGATTTCTTCAACAACTTCATTGGCAGCACACTATCTATAATTCCCTGTGTAGCACGGAAACGGAAAACCTAAAATACACAAAAATAGGAAACAGCGGGAAACGACAATATATTTTAATATTATTATCATTATAGAGCTATTAATGAAGAACACGTTAATATTACTAAGAGGCACACATAATTCTTCAACATAAATTAAGTTTATGAAACCAAATCATAAGCATAGAAAACCAAGCCTTAAACATAAACCAAATCTCTAACACAAGCAAATTAATCAATTCATCCAATTATCCAATTACATTATGCATAATTTAGTAACCATAGTATGCTGTCTGAGGCAATTGACAATCAGAGGAGGAAACTTATTCAATTTCACTGAAAGCGAAGGGGACTAGGCAATATTCACATCAAAACAATAACGCAATATTCAGCCTCCACATCAAATTCAGACTTAGAGGCAATATTCAGAGGCCGGGAAGAAGCAGTAAACGACAATCTGTGGTAAGGCGAAGTAAAAGAGAAGAAGCACAGAGAAGGACCGGCGAAAGAGTTGTACCTTGGGCGAAGGGAGTTGAGTGCTGCTGTGTCTTGCAAGATCGAACTATCGAACAAGGAGAGGCCGGCGGGAGAAAGAAAAGGATGGATTCGGGAGAATTAGTGGAGAAGAGATTGAGACAGAGTATAACCAGAGAGAGAAGAAGACCTAGGAATTTAATCAATTTTTGCTTTTCCTCTTTGCGTATTATAGTACTCCGTATTTTGTATTTACAATGCCGATCATGCGGAGTTGAAACGAATCCAAATACTCTATATAACTTTATGTAGTATCACTCATAAGTCTAAGAGAATAACAACCGGATTTGGATTCAGTTGAAACGGTGTCGTTTTGGAAATCTTGTTGCCAGTGCAACTAAAAGGGGAAAGCGTGGAGATTGGAGACGTCATTTCTAATTTTTCTATAGGATTGAGATCATCGACTACGTCTCCATTATACAGTACAATTTGCTAGTTTAGAAATAACTAATTTTGGAGTAGAAAATTTTGTGATGTATGGGGTCATTCGGATTTGGCTCAGAATCAGGTTCGGATGAAAATCGGATCGCTGGTATTTTCGGGTCTCTGGGTTCAAGATGTATGAGCAATTAGGCATATATTTTCAATAGATATAAACACAACTTATACCAACAATTTTAGGTACGGGCCTTTGTTTTGTACTCTCCATAATTAGCAACATCTTCTTTTGACAATCAGACTAACAAAATTTGATGACAGAATTTTTCAGAAGAGGCTGCCACTTGTAGTTCCTTCAGCAAGCAGGCTAAATACATGATCTCCTTGGCAGTCTTTGTTGTGACTCTCACTATCTACTTTATTCATCTGCAGTGCAGGTGTGGTTATTGATGCTGGAGGCGCTGTTACAGGTTTCTTCACAGAGATGAATGCTACTCTGGTTTTCGATGTGCCTGAACTTCCAATTACGCCCTCCCTGGAGCATGGTTTCTTGCTAGGTGGCTCTTCTCTGATATCTAAGGTATCTTCATCTGGCTTCATATGATCAAGGTTATTATTGGGTGCAGTTTCCAATTCGAGCTCACTGTCTGGAGAAAAGAAAATCACAATATCATTCACTTGTTTTTTTTCCAGTGAATTGATGGATCAAAAAAATATTCAAAAACATACCTCCAAGAAAAGCTTCTACACTTCGATAAAACGTAACTGGTTTTTTAGGGGATATAACCTCTTCCAAAAGTTCTTCTGGGAGTTTAGCACTGACTTTGTGTACCTTTTCGACTAACACATACTTGTCTTTGTCCCATACACATTCCAACGTGATCACTTCCTCCATTTTAGGGTAATATTCTCGGAAGACCTGCAACTAATGTCATACTTTCATCAAGACATAATAGGAAAATGGTTGTATGTGAATGAGATACCCCGGCAAGAAAAAATACCTCGATTCCATCCTGATTTATTTTAATAGACTGCTTCTTCTGAGCAATACAAGAGACTTCGTTGAACAAGTGAACAATGTCCTTTAGCATCTGTAGCAAGGAAAATGAAGCATATTGATGTCAGAAAATAACACAGATTTACCAATTTAAAACAATAAATAAGGAATTTGGAAAATCATGCTCTATATGTACAATCATCTATGAAAAAACCCACAAAACTGAACTTTTTTTTTCAAACCAGAATCACATCATGTAAAGGGTAGACATAAACTTTGAATTATGTTACTAAGAACACTATTACTCTATAGAATCAAAATCACCTTAATAAGCTCAAATAGAACACAAAAGAATTACATATAAATCCCAAACGACGAGTCTTTGTAAAGCAAGCTGCTGGGCAATCCGAGTATCCAACATAAACTACTATCCAACAGTATTATTCAATCCACAAACAGACAATCCACCTCCATAAACAACAACCTACGAGGCCTGTTTAAATAGGATCAGAACCACAGAAACTAATAAGAAAGAAAAGGTTCTCTTTGTTTGGATCAAAAGACGAAGGTCTCATGAATTCCATAACATTCAATGACAATTGTGCCTCCACTTTCAGTTTAAAATTTCCACAACGACATATTATAAATAATGCTGACACATACAAAATCTTATTATGGCAACAAGCTGATGTACAAAGGTGAGAGCTTTGGAATGCCTTCTATGAAAGAGGCCATGAGGGAGTTGCAGATGAGAGTGCATCAATTATTACTAGCATTTAAATCACCAAAAATGCATTCTGAAAGACAACAATATAAGAATGTACATACTTGCTGAACCAAAAGCCTGATCCTACCAAGCAGCGCCAGAATAGTAAGTGAAAGCCCCATAAAGAAAGAACGAGCCAGCAATTTAGATATCTCTCTGAAAAAATTAAGGCAAACCAACAACAAAAACATGACATAAATACTATTATATTGTTAATTTGTTTAGCAATGCAATTCCAACATAAGCATAGGCATGAATATCAAGTTGATTAACAGCTTAATCAAGAAAAGAATACAGGATACATTGCTGCCTTGAGTATGGGTTCAACCATCTGGAACCAAAAATCAAAGTACAGAAAAACTGTCAAAACTTCAAAATCAGAGATTATAAGAAGAAAAATCCATAGATCATACAAAACAACTTTAGTTTCTTACCTGTGATAACAAGCGTGCAGATCCTAGTAGACGCCCCATAAAATTGTATTTCCCAGTATGGTGGTTCCACTTCAAACTGTGATGAAAACGGATCAATAATCCACAAAGTCACTGCATTATTAAAAAAATTATAAGAGATACATCTTCTGAACAATGATTCACCTTTCAAGAAGATGGACCTTCTGTTTAGGTTTTGTATGAGTAACAACGCTGAAGCATGATTCGAAGAGATCCTCCAAGTGAGCCGATTGCAAAAGCTTCAAATCTCGTTTAACCTAAGCATATCAAATCCTAGAGCAGTGAATACAAATAGAAGTCTGTATGGCATAAGAAAAAGGGGGAAATTAGAATAGGAACCTTGTGCAAGTACTGGAAATAGGAAGAGCGGCGGTGCTGGTTCTTGTTTTTGTAAACGAGACGATCGAGAATTCCATACTCGGCTAGCAATTGGGTGAGAAACGACTTGAGCCTCTCCTCAACTGCTTCAATCTCCGACGGCATGAGTGTGCTGATAGGCGGCTGCTTAAAAGTCGACTTTAAGCGAAGGAAGCCACACTACTCCGATGACCTAGCAGCTCCGGAAGTGGCGGTCAGACGGTGACGCAACTTCGGCGGCACGACTAGGGTTATTTATGTCTGCGCCGGGGGATTGGAGGTAGAGAGGGGATGTTCTTCGACTCTTCGCGGGAACTAATCATAGGGTCAACAAATTGTACAGACGGTAAAAAATATAAATTTTAATCAATCACTAATATACGCCCGACTATATGCACCTGAGAAAAAATCGCGTGCATATAGTCATTGCCTATAAATAAGCACAATAGATATTTACAGTTTTTAAAACACAATCTCTCTACGGAATTGACGATAGATTACCTTGATCTTTAGTCTTCAAAAACCCTAATTAATTACCTTGATCTTGAGAATTCAAAAAACAATAATGTGGACTAATGATAAGTCAATGTCAGAGGATGAACAACCAAACGACAACCCTAAAGTTCAGGCAACAACTTTATGCTCGTTTTGAGCTTGAAACAAGCTACATTACAAGTGATTCTTTACGGTTTTTATTGTAACAAACAATATGAATCTGATGTAATGTGTCATTTTGTATGAGCTACTACAATGTTAAAATTGAATAGAAATCATATACGATGATGTGTGATTTATATGAGCTACTGCACTGTTAAAAACTGAACGCGCACAATGTTGCAGAAGAAATGGAATTCAAAGCAAATTTCCTCCCACACAAGCATTTCATCAAACAGTTGGAGTGCAAACTTGTCTAATAACCTAAGCAAAGCGAATCAAATTGAGCACAAACTGAACACTCAAGCAAAACAAATCTGAAGACTCCAGCAAAGCAAATATGAACAGTTAAGCGACCAAATCAAATCTGTTGGACGAAAAGAGAGTAGAATAGGAGTGTGGAGGAGGAAGAGAAATTACATGTTTGACGGAGCCGAGGTGGTCAACTCGAGCGGTGGTGCCTTCCTGTCTCGTTGTCTCGTCGGGGGAGAAGCAACCAAGTAGGTTAGTTTAGCCGAGAGCGAGAAATTAGGGTGGTGTATTGTGCAGGTTTAAATTTAGGATGAAGTGAAGGAAAAAGTCCATTCAAAAGGAAAGAAAAATACATATACTTATGAGATGTTATAATGGACTGATTTGGAACAAAAAAGTGAGTTTAAATGATCTGCTTTTTCACTTGGGTTAGTCATATCAGCCCATAACTATCGAACCCCCAAAAAAATACCACAATGTAATTGAATAACCCATATGAAAAACCCTAAACTTTTCTCCTTTTACTCTTCCCACTCAGCTGTTCTCTTCCTCTTTCATGTTCTTTCCTCTCATCTCTTCCTCTTCGTTAACATTATCCATTGGAGCTGCAGGGATGGGCCAAAGTGGGTTTGGGTTTTTTTCTTTTTTATTTACTTTTGTATATATTTTTCAGATTTTATCTCATTTTTTATTGGTTGATAGCTGTTCTTTGCCTTTGCCTTAATTCTACCAAAATCTCTACTTTGGACATTCAAAACGGGGGATAGAACTTTGTAGACAAGACAATAAAATGAGGACATAGGAGTATTATAAATAAATACCTTTAATTTAATTTTGAACAACTGCATAGCTCTACCAATAGTAAAGAGTGTCATAGTGTCTCCAGGTAACTCAATTCCATGATAACCTGTAAAAGGCAAGGCAGGTAACGAAACTCAAATTCTCAACAATTTGCATGGAAAATGTAAAACAATGAAACCATTAATATACTCCACTAGTTAAATTTTATACACATTTTAGGTCTTTGAGGTTTGAATGACTAACCTTGTAAAATTATCAGTCTAAGTAAGTACTAGGGTTTTTTTGTATATTGGGTATCGTTCTCTTTACCTATTGGGTTTCTTAATGGGCCTCTCGTTCTCGACCTAGTTATTGACCTTATGGGCTCGCGGCCTGTTTCTCGGTCGCGGACCGGGTTTGCATCGCGAGAACCGGGTTTGTGTCATCAGTCGCGAGAACCGGGTCCAACAGCCAGTCCCCCAAGTCCTTGCCTTCGCGAAGGCAAGGCTTGGGTAATAATTGAAGTCGGGTTCTCGAGGAATCCTTTGAAGATCATTTGCTCGCGACGCCTTCTCATTCCATCGCGCTTGTTTTGAATTTCGAATTTTAAATTCGAGACGCTTCGTCTTCCCGCGTTCTCACACCTTTCAACACGTGGTGACCTTTTGGGATTTTTTTTCATCTTCCCTTCCTCTTTACTTCAACTGCTCATATTCCTCTGTAAAAACCCATCCTTAATAAAATTTCGAGAAACCTTCACTCGTTCAGACGATCTTTGGATTACAAATGGCTGGTAAGTTCTATTTCGAATTCGTTCTTCATCTGTTGATTTCTTCTATCACTTTTGTACATGATTTCGATATTTCTGTACCTCCGCTGTTTTTTGTGTTCTTTTGAAGCTTTTGCTGGTTTTCATGGCGGTCAGGCGGTTTTTCCTCGTACCTTTACTGGTCATTTACTGGGCGATGCCTCTTTTTCCTGCTTCTGTTCGATGGGCGCTCTTCTTTCCTTTAAAGGCCATTTTAGACTGTCGAAATCTTCACCGTTCTTTAAAGTCAGTTTTTCGCTCATGGCCTCTGAACTACTCATCTCACCATTTCTTAGTGTGTCTGCCTGGAGTCTGTTTAACTTCCCCTTAGATCTTATATTTCTTGTTTTCCAGGGTTTTCTTTGTTTTTTCATTCCCATGGCTCGTGAAGCTTCCTTCTAGCCTTCGCGTTTTGTAATCTTGCCCTGGAAAACTAACTTTCAATCTTTTTCTTCTTAATCGTCCACAGGGAACTCTGTTAGAAAAAACGGCGACGAAGTTCCTTCTACCTCGCGACTAGATGCGGGTTGTGGTAATAAAAATCTTCCTCAGGAATCTGAGGATGTAATAATCGGTCGCGAGGACTATGAGAAGTTTGACTCCTGGCGAGGCGATCTTCCTCGTTTGGAAATCGAAGATATTTTCAATAATCCGCGCGGGTCGCGTACAGATTTTGACTCGCCGCGTCCATTATAAAAAGGTCAAGAACCTCGGGAACCCGTTTACGGCCCTTCCTTCTGATCTTACCCTTCGCGACCTTTTCACCGTCGTGGATACTTATCCCTTTCCAGAAGGTACAATTTTTGCCCTTCCATCTTTGGATGGGACTTCCCTTGACGAGTATGGCACTTTCTTTCCTTTGAGTATATCGTCTCTCAAATTAGGCTTTAGGCTCCCTTTCTCCAACTTTACTAAAATGCTCTTGAGAGAGCTGACCTACAGCCCAGCTCAGATGCATCCTAACTTCTGGGGGGCCTTAGTTATTTATGTGATGAGGTGTCAAGACATCGGGGTAAAACCCAATCCTTGTCATTTTCTCCTTATGTTTTCCACGCGAAGGGCTCCTGAGGAGATGGGGATGTTTACGGCTGTAAAGAATGGTAAATCGGAGTGGGATGGCCCTCCCCGAATACCGAAGTGGAAAGTCGATTGGTTTTTGGTACGACCTCCTCCGGGTTCTGGGATCTCGACTAAGATATCGATGCTCGTGACCCAACCCAAATCTGGTGACTGGTCTCAGCCTAAGAAAGATTGTCTTTCCCGTAAATTCCACAATTTCCCTGACCTCGTTTCAACGCGCATCTACCTGAAGTGTATTACCCACGAGGTGCTAGCTCAGCGTGGACTTAGTCTTAAGCACCATTATGGTATCCTTTACGTCTTTCGTCTAATGATTTCTTGCATGTTGTTATTATCATTTTTTTTATTGTTTATTTTTGTTACTGCTTCGCGATGACATGCGCTTATGGATTTTTCTATTTTATTTTCAGAGACAGGATACTTCTCTCGTCTCCAGACCATTGAAGGTTCTGATGATTCTTTTGACGAAGAACCTATTGATGAACAGGCTCCTGCCCCTCAAAAGAGCAAACGCCGAAAGCAACTTGCAAACAAGAACAAGGCTCCTTCTAAAAAGAAGAAGACCTCTGCTGGTGGCATTAACATTTGTGAGCCCGTGCCTCAAACTGTGGAGACCGAGACTCGCGTGCCAGAGCCTCTAAACGACCAATCCCCGATTGGTCCGACAATCCCTTTAGGGGCCGGCGGGACTCCTACTTCGCACCGAGCAACTCCTGCAGCCTATGGCTCTTGAAGGTGATCAAACTACCCCTTCTCAGGACCTGGCTGAGCTCTTTCCTGAGGAAGAGGTGGTAAGGACGTTCTTTCGTCGCGATCGACCAGGTTTTCCAGAGATGCCTGGATTCTTAGAGGGCATTGCTCGGGATAGGGTAGGGCTCTCGAGGCTCAGTCTGGCGGTGGGTTTCCCTCTCTTTCTTTCTTAGTGGTTTTCTTCCTTCTTGTCTATAGCTAATCTTTAACCAGCATATTTTGCTTATTGTAGTCGATTCTTCTTAACGAGGCATCGGGGCAATATGCCATCGCCCTTGAGGATGGCTACGTCCAGATGGAGGGGGAATATAACCAGATGGTCGACTTTGCTAATAAAGCCCGAGATGTCAAGGAGGTCGCGAAGAAGAAACTAAAAGAGGAGATGGAGAGGAATGTTGTTTTGGAGAGCAGGGTAAATGAGCTGACGGCGAAGATAAGTGATTTGGAGCTTTCAGCCAGGACTATGAAGCGCAATCATAATACAGAGTTAGGTTTGCTTCGTCAAGAGAAAGACCAAGCTTTTGACAAGGGTCGTCGCGAAGGTGCTAAGCAGTATGCTTCTAGCTATCGCGAGAAATGTCGTATTGATTTTATCAGCTTGGCTCGTGACACACTGGTGATCACTGCACTCAAGCGTCAGCTCAGGAAACACAAAGTGATTAACTTTCCTTATGATCCTACGGATCTTTGTGGTCTTCCAGCCGAGCTCCCCGCGTATACCTCTCCTCCTCTTGGGACCTTCATTGACGACGACGCGAGCCTTCTTGAAGGTTGGGTCGTCGAACCCTTCTTGCCTAAAGGCGAAGGAGTCGTTAGAGGGATGGAGTGTCACATTCCTTTAGTCCCAACTCCTAAAGTACCTAAGAAAGTAATTTACTCGGAGGAAAGGATGAAGAAAACAGCGGACTCCTCGACTCGCTCTTGTGCTAGATCGTCTGATGTGGATGATGGGGACGATGTTGTGAATATTGACAGCGAGGAGATTGCTGCTGAAGAAAATACCGCGTCGGCAAAGGACTTTGGTGGTGTGAGAGGGGCTCGCGATTCAGCGCTGGTTGAGGCTGGCGGGTATCTGGACCTTCCTGATGAAGTTTAACTCCCTTTTTTTTATTCTTCATGCGTTTTTTGCAAACTCTTGGGTTGATGTTATACACAATTTGTTATTTGGTTCTGTGGCCCGTGGATCGGAATGTGATCGCGAGTCTAAATGTGAGTTAGACGATTTTCTTTGGGTCTCGTGAGGAGATCGTACAATTATTTCCCTGCACGTCTTTGTGTTTATTACTTTTGTTCTCCCAACTACTTTTCTGCTTTAATCATTCAATGCATTAAATGTAGGTTAGGTGATTTTCTTTTACAAATAGCGTTTCCTGCCTTCTCCTTCCCTGTCTGCCTTTTTCAAAGAATTCCGACATGGCCAGGACACGACGAACTCGAGAGGGGTCTCTGCATGAGTCTTTTACTATTACTATGGATTCCTCTGCCATTACTGGCAGATGCTTGGTAAATATCCCCCCCCCCCTTTTTTACTTTGTCTTTCTCTGCTTGTTTGTTTCTTAGATCCCTCTTCTCTACGTATAGCGTTTCCCAAAGGAACATTGTGATCAACACCTTAGCCATTTCGGTGGTAAGAGTCTTGTTCTTTGCGCCAATTTCGAACCTTGGGACGTGACTCTGGACAAGGCTGGGAGCTCCTACTTTCTGGGCGAAGGTTGGAGTGAGTTTGCGTATCAAAATGATCTTCGTGAGGGAGATGAGGTGACTTTCACCATGTGGCGTGCTATTCCACCTGAAGTTCCCGTTCAGACTGTGGTGTATCAAGTGAAGGTCGTCGTTCCTCTCTCGGCTTAGTGTTTTTTAATGTTTCTTTATTCTGTGTTTGTATGGTGATTTCTCCTCCTCTTCCCCTCCCCCCATAGTGCTCGTGAGGATGTTTACAGTCTCGCGAGCGCTATGTGTTAAAAAAGGAGGGAGAATGAACGAAGGTTTATGAATAAATTAGACCGGGATTATCGGGAAAACTTTGGAACTTAAAATGTAATGTGCACCTCTGTGCCATCGCGATTAAAATTATGTGTTTCATCAATAGACTTTAGAACTTAAAAATGTTTCCGAAACGAGAATACTTAATATCACAAATAAGACACTCTTCAACATCTTTCGTCAGGAAGGATTCTTCTGTTGGTCTTACGAAAAACCCTTCGAGCAAATCGATCGCATAAGTATAGATTATTCATATGTCATGACCTGTGATGTGATAAAGAGTGTGCTCTTACCTGACTACTGCATGTGTATGAGCCAGTAGTAGGGTTTTTCGTGCACCTATGAGTGTCTTTGTGTCTGAGCATGTGATTTCCTAAAATGAATTGGAATCAGATTCTTTGTTCTTGTGACAAAACAAAATAGCTTGCGTGTTTATCTCATCATACCTTAGCTAAGGTACTCTTGATGCCTTGGGAAATTTATGCTCGCGGATAATTGGAGTCATAGCGCCAGTTTCATCATAAACTGCTATTTTCTGTTTCGTTCGCGATCATGCCTAGGATCGTTCATTTCTTTACTGCAGGAGTGTCTGTCAAAACAGATGGGGATTCATTAACGTCTTGTATTGTATATTTCCATGCTAAGTATATAGTTTCATGATTGACTTTTTTCAGGAGTGTCACTCGCTGAGCTCCGTGCCTTGATGGGTTGCTATCCTATCAAGGTCAGGACTTCGTGGTCGAGGTGAGGAGGACGGATGTCGTTACTCACTCTCGGACGATCACGGCTTCGCGACCTGGGTGGGTGCTCTTGGCCCCAGCCCAGCGTCACGGCTTCGCGACCTGGGTGGGTGCTCTTGGCCCCAGCCCGACGTCACGGCTTCGCGACCTGGGTGGGTGCTCTTGGCCCCAGCCCGGCGTCACGGCTTCGCGACCTGGGTGGGTGCTCTTGGCCCCAGCGTCGGGTCATGGGATCTATGTGACACCCTGAATTCTCGAGACGTGCATGTACCTTTTATTCTGGGATCACGTCCCCCTTTGTGGCGAAAGTATTTATTCCTTTGGTAACCCGATGACAGATTCTTGCTAATGTTTAGTCTCAATCGGTCCTTTCGCCTTCATACAGCTCGTTAGAACGTCTTATATCGCGTTTTTGTCGCTTTTTATAAAATATTGATCTGAGGTATGAAAACATGTTATGAAAATGTGGGAATTCATACCTGTGTGGGGGAGTAGGCTAGGCGTAATAGTGGCGTAGTCGCATCACGTTCCAGGAATTTGCAACGTGATTGCCAGAGCTATCCTTCAGTCGATAGGCCCCTGGTGCGACCTCGCGATCCACTATATACGGCCCCTCCCAGTTGGGATCGAGTTTTCCTCCCTCTGTCTTTCTCAGGACAAGATCTCCTTTCACGAATCCTCTTTCCTTGACATGCTTGTTATAATACTTTGCGACACCTGCTTTGTAAGCAGCCGCTCGGATAACCGCCATCTCTTGAGTTTCTTCACGAAGCTGGAGTTCCATCCTCATCTTTTCGTCATTGGTACCCGAGTCATAGTGAAGGAGTCTTTCGTTTGGGAACAAGATCTCTACTGGAACCACGGCCTCCACTCCGTACGCGAGGGCGAAAGGACTCTACCCTGTTGCTTTTTTCACTGTGGTTCGATTGGCCCAGAGAGTAAGTGGCAGGACCTCCGCCCATCTGCCCTTGGCGCTATCCAGTCTTTTCTTAAGATCTGTGACAATGCTTTTATTGACGGCTTCTACCTGCCCATTGCAGTGTGGATGTGCAATTGAGGCAATTTTCAAATTAACTCCCAGATCGCTGCACCATGCCATCAGCTGGGGCGAGTTAAATTGTGGGCCACGATCGGTAACAATCTCGCGTGGCAACCCATAGCGACAGATGATGCTCTTCCAAAGGAATTTTTTCACTACAGGAACTGTCGTTGACGCGAGTGCTTCTGCTTCAATCCATTTCGTGAAATAGTCGACCGCGACAATGATATACTCGAGCTGACCCGGGGCTTTTGGTTTAAAAGGGCCAAGAAGATCCAATCCCCACATTGTGAAGGGGATGGGGCTTCCCATGATCTGAAGTTGGACCCCTGGTTGGTGAGAGGCAGGGGCGAAATATTGGCATGCCTGACAAGCTCGCGTCATTGTTTGAGCATCTTGTTTCATTGTCGGCCAAAAATGCCCTTGGCGCAAAGCTTTGTATACTAGGGGTCTCCACCCTGCGTGTGTCCCACACAGCCCAGCGTGCAGCTCTTCGAGGTAGGCCTTTGTCTCATAGTGGCCCATACATTTCAATTCACAAGGGTCGCCTCCTCTTTTGTAAAGTTCGCCTCTGCTGATATAAAAGCGTCCAGCCTTTCTTTTCAATCGCATGAGCTCTTTTGGGTCATCTGGACCGCGACCATATTTGAGGTAGTCTATTAATGGGCGACGCCAATCTTCAGACGAAGTGTCGATTGCCATCATCTCAATCTCGCGACTGGTGGCACTCTCTTCTTTCACAAAAAATAGATATTTCGGGGGGCCTCCCTTCGATACCATGAAACCTGATCTTCGCTCGCGTTCCTCTTTGGGACCTTCCCAACCGGCTCCCATCTTCGCGAGCTCATCTGCTTTCTTATTCAATTCCCTCGGGATTGCCTTGATTTCGAAATGCATGAAAAGTGAGGTCAATGTTGTGACCCTGGCATGGTATTGTGGGAGATTCCCTGTTCGCGCTTCATAAAGCCCCTGCACTTGCTTCACTACAACTTCTGAATCGCAACAGCATGACAACACAGAGATTGAAAGGCCGATGGCTAACTCTAGCCCTGCGATCAAGGCCTCATACTCAACTTCATTGTTCGTGGGTTTGAATTTTAGTGCGATGGCGTGGCTTATCTCATCTCCCGTAGGCGACGTGAGAATCACACCCGCGCCACACCCCTCGTCATTCACGGCCCCGTTAGTGTGCATTATCCACATCATCTGCTCGCCATACGGATTCATCACTTCCCCTTCTCTGAAACTCGTTTCGACAATGAAGTCAGCAAGCGCTTGCGCCTTGATAGTTGGCCTGGGCCGATATACCACATCGAACTCTGACATCTCGATGACCCATTTCGTGAGCCTCCCTGCTACAGTAGGTTTGGTCATGAAGCTATTGAGTGGCAAGTCCGTTAGGGTTTCAATCGGGTGTGCATGAAAATAGGGTCTTAGTTTGCGCGCAGCCGTTACCAACGCAAGCACAGACTTCTCAACCGGAGAGTACCGTGTCTCTGCTGGCAATAAAGCTCGGCTGACAAAATATACCAGCTTTTCTGACTCGCGAACAAGAACTGCGCTTACCGCCCTTGAGATGGCCGCGAGATACAATTGGAGAGTTTCTCCAGGAACCGGGGAAGATAAGATCGGGAGCCTCGTTAGATGCTCTTTAAGGCTCGCGAAAGCTTGACTACATTCTTCAGTCCACTCAAAATTCTTTGGCTTTTTCAGGATTTCAAAGAAGGGGAGGTTTCGTTCGGCCAACCTGGCGCAAAATCTCCCCAAATAATTCACTCGGCCTAACCGTTGGACCTCATGGGTAGATCGCGGTGGGTCAAGATCGAGAACGGCTTTGACCTTATCGGGATTTACCTCGACACCGCGAGCACTAATCATGAAGCCCAAAAATTTTCCTTCTGTGACACCAAACACGCACTTGTCCGGGTTTAGACTCATCCCATACCTTCTGAGCGTTGCGAATACTTCTGCAAGGTCGCGAGCATGGTCGCTCTGTTCTTTGCTCTTTACCACAATGTCATCAACGTAGGCCTCAACTGTATCCCCTATCTGATCACTGAAGATGCGGTCGACCAATCTCTGGAAAGTGGCCCCCGCGTTCTTAAGGCCGAAAGGCATCACTTTGTAGCAGAAAGTTCCCTTATCTGTTATGAAAGAGGTATGCTCTGAGTCAAGGGGGTTCATCATGACTTGGTTGTATCCCGAGTACGCATCTAAAAAGCTGAGTGCCTCATGTCCTACGGTGGAATCTACAAGCTAGAAGGTAGTGGGTAGCTGTCTTTCGGGCAAGCCTTGTTTAAATCTGTGAAGTCCACACACATCCTCCATTTTCCTGTTCCTTTCTTCGCGACCATGACAACATTAGCCAACCAAGCTAGGTACTGTACTGGTCTAACAAACCCAGCTTTTAGGAGTTTCGCAAGCTCTGCGGCCGCGGCCTCATTCTTTGGACCCGTCTGCTTTCTCTTTCTCTGTCTTTTAGGAATGATATCGTTACTAATATTTAGAGAGTGAGTGATCACCGATGGGGGAATTCCTTTCAAGTCTTTGGGGGACCAAGCGAAGACATCTCGCGATTCCGATAGCAAGTTTTCAATCTCCACCATCACCATAGGGTCAAGGTTACCCCCCACCGACAACTTCTCTTCTTTGTTTGCAAAGGGAGTGACCTCTTGCGTTTTAAATCCGGAGAACTTTGCTCTGTCCACATCTCCCTCAGAATTTTGATATCTAGGGGGCTCGCGAACGTCTAAATCAGCCTCCTCCTCAACATTAGGCATGCCCGGGACAAAAAGTTGGTTTGCGAGCAGAGGTGTTTCTTCTCCCTTTTCAGACTTGATGTAACAAGAGATGCTCTCTTTCTCCACCCCCATCGTGATTCCAGTTACAGATGGTGTGGGGAACTTTATGCATAAATGGCTCATGGATACTACTGCATCAAACTTGCACAATGTGCCTCTCCCGATGATTGCGTTATACGAAGAGCTTGTTGGGATGATGACGAAATCAATCTTTTCTGACCTTCGTGGCCCTGTCTCATCTCCCATTACTACATATAAACTCACCACACCTAGAGCAGTGACCCTCTCTCCCGCAAAGCCTACTAAGGTGGTTCGCGTCGGTCTCTTCATCCGTGGATCAACCCCTAGTTTTTCGAAAGCATCCAGATATATTATGTCGGCAGAGCTGCCTATGTCCACTAGAATACGGCTGACTAGTTTTGTGCCAATATGCAGATGTATAACTAATGGGTCACCAGAAGAGACTACCCACTCGTTGATTTCCTCATTAGAAAAAACAAGTTGATATGGTTCTCTGGGAAGGGGCTTCGCGATACTCATAACTAGGAGCCCGCGAGGGAGTGGTGCGTTAATCATCTTTCGTTGTTCACGCCTGTTTGGGGGTATAGGGATATGCTTCCCGGCTATGGTCCCTACATGACCGTCCGGTCGGGGGAAGTCTTGGTTGCGTTGAGGTGGATGAGGATCGTTCGCGTTCTGCTGATTGTGTCCTCTTCCTCGCCCACCATTGTTGTTTCCCCCTCTTAATGGCCCTCGGTCAGGGTTTCTACCACCCCTGCCTTGATTGTTTCCTCCACCTCTCTGATTCATGAGGACGGCTCTCTGTTCAGGTTCATTGTTCATTCTTGGGCCACTCCTGCACTCATCCGTGTTGTGAGTAGTGGAGTTGTGGTTGGCGCACCACATTCCATCGCGACCTCTACCTCGGCCTCCATTGCCTCGGCCGCGACCTCTGTAGTTGGAGTTGTCATCCCTCTGATTTATCAAATTCTGTTCCTGGAACTGGTTCTGGTCCGTATTTTGTCTGTAATCCTGATATTGATTCTGATTCTGACACTGAGTTACCAAACCTGGAGCTCGTGAATCACTCTGTCCCTGGTCAAACTGTTGTCTTTTGTTCCCCCAACTCTGATTACCTTTTCTAGAGTTCTGGCTTTGGTTTTGGTTCTGTTTGTTCTGACCTCCACCCCCCGCGGGTGTGCTTGAGTGAGTTTCAACTTGAATTTCGACATAAGCTCTTTCCAACATGGCCTGATAGGACCCTTCCTGCTTTCTGTATAGGTGCTTTTTGAATTCACTCCCGTCGGCCAGCCCATTTAAGAACGCGACCCTGGCGGTTTTATCATCGAAGTCATCAGCTTCTAAGACCATCAGCGAGAATATTTTTACGTACTCTTCCAGACTTTCGCCCGTTTTTTGTTTGATCCCGACCACTTCTTGCATGGTGATCTTTCTCTTCTTCGAAGAGCCAAAATATATGCAACAAGAATCCCCTTTCAATATCTGCAAAGCAAGAGATGCTCCCGGGTGGTTGATTTAACATCCATGTCATGGCGGTGTCCGCGAGTGTTCCTGGGAATCCCTTGCAAAGGGTGGCCTCATCCGGACCCCTCGCGATCATGGCGTACTTATACCGGGTAAGATGTTCTTTAGGGTCTCTCTTACCAGTGTATTCCTTGATAGTCGGGAATCTAAAATCTGGTAGCGGAGGGGCCCTAATGATGTGTTCTGCAAAAGCTGTAGGGCCAAACATTGTTGAAAAGTCGAGAGGAGGGTTCTGGAATGTCTCGCGATTGTAGTAGGGTGTTCCCTGACGCTCGCGTTGTTCTTGCACTGGGTAGTATGCCCGGCCCCTCTCGTCATAACGAACATCATGTTGAGAGTTGTAGTGCTCCTGATGACTCATTGGGGCCTGGTTCAAGTCGAACCTTCCCTAACCCACATCGCGAGTACCATTTCTCTCCCTTGGCCTTCTAGAAACCGATGCTCTGTCCTCCGGGACAATTTCAGCTACTTCTTCTCGATTAATCTCTCTCTCATTGCGATTGGCCTGGTCGTTAAGAGGTTCTACCCTCTGGTTAGCTGCATTTGGGGCAATCGGGGCGCCCTGCGCTATCCAGGCGGCAAAAATCTCGTTCTGCTCCCGAGGGATAGTGATAAGCTCGGGAACTTCCTCCTAGACGTGAGGGAGTGGTGGGGGATTGAGAGTGTTTTGATTGATGTGCGACGTGGTGGCGTTTACTGTTCCGCTTCTGCCAGTTTCGACCATAATTCTGTCCTTCGCGAACAGAATTATTCGCGATCTCGCAATCAACACCTCGCGAGATCTGGCCTTCAGTGAATCTTCAAATACTGGAGACCTTCCTCACACAAACTGGAGCAACAACTTGCGATTCATCTTCATCCGGATCGAAATGTACTATCCTCCACTGTTCTTTATGTTCTTCGAATCTTCAAGGTACCTGCGCAACCAAACCGGAAGGTCGAACCCCCTGATTTGGCTCTCCGACGCTCAAGTCAGTAATAGCTACAGATAAGCGAACACAATGCCTCAAACAACAATGGAATGAAATAAAACAGGGAAGAGATAACGATCGAAGTAATTACTAAAACAATGGAATCTCGTGAACCAACTCAATCAAATAGTAAATGATGAAACTCAACCAATCGTGATGATTCACACCTCAAAAGCACGATAACGATACCGAGAGCCATAATCCAAGTACCGATCATCTGATTCCCTACTAAAAGAGGTGAATCGGGATCAAAGAGACGAGCTCAGAAATGAGTAATCGCCTTATGTGTTTTCTCTCTTGCTCCAGGGGGAAAGAAGATCCTCTCAATTGCCCTTGGCCTTCTCTCTTTGCCGTTAGGATTTATAATCAGACATTGGGTCCCACACAATCTAGTATCGTTCTTTTTACCTATTGGGCTTCTTAATGGGCTTCTCGTTCTCGACCTAGTTATTGACCTTATGGGCTCGCGGTCTGTTTCTCGGTCGCGGACCGGGTTTGCATCACTATAATCGCGAGAACCGGGTTTGTGTCATCAGTCGCGAGAACCGGTTCCAACAGCCAGCCCCCCAAGTCCTTGCCTTCGCGAAGGCAAGGCTTGGGTAATAATTGAAGTCGGGTTCTCGAGGAATCCTTTAAATCAAGTTACTCCTCGCACAAGATCTATCATCAACATAGATGGCTTTAAGACGAAGGAGGAATTCCAGCGGCATATATTTATCAGTGATGGCCCAATTCTGTCCCGACGACGTCCAAAAATCTGCAACAGTAGCTTAATTGAGAGGCTCAGGGACCGGGCAAATAACAACCTCAAGCATAGAGGAATTGTCTAATCATATGTGATTGAAAAAGGGTGGATGGCCCATTCCTGATGGAAGAGCAAGCCCTTTAACATGCATCTGAGAGCCATGAACCACCTCCTTCCAAGTGCAAGAAGTATTACGTTGCCTAGTAAACATGTCGACATCAACTCGATCATGACAATACTTGCTTTTTAACACCCTTGACCAAACCACATTCGGTTGTTGGGTAGCTCTCTACCCAAGCTTAACAAGAAGGTAAATATTGCATTTGTGGAAGGCTCAATCCACCTTCATTTGAGGTGGTGTATGGGCGCAATCCCTTGACACCTATGGACTTGGTGCCGCTTTCATTGAAAGATGGCGAGCAAGCCGCATGCGCCAACCAGGCAGAAATAATCAAGGAGCTACATGAGCGGACCCCGTAACAGTTGCAACAACATTTTTTGCAGTATGAGCACAAAGTCAACAAAGGTAAGAGAAGGGTCACTTATGCACCACAAAGGAGCGGTTTCCCTCCTGTCACAAGCACAAGCTAGATGACCGTGGTGATGGACCTTTTAAGAAACATCACGTGACATTGACAGACAGTAATAGATCTATAACAAAGAATCCATGGGGTTGGCTCAAATTTCACTGATCCACCTGAAATCCATTTTTAACGAGTAACAAGAGCTCAAAAGCTTATAAAAAAAACTTAATCATAAGTAATTGTGTTTTACGAAAATAGCGATATAAAAATTCCCAACGATAAATTCTTACAAATTATTTTTTTAATAATATTAGTGAGGCTAAAGAAACAAAAATAGAATGTACATCACGAGTTATAAAGTCGATGGAAAAAGAAATTTCGAGATATAGCATGGACGATACCAACTCCGGGTTAGAAGATGATTGAATAACTCGTAACGTGTCAACTCCGGGTTATAAGTATTGATCAAATTCAACCTTAACCTCCATTCTTCAATCTCGATAGATAAACTCTTCTCCCTCCTCGACAACTCCGGGCGACTACTTCAGCCACTCCCCAATCGCCGCCAACGAGCCCATCCGCTGCCTCATCTGGGAGCAGATCGGATCGAAACACCGTCGCAGAGTCGGAGGAGAACGCCGCCCGATTCAAGTGAAGCTGCTGAAACTTTTTCTGCATCAAAGCCACGGAAACGTGAGGGGCTTCTCACCTATCTTGTTTGCGACATCGCCGAATCCACTTCAGAGTTCAGACTTCCCCTCCCTCTTCGACGCCTTCTTCTTCGTCCTCATTTCACTGCCTTCTACGCGATTGGATCCTAATCTCCACTACTCAATTGCCAGTTTCGATCCATTTCCTTTATACTTCTCCATTTTCGAGATTTATCTAGTACTAATATGCTCAATTGTCGACTTTAGGGCCTAATTGAGACCGTTGTAGTTTTTTCCTACTACAGTCCTAATCCATGGAATTGGCTAAAACAGGATTTGTTTGTGCAAGAGAAGAAATAAAACCTCAGTTAGCTGGAAGTGGTGATGGAGGTCAAAGAGATGGAGGACCAACCCTCAGAGGTTTATCACGAGCGCCAGCGATTGCAATTCTGCCTTCTTCACGCCCTTAACAATCTCTTTCAGGTACGATTCTCCATTCTCCATCCATTAATTTTGTGAATTTGGGGCTGGAATTGAGCTCAAACCCTAGATTTTGACGGATTCCATTTCTAGGCAAAGGAGACCTTCACAAGAGCAGAACTCGACGCTATAGCAGTGAAGCTTATCCAAGACGATCCTACTCAGGAAAAATGGACACCGATTTCGTTTGTGTTCAAGCCTCATCACAATCTCATAACTGGAAACTATGATATCAACGTCTTGATAACTGCTCTTGAATCCAAGGGCAAGACTGTTAATTGGCATGATCGCCGAGTTGGGTCTTCTTCTATAGACCTGGAAGGATCTGATTTTGACGGTGGATTGATGGGGATTGTGTTGAATGTTCCGGTTAAGAGGTATGGGGGTTTGTTGAAGAATAGGCATTGGGTTACTCTAAGGAGGATTCATGGGGTTTGGTATGATTTGGATAGTGATCGTAAGGCTCCTAAGGTGTTTCGGGATGTGGATGAGGTTAGGGCTTTTCTTGATAGTGTTATTGCTGATGGTGGCGAAGTGTTGCTTGTTATGAATGAGAAGCAATGACGTCGTTCTTGATTCAATGGAATGACGAGAAATATTGGTGATTGGTTTTCCATATTGAGATTGGTAGTTGTTGTGCAATTTTCATTGATGTGATCTTCCAATACAAGTCAGTTCAATGAAAGCTGTGTAATCTTGTCGATGAGCAGACTATTATTCTTGGACTCGACTGATAACTTGGAGTTTCTCGTATCAGAGAATTGGAGATTAAGAGGCTGTTTCATCTTTTTATGGAAGATGATGTTGTGTGTGGAGGTGAAGTAAAAAGTTTTTTACTGTTGTCACTGATTTCTCATCAATGTGTCTCTTTTTTCCAATGAATATTATTGTAAATGTATGAATCTTCCATCCTGTGTAAAACTTGCATCATCTTGGCTTACATTTGTTTGGCAAGTTCATAAAAGAAGGTTTTTTGTACTTCTTTGTAATCACATTTTGCACTGAAATGTACAGATACCATTACCGCGTCATATATGGAGCGTTTTAAATGTCTTTGCAAATCTATCTCTCTGTTGGTTGACATGTTTATGTGAAAACTCCGAGTTTCTTCTTTCACTTGTATATTGACTCTTCTGCATTTTCTTGTACAGAATAAATCTTACTGTATATGCTCATATAATCTTTGTGAACTATGCTCCTCTATTGTGTTTTATATTAAAGGCAGGAATGTTTTCTGCTGATGTGGGACGGTCATCAAAATGAATCTCTTAAAGACTACATCGAGTACATCCAGTTGTTCCGCACTGCAGGTACGAAATTCTCATCCTAAGTTCAGCTTCTACGCAAAAATTCATTGCACTTATCAGCTCTATACATCTAAGTTAGCTCATCAATTCTACAAGTGGTATTCCGGCAAAAAAGTGGTCAAGTTTATGAACAACTCTATAAAGATCGTAGCTAGGGAGTAGCAAGTAAGTGTCCCTTGCAGATTTTCATCCATAAGAATTTACTTCCCTTAATTTGTATGCTTTGTTTAGTTTTCTCATTTCTAGCATAAAAGTGGTCAAGTTTATGAACGACACTAGAAAGATCATAGCTAACCAGTAGTAAGTGTCTCTTGCAGATTTTCATCCTTAAGAATCTACTTCTCTTTGTATGCTTTGTTTACTTTTCATCCATAAACTGAGTTTGAAATTGAAAGGTGCCTAGAAATACAAAACAGAAATTACGGTTTATGATAGATTCCGAGGAACATTACTCAATTCACAGATGGGTTCCCTTTCTTTAGCACTTAGCATACTGATTCTACTTGAACTTTCATTCTTCCTTATTCCTGTAAAGCTAACTAAGACTTGAATCTGCATTTGAGAATTATTACATTGATATAGAGAAATCAAGAACTTGTATAAACTGCCAATTCAGATTCATGAAAATAAGTTGTAGTTACAATAATGCCATAAATTGTAGCAAAGGTTTCATATATATTCCTTCAATCTTAACCCAACATAACAAAAGCATTAATAATATGGAAAACAGATTGAAAGATGATTATTTCTGGGCAAAGAGACCTCCAAGTCCACCAAACCCACCATTCTTCTTCTTTGCAGGAACAACAACAGTGCCGCTCTTCCCTCTACCGCCACTAGTTGGGGCGGGCGCCTTATCCTCCACCTTGTTTAGAAGAGGATCAGTCTCAACAAAAGCTTCCTTCTGAAGGGCAACAAGGAACCAATCCCACAAACTCTTCTCCTCCGTTGGGCCCGCAGCCGAGCCCTTCGTTGCAGGGACGGAAAACACCCTCCTCTTCGCGGCTACTGTGGTGGTGCCGAATGCAATAGGTAAAGACGCCATTTTTGATGAATTTGGTTGTTGTTTTTCTTCTTCAGCGAAGGGAGAATTGGTTTATGGTTGTTGAATGATGAAAGTGGTGGTGATGATATTATCTCATGAGCAGGATATGAGCCGTTGGATTATGTATGAGTTGAATTGGAGTGTTTCTACCACAGGCCTCCACAAGTGTCTTATCTTCATTGCCAGTATTTTTTTTCTTAATTTTGAGGTTTTGGGGGAGTTTTTTCTTCCTTTTTGGGGGATATGGCCACGGGAAGGACACGTGGCATGCAAATGGACCATCTAGTTATCTAGCCAATGTGCCAAGTTGGTTACCTCAGATAGTAGAGGTACCAATCTTATTGAGTTACTAGCTATGTTACCCGGGAACAGAAACGGGAATCGAAAACGTTCCGGGAACGGAAACAACAATTTCAAATTTATAAAAAGAGGTATTTGCGTCAAACCACCCCTTATTTGGCCGTATTTGCGTCAAATCACCCTTTATTTTACTTTTTGCAAAAAACCACCCAATTTTACTATTCTGTTAACATGGAACCACCCCTCCATCTATACCGTTAATTATTCCGTTAGTTTTTGTAAATGTCTAATTTACCCCCACTTATTTTAAAATTTTGAGGGCAAAGTTGTGATTTCTAGCTCTCTTTCTCCGACCTTTCTCTATCCCTTCCATCTTCTTCTTCCTCCCCGATAAGTCGATCGAACCAAGATACATGAAATCTGAAAATAAAGATCGTTGTGGGAGAAATTCGGACCTTAACTTAAAATTCAAGTATGTGATTGACAGGTTTTGGTGGCTTAACGGCTCTAGAACTTGGCACATATTTCTTAGCACAAATGCAGCCAGATAAAGAGCCATACATTAATCCAGTCCAGCTATCCACCACTGAAAAGATAAACAGAAGAAAGAAAAATACGAAACTTCATAGTAAGAACAATTTCAGCCAGCAACTGCAGCCATGTGTAATTGACACCTTCAAAATGAAGGCTCAGATTCAACGAGGCTTCAACCTCAACCATGCTCCTTCGCCGCCTCTCCAATCGTCGTTTCGTTCGTGACATTCGGAGCTGTTTTTTGCAAATCTACTGTAGGTAAGGCGGAGGAAAGTCCGATGAAGAATGATGTTGTTTCTCCTCCTCCGGCCGCGAAGGTGGAGGTTACTGAGACGACGCCGATTCCTACAATGAAGGTGGAAGTGAAGGAGGAGGCTTCGGCTTCGAGGATTTACGACGCCACTGTAATTGGAGAGCCGTTGGCGGTAGGGAAAGACAAGAGTAAAGTGTGGGAGAAGCTGATGAATGCTAGGGTTGTGTATTTAGGGGAAGCTGAGAAGGTTCCGACAAGGAATTGGAGCTTGAGATAAGAATTTGAGGCGGAAGTGTGTGGAGACTGAGCGGCCATTGTCGGTCCTCTTGAAGGATTCCCGAGTGATTTAAAGGAGATGAAGAAGAAGATGGGGAAGGGATAGAGAAAGGTCGGAGAAGGAGAAGTAGAAATTACAATTTTGCCCTCAAAATTTTAAAATAAGTGGGGGTATATTAGACATTTCACACAAACTAACGGAATAGATAGAGGAGTGGTTTCATGTTAACAGAATAGCAAAATAGGGTGGTTCCTTGCAAAATGTGAAATAAAGGGTGGTTTGGCGCAAATACGGTCAAATAAGAGGTGGTTTGACGCAAATACCTCTTATAAAAATAGCAAACAGCAAAATATATTATATATTATTTTAAATAAAATTAAAATTTAAGTAAATATATTATATAGAATAGATAAAGCGAGATTTTTATCAACCAAAATGTTATAATCACATAAAAACTTGATGTTCTTATTCATTTTCAATATATGGACTAAGGGTGGATTAAATAAGTTCGAAGAGAAAAGAATACGAGAAATTAATCTATTGGAGTTTTGACTATTTCAGAGTTGTACAATTTTGTGTCTCTAATATTAGAAAACACGTAAAAACAACTAAGAATCGCATAAAAACAAGTAGAAAATGCTAAAGTTTTCGATTTTATGGTCAACGGAGACATTGACAATTGAAACGCCTGGAAGTTCCCGGAGGATTTCCGAGTTCCCTTATATTTTTGACATGGAGTTTCCGTGTATCCTAGGATATTGCTGCAGTAGTACTGCAGAGAAACGTCAATCTGTTTGTGCCGGTTTTTGGGTAAATACCCTAAAACTGTTATGTTTTTTAAGTTTTTGCATCACTTTTTTAAGTTATAAGAAAGTACCCCATTTGCTGTCAACAAAAATTTTAACAGAGTTGTCAACAATTTTTTTTACAGAGCTGTCAACAAATTTTTTAACAAAGTTGTCAACAAATTTTTTAGCAGAGTCGTCAACAAAATATTAACAGAGTTGTCAACAAAATTTATAACAGAGCTGCCAACAAAATTTTTAATAGAGCTGTCAACAAGAATAATAAGTTGTCAACACGACTAAATAAGTTGTCAACGCGACTAAATAAGTTGTCAACACGAGTAATTAATCTGTCAACACGAGTAATTAATCTGTCAGCACGAATAATAATAATTTGTCAACACGAGTAATTAAACTATCAACATAAAAAAAAATGTCAACACAAAAAATAATCTGTCAAACACCACTAATAATTTGTCAACAACAATACAAAAATTTTAACACACTGTCCAGCACGAGTAATATTCTGTCAAATACATATAACAACACTAGTAATTTGTTAAAATATTAATCTCACAACCACTCAAACAAATATATAATTTGTCAATAATATAGCACATGTCCTGCACATCAAAGAAAAAAGAGAATGTCAGGAAAAATCTTTACACTACACAAGCAAGCAATACACTGTCAAGAAAAAAGAGAATGTCCTGACCATATTTATCAGTAGTAATATGTCAAACACCAAAATTGAAATGCACAATACACCACACAAGCAATAAACTGTCAAACACCAAAACTGAAATGCACAATACACTACACAATACACTGTCGAACTGTCCCCTTACTGGTCAAACACCAATGCACTGTACACAAGCAATTTAAATACTGCTAATGTCTACTAGGCCTTCCATTCCTATTCCTACAATTCAAGCAATTTAAATACTACTAATGTCTACTAGGCCTTCCATTCCTATTCCTATAATTAAATACTACTCCGTACTAATGCTCAACACAATACACTGTACACAAGCAAGCAAGACATTAAATTCTTACATTTCCAATATACTGTAGGATTCCTACCTTCTTCTCCATTCGTACAGTCTCCTCCTCCTTCAATTTCTACCAGAGCAGCCATAAACCTCTCGGACTTCGTCTTCCTCACCACTGTTCAATCTCCTGCGAGAACGCTTTTTGACGTCTGGATTTCGTCTGAGGGAAGACGGATCTGAGAAGCTTCTTAAACGATTGAAGGCGCAAGGAAGATGTGAGGTTGAGATTGAAGGCGCAAGGATGACAGATATGAGAATGAATGAAAGGCATGGAAGATGTGAAGGTGTGATTGAAGGCGCAGGAAGACAGATCTAGGAGCTTTGGAGACGGATCTTGGCGAGTGAAGACGGCAACGCAGAGGAGCTTTGGATGCTGATCTGGAAAGTTGTTTCAATTTGAGCGTGAAAATGGAGTGGGAGAGCGAAGAGGAACACCGATGGCATTTGCAAAGTGGGAGCGAGAGAAAGGAAGCGCGTGGGTGTGAGTGGATGGGGATAGAGGCAGAAACTCACAACTTAATTTGGGGAGTGTATAAACTTACCTTTTAATGTGTATTGGACACAAATCCTTCTCTTGTGGGTTTGGGCCATTCCCTCAATTAATAAAGTGGGTTGCTGACCTCCTTATGGGCCCAATGGGCTCATTCCTTTTATGGAAGTTAACTTGTAAAATCTGTAATGACAGCAAGCAATGCTGAGATTGACCATATGATATAAGATCATTGTTTAAAGCTTTTTGTGCACCAAAGTTGCAGAATAATATAGCTTGCTTTTACAAGATTAAATTATGGAGTACTATCTATAATTTTTCTTATTCTATTATACATACTAGTATATGTTCAAGTATTATGCATGAGATCGCATATATTAAATATTTTAATGCTATAATTATATGTTGTGACGGATGTAAGGAAGACAAAACCGATAACAGATATAAACGAGAAGATATCAAAGCACACACAGATTTATGTGATTTACCCATGTTGTGTTGGCGAAGTTACATATTACAAAGACTCTAGGCAACACTCTCTAGATCTGAAAAAAACGCTCTCTTTTTGTGGTGGTGTGATGAAGCTAAAGTCGTAGTGTCAAATCAAAGAAAACCCTAAACACTAACTAGAGTATAGCAAGTAAGTAGAGGTCGAACTCAAGGGAATCAAAACACCAAATCAATGCAGTCAAGTGAAATATCAACTAGTAACAAGTAACCAAAGGGGGGGTTGATTGCAAGAACACACAAGTAACCAGTAACAAGCAGAGGAAGTTTGGGTGAGAATATTATGCGAAGGGGTTTCACCTAGCAAGTATCCACACAACAGTCAATCAAGTTGATCATAGATTTATCTCAAGTTCTATTCAATCCTAGGGAATGTTCTTATTCCAATCTTTAATATATCAACAGGCCAACCGATCCTGATAATACTTACTATTCAGCAATCAGGGAAACCTCTCAAGATTAGATGAAATAGCAGCAAAGGGCACAAGAATCATAAGGATGCATGCAATAACTTACAACCGTCAAGTATTAACATGCAATCAATTCTCTTTCATAAAAGCAATCAACTACCAGATCATGCAGATATGAGTGCTACAATGATAAGGAATTTCACCGTATATTCCTAGTCTAGCAATAGAAAATTATCAATCAAACTAGGTGATCAAGCTAGCAAAACTAATAGAAATCAATAGATGAAGAACAAGAGAATTAATACAAACCCATAGGAAAAGAACAAGAGTTTAGAAATCTCACAACTTAATAACTGAAGGTTTCAACCGCTAAGCAAAACAATGGAGATTAGTTCCTGCTTATGGTTGCAAAACTAAATTGTCTGATGGAAAAGATGATGATAAGATAATGAAAGCTAGGGTATAAAAATAGTTTAACCCTAGAATAATATCCTAAAATATAAATCCTAAAACTAATTAAGGAAAAAGGATAAGAAAAGAAATAAAACAAAACAAGGAAAATAACCAAAACATGTCTCGGTGGAATGATGTGAATTGCTTCACAATCGTCCAGCTGCCTGCTCCTCACGTGAATTAATTTCACGTGCTTGCTTCCAATATTTGACCCAGCAGCTTGCTTGCAAAGCCCACTAACGAACGGCCCATCTGATCCAGCAGCTTGCTTCCTGCTCTTCTCGAGTGGGCTCCTCCTCCTGCTTATCTCCAAGTCTCCAAGCAAGTGGGTCGGCCATCCTCCGCTTGGGCCTTCATCTTCACGGACCGCAACTTATATTTAAATTTGGATTCCTTCTTTAAAAGGATAAACCGCGATCGCCATATACCAAATAGCGATCGCCATTGTGGCTCAGATTGTTACTTCAACTTCAATTCTCCTAAATCTTCATAAATATCTCAGATCATAATAATGACTCCAAACACATATGATAACACTCCTAAAACAATACAATAACCCCTAGTTACGCTATACAAAGTGCAGCGTATCAAATACCCCCATACTTAGACTTTTACTCGTCCCGAGTAACTTACAGAAAAGCTACCCATACAATAAAATGCTCAAAGCCTCAGGAAGCACAAGAATATCTCCTAGTGATTACATAACCAATAAGCTCCTCCAAAACACAACAACAACAGTCAAGAACAACGTGATAAAATAAGCACATACCCAGAACTACACCTTATTCCTCCAAATGGCCTACCCGAATCCTCCTATGCACCTCCTTCTTATGTCTCCATACGCCAAGATGATAAAGATCCTAAAACACTCAATTTTTTTATAACACTCATCTTGCTTGGGCGCCCTTTCGGGTTTTCATCCCAACCACTCAATAATTGTTCCAGGCTCAAGAACTCACATCACTCAAGACTTATTTTTGCCCCGGCCTAATGCCGGTCAAGCCACCTTCTTATTGCATAGAACTTGCTATCCAAGGATTTTGTATGCCTTTTTTCAATTTTTGTGGCTTTTTCATACAATATATATTCAATAAGGTCATGCAGATACAACCAACACCTAAATAAATACATGTGAATACATTCTCCTCTCCCATACTTAAACATTGCATTGTCCTCAATGAGATGGAAGACATAAAAACGAACCCAGGGAAGGAGACAGAAGACTCACATACAAGGTCGGATGACCTTCCTCCAATAAAACTCAAAGTGTGGTAGAATGAGAAACTAGATGAGCACTAAATGTAATCCAATAATGCATAGCTCATCTAAAGCAAAAGAAAGAATACCTCCAATGTAGAAGGTGACCCAAACAAATCAACTCCTTGCAAAGAACATGGTCACCAACAAGCTAAGCTCCAACGAATGTAGATCTAGAATGATAGTACTAATCGAAACCAAACTTGATAAAATACAACTCCTTACTTTCTTTTCTCTCATATTTTTTTTTGCACTCTATTTTTTTTTTAATCCGAAATATTATTTTTTTCCTCGGAATGATTTTCAGATTTTCGGAATTTTTTTATTTTTTTTTAGACGGGAGAGAAGACTTACAGCGAGATTGGCTACTAACTGTAGCTGACCCTAAGCTTCGGTGATTTCCTCCGGTCCATAGAAAAACTAAAAAGAAAATTAAACCGAACAAAACAAACAAAAACAAACTCAAACCTCGGGTTGCCTCCCGAGTAGCGCCTTATTTTATGTCGTGGCTCGACATGAAACTCAAGAGATTTAACTAATGCCATTTGGCTTTGTGAAAATCGTTTCTTGTCTGAATTCTCTCTTGAACCACTCATGGAACTCCTTGAATCTCGCCCCTCTTACCTTGACCACCTTGTCTTTAGCAATGAAGGTGGTTTCATTCACTTTTTCCTCCTTGACCGTATCAGACGGCTGTTTAAGCTCAATGTCAAGTGCCTGCACACTAGGCATCAATGGTATCTCGCCTGGCGAGGTCAGTAATGAAGGGCGATTGCCCAAAGGATGTGAAGAGAGCTTACCTTTAGGCTCTGGCTTAGCCTGACACTCTTGCATGTTAGTAGATAAAACAACATCTACTTTTGGGGACTCGAAATTCTCTAAAACGGGTTGCAATTCATCCTTACAAGTAGGCTTAATCACATCAATAGCACATAGAGGATTCTTATCAATGGGATCCATGTCATAAATATTATATTCTACCTTATCCCCCATCAAACTCCATAGAGAGAGTCTCACTATTAACATCAATTTTCGTTTGTGCTGTTTTCATAAAAGGTCTACCTAACAGCATAGGTGTGACATTATTAGCATGCTCTATATCCAACACAAAGAAATCAGCAGGAAAAACCAGATCACCAACCATAACAAGAACATCCTCAACAACCCCTTTTGGGTATACAGTAGACCTATCAACAAGTTGAATAACAGTTCCTGTTTTATGCAAAGGTCCTAAGCCTAGTGATTCATACAAGGAGTAAGGCAAAACATTGATTGATGCACCTAAATCTAGCATGGCTTTGTCAAATTTAGTTTCACCAATCACACAAGGAATGCTAAATATGTCTGGATCACCACATTTCTTAGGCATGCGTTTTTGAAACACTGCAGAAACTTGTTCACTTACTTCAACTTTTTTCTTTCCTTTCAGTTTTTGATTTCTCTTGATAGTGCAAACTTCTTTCAAAAACTTAGCAAATCTAGGAATACTCTTAACAAGTTTGAGCAAAGGAATGTTTACCTCACACCTACTAAAGGTTTCGAAGATTTCTTTGTCGTCATCCAGTCTTCGAGTATCCTTCAACGCCTCAGGAAAGGGAGCAACAGGCTTCTGAGAGAACAGAGGCGGGAAATTCGGGCGAACATAATCATCAATGTACTCAGGGGTCTCCCGGCGATCGCCATCAGCTCTTGGCGATCGCGGTCGCGGATAATTTTACACCTCAGCTTCTGGAATGGCATGGCGATCGCGGTCGGGATGCAGACCCTGTTTTGCTCTCTGTAATCTCATGGCGATCGCCACTCAGATCTGGCGATCGCGGTTTTGGCACAGAACAGTCATTTAACGTTTTTCCGCTCCTCAAGAACACTGCACTGACGTTCTCTCTCGGGTTTCTTACCGGTTCCCTGGCCTCTAATTTACTCACAGCTTGAGCAATCTGTCCTAACTGATTTTCAAGATTTTGGATGCTTGATTCCGTCTTAGCGTTTTGTTGCATCACAGTCTGAGCTAAGGACTTGATCATATCTTCAGTAGTCATAGAATTCTGAGGTCTAGGTTGCTGATAATTAATATTATGAGAGTCATACCTTGGCCTTGGTTGCAATCCACCAACAGCGTTTACCTCAGCATTGGGATCATGAAGGGAATCACTTTTCAGCATCAAAGCCTTTACCATCTCTTTCAACTCATTCATGTCAGTCTGTAATTGATCTGAATTAATTGCTTTGACTGAGTGGGATCCCTGTCTACTGCCAAACTGCCTTGAACTCTCAGCTAGCTCTTCAAACATTTCAGTGGCCTGAGGTATAGTTAGTTTCAGAAAATTACCTCCACAAGATGCGTTTACCATTCGACGATCCTCATCAATCAGGCCACTAAATAAGTACATAAGAAGATCATGGTCAGTATAACTATGGAATGGACAGCTTGAGCAAAGCTTCTTGAATCTCTCATAATACTCATAGAGACTCTCAGTTGAATGTTGTTAAAAATTCGTGATCTCCTTCTTCAAGCTGCTTAGTTTTGTAGCTGGAAAATATTTCTCTAAAAAGACCTTTTTCATCTTAGCCCATGTATCAATACTCCTTGGAGCTTGATAATAGAGCCAATCATTCGCAACGTCTTTCAGAGTAAATCTGAAAGCTCTCAGCATGACCTGCTCCTCAGTAACACCTCTTCAATTGTTACTTCAACTTCAATTCTCCTAAATCTTCATAAATATCTCAGATCATAATAATGACTCCAAACACATATGATAACACTCCTAAAACAATACAATAACCCCTAGTTACGCTATACAAAGTGCAGCGTATCATGGTGGCTACAAGATTCACCCACACAAAACCTAGTATATATACTCTCCACCTAGTATATATACAAAGTGCAGCGTATCATGGTGGCTACGAGCCTAAAACCCAATATATTCATGGCATAAATTCTACAAATATTCACCTTGACTTAAATCTTGCTGACACAGATGTACAAGACGCATCATCACAATGTCAGATGAACAAACTTGACTTATTCGAACTCAGATGTACCAGATGCACAACAAAAGTGTCAAATGTACCAAACGCATCATGATGATTCTAGATGAACAGATTTGACTTCTCCAGACTCAGATTTATAAGATGCACTATAGTAGTGTCAGATGAGCAGACTCCTCTTTACTCCAGATTTGTCAGATGAACTATAATAGTGCCAGATAAGTAGACTCCGCTTTACTCCAGATCTGTCAGATACACTATAATAGTGTCATATGAGCATACTTCTCTCTACTCCAGATTTGTCAGATGCACTATAATAGTATCAGATGAGCAGTCTCCTTGTTATGGCGGTGGCTACAAGATTCACCCACACAAAACCTAGGTTACAAGAGAGTATCTATAGTCTCCACCTAGTGAAGTCTAATGGGCCTAAAGCTCAATAGATTCAAGGCATAAACCCTACATTAAATTACTATGTAGTGTATGTAGCTTATATTTTATGATTTTAGTTAATTAGATTGATAGAAAAATAAATAAATAAATAAAGATATATTTATAAGAGAAAAGATATAATACAGTAAAAGACTATATAAGTGTATAGTTTGTAGTTTAATAGCGTATAGTTTGTAGTTTAATAGCGTATAGTTTGTAGTTTAATAGCGTATAGTTTGTAGTTTAATAGTGTATAGTGTATAGTTTATATTACTATGTAGTGTATTAGTGTATAGTTTATAGTTTAGTAATGTTCTTACTTGAATACATGTGGACCATTTGATCTTTATAGTAGTGATGTATATATTTTCATTTCTGGTGTTAAGAGATGACAAACCTCTTGAAATATATGGATTATTGTATTTTTCTTATTTTATACATTATAAAAAAATATCATAACAAAAAATATAAATAAACATTTTGCTCTGGGCATAAGTGGGCGAGAAGAATGTCACTGCTTATAAAGTTTCAAGTTTTTAGATAAAAACAAGAATGTTTATTAATAATCTATCTCTATATAATAATTCATGGGTTTGCTGAAGTAATGATAAATTGTACATGGGACCCACTCGCTTTATATTCTTGACTTCTTCTTCCCTCTTCAATTCTCATATCCTCTTCATATTCATCCTTCTGTTTTCCTTTTCATAGCCCTATTTTCTAATTACACTTCCATATCACCTCTCACCCAGCCTCCATACAGGAGAGAATCATCTCCTATCTCATCCCCATCTTTCAGCACCTCTATCGATTGGTTTGTTTTCAGAGTTCTGACAAGTCTTCGGTTCTTGAGAATATCGTTGGAAGGGACTTTCTTCCCTGGGGACCAGGTTAGGGCTTAAGGCTTTATTCTTTTCGATTTTTGTTCATTAATTTAGGGTTTCTTCTTCAGCATCTTCATTCTGCATCGTCTAATTTCGCCCGCCAAACCAAAACGAAGAAATGACGAAGAGGACGAAGAAGGTTGGGATCGTCGGGAAGTACGGAACACGTTATGGTGCCAGTCTTAGGAAGATCGTGAAGAAGATGGAGGTCAGCCAGCACAACAAGTATTTCTGTGAGTTTTACGGAAAGTTAATCGTCTCCTTCCTTGCATTTGAGAGATCTGAAGTTGAGATATGGGTTCGATTTCTGATTCTGAATTGGTTTTGGATTTTTGTCGGTATGTAGTACGCTGTGAAGAGGAAAGTTGTGGGGATTTGGGGATGTAAGGACTGTGGGAAGGTCAAGAATTTTTGTTGGGTTCGATTTCTGATTCCGAACACTTTGAAGTAAGAATTTGTTCCGCCATTGTTTTCTTCCTTGATTTTAATGCTTTTAGTTATCTGATTTTTTCCTGTTTGAATTGAACAGCACTGCGAGTGCAGTGACGGTGAGAAGCACCATCAGAAGGTTGAGGGAGCAGACATAGAGTTTGGCAGAACGATCAGGTTTTCCTGGTGATCTAGCTTTATATTTTGGCTTTTATTATCATGAGAAGCATATGGTTTCTGTTTTGAATCGATGACATTTGTGTTCGGATTTGTAGTGACAAGTTCTGTTTACTGGATTATGATTGCAATCTAAAGCTTTTGTTACCAGTTTTGATTTGCTTTGCTTGTATCTGATAAACATGTTCAAAGTTTTAGCATTCAATCATCCTAAACAAGAGTGAGGATTCACCTCAGATTTTAGGAAATGAAGCATGTTGTAATACTGCATCAAAATTTTGTTTAACAATCAAAGCATAGTGAGCTATATCCAGATAGCTAATGTTTTGTTCTAAGCTCCTTTTAATTTTATTCACATCAGTGCAAAGCTGCAAACTGTTTATCAGTGCTACTGAAACATAGGTCTAATTGGCTGGCCATTGTTCTCCATATGGTGTAGATAACATATTTCAAAAGTTTGCATTGTCATATTCCTGACTTCTTCTTCTTCCCTCTTCAATTCTCATATCCTCTTCATATTCCTCCTTCCGTTTTCCTTTTCATAGCCCTATTTTCTAATTACACTTCCATCTCATCTCTCACCCAGCCTCCATACAATAGAGAATCATCTCCCATCTCTCAGAACCTCTATCGATTGGTTTGTTTTCAGAGTTCTGGCAAGTCTTCGGTTCTTAAGAATATCGTTGGAAGGGACTTTCTTCCCTGAGGACCAGGTTAGGGCTTAAGGCTTTATTCTTTTCGATTTTTATTCATTAATTTGGCAACCTTTGGTTAGGGTTTGTAAACAGTTTTGTTTCTACCGTCGCGAGGTGATTATTTACGAAAGCAATTTGCAGGAATAGTGGCGAGGAGACTGCTGGTGCTACAATTGCACAGGTGAAGCGTCGAGTCAAGGTTGCAGGACTGACGGTGTAGAAATTGCGAATGACAACGTGGCGCCGACACTGTTGTAGCTTGATTTGCAAACTAAAGAGACGGCGTTGCAGTCATTGTTGGATTAGAGGAAGGAAAGCATGAGTTCAAGTGCCTCCTCTGGGAACGAACGCGTAGCAATTGACCCATCGTCCTCGACTACCTCTGCCGCTTCAAACCCATCTCGCTGAAATTTGAACTTGGGAGTTGAAGCACCAGATTTGAACTTTGGCCGTTGAACAAATGCGCGAATCACCTCCTCGCTCTCCTCCTCCATCACGTAATTTCTCCCCAAATACTATGATCATATACTTTAATCAAACGATATGCATATCTCTCTATGCCTACGAAAGTGAGATTTGTTGGAACATTCTTAGCTCCTTAGTGATTAAAGATTAACATTCATAATTTTGCTTATTGTACAATGTCTTATGTTGAAACTCAACTTTGGTGAATTTGAATCAATAATGGTGATCTTTTCCATTCTTTTCCTGATATTCTGGTCTATAGTGTTCACATTCCAACAAACTTCAATTAGTAGCTTAGGTTTAATTAAAATATTATGAGATGCTTTAGTTGATCAAACATTCAAAACCTACGAGCATATCCCTCTACTTCGGAATTTACGATAGTGTAGGGTTTTTAAGCTAATTAAAGTTTGCTTAATTGTTGTTCATCAATATAAGTGGTACGTATGAGTATCTAAGTTTATTAGTATATACTGCAGGATTCCGATCAGTTTTTTTGGGGGGGTTTGATATCATCCATGCCAGTTCAGTTCTAATATCAGAATGTATATCCATTTTTTAACCATGATGAAGAAAGAAAATTTATTAGCAAAGAATAATAACCATTGTGGGGATAAATTTATCAGAATGTACACCCTATCTCGCTCTGAAACATTTAGTTTTCCTACATTATTTCATTGCAAATGTAGGGAGTTTTGGACGAGAATTATCTAAAGCTTTGGACGAGATTTTTCTAAAGCTTGAGGACGAAAGCCGACATCAATAACCATACTGCTCTACAAGCGAGTCAGGGAGATTATTTATTTGTTAGATCATGATTTCCTCTCTAGCATTTTATTTGGCACTTCCATTAAGTATGAGTACCATAATCAGATTGCATAAGGTTGTATTTAGTCAAATTCATTATATGGGTCTGGTTCAATCCTGCAAGCTACTGCAAGTATCGCCGCACCAACTTAGAAGACGATACTGTCATATGCATTGACGGAAAATTATTCACATGGGATGTCTCGTAGAAAGGCCCTCAAGGTTGATTGACTCCTTGATCCCTTGGGTTCCCCTTCAAGATTTGGGAAGAAGAAGTTCAAAAAGTATGTGGATGATGAGGAACATGATCTTGATCCAGTTGAAAGGCAAGTTTTATGTACTTAATTTTATTGGTTTCTTTTTCATTTAGCTGCGTTGTGTTGTTGATTAAATTTTCTATAAAATGCAGCCACCATCTTCGGCAACAATCTGAGGCTAGAAGCGATGAAACTCGACAAGAAGTTGTTGTTGAATGCTCATAGTGTTTAATGTGTATAATTTGTCAGATAGGATTTCAGTTCTAATTTCATCTTCTTCTTTCTATTGCAGATACCCCACAAGACTTTCCTTCTTGCCCGTATGTGCATCCTATTTTATCATGTTTCTTCAAATATGACCCTTCAGAGGCTGAGACATTTTGTTTTGTCATGTGCTTGCACGCTATTTCTTGGTGAATTATAATGATGCCCCAGATGGTTGCTTTTGGATGAGCAATATGCTCATCAGAAAGCAACCATCGAGCTCTGCTCTCACCTCCGCATCAATATTATAAGTTGATTTCTTCCTTTTTGAGCTTCAGATGAATCATTTTCTCCTCCTCCATGCTCAATTTCAGTCATCTATTCTGGTTATTTGACATCGACAGATCTGCGTAATGGTTTCGCTGTTTTGAGGTTTCAAAGCCCGAATTATTGATTTAGGATGAGAAATATGCAGCAGAACAAACCAATGAGCTTCTTGATGTTGTCAAGGTAATATTCTTCGGGCAATTCCTATTGTATTGTTTTCCTTTTTCCTTTGAAGTTTATAGTTTAGTTTGGATTAAGTTAATCTGTATTATTCGTCTTGCTTTTTTTTTTTGCAGTTTTCTACAATGATGTATGGCCAGATTACTCCTATGCAATTTAGATTTTCAAATTACCCAATTATCATTGGGTAATTTCTCCCCAAATTACACCTTATCTCGCTAGATCTTCATCTGCATAAATTTATCCTTAAATTTGTATTCTCACACTGAATTTTGGCATCAAATTAACAATTTGCAGGTCTTAGAGGCCAATGTGCCAGTTTTGCTGTCACAGTTCTAATTCCAAACGCTCGGTGGAATTCTCCCAAACAAACATGACGACGATGGTGTCTAAGGACAACAACTCCGATAGGAAGTTCATGACTATGAAGGTGAAATTTACTCCATCTGAGACTATATGCAACATGGTTCAGAGTGCACTCCTGAATTGCCTCAGCTGAGTGTGATAAGTGCTAAGTTGCGCAGTTCAACTCGGTTCTCTTCTCGAGTTGTCGATTGAGTTTGATCTATTTTCCTTCAACGGAAGTGATGGTGTAAAAATTATTTTATTTATTAATTTGGGCATTCCTGCACATTTTCAATGAATTTCTGCAGAAAATTTGAAACGCTCATTAAAAGCACATGTTGATATAGTGCTCCATCTCGAGCTTCCGTTTGTTCTTGAAAAGGGACAATAAAAAATATGGTATTGTTCTTAATCTTTTTGGAAGCCAAAATCAAACTACCATTCCTATCCAGCAGGTGCTATCCATAATTGAAGAGCTGAGGGCCAATCTTTTTACTTCAGTTTCAGCATCTATATATGCTGTTAATTTACTACAGGCTTTAGCTATCTGTGGAAGCTTCCATCTTTTTCTGGAGGAAAATGTGGAGGAGTTGAGTTCAGAATCTCCATCGAATAAGGAACAAATTGACCGGCTACCCCTTTCAACTGCATTGATTGATTTGTTTGAAGGTAATATGATTGGATTATCAATCAAGTTTATACTTTTTAAAGGATTGATATTATTTACTTTGGTGATACATGCGCCCAACCTGTGGCTATGATTTGTCATACTCATAGCTCATACTTGGTGAGACTTTTATTTCTATTGTTTAAGGAATAATTTGTCCTTCGTTGATTTTTTAGTGTGCATTATCATTTGTATTTCATTGTTTTTCATTTTGAATTCCCTGTAGGATGACTTTTTTTACAGGAATCTGTTGTTACTTTTAATTTTGATATATGCAGTCAACTGAACTAATAAATTGGCAATTTTACTGACTAGTGCACATCTTCTCTTATAGACTTATGCGTGCCTCAAGATAGAAGGACCGTATTGAATCCACGGAGTGTGATGTCAGCAATGTATCATTATATGTCGCAGTTCCAGCTGATGGACCAACAGGTGATATCTGTTTGTATAGGTTATTTTGGCCTATGTACATTCCGTAGCCTGTTTTCAAATTAATTCACACCATCCAGTAAAGACAGAAAAATGATGAATGTTTTGCGATGTGAAACCTGATGGGTGTTGGCATATGTAGGGTGCAGCAAAATCATTTCTTCATCTCCTATCCTGTTTAAGAGAAGAGTTTTCAGAATCTTTCATTCCAACTCATGGTTCCTTAGCAGATTTGGGAAACTTAATCAGCTCACAGTTTGTGTACGTGTTTTGGTTAAATTGTGATTGAATATTAGAGTTTATGTACCAAAAGTGAGGGACTTGATTGGAAATTAGGGTTATCGGAAAGTTAAGGTGTTGTTTTACAGTGTTAAGGGATTTAATATTATTGCAAACCGTTTACAGTGTTAAGGGATTTAATATTATTGCACATTGACATTAAAGAGGAAGTTGGCATCTAAAGAAGATATTGCAACATCCTGTTGTTCATAAACATTTTTGAAGGCCAAGACTCACGCAATTGTTTAGGATATATTGTAGACATGGGAGAAAAAGCTATATGATGAGGTTAAAAGTGCTATTTTTTATAATCTTATTCCACTCTCCTTGCTTATCTTGCATATAATGTTGTTTTACAAGAGAGGTATATGTCATTAGATTGTTGCAATATTTCATGATTAAGCTTATGGGAAACTTGTTTATGATCTGATTCATGTTGATTGATGTTCATTGTTCCATTATCAATGGCTGGAAATCAATTTTGTTTTGATAATGAGTGGGCGGGGGTTAAAAGATTGAAATAGGAGTTCTATATGCCATTTGAAATTTGGTATTTTGCAGCTTAAAATTTCTCAATTGATCATCTTGGAATATCACTGCGCATAATTGGGAAACGAAGCAAGTGTCTTAAGTTTCTGAAGACCTGGTTTTCCAAGGAAATTTCAGCCGTGCATATGTTCTTCAGACATAATTTTCAGTTCCTGTTTAGTGAATTTTTTACATTTAGTTGAATTGCTTATCTACTAACAAAATCCATTGTTTGTCTTCTATTGTCCACTCTATCAGCTGCATTATTGTTAATCAAGAAAATCAAGATGGCTTGCTTTGGCTGTTTTGGAGGAGGCAATGGATACAAAGCTGCTTACAGTGGAGGTGCATATGTGATGAAGAGTATACCAGGTAATGATCTATAGAATTCCAAATGAAAATTCCCGTCTTCTGTTCAACCTGCTTAATATATACTTTGAGAATAGGCATGGGTTTTGGAGATTAAGAATAATGCTTGATCTTATGCACCATATGACAACCAAAGCTACGATTCTCTTCTCATCCTTGCTTACCTTTTACGATCATATGGAGAGAAAGAGAAATCACTCTTTTCAAAAAACAAAGTTCTCATGCTTCTACTATTCTACCAAATAAGTCTTACTTAATGAAATGATTATAATTTAATAAGAAAAAATGTATGTGTGTGTTTTTACTTGGATTTGATTTCCTTATGCAGATGGGGGGGGGGGTTCCACAAGAAAACATTTCTACCAAAGCTCAAGTTGTTAAAGTCCTGCCCGTGGCTGTCCCATCCATCTCTGTTGAAGAGCTTAACGAAGTTACAGATGACTTCGGGACAACTCCTTTAAGAAGTGAGAGTGATGCAGCTATTAAGAAGTTAGATGGCATGACAGCAAACAACCTGGTGATGAATTTCTTGCTCATGTCCATATTTGAATTCTAATGTCATTAAACATGCTTTGTTGCTGAATCGAAGATCCAAACTCAGAGGCTTTTAAGTTGCATCTTCCAAGAATCGATGACTATCTCTGGGTTGCTGAAGATGGCATGAAAATGGTGAACTTACCGATTCTCCAATTCGAGGAACAGATCATGGAGATTGTTGAGAAGAATCAGGTGTCAGTCATATAATCGGGGAGACAGGCTCAAGGCAAGAGTACCCAGCTCTCGCATCATCGGTGTTACATAGCCTCGCCAAGTTTCAGCCGTCTCTGTTGCAAGGTGTCATAGTATTCTCAGTATCTTCTTTGAAAGTAGCTCAAGTTGTTTTCAGAGGTTTTTAGTTTGTTTCCAAATAGCAGTGCTCCTTAAATTTTGGTTTGCATCCCTGATGGGGTAAGATGTCTTCTTGATGAAATTTCAAGTGTTGGATACAGATATCATAAGAAAATTTCTTCGTGCATAGGATAGTGCTATCAAGCTCTGTCGTTGAGTATATGTTGATTGGCTATGGATATATTGAAAATATATGGGAAAATTGCGGAATCAATGGGTTGAGTGATTCATATTGTTGTCCATTTGAGTCATAAGGTTGCTACTTATATGAGTAAGTGTTAATATAAAGTAAAGGGTTATTTATGAATCACTAGAACCATAACCCCGCGTAGCGCGGGGAAATTACAGTTTTTCATGTTTGAACCATTTTACAGAAATGAAGTTTTTTTAATTGCCAAAGGGACCATTTCAAGACTGAAGTCACACCTCCATCCCCACCACATCCACATCCGCATCCTCGGGGACACAACCAATGGGTGTATAATGCATACATATCGAGTGACTTCCGCGTCATTACTATGGTTTTTTAGAGTAAAAACATATGTATGTATATCCTCTAAGTAAAATCGCATGAGTGACTTTTTTGTTTCCTTCGAAAGAAGTCATCATGTATATTTTCTGTGAATTTCTTGAACAATTATGCTTATAAATTTAGTTTTTGTAAGGCTAAATTATTGTATTGGAATGTTGTGAGTTTTATTAGCAACAATCAAATTTAGGACGTCTACTTAACAATATTAACGTCTATTAAATAATATTAAAGAACATAAGAAAATTCGTATTTGCCCCGCGCCTCGCGCGGGGTTCCGAGTCTAGTTACCATAATGATTACTCCATAAACGTTAAATATTCGAAAAATGTGAAGAGATGTGAAGTGAGTGAGGATTGAACTTATTACCAAGTGCTGACATAAATGAATCGCTAACCACCGTAATATAAGTATTTTGTCATAAAATATTGTAACAACATTTTTTTATATTCGTAAATATTAAGGAAAGGAGGAAAGGCACACGCCGTTGAAACTTACAGTGTGTATTGATTCATTCACATATGATCCGAGCCATTCATCTATAAGGCGTAAATCTCGATTAAATCCCGAAATCCCAAATCGAAATTCCAATTAGCCCAAAAACAATACTCCCTTCGTCCCTTAATATAAGCTTCATTTACTTTTTCGACACTATTTACAAATCGAGAGAATCTTCTCGTTTTCTTCCAACATATAGAAATAAATATAGGCATGCGAGATCTCATTTGATTCGCCTCAATGAGTACTTTGACAATATAAAAAAATTATAGTTTTTATCATCGTATATTTAGAGATATTAACGAAACAAAACATACATCGACAAATGTGTCTATTTAAAATGGGAAGATCAAAAGGGGACGGAAGGAGTAGTTTGCAGAAATCGTTTGTGACTCAGAAGTTTCAGCTTCGATGGTTGATTGTTCAACATCCATCGAATCAAAGAGACAAGTGAATAGAGAAGTGATTTCGGTGTCAGAGAAAGCAATTGATCCCGTAATATTTCATCTTTTGGAATGCTTTAATTTCATTTTATCATCGATTTCTTTATAATTTTGTATCTTGTTTTCAGAGCTACATTCGGGAATCAAACGATTTCCTCTGACATTGTTTCATCAATACTTTTCAGAGAAGTAATTTTGTATCTAATAAGGGAATGCATCGCCAGATGTCACACATTTTTCTAAATTAACCTCATCCGTGATTAGTGTGGAGATATACTTATAGGTCTTAAATAAGTGATTCAATTGCTTCATTAGAGAGTTGATCTGCAGGGATCGATAAGTGGGGCCATGGTGGATTCCTCTCATTTTAAATTATTGATGATCTCATGGAAAGTATTGATGATACGTTGGATATCATGGGGATCGGATGTTTGCTAAAGATGAGGTTTCGCTGCTCGAATTGAAAAACTTTGGGGTAGCTCAATAAGGGGATCAAAATTCAACCATCGTTGTTGGGCTTCTGAAAGCAATGTACCCTAAGCAGGATATGGAAGAATTCCTTGGCCTAGTTCTTATCCAACGGCAGAAAATTTGGGGAGTTGTTCCTGCTAGCCATCAACCCTAAGCAGGTTATTCTTCCATAAAGGAGTTATGAAAAACACAACAAGGATATTTTGTTTTGTTTTGCGTTTTCCATATGCTGAATTGTCCATATATACAGCAGTTTGGCCATACGCATGATATTGACACCTACATCTCATATACTTTTGATCTAGAATCTAGGTACATTTCAGACTATGATTTTGTAATCTTTTTCATTACACTGCAGGATGTTTTTTAGGCTCTGGTCGTTTTAATGAATAAATAGACCATACTAATGTAGTGAATTGTTTAATGCGAGGTTCAGGTGTACGTGATATCCAATTCATAACAACCTTGCTACATAAATGTGTCATATTAATGTTGTTTTGTACACTTAACAGGTAGAATTCTTTTTATTTTGTATGGAATGATATAAATTTGAGAAAGAGCAACTGGAGTCTGAGCACACTGGGCATACAAGAAGTTTTCAACTTGACAAATGCGTGAACAAAAATTAAACACAATACTAGATCTTTATCCCCTCTTAATTCTAGATTCATCTGATTTTCTTCATATCATGACTTTTAGGTGTAGTGATAATTACGCACTTATAGGCGAAACTTTAGCTCTTCCACAAGAAATTAGCAAAGCTAAAATCCTCAATCCTACTGACAAATGCGTGAACAAAAATTAAACACAATACTAGATCTTTCGTTTTTTACAGTGTTTCGGAGTCTCAACCATTATGACGTTCTAAAATGATTCTTTAATGGGTGTTATGAGCTATCCTAATTCTTCCCTTATAAAAATAAAATGAAATTCTTTTTTTAACTTATCAGAAACATAAAATAGAAGTTGAAAGTGAGTCAAAGTGACTTTAGAAGTTATGGGGGTGCCAATGATTTGCAATTCCCCACCCTTCTCAAGTGCTTACACTCGTATGTATATATGTGGATTTTTATAGAGAAATTTTATGTGGTATTCTTCTCATCGTGGAGTTATAAATAGAATTATAGAAATCATATACTCCGTAATAAATAAACAAATGGGCGGTGGTTTTCTGAATCATGATTCATGTCTGGAATCAACATTCTTTATGTATATTTTCATCCTCTAGATTAATTTAACCAAAGCTGAGTTTCCGTTACCTTCTTAAATTTATAGTAGCCACAGTATAAATTATAAAATTAATGCAATTTGCCTGATAAATTTCATATATATCATGTTACTTTCCTAGATTAATCACCATTTTCATTGTGTCAGTTGTATGTTTTGTTTAAATCATTTACGACATGTCAGTTTACGTGTCATACTAAGCTTAATATTCACTGTACAAACTATTCCCTAATCAACTAATGTAGCAATTATTAAATTTCTGAAGTATAAACTACCCTATTTGCATTGGATTCGCCTAGAGAGGATCAAAATTGGCTACATTCGCGCTCTAATCTTGTGTTAGCATGTACGTTGTTTAGAATTAAGAATTTTACTATATGCATTTTCACTCTCGCATGGGCATTTAAAGAAGAGGATCAGACGTGTCGCTGCGTATAAGTGAGAGTTTAGTTTTTGGTGTACTGAAGAGGTAGAAATCGGTCAAAGAAAAGTTGGACATAGGTGGTAAAGAAGGATGACACACCTTGTCATAACAGAGGACATGGCTCGGGACAAGAACAGTTAAAAAGTCAAAGTGGTGGAACAGTAGAGGTCGACATGTGGAGTGTCTTAGAGTCAGCTCAAGTCAGGGAGTGTTCTGTGATTCTCAACTCAAACTTCTCAGGTCTTTTCTGGTGTCAATGATTATTGTTATCACGATCTTTTTCCTTTTTCTTTTTTCGGTCTTAGAGTCACATTTCGAGCTTTGTCGGTCCATATCCTCCTGACGTGGTGTCCGGATACGGATTGTCTAGATCTCGTCCCCAGATTTTGTTTCGGCGGGAATAAACTTTGTCGAATGTTGTTGTTGTTTGTATATAATACGTAACATCTATATATTACGATTAATATCTGATAAATTAATTAAATACCCTAAGTATACAACCCCTCTCCCCACCCACCTACAATTACATTTTATGATATTCTCAGCCTGGGTCATCATGATCCCCATACGATTAAAGGCTTAAAAAGCTTACCTATCCATACATTATACTAAAGTACTCTACAACTAATATACTAATGTCACGTACGTTTTCACGCTAAATCATACAAAACCTGCTACCCCGTAATTTCTGTAAATTCTACATAACTTCCCTTCATCCTTAATATTACACTTAGTCACCCCTTACTTTTTCGATTGAAATTTCGTCCCATTGGATAACATGTTCTTGAGGACATTTTTTCCGTAGTTAAACGTGCCAAACAGTTCTCTTTGTCACGCTCTCTCACCACATTTTATGGTTTTCCAAAGTAGAAATAGTTGGTGAACTGTAGAGTTAACAAAAACAAATTTACGTTTAATTTTTAAATAATTTATATAATACATACACGAACTGAAAATAAACTTGTGCCGCAAGCCCTCCCTACACTTCAAAGAGAATAGATCTAGTACGCACACGCACATCTTTTTAAATATATATCCATATTTTTTAACATTCACATACATAAACAAACTGATATAGGTAGGTATCTTTTTCTTACTGATCATGTACATCAGTATGTTAACAAATAACAATCGTTCTCATGTTAACTTCTTTCACATACTCAATGGAGCCGTCTCTTATCACATTTCCTATTCATGACCCTAAATCATGTGCGATTCTCCGTAAATCCGTGTAGACAAAAGCAAAACAAATAATGAAATAAAGAATCTGATGCTTTCCCATCTTTATATCCCGACCACTTTGCAACTCCAAAGGAGAGAATTCTATGCCAACTCAACAACATTCCTTTTTCTTCACTCAATAGCTTAATACATTTCCCTCTCACCCTCCATTAATGGCTTCCAAAAGCTTCTCTTCACACTTCTTCATCCTCCTCCTCCACCTCGCCTGCTTCGTCTTCTCCGCAATCCGACCCGATCCTCACTCGAACCGAATCCGAAAAAAACGCAAAAACCCGACCAAGCTAATCTCCTCCTCCTGGTCCTTCCTGAAGCGCGTATTCACATGCACACACAGGCACGTATCTTCATCTCAGCTCTCCTCTACACCAATCCGGGTCGGATCGAGATCCGAATCCGAGCTATCGGATAACCCGTTTCTCCCGCTCCGGAACGACATCTTCCCATGCACTTCCTGCGGCGAGATCTTCCTCAGGCCGCACCTTTTGGAGCAGCACCAGTCGGCTCAGCATGCGGTTTCGGAGCTCCGAGAGGGCGACCCGGGAAAGAATGTGGTTTGGATTATATTTAAAACGGGCTGGGCCGAGGAGTGTTGTAGACAGCCCAAGGCCCATCGTATTCTTAAGATCCATCATAGGCCCAAGACGCTGGCCCGGTTTGAGGAGTATAGGGAGGTCGTTAAGGCACGGGCTATGATTCGAAACGACGCCGTTTGGAGGAGGACTGAACGATGCCTTGCGGACGGCAACGAGCTTCTCAGGTTCGATTCTACAAAAGTTCATGTTTCTATGCAAATATGATTTCTATTGTATAGCATATAATTCTATGATTTGTGTGCATTAGTGCATATATATTAAGATGTACAGGTTTACTATATAAAATATTGGAAAAACCGCAAGACGAGATCCGGATGGTGAGGGATTCTAAAATGGCTAGACCAGAATTGGACGATAAGGGAGGTTTTAACATCGAGATGTTAAATGAGAGTTTAAACAGACTTTATACGGATTAAAAACTAGTTGTATTTGTATATATGTGATTGTTTGATTATATATTCTCTATAATTTATTACAATCCTTGATTTATAACATCCAACCCGAATTTATATTTTTCACCTACGTTATGTAACATCAAAACTTCTTATCTCTTAGATAGCAAACGTTTAGACGGACTAGAGACATTTAAAACAGTGAATATATATTCACATGAATTTTTTGATTTTTTATTGTGGGGGTCACCTCGTATAACTCGTCAACTTGTTGGGATAAGGGTTTATCCATTCCGACCTCTCCTAATTCTATTTTTAGAGATATAATGGGATTTGATGTTGTTGTTTTCTTAATCATGCAAGAGGCGCTATGAATGACAACTTTGTGACATTTTTCCAACAGGTTCTATTGCACTACATTTGTTTGCAATTTGGGGCAAAACGGTAATTCTGCGTTATGCGGTCACCAATATTGTAGCATGTGTGGGATAATTCGGGCCGGGTTTTCCACCAAGCTGGACGGGATTTCCACGTTGGCGACCAGCTGGAAAGCCCACGCGGCAGTCCCTGATGACGTGGAGGCAGACTTTTCTTTCATGAGCGTCAAGCGTGCGATGCTCGTGTGTCGGGTCATAGCGGGTCGGGTTGGATACGACCCAATTGTTGCAGAAAAGGGTGACCCTGGATTTGACTCGGTCATGAGTTGTGGTGGAATGGTAGGCGGCGGGTTTGGGAGAGTGGTAACGAAATCGGACGATGATGAGCTTCTCGTGTTTAATCCGAGGGCCGTGCTTCCTTGCTTTATTGTCGTGTATTCGGTTTGAGTTTTTTACAGGTCGGGTCGGGTCTGATTGGGTGTGATATGATGGTTTGTCACGTGAAAATCACGTGGGGATGTGGTGTATGAATGAATGAATTTTTTGAAGGCTCGTAATGAATGCCACCACTTGTGTTTTGGGTCAATTTTGCTTAAGTGGCTTTCGTGATTTGCGATTGTTTTTGTAGAGGAGACATCTTGGGGGTAAGATGGTCATTTTGATGTGTTTGTGTAAATATATAGTTGGTGTTTATGGTTAGAGTGCGTTAATTTAAAGTGAATGTCAATTGGTTAGGAAAGTTGTACTCGGTTGCTATGTTTAGGTTGGACTTGCATATGGTTGAATTTGACTTAGTAAATCTAATTTCTCTATTGTTGCCAACCCAAAATTGTACTTTAGTCATGTTTGAACACGTCTGTAATCAACATGAAAACATAGACTATAGGTGTTGTTACTCCAATATCTGAGTCTGAATTTGACATGTGCACAAGGATTAAACATATAGATCGAGCTTGTTTTTATACCTCTTATTTGCTTTTAAAGAAACAAAAATTACCAAAATAAATAAATATCAGGGTCTAGTATATCAAGTTAATTTGTAAATTGTTGTTGTCAATCAATCTTAAGATTGTATTACACCACCTGACTTTATTTACAAGACCTTCGTTGGTTCATGCTCCCTCCGTCCATTTTTTATGTTTTCATTTCTCATTTTTGGTGTCCCAATTTGATGTTCTTATTTCCATTTTTAACCACAAATCTTTACCAATATACCCTCATCAAAACCCATTAATTTCCCTCAAAACCACAACAATCCAAAATACACTTTAATTTTTCTCTCTCTCATTATTTTCTCACTCAATCTTAACCCTTTAATTTCTCATCTCTCACCATTCTCTCATCCCAATACACTCTCTATGCTATTTTCATCACTCTCTCTCCTCTTTTCTCTCATCTCCTTAATTCTCGTGCAAAGAAGGAAAATAAAAACATAATTAAGAAACAGAGAGAATATGATTATGGAACCTTTAATGGTCCCATTGTTTAAATTCAGGAAGACATTAAGCTACCCCATCTGCAATATTATCAATGGAATGTAGCATGATGATTTCTACATTTGTTTGACGAAATAATGTAGTGAAACATTTTGATCCGTTGGTTTTGGGATGATTTATAGGGGAAGAGATTAATCATTTTTTGTTTCCAAGACTAGTGCACTTAAGTATTACTTTTCTCTAATTTAGTGCAACATGATTATAAAGCATGTTATAGATGGGACCGTATGCTAAGGATTTGAGTTAAATATATGATTGATCGAAGGTGTACATTTTCGGGTATGATTAGTTTTGATTGTATCCGTTTGATTGATAAAATGTGTAGGTTTGTCTATCATGTTTTCATATATACTAGTCCCTCCTGCCCGTGCTATGCACGGGCCAAATGAATTTTAATAAATAAAAATTTAGTACAGTACTCTATAAATATGAATTAGAATGTGTAATATTGTCCCGTATGTTTCACTTATATTTTACTTTGAATCCGGATAATAATTTTTAAATCTATTATTGTGTTCAACTATTTTGTTATATCTTTAAAAGAATTAAATATAATTTGAAAAAATAAATAATATAAAGTACATAAACATACTAAATGCATACACGGCATAAGAAAAATATAGGCTTAAACTTTAATTGTTTAGGAAAAACTAATTAAAATATTTTAAACTTTTACCAGAAGACCAAAATGTATATCAAACGACTTTTTTCATTACAAATTAAGAAAATTCAATAACAGCATGACACATAATAATAGTTTTATGTACGTTGCAAAACATTCATCTTCGAATTTGGAAAATATTTAATTGTAATTTGGTTGTTTTTGGTTTATAAATTTTAAGTTGGGGTTCTTAACTTTTTATTGATTTAAAAGTTAAGATTAATTTTATCTAAAATAGAAATTGAGATTTTTTTTATTTTCGTATTGTATTTTGTAAATTTAGGTTACTACTAAAGAATACCTTTGTAGGATATTTTGTTATTTATTGTCTAATAATATAATGATCATAAAATTTTATTTTACCAAAGGAGAAATATTGAAATTTATAAAAATAATCCTTTTTAGAGTCAAATATTTACTGATTAAGTTCTTTGTCATTATAGATATTTCTAGCACGGGAAAACAAATCAAATAATTATATTAAAATATTGAATTTATATGTTATTTTACCCTAAGTAAACTTGTCAAAAGCTTACCAAATAATGAAGCCATTTGGGTCAAACCTAAACCGATCCGTACTTCTCGAAACTCTTCGAGGGACCCACTTTTCACATATTTTATTTCTGAATAAATAAAAATATTGTTTAAATTTTATTTTCTTTATTACAATAAAACTATCGAACATTTGAAACCCACTGGGTTGAACCGACACGAACTCGACCAATGGTCGACCCGCTTAACCCAAAACCGTTTTCCATCTGAACCCAAACCCGACCCATTTGTCAGATCTGATTTCCCTTTATCAAATATGAGGTGAAAAAATGTGACCGAAAAATGAATAGGTTAAGATTAAAAAAATGTTTGCTAAATATATCTTCTTCTTTTTTATTTATTCAGAAAACATGTTACTTATACATTTTATAAATCATTTATTTCTATCTTAACCCGTAATTTTAATAAGTTGATATGATTTATGTTGACTTATTTTGTTTATAATACATTTTATCTAAAGAAAGTTTTATTTATGCATATATTTGATATTATTTCCAATTATATGACCCTAAAAAATGAAAATTCTATTATTTAGTAAAATAATTTGTGAAAAATAACTTATTTCAATTATATGAGCCTTAAAAAAAATAAGTTCTTGTAAAATATGATTAATCATATTCATAAAATATCATTTTTTATTATATCCTTTAGTTTTAATATTTTCCATTATAAAAGGCAATATTTTATTTTTGATTGAACCTTTTTTTTATGGGTCAAGAAAAAACCCAATCCAAGATCAATGAATAAATTTGTTTGTGATTATCTTGTGTGAATATTTTTCAACCACCCCCAAAAATATTTTTTAATTATATAATCCTTATAAAATATAATTTCGTTTTTAACTTAGTAAAAGATAAAATCTTTATTAGGAAATATATTGATGTAGTTTCTTAAAAGATAATCTTTAATTGAATAGTAATAGATTTGTGTGAAATATATATGTGGAAATTTCTTTTTAAAACATCTTGTGTGAATATTTTTCAACCACCCCCAAAAATATTTTTTCAATTATATAGTCTTTATAAAATATAATTTCGTTTTTAACTTAGTAAAAGATAAAATATTTATTAGGAAATAGATTCATGTAGTTTCTTAAAAGATAATATTTAATTTAATAGTAATAGATTTGTTTGAAAAATATATGTGGAAATTTCTTTTTAAAATATCTTGTGTGGATATTTTTCAACCACCCCAAAAAATATTTTTTTCAATTATATAATCCTTGTAAAATATAATTTCGTTTTTACCTTAGTAAAAGATAAAATCTTTATTAGGAAATAGATTGATGTAGTTTCTTAAAAGATAATCCTTAATTTAATAGTAATAGATTTGTTTGAAAATATAGTGAAAATTTATTTTTAAAATATCTTGTGTGACATTTTTCAGCCACCCCAAAAATATTTTTTCAATTATATAATCCTTATAAAATATAATTTCGTTTTTAACTTAGTAAAAGATAAAATCTTTATTAGGAAATAGATTGATATAGTTTCTTAAAAGATAATATTTAATTTAATAGTAATAGATTTGTTTGAAAAATATATGTGGAAATTTCTTTTTAAAATATCTTGTGTGAATATTTTTCAACCCATGAAAATTATTTTTTCAATTATATAATCCTTATAAAATATAATTTCGTTTTTAACTTAGTAAAAGATTAAATATTTATTAAGAGATAGATTGATGTAGTGTCTTAAAAGATAATCTTTAATTTAATAGTAATCGATTTGTTTGAAAAATATATGTGAAAATTTCTTTTTAAAAAATGTAAACTTTAATATTAGACTTTTATTCTGGTGGCCCAAGAAAAAGCCCAACCCAAGATGAATATAATGGGGAATATCTTTGTGATTATCTTGTGTGAATATTTTTCAACCACCCCCAAAAATTATATATATTATGATTTGTTAGGATTTGTAATTACTTAAAGATAAGATAGTATTGTAGATATCTACTGATAGAGTTTTTTTTTATTGATAGAGATTTTTAAAGAAGTAATTTTTTAGCCGAAAAAAATATTTTTTACACCGATTTAAAACGCAATGGTATTGAGTTTAAAAATTGACTTTATATCACGATTCTGTAAAATCCCGATTATAACTTTTTTTTTTACCTCATTTATGAAAACTAAGAAAGTTGAATTTAATCACTTTATACCCCGTAATTTTCAAAACCGTGGTATACAATGTCAATTTTTTAAGGAAAAATATCATATAATAAAATTTCTTAAAATGATAAATGAGAATGATTGTAAAGCCTTAAATCAAGAAAAATCCAAGAGTCTATATGATGACACGTGAGACCACTTGTCACCACCATCGGACAACCATTGGACCGCCACCGAACCACCATCGGACCATCGCTGGACCACCTCCGACCACCGTCGGGCCACCTCTGACCACGACGGACCACTGTCGGACCTCGCCGACCGGACCACCTTTGGGCCTCGCCAGACCACCTTTAGGCCTCGTCGGACCACCTTCGGGTCTCGTCGGGACAAAATTGTCATAAAGATGTAAAAAATTGTTCGCAAATATTACAAAATTATTTATTACCCAAAAGTTCATTAAAATTTTCTTAAATGTTCATCAAGATGTTCATAATTGTTCATCAAGATGTTTATAAATGTTCATCAAATTTATTACACTTATTTATATTATTTCGAGTCAAAAACACCTAATTTTGATCAAAATATGTCTAAATGTTTATCATGTCATCCTTAAATGTTCACAAGGATGTAATAAAATGTTCATTACTCAAAAGTTCATTACAATTGGCTAAAATGTTCATCACATTGAGAATCCAAACTATTTTGAGGTTAGATTCTGAATTATAAATGTTCATTGTTCATCTTGTAGATATTCGGTCATAGTAGGTATGAGTAGGTCTGAGTTACTTTAATTGAGAATCCAAACTATTTTGAGGTTAGATTTTGAATTAGCATGTTCATGAAAATTCATAGTAGGTTTGAGTTACAATTATGAATTAGCATGTTCGCACCATAATTTTAGGGTTTCTTTGTTCAAATCAAATTTAGTTTGTTTACAGACGAAACTTCGGTGATATTCGTAAGAACTGTTTTAGTAATGCGTAGATATTCATTCATATGCATAGATATTCGTTAGGGTTTTAGTGTTTTGTACAAGGTCGAATGAATAACATATATGGTATATTGAATAACTTCAGTCTGTGATTATCAACTTATTATGGCTAATCAATACGATATTCGTGCATTATTCATAAATATTCATGGTGTTGTTGTTCATTATTTTCTTGTAAATATTCGGTCATAGTAGGTTTGAGTTACTTTAATTGAGAATCCAAACTATTTTGAGGTAAAATTATGAATTTGTAAGCGTTTGAACGAAATCACACTTATATTCTTCTTGAACAATCATCCAATATTCAAACAAGCAATATTAATGTGGTGGTAATAATTGTTAAAACTAGCCTAGTCTCCGCGCCATGCGCATGTTTATATAACTCGATATACTTAATAAGTAGTATTTATGTAAAATATAATTTTATATCTTAAATAATATTGATATATAATTAAATTTTAAAATTTTAAATATAATAAACAACGAATATAATGAATTGTTATACCAAAAATCTTATTTGATCAAATTATCATAGGTCATTTTTTAATAAATTTAAATAAATTAATTTCAACATATATAAAACTATATAATTTAAAACACTATCATAGCACAAAAATATAATCTTTTCTCTTATTTATTAAGAAATCAATCTTTTTGTGATATGTTATATCAATAAAATAAAATTATAAATTTGTAAAATAACATAATAGGATATGTCAAAGTCTAAAATAATTAACACATAAAAATCTTTTTGTAATCTGAAAGATCTTAAGCAATCTTTTTGTGATATTTTTGAACATGAGTTTTCAAATATAATCATTTTTTTAAGAAAATTACAATAAATAGTAAAAATAGTGACCAATGAAATAACGCCAAGCGGATGGCCTTAATGAAGAGTATGCCACGTGACATAGCTAAAATTAAAGGAAAGTGATTTGCTTTAGTAATTATATAGAGATTGGTAGATATTAGTTTTCGTAAAATAAAAAGAAAAATAACCATGACAATATTTTTCGAATATTTTGTTGATTTATACCTATGGCGGGAATAACAATATTTTTCAAGCTTCTTCCCGCGACAACCGCTCTCCTTATTCGGCCTCATCCACATTTCTCATTCTCTCTCCATCTCTCTCTCAACCTACCTCCTCCGCTCGAGTCGGCGGCTCCACCAGACCACAACCAGTCAGCGAAACCACTCACCACCGAGGACTAACCGCAGAAGGTAATCGGCTCCTCCAGTACTTCTCTCTTTTCGTCCAACTGCAGGCTGCAACACATTTGTTTGCTTTGATTAGTTATTAGATAAGTTTGCACTGCAAACTGCTCGATGAAATGCTTGTGTGAGAGGAAATTTGTTTTGCTAAGAAGAATCTATGTTTTTTGTTATTAGAAACCATGCCGACGATTGCAGATCTCGCCGCCTCTGCATTCTCCGTCGAATCAGAGAGATCCATTGAGCTCCGATCTGGTAAAGTAGTCACGCCTCAGAAACGTCAATTGAGGTCAAATTCAAAGGACGGAGCTGAGAGTTTCTTCAATTCTCCGCCGCCAACACGGAAGTCTCCTCGCCGATCGATCAATTCCACTCCTAACTCACCCTCAACGGTGAGATCAGCTTCAGATTCACCTTATTTTTCTATCTAATTGCACTTTTACTGATTTTTTATACTCCGAGCAGGTGATGGTTAAGGAGTTTGGAGATAAGCTCACGACATCGAGTGGTTTGCGATCTAACAAATCGTCTGATGAGTTGTTCTCCGTATTGAGGTGGAATCCTGGAGGTAATTTGTGTTTTGCGGTTGTTTTAGGGATTGTGTTTCGTTGGATTGAAGTAGTGTTGATTTGAAGTCGGTCTTTGTTTGTAGATTTAGAGCAAATGAGAGTTGTAAAGGAGGCTCTACATGTGTCAACGCTGCCGTCAGGCATGGTTTGCAGGGAAGATGAACATAAGAAGGTTCTGGAGTTTTGTAAATCTTATGTTGAGCAAGAGAGGTCTGGGAGTTTATATGTGTGTGGATGCCCTGGGACTGGGAAGACTATGGTCATGGAAAAAGTCAAGCAGTCTGTGGCTGATTGGGCCAAGCAGGTACTTGTTATCAACTTTAGGCATTGTAATGGTTGTGCTTATAGCTTGTCTAACGATTTTTTGTATGTTTTCAGGCAGAAATTGAGGAGCCAGATGTACTATCAATGAATTGTACTTCCTTTACAAACACTTCTGAAGTTTTTGTGAAGGTAGTGATACTTGCTTGAGATTTTTCTGTAGTTGCATTAACTATGTGAGGATGTATATTCATATTGACACTTAATGTCACTTTGCAGATACTTCAAAGGATCCAACCTAGGAAGAAGATTATTAGTTCAAATGCGGCTTTGAAGCGAATTCAAGAGCTCTATTCTCGGGATGCAGCATCGCCTAGCAAGATGATGTAAGAAGCTATGCTATTATTTGTTCATGTTAGTTAGCACATGATATTCTATAGTCATTTGTGTCTTATATTATACAGTATGAGTAATTGATCTTACTGAGGATGCTGATTGTTCTAATTGACCAGGTTACTAATGATTGATGAGCTGGACTATCTCATTACAAAAGACCGGGCTGTGCTTCATGAACTCTTTATGCTTACAACTCTACCATACTCCAGGTGTATTTTGATAGGTATGATTGTTTATCAGAAGAATTGTGTAACCCGTTATTGCTTCTCTTCGTTTTGACTGATTCTTAAAAGTACTCTCTTGTTTACCTGACTTAATATGGTGCAGTTTTTTTAGTTTCTTGTATTATCTGTTCTATTGCAGGTATAGCAAATGCAATAGATCTGGCAGATAGATTCCTACCAAAGCTCCAGTCATTAAACTGTAAGCTATTGTGCTTTTTTAGTCAATTGCATAAGTTGAAACTTATCTATCCAAATTGATTGTTTTTTGAAGAATCAGCTTGCTTAATCATGAATGATATTCTTAAAGAGTATTTGGCATCTCTGAATGCAAAAAAGTATACTGATCTTTTGTTTCTTTTGCCAGGTAAACCAACGGTTTTCACATTCCGTGCATACTCGAAAGATCAGATTTTAGCGATTCTTCGGAATAGGCTACAGGTAAAAGCTTTTTGTTCCTTCTCTGTATAGTATACAGCGTTGTTGTTATATCACTTGGCTCCTCTTCATACAACGTGGATTCAATTATAAGCAATCAATAGTTGGCTGTCCAAGTTGCTAAAGCTGTTCAATCTGCCACATTACGCCCCAAATAATTAAACAGGTGACAAGTGTTTTTTGACATGAATTTGTTGTTTTGAATCAGATACTTCCTTGCCAGATCTTTCAACCTCAAGCCTTGGAACTCTGTGCCAGAGTAAGTATATGACATGCCATTCTTGCTCATCTGGCTTTCCAGTATCTCTGCATTAACTTTAACACTTATTTGCATTACTTGTTCTACTGAAGCAAGCACATTATTAATTTCCCCAAAGCTTCCCCAAAGCTTCTTCAAGCTTTAGAAATTATATCTGCTTGTGCTGAACAATTTGGTATTCAGAAAATATTTAGCTAAGCCAGACTTCCATACTAATCTTAGTGTCTACTTGTTGCCTTACCATAAAGAATTTTTTTGCTTTAACTAAAAACTTAAAAGAACACACTTTTGGATGACAGAAAGTAGCAGCTGCATCTGGGGATATGAGGAGAGCACTCTGTGTTTGCAGGTATGCAGTATACATTCATGATACTAGTACCTGATGATAATTCTTGCATTTCAATTTTATTGGTGTACAAAAAATTAATGGGGATATATCGATATACAGGCAATGTATACTAAACTGATGCTTTGATAGAACTAGTTAAGCCATTGCATTATCTTATTTATACTTTCACATGCTTACTGGAATGTACCCTTCACTAAGGACATAACTTCAGCATTGTTTTCTTTATCTAGTTACAAACATGTGATCCAATCCCATAGATTTCCTTTGCCGTTGATTACAACTTTCATGACAATATAACTTCTGTAGTACTATGCATATGCTATCATGCTACTGTGTGGTTTACACATTAACCTTTCTAGTCGGAATAATTACAAGTGAAATTGTGAACCTTTAACTGACTAATGTACAACAATGAAATTCTCTCTTCTTCTTTTTCTATGTGAAATGCACATTTTTACATCATGTTGGATCCTATTTCAGGAGTGCCATTGAAATGCTAGAAGCAGAGATAAAAGAGAATGCAACCCAAGGAAACTTGTCCTTTTCCGACGAGGATTCCCTGGAGCAGCCGCATGTTCAGACTTCAGTAGAGACTGCAACAGTAAGTTATCAGCAAATTCTTTTCACTAAACCGAGAAATCATCTGTCTCACTTACCAATCACAATTTATTAATTTCATTCTGATCTCCATTAGAATGTCCAAGTTCATCATATGGCTCTCGCCTTGTCAAAAGCATACAGATCCCCAGTAGTGGAGACCATACAATCCTTACCTCAACATCAACAGGTACTGTATGCAACAAGATACTAGTATATTATATCATCTGATGATTTCTGACAAATGCTCTGAATTTTTACTCCATGACAGATAATCCTATGCTCTGCCGTTAAACTTTTCCGGACTGGTAAAAAAGATTCCACAGTTGGCGAGGTAATAATAACACTACCCAAATCCCCAATGAATTAACCCTATATATGGACTTCACAAGCTAAACCTTTTTGTAATTATTGCAGCTGAATAAGTCATATGAAGATCTATGCAAATTAATGCTGATCCCACCAGTTGGAATCATGGAGCTATCAAGCATGTGCAGAGTACTGAATGATCAAGGACTTCTCAAAATGGGGCAGTCTCATAAAATGGAGAAAGTGTCCTTGAAAATAGATGCATCCGACATTACATTTGCATTACAGGTATGCCATACCATATATGTTACTGTTATTTTTATTCTTTGTTCAAAGCTTTTGCTGTTAGCTGAAAGGTAAAATCTCAAATTCTATGGCTACAGGGAGTTCGTTTCTTCAGAAATTGCCTTCAGTAGTCTGCCCAAATGCAAGCAGAAGTTGAACACTTATTTTATTTAAACTGAGTTTTTTTCCGTCCTTGTATTGTACATAGCATTACAAAGAAATTACTAGAGCTTCAAGAAAATGGCATAAAATGGCGAAGTGATGACTATAGTAGCTACTAGCTATACATCCATCAATTCATTGCTAAATTAGGGATCCGTGATACAATTTGTTATTAGCTTGGCAAATTGGCAATACAAGAAAAGCAAGTGTGGACCAATTAGTTGTGCATCTAATGCACTGGTCCAGAAGTCTTCAACAACTTGCTTGGTGTTGAAAGATGATTGATTTTATTACAGGCAGATGTTGCTCATGGAATATATTGTCATCAGTTTATGAATAGTCGGCTTCTATATACCAAAATCAGAACAAATGTAGTACTTGTAGAAGTATATTTTCGACTAATTACGCTAAAGAAGACAAACTTTGCGCACATGAATAACGTTTTAGCGTAGCAATATCACGAAACACAAATAACATTTATAAGTAGCCCGAGTCGGGTTGTATAAATCTTGGATAAGGAGCGAGAACGATGTACACATAATTTTGACTCGCATAAAATATACATACATAACAAAAAAAATGGACATTCCGTTCACCGTACACAACTTTTATGTACATAAATCACAATATAATGTCTCAGATTCTCATCAAAATTTCCATTATCGCGTCACCAAATGAATAATAATCATTTATCTTTATAACTTACAAAAATTAATATACAAAGCTACTAAAGTCTAAAACTATTAACTTAAGAAGAAAAGGTTAACCAAAGAAACTATGTTATAGATCTATAGTGCTATTACATAGTATACAAAATCACAATTTTATTATAAAGTTAATTAATCTTAATGAGTTCTAATGATTATTAGGTTTGCTAAATTGTAAAATGAACATATAGATTTGAATGATCTTTTTTTTTAAAATTAATTCCTATAAAACATAAGTATATATATTATAAATAGAATTTACAAAAAATTGGATAAAATGAAACAACCTCTGAAAAAATAGAAAACTAAATATTAATTGTTTAACTCTGGACAACCGAATAAAAAACCAAAACTGAAATTAGGAAGTTCAATAACAAAGTAAATCATACTTAGGAAAATCTAATAATGAATATTGAGGGATATTTTTCATATTATGATGATTATGGATTAAATTGCTTTAAATCCGTCGTGATCTTTGAATCTTCAAATTTAATATAAAAATCATATATTACCAGATTCATACCAACTTTTTTTATTTTATTTTATTTTATTTACTGAAGCTCCCTTCTTCCTTCACACTCTCACTCTGGTTCGAATTCCCAGACAACAATGGCGGCTCTTGCCCTAGCCCTAGCCGTTACCCCTCGTTCCCTTCCCTCTCTCCTCCCTATCCCTTCTTCATCCTCTCTCCTCCACACTCGCCACCGTCTCTCCACCTCCACCTCCACTTCCCCTCTTTCTCTCTCTCCTCGCCGCATCAATTGCTCCGCTATCTCCTCTTCTAAATTAGGTCCTTCATCTTTCTTATTCTCATTCTGCTAATTCGATTTGATTCTAATGTATGCGTTTTGTCAATTTGTGCAGCCGACCAGTCCACCGAATTCGCCGAGGCTGCGGAAAACGGGAATTTGATCCCTCTTTACAGATGCATCTTCTCCGATCATCTCACGCCGGTTCTCGCATTCCGATGCCTTGTCAAGGAGGACGAGAGGGATGCACCGAGCTTTCTTTTCGAGTCAGTTGAGCCTGGCCTTGTCTCATCCAATGCTGTGAGTCAATTGAATTGAATTTCTGTGCTGTATTTGAGTGCTCGTTTAGTGTTCGTTATCTATTTAGAGGAAATGTGTTTGGTAGAATCAAAATGGGGAAATTGCGATTCTGTAACTAAAACTGGAGTTCATTTCCTGCCTGAATTGAACGCAGGAAATGAATTCCTATGATTCTGCAGTTAAGATTTCAACCAAACACATATATATTTATTTCGTGCAGATTTTCCATCCTATTTCGTGCAGATTTTTAATTCGATTCCAATCTTTAACCGAACAAGCACTGAATTGGAATTTGAAATGCTGGATTATGTGTGATTAGGGAAGGTATAGTGTTGTGGGAGCTCAACCGAGTCTTGAGATTGTGGCGAAGGAGAATATGGTGACTGTTATGGATCATCGCGTAGGGAAGAGGACGGAGGAGATTGTTGATGATCCAATGGAAGTTCCGAGGAGGATGATGGAAAAGTGGAAGCCTCAACGGATTGATGAGCTACCAGAAGCTTTCTGTGGTAAGCTGATTTTGATTCTATGGTGACATTACTATGGTGAGTAAAATGTCAATTGATTGGTGGCATAGTTTTGTGTTAGTCATCTATTCTTGCTTATATGATTTGATCAGGTGGATGGGTTGGGTATTTCTCATATGATACTGTGAGATATGTGGAGAAGAAGAAGCTTCCGTTTTCAAATGCTCCTATGGATGATAGGAACCTTCCAGATCTCCACCTTGGGTTATATGATAATGTTATTGTTTTTGATCATGTAGACAAGGTATGATAGATTTGTGAGCTTGAACAATGCCATCAAGAATGGAGTATGATAGGTTTCTGAATTTCACATTATGATTTCTACTCAGTTTATTGAGACTGTTGATTTTTTGTGTCAGAAATGCTATGTGATTCACTGGGTTCAGTTAGACCAATTTTCATCTGTTGAAGAGGCATACAAGGATGGTATGGAAAGATTGGACACCCTAGTGTCCAGAGTTCTTCCTGTAAATATGTGAGTAACATTTGACACTTCTGCTAGCCATTTTAGTTTTCATTTTTCTCTCTGAGCCATTAGATCTAAGTTTTCTATTTTTTCAGGCCTAAACTTGGTGCTGCTTCAATCAAACTTCAGACTAGTCTTTTTGGTCCATCATTGGAGAATTCAAACATGTCTAAGGAAGAGTATGAGAAAGCTGTGTTGCAATCAAAGGAGCATATATTGGCTGGTGACATATTCCAGATTGTATTAAGTCAACGGTTCGAAAGGCGAACATTTGCTGACCCTTTCGAAATTTACAGAGCCTTGAGAATTGTGAATCCAAGTCCTTATATGACTTATCTACAGGTATTCTTTTCGTGCTCCTACTTTATCAATCATTTCATTGATCACTCGGTAATTTGTCTTCTCATTTTTCAGGCTAGGGGCTGTATTCTAGTTGCCTCAAGTCCTGAAATCCTCACTCGTGTGAAGAAGGTAACAATGAATTGGCCTAGGGTAATTTGACATTTTCATTACAGTGTTGACATAAATTTCCGGGGTATAAATGCAGGGAAAAATCACTAATAGGCCCTTAGCTGGAACTATGCGAAGAGGAAAGACTCCTAAAGAAGATCTTATGTTGGAACAAGAGCTTTTGAACGATGAAAAGCAAAGAGCGGAGCATATCATGCTTGTTGACTTGGGAAGAAATGATGTCGGAAAGGTACTCCCCATTTCTTTGATTATACATTCCATTGCCTGCTCAGTTTTCTCAATATCCTAATAAAATTTCTATCAATCAGGTCTCTAAACCAGGTTCTGTGAAGGTTGAAAAGCTCATGAACATTGAGCGTTACTCTCACGTTATGCACATAAGCTCCACTGTAAGTATCCCCTTTGTACTAATATCCCGTCATTATTTTAGTTACATTTTACAAAAAACACAACTTTTGCAGGTGACCGGTGAGATGCAAGACGACTTAACCAGCTGGGACGTTCTTCGTTCGGCCTTACCTGTTGGAACCGTAAGCGGAGCTCCAAAGGTGAAGGCAATGGAGCTAATAGACGAGCTGGAAGTGACTCGTCGTGGGCCCTACAGTGGCGGATTTGGTGGAATTTCTTTCAATGGTGACATGGACATTGCTCTTGCATTGAGAACTATGGTTTTCCCGAGCAGTATTCGTTATGATACTATGTACTCGTATAATGATGTGAACAATAGGCGGGAATGGATCGCTCACATCCAGGCGGGTGCGGGAATTGTTGCTGACAGCGTCCCTGCTGACGAGCAACGAGAGTGCGAGAATAAAGCTGCTGGGCTCGCTCGTGCTATTGATCTTGCTGAGTCTTCGTTTCTAGACAAAGATTAGAATGCTTTTTTTGTCAAATTTTGGTAGCTGTTAACATCTCTGTATATTTTGTTTCAGAGAAGTGTAAGAATTATAATGGATAGTATAGAACTTGTCATTGGAATCCATGGATTGGATTCTCAGCTTTGAGTCTTTGACTGTTGTGTTACCTGTAGTCTAAAATCTGAGTTATTTGGTGCATTTTGTTTGCTAAGAAGGGTTTAATGCATAAAATAGTTTTCTTGATTTAGATAAACTGGCTATATAATTGATACTCCGTATTTCTTAAAAAAATACAATTAAATAGTGAAAAGTACTTTATTCTAGCACCATCTCACTGCAACAAGAACACATTAAGATATCCTCGTATTAAACCCTAAGTGAGCAAAGGACTTATAAGTGAAAACTTCCTCAATGATATATGCTAAACAAAAAATTCAAAAAAGTTCTCATATATGGACATAGTTACGTTATTAACCGAAAGAAATAATGAAAAGAAACAAAAAGACGGAGAGATAAAAATAGAAAAAACTAGGAACGTCAATGATTGTGCATACAGGAAGGTCAAAAGTCCAAAATTATAATTTTACGAAGATAAAACGTTATTAGCTAATTTAGATAAGTGACGAGCTTAAAATTAGGATGACTTCATTTCTTGAGGATCTTTAATCTAGATTTTGGAAGTGCATGAGGAGGAGCAAATTAGACTAAAATTATGATTATGATTATGATTATGATTAAGATTAGTATTAGGATGACTTCATTTCTTTTATATTTCAACTATTTTATTTTGTAATTTCCTTATTCCTTCAATAAGACAATTGAAAGTTTACACGATTATCATAATCATATCTTTTTTAAAAAAGATTCATTTGAGAATTCTCAAATTATTATTGTACATGTTCGAATTGAAATTCACGTGTACAATCTTCTACATTCACATGCACATCCGCACATGTGTGCATGTCTTTGACAATATATGAAAAATACATACACATGCTTGCGTGTGTATGTGAATATGAAAGACTTTGTAAGTGAATATAAAAGGTTGTGTATGCGAATATAAAAGATTGTTCCTGTGAATATTAAAGGTTGTGCATACAAATGAAAAATTTATATATTCGCATCATATTAATTATTTTCGTCAGATCTGAATCTATTATTTTTAGGTAAAATTTATTATAATCAATTAATCATATCTCAATCGTACTCACATGGATTTTCCTGTCAAAATCGCTGCAAAATACAAAAAAAAAGCAAAAAATTGCAAGGAAGAAAACACTGCAATAGTACAGAACGGTGTCGTTTCGACGCCTTAACAAGTTAACATCACTACATCACAAATTCCACTATCCTCCTGGATCCTCATCTATCCACTTCAATAATCGCTCGTTCCATCGATCGATCGATCGATCTCATCAATGGAGACACTCCGGCGATTGGTAGGCTCCACTCCCAGCGCCGACGAATACGCTGGCGTCGAGTTCTGGTCCAATCCCGAGCGTTGCGGCTGGCTCCGCAAGCAAGGCGAGTACACAACCTACTGGCGTCGTCGCTGGTTCGTCCTCAAGCAAGGCAAGCTCTTCTGGTTCCTCAACTCCGACGTCTCTCGCTTCTCCGTTCCGCGCGGTGTCATTCCCGTCGGAAGATGTGTCACGATCAAAGGAGCCGAGGATGATGTTCGTCAGGCGAACGCGTTCCAGATCTCGACTGGAGGAGACGCGTATCCGCTTTACTTTGTTGCTGATTCGGAGAAGGAGAAGGAGGAGTGGGTGAATTCGATCGGAAGGGCGATTGTTCAGCACTCGCGAGCTGTTACGGAGAAGGAAATCGTTGATTATGATCATAGACGGTGATTCGCCTCTTTTCTGTACCTTGTTCTTGTTTGATTTAGGGTTTATGTGGTTGTGTATAGTATAGTTTTGATTCTGTTGTCATGTGGCTCAAGAGCGTCTGCTTGTTTGATTCTAGTTACTGTTGTTAAATTTCTACTTTGATGTTTGTGTTTGTTGTTAATCTTCATGTGGAATTTCACAATTTTGTATGATCTGGTGTCAGAAGTTATGCTTATATGGTTTCTACCATGGGACCATCAATTTTCTTGATCATGGCTACATATATCAGCTTTCCTCATGGTTGTATCAATTTGATTTGCTCAGAAAATTGTTTTATCCATATAAATTGATCTACATCCCACTACTGTGAAGGATTTTTATTTGATCACCCATTGTGTTCTCCTTCAATGATGATTTTGATCCAGTACTACTATGTGAGATCCATTTGTTTGGCTAGTTAACCATTCGGCACAAATGGATGCTGATTGGTGTGATACAACAGTGCTATTTTAGGATCTTGTTTAACAGATCTCAATCCTGATCAGGGCAAGTTAGTGTTTTTGGTAGTTCTGCATTTGCAATGGCATGAATCATTTATCATTGTGCTGACTTATCCCATTCCTATTTTTAGTTTTGCTTCTTTTGACATAAAAGTACAGCAGCTGGGCAGCACATGAATACAGTTCAGCATTCGCGCGCTGTTACGCATTTGGAGATCATTGATTATGATAATAGACAGTTTTTGCCTCTTTTTGGTACCTTCTTGTTGTTTGATTTAGGGTTTCTGTGATTGTATAGACAGTGTTTTTCAACTTTGATGTTTGTGTTTCTTCTTCTGCTGGATTTTCACAATTTTGCTTGATCTGGTGTCGGAAGTTCTGCTTTGATTTGAAATTTTATCAGCTTTCATGGTTTCCATCACTGGACCTTCGATTTTCTTGAATTCGATTGGACGAGCTATTCTTCAGCACTCTCGTGCTGTTACAGACTCGGAGATCGTTGATTATGATAATAGACGGTGATTCGCCTCTTTTCCATACCTTGTTCTTGTTTAATTTAGGGTTTCTGTGATTGTATAGTTTAATTTTGATTCTAATATGTGTCTCAGACTCTCAAGAGCGTCTGATTTTGTAATTGAGTTGTGATTTCGTTTGATTCTCGTTCCCGTTGTTGAATTTCGACTTTTAGAGATGTTTGTGTTTCTTCTTCTGGAATTTCACAATTTTGTTTGAACTGGTGTCAGAACTTAATCAGCTTTCATGGTTTCTCTGATTGTATAGTCTGCTTGTTCAATTAAGCTGTGATCTCATTTAATTCTCGTTTTGGTTGTGATGTTTGTGTTTCTTCTGCTTGTGGAATTTCACAATTTTGTTTGATCATAGCAACAGATGACATACTGCAAATCCTGAAGCTTATGAATACAATAGTAGATGATGATCTTCTGTGCTGTCCTCCTGTTGAAATTGCAATTGAAATAGCTGCACTTAATATTGATTTGGGAAAATGAGTGTTGTTGGTTGTTCTGCAATTGTCAATGCCATGATTGAATCTGCCATCTCCATCAAACTCAATCTTGCCAGTTGCCACAATAATTGGATCATTGTTTAGACTTATCCCATTCTTATTTCAATTTTTCTTCTTCTTGGAGCAGCTGGGCAGCACATGAATACAGGTAGTCATTCAATTAGTGCACATAAATAAGGTGATAGCAGGGGTACTGTTAAATTCTAAGCCATAGACATAAGTCAAACCTGCACGCTCATATTTTTGGGAAAGAAACCATCTCTTTAGCAGATCTTTTCTATATACTAAGAGCATGTTTGATATAGATATCAGCAGGGCCGTTCCTGACAATTTTGGGGCCCTGCTACAACTCGTACCTAATAAATAGAAGAAATATAAATTTTAAAAATAACAATTATTTTATTACATATTATTAAAGCATGTTTAATTGCTTAAAATATGTGTCTTTGAATGTTGACGGAGGAACATATGGCTGAGAATACGTGTCTTTGAATGTTGACGGAGGAACATATGAAAACCCAAATTTTTATAACAATTTTTTTTATATATAACAAAAATTGGAGAGGAGTATTCATTGTAAACTAATTGTGCTTGTAAGATATTAAATGTATATTTTTGAATTGAAAATCAACAATAATTGGAAGAATTGAGACTTATTTATAGAAAAAAGTTTGAATTTGGACAAAGAGAGGTAAAAATAAACACTTATTTACACTTACTTTAGGAATTTGGGCATATTAATTTTGGAATTATAAATAAAAAAAAACATATAATGGACCTAAGATTAAAATATGGGGCCCCAAAATTTCGAGGGCCCTGTTCGGGCACCCACATTTAACATGCCTAAGCCCGGCCCTGGATATCAGGATACTTAAGTATGGAAATGGGATGTCTCTCTTACCCATATTTGCACATATACTTTTGTCAATCACACGCTATATATAGGCCCTTGCTAAATACCGCCCGGGCGTTTTCTAAATAACGCCCGGGCTCTCGCGTTCTGCGAGGGAGCGTCTCCTCGCAGAACGCGAGGGTGCGTCACCTCGCAGAACGCGAGGGTGTTTTTCCCCTATAAAAGGGGAAAAACCCTACTCGGCCCATTTTTTACCTCACACACAATTTTCTACCGCCGCCTCTCACCATCTCTCTCGGTTCAAACTAGTTTTTCTTCCTCTTTTCACTACAAATCTCCATATAAGGTATGTTTCTTATACTCTTATGCTTTCTAATGTTGTTTCTAGATGAATATATGTTGTTAGTATAGGAAATTGCATATTATATGATGTTTTGATTTTGAATGTTGTTTTAGAAATGGTTGTATAATGGATGAAAGATGATGATTTTGAATTATGGTGGATGAGTGGATGTTGTTTTATGTTGAAATTCATTAGGGTTAGGGTTTTTGATTAGGGTTGTTGATTTTATTTAGGGTTTTGATGTTTATTTGGTAATTTACTTAAATTGATAGGTATTTTAGCTAAAATATTGAATTTTCGTCGGAAAATCTCGCCGGAAACTGTTGCCGGAAACTCATGATAGTGCAAATTGACGCAGAACGCGAGGGGTGTAGTATACTCGCAGAACGCGAGGGTCATGGTACTCGCAGAACGCGAGTGTCATGATACTCGCAGAACTCGAGTAATTAACATAAGAGGAAATTCTTTCCTCTTCTGCAGATACATATTTATATACTGATTTTACTTTATATACTGTTATATTTATATACTGATTCTACTTTACATTTTTTTAGGTAATAGATCGTCCTGGACGTTCAACCCGTCGAAGAAATAGGAACGCTGTGAGAGAAAATCCACCGGTTGAAAATGCAAAAGGGAAAAGGAAAGCAAAGAATACAACACCGGTAGAGCTCTTCCCCGAGGGGCTCCCCGACGTTGATTATCGCGCCATAGAGCGGTACAGTGGTGTCCATAGTTATGCCGGGGAAGACTGTTCTGTGCCTAGTGGGATAGAACGAGCAGATACATATCAAGGGTATCGAAATGATGATTGGGACCTTTATTCTCAAGAGTCAGTTTCATGTGCACAACCGTCAACTCAATGGGCACCACAATCAACTCCATATGAACAATCGGGTAGCTGGGACAATTTCATTCCTCAGTATGCTGTAGTGGAAGTTGGACAAGGGTGGGGTGGACAAAGTTGGGTCGGTGGACAATGTTGGGGAGGTGGATTTGGTGAGGGAAGTGTTCCTGAAGACATGGGTCAAGGAAGTGGACAAGCTTGTTCTTCTTCTTACAATCCTCAACCAGAACCGATGGAACAAGAGTACCAGGATGAAGGTGTTGGGGAAGAACACAAAGAAGAAGGTGATGATGATGATGATGATGATGAAGAAGAAGAAGAAGAAGAAGAATTGGTCCAGAAACCAAAAAGAAAGAGGAAGTCCAAGAAGAATGAGCCAAAGTATGATCCTGAGCTCACTCATGCCACACCTGGCGGTCCAGAAGATCCCGAGTTGCTTAAGGGATTTGAAGCACATGTGGCGTTCCACATCCAGAAAGGGGAGGTAATTTACTAATTTATTGATTTTCTGCATTTTTAATACATTAACAGAAATTCTGCAGAATTATCAGAAAATGCAATTTCTGTGCATTTTCTCGCAGAACGCGAGGAGTGGCATACTCGCAGAACGCGAGGGTGTTACTCTTCGCAGAACGCGAGAAAATGCTTGGTTTCTGCAGAAGCTGATAATTCTGCAGAAACTGTATTTTTTGTAAATTTGGCCTGCAGTGTGTAATTTTGTATTTTTCTGCAGTTGAAAGGTCCGATGAAGCCACAACAACGGACAAAGCAAAGCAGTGATTGGCCATTGGACAACGATGACTGGTCAGAGATTCCCGGTGCTGTTGGATTGTCAGATCTACCTGACATGATGTACGAAGCAATCGACTATCCGTTGATTGAAGCGTTCATCGAACGATGGCAACCGGAGACTAACTCATTCCACCTCCCTTGTGGTGAGATCACTATTGGCCTTTTGGATGTACATATGATTTTAGGCCTACCTATAGAAGGGAAAGCAATGACTACTTGTAAGAAACTGGGTGCCAAGTTTAGTCATGATGAGATTATAAAATACTATGGTAGGAAGGGGGCGGAAATTTTTGGAGTAGATCCGCACACTTTAGATTCTGGGAGGGTGAAAGCTGATTGGTTTAGAAGGCATTGTGAAAACCTAGGTCCAGAGCGAAAGGGTTTAGGATGGGTGTTGTATACTGCTTCCTCGCTCTTATTTCCGGACAAGTCACAGAACTTGATTCGGCTTAGATATGGGCCTTATTTGGAAACCTATGCCCATGCTACGAGCATATCGTGGGGTTCAGCTGCTTTGGCCCATCTGTATAGGCAGCTGGGGGTATGCACACGACAGGGTTGTGCCCAGATGTCTTTCTGTTACACCTTGTTGCAGGTATTATACTTTCTAAGCGTTTAATTTACATACTTATATATATTTGCATATTTAACGTACTTTGTATTTCTTAGGCATGGATCTACAACTACTTCCCACACTTCCGACCTACTGAACGTCCTCGGTGGAGAGCGGAGCAACCATGGGCATACCGGTGGATGCCTAAGAATGTAAAGCTGAAGAAGGGGCAAGTCGGAAGGGACTATAGGGGAGCGCTCGATATTCTTATGCCGGAGATGGTAAGTTTCTGCATTTTCTGGGATTTCTGCATTTTTTTAGTACGCAGCAGTAATTTGTTTGATTATGCAACATTTTCTCGCAGAACGCGAGTTTGGGCATCCTCGCAGAACGCGAGAAAATGCAAGTTTCTGCATTTTGTCCTAGTTTCTGCAGTTTCTGGTGTTTTACAGACTTCACCATGCGTTTTTCTGTCATTTTGTTAGGTATGTTGGAACCCGTATGGAGCACAAGACTTCACCGATCCTGAGCTTGCTCCCGCTCTATTTCACGGGGTGCTATCTTGCTGTGACATCACCGAACCACACATGCCTGATAGGTGTCCCAGACAATTTGGGAGAGTGCAGCGTATTCCTAGGCCAGTCATCGAACCGCTCAAAGCTCATAGGTTGAAAAACATTAGGTGTTATAGTGTTTTTTATGACGCCAACCAATGGCTTTGGGAGTCAAGAGATGTTCACTCTTTGTCTCTCGATGATATGGGGCCAGTTGCCTATGCACCACATGAATGCTCCCATGATTACATGGATTGGTACATCAAGAGGACCCATAGGTATATCCGTCCTGCAATCCCTGGGATGATGACTGAGAGACAGGTAATATTAATTGTTTTGGTTTATATTGCGTTTCTAGTCTTTGTTTGTCTCGAATATTAACATAGAATGAATGTTTACTTGCGTATAGGTGATTGGCCGGGTGTACAATGACATGGACCGGTATCGGTTTGCCACTCCAGAGGATTTTGATTCATATCACGCCCAAATGCTACTAAGTATGTCAAATCTCGCTCCCTTCCGACCACGAGAAGACGAGTAGCCTTTCGTTTTGTGTTTTGGATTGTGTTTTGGATTGCTTTCTTAGGTGTTTTGTTGATTGGATAATTTTGTTGGATTATGTTTAGGGATATGTTGGTGTTGCTTCAATTCTGTTCGTTTTTTGCATAACCTCGCAGAACGCGAGGTGTACACCACTCGCAGAACGCGAGTCTGCCCTATAGGAAACAGGGTGCTCTCAGTTGATATGCACGGTCTGTGGCACGGTTGGTGTGACTCGCGTTCTGCGAGTGACACCTATCTCGCAGAACGCGAGGAATGACATTTTCTGGAAAATGTCATTCCTCCAGTTTAAGAATTTCCAGCCGACCAGTGTACGGTCATCTCAGCTTGTCAAATTGTCATTTATTCAGCGAATAAAACATAACTTCAACATTACATTTCAAAGGCGGCACATCGATGTGACACAAGATCGTGCAAAGAAAAAGCATCTCTTTCAGCGTTTCGCCACCAAGGAGTAAACACATGAGGTAATGGGCAGTTTTCTTCAAGACGCAACTACAAGAAAACAACAATGTTAGGAAGTTGCATATTAGATAGTAATTCATAAGTAGATCCAAAAACTTACCGGAACAAAATGTCTCTCACTCTGAATATAGAATAAGCAGAACGTCGGAAGTGTGTCACCATCTTCTAACCAAGTAGGACGTTGTAGAGGAAGGTAAGTGTAGTTAGCATTTTTTCCCACCGTTACGAACACTATGTTGAATGTGGATGCCACAAGGCATCCCATTTCCGGGGTAGCTAGCCAGTGATCTTCTGGAGCCCTTCCTATTCCTTCCCATGTAAGTTGGTGTAAAGCGCTCTCCAAAGTTGGTTGTTGTGGAGGTCCAATCCAAGTTCCTTGAACTAGGTGCCAAATCTCTTTGACCTTAGCTATCATCAAATCTCTTACTTCCCTCCATAAGTGTTGGTTGTCATGCAATTCATGAGCTATTGCTCTAAATCCACAATTTCCATCTCCATTTACCTCAAACCAACCATTCACATGGGTGCGCATTGACGCGGGTATGTGAGACTTGTACTTGCCAATCACCTTAATCTTTGGTTTCTTGAATGTTTCAGAATTAGAAGCATTTTTTTGCTTCTTTGGGGGTGTTTCTTCCAAATCTCTAGCATCCATCTCAACATTAGTGTGCTCCCATGCAGACGGTCTTCTTTGCGTTGACCTAGGTTGTTTGTTAGGAGCTCCGACTGGACGACCTCCGGTGTGCTTTGAAATAGCCGGCTCTTTTAGAGGAGTATTTACTTTCCCAATGTCTAAAACAGTTTGTGCACACTTTTCTTGATCATGGGGGCACAATTTCGGAAACGTTTCCTCATAGAAAGTCTGAAAAAGACGCCTTGCCACCTTACTCTTAACTTCCAGTATGCCGGGAACATCAACTTCTTCCAAACTCAAAGTACTCCAGAAAGGGTGCAACTCTGATACTCTTAGTGGTCTTTGCTCCTTCCAATGTCTTACAATCTGATGAACACACATCAACCCATCTCTAATCTTGATCCCGCAGCTACAAAACATATTAAAGTGCGCACCTAATCTCTCCCCCTTCGTGTATTCCTTAAGCAAAAATTCTATGCATTTGTAAGAGACTTTGAACTTCAAGACTTTAAACAAGTCGGCCCCTTCAACAACTGTGAAGCTCTTATTCAAACTCTCGGTGAAAGACACATTAATCTCCTTAAGTTGGTTCTCCGCCATTGTTTTGTATTCTTTGAACATTGTGTCTAGCCTAGCATTTCCACTTGACAAGTATGACTTAAGACATGAATGTGCTCCTTCAACTCTAAAATGTTCGAAAAACAATAAAATGCAAATACAAATCAGAACCTGTGGATCCTTCTGTAATGTGTAACTCCTCGCGTTCTGCGAGTTCATACATTGTTCCAGGATCTTTGCATTCGAAAATGCATCAACACTGAATCAAGGAATTTACTCGCGTTCTGCGAGTTGGTATGCCCTCGCGTTCTGCGAGGTGTGCATTACAGAAGCTCTTTTTATCATATGTAGAAGGTAGACATAAATAACAGAACATACCTGTTTGTTGTGTTATTCCCGAGAGTGAAGACATTATCCGTCCATGCTGAAACAAGTCTTTCTTTGTAACGGTTTAGCCAATTCGTTGTCACGTACTTCAATACGGTTGGATAAGCTCGCCATTCGTCCTCAAGTTTCTTCAAAGTACTCTTGTAATCTTCTTCAGTGGTTTGTTCGAACACGTTATAATAATCATTTGAAATATTAACCCCCAATGCTTGTGTGCCCATAGCTATCTTCGCTCTCGCCTCTATGTTCTTCCTTACATGTTGTTCATATAAAGATGGTTGATGATAATATCCAAAGTCGTCAATCCCTAAATCAAATGACGGTGGCGAAACGGGCACCGTATTCCGCGAGGGGTAGGTGTAGTCATTCAACTGGATTGCATTCAATCCAGTGAACAAAGAAAAATTCACCTATACACAGTGCTTCTGTTAATACTCTGTAATGTGCAACTTCTCGCGTTCTGCGAGGGAGGCACTTCTCGCGTAACGCGAGAGGCTTCCTCTAGCAGAACGCGAGAAGTTGCTATTTCCTGAAACTAGTCATTCAACGGGATATTTTAACATAACATGAGTTTCTACATTCAAAACCATAAAAACCCTAAAAACATGAACACATCTAAGTTTTTGACATTATATGCAAAAGTCATCTCTTCAACACTTACCACTACTACTAGATTTAACATGAAATACAACATAATAAGTTCATTTTAGCTCTTAATGGTGCAAAACAAATTAAAATTCAAAAATTAAGTAAGAACATTACCTCATTTGAATGGTAACTTGATGAACCACCATCTTCATTCCCTCCTTTGTTGAATTCCTTTTCATCTTCCATTATTTTAGGTGTTTTTAGAGTGTTTTGAAGTTTTAAGGTTTTGAAAATGGGTTTTAATGGAGGGTGAAAGAGGTGAAAGATGATAAAAAGAGGTGTTAGGGTAGGGTTAATAGGTGTTACGGAATACTTAAAATAAGGGGGTAGTTATTATAGTTAGGTGGGGACAAGACATGTAGTAATGGCGCACAACAACGTCCATCTGACATGCTAATCTCGCGTTCTGCGAGGGACGTGACACTCGCGTTCTGCGAGGACACGTGCACTCGCAGAACGCGAGATTAGCATGCATGTAATTAACCTAATTTTTTGCTAATCTCGCAGAACGCGAGTATACGGGTCCTCGCAGAACGCGAGTGACCCGGCGTTGTTTGAATAAAGCACCGGGCTGTATATAAGAACCGTGTATATATATAAAGAGATAACTAGGAACAATCTGAGGAGGAATATCTAACACATGCTACCCTAAAGGATAAGAATAAGCAGATGAAGCTAATCGATCCGTAACGCGATTAGCATTTCTATAGGCGTGACGAAACTGGATAGTCCAGTTCCTACGAAAAATGATACCTCATACTTACACTCGTATTCGTACCATACCTGATATCAAACGAGCTCTAATATTGTACATGCTTCATGCTGTATGGCGACTTTAGAATCTGTATGCTTGAGTTTTCCCTAAAATCATCATGAGTTGCTATACTAATTCTACAACGGATTGTCATCCATATATTTCTTCCACTATCACACACTCGCACAATACCACTTACTCAAATTTGACATGAATTAAGTTCAACTCTTTCAAACAGAAACAAAGAAAACAGTAAGCTGATACTCCCTCCGCTTGCTAATATAAGTCGTTTGGATGGAAAATTCTGTTCACTTTTATATGTCGTTTGGATTAAAGAACTATATATTCAATTAATAAAATATAATCATTGAATGCTTTAACCATTTTTCTTTTTTGTATGAAGTTAGTCCGGTATAAATTTCCATAAAGCCGATTTCTCCTAACTAATCAATTTGCTTGATATTTAATTGTAGACTTCAAAAAGTGGATAATAAATGTTCTCTTAAAATTTGTGTTTTCCACCCAAACGACTTACATACATAAACGAAGGGAGTAGTATATATTAGAATTCCATATGTCCACCAGTTTAGCTAATGGAATTTAATGAAATTAGAACAACCAAAAGAGGATGATCCACTACCCCATTGTCGGTTCTTTATTTTGTATGACAATCCAAATCTGAACAGCTCAGAGCCTCAGAGGCTCAGACCCTCTATTTCGTTTTCCCGTGTGATTTACTCCCTCCGTCCCTAAATGATAGTCCCATTATTGCTTTTGATACTATTTACAATTCAAGAGAATCTTGTAAATATCTTTTAATATATAAGAAAAAATATAGTCACGTGAAAACTTGTTTGATTCGTTTCAATGAGCACTACAATAATATCAAAATTTTATAATTTTTACCAACTTGTAGTTAGAGATATTAACGATACAAAATGTGCATCGGCAAATGTGCCGAAGTAAAATAAAACTATCATTTAGGGATAGAGGGAGTATAACACTTTTTTTTATCTTAAAACCATTGTTCGATTGTTAAGAATTAGTTGCATACTAGAGACAAACTTATTATACAAGAAATTTTGTGAAATAAAGAGAATGTAAAATTCCTAATTTATACTTCATTTAAGTGATTGGGTGTGAATCCCATAATAAACCCTCTTATAGAGATAAATAAGAATGAATCTAAGTCATTGGATGTCAATGGCTTAGATTAAACTAGCTACCTCCACTTGTAGTGGGGGTAGTTGTGGTGGTCCGGCGGCCTTCTGGCGACCACCCGGTGGAGGTCCGGCGGAGGTCCGACGGTGGTCCGGTGGAGGTCCGACGGTGGTTCAATAATAAATGAAAAAGTTAAAGTATAAAAATAAATGAAAATTTAAGTCTAATTCAAATTGGTGAACATTTAAATATAATGTGATGAACATTTAAATATAATGTGATGAACATTTAAATATCATGTGATGAACATTTAATTATAATGTGATGAACATTTAAATATAATGTGATGAACATTTAAATATAATGTGATGAACATTTAATTATAATGTGATGAACATTTAATTATAATGTGATGAACATTGTGTTGGTGAACATGTAATTAAAATGTGATGAACATTCAGTAGAATATATCAAAATGAACGTTTATAAACATTTTAATGAACATTTATGAACAACGTGATGAACATTTAAGCTAATTGTAATGAACTTTTGATAATGAACATTTTATTAAATGCTTGTGAACATTTAAAGATGTTTGATGAACATTTAAGTATGAGATGATGAACATTTAAGGTAATTTTTTATGAAGATCAAGTGTTTTTCTACTCGAAATTATATTAAAGTGATGTTTGATGAACATTTAAGTAAGTGATGATGAACATTTATCAACATTTTGATGAACATTTATGAACAACGTGATGAACATTTAAGTTGATTGTAATGAACTTTGGCTAATGAACATTTTATTAAATTCTTGTGAATTGAAGTATGAGATGATGAACATTTAGGTGATTTTTGTTGAAAATTAAGTGTGTTTTTAAAAGAAATTATATTAAAGTGGTGTTCCACATAAGTGGTAGTCCGGTGGTTGGTGGGTCAATGGTGGTGCGGCGGTGGTCCGGTAGTGGTTCTCCGTTTGTCCAAATAACATAAAACATTTAAGTGTAATAAACTTGGTGAACATTTAAATATAATTTAATGAACATTCAGTTGATGAACATTTAAGTATAATATGATGAACATTCAGTTGGTGAACATTTAAGTATAATATGATGAACATTCAAATTGGTGAACATTTAAGTAGAATGTGATGAACATTCAGTTGGTGGACTTTTAAGTATAATGTGATGAACATTCAGTAGAGTATGTACAAATGAACATTTATGAACATTATGATGAACATTTATGAACAACGTGATGAACATTTAGTATTAAATAATTTTGTAATATTTGTGAACAATTTTATATATCTTTGTGACAATTTTATTCCGTCGAGGCCCAAAGATGGCCCGGCGGTGGTCGGAGGTGGTCGGAGGTGGTCGGCGGCGGTCGGATGTGGTCCGGCGGTGGTCCGACAGAGGTCCGGCGGTGGTCCGGTGGAAGTCCGACGGTGGTGACAAGGGGTGTCACGTGTCATCATATGGGCTCTTGGATCTCTCTTGATCCAAGACTCCACATTCATTCTCATTTATCAATTTATCATTTTAACAAGTACTTCTTTTGTCCCATAATGTTGTTCCTATTTGCTTTTGACACATTCGCCGATGTACATCTTGTGTCGTTTATATCTCTAATTAGACATTGTCGAAAAATTATGAAATTTTGATATTATTAAAGTACTCATCGATACGAATCAAATAAAATCTCATATGACTATGTTTTATCTTATATATTTGATATAATCTTGCAAATTGTATAAAATTTTGAATAGTATAAAAATTAGAAACAAGAACATTATTATGGGACGAAGGGAGTATTACTACATGACCCTTCTTCTAATTAATTTAACCATGTCGTGGAAATTTGTTTGAGACGAGAATGTGGAGTTGAGAAATAAGCCTAGTTACAGAACAAATTCACTAAACATAATACAATTCGTGGAAATTTGTTTGAGACGAGAATGTGATACACGTGGAAATTTGTTTTTACAATTCGTGGTCCAACTCCAATCCAATATGAATGAGAGCGTAATTGAATTCAAAATCCATCTAACTGTCATCAACCACCATTCTTGATTCTTTCAACACTCTTCTTCTCCTTCATCTTCCTCCAAACCAATCACTCCACTTCTCAATTCTCCAATGGAAGAAGATCAAACTCAGACTCACACCACACCTCACCGCCTTCCTTCTTCCTCCTCCGGCGACGCCGGAGCCTCCAGCTCCTCCTCCTTACCTCCATCGCACCTCCACGAAGAATCCGAGCCATCTCCAGCTCCGGAGGCTGAAGATCAAGTCCAATTACATCCGCCTGACGACCTCCATGACCGCCGCCGTCGTCGCTCCAACCGCCTGGACTCGCCGCGAAGCGTCTTCTACCGCTTCAATTTCACCATCTCCAGCTTCATCCCTCGCGATGGAGACGAGATCTGGTCTTGCCTCGCCGTCCTCGTTACCTTCTGGTTCTTCGGTAATTACACCTAATTTTATGCTTCCAGTATCAAATTTAGTGTTTTATGACTGGAATTTGAGATTTGCTTCGCACCAGCAGCGTCGATGACTCTCATTCTCGGATTCTACGGATCGTATAGCACGGAGTTGGGGCCGAATTGCTCGCAGTTGATTACAGCGAACGAATTGTTCGTGCAGTCTATTTTGGTTAGTGCGAAAAGTTAGGGTTTATACATTCTCTGTGTAGCGTTAGCTGTTACAGGCTTTCATATTGTGGAAATTTTGCAGGCGAAGCAAACTGAAGGCTCTTCTGGACCAATGCTGTATGGATTTCATACTTCACCTGCTTTGGATGTTGAAACCACATGGAATGAGACGCGTAATGCTTCTGTTGAGTCTAATTTTCACAAGGTTCAGTTTCTTGTTTTGTTCTTCAAGAATTTATATACAACAGTAGTGCTGGGAATTTAAGAGGGGTTTGTGTTTATGTGCAGGAGTGGATTTATTACCTCAATGCAGGATCAAAGGTGGATATATCATATGATTTGAAGAACTCGAGTTCGTCAATGTCCCTCGTCATTGCACAAGGTGAGCATTCGAGCTTTGACATATGTTATCAAAAACAGAACTTCTCAGTATTACTGCTGATTATACATTTCAATTCTGCTGATGCATAAGCTTGTCAAAGTATCCCATGTCTGAATTTGTGCTAAGGAACTTCTATACTAGATTTCATATATTGTTTAGTTGAATGAGATCAAACGGTTTCAAGAAGAGTAAGAGACATACTTTGAAAGTAATCCTTGTTTTTCAAAATGATATGCTTTCTAGCAGTCAATTTTGCAGTTGGAATCTGGATATGAATGAAGAATTGCTGCTGAGTTTCTTCTGATCTGTATAGGTGAAGAAAGCCTCATTGAGTGGATAGAGGATCCCTCGTATCCAAATACAACGCTTTCCTGGAACACAGTCTCTGGTAAAATCATCAATTCAGTTTTCTTCACAATAAGTCGGAATTATTAAAAAAAAATTAGATGATGATAAATATTTTTTCAATCGCAAACAGGAAGTGGTAGTATTGAACAGGATATCACAAGCTCTGATAACTACTACGTAGCAGTAGGAAACTTGGATTCCGACACTATAGAGGTACACGAGTTGCATCTTTCGCCCTCCTAGTTGTGAATTGATATAAAAAAATCTTTAAATTTCATTAATTATTTTTAATGATTTCCTTTCAGGTTCAATTGCATTTAACCATAAAGGCTATATTATACAATACCACTCAAGCATATTACAAATGCTCAGTGTATAACAAAGTTTGCAGCTTCTCGTGTTTTTTTCTCAAGAAAAACGCTGTCGTTATTACTTCCCCGGGTCCTGAACAGGTAATTAAAACTGAAATCATAAAGAAGACTCTAGCTGCTTTCTCTAATATTATTGATCACTTAACCAAAAATATTTTCTCACTCATCCAGGTTAAGGACGATGAAGATTTATATGTCAAAATATCATTCGGGCCTAGATGGCTCATATACGTCGTAGGATCAGGTTCTTTTTTCTTTTCTTTTTTTTACTTTTTCCTGTTGTTTCTATATTCAACTCACAAAAATGTCATTTTGCAGGTATATTGACAATAATAGTGCTATTACTCTTCAGATTATGCAACATGTTCCAAGGAAACCAAATAGATCGATCTAGAGCACAAGCAGGAATTAGATCAACTGATAATCAAGAGTCATTACTTACCCCAAAAGACGACGATCTCTCCAGCTGGGGCTCGTCTTATGATTCTGTTTCAAATGACGAGGAGGATTTGGATGAGTGGCTCCGTGAACAAGGAAAGCAGCCTACTGAGGGCGAAAATAGTGGCAATCCAAGAAAACTCTGTGTAATATGCTTTGATTCTCCAAGAGACTGCTTCTTCCTCCCTTGTGGACATTGTGCAGCTTGCTTCACCTGTGGATCAAGGTAAAGACCTTTTTTCAAGAAAGTATTTTATGGATTTCGATAATCTGTAAAAAAAATTGTTTATGAATACTACTCCCAAACAAACCCTGAATGGTTGAACAAAAGGTGAAATTGATTGAGTGTTGTTGAAAAATGCAGGATTGCGGAAGAGGCGGGAACGTGTCCTATATGCAGGAGGAGGATGAAGAAGGTGAGGAAGATATTTTCGGTATGAGAAGACGAGCTCGCAATGGTGGAGCTATTTAAGTGTACATTAAGTTAACTGAACAACAGGTTATGGACTTATGGGTCATGTATGAATGTATCGTGTATGTGCACATATGAATGTGATTAGAAAGAGAACACCAGATTAGTTTTGCATTCTTGGGGCTGCAAGTATTTTCTGCAGGTCCTTATATGGTAGCCAACACTACTGAGCGACTATGTAATTCAGGCAACATGTCTTTCTTGTTCCTTTTTCAGTGGAATTTTGACCCTCAATGTGTAATCTAAACCAATAAAAAATTGCAATGTATACATTTGTTGTCTTATGTTGAGTTTCTTCGTGGCAGAGAAGTGTTGGAAATAAGTCTATTGTCGCTCAATGAGGCTATGACCAAGGTCCAAGGGAAAGATAATTGTTTATATGATATAGTGTAAGTTGCCTATTTTTTAATGAGTGGGGGCTTTTCAAAGTTTCTAGTATATAGAGTTATTTTTTTCGTTTGTTGTTTCGATAGCTTACACTTTTTGTTATGTAACTCATGCTTGGGTTATATCCTATGTAACTCATATTTGGGTTACATGGGAATAAGGGATCACTTTGCATCCATTTTCAACCATTGATTAAAAATGATCCAATGGTTGTCATAAATTTGTATTTAAGTAATATAATATAGTCTTTCAACCAAATATTAGACTTATATACATTATAAAAATAGAAAAAATATTTTAATATTTATAATTTATTTTTATCTACACATAGACACTCATATTTCATATATACATGTTACTTTTTTTCTATTAAAATAAATCGAGTCAATCATAAATAGATTACGTTTAGTTGACGATATGTTTTGATTATTTTGTTATCATTTTATGTACTTGTTGTTTCTATTCTTTTTCATTTGAATGAAGTTTAAGCATAATGACGTTGATTTGTATTAATTTTATTTGAAAGTATAAAAAAAATTACACTTATATTAATCTAAATTAATAAAATTATAATACATTATTTATTAAAAAATTGAATTTAAGATATGTGTATTATTATATTGTGTAAATATATGATTGCTAAATAAATATGTATACATGTAACCTTCATTATGTAACCCCATTGTGGGGAAAAAGTAAGGTGGGTTACATAGGTGATGTGAAAAGGAGATAAAATAATAAAATATATTATGCGACTGCCATTGCTAATAGCCTTAGGTCGCTCAATGATACATTTTCTGACTAGTTTGAGATCGGGATGTGTACATCTTTAACCCCCTTAGGCACAACCTAGGGAGTATGTAGGCTAGGTGTTCTTGTGGTGGCAAAAGACCCCTCTTTGGAGTAAATAACCATCTTTATAGATTGATTTATGTTTTTTAACCTAAAATAAATTTATCGGTTTGTTAGTTGATACATTAACACATGATGTGTTGATGATAGTTTTATTAAGTGCTTGTTCGGCAAATCATTTTTTATACTTAATTTCAAAGAAAAATAAACTAGCTTATGATGAAAACAAGCTAGGATTTCAAGCTTTTTGGAAAAATAAGCTAGCTTATTATATCCTTTTCGAACAGAGCCTAAGTATTTCACGACGGTTTTATTGATTACATTTTTTTACATTAAAAGATAAAAAATATAATGTCATCGAGTAATAATAGTAAGTTATCATCAAGTGATAACAAAAAGCTATCATCAAGTGTTAATAGGTGAAAAAATACAAAGTTTATTAATTTGGGTAAAAAATCACAATAACTTCCCTAAAGGGACATTGGGCCTTATATTTCCGGTATAAAAACGAGTTAATTGGGCTTGTTTCTCTGGGCTGGTTGAGAAATGGGCCTTCCTACTGAAAATAGTTGAGGTGAAATTTTGTACGTGAAAACCCAGTTGGGTGTTTGGCCCTTACACTTAACAGTAGTTGTTGTGCCTTTGAATCTTGTAAACTTTACCATAAAAGAAAAAGCATAGCAGCATTTTCACGAAAGATGCAAAAAAACATAGTTGGAGACTTTAGAAACTTGATCGTCGCCTTTTTGCTGTTTTATTTCTCAAGGGTTGAAAAGGAACAAATAATGCTTTGGTGCATTATAAATGGCACATATTCTTCCACTTTGTTGAGATGCAATTGCAATACCACTCACTATAATAATACGTGTTGAATGATACCCGATTCGATTGGCCGGTTCAATACGACAATCTAGTCTAAATTTTCAACTTTGTTTCGGTTCGATTAAGGTGACGTTTGTTCTGCATTTGTGTAAACGGTAACGAAAAGCCAACAAATCTATGATACTTAGATCTAACAAACAGGTCAAACGGTTCGGGTTCGGGTCAATCGGTTTCAAATGTTCGATTTTTTTTTTTGTAATAAAGAAAATGAAATTTAAACAATATTTTTATAAAAAAATATTATTATTATATCATTATTATTAAATAAAATACATTATTATTTTTTAATTTAAATGAAATAAAATATGTGAACAGCGGGTCCCTCGACGAGTTTCGAGAAGTTCGAGTAAGTTCGGGTTTGACCCAACGGGTCTCGGATCAGGTCGGGTTTGAACCCAACGGGTTTCATGAGTTTTCGAATCGGGTTGAGTTAATTTTTTTTTCCCGAATCGGATCGAGTTGACCCAACGGGTTGGATCATCTTTTGACAGATAACGTAAGTATTCATTAATTAGTAACATCGTTTGGGATCATATCCAATCTTAGTGACACAACGCACACTTTATGATATTCATCAAGAATAATATATCATACACGTAAAAAGTTGAGGTATCCCATCGAAATAATTGTATGGGGAATCTGATTCATTTAAAATCTTTCGATTGTCATAGCAATGCTTTTCTCTCGTTCCAGAAATCATGTGATAAAACTTACTTCAATTGAATAAATCTACAGACTTTTTGTGTCTGATACATATCTCCTGTTCTTTGCCCTTTTAGGAAAAAGTTTGTCCAGCAGTGGAGTAGACCTTTTCTTGTTTCATAGACTCAGTAATACGGAGTAATAACCTTGTGGTTCATTTGATATACAACATATATATCCAGTTATCCACGTCTTTCGAGCATCTTTTTCTGCCTTATTTAATAGAAAATGTTTCTTGCGAAAAATGTCCTATAATACAAAATACTAACGAATTGATAAGATTCGTTTAAATAAACGATTTGGATTACAAGATATGAAAGAAAGAAATGCAAGATGAAGGCTACACAATGCAAACTAAATAATGTCTTGGTTTTTCTTAAGCTGCAGTTTACACTTTTTATCGCTCTTTTTTCTCGTTTCGGTATGCATCAACATTGATGCAGTCCCGATGTCGCTAGAATTCGGGAACTTATTTATTAGCAAGCATAGCTCTTCTTGAGTTTGATATGTTTATTTCTGAGGCTATGTAAATGTCTTTCATAATTCAATAAATGGATGACACCCGACCTTAGCAACACAAAAAACTTCACGCATAAACAAAACTGTATGTATTAATTATAATATTTATATACATAAATTATAACACTTGTATGAATCGTCATTAGTCGTTTAAATTTTTATCTTTATTGGTTATTTTCCCGTAAAGATCTCCTAAACTTGAAACGAAATCGATTTTTTTAATTCTTACGATAAATGAATTTACCCTTTTATTATATAATTCTTAACTGATTATAAAATATTTCCAGAATACCACTAAATAAAAGGGAAAGTTAAAATGAGAATCAAAGACATGCCTAAAATATTTTAGGTCTTTATGTTGAAGAATTCAACCATTTCATGATTGGTCACCAAGGATCATATTGAACAACTCAAGCATTTATCAACATCCGGAAATAATATAATTTCCAAGGAGTCTTGATGCTTTTCAGGATCATCATTTAAGATGATTAGCGATTGTTAATGCTCCGTGTCTCGTCTATCTCAAAAAAAGACTCCTCAAGCTTTACGAGTATTGTCCTTCTATAATGATTTGTAGGTATATCTTAATACTCCCTCCGTCCTGGTATATAATTCATCTTTCATTTTTGACACTATTTACCTTATAACACATTTTGTCGTATAACTTTTAATATGTAAAAACAAACATAGTCATATGGGGTCTTGTTTGATTCGTCTTGATGAGTACTTTAACATATCAAAATTTTAGAATTTTTTATTAACATATAGTTAGAGATATTAACGATACAAAACGTGTCTCGGCAAATGTGAAAAGTGAAAGAGGAGTTATATCATGGGACGGAGGGAGTATTATTCAAGGTTGTATTATTTATTTATTTGAAAAAAATTATATATATATATACACGTAAAATTGGTAAGCACGATTATAGTAGACGTCAAGCCAAAGTAAGTTCAATATAATTGAACAAACTCTAACCGGTCCAAAATTTCGTCACGAGTACATGATAAGATAAGACAAAGGATTAAGCATTCCTGATTTGAACACTTATTCTATTTTAAAAATCTATAAATATTTCATAAAATAATAAAAATTAAATAGATGCTTTAACTTATAGCTTAAGCTCGATTAGAAAAATCGATATGTATTAAGTTAAACAAAATATATAGTTAAAAGGTGTTGAGATTGGAAAAAAGATCTCGCAAGAACGATGACTTACATAAGGAATGTGAATGATGCACACATACATTACAATTTATATGTAAAAACGTTCAGTTTTGTTTTGGTGATGCACACGTTTAAGCGATACATTTACATAATATGTGGAAAAGTTACAATATATATGCATCATGCGCATTTCTTATTTAAATCATCAAATAAGAGTCCTTAAAATGACTTGTTTTGCAAAACGGGGGTCTTGTTTGAACCGATCTTTTTTCTTTTTACATCGAAATAAAAACGCTATCTCATTGCGTTTAACTTTTGATTTAAAAAAAATCAATTTTATACCACGGTTATGAAAAACTTCGGATTATAAAGTATTAAAACGTCATGTTGTGGCGTTTTAAAATCAACTTTATAATCCAAATATCAAACTGTTCAGGGACTTTATAATCGGAGTTTTTCAGAACCGAAGTAAAAAGTAATATAAAGTCAATTTTCAAACTTCACGCCGTGGCATTTTAAATTGGTGCAAAACTCAATTTTTTCGGCTCAAAAGTTTATCTCCTTTGCAAAAACATAAAGACAATAATCTACTTTTATTTCGCATTTACTGTATTCTCTCTTTTGATTAATTAAGATGTATATTCCGTACAGGCTCGGGCTCTGCTGCTTGGTAATGTCCCGCAATCTCATCCTGACTTCTATTTGGCCAAACGCTGCAAGCTAGCTGTCTCTTCTTTCGCTGGCTCAATCAAGTTTCTTCATGTTCGACGAGCTTCAATTGGTGCTGCTGATTTCTTAGCAAATTACTCTATTAGTTTGGCTAATAATTTCTAAGAGTTTTCCATTCCTCCTAGTGGTTTAGTTCAATTCCTTACTGCTGATTCTCAGCTTGTAACCCCAAATATCTAGTTTCAATGTGTAATGGATGATTGTCATTGTTGATGATCAATCCATAGTGTTTTAGTTCAGATCATTTGTACGTACATAAGTAGAATAAGAGATGTGTAATCTGTAATTGGACTTGACCTATAGGAAGAAGCCCATATATCATCTGGAATCCGGAATGCTCAACCTGACCCGTTTTGAGGAAACTGGAGCTCCGCGTTTCACTTATTGGGCTGAGGTATATATAGCCTAACCCTTGCTTTCTCTCTCATCGATCTCATTCTTCTTCTCCGTCTCCATCTGTGAAAGAGAGTTTTAGGGTTAGGATTCCTGAGGGTTCTTGACTGTGGTCTGAGAGCTTGATCTCGACAGAAGCAAAGCTTTTGCTTCTAGAGATAACTTCGAGTGGATTGTGTTCTTGCTTGAAGTTGGAGATCCTGATAAGTGGTGAAGCTTGCAGATGCTCGACGGAGTGGAGGTTTAGAAGCGATCTGGATATACATTTAGGTTTAGGGAGTTCTTCTTCTCTTGCTTTACAGATTATTGTTATCTCTGTTCTTGTGTAATTGATCTGAATTTGAAGTTGTGCTCTCTTGTATGTTTTGACCTACTTAGTGGATTTGGCCAACAATCTTGAGGCCACTGAGATGTAGGCAGAGTCCGAACCCCGTTAACAACTCCTTGTGTCATTTACATTCTGCTAGTATACTTGTATGTGTTTTGTAATCTGATTCGATCAAGTCAATCTCACACAATGATATAATTTCGCAACGGCCCTTGACCCTGTTTCTTGACCCAAAAAAAAAGCTTACGAGTGAATTATGTACAAAACTTATTCAATTATATTATACGTCCGCATCATAGTTCATCACGAAAGCTTGAATAAAAATTATCATTCTTAAACAACATGAATTAATTCATTTTCCAAATACACATCGATCTAATTTATAATATTCAGTTTTTACAGGTTGGAAAATTCAGCAGACAAAGATAATAGTTTCAATTTTTTTCCCTGTACATGAGAAACACAATAATTGAAAACTCAGTCATGTGAAGTATTTCTTTTTATGGTAACAAACAGAAAGGCAGTGAAATAAAATAATGCGTGGTATTGTACTGTAGTGTAACATCATGAAAGGTGTTGACAAAGAAAGCTACCGATCTGTAAAATTTAATGGAACTTTGTTATGTAAGAGAAGATGAGTGGAGTATACTTAAAATTAAAAAGTTAGGCAGAAAGGCTGACTACAAAACTTACCCAACAAATCAAGAGGATTCACTTCGGATGAGAATTGTGACTTGGATGTGAATCATGAATAAGATATATAAATATTATAATTCATGCTTATAAATAAGGGTGAGAATCCCATAATAAACCCTCTCTTAGAGATAAATAAGAATGAATCTAAGCCATTGGATGCCTTAGCATCCAATGACTTAGATTAAACTAGTTACCCCACTACAAGTGGGGGTAGTTGTGGTGGTCCGACGACCTCCCGATGACTTTCCGGCGACCACCCGGTGGTTGTCCGGCGACCGGAGGTCCGGCGGCGGTCCGGCGGAGGTCCGGCGGCGGTCCGGCGGAGGTCCGGCGGAGGTCCGGAGGCGGTCCGGCGGAGGTCCGGCGGCGGTCCGGCGGAGGTCCGGCGGCGGTCCGGCGGTGGTCCAATAATAAATGAAAAGGTTAAAGTATAAAATGAAAATTTTAAGTCTAATTCAAATTGATGAACATTTAGATATAATGTGATGAACATTTAATTATAATGTGATGAACATTCTGTTGGTGAACATGAAATTAAGATGTGATGAACATTTACTTGAGTATATCAAAATGTACGTTTATAAACATTTTGATGAACATTTATGAACAACGTGATGAACATTTAATTATAATGTGATGAACATTCAGTTGGAAAACTTTTAAGTATAATGTGATGAACATTTATGAACACTTGATGTTCATCAAAAATTGGTGAACTCTTAAGTATAATGTGATGAACATTCAGTTGGAAAACTTTTAAGTATAATGTGATGAACATTTATGAACACTTGATGTTCATCAAAAATTGGTGAACATTTAAGTAGAATGTGATGAACATTCAGTTGAAAAACTTTTAAGTATAATGTGATGAACATTTATGAACACTTGGGATCTGTTTGGATTACCCAAGCATTTTCATTATAATGGCTGATTTGGCATTTTCTGATATTATAATATATCAGCCTTTGTAAAGCTGTTTGGTTAAACTTGCATTATTCACCGAATAGATAACATTTTCTTTCGTGTTATTGACTGTACATCTTCTCCCCCATCCCCACTGAAGTACTGCAAGGCACCACAGACCTGTCTTCGACATCGATTCAACAAATCAACTGAACTCCACATATACTGATATACATGAACCAATTTCTCCAAAATTGTCACCTAATGACACATATCCAACAAGAAACACTCCGTTATTCCTATAATTAACAAGATTCGTCCACCAATTTAACAAAACAAGTTCGATTTGACTCAATTCACTAAATTAGGGTTTTTATCTTTAATGGGTAATTGCGGGAGGTTGAAGAGAGAGATCGTGGGAAAAGGGTGGTGAATGTCATGTGGTGGTGCACTGTGCAGTCGGACAGTGAGGTGGGGATAGGTGACGGAAGCCACTGAAGCTTCTTCGAAGCATAGCTTGAATAATATGGGGGAAAGGTAATTCCAACTTTTAAGTAGATAATACATATTATAAAATAATACAAGATAATGAAAAATGACATTATAATGTCGGAATCCAAACGAACCCTTGATGTTCATCAAAAATTGGTGAACATTTAAGTAGAATGTGATGAACATTCAGTTGGAAATTTTTTAAGTATAATGTGATGAACATTTACGAACACTTGATGTTCATCAAAAATTGGTTAACATTTAAGTAGAATGTGATGAACATTCAGTTGGAAAACTTTTAAGTATAATGTGATGAACATTTACGAACACTTGATGTTCATCAAAAATTGGTGAACATTTAAGTAGAATGTGATGAACATTCAGTTGGAAAACTTTTAAGTATAATGTGATGAACATTTATGAACACTTGATGTTCATCAAAAATTGGTGAACTCTTAAGTATAATTTGATGAACATTCAGTTGAAAAACTTTTAAGTATAATGTGATGAACTTTTAGGAACACTTGATGTTCATCAAAAATTGGTGAACATTTAAGTAGAATGTGATGAACATTTAGTTGGAAAACTTTTAAGTATAATGTGATGAACATTTACGAACACTTGATGTTCATAAAAAATTGGTGAACATTTAAGTAGAATGTGATGAACATTCAGTTGGAAAACTTTTAAGTATAATGTGATGAACATTTACGAACACTTGATGTTCATCAAAAATTGGTGAACATTTAAGTAGAATGTGATGAACATTCAGTTGGAAAACTTTTAAGTATAATGTGATGAACATTTATGAACACTTGATGTTCATCAAAATTTGGTGAACTTTTAAGTATAATGTGATGAACATTCAGTAGAGTATATACATTTGAACATTTATGAACATTGTGATGAACACTTGATGTTCATTAAAGATGGTCCGGCGGTGGTCGGAGGTGCTCCGGCGGCGCTCCGGCGGCGCTCCGGCGGTGCTCCGGCGGCGCTCCGGCGGCGGTCCGGCGGCGCTCCGGCGGCGGTCCGGCGGTGCTCCGGCGGCGCTCCGGCGGCGGTCCGGCGGTGCTCCGGCGGCGCTCCGGCGGCGGTCCGGCGGTGCTCCGGCGGTGCTCCGGCGGCGGTCCGGCGGTGGGGACAAGGAGGGACAAGGGGTGCCACGTGTCATCATATGGGCTCTTGGATCTCTCTTGATCTAAGGCTCTACATTCATTCTCATTTATCATTTTAACAAGTATTATTACATGACTCTTTTCCTATAAATAATGAGTTATTAAACGAAATCATCAGAATTATATAAATGTTTCACAACGTTTATGTGAATGAGGTATAATATATGTATACATTGTTCATCTTCACAATGTTTTTTAACATATGAATACGATCATATTCTTGTTACCAATTTATAAAATTTTAGCTTGATGTAAAAATGTATCAAGTGAAAATGAAAGGTTTAGTACTCAAGATGATCTACACATTTTGCCAGACATTTAACACATTCGTACTAAAGTATTGTATAAATACAAAACTTCAGGTTCTAATATTTTCTTTTTTTACCGGATATTTTTCAGGAATCATTTACAGTGTATTTTTATATTTTAAGAGGTTATATTGTGTCTGATATATTGTTTAGCCCTCACAAAGTTGACAAACATTTTAATTTTTCACGCATGTGCATCAATGTATATACACTAAAAAACTAATATCATCTTAATCTTGTTTTGTTAAGGATTAAATAATACTCCCTAGTACTTTACAAAATAACATGGAAAGCGTAGCACCAATAGTAAGCAAACAAAACTCATTGATTTTTTAGTGACTATCTTTACTTAATTACAGTATAAAATCAACCTAATAAGAAATACTCCCTCCGTCTCATATTATAGATCACGTTTTTCATTTTGAGCGTCCCAAAATATAGATCATATTTTTTTTTATCTTTTGTCTTATTATCAATATCACATCAATCTACACTATATTTCCTCCTTTTTACATTAAAACTCACATCAATTCACTTTTTTATCTTCTCTTTCCTACATAAAAATCCACAACCACTCACAATCTCTCTCATCTCCACTTTTCTTTCTCTCTTCCTTAATTTACCTCGATAACAATAAACGAGATCTATAATATGGGACGGAGGGAGTAGACACGTACATGTCCATTATATGTTTGTAAAGTCTACATAGTAAAGATTTGTTGAGAATAAAGATAGATATGAAAGAGCAATCAACGGCAATATATATTGCAATGTTACATCCTTATCTTATTCGCGGGACAAAAGATCACCAACACATCTTTCTCTATCTTTTGGTGATGTGATATTTACACGGTTCTTATGAACAGCCCGGTGTTTTATTCAAACAACGCCGGGTCACTCGCGTTACGCGAGATTAGCAAAAAAATTAGGTTAATTTCATGCATGCTAATCGAGTGACACGTACACTCGCGGAACGCGAGATTAGCATGTCAGATGGACGTTGTTGTGCGTCATTACTACATGTCTTGTCCCCATTTAACTATAATAACTACCCTCTTATTTTAAGTAATCCGTAGCATCTACTAACCCTACCCTAACACATCTTTTTATCATCTTTCACCTCTTTCACCCTCCATTAAAACTCATTTTCAAAACCTTCAAACTTCAAAACACTCTAAAAACACCTAAAATAATGGAAGATGAAGAGGAATTCAACAAAGGAGGGAATGAAGATAGTGGTTCATCAAGTTACCATGCAAATGAGGTAATGTTCTTACTTAATTTTTGAATTTTAATTTGTTTTGCACCATTAAGAGCTAAAATGAAGTTATTATGTTGTATTTCATGTTAAATGTAGTAGTAGTAAGTGTTGAAGAGATGACTTTTGCATATAATGTCCAAAACTTAGATTTGTTCATGTTTTTAGCGTTTTTAGGGTTTTTAATGTAGAAACTCAACAATTTCTCATGTTATGTTAAATTATCCCGTTGAATGACTAGTTTCAGGAAATAGCAACTTCCCGCGTTCTGCGAGAGGAAGCCCCTCGCGTCACGCGAGAAGTGCCTCCCTCGCAGAACGCGAGAAGTTGCACATTACAGAGTATTAACAGAAGCATTGTGTATAGGTGAATTTTTCTTTGTTCACTGTATTGAATGCAATCCAGTTGAATGACTACAACTACCCCTCCCGGAATACAAGGCCATGTTCGCCACCGTCATTTGATTTAGGGATTGACGACTTTGGTGATTATCATCAACCATCTACATATGAACAACATGTGCTATCTACTTATCAATTTCCTATCCCATCTACATATGAATTGCCCGTGCCATCTACTTATGAGTTGCCCGTGCCATCTACTTATGAATTGCCATGTACATATGAGGTGCCATCAAGCTATGATGCGTTTGATTCACAATTTGCTAACCCACCTACAAACGTAGGAGATGAGATGTGTTTTCTTCCCTCTTTACGCATTGCACCAAAGTTTGATAGTCCCGTATGTGAGGAAGAGGTTGTTTCTAGGGATTATTCGGAATATTTCACTACGGAGCAAGTGTTTGCCTCTAAGGAGATTGGTCATTTGTGGGCTTTGAATGTTGCAAAGCAACACAAGTTTATGATCTCTATTGGAAGGAGTGTACCATCTAAACCGGGGCAAAGTGGTAAGATTCAAATCATTTGTGAGAAAGGGAGAAGCCATAGGCCTAAAGGTGTCGGTGTTAGATCAAACACAAAGAGCAAGAAAACGGGGTGTAAATTTCAGTTGAAGCTCATGGAGAACCGGGTTGAAGAGAATTGGAGATTAGTGGTTGTTTGTGGTTTGCACAACCATCCTATTGGAGATAGTTTGGTCGGGAATGCATTTGCCGGGAGGCCAACCCCGGATCAAAAGAAAAAGGTTCGTGAGATGGTACTTTCACATTGTTCTCCAAATCAGATTTACACTGAGATAAACAAGGATCCCGAAAGTTGCACAAAGAAGAACCAAGTGTACAATTTGGTAAGACATATAAGGGAAGAGGAAATGGAAGGTAGAACCGTGGTTCAAGAATTCTTTCACCAATGCAAAGAGAGCAACTACTTCATGGAGTATAGGCCAAGTGCAACGAATCCTTCGATAATAGGCGACTTGTTCTTTGCTAGCCCCGAATCAATGAAACTCGTAAAGGCGTTTCCATATGTCCTTTTGATGGACTCGACTTATAGCACGACCAGGTAAGTATTTATCATTCTGTTTTTATGTTGTATTTATCTTACTGTATTTTGGTTTAAGGTACAATGTTCCCTTCCTGGAGATAGTCGGTTTGACTTCTACATGGAAGAATTTTGTTGTGTGCGGGGTATGGTTAGAGGCTGAGAGCGAGGATAGTTATTTATGGGCGTTGCAGCAGCTGCAGACGATGTATTTGAGAATAGGAGCATCGCCTACTTGCTTTGTCACTGACCGTGAGATGGCTCTTATGAATGCAACAAACAAGTTATGGCCAAATGCAAAGTTTCTCTTATGTAGACGACATGTAAGGAAGAACATAGAGGCGAGAGCGAAGATAGCTATGGGCACACAAGCATTGGGGGTTCATATTTCAAATGATTATTATAACGTGTTCGAACAAACCACTGAAGAAGATTACAAGAGTACTTTGAAGAAACTTGAGGACGAATGGCGAGCTTATCCAACCGTATTGAACTACGTGAGAAAGAATTGGCTAAACGGTTACAAAGAAAGACTTGTTTCAGCATGGACGGATAATGTCTTCACTCTCGGGAATAACACGACAAACAGGTATGTTCTGTAATTTATGTCTACCTTCTACATATGATAAAAAGAGCTTCTGTAATGCACAACTCGCAGAATTATCCAAGCAACAAAACACCTAAGAAAGCAATCCAAAACACAAAACGAAAGGCTACTCGTCTTCTCGTGGTCGGAAGGGAGCGAGATTTGACATACATAGTAGCATTTGGGCGTGATATGAAGAAAATTCCTCTGGAGTGGCAAACCGATACCGGTCCATGTCATTGTACACCCGGCCAATCACCTATACACAAGTAAACATTCATTCTATGTTAATATTAGAGACAAACAAAGACTAGAAACGCAAGATAAACCAAAACAATTAATATTACCTGTCTCTCAATAATCATCCCAGGGATTGCAGGGCGAATATACCTATGGGTCCTCTTGATGTATCAATCCATGTCATCATGGGAGCATTCATGTGGTACAAAGGCAATTGTCCCCATATCATCGAGAGACATAGAGTGAACATCTCTTGACTCCCAAAGCCATTGGTTGGCGTCATAAAAAACACTATAACACCTAATGTTTTTCAACCTATGAGCTTTGAGCGGTTCGATGACTGGCCTAGGAATACGCTGCACTCTCCCAAATTGTCTCGGACACCGATCAGACATGTGTGGTTCGGTGATGTCACAGCACGATAGCACCCCGTGAAATAGAGCGGGAGCAAGCTCAGGATCGGTGAAGTCTTGTGCTCCATACGGGTTCCAACATACCTAAAAAAATGACATCAGAAACTTAACAGCAGAAACTTACACTAGGAGAAAATGCAGAAACTGCTGCGTACTCAAAAAAATGCAGAAAGGCTAGAAAATGCAGAAACTGTTGACAATGCAGAAACTTAACAGAAAATGCAGAAACTTACCATCTCCGGCATAAGAATATTGAGCGCTCCTCTATAGTCCCTTCCGACTTGCCCCTTCTTCAGCTTTACATTCTTAGGCATCCACCGGTATACCCATGGTTGCTCCGCTCTCCACCGAGGACGTTCAGTAGGTCGAAAGTGTGAGAAGTAGTTGTAGATCCATGCCTAAGAAATACAAAGTACGTTAAATATGAAAATATATATAAGTACGTAAATTAAACGCTTAGAAAGTATAATACCTGCAACAAGGTGTAACAAAAAGACATCTGGGCACAACCCTGTCGTGTGCATATCCCCTGCTGCCTATACAGATGGGCCAAAGTAGCTGAACCCCACGATATGCCCGTAGCATGGGCATAGGTTTCCACAAAAGGCCCATATCTAATCCGAATCAAGTTCTGTGACTTGTCGGGAAATAAGATCGAGGAAGTAGTATACAACACCCAACCTAAACCCTTTCGCTCTGGACCTAGGTTTTCACATTGCCTTTTAAACCATTCAGCTTTCACCCTCCCAGAATCTAAAGTGTGAGGATCTATTCCAAAAAAATTCTGCCCCCTTCCTACCATAGTATTTTAGAATCTCATCATGACTAAACTTGGCACCCAGTTTCTTACATGTCGTCATTGTTTTCCCTTCTATAGGTAGGCTTAAAATCATATATACATCAAGAAGGCCAATAGTGATCTCACCACAGGGGAGGTGGAATGAATTTGTCTCCGGTTGCCATCGTTTGATGAACGCTTCAATCAAAGGAAAGTCGATTTCTTCGTACATCATGTCAGGTAGATCTGACAGTCCAACTGCACCGGGAATCTCTGACCAGTCATTGTTGTCCAATGGCCAATCACTGCTCTGCTTTGTCCGTTGTTGTGGCTTCATCGGACCTTTGAACTGCAGAAAAATACAAAAATTAGACTCTGCAGAACAAATTTTCAAAAAATACAGTTTCTGCAAAATTATCAGTTTCTGCAGAATTGTGCATTTTCTCGCGTTCTGCGAGGAGTGACACCCTCGCGTTCTGCGAGTTGTCACTCCTCGCGTTCTGCGAGAAAATGCACATATTATGCATTTTCTGATAATTCTGCAGAATATGTGTGCAATGGATTGAAAATGCAGAAAATAAATAAATAATTAAATTACCTCCCCTTTCTGGATGTGGAACGCAACATGTGCTTCAAATCCCTTAAGCAACTCGGGATCTTCTGGACCTCCAGGTGTGTCATGAGTGAGCTCAGGATCATACCTTGGCTCATTCTTCTTGGACTTCCTCTTTCTTTTGCGTTTCTCGACCACTTCTTCTTCTTCTTCTTCTTCAACATCATCACCTTCTTGTTCTTGTTCATGTTGTTCCTCTTCTTCATCCCCAAAAACTTCATCCTCGTTTTCTGCTTCCATCGGTTCTGGGGCTTGATTGTGAGAAGAAGAACCAGCTTGTTCACTTCCCTCGGCATATCCACCGCCCCAACTTTGTCCAACCATCCCTTCTCCACCGCCCCAACTGCCTCCCGCCCACCCCTGTCCGACTTCCATAAGTGCATTATGTTCAAAAAACTAGTCCCAGCAACCCGGTTGTCCAGTAGAATAACTATCTTGGGAAACAAGGTCCCAGCCAACTGGGTATGACTCCCAACTAGTACGCGGTTGTCCAATTGAATAACTACCTTGGGACCAATTGGGATTGGGACGTTCTTCAACGTCGGGGAGTCCCTCTGGGAAGAGCTCTACGGGGTGAGTCTTCTTTGCTTTCACCTTCCCCTTTGGTTTTTCAACCGGGGGTTCTTCCCTAACAGCATCTCTGTTTCTCCGACGAGTCGAACGACCGGGACGATACATTGCCTAAAACAATACAAAGTAAAATCAATAAATAAACGAACGCAGAAAATAAAAACAGAATACAGAAAACAGAACAAACAACCAAAAAAACACAAACATATGTTCTGCAGAATTGCCAGTTATGGCAACTCCTCGCGTTCTGCGAGGGACATGACTCTCGCAGAACGCGAGGGATGTAGCGTTCTGCGTGAATTTGCACTTTCTTCAGTTTTCGACGACAGTTTCCGGCGACAATTTCCGGCGACAATTCAATATTTTAGCTAAAATACCTATCAATTTAAGTAAATTACCAAATAAACATCAAAACCCTAAATAAAATCAACAACCCTAATCAAAAACCCTAACCCTAATGAATTTCAACCTATTCAACATAAAACAACATCCACTCATCAACCATAATTCAAAATCATCATCTTTCATCCATTATACAACCATTTCTAAATCAACATTCAATATCAAAACATCATATAATATGCAATTTTCTATACTAACAACATATATTCATCTAAAAACAACATTAGAAAGCATAAGAGTATTAGAAACATACCTTATATGGAGATTTGAATTGAAAAGAGGAAGAAGAAGTAGGTTGAAATTGAGAGAGATGGTAAAATGAGAAGAGAGCGGCGGAATTTTTTTTATGGTGGCTGTAAAAATGGACCGAGTAGGGTAAACCCCCTCGCGTTCTGCGAGGTGACGCTCCCTCGCGTTCTGCAAGGAGACGCTCTCTCGCATAACGCGAGGGCCCGTGCGTTATTTAGAAAACGCCGTGAGTGTATTTAGCAAGGCCGATATTTATGAACTAAGTTTACATATGAATTGTGAAAACACGCAAAAAAGAAAGAAAATTGGAGTGTTTACTTTTCATTTTCACGCCAAAAAGCAAAGGCCAGATGGCGACTTGAGTATAATGCTAGACTAGCCCCTCCTTCCACCTTCTTTCTCAAACTAATTGGCCCCATTTTTTGAATGGACGCCACATCTTTATTTTCCTTCCAATTCCAATATGAATGAATGATGAAAATACTTTGTAGGGAATGATTTCCTTCCAATTCCAATATGAATGAATGATGAAAATACTTTGTAGGGGAATCATTCTAGAGAGGGATAGTAATAATCCACTCGAGACAAGTTTGTTTACCCCTAAAATAGAATGGGAGCACTTCAAAGATAGTTAAAAGCTAAATTAATAGAGAAAAGATTTGGTATGAGTATGCGTATAGTACGAACGTATGGATACATACACATTCTTTTATATTTTTATGTACATTTTTTATATCCAAATTCATACGCAATGTGCAAACATGTGTATGTATTTCTTTATTATAATATTAAATATATGCACAAATTTGCAAAATGTATGTGTACTCACATGCCTTCTTTAATGTCGAGTCGGCCGACGAACGGGTGACTTTGTCAACCGAGGTAGTTGCTCTACAAAATCTATCTTGGCTCTACTCCCGTATCCTCGAGCTCTACAAAACAAGAGGCAGTTGCTCGTTCTTCAACCGAGGTAGAGTAACAAGCCCTTGGTTGCAGACATCGCTTCTGAGGTACTATGGCATCTCTCTTTGTTCAAGGAACTCTGCATTTCAAACCGCCTCTTCGTCCCCAGTTTGATGCAATTGTTCGAAGCTTGGACTATCCATACGACCGTCAAGCTCGAGGGGCGTATTGAAGTAAAGAACAAGTCAACATAAGTAGTTTTAGGAAATATTTAAAAATAATCAAATTTATTACTTATAGTTTAAAAAATATTCTTATATCATAAATATAAAATTATCATTGTAGATCAAGTTTTAAATTCTATATCATTATTAAAAACATAAAAATTATTTGAAAATGTAAAAAAAATGTATTTATTATTATCAAAGAACAAATAAAACAATTATAAATTTATAATACATAAGATGATATTGATAATATTCATTTTTGAAGATTTTGACTCAAAAAAGAAAATATTCAAAAGAGCTATCTCCTCTTAATTAGACAACTTTAATTTATTCTTGTAACCATAAGAAATGAAATGATCAAGTTTTATCTAATTATCTAATCTAATCTATCTAATGTACTATATAAATTACAGTTTTTCCACAAATGAAAGTCACATTCAATTTTACTTTGTTCTGATTGGTCATGAATTTAATTCTCCTCATGTATGCTAATGGTTGTGGGCTGGTTTTGTGGCCCGTTAAGTAATTTAGATATAGGGCCACAAATAGCTTAATTTAACCAGTCAATCAGACATGCTCAATCGCCTCCTCCACCCCATTTCCAGGTTCTAGAAGGTACGTTAGGTTCCTACGCTTTAAACGCCTAAATTAATGGTGCAGTTAAGGAATTGAGTTGTTTCGCTGGAGTTCGAGCATTACAATGACGATGTGGCTACCTCCTAACAATAACGGATAAATATGATTGCATTTCGTATCCTCCTCACTTGATTCAATGCGTTATTTGGTACATTCAGCACCTGCGAGATCGAGATGCCATCTATAGGGTTTGTCGTCATATTGTCGAGGTACATTCGGACTGTAGGAAGCACAACACCATTACTTCTGCTACTCCACAACTCCATATTCGCGTTACAGACGTTCTCCTTATGTAGAGTCACTGAAATTGAAGGTTAAACCAAGACCTGCTATGTTCAATAAAGTGGTTGACGATTGGGGAGGATATGCAAGCTCATGGGTGAATCATTTATTAATGTTTAGAAATATAAATTTGCGCCATTTGAGGCAAATGATTGTGAAGGATTTAAATCTCCGGGCGATTTCCATTCTTAAAGGGGGGGTCCTTGCAGCTGCTGAAACTAGAAAGATGTTTGGCTTCTCCAAATAATCTGGTCTTGTGGGTATCTAAAACTTACAATTTTGATTTGTTCTCGTTGTTTCCTTCGGATGTAAATATGTTTTTGACAAGCAGCATGCCCGGAAAGATAAAATTTAAGGTGACTTAAATATATAAAACAGTTCAATATCTAGCTTATCAAACAAGTTGAAGATTTCTCAAGGTTGATGAGTCCGGAAAACAGATTTGTAAGTAAATGGGAAGGGATAAATGATGTTTTTTATGCAGTAGAAGAACAAAAACTTTAGTTTTATCAAGAGAATAATTTTCGTACATACTCGGATGTGTCAATCATCATACACTAAATAAAATTAATTTCAATTAGCAATGTGAATGACTTGCGCGGAGCGTGGGACTCTTTTGCTAGTAATTATTTAAAAATTAGAAAAAAGTTGGAAAAGAAAAATGAACTATTAAACATAATATTGACATGTGCCGAATGTAAGAAGAAAATGTCATATGGCAAAAATGAGATTTAGACCATTGCATTAAGAATAAAAATTATTATCAGTAGTAGATTTTAAGAAACGATAGTAATCTTCTTTTTCAGTTAGTCCATTCCTTGTATAAATAGGAAATCTTCCTAAATGAATAAATCATATTTTTTTTTGATGGATTCGAGCTCCCCCGAGCAAGCCGCATCTTCTGGGCCCAAAAATCCGGCCGGAGACGAGGGTCCAAGCTTCCCGCCGACGACAGCTCTTCCTGCGGCGAAGACGTGGCTGGCTGTGGAGGATGAAGACGAGGAGGAAGCCGAGGTGCCACTGATTTACAGTGGTGGTGCCCGGAACCGGCCAAAATCCCGAGCCCGACGAGATCCCGTACCCACAGCCCGACCCGACCCGATACTCGAAGCCCGACCCGACCCGATCCCCGAAGCCCGACCCGACCCGATACCAGCAGCCCAACCCGCTCCAAGGCCAAGAAACCGAAAGCGACCCGTCCAAAACGTCGGTCCCGGGTACGCTACTCGAGCAAATAGAAGGTTGAATTCTCAAACCGAGGCGCAACCGGAAGCTTTTTCGACTCCCGTAGATCTACATCAAGTATGTATTTTTATTAAATATTCTATAACTTTTGTAATGTTTTTAAATAGTTTAATTATTTTATTTCGTAACGTTATGAAATTATTTAATAAGTAATTTCATAACGTTATGAATTTAATAATATTTGATAACGTTATGAAATTTTTAAATAAATTTCGTAACGTTATCAATTTATTTAATTTAATTAATTTATTAAATTTATAACGTTGTGAAATTAGTTATTTAATTTCATAACGTTATTAATTTAATAATATTTGATAACGTTATGAAATTTTTAAATAAATTTCGTAACGTTATCAATTTATTTAATTTAATTAATTTATTAAATTTATAACGTTATGAAATTAGGTATTTAATTTCATAACGTTATCAATTTATTTAATTTGATTAATTTATTAAATTGATAATGTTATGAAATTAGTTATTTAATTTCGTAACGTTATGAATTTAATAATATTTGATAACGTTATGAAATATTTAAATAAATTTTGTAACGTTATCAATTTATTTAATTTATTTTATAACATTATGAAATTAATTTATATGGTAACGTTATGAAATTAAGTAATTTATTGCGTAACGTTATAAAATTAAGTAATTTATTGCGTCACGTTATAAAATTATATTATTTGGTAACATTATGAAATTAATTAATTTATTCGTAACGTTATGAAATTAATAAAATTTTATAACGTTATGAAATATAATAATTTCATAATGTTAAATATAATAATTTCATAATGTTATGAAATATGACATTCTATATTGTAAAAGTAATGAATTAATTATTTTATGAAATATGACATTGTTCTTCTCTTATTTTGTAACGTTATGAATTATTAGTATATAAAGTATTGAAATTAGGCGAATTATAACGTTAATTTCGTAACGTTATGAACAAAATGTTTAGAAATTAGAGATGATTTTGATTAGGATTGACGTTACAACAACTGTTTGTAACGTTACGACGTCATGGAAAAGACGTTTTTGAATTTGACGTTATTTTTGTAACGCTATGAAAATAACGTTACGCTATAACAACAACATTAGGGGGTGCGAGATACGATGGCTTCTAGTGGTTTTGTTCCGGGGGCTCCTGTTGCTGCAGAGCGTGTTAGGAGGACGCAGATTACAACGTCCATACGTCAGAGTTTTGCTACTGCTCGAGACCAGATGAATGCTTCTAGTTCGACACCCACTGATGTTACTAGTGCACTTACAGATACTGGGGCAGTTAGGGATTGTGGTCTAGATGTTGATCCGTCTGCTGATGATGAGGGTTACAGTGAGAGTGAGGAGGAGGATATGGACGTCGATGATACAGCTGTTGATTTGGATGATGATATGCTGGGAGACGGTGAGGGTTTAGGTACAGATTATATTGTATCTCATCCCGAGATACCGACAGATCAGCTTAGGAGAGACGACCCTCCTATTATTTCAGAGGATCATGCTGGTATGGGGCCTTCATCGCCAGCTCCTACAGATTTAGGTCCTTCGTCTCCTACGCCAGATGTACCACCTCCCCCGACTGTACCACCTCCCGATGCACATCCTGTACCACCTCCTGCTGTACCTTGGATGCCCGGAGGTCCTTTTACAAATGAGTTGCTGAAGAGTTATGAGACGCACATCGCTAGGGCTATTTATGAGCTTACAGTTGTTGATCCTCCCGCACCTGTGATTCCAGCTGGCCCCCGTCCTCTTCCTCCATTTATACAGAGACAGCGAGGAGGCCGAGGAGCTCAGGCAGATGATGATGTTGCTGATGCAGACGCTGTTGATCCTCCAGCACGAGGTGGACGCGCTCCACGCGGAGGACGAGGACGAGGACGTGGATGTGGACGTGGACGTGCTGCAGATCATGCTGATTTTCCACAGCCTGCTGATCTTCCAGAAGGCGAGGCTCCTCTTGATTTGGTATGTATTTGAACTATAATGTTCATATGTGAAATATGAACGACATTCTGTAGAAGTAACTGTGTTAATTTTTTACTTTTTTTCCAGACACGGAAGGTCGTCAAGGTTCACTTCCACACCGCCTACTGCACTCCACTAGAGGCGTTTAGGAGACCTGGTTCAGATTCGTGGTTTCAGCTTGCAGAGCGATCTGGATTGACTGATCTACGCTATATCGGGTCCGGTCCTGTCGATCATGTGTTGGTTTCTGCTTTCGTCGAGAGATGGCACCCAGAAACCAACACATTTCATTTGCCATTTGGAGAGATTGGTCCTACACTTCACGATGTGGTTGAGATCCTGTCGCTGCCTATACATGGCAGGAGTTGTAGCTCAGTTTTGAGCAGGGAGGAGATCTTCACTTTTGTTGCTGAGATGCTTCACGTAGAGGAGGCACTGGTGAAGACTTGGTATAGGGATGGAGGCATTCCTTTGGGTTATCTTCAGCAGAGATTGAAGGATATGATGCAGATGGAGGATGGATAGAGAGATGAGAGCCTCATTGCGTCTATGTACTTACTGTTGCTTCTCGGCACTACAGTTCTAGTGGACAAGTCAACTACAGCAGTCAAGCACTGATGGTTAGTTCTTTTGGCCGACCACGACAGCACTGGCCGATATGCTTGGGGAGCTGGAGTGTTAGCTCATCTGTATCGCAACCTTGGACAGGCGTCGAGGCGATTGGCTATGGGGATGGGGAGTTCTGGCATTCTTTTGCGGGTTAGTACGCAAACAACTATACGATTGGCTATGTTTAGGAAGTCGAGTTCTAATTATCCTTTTTTTTGCAGTCGTGGATCTGGGCATATTTTCCACATTTTCGTGGACATTTTGTGACAGATCCACTTTCTATGGACCACGCCGCAGCTGGTATGAGCGAGGGCAGAGAGGTGCCACAGGGGAAGAGCACAGATCGTTTGGTTGCCATTCGTGGCATGCTTGACCGTGTTCGTTATGAGGAGGTCAGATTTTAAGAATGTATGTTTTCGTTATATTGTGTGAATGTAAACTATACTAACTGTTTTGTAATGTTTTGTTGCAGGTTAACTGGTTTCCCTTTTCAAATGTGGATTTCAGACTTCCGCAGTACGCCCCGTCTTTGTTTGAGGGCATTCTCCGTTGTCTGGACATCGAGGAGCTCTATCAGCCAGGTCGCCTGCTGCGACAGTTTGGACATGTGCAGGGTATCCCAGATCCTCCCCCAGAGCCCATCCAGGTGACACGTAACAACAGGCTGACGCATTATTCAGTTGGCTTTGAGAAGGATCTGCTTGGTGTGTGGGATCAGGACCCCAGGCCTTTGATACAGATTCGGGAGCCACGAGCGACGTACTATTGGGCAGTCACAGATGATTATCTCGATTGTTATGATCGAGTTTCTCATCCTCTGGTGGATCCCAGATCACGTAGACTCGATCGTCCAGTTGGTCCGCTGCGTATTCCACCTTCGGTTGACAGTTTTGCGGTACGATTATAAATTTTATTAGTCATATTCATTCAATTAGTATATTTGATTGTAATGTTTTGATATGTTGTTAATATAGCGGACCCAGCTAGTGACTTGTGAGATTCGAGCTTTCTTGGAGACACCACCAGAGAGGAGGCCTGCAGATATCGATGAGTTCATGAGGCGTCTCCTTGGAGTTTTGACTGACGGGGCTCCACCGATGGCTCCAGCTCCGGTTCGTCACTCTCAGCTTTTTCGGCATTCAATCCACGAGGAAGGCCAAGGTAGTGGGCAAGGTAGTGGGAATGAGGGTCGTGACTTGGAGTGATGTCAAATATTGATAGCAAAATCTTAGCAAAACTTTAGTTTTTTGAAAAAGGCGAAAAACGACAAAGTACGTCAAATATTGATAAAAATGGTTAAAAACGTCTCGAAATGAAAAAATCGACTCAAAACGATATAAAACAAGCCAAAACGAAATTTGTAGGAATTCCGAACAAGTTGTAAAAAAGTGTAAAAATGTGGCCAAAATGATGGCATAATATGGCCAAATTGAGCAAATCTTAGCAAAACTTGAGTTTTTTGAAAAAGGCGAAAAACGACCAAGTACGTCAAATATTGATAAAAATGGTTAAAAACGTCTCGAAACGAAAAAATCGACTCAAAACGATATAAAACAAGCCAAAACGAAATTTGTAGGAATTCCGAACAAGTTGTAAAAAAGTGTAAAAATGTGGCCAAAATGATGGCATAATATGGTCAAATTGAGCAAATCTTAGCAAAACTTGAGTTTTTTGAAAAAGGCGAAAAACGACCAAGTACGTCAAATATTGATAAAAATGGTTAAAAACGTCTCGAAACGAAAAAATCGACTCAAAACGATATAAAACAAGCCAAAACGAAATTTGTAGGAATTCCGAACAAGTTGTAAAAAAGTGTAAAAATGTGGCCAAAATGATGGCATAATATAGCCAAATTGAGCAAATCTTAGCAAAACTTGAGTTTTTTGAAAAAGGCGAAAAACGACCAAGTACGTCAAATATTGATAAAAATGGTTAAAAACGTCTCGAAACGAAAAAAATCGACTCAAAACGATATAAAACAAGCCAAATCGAAATTTGTAGGAATTCCGAACAAGTTGTAAAAAAGTGTAAAAATGTGGCCAAAATGATGGCATAATATGGCCAAATTGAGCAAATCTTAGCAAAACTTGAGTTTTTTGAAAAAGGCGAAAAACGACCAAGTACGTCAAATATTGATAAAAATGGTTAAAAACGTCTCGAAACGAAAAAAATCGACTCAAAACGATATAAAACAAGCCAAATCGAAATATGGATAATGGATAATGGATAGTGGATAGTGGATAATGGATAATGGATAGTGGATAATGGATAATGGATAGTGGATAATGGATAATGGATAGTGGGTAATGGATAATGGATGTCATATGTGTATAGTTTGGGCCCATATCGTTTTAACGCCTTGAAACGATGAAAATCGAAATTTTGAAATTGTAACATGACAACAAATACGGCGAATAGTTATTTTCATTTTTTGGAATCGAAAAATTATTATTGAAAACGTCAACGGGCCTAATGAATTTTGAATGAGGCCCAAACACAAAAAACGACAAAAAATGACATAAAACGGCTTAATAAGCACTTAAAACGTAAAAGTCAAGAAATGTAACATTAATATTTGAGCATTACCAATCAAACGCTATCGTTTTTATAAGAAATTAACAACTTTAACACTTAGAAGTATGTAAACGAAGACTTTCACCTGTATGCTACTACTCTCAAGTATATAAGTTGTATAGTTATACTCATATGTATGTGATACCACTTCGTTACTAAAATGAACTTCATATAATGTGTTTATTTCATCATATAACATTAGTTTAACACTTAATTGTTATCGTTTGACTCAACTGACCTCGTATTTCATTAGTATAATATGATTTTTTATCATATAACTCTTCGTAATCTCATATTACATTAGTAAAACTTGATAAAATTATTCACAAAACTCTCCATAACGACATATTTCAGTAGTATAACATTACTTTGGGTCATAAAACTTTTTATAATATCAAATAGTATAAGAAAACAACATAAAAAATGAATTTTTATGTAATTAGGGTTGGTACTACAACAGTTACCGCACCAACCCTAATACCCTAAACCCTACAAACACCAGAAACATTTAATTCTGGGTAAAAGGGTTGGTGCGTTAACACTTACCGCACATAGTCTGTGCGTTAACACTTACCGCACATATTCTGTGCGTTAACAGAATTTGGGCTGGTCGTCTTTGTTGGGCTGGGCTTTTTCTGTTGGATGTTGTCGAAGTTGTGTTATCAGTTGTGCGTTTATTGCTAACGCACCACCATATTTTGCTCGAGTGTGTTACAGCTACTACACAGCTGTAAGTCACTTTTGGATGACCGAATTACGTTATTGGGCCTTTGTTGTTGTGGACCTTTTGTCTACATCGGCCCAAATCTAAGTTACCCTAGTAAAACCTCGGCTATAAATTCACTGCCTCAGTGAACCGTATTATCTCATTCTCACTGCGCCGTAAAATAATTAGGTTTCAAGTTCTTACTCTGTATTTCAATTAAAAGTCTCATTTTTTTCTGATTTCGTTAGATATCTTCATTGTTTCTAACATGTTTTCTTACTTTGTATTACAGATTCAAACAACCATGGCATCATCTTCATCCTCCCCAGTTCCAGCAGAAGGCAGTGAGATCCAGTGCCCGAGTAGAAGGTGCTCAAGAACAATCAAGGTGTTCACTGGTAATGACAAGAACAATCCCCATACGTATGGACGAAGGTATACCACATGTCAGTGTAACTACATGATCGTGTATCTTGAGCCAGAATACGACAGTCATCATCTCCGAGTCATTGCAAAACTGTTGAAGGAAATAGCTGACCAGCAGTTGAAGCTGGTATATTTTCACCAGGCTAAGAGTATTGAAGTAGCCAAACACTGGATACAACAGAGGTTTCCCAATGACCCTGTTCCTAGTTTTTATGACAGTGACTCCGATTAGGGATCTTGGTATCAAATCAGTGAATCTTTGTTAAGTCTGTGTTTAGTTTAAATTTCAAGAATGAGTCTGTTGTCTTTCCTTAATGAGTCTGTTGTCTTTTTAATTTATGTTGAGTGTGTTGTAGTTTATGGATTCACTGATTTCACTTCACTGTTTCACCTACCTCATCTAACTCTACTGAAAACACTATTTAAAGCAAACAAGACAAGTCATTACATATTTCAAAGCAGACAAGACAAGTCATTACATATTATAAATCAATTTCAATCGAAGTCTAAAGATCAAGGCTACTAAACTATTACAAATCAAGTCATGTAGTCCATACGCTTGCCAGCAGTAAAGCGGTATTGTCGAAACAAGTCCACTTGGCCAGCATATATCCCTTCCCACCACTTGATGTTGTCATCTGCAAATCTTCTCCACGAACCGGAACAACGTGGCAATGGTGCCCCATCACGGAGCCAAACCTAGATATACAAAGAAAATTAATCAATAAATATAAATGATTTCGACGTTTCATGACGTTTGTTTAGATTACCACAGATTCTTACCGGTATCCAGTGATTACTGCATCCGACAAGAGCTATCCCAAAAATCTTCTGTGGAGGACCAGGGCTCACTGTAGACTGCCTTATTGGCAAGCATAAACACGGCGCATCCCAGGATAGTTGCACTAAACCAACATTATACACTGTGGCAAACACCAAACCCATAAATGGCATGTCCATCCAAAATGGTCTCTCACAAGGACTTCTCATGTAGTTAACTTGAGCAATAAGATCATCCCATGTTCCTACCTGTAGTTCACGTCGTATGGGCTCCCATGTCTCTTTGTTTCCAAGAATCTCCGCTGCCAACGCAGCACGGATCATACGATATTGACTCTGTTGCATACCCGTAAGTAGAGCCATTGACCGATACCCACAATGTCCGTCTGAACGCACATCTTTCACAGAAGTCATGTAGGAAAGCCAAAAGTAGTCAATATTTTTCACCCCCAAGTTCACCCCCACATAACTTATGGCTTCTTCAATCTCTTCTTCATCTTCTCCTTCCTCTGTTTCGTTTCGATCTGGATACCAAGCTCTTAGGGGCACGGCATTCATGTCTTCGTCTTCTAAATCGATGGTCTCTGAAAACAATGGTTCAGGTTGGGACTGTGATCCGAAGTCGAACGACACTTGACTTGCTTGCTTTTTAGGACAAGTTGGTCGTTCACTTTGCCTATTTGCCTTCTCCTTTGCGACTTTTTGCGCATTCTCAGTATTTGTTAAGTCTTCTCTAACGTACTCGTGGTAACTCTTTTCCCTCTTTTCTCTCGGAGGAGAATTCCCATTTCGCTTCTTCTCCTTGTTCTTTGATCCCGGCGGCCTTCCTTTTCCTTTCCTAAACAAGTTTGTTGGCTCTACCAAAGAACTTTGTTCCGGATGCTCCAAGTCAATGTACAACTCACTTAATCTGAATAGAGTTCCATCCCTCAAATCTCCACTTTCCCATTTCGCCCACATTTCACGCATTCTGATCTCCGGAATAGACATTGAACGATTGTCGTCGGGTAAGGACAAATTTATTGCATCATCTTCCCATCTCAGTTCCTTCCAGAAGTCATGAAAATCATCCGGAACAAGAGGTGTCTTTGAAATGATTGCCCTAGGAAGATCGTGTACGCATGGCATCCCAAGACAATCTCGAACCCAATGATCATCACAAACATTTGAATACTCCTCCTTCAATATCTGCTGGTACATTTCCAACAACAACAGAAAACACCTATCTGACACTCGGTAAAATAGCCTTGAAAACAACATTCGAATGCCAGGAGGAAAGGTTGGGTCATCAAAGGCCATTTGCCGAGTGGTAAGTGCTTGGTTCATCGTCGCCCTAATCAGGTCCATCTGAACTATGACCGCATGGTGGATCCTCACGATCACTCTGTTGAAGCCTCCTCTACTAGAACCCACAATTTCTTTCAACACCTTATGCATCCCCTCCACCCTAAATAAACACAATTTCTAATCATTAGCATTAATAATATGGTGGTCCAAATTAACAACTAAACAAACAAAGATACCTGTTTGTAGTCCTTGTGTGAAAGTGAAGAGTGTAGTCCGTCCACGCTCTAACTATGAACTTCTTGTACGGAGTAAACCAGTACTTTTCAACGTAACCAACAATGCCCTTCTTCCATGAATCTCTCAGCTTTCTCAACCTCTCTTCGTAGATTTCTTCGGTGCTCGAGCAAAATATCCCCCAACATTGCGTAACAAAGTTCTCCGCCCTTTTAGTATTTTTAATCACTTTTTCTGCGTGTGACTGGATGTTGTGCTTAATGTGCACCCAACACAATAGTTGCTTCACATCAGTGTCTTTGAACACAAGTTTGATTGCTCTCAACAAAGCCTTTTCACAGTCGGTCATTATAGCCTTCGGCATCACTCCCAAATTTCTACACAACTCATGAACGCACATCATCACAAACTTGTAATGCATTACTGTCTCCTGAGCCATGAATGCATATGCGATGTTGAACGTCTTGTGCGTGCAAGTGAAACCAACCATCTCCACTAAAGTCATATCATACCTATTTGTCTTGTATGTGGCGTCCATGATAATCACGTGAGGAAACTTCCTGAACAAACGAATCGACTCCGGGTGAGCGAAAAAAAGGACTTCAACCTCATTCGTCCTCGTGTTCCTCAAAGGTTGACAAAAATACTTGTTCTCTTTCTGAAAATTTAGAGACCACTGAGTAACTGACAATTCACCACGATCTTCAAAATTGATCTTCTGCAAAAAATTGGCAATCTGCTTCATGGATGTCACATTTTGCGGGTCTCTTTCCCTAAGCTGAATAAGTATGTTTTTTGGCGTCTTGCGATCATCCCCCGCTTCCCTTGCTATTTTCTCCTCCTCTTTGCTCATTCTACCCACGAATGAATTCCCATGAAAACTAGTAGGAAGGGTGTGGTTGTGACGACCTTCTACAACATTCACGATCCATTTATAACTATAAGACCCTTCTTTTATACGAACCCCATATAACTCAAATGTACAACCACATTTCTTCGATTTTCGGTCACGAAGCCTCGGAACCGGCAATTCTGGATTTTTTAAATTCACTTTCGGCCTACCCGATCTAGGTTTTCCAAACCTATCGCATACAAAATCAACGCAATATTTGCTAGATGTACGATGTACCAAAACTATCATTAAATCCCTTGCTCTCTGTTTTGTCCATTCCACCATCTCTTCTTTACTATCCCACATTTGCGCAGTACTAAAATGTGGTCTAAAGTCTTCTTCCTATATTGATTAAACTACATTACTTAGATACGCAATTTTAACTAATTAACCTAAATCTCATGCAATTAAATACAAAATTTAAATTCATAATATACTAACCAAAATCGGTAACGGAGTCCAATCGTCTAATGCAATTGATACATTTGCTTCGCCTTCTTCCTCTTCTTCGTCCACTTCCTCATCGACTTCTTCGTCTTCTTCGTCCACTTCCTCTTCTTCATCGACTTCGTATTCTTCTTCCACGACCCCTGATATCCAATTGTCGTTACCATCATCCTCACTACTCTCATAATTATAAGACATTGTGGTGTGCATTGCAAAACTTCAACAAGAGAGCTCAACCTATATATACAACCAAAAAATGCCCGTTGGAATTTTATGCCCGTTGGTGCGGTAATAGTTAACGCACCAACGGGCATAAAATTCCAACGGGCATTTTTTCAAAAAAAACCTGTGCGGTAACAGTTACCGCACAGATTATATTTATTATTTTCTTACAAATTTAATTTAATTATTTTCAAATAATTATTAAAAAAAACCGGTGCGGTAACACTTACCGCACCAATTTATTATTTTTTAATTACTTAAAACTGGTGCGGTAAGGGTTACCGCACCATATTATATATTTTTTTAATATATTAAACTTGTGCGGTAAGTGTTACCGCACAGGATATTAGTATTTTAATACTTTTTTAAAAAAAATTATTAATTAAAAAAAATAAAATTCCTGTGCGGTAAGAGTTACCGCACAGGTTTTTCAGAAGTTACATTTTTTTTGGGGTTAATCTCGTATTAACTGTGTGCGTTAAATGTTAACGCACAGATCTGTGCGATAATTCTTACCGCACCAGCGTCGTATAGGTTTCAGAAAAAATTCCAACAATGCCCCGGAGTCCTTTGGTGCGGTAAGCCTTAACGCACAGATGTGTACTGCAACTGTTACCGCACAGAATAGTGTGCATTTAGCAAAAAAAACGTGTGCATATAGACGCAGCCTATATTTTTGTGATTACTTTAGACTATTGATTAAAATAAGACTTTGGATAAGGGTGATCATGAAAATGTAACAAGGACCAATCAATGGATTTTGGAGGTAGAAAAGCGTCACAGTTTGAAATTAGACTATAGTCAATGGGAGAGACCATTGGACAATTATTCTAAATTCATATGAAAATATTTGTTTAATATCAAGTGTTTATGTTATTTATACACAATATTAATATAATATTAATTTTTGATAAATTATCTGATCAATAACCTTATACGGAGTACGTTTACAGCACTAATTGATATAGCAACATAGATTGAAAATGTTAATGTGGGTTGACATGTCAGTTTATGTATAATATGTTGTTTTAAGGGGTTAAAGTTAAACTACTAAAACCAGTTTTCTTAAGTTATATCCTCCAAATTGAGACAATATTTCACTGTCTCCTACTCCCTCCGTCCCCATTTGTTTGTCCTATGACGGAATTTGACACTATTCACCTATTAACGTAATTTGCTCGATTATTCTCAATCTTTGTGTATTAATATAGTCATATAGGGTCTTGTTTGATTCGTCTCATTTAATACTTTAACAATATCAAGATTTTATAATTTTTAATAATATGTAGTTAGAGATATTAACGACGCAAAACATGCATCGGCAAGTGTGTAAACGCGTAAGAGGACAAACAAATGGGGACGGAGGGAGTAACTCCTAAGTACTTTTATTTAACAAAAAAAAAGAAGGTAATGCGTGGAGGCTTCCTTAAAGAATTCAAGTATATACAAGGACGCTTGATAATAGGGATGAGCAAAATCCGGGTCGATTCGGTTTTTTGGACCGGACCGGTCCGGCCTCCGGGCCACATATTTATGGAAATCCGGGTCCGGTTCGGTCCGGATCGACCCGGTTTTTTTTATTTTTTAATATAAAAATTAATATATTTTATATTATATATAAATTATAAATATTCTTTAATAAAATTAAATATTTCTATACTAATATTTTTTAATATATTAATAAATAAATTTTAATTTTAATTTTTTTTAACTTTTATAATTAATTTTACAAAAAATATAAATTTCGATCCAAACCCGAACCCTACCCGGACCGGGTCTTGGACTGGACCGGACCGGTCCATTCCGGTCCGGGTTTCGGGTCACATAATTCCCGAATTCCGGGTCGGTCCGGTCCGGATTTGGACCAATGCTCATCCCTACTTGATAATGCTAGTCAACCTAGTCAATCTATATGAACATTCTTTATTTCATAATGAATGTTTTGCTCTTTAATTAAATAACTACTTTCTCGAATATACTTTAGTTAATTGATCCAGATATCTTAAGGCTTAAATATTGAAGTCACCCATTAAAAAGGTTGATTGCTCAAAACCACCTTTTAAATATTCTTTTGTCGAAAACCACCATTTAAAAGGTTCCGTTAGTCGAGAATCATCCTTCGTCTCATTTGTTTTACTTCAAATTTTGAAAAAACCACCATTTGAAAGGGTCAATTTGCTCAAAATCACCTCTTAATTTGTTTTACCGAAAACCACATGTGGACAGACTTTTTTACTTGAACACCACTCTTTGTCCCATTTCTGTTAATTTTATTAATGTTATATTATTTAATTATTGTAATGAGGAAGAATGATTTGTAGTTGTACATAAATATGTCGAGCTACTTTCGATGTCTGATCTCGTTCAACGTGATGAAATCGTCGTTAAGCCTCTGCATTAGTGCAACTTGCCAGTGACCATGCAAGTTCTCAACAACAACAAGGACTTTGTCCCCATCCACAAGCGTCCTTCCGCACAAGCGTCTTCCTCTGATGCGAAAACCTAATCCCCCTTTCGTTTTATTCATATCTTGTCAATTTTATTTAAAAAAGGTTAAATAAAACAATTGAATAATAAATTTTTAATAAAACTAACGAGAATGGAACGGGGGTGGTGTTCGTGTAACGAAGTCTGTTTACAAGTGATTTTCCGTTAATAAAAATAAAAATTAAAGGGTTGGTTTTGAGCAAATCGGTTATTTTAATGGGTGATTTTCAGTAATTGAAGTTTTGAACTAAAGAAAATATAACGAAACAGAGATGATTTTCGACAAACAAAACCTTTTTAAGAATAGTTTTATGTAAAAATATATTTAGAAGATGATTTTGAGCAAGTCAATGGTTTTGAGTCTAAACAGAAAGGCTCTAACAACCCTTTTCGATCATGTATTTTTTAAAGCTTAGATTAGGGAAGGCCAACTTTATGTGATTAGACGTATATCTGAAGGCTGTTTAGCTTAGCTAGATAATAAAAAGAAAACAACTATTAATCTCATCAAAGCACATAATTGGGGGTAACTTTCGTGCTAGCTTATCGGGTTTGGTCAGATGTGAAATACTGTATTACTATGATTAACCCTACCAATAATTTCCACTCACAAAAAGCATAATCTTTTACTTTTACCTAACGATAGACAAAAGTCATAAATCAATATTAATACTTACTTTGGCTGTCAATCCTACTTCAGTATGTGTTTCGGGAGGTTAGCTGTTGATTGTCTTGCTACTTTTCTTTTTTCTTTTTTGTTAGGTGTTTTCTTTTTGGATGTTCTACCGATCGAGTTAGTTGTATTTTGGCCGAGGATGGGCTTGTTTGGTTAAAAGGTGTTTATTGTTTATAAACTATTTTATTAAAAAAATAGGTTTTGAAATTTAAAATTTGTAAGATATTGAAATTTGTACATGGTTGAAAAAACAGGTTTTAGTTTATAGATGGTTTATAAACTATCGACGAACAAATTTGATATGTTAAGTTTTTCTACACCCCGTTAAACGGCGAAATAGTTTCTTTTTATGATATGTTGAGAGTGTCTCTTTTTTAAAAAACAGTAATTGTGTCCTCTTCTTTAGAAAAATCGTTATTTTCTGTTCTCTAGAACTTTAAAACTTTTATCTTACCAAAATTTCATACGAAATGTCTAACGTAACACCTTGAATTTATTGTATTTTTTTTTATTTACTCGTAAAACTACATGTATGACAATTTTACTTAAATAATAATTTAACTCATATATCTAACTATATTCTTTTCGACAGAAGAACAAACCTATACTAAAAAGTTTTTTGAGAGGGACTGCATAGAAAAATCCACTAAACAAGTGTATTTTTTTCAAGCGTTGAGATACTTCCCCAACTTTTTCCAGAGTTGCATGTTCGAATGTAAATTAGGTTTACAATTTTAGTGACCACTCAAAATATTTTCCAAAAAATAAAAAATACTCCGTATTATTCATAGTGGACCAATTTTTCCCGTGTGACAAAAATTGATTATCAGATAACCAAAGAAGAAAGCATTCAACTCTCTAATTGCAAGTTTGCAACTTCACAGAAAAACCAGTTGCCATTTCCATCGACAATAATTCCTCCTCATCTTCTTCTTCTTCCATAAATCACTTCAACTTCCCAATTCCTCTCCCAAATTCATCTTCTCCATTCAACTCTCAAGGTCGCCGGCGATGCCAACGCCGGTAAGCACGGCCCGGCAATGCCTAACGGAAGAAGCAGCTCGTGTTCTCGACGACGCAGTCTCCGTCGCAAAGCGTCGTTGTCACGCTCAGACGACCTCTCTCCACGCCATATCCGCGCTTCTCGCCTTACCTTCGTCGTTGCTTCGTGAAGCCTGCTTACGCGCTCGCTCCAATCGCTTTCAGTTCCGAGCTCTCGATCTCTGCGTTAGCGTCTCGCTCGATAGGCTTCAGTCGGCGAAGAATTCAGGCAGTGAGGATGATCCGCCTCCCGTTTCGAACTCGTTAATGGCGGCAATCAAGCGCTCGCAGGCGAATCAGCGTCGGCAGCCGGAAATGTACCAGATTACGCAGATAAGTAGCCCTATCTGCTCGATTACCTCGATTAAAGTCGAGTTGAAGAACTTCGTGGTTTCGATTTTGGATGATCCGATTGTCAGCCGAGTGTTGGGGGACGCGGGGTTTCGGAGCACTGAAATCAAGCTCGCGATTCTTCATCCTCCAACGCCGATGCACTCGGCTAGGTTCGGGAGGTGTCCGCCGCCGATGTTCCTTTGTAGTTTCCCGGATTCAGGTATTCCGTTTCCTTTCAACCTTCCTAGTCCTAGTGCAGGGATTGGAGATCCCGATTCCGATAGAGATGAGACGTTTCCGAAGATGATTTCCGAGGTTCTTGTTAAGAGTGGAAGGAGGAATCCATTGCTGTTCGGAGCTGGCGCCAAATTCGCTCTTGCAAGCTTCAAGGAGGCTGTAGAGAAGGGGAATGGTGAAGGTTTTCCATCTCAGATTGTCGGATTAGAATTCGCTTCTGTGGAAAGTGAGGTAATGGAGTTTGTATCAAATGGTGGGAGCAAGGAGGTATTCGATTCGAAGATTGAAGCACTGAGTTCAGTAGTGGAGAAGCATTCAGGGCCAGGAGTGCTGGTAAACTTTGGTGAATTGAAAGTGTTAATGGAAGAAGAAGAGGATTCAGTGAAGTTCTTGATACAGAAATTGACTGCTTTGTTTGAGCTTCACAAGAAGAAGATGTGGCTTATTGGAAGAACAAAAGATTATGAGACCTATAGTAAGTTTCTGGATCGATTTCCATCACTGGAGACTAACTGGGACTTGCATCCTTTGGCTCTAACTGCACTCAGATTCCCAGTCAGAGAAAAGTCTTCCAAATCCAGGTTATAGCTTCAACTCTTATTTACAACTCTAAGCATATGCTCTAAATCACTATAACTATGATATTTGATGAGAATAGTTACTGACTATATCTGAACATGATAGATTAATTATGATTGTGTTATTAATTTATTATTGAATAGCTAGGAGAACTAACAAGTGTTTGTTATCAAACCTCTCTGCTGATTAATGGCTTGGGATTTTGAAATTTGAGTGCAGCTATGGTTGAGAAACTTCATTTCTGGTATATGAACTCGAAAAATTGCTTGTTGCAAGTGTGTATGTGGTCTTGTGGTTGTTGCTGAGTAGAATTTGTACTTCACAAAGAATACGGCGTAAGTCTGACAATTGTATGTTGTGTACATGATATATTTTCAGCTTGATGGGGTCTTTTGTTCCATTTGGCGGTTTCTTTTCTAATCCACCTGAGTTCAGAAACCCATTGCGTCTCATCAAGAAAACTTCCACTCTATGTAGTCTATGCAATGAGAAATATGATCAAGAACTTTCTGCTATTAAAGATGAAGGTTCCTCTGTTTCGGTTGCTGATAAACATTCATCCAGCTTACCTTCTTGGTTACAATCAGCCAACTCTGATGTTAACAGAACACCCTTACCAGAAGTGAGTTTTCCCTTTCATATAGATTGTTTTTTTTTTTTTCTTATATGTATGTCGTCTTCATTAAATTTTCTTGCATGTAAAAAATCAATTTTAAGAGTCTTCTTCTCCATTTAGTGCAGATCACAGCTGAAAAGACAAAATCCAGTGCGGAAATATTGGAACTTCAAAAAAAATGGGATGAAATATGTCAGGGTCTTCATCAATCTCCGAAAATTCTTAGGCACGATACACCCGTGGTTAATCCTGTGATTCCTGGTTCTGTTGGCTTACATTCGAATGACCCGTCAACCCTAAACTTATATTCTAGTATTCCAGCAATAGTTCAAAAACCATCTGCACAGGAACAGATCATAGATGCACATGTTGTTTTCTCAGCTCACTCTTCTTGCAGTCTCAGCCTAGCTCCTGACCATGTATCGTCTTCCTGTGTTAGCTCCATGACCACAGAGCTGCAGCTAGGAACGTTTTCACCCAAATCGCAGGAGCTAAAAAAACCCATTTCATATTCGAGCCGGGTAGGAGACTACAAGCGGATAGTGCAGAAATTAACTCAGAAGATTTCATGGCAGAGTGAAGCCTGCTACGACATTGCCCAAATAATTTCACGCCATCAGCATTGTACCTCAGATGTCAGACGAGATTCATGGATTTTCTTTAGTGGGTCTGATAGAACGGGAAAGAAGAAAATGGCAGAAGCTTTTGCTGAACTGATGTTTGGTAGCAGAGAAAATCTTATCTCCATTGATTTGAGTACTGAATTTATATCTGATAGAGAGACAGCTGCTGAATATATAGTTAAAGAGCTGAAAAAGAACCCGTGTTTGATCGTCTTTCTTGAGAACGTGGACAAGACTAATGATCTGCAATTACAGGCAAGCTTGTCTCGCTCAATTCAATCCGGAAAGTTCGTAGACTCACGTGGAAGAGAAACCAGCATCAAGAATGCAATTTTCTTGATGACATACCAATTTCCCTCTCATCTGGATAGTGATTTTACAGAGGAAGGAATTTTACAGGCGTGTAGCTGGCAAATGCAGATTGTGATTGATCATGTTGAAGCCCTAACTGCATCTAAATCCAACAATCCCTCAATTGTGACTCTTGCTTCCACAAACCAGAGAAAGAAACCGAAGCTCGGTTTTCTTGATCTGAATCTTCCTGTACAAGACGACTTTCCACAATCCGCTTGGCTTCGAGATTTTCTTGGGAAAGTAGAAACCAAAATAGAATTCAAGCCTTTTGATTTCGACGGACTCGCCGAAAAACTAGTAAACAAGATGAACCAAAGCTTACTGAGGAAATCAGGATCCGCAAACGTCAGGCTAGAGGTCGATCGAGATGTCATGTTACAGATTTTAGCAGCTACTTGGTGTTCAGATCAAGAAACTGCAGTGGAGAATTGGATTAACAACGTGCTTAGGGAATCTTATATTGAGGCACAGAGGAGATTCTGCTTAAATAAAGAAGCCGTTTTAAGGATAGTTATTTGCCCAGGTAGGCGTATTGAGCAACAACAACCAGGTATTTGTCTTCCTAGAATTATCAATCTTTAGCTGAGAAGGTTTTTATGCAAGTATATATATATGTATGTGTGTGTGTAACTTAGCTATTTAGCGTGTGTGTAACTTAGCTATTTAGCGTGTGTGCTTGATTAATTATATAGCTAATCGGGTAAAATGTATAAAGGTTCAGTTAGTGTTGGCTTTGTATCTCTGCTCTTTTGTTATTTTCTATAGCAGTTCTTGAAGTTGAATTAGATATCGTTCTACGGAGTAATTTATAAAATATTTCAGTTATTATTGATTAGAAAATTCAGCAGACAGAGACATTGACAAGGTGCATTATCTATTTCACTGTTTTATTTTGTTACCATAAAAAGGAATACATTTCATGACCAAGTCTTCAATTATTTCTCAAGACAAGAAAAATAAAAAACAATTATTGTGAAACTATTGTCTTTGTCTGCTGAATTTTCTAATCTGTAATAAGTAATCCCAGCTATGTAAGACGGTGCAGATCTTCTGTTTCAAACATTTGTATCAACTGCTATATCATTGGTTCCTATTGCACATGTGTTAACTCCAGCTATAAAAACAATTATAAAGCAATTTTAATTTAATATTTTAAATATAGCTTTTTCCCTTTCAATTTATCCAGTAATCCATATGGGATGCATCGTTCATCTGCTTGATGCTTGAGTATTTCCAATGACTCACATGTAGCAATTCACCCTAAATTTATTTCCAACCTCCAATTCAGTCTTCGATTCATCAATCAGATTAATTAGAGTATCCATATCAATTCTCTAAGCTCAATTTTTTCTGTAACTTTTTGCCATTGTTATGGTAGAGTTTCTTAAGAGGGATACCGGAGGATGGAAAATTTGACAAATAGATAGATTAAGGGATGTAGAAGCTCTTTCAACCAATATAATGAAACTATTTCGAAGGAAAAAAATTAATTGTCCTAACATACAATTTTCCCAAAAATCAAACCCTAGATCTAGGTTTTGAGCCGAGATCGACGGTGCACCTAACAACATCGATAGTGGCTCTCCGGCCGCAAATGAGACAATATTTGGCTAACAGTAGCTCTGGTGAGTGGTGAGGGTGAAGTCTTGAAGAAGAAACGTCATATGTTTTTAGAGAAGGTAGACGAGAGGTTGAAGAAGACGGAGTTATTAATTTTTATGTTTTATTTTGCTTTTACTTTAAACCAGGAATAAAACAAAAATAAAATATTGATGATACAGTATGTGATATTTTTGTATGAAACAGAGGATCCGAACCGTATGTAAGAAGTTTTGCGTAGTAACCTCTCACTCTCACTCTCACTCCATGTCACACAAGACTTATTTATTTCAGTCACTCAAGGGTGTGTCACAATTTCATTAGTCACAATTTCATTAGTCACAATTTCATTAATGTTTTGTGGAATTTTCTAATGAAAATTTAATACAATTTGGAAAATTATATATTAAAATATCACAAAAGACTGCTTAAGATTCGCTAGATAAAAAAAGATATTTACATGTTAAATATTTATAGATTTAAATTTCTCAATGTATTATTATGTTATTTTAACATATTTGTAATTTTATTTGTATGAAGTATCAGATCATAAAAAAATTGATTGCTTCATAAATAAAGAAGAGATGATAATAATAATAAAAATTCTATTATGTTATTTTTGTTTACATTTTTATATTATTTTGCTAAAGTATTTATAACTTATATTACCACTAGATATATATATTTTAAAAATAAATAAATATTTTAAGAAAATAGAAAAATATTGTGTAATAGACAAGATAGAGCAGTTGTCGGCGGTTACAAAAACTCCCAAGAAAAAAAAACGGTTCTTCTTCCTCTCTTGTTTTAGTACTTTAATACTTGATTCATGAATTTTGGGCTATAATCGACAAACTAGTTGTCGATGATACGCCCCAAATTTATAAGTTTGTTTCTAGTTAGTATTGTTTTATGTTGTTTTTATAGTTTCTCTTTATATGAGAGGTTTTAGTCTCTTTTAATGGTTGGTGGTTTGGAGTCTTACATTGGAAGAGGTTTTAGTCTTACAACGGATGTCAGTTTCTCTTATTCTATCTGGTGAATCATATTTTCTTTCTCTTAAAGACTACGGTGAATTGATAGACTCATTCGTAGATGGTTGTATAAGCGTTAAGTTTGATCTAGTTCACAAGATTCTTGATTTTATTGAAAAAAAATGTTATTATGATTTCGTTAGATTTGAAATTATTGTATTTCGATATCTATTGTAATTTCCTAAACTTTTTATTGTAAATAAAATTAGGGAAAGTGTCGGATGAGAATAACTTTTAAAATACGAACTTGAAAATGGTGCACATTAGTAGTAAATTGGTGAACATTTAGTACAAATTTGGTGCACATTCGACAAACTTAAAATCATCCAAATTTGAAGAACATTCATTTTTTAAAGAACATTTATTGAGAAATTGAAGAACATTCAGGTAAAAATTGTATATGTGCATCAAAAAATTTGATGCACATTTAAGTATATTTTGATGCACATTAGTCATTCGCATGTTCTCATTTTAAAATCTATTCTCACTGTAACCGCACCCATAAAATTATACTTGTTTAAAAAAAAAAAGTAATCTAATAACTCGATAGTATTTTAGATCGATTAACCCAAACAAAGTGATATTTTGATGCACATTTAATTATATTCTGATGCACATTTAAGTATATTTTGATGCACATTAGTCATTCGCATGTTCTCATTTTAAAATCTACTAGTGTAGTGACTCGTGCAATGTACGGGAAATTTCATATCATTGTATGAAAATTGTATATCCTTTTAATCGAGTTCGTCCTAAGATTAACTTTTTTCTTGTAAAGACTATTTATAAAAATATATTTTATTTCATGAAGGTTATGTACGTAGTTTGACTTAATTTTTATTATCGAAAATAATCCTAATTTTATCGTAAGAATATATATTAACCTTCAACATAATATTTATTCGCAATAAAATAGCTTGTATATTTGTTGTTGAAAGAAATGATAATCTTTTAAGATTTATTTGTTAATATAATTATCCAATCTATTAATAATTGAAATTAAAGATAAAAATAATAATTATGTAACAAACTAAGAGTAAAATCACTCTAAGAGCTCTAAAAGGCTCAGCTTTAATATATAAGATAAATTTTCACCGTAACCGCACCCATAAAATTACACTTTTAAAAAAAAAAAAAAGTAATCTAGTAACTTGATAGTATTTTAGATCGATTAACTCAAACTGTTATCACTTTGGTAGAAACTAGAGAGAACATTTTCCAAGCTTACAAGGCCCAATAATTTTATGGGCCTGCAAAATGAGGCCCAATAATTATATGGGCCTGCAAAATGAGGCCCATGTAAATTGCTCGCTACGATATCTAATTCAAGTTCAACTACAGCTGGCATTACTCTATGTTTTGATGATTGCCATTATTTGATGATAAAAGCCGCATCAATAAAACCTTCTGTATTAATGGAGTTTAAACAAATGATAATTGTTTTGGGTTCAAAATCCTAAACAATCATATTCTTTGTGTTTAAAATCCCAAACAAACACATTCTTATTGCTTTGGTTGAATTTGAGAATTGTAAATCAGAGGAATTGAATTCATGAGAATTGAATAAAGGTGATTTGTAATACGGGGAAAAATTCCACACCCGATTTTTTATAAATGGCACCCGGTCTTGGGCGCATCCTGAGTGCGTCCAAAAACCCGGGTCAATCTTTTTTTGCCGTCAAAATGGCTAAAATTTCGGTTTAAGTTGGGCGCATCCAGGATACGCCCAAAACTGAACCGGGTTTTTGAAAAATAGTTTTGGACGCACCCGGGATGCGCCCAAGACCGGGTGCCAGTTATAAAAATCCGGGTGCGAGGTTAAACGGCCTTTGTAATATAGGGAATTTTGTGAAAATGTGTTTGGTTAAAATTTGCAGTAGATAGATCAAAATAGGGGAATTTAAGATTTCATGTGTAAAAATGGGGGAAGGTGAATTACCTAGGGGGACAAGGTAAGATCAATTCTCACGTATTGGAGGAATTGAAAATCTCAGGAAATCAAAATCCCATGATTTTTACAGAATTTTTTTCAAACCAAACACAAATATTCATTTTCATTTCCTACATATTTTCAATTCCTGATATTTTAGAGACCAAACAAGCCGTTAGTGTTGTTTAAGTTACGGCAACTTAAGGGGAAATAAATAATTGTTTCGGGAGAAAAATGACAAATTCCTTGCAAAATGGTCAATCGAGTGTGTTTATATGATTATATCAAGGTTGGAATTTGACCATTCATTCTACAAAAAAACATTAATGAAAATCTTATTATTGTTGATTATTGACTATATCAAGTTGAAATCAACATCATGAGTCATGACCACGACATTATGGTGAGACCCAGACAATGAAAAAGACGAATGGAATAATTAAAAGATGCATTCTTTTATAATAACATTAACCGGTGGAAAAACATTTACGTACACCATTAAAATATCAATAAATTCCAAAACTCAACACAATGGAAAAAAAGCTAATTTACTCAACTAAAAAATATTGAGATTTAAATGTGAAATTGCTAATTTCAAAATATTAACTTAACATTTGATATTATTAAGTTTTTATATAAAATATTCACGTTTTTTTCGAATACATAAAACACTGATCTTATAAAAAAAAAACTACTATCTCCGTCTAATAATATAAGTCTCTGGAGTTTTTGATATAGAGATTAACAATTATTATATTATTTAAGACTAAATTATCTTTCATTATTTACTTAATTTAGCAACACTTAGTATATACTTGCTTTGAGTAGAATTTGTCCATAAAAATTAAGGGTGCAACAGAAATTTTTTATAAAAAATTCTAAAAAACCTTATATTTTATTACGAGAGAAAGATGATTGAGAGACTTATATAATTAGACTTGAGGGAGTATCACTTTTCATATCTAAATTCCGAGGTAAACTACTTTAAATTTAACCGATTCCCAAGTAATCAAGATCCTAAACCCAAAACTTTATTTTCAATATAATTTTTTTTGGCCAAGCATACCATCTGATGCGGGAGCATCTGAGTTATCATCAAGGACGCCTCGTCCTAAATCTAAAGATGTGCTAACCACTGGATCTAGGGCTAAAGATCGCTATGCGCCATCATTGAAGTCATTGATAGTAGCCTGAGCTCGTATTGTGGCCATTCAAGCTCGTAGAGATCCGGTTCGAGTCAAGATGAGAAGTCAAGTACTGAAGATGAAACAAACTAGACTTCAAGACGAAACTCTAGGCTTTGGAATCGCTCAATTCCGATCTCAGACGAGAGAGAACGAGCCGTTTCAAAAAGAGCTGTCAGCGACATGTCTACAACCGCGCCCGTGGCTCCATAACCGCACCCGCGGCTCCATAACCGCACCCGCGGCTCATTCGCCGAGGCCTCTTCCTGAAACATTATTTTCGGATATTTATTTGTTTTTCGGATTATTATTTTAGGATTTACTTTTTATTGTTTATTTCTTTAGTTGGCATCCTTATGAATCCTATATAAGGCTGCCTTAGTTGTTGTTTTACCCCCCCCAGACTTTGATATTGAATACAGCGTTTATCGTTTTTCCTCCCAAAAGAGAGCTTTTGTGAGAAGAGTGCCCCGTGTGCATTGTCGTTCAGTTGGCCCTAGTTGTGCTTGTGTGTGTCAATCTCCTCCATAAGGTTGGTGCTATCGGGACTCCATAGAGCAACCTCCAGGTGCCTTGACCCACCAAAGTCATTGTGTTTGGTTGTAATCATCCGTTGGGGTTTCTTCATCATTCGGTAAGGTTCTTGTTCTTAAGTTCAAGGGTTTTATCGTTGTTTGATTTGGTTCCAATTGGCCTATCATTCTACTTATCCTTCTTCCATCTCATTCTAATTCCGCCTTTCTTCTCTGTTCGAGTTCCTATTCGAGTTTGGTGTCTAGGTCGGCAACTGCGGCTTTACCCCCGCATCAAATTGGTATCAGAGCTGTGTTGACACCATTCGTCTTCACAAGAACATCAAGAGACCCCCTATCCAGAAAATCACAAAAAGAGTCGGCTTTTATTTTCTTGTTTGTCAGTTTCTTTCAGAAATTGATTTTGAGTCTTCCATTGCTTTGATATTTCTTGTTGAGTCATTACAGGTTGTGTGCAAGAAGCTTGGATCGATTAGTGTTGGTGGAGATCGAAAGATTGGAGTTTGGAGCACCCTTGTTCCCAAAATCCATTCAGCCCTTCATCCATCACAAAATCTATCCATCCCTACCAAAACGCAGCCATCAAAACCCTAGAAGAGTTGCTGAAAATTTCAGTCCTTGCACCCCAAGCCAAGATCTTCAAGAAAGGAAATCTTATCTTCTCTACAAGGAAATCAAGGTGGTTAGTAGTTTCTTTTATTTTAAAATTCGAATTTTCTGAGATAGTATCTCAGATCCAGTCTGTAATTTCGTTTTGTTTAGTTGAGACAAAAAAAAAATCAAAAAAAAAAATATATTCAAAAAAAAAAAGAATCGAAAAGTCTCAAAGTTAGTAGTTTATTTTACGTTTTGTTGAGTCAAAGTCTAGTTTGATATTGTCTAAATCGGATCTCAAGAACTCAAAGGAAATCGGGTTGAACGAGCCCGAACGGAAGTGAGAAACCACAGGCCGCGCCAGAAACCGCGCCCGCGGCCCCGTAGCCGCACCCGCGGAACCGTCACTGTTTGCCTTTCCATTCCTTTCAGATACGAGCCTCAATTAATTACCTAACCCTCCCGACTCCGTCTTCGATCCTTCAATCGACATCAGTCGGAACAAGTTAAGGTATGCTTCCTTTTGGCTCTTCTTGAAATTCGAAGCTTAACTCATATCTCTGTTTTTCATTATCATTCTTGCAAAACGCCTTCGAGTATTATTTTCTTTCTTTCATTGAGTCAGTCTCTTGTTTGAGTCAGAACCTTACAGTCGAAACCCCGCACTACGCTAGCCATCTCCATCTCTACCATCATTCATATATTGCTAGGAGTTAGGTAGTTTCAACTTAGTGGGTTATTGATCCATACAAGTCAATTCATCAAAGAAAAGCTGGTTGCAACGACAATTGAGAGAGAGTGCAGAGGAAAACATACGAGAGTAAACACTAGCGAGTTGTTTTCATTTACACTCACTTAACATTGTTCTGTGTTAGTCTTTTCTTTGATAATGGACAGGTTAGTTTCTCCCAGAAGGAGACCTCCAAGGGGATATCAGCAGGAGTACATAGAGAGTGAAGATTGGCAACCATACAAAGATGTCCAAAGGAGAAGAGGACGTGAGCTAGAGCAAATTGGTCTTGCCAAGATCAAGCTGAACATTCCAAGATTTGAAGGTTGGGACATGGATGAGTATATGGAATGGGAAGCCAAGGTTGAGCAGATTTGGAGTTGTCATAACTTCATGGAATTCCAAAAGGTAAGATTTGTTGTTCGTGAATTTACCGGCAATGCACTGAAATGGTGGAATAATCTTGAGGAAGAAAGAAGAAGAGCACTTGATCCAGCTGTGAACACTTGGAGGCAAATGAAGACCTTAATGAGAGCTCGTTTTGTGCCTCCATATTTCGCGCGTAAGCTCAGGCAAAGATTGGATAATTTGAGGCAAGGAACCATGTCAGCAGAGGAGACATACAATACAATGAAGGCTGCTATGGTTCGAGCTAATGTGCATGAAAATGAGGAGACTACTATGAATAGGTATCTTCATATACTAAACTCTTATTTAGCTAACAAAGTATATTTGTATAGCTACTCCTCCATGGAAGAATTGTTGCACTTGGCCATCAAGATTGAGAGGAGAACAAAGGCCAAGAAGCAAAAAGAAATAGAGAAGGCTACAGAAGAATGGCAAGCGCGGGTGGAAGCACGAGTGCAAGCGGTAGTGAAAAACAGCTTTGCTAAGTTAGAAGCCGAGCTTGAGCGTTGGAGTTGTCAAGTCAAAGAGGCTACCAAGAAGAAGGAAAAGGATAAGAAGCTAGAAAGGAATCTAAGGCTTGCCTCTCCATCACCAGAAGTTAACCCAGGGAGCACTTCTAATCTTTCTACTAAAATTGAAGATGTTTTGTGCTTAAACTGTCAAAGTAGAAATCATATGATTAATGATTGTCCTGATATGCTTAATCACCTAGAACAAATTGAGATTGAATATGAAATAGGTGATAGTATTGATGATGTTGTTTGTATTGATGATCCTAAAACTGATTTAGATAATGAGGTTGAAATTGATTATGAGCATGTTGATTCATTGATTGATAGGAAGGATTTGCATGTACAAACTGCTCATTGCGTTGAAATTGTAGGAGAAACTCATTGTCTAGATAAAGTTGAGGATTACAACATGATTATTGATGAAGGTAGTTGTGGTAATATTGCTAGCATGGAATTGAATACCAAATTGCAAATTACTTCATTATGCTACCTTAGTCCTTTAAAACTGCATTGGATGATTGATTGTGTTGATGTGATTTTGAACCAGCATGTTAAGGAAGCCATGACATTAGGACATTGTGATGATACTATTTCATGTGATGTTGTGCCTATGCAAGTTTGTCAACTTTTATTGGAATATCCATGGCAGTATGATAAGAGAGTTGCTCATGATGGTTTTGCTAGTTGTTATTCGTTTACATTTCCTAGAAAAGATGTTGTTCTTCCACCTATGGTTCTTTTGCAGGTCACTGATAAGTATGACAAAAGGAAGGACAAGGACAAAGGAGCTAAAGGAATGAAGGGAAGCAATGCACTCCAGCAGCAATCCATCGTTTCCTCAAGGTGGAGCTATGCACTCAAGACATTCAAGAGGAAGTTGTGCATCAAAGAGGATGACGCCTATGAAGATCGTTCAATCATTCATATCAAATATGATTCGAGGTCGAATCCTTTTCAAGAAGGGGAGAATGATGCGGGAGCATCTGAGTTATCATCAAGGACGCCTCGTCCTAAATCTAAAGATGTGCTAACCACTGGAGCTAGGGCTAAAGATCGCTATGCGCCATCATTGAAGTCATTGATAGTAGCCCGAGCTCGTATTGTAGCCATTCAAGCTCGTAGAGATCCGGTTCGAGTCAAGATGAGAAGTCAAGTACTGAAGATGAAACAAACTAGACTTCAAGATGAAACTCTAGGCTTTGGAATCGCTCAATTCCGATCTCAGACGAGAGAGAACGAGCCGTTTCAAAAAGAGCTGTCGGCGACATGTCTACAACCGCGCCCGCGGCTCCATAACCGCACCCGCGGCTCATTCGCCGAGGCCTCTTCCTGAAACATTATTTTCGGATATTTATTTGTTTTTCGGATTATTATTTTAGGATTTACTTTTTATTGTTTATTTCTTTAGTTGACATCCTTATGAATCCTATATAAGGCTGTCTTAGTTGTTGTTTTACCCCCCCCCCCCCCGACTTTGATATTGAATACAGCGTTTATCGTTTTTCCTCCCAAAAGAGAGCTTTTGTGAGAAGAGTGCCCCGTGTGCATTGTCGTTCAGTTGGCCCTAGTTGTGCTTGTGTGTGTCAATCTCCTCCATAAGGTTGGTGCTATCGGGACTCCATAGAGCAACCTCCAGGTGCCTTGACCCACCAAAGTCATTGTGTTTGGTTGTAATCATCCGTTGGGGTTTCTTCATCATTCGGTAAGGTTCTTGTTCTTAAGTTCAAGGGTTTTATCGTTGTTTGATTTGGTTCCAATTGGCCTATCATTCGACTTATCCTTCTTTCATCTCATTCTAATTCCGCCTTTCTTCTCTGTTCGAGTTCCTATTCGAGTTTGGTGTCTAGGTCGGCAAGTGCGGCTTTATCCCCGCATCACCATCTTTGAGAAAACATATTGTAGCGCAGTAGCTGATTAAATATTGAAACTCTCGTTGATGTGCATACTTGTAACTTCTTCACAATGTTGACGTATACTATTTACTTAACTAAGGTATACACGGTTTTTCTAACCTATAAACTTAGGACATAAGTCATAGGATAAGATGCTCACAATAAAAGGAGTTTGAAGATATTTTAATTTTGAGTTATATTTTTTATTATGATGGATTTATGTTTTTGCTACGTAAAAAAACAGTTTCCATAAAAAGAAAATTTATCATGTGCCCTTAAGACCTTAAAATATATTAATACTCCGTATAATACAATACAACTTGTCAATTTCTATAAATATACTGAGCTTATAATAGTTTAGAAATGATGATGGTATGCAAGAAATGTCACAAGCAATAATCCGTCTTATCCATTAATCAGGACGCATGCATTTGTAAAGTTAGCACAATCAATTTCTCTCTATCTTCATCTTCTTAAAGTTCATTTAATAGCCATTTAAAAAGTTATTTAAGATATAAATGTATTTGTTCGGATATAAGAGAGATTCTTGTACCAAAAATTGTTCACACAATACAAGTCAATTGTCATTTCCATTACGTTTCTATATAACAATGGACCAATTATTCTCTTATTTTCAGCCCAGTGTTAACAAATTTATTTAATACTAGACTTTTTGGGCGCGGGTTTTTCGGCCTTTAAAATTTTATAATAAGGCGTTGCGGAATCGAAGAGTAAAAGATGATGATATGTTTCAGACGGATCCATTATAGACATGTGTTTGTGGGTCAAAATCATCATTTGAGCGACATATTCATAAACGTAGAAAAGAAATGAGAAAAGAAATTAAAAACAAAGCATTAAATGTTAGGTGATTAATTTGGAGAAACCCTAACTTTATAGTATATAGGGAGAAGGCGTCCGCACATTTGCACGGGTTTAATTGCGTCGACGAAACATAATTAATAAAGATGAAAAATCGATTATAATTGTTTCTTTTAACGGGTGATATAATCGTAAATGTTAAATAGTCGAACCGTTGCAGACGACCTTCAAGTCTTCTACTATGTGGAAATAAGTTATAGATTACGATGACGATGACAATTTGATTTGTGATGTGATTGTATGTATTAGTTTCATATTAGACTTATATATTAATGGGGTATACATTAATCCCTAGATTATGTGTCACATCCTCACAAACACACACAAAAAGACGATAAATAAGATGAATATTGCCACCAATCTGCAACATAAAGTATTTATATGATGTTCATGTTTTACTGAGGCCAATGTTGTTTGGCGTGTTACATGTTTTACTGAGGCCAATGTTGTTTGGCGTGTTACATGTTTTAGTGAGGCCATGCATATGAATCAATCTTAGGTGTTGTCAATATATAGATTAAAAATATCTAATTAATCCAGATTAATTTTTAATCGGGGAAGGATGAGGCGTCGGAATGAAACGAAGGAATTGATGAACCTGATAGAGATGAGAATGAATTTGGAGATTGTGATTGAGGAAGGAGACGAAGATGGTGTGTTCTTAGTTGATGATGAAATTAACATTTAAGAAAATAGGTAATTAGGATAAAGATTTAAGATATATTTTTTTTTGATAAAAAAAAGATTTAAAATATTAGAGTAACATTTATTACGTACATGTTGTTTTTACTTCTTCAAACCCATCAACTTTTATATATAGATAGATTAGATTGATGAAAGGGATGGATTACATGAAAATGAAAGTTCAAGTATATTTGAACATAAGTGAAAATGACATGAATGATGATTAAGGAAAAAACGAAATATAATCAAGAAAAAGTGAACTGAGAAAATGATAGGCATATATTTAGAGAATAAAATCCACTACCAAAATCTTATTGCTAAAAACAACATAATAGGATTTATTATCATCAAAGGTCCTTTTATTTATGTTGATAAGACTTTCGTAAAATCATCAAAGTAAATACTCGAAAAAATCAACCACAGATATTGAAAAAGTAAAGCTTGTGTGTTTCTATTTAAAAAAGGTATTGACAGACTCGTTACATTAGCCAAACTTATAGGATCCAAACTCCTAATGTGGCTTTAGTGTTATAATTTCAATCATATAATCTATATCTTTATAAAATCAAGATTCTTGTACATACATCTTTCTTTTGAACCATCAATGGACATCGAAATTTGCTAATAATTTGGGTGCCAGAACATTCCCTTAATGCCCTCAGGATCAGCCTCGAAACCTAGATTCTGATAGAAGTCGACAACTGCAATTTATAACCAAGTATGAAACTTAACATGGACTAACTCTAATAACAAGCCTGAAAATGAAACCATAGTGATTAATATCATGAAGAAATCCTACCTTTACTGTCTGCAAAAAGTGTTATGTTGCCAATGTCGCGTTGCAGAAGAGCCCTTACAAGTTTCTCAATGAGCGCTTTTCCGAGGCCTTGGCCCTAAAAATGACCAAACTCAAAAATTTGAATTCTTGGAATGATATTTTTTATGAAAATTTGAATCAAGAGAATGAACCTGATAAGCTGGATCAACGAGGACGTCCCAAATCGTTGCATTAAAAGCGTGATCTGATGTAGCACGAGCCATGCCAATAAGATTCTTGGGTGTTTTTTCATTTACCTCTGTATGAAATCTATATGAAATTCAAGAAAGGGAGATGGTGGAAATAAATAATTCACAAAAAGGGAATTCTGTTAAAAAGGATAAGAATTTACCTTCGTTGGGTGATTTTATCACACAATGTAATGTTGCAACCATGTAACTATTTTTCAAAGCAGCGCCTAGCTTCGAGAGAGGCCTTCTAGGCCACCCTACCTGATAATATAGTTGAATCAGATTCATCACTTACCTTATAAACACACAATAAAATAAAATACATTTTTTTATGTGAGTAATAATGTATTACTGACCTTATCACACAAGGCTTGCAAGTCATACACATCAATATTTCCACCTGAAGAAAATATAATCTGTTCAATTGTCCCATCAGGTAGAGTATTTTCAACAAGCACGAACTCTTCAGGCATCGGTTCTTCCTCTTCTTCTTCATCAACAGGAGGATCAACGACTTGGGTTGAATTGTTTTTCATAAGACTGAAGTAAAAAAGAATTCAGTACGAAAAATATAAACAGAATTGAAATTTGGAAGTGGCAATGAACTAGTCCAAGTAATCGCTGTTCACATTTTCCATGCAGGTTTCTGTCAGCAATGCCACATTTAATATCCCGATATAAATGTGACCCTTTTGCCCATTACAGAATATGAATATATAGTTTCTCCATCCATTGTTTGATCTCAAAAAAAAAACAATAACCATTGAAATGTCAACTCATGACTTCATAATTTAGAAGACAAGGTCAAAGAATGAAAGAATAAGCGAGATAGGTGTCCAGTTTGTACAAAGAACACAAAAATAGGCCTCCTATGATTCAACATCAGTAACTAGTTCATATAGTTACCAAAAAGAATTGACATAACTAATTTACATACCCAGATTTAATGGAGTCCCAAAATCCTGCCTTAAGCTGATGAACCTTCGTCCTTTTGCTTCCTGCAAAAAACATGTCAGCTGGTGTGCAAATGGTTTCCTCGGTGTGCTCAATATTCATTTCAAAAACACTATACGCTGATCCATCGAGGAATAATAATAAAAGAACATGAGAAACTTATAAAACAAATTAGAAAGGGCTTCACATCTCCAAACTAATCCATCACATGATCCACTTTTCCACTAAGTTAAGGGAGCATGATCAACACAGTATTAGCACACCAGCATAAAGTTCAGTAGTTCAAGTTCAGCATAAGACTGACAGAAATAGGATGTGCTCAATGGATGATACCAGACCCTAAAGCTCACATTTTTCACAATTAAACTTTATGAAGCAAGATTTCCACTTATTAAGTTTCTCTTCTATTAAACAAAATCCCTTTATAAATCAACTCAAATCTCCTCCAAAATGAGTAGGTGATAAAAATAACAAGAGAGGTAAAATAACCTGTAATAAGTGCATAATTCAGAAGTTGAGGTGAGAACACCTGCACTGATTGTCCAGAAGTACTGTACAAAGAACATAGAGGAGAGCACACATGATCAAACCCATCAGCGCTAGACAACTAAAATCAGGAAATTTTCAGATAATGATAGCTGAACATCCTCATTCATTCAGTGCTGATAAGGTGGAATTTCAAAATCTAGAAGCTAATGCATTCAAGAGAAGAAAAAAAACATAAGTGCATTGTCAAATTGGAAGTTCCTTGTGCCCTAGTTTGCTCATCTATTCCCAGCCAAACTTTAAACTGAATTAACACCGACCCATAAAAGAATCGAATTGAATATACCTGAGTTTGGCATGGCATAACTTTGGGCGCGGATTTGAGCACCTGGATACCATAAAATCTGAAAAGCACAAAAGGGTGTGTGAATATTGAGAAAGGGTGAAGAACAGAAGTGAGAGTAAGTGTTCCCGAGAGAGAGGAAAGGAAATGGGTTACCGGAGACAGCTGCCGGACATGCAGATATCATCGGCAGTCAGTCTTTGCGGCGGACAATCAACAAAAGCAGAGAGAGTAAAACGCCTCTGCAGACTGCAGTTGCTCGAAGGATAAGGTTTGGGTGTTTAAAATCTTCTGCTAACATACATATCCCAAACTCCTAATTTTTGTTATTAAATAATAATAATATAATTTTTTTTATGTTTTTAACGGATTAAATTGTAAAAAAATAGAGTATCTAATTAAATTAATAGTATTATTTATGAGATAGTCCGTATTAGCTTATGTCTTTAGAAAATCCTTTATATGTATGGTATAGTTGAAGATTCTATATAAATCCTAAATGTACGAAACAAATATACGAAACAAGATTGAAGACTCTACGTGCTTTCGTTGTTGTGGAATAGGAAGCCAGAACTTAAAACAAATATACGAAACAAGATTGAAGACTCTAAAAAAACAAATCTAAATCTATGGCCTAAGACCATGAAACACTCAACAAGCTAAACTCCCTAAAACATGTACTTTCTCTACCTTCTCTATAATTTCGTCACCTTATAATCTTGTCTCTCCACAAGTTTCTATCTCGAGTCATATCTAAAAGCGCCAAGTCCTTTTCAATCACATATCTCCAACTCTTCGGGCGACCTCGATCTTTTTGAAGCACGCCGGAATCTAGCATTTCACATCTACCGACTAACGCATTTGGTTATCTCCTTTGTACGTGCCCATACCAACGAAATCTAATTTCCCGCAGTTTGTCCCTAATGTCGGCTACACCGTCCTCACTTCTCCTATCCTCTCTGGTATGAGTATGATCGCAACATCCTGATCTCTTTCACCACCATCTTGTATTCCGAAATCTTTTTTTCTTTTGTGCAGTTCAATATTATAATAGACGTAAAGTATATAGTACACTATGTTTTGTTATGAACCGTTAGATGGAGCGTATGAAAGAGAAAGCAAACACCATTCCCATCCTCCACTCGCACTCTCTATATAGCTTCCGTAACGAACCACCCACTACTACATCTCCTTTCCTTTCCCTCATCTAAGCCGTCCATTACCCTTACCCATCGGTATCAATCCAACGCTCCAAATCGTTTCCATCATCAACATCAAAGAATCTATTTTTTTATTTTCTGAAACGATAAAATTCTAAAAGCCGGTGACTATAGATTAACCACTTTCTCCTTACCTACACGTGTCAGTCACTAAACTTTTGGCGGGTCCCACTTCATTTGAAATTTGAATTTCATTTCCATTACTACATTTCATTTTGTGGAGCAGCTTTTTAAAGGTTCCGCCTTTTTGACCAAAACCACAACGATTGCGAAGTCATTTTTTTTCTCTGCTGAAAATTTAATCAATCTCTCTCTCTCTCTCTCTCTCTCTCTCTCTCTCTCTCTCTATCGCTGTCCATTGCTGGGTCGTCGTCGTAGTTGGGGCCTGAGGAAGGACTTAAAAAGGGGGGAAGCGGAAGGGTGGCTGCGTTTGCAAATTAGTTGAAATTCAGGCCTTTATTTTTCCAATTACTAATCCCTAAAAACCGCATCAGTTCCCTCTTATCAGGGAAATTTCCTGCGAGGTATGCTCTCCCTTCTGTTTCTTTCCTCTTTCTGCTATGTTTTGGAGTTCATTTTAAGCTGGGTTCTTTCTGGGTTGTTGAGATAACTAACAAGTGCAGAAAAGGGGCTTAAAAGGGGGGAAGTTTATGTCTTCACGCTTAATTGCTGAGTGTATTTCTGTTGTTGGTTTCCTTTGAGTGTTGGTCTGAATCGTTTTGGGTAGGTGCTGATTTTGTGTAGCTTCTGTTTGTGATTTCCCTCCTATTCAATCATGCTTGCAGTTACTAGCCCTAACTATTTCTTAATCTTGGTAGCTGCAGTTGTTAGTTGCTGGAATTTGGTAGCTGCAATTAGTTTTTTTTGTTTGCCCTAGCTTGCTGCAAATTTTTATGATCCATGGAGATTTATCTGAAATCAACCCTCTTTGCTATCTTGTAGGTATTATCATGTGCAGTGGCTCTGAGAAGAAAGTGGCTTTTACTGGAGTTTTCATGGAAGGTGATACATCTCATAAAAAAGATGGGTTCTGCAAAAGCCTCTCGGTTTTGCTCGAATTTTCGGCTTCTGATGATCTCGAGAGTTTCAAGCGTGCTGTGGAGGAAGAGGGCTATGCCTTAGATGAATCAAGTGCTTGGTATGGGAGGAGAATTGGGTCAAAGAAGATGGGGTTTGAGGAAAGAACTCCTCTCATGATAGCTGCCATGTTTGGAAGCAATGATGTATTGAATTACATCCTCCAATCCGGCCTTGTGGATGTGAACCGTGCTTGTGGATCAGATGGTGCAACGGCTCTTCACTTTGCTGCAGCGGGCGGTTCTTGTTCGTCTCTTGAAACCATCAAGCTTTTGGTTGATGCTTCTGCAGATATCAACTGTGTTGATGCTAATGGATCCCGACCTGCTGATGTGATCGCTCTAACCCCTAAGTCCAGGAGAAAAGCTCTGCAAATCATTTTGAAAGGTGAAATTGATGAGGTTTCTTGTGTTTTAGGGAGTAGTAAGAAGGAATACCCGGTTGATCCATCTCTTCCCGACATCAAGAACGGGATATACAGCACGGATGAGTTCAGGATGTATGCTTTTAAGATAAAGCCTTGTTCTAGAGCTTATTCCCATGACTGGACCGAGTGTCCCTTTGTCCACCCGGGGGAAAACGCTAGGAGGCGTGATCCAAGAAAGTATCACTATAGCTGTGTGCCTTGCCCTGAGTTTAAAAAAGCCGCTTGCAGCAAAGGAGACAGGTGTGAGTATGCACACGGGATTTTCGAGTGCTGGCTACATCCTGCTCAGTACCGGACCCGCCTCTGCAAAGACGAGATAAATTGTATGAGACGGGTTTGCTTCTTTGCCCATAAAGTTGATGAGCTTAGGCCGTTGTATCCTTCAACAGGTTCAGCTGTCCCATCACCAAGATCAATGTCTTCGGTTTGTGCTTCCCCGTTTGATATGGCGTCTTTAAGCCCCATCGCTCTCGGGTCGTCTTCAATGATGATGCCTTCTACTTCAACTCCACCTATGACCCCAACCGGGTCTCCTGGTGGTGCCATGTGGCAGAATCATCTTAACGTCATGACACCGCCTCCATTGCAGCTTCCGGGTAGCAGGCTGAAGACGACACTGAATGCAAGAAACCCGGGATTGGAAGCTGAGTTGCTCGGTTTGGAGAATCAAAGACGTAGGCAGCAGTTGTTGGAGGAGTTGGCTGGACTCTCTTCGCCTTCGGCTTGGAACTCTTCCTTGATGAATCCGACAAGCTTAGATGACGTGTTTGGATCTGTGGAGTCGTCTCCAACTGGGATGCAGATTCGCCAAAACAACATGAACCAACAATTTCGGTCTAGCTACTCTTCTGGCATGACATCACCATTTGGGATGGACCCATCTGCAGTAATGAATTCGAGGACAGCTGCATTTGCAAAGAGAAGCCAGAGCTTTATTGATCGAGGTGTAGTGAACCGTTACTCGGGTTTATCTTCACCAGCTCCATCTTCTCCAACTGTGATGATGCCTTCTCAGCTTTCTGACTGGGGATCGCCTAACGGGAAACTGGAATGGGGGATTCAAGGAGAAGAGCTCAACAAGATGAGGAAATCCGCTTCTTTCGGGTTTCGAAATGGCGGGAATAACAATTTTTCACCCAGGGTCAATTCAAATGGCAAGGATGCTGCAGCTGTGAATTCTGAGACGATCCCGTCTTGGGCGGAACAGTATTTGGAGCAAGAACAGATGGTGGCTTGATTCTTGAACAACAAAAGGATTTGGACTTTTAACAATTTCAAAACTGGGCAGAAGATTTCTGATCATACAAGGATAGGAGATTCTTAGCAAAATTTATACAAGTATGTATTCCTTTCTGGTTACTTGGGTAATTTTTATCATGTTATTTCTTTTTGGGTACTGAAAGAGTAGAAAAATGAAAGTGGGGGGTGGTTCAGAAGATTGAACAAAACGGGGGATCAATAATTTACAAACTGGCCTCTGTGGTGAAGATTGAGGATTCACTCACTAATTTATTGGTTTATGCATTTTGTTGTTCATTTTGTATACACATATATGTATCTGAATTCAATAAAACTGGTACTTGATCCATTTCTTTGTAACCTTATTCTGAAAGTTATCAATAATAATTCTCTTTTTAAAGCTTTGTCCTCTAGCTCTAGAAGCAATAAGTGTTGTTCTCGCCAGCTTATTTTCATATAATTTTGCCGGATTAATAATGTTGTGTTTGGTTGCTCTTTGTGGCTGGAAAGTCTAATTAAACTGCAATCAGTTTTCTGGCTTTTCCAAACACACTTTTATAGTATTGATTGTAAGAATCGAGAACCATGAAAATCCGGATCAAGGGTTTGTTTGGATCACACATTATAAGACAGGATCTGCCTGATCATGCGCAATCCAAGCAAAAACTAATCCCAATCAGAAATTTTGTCTTATTTGAGATCTTTTTTGGTTTATGCCTGATAAATGATAATGCTTGCTGATTGTTTCAGAATTCAGATGCACTAAAACTTTGCTTTATTAAAAAAAATGAAAGACAAACTCCATAAGAAGAAGAGAATGTTTTTGTACAGTGTTCTTAAAAACAGTGATGGGCATACCAATTAACAGAAAAGAAAAGTCATCAGTAGTGCTCCATAACAGTGTGCATGAACAATTTGCCATGTACTCTCCTGGTAATTAGCATAATTTATCGATTTGCTTTAGTTTGGAAAAGAAACACTATGCATAAGTATAATCTAAACATTATTGCGCATGAAAGTATTTTCAAGTGGCAATTGATATTGACAGCAAGAAATAAAGACAATTGCTATGCCTGGAAATAGGGCTACCCACTCAGATTTGTTTTTTGACTTCTCTTTGTAATTCATCAATGGCCGACTCCCACTTTTTTTCAACTACTCCCACTATCCCATAACGGTAGTCCCATTTTCATTTTAAGCGTCTCCCTTTAATAGTCCCGTTTTCATTTATATCCATAAATTTCTTACCAAAATACTCTTACTTTTAATATTTTACTCCAATTTAATCATATCAATTTATAACCCCAATAACACTTTATCAATCAAATCAACCATATACATCATCTTCTCCATCTATTCTTTCATCCATTTTCACCATTTTCACATAACTAAACCCTTAAACACATTATCATAAACCCATAATTTTAATTAATCATTACATAAACTTATTATTTTAATTTAATTAAACTACTAAATCCCCTAACTCATCTTCCTATATCAGCCCATTATTAAGCCCAATTTCATAACCCATACAATAAAACCCTAATTATCTTTCCCTTTCTCCCTCATTTTCTCTCTCCCGTGATCTTCTCAAAATCCCACCTCTTTCCCCCTCACAACTTTACTCTCTCTGTCATCCACCACCACCACCCCCCTCTCCGGTGGCCTCCCATCACCGTGTCGATACTCACGGCCTCCATCACCCACCTTCAAATCAAACCATTCTCCATCCTAAGCTTGGTGGTTCACCTGTGTCAAGATCGCAGCCGCCGAAGAGGAGCTTGCCCGACCTCCGCTCGGTTCTTCGAGGTCACGCGTGTCAAGGTCCCAGGCAGGGTGGTCCACGTGAAGCCTTCAAGTCCGTTCTTCGAGGCGAGGGTCTCCGATCCGGGAGGGTTCCGGTCGATCTGGTGTGGGTTTGGGTTTGAGATTCGGATCTGATGTGGGTTTGGGTTTGAGATTCAGATCTGGCGTGGGTTTGGTTTCAGATCTATGTAGGAGTATTTTAGGTGTTTTGTTTTGTGAATGAATTTGTATTTAATTTTCAGACTCAACTCTAATTTTTGATTGGGTGAAATGTGTAATTTGCTTTTGCCTTAAAATTGGTGAAATCTCTCAAATGAGACTATCAATTCGGGACAGAGGGAGTATATTCTTGTCCCCTATCTAAGCAGAATTTTTTTTTTTCTAAAGAAAATATTCCCGATATGAGCTCGTTTTGAAAATAATTCCCAACATAGGCATAGGAGGTTCGGAAATTTTTCGCGTATGAGAGACGCTGGTAGTCTCTCATCCGAAGCAGGTATTTTTTTTAATTCCCCGTGAAAACCAGCGTCTCTTACACATAAAATTTAAAAAAAAATATTGAATTTGTATAAGCCGCTGGGAAATTCAAAGGAGTTGTTTTAAAACCAGCGCCTTATACAAAGGAGTTGTTTTAATTTTTTTTTCAAAGTTTCTTATATATATATTATTACATAATACTTACTCGTGTTTGGATGGCTCGTATGGGCTCGTTTGAAATCGGAATCGATCACGACCGATTTCGTTGGGTCCGTATTGATCCCAACTTTCACTAGATTTGTGTCTCGCTCTATTTAGATTTCGAACGAACCCATACGAGCCACCCGAACACGCGTAAGTCTCGAGCGTACCTTCTACTGTAAATGGATATTTACAAATTCGTTCCTCCATATCAGGCGATGAGAGACATATCTGGTGAAAGCTGGGATCAATACGGAGCCAACGAAACTGGTCGTGATCAATTCCGATTCCAAACAAGCCCATACGAGCCATCCGAACAAGCGTAAATCTCGTGCATACCTTCTTTCACCAGTTCGGAATCGGAATTGATCACGACCAGTTTCGTTGGGTCCGTATTGATCTCATCTTTCACCTGATATGTCTCTCATCGCCTGATATGGAGGAACAAATTTGTAAATATCCATTTACAGTAGAAGGTACGCTCGAGACTTACGCGTGTTCGGGTGGCTCGTATGGGGTCGTTTGAAATCAGAATCGAGCGAGAGACATATCTGGTGAAAGCTGGGATCAATACGGACCCAACGAAATCGGTCGTGATCGATTCCGATTTCAAACGAGCCCATACGAGCCATCCAAACACGAGTAAGTCTTATGTAATAATATATATATAAGAAACTTTGAAAGGAAAAAAATTAAAACAACTACAAATCCATTTTTTTTTTAAATTTTATGTGCGTCTCTTACACGGGGGAATTAAAAAAAAATCTGCTTCGGATGAGAGACGCTGGTTTTTACGCGAAAAATTTCCGAACCTCATTAGAGTGCCTATGTTAGGAATTATTTTCAAAACGAGCTCATATCGGGAATATTTTCTAAAAAAAAATTCTATCTAAGCATGTTCATTTAGACTTCTTAGCCTTCATAAATTGACCAGTTTTACTGAATTATTGACACAAATTTCCTCTTCCATTATTTTTTACACAAATTGACCAATTTTAGTAGTGCAGGCTAGATATGGTACAAGCTTACACCTTGATCTAACTTTTATTAATGTCAAAGAAGCATGCTTTGCTTGTAAATCTTTTAATTAATGTGGCTTAACAATCAAAGTGTTTATCTAGTCAGAAGAGTGGCCCGGTCGGTGATGGTAGTTTTCTCTATTGTTGTTTTGATCACTCTTTTCTTTTATTATTTTCATTTGTTTTTTCTTGCTTATCTTGTTGTTGTTTAGGGTTTCTGGTTCTATGTGGCTCTAGTTTTTTTCGTTGCTCTTTTGATTGCCCTATTGTTTCGTTTTTACTGCTTATTTCGTTGTTGTTTCTTTTTACTTGGATCGTAAATCCGCCCGACAAGTTCGGACTAGGCGGTATTTACAATATTGTAGAATTTTTTCATATTGACTTGTTTATGTACAATTATGACAAGGAGTCATACAAGTCACCATCACAAATTCAAATTCACCTAGAGCCTCTTAAATCAGTTGATGTACTAATTCATCTACCAACTTGTCTACAATCTGTAAACTCAACTCAACTCCAATTTCATCCTCCCAGTTTTTGAAATTCCTCATCATCCCGCCATTACTCATCCATTCCACTTCTGCACTATCTTCTCCAGCTAACCTGCATACTACTTTGTTCTTCGTGTCTCTCTTTTGGCGCCTCCGACCGCCTTTTTTCCTCAGACCAGTTTGCTTGCTTTTGGTAATTGATTGCACTGGATATTGATCATTCTCTGACGATGAATGCTCGAAATTCAAGAGCTCCGATCCCAATTTCCTCCTTGGACTCGAAGTTCGGTTCTTTGCATCATTTTCTGTTAAAATTAGAGAAACAGTTTTCATTAGAAGTAAGTTTAGAGCATATATTAGAAAAAACTGTTAAGAGATATACCTGATGTGGGAACATCATGATCACTGATGAATAAGCTATGATCAAGAACAGAAACAGGGCTTGAATTTTCAGACTCACTCTCCATTTCAATTTTCTTCTTCCTCCTTGATTTACCTTCACCAAAATTTTCAATCTCAAGAACAAGTGCCTCTGAATTACTCTCTTCAAACTTGAATCTCGGCCTCTGATCTTTCAACATTCTCCTTCTCCTTTTCTGCTCAATTTCCGCAGCACCCATCTCAGCTTTCGCCTTTTTCGATCTGGGTTTTCGGTTTTTACCCCCATTGTCAAAGCTAATGACAAAGAAATCATCATCTTCTAGCTCAAAGTACGACGGCGTCTCCCTGAAAGAAACCGCGGTTTTAGCTCGGTTCCTCTGTGTTTCTTCAACAGAATTCATGGACTTGCTTCGAGTAATTAGAGGGAGATTATTTGTTTCAGCCTCAGGCATTGAATCTAGGCCCATTAGCCTTGCAACTAAGTTTGGTGTTGCTGAACCATCTGGTTTTTGAGGCTCAAATTCTTGCATTTGATCAGATGGGTGTGTAGGAAGATTTGTGGAGCAGAGAAGTTTTCTGAATATAAAGGACAGAAATCCAGAAACTGAGGTGTTGCTGGAGGAGGAAACTGAAGGAGAAGAAGTGAGATTCATATTAGAAAACTAAGAGGGAGAAATGGGTGTGTAAAGTGCTTTGCTTTTGTGGCTGGAAATTCAAAGTTTTCAGCTTTTGATTGAGTTAAAGCAAACTGTTAGTAACATGACAAGGAAGATTGTAATGGCCCATGGTAATGTTCATAATAGGGAGAAAATTTTCGATGAGAATAAAGTTTAACGTAAGAAAAATGAAATTTTCACATTCAGAGTGGATAAGCTAATGTTCATAATATAAGCGGTAATGTTCATAATCTGGACCATAAAATTATTGAGGTTATCTTGAGAAGAAAAAACCCCACAATTCGCAATAATTACAAGTATGTTACCGAGTCCCTTACTGAAAACGTTCAAAAACTTTTATGACACAAATTATGAACATTACCATCCAAACTATGAACATTGACGTGTAATCTGTGAACGCGATCTGTTCGTTTTTCCTACGTTAAGAGTTATATGCACCGGAACTTTCCTCTTATAATACGATGAGTTTCCGATACGAAAATGTCCTATACAAATGAATGAAAAATTCACTTAAATAATCGGCTTAAAGAGTAATGCATTTTTAAATAGAATCCAAGAGTTATATGACGTGTAATCTGTGTACACAAGATTTCGAGTTCGAATAACAATGATAACGAGACTGATTTTTCATACTCCCTCTGTCCCCTAATATAGATCTCGTTTGTTGTTATCGAGGTAAATTAAGGAAGAGAGAAAGAAAAGTGAAGAGGAGAGAGATTGTGAGTGGATGTGAATTTTTATGTAGGAAAGAGAAGATAAAAAAGTGAATTGGTGTGAGTTTTGATGTAAAAAGGAGGAAAGAGAGTGTAAATTGATGTGATATTGATAATAAGACAAAAGATAAAAAAGAAAAGTAGGATCTATATTTTGGGACGTCGAAAATGGAAAACGTAATCTATAATAGGAGACGGAGGGAGTATAAACTAAATCTAAGAAGTCAAGATATATTTTTTGGAGCAAGTTGATACATTTTGTTGTGTTCAATTGTTATCAATCATAGATGAGTGAATTTCATGTCATTCCTACAAAGAGAAAGAAAAAGATAAATGAAGGAATGCCAAGGGGACAGAAAAAGAAAAAGGGAAAGTGAAAAAAGAGGACCAAGTTTGAATGTTTTATTGAGAAAATAGAAAAGACATCAAATCATGTTTGGATCGGCAAAAATGATAGGGAAAGGGAAAGAGATGTGAAAGGGAAAAGAGGTAAAAAAGAGGGATAGGGAAAGAGATGTGAAAGGGAAAAGAGGTAAAAAAGAGGGATAGGGAAAGAATATTCCGATATTAAATTCATTTTTTAGGAGAGATTAAATGAAAAAACGCTAATTGTTACACTTTTTTTGAGGGGCTATAGTTCCTCTTCGGTCTTAAGTGGATCCGCCATTGTTTTGTTGCTCTATCCTCTGCAAACTAAATTTATTAATTAACAAGATACCAACATTGAGAAAGTAATAATACTCATTTGGGTATATTAGTGAGTTAGCAAAGCAAAGAGTAACAGTCAGTAGAAAAGACAAGTAATAGTAAAACACAAGGAAAAGCATGGTGAAGTGAAAGAAAGAGAATGTTTTTAGGGGAAACTACAAGAACAAGGGTTAAAAGAGATTAATGTGAAGACTATGGTAAAATTTGAATCCAATCCGGGATTTTTGAAAGACAAGTGGCAGAGGGTGAAAGTGAAAAGTGAGGACAAATGTTTTACCATACCCTCTCAAAGGTCTATTTTTTTTCTTGGAAATTTGTCTTTAGTTTAGTAAAATGAAGTACCAAGGCAATCATATTTGTCCCTTTTTTTACGAAGAGACTATACGCACTACATTTTGAAACTTTTTAAACTACATTCTCGTACGCCCATTTTGGGCGTACCGTGCAATTTTGTCGAACATACGTATACGTATACGTATACGGTGGAAAACTGAAAAATGGTATGTACGCCCAAAATGGGCGTAGCACTTCAGACGAGAGGAGCCCATTTTGGGCGTACGCCCAGGATATAAAACTCCAGCTTCTTCTTCTTCCTCCTCTCGTCTGATGTTTACTGTTCATACGTAACCTTAAAAATCGCCGTCGTCCAATCTTCTCCCATTTCACTCGTTTTCTTCCCCAGATCTATCCCATTCGACTCGTTTTTCTCATACAATCCAAATCCCTCAATCAATTTCTTCAATTTCACTCGGAATGATGCAATCCGAAGAAATGGGGAAAACTGTGGAGGCGGCGACGGTGGAGGCTGCGGCGGTGGTGGAGGCGACGGTGGAGGCTGCGGCTTCGTCTGTTCTCCCTCCCGTCCGTATTTGTGCTGGTGGCGCAAGGGTGCGAGGTGGAGGAGTAGGGCGGAAGAGGAATCCGGCCAAAAAAAAAATGGGGGGTGGTGGTGCTGCGGTGGTCGGTGGCGAGGGCTCTGGTGGTGGAGGGGAGGAGGTTGGTGGCGCCGTCGAGGTGGCTGGAGGTGAAGCTGGTGGAGCTGGTGGAGCTGGTGGTCGGGGTGGTGGTCGGGGTGGTGGTCGGGGTGGTGGTCGGGGTGGTGGTCGGGGTGGAGCTCGGGGTGGTCGGGGTGGTCGTGATCGGGGCGGTGCGGAAAAACGGGCCCGTTCGATATCGCCGGAGAAGACGCTCTCGATCCACGAGGTACGTTAATATTATTTGTTATTTATTAATAAATTATTAATTAGTCGTTATTTATCGTTTAACGTTTAAATAACGATTAAAAAAAAATTTATTAATGAATTATTAATATAATATTATTTGGTCGTTATTTATCGTTTAACGTTTCACGTTAATCGATAAATAACGATTTAAAGAATAAGATTAATTAGTAAATAATATTTATTAATATAATATTAGTTAGTCGTTATTTATCGTTTAGATAAAAAAAAAAAACTATTATATTAATAAATAATATTTATTAATATAATATTATTTGGTCGTTATTTATCGTTTAACGTTTCACGTTAATCGATAATTAACGATTTAAAGAATAAGATTAATTAGTAAATAATATTTATTAATATAATATTAGTTAGTCGTTATTTATCGTTTAGGTACGACTAACTAATATTATATTAATAAATAATATTTATTAATATAATATTATTTGGTCGTTATTTATCGTTTCACGTTTCACGTTAATCGATAAATAACGATTTAAAGAATAAGATTAATTAGTAAATAATATTTATTAATATAATATTAGTTAGTCGTTATTTATCGTTTAGCTAAAAGAAAATAATATTATATTAATAAATAATATTTATTAATATAATATTAGTTAGTCGTTATTTATCGTTTAGCTAAAAGAAAATAATATTATATTAATAAATAATATTTCTTAATATAATATCGTTTCACGTTTTACGTTAATCGATAAATAACGATTTAAAGAATAAGATTAATTAGTAAATAATATTTATTAATATAATATTAGTTAGTCGTTATTTATCGTTTAGCTAAAAGAAAATAATATTATATTAATAAATAATATTTATTAATATATTATTAATTGGTCGTTATTTATCGTTTCACGTTTCACGTTATTCGATAAATAACGATTTAAAGAATAATTAGTCGTTATTTATCGTTTCACGTTATTCGATAAATAACTTGTAAAAGAAAAAGATATAATATTAAATAATATTTATTAATATAATATTAATTAGTTGTTATTTACTAAGAAATGAATTAATTTGTAATTAATACATTATTAAATAGCGTCTTAATAAATTATTAATAAGTCGTACCTAAGAAAAAATTAGTAATTAATACATTATTAAATATTTAAAAGAAAAACGTCAAATAATATAAAATAATAATTCGTAAATATGAAAATAGGCTTTAGAGAGGGCTATTGCTCCGACGGGTGGTTTTGTTAGAAAGAAGAAGAAGGGCCCTCGTCACCCTAGCGCACGCGGGATCACAGCTTCCCGACGTCGTGGATCTCCTCCAGACGTTCCAGGAGTGCATATAGGAGATACAGGGAAAGCTTTGATGGATGATTTGGATGTTAGTGAGGCGGAGGAGTTTTCAGAGGAGGTGGCGGAGGCAACCGAGGTTGCAGATCAGCCAGAGGTTGCAGATCTAGGAGATTTGGAGGCGCAGATGCATGATGATTACTATGAGGGATCACCTCTGCGTGAGCCATCTCCAGTTGGATCATTGTCTCCTTCTGCAGAGGATCATCAGCAGGAGATTCAGGATCAGCCAGACCTCCAGGAGCCCATTCAGGATCCTGTTCAGGAGCCTGTTCAGGAGCCTGTTCAGCACATTGATCCGGGCTTAGCTGTACCGGTTCCAGGGGATGCAGATTATGTGGGGCATCCTGGAGGTCCTCTCAGTTCACGGCTTTTGGTGGATTACAGCACCCACATTGCTCCGGTGATATGGACTGAGACGTTGTCTCTTGCAGAGCGTATTGAGCATGACCCGGCTTATGTGATACCGCCCTCATCGAAGGTATGCGTTGTTTTCTAAATGAATTTGTGAGGTAAAACGATCCACACGCTTTTCTAATTCATTAATTTCTCTTTCGTACATCAGCTGAAGAGGGTGTTGGATATATACACCCGCAAGGACTTCTTCAGGGAGTATGATAGGCATAAATCTAATGTGCCTGGGTCATGGTGGCAGCTCGTTCAGCGGAGCCACTTACATGTCCTTGCAGATCCCCGGCTCGAGTACAACAGCATCGATCCGATTCTGATTTCTGCATTTGTGGAGCGTTGGTATCCAGAAACCAACACGTTTCACTTTGCATTTGGTGAGATTGCTCCTACCTTGTTAGACGTGCTGAAGATTCTGGAGCTTCCGATCCATGGACGAGCTGTCAGATCTGCTGAGGCAGACATAGATGGGTTTGTGCATCCTCATGTGCAACGGATGTTCGGGTTTGCTACGATCGAGGAGGCTGCTGCGCTATGCTTACGTACGTAGAGTCTATTTTATTATTTATATTTGATTCCATTTTTTAGTTGATTGAATTAAATATTTATAATCCGTGATAAATTATCAGATGGGGGTTTGAACATCCACGGCAAGATAGGCATCACGACGATCCACACCCGACTATTACAGATGTTTGATATACGGGACAGGTAAATTATCGTATATTATAAGAATTTCTCATAATTTCTCGATTAACGTTACTAATTCATTTGTTGTTATTAATTGCAGGACTCCTCAGCAAGAGAGTGATATTGCTTCGCTCTACTTGTTGTCTCTGTTAGGCAGTACGACATTTGTCGACAAGTCTCGGATGAAGGTGAAGCACAAATACCTTAGCATCCTCGTAGATCACAATGAGACAGGGTCCTATGCTTGGGGGACAGCCGTCTTGGCTGAACTGTACAGACAGTTGGGTCAGGCCTCCCGTGCTCAATCGAAGGGGTTTGCTGGTTGTCCGCTCCTGCTGAAGGTAGTTTTCGTTTAATGTTTTTTTGTTTTTTCGTGTATATTTTGCTTATGTATAAAACATTATGAAATTCTGGTATTTGTAGGCTTGGATATGGGCGTATTTCCATGGTCTTCGGGGTCATGCTACGCAGGACTTGACATCCATGAATGCCTCAGCGGCGGCTATCCGGGAAAACAGCAAAGTCAGATACCATAAGGATCCTGCTCGACTAGTTTCCCTCAGACTGGTCCTTGACCAGATCACATATGCAGAGGTAAGTACTATTTAATTAGTAATTTCATCATATGTTATGCAATTATTATTTTTAAAAATACGTTTGTCATTTAAAAAAAACATAGGTTCAGTGGAACCCCTGGGGCAAGTTGGATCTCAACGACCCCCAGTATAGGTTAGGTCTATTTCGGGGGCCTCTAGAGTCCTTTGAGGTCAGGGAGTCGCACCATCCTGACCGATGTTTGCGACAGTTCGGGTATGTGCAAGGCATACCCGAACCCCCGATTACACCACCTACTGCGATCAGAAATGATTCTGCATCGGGGTACACTGTCACATTCGGGGATGAGGACTGCACTTGGGCCCCAGAGACCCTGTCGGATCGATTGATCACCTTAGACGAGCAGGATCGACGAGGACTTCGAGAGTATGCATGGGATTGCAAGGATGGATACCGGACATGGTTTAATGCCATGTCACATCCTTATGTTGATTCCAGATCACCCAGGCAGGACCCACGGGCACCGTTTGACCACCGTGCCGAGCACATACATATACCTGCGACAGCCTCTGTAGTTGTGGTACGTATTTCAGTCAATATCGCTCAAGTAATAATTATAATCTATTTTATTCTACTTATATTTACATTTTGAAAATGTAGCGGGGCAACATACTCGCCTCTGAGATATCCAGTTTCCTACGTGCATATGGTGACACTCTGCCTCCAGGACAAGCGAGGATGATGAGGGGGTGGATCAGCATATGGACTGGTGATGTAGTACCAGAGGAGGATGGGCCTGTGCAATGATATGATTGTGTTCAGTATTATATTTTGGATGTTTGTTTGATGTATATTTTGATGTATATTATTAGGATTTTCGCACTAAAAACGGGCTAAGACGAGAAATGACACGGAAATCGAGGAAAAATGACTAAAAACGGGCTAAGACGAGAAATGACACGTAAATCGAGGAAAAACGACTTAAAACGGGCCAAGACGAGAAATGACACGGAAATCGAGGAAAAACGACTTAAAACGGGCCAAGACGAGAAATGACACGGAAATCGAGGAAAAACGACTTAAAACGGGCCAAGACGAGAAATGACACGGAAATCGAGGAAAAACGACTTAAAACGGGCCAAGACGAGAAATGACACGGAAATCGAGGAAAAACGACTTAAAACGGGCCAAGACGAGAAATGACACGGAAATCGAGGAAAAACGACTTAAAACGGGCTAAGACGAGAATTTGTGCGAAAACCGATGAAAAACGACTTAAAACGGGCTAAGACGAGAATCTGTGGGAAAACCGATGAAAAACGACTTAAAACGGGCTAAGACGAGAATCTGTGCGAAAAACGATGAAAGACGACTTAAAATGGGCTAAGACGAGAATTTGTGCGAAAACCGAGAAAAAACGACTTAAAACGGGCTAAGACGAGAAATGACGCGGAAACCGAGGAAAACCTAGCTAGGGTATAGGGTTTAGGGTATAGGGTTTAGGGTATAGGGTTTAGGGTATAGGGTTTGGAGAGTGGATAGTGGATATTGAATGTGGATAGTGGATAGTAGATAGTGAATGTGGATAGTTGTGTTTGAAATGGATAGTTTGGGCCCAGTTCGTTTAAACGCCTTAGAACGCTAAAACTCAAAATTTGAAAATTGTAACATGATAGAAAATGAAGTCTTTAGTCGTTATCAATTCTCGGAATCGAAAAAAAATCAACGAAAACGTCAACGGGCCTAATAAGGCCGAATTGAGATTTGGTGAGGCCCATTACCTAAAAACGACATAAAACGGGTTAATAAGACCTTAAACATTGAAAAACTTGAAATGTAAAAGTTGTATTTGAGCATTACCAATATGACGGTTTCGTTTTTATAATAAAATAACAAAGTGAACACTTCGAAATATCTAAACAGTCACTTTCACCTTGTAACGAGTTAATCTCAAGTATATAAGTCGTATAGTTTTACTCATATGTGTGTGAAATCAATTCGTTACTCAAATAAACTTTACATAACACTTTCATTAAATGTTATGAAACACTCAAATACTCCAAAATAACGACATTTCACATCTTCGTATTGTCCATATTGTTTGATTACTCGATATTTAATGAAAGTTTTAATGAAATACGCATAAAATTATGATTAATCAAGCAATATGGACAATACGAAGATGTGAAATGTCGTTATTTTGGAGTATTTGAGTGTTTCATAACATTTAATGAAAGTTTTATGTAAAGTTTATTTGAGTAACGAATTGATTTCACACACATATGAGTAAAACTATACGACTTATATACTTGAGATTAACTCGTTACAAGGTGAAAGTGACTGTTTAGATATTTCGAAGTGTTCACTTTGTTATTTTATTATAAAAACGAAACCGTCATATTGGTAATGCTCAAATACAACTTTTACATTTCAAGTTTTTCAATGTTTAAGGTCTTATTAACCCGTTTTATGTCGTTTTTAGGTAATGGGCCTCACCAAATCTCAATTCGGCCTTATTAGGCCCGTTGACGTTTTCGTTGATTTTTTTTCGATTCCGAGAATTGATAACGACTAAAGACTTCATTTTCTATCATGTTACAATTTTCAAATTTTGAGTTTTAGCGTTCTAAGGCGTTTAAACGAACTGGGCCCAAACTATCCATTTCAAACACAACTATCCAAAGTTTTTACTATATACCCCTTCCTTTTCAAATTTTTCAAGTTTTTTTGGCTAAATACCCCTTGCATTATGAAAACTATTTCTTTTTGCTAAATACCCTTTTCTTGTCATTTTTCGTTGTACGTCCCTTCATAAACTCGATTTTCGCGCCGTTTTTCGTTTTAATCCCGTTTTACTCGATTTTCGCGCCGTTTTTCGTTTTAATCCCGTTTTACTCGATTTTCGCGCCGTTTTCCGTTGTAATCCCGTTTTACTCGATTTTCGCGCCGTTATTCGTTTTAATCTCGTTTTACTCGATTTTCGTGCCGTTTTTCGTTTTAATCTCGTTTTACTCGATTTTCGTGCCGTTTTTCTTTGTAATCCCGTTTTACTCGATTTTCGCGCCGTTTTTCGTTTTAATCCCGTTTTACTCCATTCATTGGGCTTGGCTGGGCTGAATTATTTGGGCTTGGCTGAGCTGAATTATTTGGGCTTGGTTGGGCTGAATTATTTGGGCTTGGCTGGGCTGAATTATTTGGGCTTGGCTGGGCTGAATTATTTGGGCTTGGCTGGGCTGAATTATTTGGGCTTGGCTGGGCTGAATTATTTGGGCTTGGCTGAGCTGAATTATTGGGCTTGACTGAGCTGAATTATTGGGCTTGGCTGGGCTGAAATGTTCGGCTGATGGTTTGAATTGTTGGGATGAATTCTACATCTAGCATACAGCTGGATGTCACTTATATGAAAATGAATGTGTTACAGCTACTACACAGCTGTAAGTCACAGAAGTCACAGCTGGATGACATAATTTTAAGTTATTGGGCCTTTGTTGTTGTGGGCCTTTTGTCTACACCGACCCAATTTTTCCCTAACCCTAGTAAAACTTCGGCTATAAATTCACTGCCTCAGTGAACCCTTTCATCACATTCTCACTCCGCCGTAAAATCTTAATTGTTTCAAGTTCTTACTCTGTAAGTTTCATTTTTTACTGATTTGGATAGATATCTTCATTGTTTCTAAAATGTTTTCTTACTTTGTATTACAGATTCAAACAAGCATGGCATCATCTTCATCCTCCCCAGTTCCAGCTGAAGGCACTCAGATCCAGTGCCCTAGTAGAAGGTGCTCAAAGACACTCACCGTGTTATCTGCTAATAACAAGGACAATCCCCATACGTATGGACGAAGGTTTGTTACATGTGATTGTAACTGGAGGATCGTGTATCTGGAGCCAGAATACGACCCTCATCATCTCCGAGTCATGGCCAAACTGTTGAAGGAACACGCTGACATGGAGCTCAAACTTCGTATTTTTCACAGGTGGGACAAAGAATCAGCCTTATTCCACCTTGGAGTTCTGTTTCCCAATGAATATGGCCGTGGTCCTCCTTCCCCTGATTCCGATTAGGATGTAATGTTGTTATGTGTCTTGAAAGTTGTTACGTCTTTGCTAAGTCTGTTGTAGTTTCTGGAGTGTCTGTTTTAATTTAACAAGTAATCCCTTGTAGTGAATTCAGAACTTGTTTCATTTAACCCATCTAAAACATTAAAAAATAACAGACAAGACAATACTATAAAAAAGGAGTCAAGATATTAAAAGCATAACAGACATACAACAGAAGTCATCAACTAGAATTTCAAAAGGTGAAACATTCAACACATCCGAATTCACTACAGATCAACATCTATACTACCATAATTAATGCGATAGTCCTTCCATTGTTGCATCCTCAGCGCGAACCCGCGATCCAATTCATTCGCACTAGGATCCTTGAACATGCGCCAAACTCCAGGTACAGATGGTACCGGACAGTCTTCTCTAAGGCACACCTAAATTACAAAACATAAATACCATGTTAAGCATTAAGAAAATTGAGTGAAAATCACAAATACTTTAGTGAAAATCATACCGGTATGTAGTGGTTTGCTAAGCCCACACGAGCCATTGCATAAATTTTCAAACCATGACTGGAGCATTGTTGATACACCTTCATCGGTAAGCACAAATATGATCGGACTTTGGATAAGTATATCAAACCAACCTGAAACTTAGTGGCAAATGCTAATCCAATCATGGGCATACTCATCCAGTATCTTTCAGGACATGGTGATCTGCTATAGTTGACCTCTTGAACAAGAGCGTCGAAGTTGTTTGCCAAATCCGGGCGTAGTCTGGTCATGACTCGTCTGTAGATATCACTGTTCTCTAACAGCTCCGTAGTCAGTTCCATGCGAATGCGAGGATATTCTTGTTGGTGATGCCCCAACAACATGGCTAGTGACCGATATCCACAGTGTCCATCCGCCCTTACGTCTTGTGCATCTACAATGTATGGAAACATGAAGAGATCAACATTGTCAACCCCGAAGTCTACCCCACATTTCGTCATTGTTGGCTGAGGGAACTCATCTGTAAGAGTGCAACCTGATAATCCGAACCCCTCTCCACCAGTGCCACTTGAATGACCAAACGCCTCTGCCGCAGTGCACCCAGCAACTTCAAACTCCCTCATTATAGTAGGCTCGTTGAAAGTAGGTTGTGCCGCCGTTGCTTTTCCCTTTCCCTTTCCTCTAACCGTCTTATTCTTCGCCTTCGCAGCATCATTTTTCTCTAATTCTTCCCTTGCGTACTCAAACGCGCTCATCTCTCTCTCGGTTCCCCACTTCTTTCCTACCGCTCCTCTTGGTCTGCCAGGATCCTTGATTCCCGTCGGCTCCAACGCAAGACTTTGATGTGGATACTCCAACATTGTGTACAAGTCCGCTATCTGAGACCACTGACTTTCAGGAAGTTCCCCCTTTTGCCATCTATCGTTGAGCTCAATGAATCTCAACTCCCGCATGGTCTGAGGTACACCAATCTCTACCTCCCCGTTATCAAGTTCAATCCTATCCCATTGTAGCTGCCTCCAGAATCTGTGAATCTGATTGAGCTTGAATGGCTTCTTCTGAATAATATGTTGCACCATCTCGTGGATGCACGGTAGGCCTTGACATTCTCGCATCCAGTAATCTTCGCAATGTTCCTCATAATTCTTCGCCTTTATATCCTCCCATATATCCCACAACTTATGCAACGCTCTATCAGACACATTATGGAATAGATGCCGAAATATCAATTTCACTTGTGGATTCATTCGTCTGAAAACCCCGGGTGTCTTGATCCGATCCTCTTCCATGGTGGCCCTCACCTTCACAATCTGGCCCTCGATGGCTGCATGGATCCTCACAACCATTCGATTAAAACCGCCTATACTTGAACCGATTATTTTCTTCAACACCTTATGCATTCCCTCAACCCTATGTTTTATTCATTCAATGTCGCGTTTAAGTAAAACAACTGTTACATAATCAAACTAATAAATAAATCGGAAACGTTTAAGTAAGTTAAAAAAAAATTACCTGTTTGAGGTCCTCGTGAAGAAGTGAAGATTGTGTTCCGTCCATGCGCAAACAAGGTTTGTCTTATAAGGGATAAGCCACACCTTTTCAATGTATCCGACGACGCCGCTTCTCCAAGATGTTCTCAATCCTAGCAGTCTTTCCTCGTATCGTTCCTCCGTTCTTGATAGAAAAAGTCTCCATACTTGCGAGCACAACCTTTTCACCGATTCCTTATTTTTCAAAATTCTGGTAGCGTTTACCTCGATGTTGTGCTTGATATGAACCCAACACAAGAGGTGTTGAACCGGAAGATCTTTGAACACATATTTGATTGCAGTGATGAGAGCTAGTTCTCGATCGGTCATTATTGCAGTCGGCATTACTCCGGCATCCTCAAACAACTTTCTAAGCCTCTGAATTATCCACAAGTAGTGCATTGTTTCCTCCTTACCCGTGAATGCATATGCAATGTTGAATGTCTTATGCGTGCAAGTGAAACCGACAATCTCCACAAGAGGCATTTTATACCTGCATAATATATTTAAATAATGAAGGAAGAGGCATATGCAATATATTTAAACAAAATTTTTTTGATATACAACTATTATGTACCTATTCGTCTTGTATGTGGCGTCAATAACCACGACGTACGGAAACATCTTCAACAAGTGCAACGAGTCTTGATGGGCAAAAAACAAGATTTCCACCTCGTTTGATTTCTTCTTGCAGAGGGGATGCACTACATAGCTGCGCTCCTTCAAAAACTTCAAGGTCCATTGTGTAACAGTCAAATCTCCACGATCCTCAAAATGCATCTTCTGAATAAAGTTGGCGATTTGTTTTGTGGATGTTGTATTCCCTGGAAAGGCCGCACTCAACTGAGTAGCAATAACAGACGGCGTAGTCAAGCTGTTCGCACATACCGTCACAAATTTCACCTCATTCGGCGTCATTCGACCCATGTACGGATGGCCAATGAAGCTAGTGCAAAGCTTATGATTGTGTTGTCCGTATTTTACCTTCACATACCATCCATCTCTCGCATCCCTCGCCCTGAACCTATATCCTCGGATCTCAAACTTGCAATCCGACTTCTTATCCCTACTATCCCGCTCTGTATTAACAACCTCCTCTGTTTCGCCATCCTCTCTTTTCTTTTTCCCTGATCTATACACTCCAGCATGCGAGCACATTATATTCATTTGACGCTCATTGCTATGGCGAGTCACTAATACCATCATAAGTTGTCTACCAATACTCTGAACCCAACGCCTCAAGTGTTCCTTAGTAGGAAACGTTTCTTCGGTATCAAACGAATCATAGTAATCCATACCCTATAATTAATAAAAACTACCATATTTATCACAACTAAAACTTAAAACTACGAGTCCACATCAATCTAAACTATCACTTCTACAAATTATTTGCAACTAAATAACGTAAATAAATACGAAACGATTCTAATTAATTACTAACCGAAAAATCTCCGGCGTCGAAGTCTCCTCCTTCTTCGTCGGTATCGTCGTCCCACATCCCGTCGTCGGGTTCACTAAAATACTCTTTCTCATCCACGATCGCATCGTCTTCGTCACTCCCATGCTCGTTCTCTTCAACATACTCGTTCTCTTCACCGCTCCCATACTCAATCTCCGTCACATATTCAAACTCCTCACCATCACTCAAATTTGTAACTCTCCTATTTGACATTTTTGACTTCAACATCCATCCGAAGTTCCTACATTTATACACATACTACATCCCAAACGGTCATATTCTGAAAAAATAGCCGTTGGGATAAAAACAATCGTATTATGTACCTATTCGTCTTGTATGTGGCGTCAATAACCACGACGTACGGAAACATCTTCAACAAGTGCAACGAGTCTTGATGGGCAAAAAACAAGATTTCCACCTCGTTTGATTTCTTCTTGCAGAGGGGATGCACTACATAGCTGCGCTCCTTCAAAAACTTCAAGGTCCATTGTGTAACAGTCAAATCTCCACGATCCTCAAAATGCATCTTCTGAATAAAGTTGGCGATTTGTTTTGTGGATGTTGTATTCCCTGGAAAGGCCGCACTCAACTGAGTAGCAATAACAGACGGCGTAGTCAAGCTGTTCGCACATACCGTCACAAATTTCACCTCATTCGGCGTCATTCGACCCATGTACGGATGGCCAATGAAGCTAGTGCAAAGCTTATGATTGTGTTGTCCGTATTTTACCTTCACATACCATCCATCTCTCGCATCCCTCGCCCTGAACCTATATCCTCGGATCTCAAACTTGCAATCCGACTTCTTATCCCTACTATCCCGCTCTGTATTAACAACCTCCTCTGTTTCGCCATCCTCTCTTTTCTTTTTCCCTGATCTATACACTCCAGCATGCGAGCACATTATATTCATTTGACGCTCATTGCTATGGCGAGTCACTAATACCATCATAAGTTGTCTACCAATACTCTGAACCCAACGCCTCAAGTGTTCCTTAGTAGGAAACGTTTCTTCGGTATCAAACGAATCATAGTAATCCATACCCTATAATTAATAAAAACTACCATATTTATCACAACTAAAACTTAAAACTACGAGTCCACATCAATCTAAACTATCACTTCTACAAATTATTTGCAACTAAATAACGTAAATAAATACGAAACGATTCTAATTAATTACTAACCGAAAAATCTCCGGCGTCGAAGTCTCCTCCTTCTTCGTCGGTATCGTCGTCCCACATCCCGTCGTCGGGTTCACTAAAATACTCTTTCTCATCCACGATCGCATCGTCTTCGTCACTCCCATGCTCGTTCTCTTCAACATACTCGTTCTCTTCACCGCTCCCATACTCAATCTCCGTCACATATTCAAACTCCTCACCATCACTCAAATTTGTAACTCTCCTATTTGACATTTTTGACTTCAACATCCATCCGAAGTTCCTACATTTATACACATACTACATCCCAAACGGTCATATTCTGAAAAAATAGCCGTTGGGATAAAAACAATCGTACGCCCATTATGGGCGTACGCCCATAATGGGCGTACAGGCAAAATATACCCCAACGGTCACTTCTGAATTTGGACAAATAGCCGTTACACACAATTTTTTACTCGTACGCCCATTATGGGCGTACGCCCATAATGGGCGTACGAGTAAAAAATTGTATTTCCCCAACGGCTATTTTCAAACGGCTATATTATTAAAATTTATACTGTACGCCCATTTTGGGCGTATACATAATACCGTATTTTGTATTTTGCCTCACATTCGATGTTGGGATTTTGCACTGTCCGCCCAAAACCAGCGTACGCCCATTTTGGGCGTACGAAAATGTAGTGTGGAAAGTTGCAAAATGTAGTGCGTATAGATTTTGCCTTTTTTTATTAGTCTTTGTGATCGTGGAAAACCCCATGCCTAAAATTTTTATAACTGACACTATCTTTGGGCTTATTTCGGATGCGTTTAGGTCATTTTTTAAAAATCGGGTTATAAATTTGGGTGCAATACGCAAAACAGACCCAGTTTTTTGGCATTTTGAAGGCAAATTTTTTTTTTGGACGCAACTAGGATGCGCCTAAAATCAACCTGATTCGTTTGGACGCGTTAAGGATGCACATAAATCAGCTGCGAGATATAAAAAAGTGGGTGCGGAGTTAAACACCTTTTGTGAAGAGGATCGCACAGAACGAGTACATTATATAAAGTTTATTGAAGTATCGGATTTATGCCGAGAATCAAAGCAACTCTATTACATGTGAAAGTCTATAGAATATCGAGCTACTACATGTTGGTTAAGTTAGTAAGGGCATATCACTTTCATCGGGAAGTTGTGAGTTTAATTTTCGCTAACTGTATGAGGGTTGTAGGGTTGTGTTAGTGGGTGTTCTTCTGTAAGAAGTAAAAACATCTACAAATACAAATAACCTTCGATTACTGAGACATGTTCTGATCATGGTGGTGAACGAAACAAACTCACCCAAACTTTTTCACCATAAAAAACAACTAAGAAATGAAAATATAGTTCAGCAAGATTGCATCCTAACATTAAATTACTACATCCCAATTTTTTTGATATGAATTAAACTATGTATCCGATAATTCAGCCATACCCTAAGTGTCTCCTTTAATCCATCTGCAGATAATGCAAAAGACAAGTCAATAAGTCATTCATCTTCTACCAACAGACTCATTAAAGATCATCTTCACCTTGCATTAATTTTCCATACTAATTATTTCTAACAAATCAATCATAAAATACTTGAAACCGCGTTATCAATTACGGAGTAATTCACATAAGTCTAGTTATAACATTTTCTAAACATTAATATACAACTTTAAAATATTATAAAAGCCAAACAATTGGCAGGCATTCATCATTATTCAACTGCCAAGAAGTCTAAACTCTAGTTGTACATAGACAATAGTGATATCATCTACACTATACATCTAAGTTTTTAGAGCAAATAAATACGAGAAAAAGCCACAACTTGACCTAGGTATTAATAGCACTATGGTCCCTCTCTATATTAATTTAATGTATAATGTACTCCGTATTTGTCATGGGCGATGAATTTCATAATTTTGTTAACAATTTTAATTTCTAATGATGATCCCTGAAAAAAGACCAAAAAAGGGTGAGTAACCTTTTTGCATTTTGAATTGTATTTTCTAAATTTGAAAATTTCTAGTGTGGTAACTAATCTCTTGAATTGATAACAACTTGGGTTGATGACAGTTGGGTTGATGACAGTTTGAGTTGATGACAGTAATTTTTTTTGATGACAGTGATTTTCGTTGATGACAATAATTTTTGAGGCTTACTATTTGGCACACCCTAAAATTCTATTTGGCACACCCTTACTTTCGTCACGAATGTATTTGGTCAGACTTTCGTCACGAAGGTTTTTTACAAGAGATTCGTCACGGAGAAACGAAAGACTTCCGTCACGAAGGTTCCCAAGAGTTCCGTCACGAAGGTATTGTGGAGTTCCGTCACGAATGTATTGGGGAGTTCCGTCACGAAACTTTTTTCGAAAAAAAATAAAAAATTCAGAATGTTGTAGAGAATTTCAATACGAGTCCGTGCATATAAAATACGTCCAAAACGGACATCGTTTGCCCTTCCAAAAGCCCTAAAAACAAAACAGTCGCATGCGTTAAGTTCGTAAAAACAAAAACTTATATAATTATTAATTATAATTAAAAATCATGCAATTAAATTTATATACTATAATTATATATTATCATTTAATATAACTAGTTTATTACTTATAAAGTACAATTATGCATTATGTTTAAATATTACGAACTTAACGAAAACGACTGTTTTGTTTTTAGGGCTTTTGGAAGGGCAAACGATGTCCGTTTTGGACGTATTTTATATGCACGGACTCGTATTGAAATTCTCTACAACATTCTGAATTTTTTATTTTTTTTCAAAAAAAGTTTCGTGACGGAACTCCCCAATACATTCGTGACGGAACTCCACAATACCTTCGTGACGGAACTCTTGGGAACCTTCGTGACGGAAGTCCTTCGTTTCTCCGTGACGAATCTATTTTGAAATACCTTCGTGACGAAAGTCTGACCAAATACCTTCGTGACGAATGTAAGGGTGTGCCAAATAGAATTTTAGGGTGTGCCAAATAAAGACTTTGTAATTTTTTTGATGACAGTAATTTTAGTTGGTAATTCGCATTGAAGACATTAATTCACATTGACGACAGTAATTCGCATTGACGAAAATTTTAATTGATGACAAATTTTGATTGATGACAATTTGGTTGATGAAATTTGTAATGAAAGTATAGGTTAATAACATTTTTTATAATATTAAATGTGAGATGAAATGTCATCCACAAAATATAGTGTCATCAAAACTACAAAACTGTCATAGGAAGAAGATAACTTCAGCAAATTGAAATTCTCAAACACAATAAATTGCATACACATCCACAAACACAAATTTACTGTCATCAAATGAGAACTTGTTATTGTCACCAAAAAACTTCCTTTGCTCCTGCATTTATCGGCCATGAACTGTCATCAACTTGTTATTAGCCATGAACTGATCATCTACTTCATGTTATCAGCCAAAAAGCACAAAAGGATGTAAACATCAACCACCTGCGAACATCACCGACAAACCTCACTACACCAAATAAACTGATTCATTATGATGAAAATATCTTATATAACTATAAACTTAATCACTATTAAAATGTCGTCATCATCTTCTTTATTAAATCAATCCGTAGTTAAAGATGAAAAATAATTAAAGAAGTATCAAAAATTGATGTAATACTCTTTGGAAAGATCCATCTATTCGATTAGACAACATATAAGTTGTCATCAAATTTATAGAAATCTCTCATCAAACTAATAGAAATCTGTCATCAAGCCAAATTTCGCCTGGGATGAAGGTAAAGAAGATCAGAGAGGACCTGGTAAGCGAGCGAGGTCCGTCGGAGATGGTTCGAACAGAATGTTCTTCGTCTCTAAGGATCTGTCGTCCATGTACTCCGGAAGAACTTGGATCTCGCCGATGTGGTCGATCATGTCGAGGCACTTCACCACGTTAAGATTATCCACGCTATGGACAATCTCGATCTCCTTCCGGATCTAGCGCCACAGATCTACAAATCAACTGAGTGCCTCCCGACGAACCTAGGAGAAATCAAAACGGCGACGTTGCTTCTGTAATCAGACGGAGATCGGATTGCACATCGAATTCGACGGGAAAAGGTTTAGAGGGATCGAAGACGAAGAAGATTGAGATCGAAGAGAAGAAGAGAGGAAGAAGAACCTAAGGCGGCATTTGGAAAGTGGAGGCTGAGATAAGGAGGAAGGGAAAAGTAAATTAGGGTTTAAAAGAGGTTAGTTTCCTCTCCTCAAATTTTCTAATGTTAGAAATTACTGTTGTTTTTAATTTAGAGACAAAGGGCCCCGTAATTCGCAAAAAAAAGATGTTGTGCTCTCCTCCTTTATTATTTAGGCCTGATTTGGGTCCAATCAAAGTACCGATGGTTCTATTGTGGGCTTCTCCTATGGACCCACTATCTATAGGCCCTTGCTAAATACCGCCCGGGCGTTTTCTAAATAACGCCCGGGCTCTCGCGTTCTGCGAGGGAGCGTCTCCTCGCAGAACGCGAGGGTGTTTTTCCCCTATAAAAGGGGAAAAACCCTACTCGGCCCATTTTTTACCTCACACACAATTTTCTACCGCCGCCTCTCACCATCTCTCTCGGTTCAAACTAGTTTTTCTTCCTCTTTTCACTACAAATCTCCATATAAGGTATGTTTCTTATACTCTTATGCTTTCTAATGTTGTTTCTAGATGAATATATGTTGTTAGTATAGGAAATTGCATATTATATGATGTTTTGATATTGAATGTTGTTTTAGAAATGGTTGTATAATGGATGAAAGATGATGATTTTGAATTATGGTGGATGAGTGGATGTTGTTTTATGTTGAAATTCATTAGGGTTAGGGTTTTTTATTAGGGTTGTTGATTTTATTTAGGGTTTTGATGTTTATTTGGTAATTTACTTAAATTGATAGGTATTTTAGCTAAAATATTGAATTTTCGTCGGAAAATCTCGCCAGAAACTGTTGCCGGAAACTCATGATAGTGCAAATTGACGCAGAACGCGAGGGGTGTAGTATACTCGCAGAACGCGAGGGTCATGGTACTCGCAGAACGCGAGTGTCATGATACTCGCAGAACGCGAGGGTCATGGTACTCGCAGAACGCGAGTGTCATGATACTCGCAGAACGCGAGGAATTGACATAAGAGGAAATTCTTTCCTCTTCTGCAGATACATATTTATATACTGATTTTACTTTATATACTGTTATATTTATATACTGATTCTACTTTACATTTTTTTAGGTAATGGATCGTCCTGGACGTTCAACCCGTCGAAGAAATAGGAACGCTGTGAGAGAAAATCCACCGGTTGAAAATGCAAAAGGGAAAAGGAAAGCAAAGAATACAACACCGGTAGAGCTCTTCCCCGAGGGGCTCCCCGACGTTGATTATCGCGCCATAGAGCGGTACAGTGGTGTCCATAGTTATGCCGGGGAAGACTGTTCTGTGCCTAGTGGGATAGAACGAGCAGATACATATCAAGGGTATCGAAATGATGATTGGGACCTTTATTCTCAAGAGTCAGTTTCATGTGCACAACCGTCAACTCAATGGGCACCACAATCAACTCCATATGAACAATCGGGTAGCTGGGACAATTTCATTCCTCAGTATGCTGTAGTGGAAGTTGGACAAGGGTGGGGTGGACAAAGTTGGGTCGGTGGACAATGTTGGGGAGGTGGATTTGGTGAGGGAAGTGTTCCTGAAGACATGGGTCAAGGAAGTGGACAAGCTTGTTCTTCTTCTTACAATCCTCAACCAGAACCGATGGAACAAGAGTACCAGGATGAAGGTGTTGGGGAAGAACACGAAGAAGAAGGTGATGATGATGATGATGATGATGAAGAAGAAGAAGAAGAAGAAGAAGAATTGGTCCAGAAACCAAAAAGAAAGAGGAAGTCCAAGAAGAATGAGCCAAAGTATGATCCTGAGCTCACTCATGCCACACCTGGCGGTCCAGAAGATCCCGAGTTGCTTAAGGGATTTGAAGCACATGTGGCATTCCACATCCAGAAAGGGGAGGTAATTTACTAATTTATTGATTTTCTGCATTTTTAATACATTAACAGAAATTCTGCAGAATTATCAGAAAATGCAATTTCTGTGCATTTTCTCGCAGAACGCGAGGAGTGGCATACTCGCAGAATGCGAGGGTGTTACTCTTCGCAGAACGCGAGAAAATGCACAATTCTGCAGAAACTGATAATTCTGCAGAAACTGTATTTTTTGTAAATTTGGCCTGCAGTGTGTAAATTTGTATTTTTCTGCAGTTGAAAGGTCCGATGAAGCCACAACAACGGACAAAGCAAAGCAGTGATTGGCCATTGGACAACGATGACTGGTCAGAGATTCCCGGTGCTGTTGGACTGTCAGATCTACCTGACATGATGTACGAAGCAATCGACTATCCGTTGATTGAAGCGTTCATCGAACGATGGCAACCGGAGACTAACTCATTCCACCTCCCTTGTGGTGAGATCACTATTGGCCTTCTTGATGTACATATGATTTTAGGCCTACCTATAGAAGGGAAAGCAATGACTACTTGTAAGAAACTGGGTGCCAAGTTTAGTCATGATGAGATTATAAAATACTATGGTAGGAAGGGGGCGGAAATTTTTGGAGTAGATCCTCACACTTTAGATTCTAGGAGGGTGAAAGCTGATTGGTTTAGAAGGCATTGTGAAAACCTAGGTCCAGAGCGAAAGGGTTTAGGATGGGTGTTGTATACTGCTTCCTCGCTCTTATTTCCGGACAAGTCACAGAACTTGATTCGGCTTAGATATGGGCCTTATTTGGAAACCTATGCCCATGCTACGGGCATATCGTGGGGTTCAGCTGCTTTGGCCCATCTGTATAGGCAGCTGGGGGTATGCACACGACAGGGTTGTGCCCATATGTCTTTCTGTTACACCTTGTTGCAGGTATTATACTTTTTAAGCGTTTAATTTACATACTTATATATATTTGCATATTTAACGTACTTTGTATTTCTTAGGCATGGATCTACAACTACTTCCCACACTTCCGACCTACTGAACGTCCTCGGTGGAGAGCGGAGCAACCATGGGCATACCTGTGGATGCCTAAGAATGTAAAGCTGAAGAAGGGGCAAGTCGGAAGGGACTATAGGGGAGCGCTCGATATTCTTATGCCGGAGATGGTAAGTTTCTGCATTTACATATGATTCTGGTGTACACCACTCGCAGAACGCGAGGAGGCACATACTCGCAGAACGCGAGAAAATGCAAGTTTCTGCATTTTGTCCTAGTTTCTACAGTTTCTGGTGTTTTACAGACTTCACCATGCGTTTTTCTGTCATTTTGTTAGGTATGTTGGAACCCGTATGGAGCACAAGACTTCACCGATCCTGAGCTTGCTCCCGCTCTATTTCACGAGGTGCTATCTTGCTGTGACATCACCGAACCACACATGCCTGATAGGTGTCCCAGACAATTTGGGAGAGTGCAGCGTATTCCTAGGCCAGTCATCGAACCGCTCAAAGCTCATAGGTTGAAAAACATTAGGTGTTATAGTGTTTTTTATGACGCCAACCAATGGCTTTGGGAGTCAAGAGATGTTCACTCTTTGTCTCTCGATGATATGGGGCCAGTTGCCTATGCACCACATGAATGCTCCCATGATTACATGGATTGGTACATCAAGAGGACCCATAGGTATATCCGTCCTGCAATCCCTGGGATGATGACTGAGAGACAGGTAATGTGGCCCGATAGTGCGGATAGTGCAAAAAATCAACCGTATATGTATACGTATACGGAAGAAATTTTTAAAAGGAAATTCTTCTTCTTCCTCCTCCTCGCATTTTCTCTCCCGAGTTCACTGTTCATCCGTAACCCTAATTTTCGCCGCCGTCCAATCTTCTCCCATTTCACTCGTTTTCTTCCCCAAATCTATCCTATTCGACTCGTTTTTCTCATACAATCCAAATCCCTAAATCAATTTCATCAATTTCACTCGGAATCATGCAATCCGAAGAAATGGGGAAAAGCTCGAAATCCACTCCGGCGACGGTGGAGGCTGCGGCTTCGTCTGTTCTCCCTCCCGTCCGTATTAGTGCTGGTGGCGCAAGAGTCCGAGGTGGAGGAGCTGCGCCTGGGCGGAAGACGAATCCGGCGAAAAAGAAAAGGGCCCGTGGTGGTGGAGCTGCGGTGGCTCCTGAGGTGGTCGGTGGCGCTGGCGAGGGGTCTGGAGGTGGAGGGGAGGAGGTTGGTGGCGCCGGCGAGGTGGCTGGAGCTGAAGCAGGTGGTGGTCGGGGTCGGGGTGGAGCGCAAAAACGGGCTCGTTCAAAATCGCCGGAAAAAGCGCTCTCGATCCACGAGGTACGTAATTAAATTATTTATCGTTATTTATCGTAATTAAATTATTTATCGTTATTTATCGTTTAACGTTTCACGTTATTCGATAAATAACGATTAAAATAAAAAGATTTACTAATACATAATATTTATTAATATAATATTAATTAGTCGTTATTTATCGTTTAACGTTTCACGTTATTCGATAAATAACGATTAAAAGAAAACTAATATTATATTAATATTTATTTATTTATTAATATAATATTAGTTAGTCCTTATTTATCGAATAACGTTTTCACGTTACACGATAAATAACGACTACTTAATATTATATTAATAAATAATTATTTATTAATAATTATTTATTAATAATTATTTATTAATATAATATTAAGTAGTCGTTATTTATCGTTAAACGTTTCACGTTATTCGATAAATAACGATTAAAAAAAAAGATTTATTATTAATAAATATTTATTAATATAATATTAATTAGTCGTTATTTATCGAATAACGTTTGTTATTCGATAAATAACGATAAAAAGAAAACTAATATAATATTAAGTAGTCATTATTTATCGTTTAACGTTTCACGTTATTCGATAAATAACGATTAATAGATAAAGATTTATTAATATAATATTAATTAGTCGTTATTTATCGTTTAATGTGTCACGTTATTCGATAAATAACGATAAAAAGAAAACTAATATTATATTAATAAATATTTATTTATTAATATAATATTAAGTAGTCGTTATTTATCGTTTAACGTTTCACGTTATTCGATAAATAACGATTAAAAGAAAAAGATTTATTATTAAATAATATTTATTAATATTCACATTCCAGGAGTTCATATAGGAGATACAGGAAAAGCTCTGATGGAGGAGTTAGATGTTAGCGAGGAGGAGGAGTTTACAGAGGAGACAGAGGTTGCAGATCAGCCAGAGCTTGATTTAGGAGATTTGGAGGCGCAGATGCAGACTGATTATTATGAGGGATCACCAGTGCGTCGGCCATCTCCAGGAGATTCAGGAGCCCATTCAGGAGCCCGTTCGTTGTCGTCGTCTGCAGAGGATCATCAGCAGGAGATTCAGGAGCCGTTTCAGGATTTTGATCAGGAGCCCGTTCAGCAGCCCGCTGAGCATGTCGATCCGGGCCTCGCTGGACCGGCTCCAGGGGATGCAGATTATGTGGGGCATCCTGGAGGTCCTCTCAGTTCATAGCTTCTGGTGGACTACAACACCCAGGAGTTGCTCCAGTCATATGGACTCATACAGAGGAGCTTGCAGAGCGTGATCCGGCTTATGTGATACCGCCCTCATCGAAGGTATGCGTTGTTTTCTAAATGAATTTGTGAGGTAAAACGATCAAAGGCTTTTCTAATTCATTAATTTATGTTTCTGTTTCGTACATCAGCTGAAGAGGGTGTTGGATATATACACCCGCAAGGACTTCTTCAAGGCGTATGATGTGCATAAATCTGATGTGCCTGGGTCATGGTGGCAGCTCGTTCAGCAGAGCCACTTACACGTCCTTGCAGATCCCCGGCTCGAGTACAAGAGTATCGATCCGATTTTGATTTCTGCATTTGTGGAGCGTTGGTATCCAGAAACCAACACGTTTCACTTTGCATTTGGTGAGATTGCTCCTACCTTGTTAGACGTGTTGAAGATTATGGAGCTTCCGATCCATGGACGAGCTGTCAGATCTGCTGAGGCGAACATCGATGCGTTTGTGCACGTTCACGTGCAACGGATGTTCGGGTTTGATACGATCCAGGAGGCTGCTGCGCTACGCTTACGTACGTAGAATTTATTTTATTATTTATATTCGATTCAATTGTTTAGTTGATTCGATTAAATATTTATAATGCGTGATAAATTATCAGATGGGGGCTTGAACATCCACGGCAATGAAGGCATCACCACGATCCACACCCGACTAGTAGAGATGTTTGCTATACAGGACAGGTAAATTTCCATATATTATAAGAATTTCTCATAATTTCTCGATTAACGTTACTAATTCAGTTTTCGTTATTAATTGCAGGACTCCTCAGCAAGAGAGTGATATTGCTTCGCTCTACTTGTTCTCCCTGTTAGGCAGTACGACTCTGGTAGACAAGTCTCAGATGAAGGTGAAGCACAAATACCTTAGCATCCTCGTAGACCACAACGAGACAAGGTCCTATGCTTGGGGGAAAACCATCTTGGCTGAACTGTACAGACAGTTGGGTCAGGCCTCCCGTGCTCAATCCAAAGGGTTTGCTGGTTGTCCGCTCCTTCTCAAGGTAGTATTCGTTTAATGTTTGTTTTATTTAAAAAATATGTTGCTTATGTTTAAAACATTATGAAATTCTGGTATTTGTAGGCTTGGATATGGGCGTATTTCCATGGTCTTCGGGGTCATGCTACACAGGACTTGGCATCTATGAATGCCCCGGCGGCGGCTATCCGGGATAACACCAGAGTCAAGTACCATAAGGATCCCGCTCGACTAGTTTCCCTTAGACGGATCCTTGACCAGATCACATATGCAGAGGTAAGTATTATTTAGCAAGTCATTTAATCATATGTTATGCAATTATTATTTATAAAAATACGTTTGTCCTTTCAAAAAACAACATAGGTTCAGTGGAACCCCTGGGGCAAGTTGGATCTCAATGACCCCCAGTATAGGTTAGGTCTATTTTGTGGGCCTCTAGAGGCCTTCGAGATTCGGGAGGCACACCATCCTGACCGATGTGTGCGACAGTTCGGGTATGTGCAAGGCATACCCGATCCCCCGATTACACCACCTACTGCGATCAGAAAGGATTCTGCATCCGGGTACACCGTCACATTCGGGGATGAGGACTGCACTTGGGACACAGTACACATGCCGGATCGATTGATTGCCTTAGACGAGCGGGATCGACGTAGACTTCGAGATTATACATGGGATTGCAAGGATGGATATCTGACATGGTTTAATGTCATGTCACATCCTTATGTTGATTCCAGATCACCCAGGCAGGACCCACGTGCACCGTTTGACCACCGTGTCGAGCCCATACAGATACCTGCGACAACCTCTGTAGTTGTGGTACGTATTTTAGTCAATATCGATGAAGTTATAATTTTAATCTATTTTATTCTACTTATATTTACATTTTAAAAATGTAGCGGGGCAACATACTCGCCTCTGAGATATCTAGTTTCCTACGTGCCTATGGTGACACTCTGCCTCGAGGACAAGCGAGGATGATGAGGGGGTGGATCAGCATATGGACTGGTGATGTAATACCAGAAGAGGATGAGCCCGTGCAGTAATATGTTTGTGTTATGTATATTTTGTTGTCGATATTATATTTTGGATGTGGTAGTTTTCATTGATTTATATATTATTAGGAGTTTCCGACTAAAAAATGACTTAAAATGAGCTAAGACGAGAAATGGTGCGAAAACCGATGAAAAACGACTAAAAACGAGCTAAGATGAGAAATGGTGCGAAAACCGATGAAAAACGACTAAAAACGAGCTAAGACGAGAAATGGTGCGAAAACCGACTTAAAACGAGCTAAGACGAGAAATGGTGCGAAAACCAACTAAAAACGAGCTAAGACGAGAAAAGGTGCGAAAACCGATGAAAAACGACTAAAAACGAGCTAAGACGAGAAATGGTGCGAAAACCGATGAAAAACGACTTAAAACGAGTTAAGACGAGAAATGGCACGCAAATCGAGGAAACCTAGCTAGGGTATAGGGTTTAGGGTAAGGGTATAGGGTTTGGATAGTGGATATTGAATGTGGATAGTGGATAGTGGTGTTTGAAATGGATAGTTTGGGCCCAGTTGGTTTAAACGTCTTAGAAAGCTAAAACTCAAAATTTCAAAATTGTAACATGATAGAAAATGAAGTCTTTAGTCGTTATCAATTCTCGGAATCGAAAAAAAATCATTGAAAACGTCAACGGGCCTAATAAGGCTTTCATTGAGATTTAGTGAGGCCCATTACCGAAAAACGACATAAAACGGCTTAATAAGACCTTAAACATTAAAAAACTTGAAATGTAAAAGTTGTATTTGAGCATTACCAATATGACGGTTTCGTTTTTATAAGAAAATAACAAAATGAACACTTCAAAATATCTAAACAAGAACTTTCACCGAGTAACGAGTTAATCTCAAGTATATAAGTTGTATAGTTTTACTCATATGTGTGTGATATCACTTCGTTACTCAAATAAACTTTATATAAAACTTTCATTAAATGCTATGAAACACTCAAATACTCCAAAATAACGACATTTCACATCTTCTTATTGTCCTTATTGCTTGATTACTCGATATTTAATGAAAGTTTTAATGATATACGCATACAATTATGATTAAACAAGCAATAATGACAATACGAAGATGTGAAACATTCAACACATTTGAATTTACTAGAGATCAACATCTATACTACCATAACTAATGCGATAGTCCTTCCATTGCTGCATCCTCAGCGCGAACCCACGATCCAATCCATTCGCACTAGGATCCTTGAACATGCGCCAAACTCCAGGTACAGATGGTACCGGACAGTCTTCTCTAAGACACACCTAAATTATAAAACATAAATACAATGTTAAGCATTAAGAAAATTGAGTGAAAAACACAAATACTTTAGTGAAAATCATACCGGTATGTAGTGGTTTGCTAAGCCCACACGAGCCATTGCATAAATCTTCAAACCCTGACTGGAGCTTTGTTGATACACCCTCATCGGTAAGCACAAATATGATCGGACTTTGGATAAGTATATCAAACCAACCTGAAACCGAGTGGCAAATGCTAATCCAATCATGGGCATACTCATCCAATATCTTTCAGGACAAGGTGATCTGCTATAGTTGACCTCTTGAACAAGAGCGTCGAAGTTGTTTGCCAAATCCAGGCGTTGTCTGGTCATGACTCGTTTGTAGATATCATTGTTCTGTAATAGCTCCGTAGTCAGTTCCATGCGAATGCGAGGATACTCTTGTTGGTCAAACCCCATCAACACAGCTAGTGACCGATATCCACAATGTCCATCCGCCCTTACGTCTTTCGCAAGCTCAATGTATGGAAACATGAAGAGATCAACATTGTCAACCCCGAAGTCTACCCCACATTTCGCCATTGCTGGCTGAGGGAACTCATCTGTAAGAGTGCAACCTGATAATCCGAACCCCTCTCCACCAGTGCCACTTGAATAACCAAACGCCTCTCCCGCAGTGCACCCATCAGCTTCAAACTCCCTCATTATAGTAGGGTCGTTGAAAGTAGGTTGTGCCGCCGTTGCTTTTCCCTTCCCTTTCCTCTAACCGCCTTATTCTTCGCCTTCGCAACATCATTTTTCTCTAATTCTTCCCTTGCGTACTCAAGCCCGCTCTTCTCTCTCTCGGTTCCCCACTTCTTTCCTACCGCTCCTCTTGGTCTGCCAGGATCCTTGATGCCCGTTGGCTCCACCGCAAGACTTTGATGTGGATACTCCAACATTGTGTACAGGTCCGCTATCTGAGACCACTGACTTTCTGGAAGTCCCCCCTTTTGCCATCTCTCGTTGAGCTCAATGAATCTCAACTCCCGCATGGTCTGAGGTACACCAATCTCTACCTCCCCGTTATCAAGTTCAATCCTATCCCATTCTAGCTGCCTCCAGAATTTGTGAATCTGATTGAGCTTGAATGGCTTCTTCTCAATAATATGTTGCACCATCTCGTGGATGCACGGTAGGCCCTGACATTCTCGCATCCAGTAATCTTCGCAATGTTCGTCATAATTCTTCGCCTTTATATCCTCCCATATATCCCACAACTTATGCAACGCTCTATCAGACACATTATGGAATAGATGCCGAAAGATCAATTTCACTTGTGGATTCATTCGTCTAAAAACCCCGGGTGTCTTGATCCGATCCTCTTCCATGGTGGCCCTCACCTTCACAATCTGGCCCTCGATGGCTGCATGGATCCTCACAACCATTCGATTAAAACCGCCTATAATTGAACCGACTATTTTCTTCAACACCTTATGCATTCCCTCAACCCTATGTTTTATTCATTCAATGCCGTGTTTATGTAAAACAACTATTAAATAATAAAATAATAAATAAATCTGAAATGTTTAAGTAAGTATAAAAATACCTGTTTGAGGTCCTCGTGAAGAAGTGAAGATTGTGTTCCGTCCATGCGCAAACAATGTTTGTCTTGTAAGGGATAAGTCACACCTTTTCAATGTATCCAACGACACCGCTTCTCCAAGATGTTCTCAATCCTAGCAGTCTCTCCTCGTATTGTTCCTCCGTTCTTGATAGAAAAAGTTTCCATACTTGCCCGCACAACCTTTTCACCGATTCCTTGTTTTTCAAAATTCTGGTAGCATTTACCTCGATGTTGTGCTTGATATGAACCCAACACAAGAGATGTTGAACCGGAAGATCTTTGAACACATATTTGATTGCAGTGATGAGAGCTAGTTCTCGATCAGTCATTATTGCAGTCGACATTACTCCGGCATCCTCAAACAACTTTTTAAGCCTCTGATTATCCACAAGTAGTGCATTGTTTCCTCCTTACCCGTGAATGCATATGCAATGTTGAATGTCTTATGCGTGCAAGTGAAACCGACAATCTCCACAAGAGGCATTTTATACCTGCATAATATATTTAAATAATGAAGGAAGAGGCATATGCAATATATTTAAACAAACATATTTTGATATACTACTATTATGTACCTATTCGTCTTGTATGTGGCGTCAATAACCACGACGTACGAAAACATCTTCAACAAGTGCAACGAGTCTTGATGGGCAAAAAACAAGATGTCCACCTCGTTTGATTTCTTCTTGGAGAGGGGATGCACTACATAGTTGCGCTCCTTCAAAAACTTCAAGGTCCATTGTGTAACAGTCAAATCCGCACGATCCTCAAAATGCAACTTCTGAATAAAGTTGGTGATTTGTTTTGTGGATGTTGTATTCCCTGGAAAGGCCGCCCTCAACTGAGTAGCAATAAGAGTAGGCGTAGTCAAGCTGTTTGCACAATTCGTCGCAAATTTCACCTCATCCGACGTCATTCGACCCATGTACGGATGGCCAATGAAGCTAATGGAAAGCTTATGATTGTGTTGTTCGTATTTTACCTTCACATACCATCCATCTCTCGCATCCCTCGCCTTGAACTTATATCCTCGGATCTCAAACTTGCAATCCGACTTCTTATCCCTACTATCTCGCTCTGTATTAACAACCTCCGCTGTTTCGCTATCCTCTCTTTTCTTTTTCCCTGATCTATACACTCCAACATGCGCGCACATTATATTTATTTGACGCTCATTGCTATGGCGAGTCACTAATACCATCATAAGTTCTCTACCAATACTCTGAACCCAACGCCTCAAGTGTTCCTTAGTAGGAAACGTTTCTTCGGTATCAAACGAATCATAGTAATCCATACCCTATAATTAATAAAAACTACCATATTTATCACAACTAAAACTACTAGTCCACATCAATCTAAACTATCACTTCTACAAATTATTTGCAACTAAATAAAAACGAAACGATTCAAATTAATTACTAACCAAAAAATCTCTGGCGTCGAAGTCTCCTTCTTCTTCGTCGCTATCGTCGTCCCACATCCCGTCTTCGGGTTCACTAAAATACTCTTTCTCATCCACGATCGCATCGTCTTCGTCACTCGCATGCTCGTTCTCTTCACCATACTCGTTCTCTTCACCGCTCGCATACTCAATCTCCGTCACATATTCAATCTCCTCACCATCACTCAAATTTGTAACTCTCCTATTTGACATTTTTGACTTGAACATCTATCCGAAGTTCATACCTTTATATACAAACTACATCCCAAACGGTCATATTCTGAAAAAAGAGTCGTTGGGTAAAAAACACGTATACGCCCATAATGAGCGTACGCCCATTATGGGCGTACAGGCAAAAAATGTCCCAACGGCTATTTTCCCAACGGTCATATTTGAAAAAATAGCCGTTAGGGCTATTTTTTCCACCCATACACCCGTAACGGGCGTACGCCCATTATGGGCGTACGAGTATTATATCAATAATTCTGTGTTTCCCAACGGCTATTTTCTAACGGCTATATTATTCAAATTTACATTGTACGCGAGTTATGGGCGTACGCCCGTTTCCAGCGTATACAAACGAGCGTATTCTGTATTTCGCTTCACAATCGAAGTTTTAAAATTGCACTATACGCCTGTTTTGGGCGTATGAAAATGTATGAAAATGTAGTGTGAAAAGAGAGAAAATGTAGTGCGTATAAATTTATCCTTTTTTCCTCCTCATCATGTATTCTCAAACCCAATCTTCTATTATATTCTTCTTTTTTCCTCCTCACCATGAACATGAGATTGAGCAACCACCATGAATTGTTGAGAGTATTATCATCTGACTTGATTGTTGGAGTGAACGTTCAGTCGAGATCTCAACCATTCCTCGATTTTTCCTATGTATTAAGGAAATTAGTGTAGTGACCCGTGTCATGCACGGGAAATTTCATATTATTCGTATGAAAATTGTATATTCTTTTAATCGAGTTTGTCAAAAAATTAAGATTAACTTTTTTCTTGTAAAAACTATTTATAAAATATATTTTATTTTATGAAGGTTATGTACGTAGCTTGACTTAATTTTTATTATCGAAAATAATTCTAATTTTATCATAAGAATATATACTAACCTTCAACATAATATTTATTCTCAATAAAATAGTTTGTATATTTGTTTATGAAAGGAATGATAATGTTTTATGATTTATTTGTTAATATAATTATCTAATCTATAAATAATTAAAATTAAAGATAAAAAATAATAATCGTGTAACAAACTAAGCCTAAAATCACTCTAAAAGCTCGAAAAGGCTCAACTTTAATATATAAGATAGATAGATTTTCCTCGTGTCTTTTAAAGATCAATCGTATCATCAACATTTTTTACCAAAACAAATTCGTTGTCGTATCGATTTATGCTAGCATTGGCATTGTTTGTGAGGAAGAGAGGTAACAAAAGAGGTGGATTACCTCTTTATATAAATCATGTGCCATGATTCTTGAAGTAAGGTAACAATTTTATCTCGTGAGATTTGAAAGTAATATAACATTCTTCATAGGTTTTTGTGCGCTTTGGAATCACTCAATTTCAGTTTATGTGCAACAAGAAGAAATTTTCCAAAATCATACTCCCTTTGATCGGCTTTATAGTTCGTTTTGACCACTTCATTTTGATCACAATTATAATACGTTTTAACATCAATAATTAAAATTTCCAATTACCAAGGCTATTTAATGGAGTGAATATCACTCGGTGGGGTATTATCAAAGACACCTAGCCAATGAAATGGGTTCTGAATTAATTACATGGTGCATTTGGCTACACTTTTAAAGAATTAACTATAACTATTGGCTTTATCTGAATACACGACTTAAAAGGAGTTTCTTAATCTGTGTGTAGATGGGTAAAACGAACTCTAATTCCGATCGGAGGGAGTAGTGATTTATAAAATAACATCATCTACGCGCGATCAACAACAATAAAGAGGTTGTGCACATCACTCATGTCGTGGAATACACGTAAGTTTTTAACGTACAACATCACTTATTTTCGTTTAGTTCTACAATTTTTCACAATAGGTGTATCTAATTCAATTTTATATATATTGTCGGATTTACTCATATCTAGGGGTCAAGGGTGTCTATTTTGTCTCTTCTTGCTTCCTTGGGTCTTTCAACGGTGGAAACGAGCTGAGTATGGTGGAGGAGAGTTGAGGCCACAGGGGATTGTAAAACAAAAGATGATTATTCAAGCCATCAATTGATATTATTGGGTTGAAAGATATTAATTAATAGCTCATTAGGGGAGATTCTCACCCACCCTAGTTGCTCTTTTTTAATCTTCAACTAAGAGTTTGTTTGGCATGCTTTTATAATGGGTTTAAAAGTTATAAAGGAATTAATCCAAATAAAGTTGTTTGGTTTAACTCATTTATAAAGTCTTTATCATAATAATTACTTTACATTTTATACACATTTTTCAAAGTCTCATAAATCCTTTTTTTGAAAAACGCCATTATTTTCAAAAATCCCATTATAAATGAGTTTGTCAAACAGAGTCTAAATGTTCAAGGAAGACATAAAGGAGTTTAAATACTAAAGAGTTTTATGCCTTAATGAGTTGGCCTTCATATGCAAAGGAATAAGACCCAACCGAGTCTCAAAAGTAAAGACTTAAAAAGAAAGGACATGTGTCACCCTTATCATGCACCTAGGCTGCGGTGGTACTCTTCCCTTCCACGAGACTCTTGCGTCAAGACGCGTCTGGGTGTCCTTGGAGACGAGGCGTGGAACCGCCTGATTGTCATGGACACCAAAATTAGGGCCAATGAAGGTTGAATCTCATCATCCATTATGCACTTTCGAAACCAAGACATGGATTTTGGACTAATAACACATGATGTCGATCACAAGTAGGTAGAAAATCATGAAACTTGCATACATGCAAGAACATACTAGAATATCATGCATGTATCTTGTAGGAATGCATGCTTAGAGACTAGCCTACGAGCGTCATGCAAGAAGGCATACTTATCAAAAAGCCTACGAGCGTCATATAAGAATGCACAATCTGCAAGAATCATACAAGATCACACTCTTACTAAAATGACTATGAACATTGTGTAAGAACATCGTCTAAGAACACATTCAAGAATAGCATCCGAACATTGTGCAAGGCTGCAAGCACACCTTAGCATGCGGAAAAATGCATCCAATGCACTTCGAAATAGCCTACACACTTGTGCAAGAACGCATCATTCGTGACTTATGGATTTCAGTAAAATTAAAGCCCTTGAACAAGAATTTGAAAAATTATAGATTGGACGAGACAATACATTCTGAACTTGCGAAATTCGAAGGAGAAAATGACTTTTTGTCATAAATCAAAACGAGCAACTCGTTACTTATTGATAAACAAGAGTTTGAAACATTAAAGATTGGACGAGACAACGTATCCTCAACTTACAAAATCTGAAGAAGAAAATAACTTTTGTCATACATCAAAAGTTTGCCATAGACGGATATCTCCTAGCCCTGAAGTTGATACAAATCTTGAGAATCTCATTCTTTACATTGGCCTATTTTTTCAAAAGAGAAAACACGTTTTTTAATACTAACTTGGAAGGCAAGGAGATCGATTACCCAAAAATAAATTATTTGCTTATATTCCTTTCTTTCCCCTGCTTCCATCCAACATCGGTATCTTCCTTTCCTCTTCGATCTCTTCTTAGTAAGGGTTGAAGTAAGCAGCGAGAATCGTACGCCGGTGTGAATTCCGTTCTTCCCCAACATCGGTATCTTCAATGGAGGTCACTAAGAAAAGGAAATTAAGTCATGCGGAAAAACTCCTTATGGGTGAAGCAGTTGAAGTACGTCTCTTGTTTTTCCTTTACTTCTTTTGTATCCGTCGATTTCCTATTCTGATTTTTCTCTCCTTCTCGTGCTTTCTGGTGATTGTTTTGCATAATTGCTGATTTTCGCTTTGGTCGTTAGTGAATCTGCCGACATTGCCCAAGATTAGGGTTTTAATAGGGTTTATATGTTTTGTCGGTATTGGTGATTAGGACGAAATCTGTTGTGGAAATATAGCAATTTGTTACAGTGTTTTCTTTTAGGGTTTTGGATTGTTGCTAATGCTGTAACCGGAGAGAAAAGATTCTACTATTTGATGATCTGATGATGAATTTTTATACCTTGCAAACTCATAGCTTTAGGAAGATAATATGGTTTAGTTCTGTGGTTATTTGGTTGGCATTCTTCACTTGTTTGGTTGTCAAATTTTCCTTTTAAGTCTGTATTTCCTTGTTGCTTAATAAATTTTGTAAGTTTGTTACTATACATGGAGTATTGTGAAACCTGGGATTTGTTTCCGAGTTTGATTGCTTTAATATAGAAAATTGTAATGTTGCTCCACTGGACCTGAAACTGTATGTAATCTTACAGGTTAGAGGTCTTGAAGATGGATTTCTTGGGTCATGGCATCCTGCACATATCGTTGAACGTGAGAGTAAACGATGTTTAGTCGAATATGATCATCTTCTTTTTGATGATCAGACAAAAGCCCTAACTGAATATGTGCATATTTCTTCTTTTATTAACGGCACATCTGGTTCCTCAGAATGTCCAAGCAACTATTTAGGGAAGATAAGGCCCATCCCACCGGTAGTTGATCTTGATACGTGTCTCCAATACAGCATGTGTGTTGATGCTTATTACCAGGATGCATGGTGGGAAGGTGTTGTTTTTGACCGTCAAGATTCCCCTGGAGAGTGGAAGCTTTATTTCCCTGATATTGGTGACTTACTTATTGGAAGTATTGACAACTTGAGGTTAACTCAGGACTGGAACGAAGCTACCGGGGAGTGGAGTCTACGTGGCAAATGGCAGTTCTTGGAAATCATTGATAAGCTTAAACCGGAGTATGTAGTTCCTGTCTCTACAATGCAATTGTGGTATGATTTAAGGGCGACTAAAAAATTTGACCAGAAGTGGACTTTTCAGGGGAAATCTGTCTGGAAGGATCTAATCTTAGAGGTTATTAATAGTTATTTAAAGATAACAGCAGTAGAATTTCTCAGTATGCTAAACCTCACACAAGATCTGGTTGTGCCTAAAAAGCGTAATTCTCTGCTTTTGACATCTCAAATCCAAGCAGAAGAAATTGGCTCTAGTTTGCGTGGTTGTTCCACCAAGTCTGCTGGAAAACCCTCCTCAAGTAGAGCGCACCACGTTCCCACTACAGGTATGGAGTGCCCTAATTGTATTGCTGAATATTTGGAATCGAACCAGCGTGATCATGACTTAGCCGTGAAGGTAAGGCAACACCTTTTGTTTTTGGGATGGAAAATCGAAAATTTCGTATCAGGGGGGACTCAAAGGACTCGGTATCACCCACCATATGGAAAAACGCAGTACTCTCTTGTAAAGGTATGTGAACTTATGCAGGGAGTTGTACTTGGCAAGTCTTCTTGTGATGTAAAAGAGATCAAAGAGAAAAATGCCTCACTGTCCCCGTCATCTGATTGTTTGAATATTTCTGCTCTGAAAATTGTACCAGGAAAGTCTTTCAGTGATGTAAAGGAGATCAATGCAAATGCCTTACTGTCTCCATCATCTGATTGTCCTAATGCTTCTGTCTTGGAAACTGTTAAACCTGTTGAAAGTGTATACTGCCCAGAAGCAGTAACAGAGTACTTGCAGTCTTTTGGTGTGTCGCCCGGTTTGGATAAAAAGCGGAATTTGGCTTCAAAAGCAAAAAATCACCTCTCCGCTATAGGCTGGAAGTTCTGGCTCAAGATGAGGACTGATGGGAGGATGGAAGCTAGATATACCTCACCCGCGAATAAGACTTATTGTACACTCAAAAAAGCATGCCAAGATGTTTCCAAGGAAACCCAATCTGATGATCTGCCTTTATTAACTACCAATTGCAACCCGCCGGAGAGAAAAAAGAGAGTAATTCGTTTTCATTGCTCAACTCCTTCAAGTCAAAGTGAAACTGAGCTAGAGGACACGAGGTTTACTGACGGACGTTTTAACATTGATAAATATAATCTGATGGAAAAAAAGAGTGCTCGTACCATGCCCAAGAAAAGAAAAGTGACCAGTTCCTTGCAGGAAAAAATTGATAGTTCTGATGTCAATCAATCTAAGCGAGTTCTGCGATCTGGGAAAAGAGTAAGGCAGGTGACTCCTAGTAAATTGCCTTACAATCCAAGAAATATTCTCTCTTTGTTGATTGACAACAACATTCTGCTGCCTAGAGCAAAAGTTTGTTATCGAGGAAAGGACAAAAATATTTTGGCTGAAGGTAGAGTAACTCGTGATGGCATCAAGTGTGGTTGTTGCCAAAAGGTTCTTACCCTAGCTGGATTTGAATCTCATGCTAGGACCCCGTATCATCATCCAGCTGCCAATATTTTCTTAGAAGATGGAAGATCTCTTGTTAACTGCCAGATGGAGTTCTTAAACAATGGTATGAAAAAGTTGCTGAAAAATACAGTTGGCAGGAAGAGGAAAAACATATCTTTGAGTACTAATGATGACATATGTTCCATCTGTCACTATGGAGGCGATTTAGTATTATGTGATAGGTGTCCATCATCATTTCATGCAAATTGCCTAAATCTGCAGGTGAGCACCACGGACATCATAATTTTTTCAATTTTTTTAGTGATTGTTTTTCTGTTGACATTTCTCTTCTTCACATATTTAGGCTGTTCCAGACGGTGACTGGTTTTGTCCATCTTGCCGATGTGCAATCTGTGATTGTAGCGAACCTGTAGATAGCAGTGTGAAGTTGAATGAGTCAAGTACACTATGCTGTGATCAATGCGAGCGTCTGTGTAAGTTTCCTTTTGCCTTTTTTATTCTTCATCCGGATAACAAATATAGATGTATTCAACACAATTTAGTATATGTGATGGGTATAAAACCTTTTTTAATAAGTCAATGCTAATTTTGCAGTCCATGTAAGCTGCCTACGCGGCAGAGGAGGAGTCAATCTGGATGGTCGTGCAAAAGGAAAATGGTTTTGTTGTAGATCATGTGCTAAGGTACTTACACTTTTTTATCCTACTCGTTACTTGGTTAATCTAACATTTCGATGTGGATGTATCATAATAACTGGTTACTTTAATTGTCAGATTTTTAGGGGTCTTCAAAAGCTTAAAATGCAAACTAGTCCTCTCGGCCATGATAATTTAACATGGACTCTGATTAAACCCATGAAATATCAAAGTGAAGATGATGTCAACTTGATGGCAGAGAACTACATCAAGCTTAGTCTTGCCCTTGAAGTGATGCATGAATGCTTTGAGCCTGTTAAAGAACCTCGTACACGTAGAGATCTTGTTGAAGATGTTATATTTGGTAGAGGGTGAGTTTTTTTATGCCCTAATCTTTTTTCTCTGACTGCCATAACAATTATTGACCGATTGAAGTTTATATTAACTCTAAATTTCCATTGCAGGTCAGATTTGAAACGTCTTAATTTCACAGGATTTTATACAGTACTCTTGGAAAAAAACGATGAGTTGGTTAGTGCAGCCACAATAAGGTAACTTTTCACTCAGTACTATTGAATAACTAGTCTTATTCATGAATTATAGTCTGATTTATTTTATACACACAATTTGATGTATCCAGGATCTATGGGGATAAGGTAGCTGAAGTTCCACTTGTTGGTACCCGGTTTAACTTTCGTCGACTTGGGATGTGTCGCATCCTGATGAATGAGCTTGAAAAGGTACTTTGAACTTTCTGTGCCTGTTCATTTACACTGAGGAATTGTTGGTAAAAGGTTCTTAACTTGCTCAAATTGTTTTCCTTATTTCAAAACGAAAATTTAGAGTTTCATGATTGCAAGTCTTCTTTTTTGCTCAAGTCGTCATGTCTCTCTGTTTTTCTTTTTTCCGATAGGATCTTGTTGAACTTTAATTTCAATGTCACTCTATATGTTATTAATACAGTTTTGAGATATTAATAAGTCATTTTCTACAAGGAAACAATCATCCCTACTGACTTATAACTTGAAAATCTGATTATGTCCATTACTACCGCAAAACATACAGATTTTCACACGACAAATTATTTGCAGTTCATGCAAATTATTTGCAGTTCCCCAAGATGCTAATATTCTTTAATTCTCACATTCTCTTCTAACTCATCCCTCCTTTGCATCTTTCAGTTTCTCAAGGATTTAGGAGTGGAGAGACTGGTGCTTCCTGCTGTTCCTAACGTCCTCAACACATGGACCGGATCTTTTGGGTTTACAGAAATGACTCCATCTGAAAGATCTGAATTTTTTCCATACACCTTCTTGGATTTTCAGGGCACTGTGTTGTGCCATAAACTCTTAATGGAACACACTGTAGTTCCATTAAGCATTTCAAGAGGTCAGTTCTGTTCTTATGCACAATCAATTCTTCCTGTATAATTCGAGAGAATGTTTAGTCACCAAATTTCCTTCCTGTTCTTGCAGATTATCATCACCAGGAAGTTGCCGAAATTGTTGATGAATTCGACTACAGAAATGTGATGCCTGACATGTGCCACAGAGCAGAAATTGAAGATGGGGACTCTGTTGAGCAAGGACTACTAGAGTACGTATTGACCCTTGGCTATTGATAATAAGATGCTATATACAAAGACATACAACAAAATTAAATGAAGATGATTGACACCAGACATAGTTGGAGTTCTCTACTGTTATAGAATATTACACCTGACACTAGTGTTATTGTAGTAAATGTAGAACTGAAAAGCTGAAGAAAGTATAATTTCTTCGATCAATCAATGAATATATATCTTTTATCAGAATGTAAGCAAAAGAATAACCGCAAATTTGTGTATTAGGAAATTTGTCTGTATAAAACATGACTTGCTTTCCTAAAAACATTATATCTTATTTGTTTTTCTCTCTCTCTGAATTGACAGCATTCCCATAGACAATGGCTCCGAAGATCCCTCTTCAGACGGAACGGTACAGTAGCAGAGTTTTGCTTATGTGAGCCAGGATATCCAAACTTGACTCTCTTTTTATTTTTTTCAGGCAACACCTCCAAAAAATGATCAGCCATGTACTGAAATTACTGAAATTGAGAATAATCAGCATTGTACTGCAACTGAGAATAATCAGCAGTGTCCTGCAACTGAGAATAACAGTGTGGTCACAGAGAATGAGGATCAACCAGTTCTTGACAGAAGCACCAGTAAATTTAAGGGAGAACTAAAGCAGTATAGCCGAAAGAAGCCGTTCAATAGGAGGCTTGTTCCTGGATCTAACTACCCTAATGTCGAAGTAAGTTGTAGATAATTCATCAAATCACTGAAATGGGTAGGATTTTGGTTAATATGCAGTGTTCTTGATTATTGTAAAGTAACCTCCTCTGAGTCTTGATAATTTTGGAACACATTGAAGTGTAACTCATAAAAGTTAATGAAGCTCTGTCATCTGCCTTTTCTGAATCACATGTTCTGAATGTTAAAAGTAAATTTCTGATGGTACAGTATATTTTAAAAGTTTGGTTAAAAGTAAGGCTGAAAGTACAGCATGCATTTGTTGAAAGGGCAGAAGTGCAACGACACCGTCTAATGCTCCTTTCATAATCTTAACATAATAAATTATTGGGAAAGTGTCCGTGATAATAAATTGAGCACGTGAAAATGATTAACATTGCATATTACCAAAATCAAACCAAGTGATAGTACACTAAATGACTTGGTTTGATTTGTTGTTGTAGTTATTGAACAAGTGATAGTACACTGAATTATTGATTGATAACTTATTTGATTTGATCGTAACTAACTATTCTTACGTTAGTTCACTTAATTGATAATTTGATAGTTCATTGACAATAAGTTAGTTCGTTATACTGATCATTGATAGTCGTCTCTTACGGTCAGTTGAATCGATCCAGCTTTTCTTATATAGTTGTTTCAATTTCAATACTTATTTGATCAACCGATAGTACATTGATCAATAACTTAACTCGTTACACTAATCGATAACTTATTTGATTTGTTCAACAAGTGATAGTACACTGAATCATTGATCAATAACTTATTCGATTTGATCGTTACTAACTATTTTTACAGTTAGTTCACTTAGTTGATAAATCGATAGTTAATTGACGATAACTTAGTTTGCTACATTGATCATTGATAGTCGTCTCTTATGGCTAGTTGAATCGATCTAGCTTTTCTTATATAGTCATTTCAGTTTCAATACTTAGATGATCAACCGATAGTACATTGATTGATAACTTAACTCGTTACACTAAATCGATAACTTATTTGATTAGTTCAACAAGTGATAGTACACTGAATCATTGATCGATAACTTATTCGATTTGATCGTTACTAACTATTCTTACAGTTAGTTTACTTAGTTGATAAATCAATAGTTCATTGACGATAACTTAGTTTGCTACATTGATCATTGATAGTCATTTCTTTTGGTTAGGTGAATCGATTTAGCTTTTCTTATACTCCCTCCGTTCTTTTTTAATTGTCATTCTAGACTCATTTTCTTGTTCCTATTTAATTGTCGTTTTAGCTATTTTTGCAAGATTTTATCAGATTTGTCCCTATGTTTATTACTAGATTTAAAATCTTAATTAATTATCATTTTAGACATTACAAATCAAGAAAATTAAGTAAGGGTAATTTGGACAAAAATTTGGATTCTTAATTTGTCTTAAAAATTCTAGAATGATAATTATAAAAGAACGGAGAGAGTATAGTCATTTCACTTTCAATACTTAGTTGATCAACCGATAGTACATTGATTGATAACTTAATTCGTTACACTAACTTAATTCATTAAATACATTTCTTATATTAATTTTTTAATAAGTTTTGGATACAAAAAACTTTATAAGACATCTAATAACTTCTAATTTTCAAACCATCAACTCGTACAATTATATTTCGAGAGAAGTATGGAGATGATGTTTTTTTTTTCTGGTACTTTTAAGGAGAAAAAATGGGAGAAGTAGGGGAAGATAAGTTGAGGGAGGAAAAACATCCGAACAGGCCATCTGGTACTTATTTTCGGACGGAAATAAGCAGTAGCAATTTTAAGTACTTAAAAGTACAAAATAAGAACAATGGCACCCGTTTTCTTGCAGTCGAGTTTGTTTGATACTTACTCGGCTTTCTTTCGGATCATCCGTGAGGATGGTCATGAGTCGTTATCTATTGCTAGATAAGACTCCGGTTCTAGCCTTTATAAAAAAAAAAAAAATACAAAATAAGCTGCATCCTAACTGACCCTAAGTGAGGATACGTAGTAGTCCTCCTATTTCAAGAAGGATGAAATATAAACAATGGGTAAAAAAAGAGTACGATATTGATATCCAAAATCGTAGGTTTTGGTGCTAAAAAAAAGAAGTAAAAGGTAGTATTTATTGCTTTGTAAAACATGTTACAATAAATGCTAACACCAAATCTTATACTCCTTCACACTCTGTAACTAACAATGATACTCTAAAAGTTGTTGATGTGTCTAATTGAATGTTGACGTCACACACTAACAAACTCAACAACTAACAATAGGAATGAATAATTAAGCTTTTTCCGTCATTACATACACAAGGTTCTGCATCGAAATGTTAGATAAATATGGGTATGTATCTTCTTAACTTCGAATCAAAAGAATTATATTCAGGTATCATGAATGAGTTATTCAAAATATGAAAAATCAAAGAATTTCAAACTGTAAACTGTTATGGCCATTGTTTTTTCAAATCAATTACGAGTCAACTTATAGTTCATGCAGCCTATTAAAAAAAATTGTTTTTCTATATATATAGGTTCTTACAAGTTACAATATAGAAAAAATAAAATTCCAAAGTTATATTTAAAGGGAGTGAATCCCAAGTAACTCACCACAATTCCTCATACTTGGCTATATTTCACGGGCGTTTTAACCCCCAACCATTTTTTTAAATCCCGCATTTGTTTTGTGCCATCCTTAACGCGCGCAAAAGCCTCAAATAAACCAGGTCAATTCTAGTCGCACCCTAAATGTGCCAAAAAAAAAATTTGCCTTAAGAGTGCACCCAAAACTAAACCTAGTTAAAAAAAAAGAAGAAGGTTTAGACGCATCATTATTGCGTCAACAGTGGATAAGAGTTATAATTTTTCGGATGCGAGATTTTTTCCCGTATTTCACCCGTTTGTCTTGCTACGAAGATTAAGAAATTTTCTATGTACCTACAAATATAAAGATAATTTTATTATATAAATCAACAATAACTAATACAAAAAAGTTTACAAACGAGTGGTACACGTATGTTGATATGCACGTACGCAACTTCGCAAAGAATCATATTCCTCTCTTCCTACCTAATCAAACTTCATAACCTTTTTCTACTCTTCAATCCTACCCAAGAAAACCAAGACTTAGTTCTCCTTCACAACTAATCACTTCATGCTTCGAACGATCTCCCGAGGCCGAGAAGAATCAGGCTCGGCTGGAGCACTCCTTCTTGTCAGTAACTGAACTTGTCTGCAGACGACTCGAGCAACGAAACGATTGTAGGATGAGACATGAAATGAGTTGGAACAAAAAACCTTTCACTCTCACCATCAATTCCAACCATCACTGGAACGTACCCTTTTCGAACGTAACCTCGTTCGTTTGCTTCGTGTACCGTGGAGGAGATGAAGCCGAAGTCAACTTAAGCTTCCTCGTGATCGCCATGTTTGATTCTCTTGTATTTTTGTAGATGGTTTTGTTGTTGTTATTGTTGTTGTTTTTTGATAGTGTTGTGTGTTTTGGTTATGGAGTTTATATGGAGAGAAGTTTGAAGTGGTAAGTAAGTTGGGACTTACGCGGGTATGCACGAGACTTACGCGCGTTTGGGTTGCCTGTTTGGCCTCGTTCGAAATCGAAATCAAGTGAGAGACCATTCGTGAAGTGTAAATACAGATATCAAAGCCATCCAATTTTTTTTTTGCCAACCTGCTCAATGACAACTCAATAAATTAATCAAAAATCTAAACCAGTAAAAATTTTAAACATGTGCTTAGTCGTTCCACATAAAACCGCATATCATGGCACAATACATTCCTTTATCTTCCGAGTCTTTAAACTTGCCCTTTCCTCAGCTTCACAACGTAAAGTGACTAAATTATAGACTCGTCGAGTAAGAAGTTCTTAACTTAGTCTTCAACGGTAAGAAGTTACTGGTAGGCATTATTAAGCAGATCATGATCAAAGCTGAATATAATTGGTATGCATTATTAGAAAAGTGACTAAATTATAGACTCGTCAAGTAAGAAGTTCTTAACTTAGTCTTCAACGGTAAGAAGTTCCAAATCATGACAGAATGGTAAGAAGTTCTTGACTTCCGTTTGGCACCTTAATTTATAAAATCATCATAATTTATAATGCCATTATTTTAAATAAAGGGGTTATGTAAGTTCAAAATTCGTGTCAAATAAAGGCTTTGTAATGTCATTTATAAAGGCTTTATTTATAATAAATGGATAATTTGCCAAATATATTTATTTAAAATAAAGGCTTAAATCAAAAAATGCTAAAAAGAAAAGAAAACGCACAGCCAAGCAGAAAATCTTGACATAGTCTTCCATAGCTCCGGCTTAAATAAAAAAATGCCATTTGTAAGAAAAGTGAAGAAATCTTGACTTAGTCTCTTCCACAACGGTAAGAAAAGCGAACGCTTGACTTAGTCTTCATCTCCTCCACAACTGTAAGAAAAGCGAACGCTTGACTTAGTCTTCCTTCCATAGCTCTGAAAAGCGAACGCACCATTCACACATTCCGTCGCCGCCTCTAACCAGCCCCATCCTTTGTTGCATGGACACCTTGGTTGTTCACTTGAGGCGGCACAAGAGTGACTGAAAGAGCTCGGTGTTCTTGCTCTAATTAGTCCATCCTTTGCCTCAATGCTCTAATCTCATCAAGAGCCTCATCCAAGTCTTGCGCGGCTCTTGTGTTTGCGTCTTGTACTTGGGCTGTCTCTTGTGGTGGGGGGTTTGGAAGAAGAGGTTGTTGGTTGTTGTTGTTGCCTGAGTTGGTTTGATCCTCGGGGTCAGTGAAGGTACCTATAGAGATAGCCATGGCGAGAGATCAAGTGCACAAAAGCAAGAACAAAGCAAAGAAACCAAGCAAGAGTAACCGTCTAAACAAGTTAACCAATCAAAGCACTCGAAGGTGTCTAGTTTGGCTGGCTATGGTCTCAAGAAACAACCGAAAAAGATGCAAGAAAATCCAGCAAGTCACTTATGCAAACTAATCAATCACAGAAGCAAGAAAAGTAGCATGCAAAGACAAGATGAACAATCGAGCGACTCTAGACGATGGGGAGATAAGAAATGGACGAACCAAACACAGTGTAGACTCAAGGGTTACCTTATTTGGGTTGTGTCTTGGCCGAACTAAAAATCTTTTGACTTATCTTCTTTTTTTTCTTTTTTTTTAATATAGATATCGACTTTGATTTGATCTTATAGATATTGTATGGTTCGAGATATATGCAACAAGAAAGCAAAAGATATGCTCAAGATAGGAGAGAGAGTAATCGGCCAAACAAGATAGTAAATCAAATCTCAACAATATACTAATCTTAACAAAAGGATATGAAAAGATATGCAAAGATTCTAACAAGATAATCAAGCAAATATTTTCGGCAATCTCAATGGTCAAGGGCTAGTAATATTCTCCTAAGGCAAGTGAATAATTTTTTTGGTATTTTTGGACAATGTAATGGCAAAAAGCCGTGAACAACAATGGAGGTGAGAAAAAAAATTCTGCAATGGACGAATGGAAAGATGGATGAAATAACGAGTGAATTGAAAGATAACTTGTAAAAGACAATTAACACCTACAAGATGACCTTGCTCTGATGCCAGTTGATGCGCGCCTGGTCTCCGGAAAGCCAATGACGCTCGAGGATCTTCGACTGAAACCTTTAAAGTGTTTTAGTGGATGTCTTTTGAGGGGGACGAAGGTCGATATGGGAGTATGCAGCGGAAGGATTTGATATAGACGTCAAGTTTCCTTGACGAATTGAGATATGAATGAAGAGTAAACTCGACAAGCTAGGTTTGTGAAGGGGTCGGCTATGGTGATTGAGGGACACTCAAACGAAAGGAAGTTTTGGCTAGGGATGTAGAGGAAAGAGGCTAGAAGATATGAGAACTTTTGGCTATAGATGTAGACGAAAGGGGCTAGAAGATATGGTGAAGGAGATGAGAAGACAGAGCCCGAAGGATTGGTGACGCCTAGATCAAGAAGATGGGGGAAACTCGTCTCAACAAAGGTTCTTGATTCAAACTAAACGTGCCTAACAATGGAGGAGGCGGCAACCTTTTAAAGAGAAAAGCAATGCAAGAGACGACTAAACCTAGGGCAAACAAAGGAGGCGGCGGCTAGGGTTGGGCTAGTGCTTGGGGGAGCTTGGGCTTGAGTGCCAAGATCCCAATAGGACGGCCCAAACCATGTAAGGCTGGTCCACTCCATATTTAGAAACTTTCTAAAAATAGAAAGTTCTAAAACGCTAGCAAAACCCGAGCTTATCAACTTCTAAAAATGGAAGTCTCCGAACATGGGACCGAGACAACAAATCCAAATAGAGACAACAAATGCAAATAGGGACAACAAATCGCAAATAGAGACAACCAATGTTTGAGACAACAAAAACCAAATAGGCGCCTTGTAGTGAAAACTTCACCTACGAGGGATCTCGGCGCGGAGGAGGCTCACCAGGGCGCTGAGTGCAGACTCGCCGGCAACCATGGGGTTGCGCTCAATGTGGGACCTGGTGCTCCTGAGCTGGAACTGCAAGTGAGCCTTCATCAAGGCTAGGTGGTGTGGGCGCCGGCGCGGTCTTGAGCTTCTCGACGTTGGGGAATTGGCCGGAGGTTTCCACGGGCGCTCAGTGGTGCGCTCGAACCCTGGAGGTGGACCATAGTCAAGGTCAGAAGATGGCTCGACAAAAGTGGAAGGGCACTCAGAGAAGTCTTCGAGCTCCACTTTGACGGGCACCGTTGGCCGGGCACTTGGAGCCGTTGTCCGGGCGTTGTGGCACTTGACTTGAGGAAGGCTGGATGCTTGACTTGGGGAGCCTAGACGTGGCCTGAGTGTCATGGCATGACACGGGGCCTTCTTGCGCTTGGCTCACTTCCGAGCGCCTAACCTCAACATGGGTTGAGTCTTGGTGCTTTGGCTCCACACCTTGTCCATTTCAGCTAGGATTCTCCAGGTGTGCCGAGTGAGCCTTGGAGGAGCCACTAGGCTAGTCTTGGAGCTAGGTAGGGGCGCATCAGCAACAAACACGAATCAACACGAGGATTATGATCAAAGGAGGTATTTGGAAAAACACCGAAGAGATGGACAAATCTGCTAAGCAGTGCAAAGCTCCCTGGTATGAGTGGCTTGATCCTTCTATCAACAAGGTATGTTTAGGGTCACAATTTTCTGTGCTTTATCTCGTCTTTTGCATCCTATGAGTTGTGTTTTAGGTTTTTATTGTTTCCTCATTTGTTGTAGTTTGCAATGACGGTGGGAAAACCAACGTCTCTTATACGTGATCATTTCTTGTTTTTATTGTTTCCTCTTTCTGTGCTTAAATTACAGATTATCTTTTAAGAAACTACATCAATCTATTTCCTAATAAAGATATTATCTTTTACTAAGTTAAAAACAAAATTATATTTTATAAGGATTATATAATTGAAAAAATATTTTTGGGGGTGGTTGAAAAATATCCACACAAGATAATCACAAAGATATTCATGAATATATTCATCTTGGATTGAGCATTTGCTTGATCCATAAAAAAAGGTTCAATCAAAAATAAAATATTTTTATAATGGAAAATATTAAAACTAAAGGATATAATAAAAAAAATAACGATAAATCAAATTAAGAAAAATGATATTTTGTGAACATGATAAATCATATTTTAATAGAAATAAATTTTTTTAAGGCTCATATAATTGAAATAAACAATTTTTCACAAATTATTTTACTAAATAAAAGAATATTAATTTTTTAAGGGTCATATAATTGGGAATAATATCAAATATATGCATAAATAAAATTTTCTTTAGATAAAATGTATTATAAATAAAATAATCCAACATAATCATATCACCTTATTAAAATTACGGGTTAAGATAAAAAAAAATGATTTATAAAATGTATAAGTAACATGTTTTCTGAATAAATAAAAAAGAAGATATATTTAGCAAACATTTATTAAATCTTAACCTCTTCATCTTTCGGTCACATTTTTGCACCTCTTATTTGATAAAGAGAAATTAGATCTGGCAAACGGGTCAAACAGGTCGGGTTTGGATTCAGATGGAAAACAAGTTTGGGTTAAGCGGGTTGACCATTGGTCGAGTTCGGGTCGGGTCAACCCAGTGGGTTTAAAATGTTCGATATTTTTATTGTAATAAAGAAAATAAAATTTAAACAATATTTTTATAATAAAATATTTTTATTATATTATTATTTAATAAAATTCATTATTAATTTTAATTTCAATGAAAGAAAATATGTGAAAAGTGGGTCACTCGACGAGTTTCGAGAAGTACGGATCAGTTCAGTTTTGACCCACACGGTTCCATGGTTTGGTAAGCTTTTGACAAGTCTACTTAGGATATAATAACATATAAATTCAATATTTTAATATAACTATTTGACTTGTTTACTCGTGCTAGAAATATCTATAATAACAAAGAACTTCATCAGTAAATATTTTAAAAAAGATTAATTTTTATAAATTTCAATATTTCTCCTTTGGTAAAATAAAATTATATGATTATTATATCATTAGACAATAAATAACAAAATATGCTACAAAGGTATTCTGTAGTAGTAACCTAAATTTACATAATACAATATGAAAATAAAAAAAATCTCAATTTTTACTTTAGATAAAATTAATCTCAACTTTTAAATTAATAAAAAATTAAGAACCCCAACTTAAAATTTATAAACCAAAAACAACAAAATTACCATTTCAATTAAATATTTTCTAAATTCGAAGATGAATGTTTTGCAACGTACATAAAACTATTATTATGTGAAATGTTGTTATTAAAAAAATAAGATCGTTTGATCTACATTTTGGTCTTCTGGTAAAAGTTGAAAATATTTTAATTAGTTTTTCCTAAACAATTAAAGTTTAAGTTTATATTTTTCCCGTGTCGTGTGTGCATCTAGTATGTTTATGTACTTTATTCTTTAATTTTTCAAATTCTATTTAATTCTTTTAAAGATATAACAAAATAATTGAACACAATAATAGATTTAAAAATTATTATCAAGATTCAAAGTAAAATATAAATGAAACATAAGGGACAATATTACACATTCTAATTTATATTTATAGAGTACTAAATTTTTGTTTATTAAAATTCATTTGACTCGTGCGTAGCACGGGTAGGAGGGACTAGTTTATTTAAAATAAAGGCTTAAATCAAAAAAATGAGAGAAGAGACTTAGTCTTGACTTAGTCTTTCTATTTTACGCTTTTATTTTATCTTACGCGTTATTAAAACGCTACCTTACGCCATATAAAAGCCCTCCATTCTTTTTTCTGCTTCCATCCAACGCTACCTGAAGCATTTCCTCTCCTCTCCGATCTCTTCTTAGTACGCCGGTGTGAATTCCGTTCTTCCCCAATCCGCTCCGTCTTCACTCTCCGTCGCCGCCTCTAACCAGCCCCATCGCCGCCTGATAAACCCTAGAATTCGAGGGTTAGCAACAAACACGAATCAACAAACACATGGACAAATCTGCTAAGCAGTGCAAAGTTCCCTGGTACGAGTGGCTTGATCCTTCTATCAACAAGGTATGTTTAGGGTCACAACTTTATCTCGTCTTTTACACTGGTTGTGCCTAAACAGTGTAATTCTCTGCTTTTGACATCTCAAATCCAAGCAAAAGAAATTGGCTGTAGTTGTTCCACCAAGTCTCTCAAGTAGAGCGCGGTACCACGTTCCCACTACTGGTATGGAGTGTCCTAATTGTAACAAGAATCGGCTAATATAGAACAACAGCCTCTGATAATGGGCATTTTCTCTGCTTCCGTCTGAACAACCAATCATTAACAAGAATCGGGTCGTTTGACCGTTTGCTATGGGTGAAGATGTTAGATCTCAGTCACAATGATCTCAGAACACTCGAAGGTACAAGGTTTTCTTCACTATAAGTTTCCTAATTCGATCCATGTGATTGGTTTAATCCTGTGTCTTCAACAGGGCTTGAAGCTATGCATCTCTTATCTTGCCTAAACTTAAGCCACAATAAGCTGAAGAGCTTTACTGTTCTTGAACCCCTAAGACAACTCAAGGCATTAAAAGTTCTGGACATCTCACATAACGAGATCGGCGAGCACTCGATCGACACCACACGGTACCTCTGGTCCTCACCCTTGTCTCACTCAGCAGGAAGTGAATGGAACCTACCAGAAGCTTCTGAATTCGAAATCAACTCCCCGAAATATTGGGAGGCGATCTCTATTTTCAAGGACATGAGCTTGATTCAGCTCGACATCTCGGGAAATGCTGTGGTTGATCAAGATTTCAAGTCTTTCTTGTGCAAGTCTTGCCCACACTGAAATGGCTCGACGGCGCTACTGTGGCTCAATCAAATTGAAGAATAGTATTTACTCCAAACTCATAATAATGTGTTTTTGTACCAAAGCTCATATGTATTTCTACTCTTTGTTAGGTTTACAATGGAGACAAAAATATTACTCAATGCAATTGAAAAATTACAGCTACTTAGCCGAAGCGATCTACTCTTTGTTAAGCTCGGCTCTCTTGACGAGCGCATCGCCTTTCTCCATAGTCGCCTTTCAACGAACAAGGACCGTCTCCTTTGGTTGGCAACCAAATACGAGTTCTTTTTCAGAAGCTTCTCCGTTTTGTACTCCGTACTGTAGAAGTTATTTCAGATTATGACTTCTCCCTAATTGTATTGCTGAATATTTGGAATCGAACAGGCGTGATCATGACTTAGCCGTGAAGGTAAAGCAACACCTTTTGTTTTTGGGATGGAAAATCGAAAATTTCGTATCAGGGGGGACTTAAAGGACTCGGTATCACTCACCAGATGGAAAAACACTCTACTCTCTTGTAAAAGTATGTGAACTTATGCAGGGAGTTGTACCTGGCAAGTATTTTTCTGATTGTTTGAATATTTCTGCTCTGGAAATTGTACCAGGAAAGTCTTTCAGTGATGTAAAGGAGATCAATGCAAATGCCTTACTGTCTCCATCATCTGATTGTCCTAATGCTGGTTCTGTCTTGGAAACTGTTGAAAGTGTATACTGCCCAGAAGCAGTAACAGAGTACTTGCAGTCTTTTGGTGTGTCGTCCGGTTTGGATAAATATAATCTGATGAAAAAAAGGAGTGCTTGTACCATGCCCAATCAAGAGGTCAGTTCTGTTCTTATGCACAATCAATTCGAGAGAATGTTTAGTCACCAAATTTCCTTCCTGTTCTTGCAGATTTTCATCACCAGGAAGTTGCCGAAATTGTTGATGAACTCGACTACAGAAATCTGATCCCTGACGTGTGCCACAGAGCAGAAACTGAAGATGGGGACTCTGTCGAGCAAAGACTACTAGCGTACGTATTGGCCCTTGGCTATTGATAATAAGACATGCAAAGACAGAACAAAATTAAATGAAGATGATTGACACCAGAGATACTTCGAGTTCTCTACTGTTATAGAAATATTACACCTGAGACTAGTGTTATTGTACAGTAGTAAATGTAGAACTGAAAAGCTGAAGAAAGTATAATTTCTTCGATCAATTAATGAATATATCTCTTTTATCAGACTGTAAGCAAGAGAATAACCGCAAATTTGTGTATTAGGAAATTTGTCTGTATAAAACATGAATTGCTTTCCTAAAACATTATATCATATTTGTGTTTCACTCTCTCTGAATTGACAGCATTCCCATAGACAATGGCTCCGAAGATCCTTCTTCAGACGGAACGGTACAGTAGCAGAGTTTTGCTTATGTGAGCCAGGATATCCAAACTTGACTCTTTTTTTTTCTTCCAGGCAACACCTCCAAAAAATGATCAGCCATGTACTGAAATTACTGAAATTGAGAATAATCAGCAGTGTACTGCAACTGAGAATCATCAGCAGTTTCCTGCAACTTGAAATAACACTGGTCACAGAGAATGGAGATCAACCAGTTTTTGACAGAAGCACCAGTAAATTTAAGGGGGAACTAAAGCAGTATAGCCGAAAGAAGCCGTTCAATAGGAGGCTTGTTCCTGGATCTAACTACCCTAATGTCGAAGTAAGTTGTAGATAATTCATCAAATCGCTGAAATGGGTAGGATTTTGGTTAATATGCAGTGTTCTTGGTTATTGTAAAGTAACCTCCTCTGAGTCTTGATGATTTTGGAACACATTGAAATGTAACTCATAAAAGTTAATGAAGCTCTGTCATCATCTGCCTTTTCTGAATCACATGTTCTGAATGTTACTTGGAGAATAAACACAGTTTGCATGATCTGATCGAGTTTGAATCTGAAACATGGTCAATGGTCATATTGGTCATGCAAACTGGGTTTGTTTTTGGGTGTCATGATTTTAATGAATTTACTATGTGTATGCTACAAGTAAGTCAATCTGTGTTTTGTAAGGGTAATGTGTGCAAAACCATTACTTCATAAAACTAATGAATTTTAAATAATACACGCTGACTTTTAATTTAAATAAAGAAACTGAAAGTCAAAAGATAATATATTTTAAAAGTTTGGTTAAAAGTAAGGCTCAAAGTGCAGCATGTATTTGTTGAAAGGGCACAAGTACAACGACGCCGTCTAATGCTCCTTATCCTTGCATACTCTTTAACATACTAATAAAATATTTAATTAGCTTAATTTATGTAGTAGTGGTTGACGCAAACCTTATTTACTCATTAACTAATCCTAACTTAGTACACTGATTATTTTTATACTTCGCCACCTCTAAAACGACAAAGAATTCTCTTGGCAACCAATTATTTTGACAAAGTATCAATAATAATGTACTCAATCATACCAAGTATACAAGTTGGTGAAGAAAATGTCAGGATAGTATCTAAAAAATAAATAAATTATTCAAGTAATCGCAAGATTAATTAAGCAAAGATGACGATAAGTGTCTCTAGTTGTTGAGAATTATCGACCGTCAGATGGTTGATCGTCTTATTTTGATGGTCGCTTTTGATTGTGACATCATTATATGTAGCCTGATCTTCCTCTTACTGAAATATTATGTCACATGTACAAGTTGGCTTGTGTATGGGTCGTTTATTATGTGCAACTCTGTGTTGGGTGACTAACTTATGGTCCCATATTTGGAATGAATTAATCGTATTTGTCAAATATGTGAAAGAACATTTACGTGTTCTGCGTTGTGTATTATATCGATTATAAGAAACAAGTATAGGATTGAGTCTAATCCACCGAAAGTGTTATAAGAATTATGCTTTTTTTTGGTCAAAAAAAAGGGCTCCGCCCTTGCGAATTATATTAATAAAGTTTAAAGAGGAGTGTTTTGTGAAGCAACAGGCTCCTCCATAATCACCAAATCATTAACAAGAGCAGGAAGAATTGAAAACTCATGAAAATTGGAAGGTAAGGATAAAGAGCGAAGAGGCTATTTATCCAACTCCTAAATTAAACGTATTTAGTACCATCTTCTGCGTTCTGCCAAGTTCTTTCGCCCACTCTAACATCTCTTCTCTATCAGTTCATGCATAATTTTTTTCAAAAATACTGGTGAAATCTTCCTATCAAGTCAATACTTTATTTTTGTTAAAATACTCATACGTGCAACAATTATAGATATACGCAACGCATCAAAACAAAACAATACTATTAACGACCATTCTATCCGTATTTATTATACACTCTAATATAACTACTCCGATTACCTACGGGTACATCAAATTCATTGATGTACAACATATACTATAACAAACAATAATATTCATTTTTCTAGCATAAAATGTAATTGTACAAATATATGTATTCTTACCATATTTCTTGCGGACTTCTCTTCGTTTCCAGTATTCAGGAGAGAACAACCTTTCTTCTAAAATAAGCTTTCTTCTATAAGATTTAGTGGATAAAATGTTGGGGGTGAAGATTTCACTTTTCAACCCCGTCTATATAAACACAGCTTCGGAATTCATTTTATGCGGACGGATTTACGATCCGCCATACTTACATATCCTCCATCGATTTGACATACCACTGTAGAATTTCCAGGACATAATCAATCACACCTGGCGGATTTACCATCCGCCCGATGTTTGAATTCCCATTTCCGTTGGCGGTATTATAACCCGCCAACCTGTCGGATGGAACACCCGCCCACTGATCCTTGGTCACCGAACCAATTTCTTCTTTAAACCGGTTTCGTTTTCAACCAAAACCCATGAACAAATTAAAATAGTTCTAAACCGGTTCACTTTCATATAAACCGGTCCAATATTTTCTAAACCGGTTCAAAATTTTCAAAAATTACCCGTTAAACATTTCTTTAACCGCTTTTCATTGCACACGGACGGATCGACAATCTGCCCACTTTCCACTGGAAATCGAACTCCGCGCGAAGCCTGCCTCTGCGCGGATCTTGGGTTCACCGGAAAATCGAAATGGTCATTCGACCTGATTTTCCGTCAAATCCGAGTGCAAATAGGACCCCCTTCAGAACGGAAACTGCCTGCACCGAGTCTGATTGGACAACAATGTTTGAAATATGCAGCCGGATACTTGCTTGAAGTCCATGGTAAATAGCCCAAGGTTCTGCAGTGAGAGCCGTACAAGACCCACACTTGAAAGCAAAGGATCCCAGCACCGTACCTGTGTGATCCCGAAACAGACCACCACCTCCTGCAAGCCCTGGATTACCTTTTGAAACAACATCAGTGTTAAGCGCAGTCCAGTGAGGGGGAGGAGGACACCATGAGGTTGGTTGAGAAGAGGAAACAACAGTGGAAGGAACTTGATCAGGATACGTTTCCAGCCTATAATTTGCAGTTCTGAATGACGCAGCGACCGAGACAACAATAGTGGAGAGCCTAGAAATTTCATCGACCCCAGAGAAGACCAAATTATTTCGAACTTTCCAGGACTGCCATAGCATGTAAGCAAAGGTCGTGCACCAACTATCTCTACCTGAAATATTCAGCCTGATCCAGGAACGAGTGTCGGAAATTGCCCATAAATTAGGCGGAAACCTGTTGCCACTCAAAGCCTTCCACACGCCCTGAATTGCTGCACAATCACGAAGGACATGTAAGCTTGTTTCATGTAGAGAGCATCTGGGACAAGCCGGATTCTGAGCAAGGTGTCTACAGACTCGTTCTATGTTGCACAGAAACCCATCATTAGCAGCCATATACAGAAAATGACGCACACGTTGTTGTGCAGGAGTAGACAAAATTTTCCTCCAGATCGGGTCGTCATCCAGCGCACCGGGATTTTGGAGTGTGCGAGTTGCAGAGGACGTAGAAAATTCACCATTAGGGGTGAATTTCCAGCAAAGTTTATCTAAAGCATCCGGCTCCTGAGTGATTCTAATCGAGTAGAAACGACTGCATATGTCAGCAGGCAAGATCGCTGAAAATAACTCCCATCTCCAAGTATCCCCATTCCACATCTCAGCAACAGTTAGGCCCACCACTTCGTCCGGAATAGTTGCAGTTACAATCTCGCTGAGAGGTTGATCAATGATCCAGGAATGGTCCCAAAATAGTGTTGTCTGACCATTCCCAATAACAGACTTAAGGCCTTTGCAAAGAACAGACGAGCCCCTGATAATGTCTTTCCAAATAAGAGAGGAGTTCTGTCTATCTTGAAACATGTCCACATCAAGACGATTGCCGCAATATTTACCCCGAAGAACCCGACTCCATAACTTAGTGGGCTCTTGCATCATACGCCAACCAAGCTTGGATAAAATGGCGGTATTAGCTTGACGTAGAGAGCGCAGCCCCAAACCTCCATAACGACGAGGCCTAGCAATTTTATCCCAATGGAGGAGATGAATTTTCTTTTTTTCAGAAGTCGACCCCCAAACGAAGCCTCTGATCTGTTTTCCATATCATCACTCACGAATTTATGCAGCGGTGTTGACTGCATAACATATAGTGGCAAGCTGGAGAGAACTGAATTTGCCAAAACAACTCTTCCTGTCATAGATAAGGATTTGGATTGCCATCCGCGAAGTCGGGACGAGACTTTATCAAGCAAAAAACCATACATGTCTTTAGTCATCTTACCGCAGGCGATTGGAACCCCCAAATAAGAATCAAAGTCAGTTACAACCGGAATGGACAATTGTGTCGAGATTGCAGCAGCCACAGTAGGACAAACTTTGCGGGAAAAGATCATATTGCTCTTGCTGTAATTGACTGCTTCTCTTGAATATTGGCAAAACCGCTTCAGACAGGACCGAATCACCTCTTCCTGACTCGGATCAGCCTCAACAAACAATATTAGGTCGTCAACAAAGAATAGATGTGACAGTTGAACACCACCCAAATCAATAGGACGCCACCGACCCTCATTGACTGCCTCCTGTATAATATGAGAAAGGAATTCCATGCATAAAACAAAGAGATAGGGCGAGAGGGGATCACCCTGCCTAACTCCTCGGGAGGGAGTAAAAGAGTCCGTCTTTGAGCCGTTCCATATCATCTCCATAGAACCCGAGGTTTGACACTTCATTATGACATCAATCAAATGAGAAGGAAGGTGAGCTCGATGCAGCATTTCACGCAGGAAGGACCAACGAACCCGGTCATTCAATCTTCAAAACCATCCATCTAGTAGTTCCCGATGATGCAGACATCGTGTGCAAAACTTCCTGAACAATTACAACATTGTCAATGATTTGTCGACCAGGAATGAAGCCTGCCTGAGCTGGAGATACTAGAGATGGTAAAATCGGCTTCAAACGCTGCACAATCATTTTCGTCGCAATTTTAAAGGAGACATTCAATAAAGAGATCGGCCTCAGATGCGCCGGCGTCTGCGGGGTGTCAATCTTAGGAATCAAGACCAAAAGAGCATAAGCTATACCCTCCTCCAAAATACCATTGTTCAACAGATTAAGAACCGAATCAGTCACAACAGAACCAACTGTATCCCAACCATGCTGGAAGAAAAGAGCCGGGAAGCCATCCGGTCTTGGGGCTTTATGAGGCCCCATTAACTTTAAAGCCGCACAAACCTCGCTCGAAGTGAAAGGTTGAGCCAAGGCTGCGACATCAGCAAGTTCAAGATTGGGAAAGGAAACTGATAACGTAGGAACAGTCCCAAACCCTTCAGGCACAGGCTCAGCAGAGTATAGATGCTCAAAAAAACCACGAACCAGGTTACAGACTTGGTCCATGTCCGTAATCCATTCTCCGGCAGGATTATGAAGAGTAGTAATCTTATTGGACCTTCTACGAATAATAGTAGACAGATGATAATACCTTGTATTCCGATCGTCGTCAAGAAGGAAATTAGATCGGGCTTTCTGAAACCATAAAATCTGTTCTTGATGAAGAGTAGCTTCAAGCTCGCTGCACAATTGACGCTCAAGCGTGATCAGCCACCGGGTCGGACTCGTGGCTAATTTACGTCGGGCACCCTCAAGCCGAGCCCAAAGTTTACGCTTACGAAAGAAAATATTGCCAAAAATTCGCCTGTTCCAAATAGCAAGGTCATGCGCCAGTTTAGAGAGAGCCTCAGATAAAGGAGATGTCTTATCCCAATGGTGAGTCAACGTGCCTCTGAATGAATCATGAGTCAGCCATGCACCTTGAAACCTGAACGAACGATCAATTGGTTGCGAAGAGGCAACGTTCTCAAGAGTCAGCAAAATTGGTGCATGATCAGAATGTGTAGCTGAAAGATGACGGATCACCGCATCAGGAAATCTGAGACGCCAAGAGTCAGTACAAAGCCATCTGTCAAGACGACTCGCCTTATAGGTGGTAGTCGAGGTGCCCCGAGGCCACGTGAAAGGAGAACCAAAATAGCCCAAGTCAACAAGCTAAAGGTCGTCAACCCATTGTCTGAAATCAGTCGATGAGCGATTGGTAGGGTCTGAAGAGTAAGTGCGTTCAGATCCGTCCAAAGTAGCATTAAAATCCCCGCCAAGAATCCATGGCTTATTATTAGCTCTTCCAAAATTACCTAAATCCTCCCACAGCTGGAGTCTGCGATGGGAATTTGGGGAAGCATAGATTGCAGAAAGAAGCCAGGACTCCTCCCCTCGTCTGTAAATCTCTACAGTTAGGTGTTGTTGATGGAGAGAGATCGGTGAGACCGTGACTTCAGCAGATTGCCAGAGCAGCCATATACCACCAACAAAACCAACAACGTCAACCCGAAGCAAGCCATCGAAGCCAATGCGTCGACAAACCTGATCCGCCTGAACACCACTAATACGAGTCTCAACCAAAGCCAAAACACTCGGATTATGAAGTCTGACTAATTCTCGTACAACCTCTGCAAATCTGGTGCTCCCTGCACCTCGAGTATTCCAAAACTTTATACTGATGTTCTTCATGGGAAACAATGAATGTAAAAGATCACCGTAAACTGTGGAACTCAAAGAGTTGTTTGACAAAGCAAAGCTTAAGGCTGCTTCGGAAAAGCGGCGCATTGCATCATAGAGATCGTGCGACATTGTCGCCCAACATAGTATCGGTTGTGATTCTGTTATCATTGGAAGCATCTCTGCCGTCATTCTGTTTGCCAAAACTAGAAGCTTTGCCAGAAAAGAACCCATCCGGTGGTTTGAGAGCAAGAAGCTTGCCCGTGGCAATACCATTTTTTGGATCACCGGGGGAAGGTTGAAGGTCGGGTGGTTTGACATTGGATTGAACGGAGCTCGGTGCTGCAGCAGAAGAAAGTTGTGAATTTCCTGCAGGAGTCGAAAGTTTCTCTTGTGCTATGAAAGGCTCCTTTTGTTTGCTTAGCATGTCAGATATCAAAGAGGACTTTTTAACCTCAGCGTTTCTGGTAACTAAAGTGGGCCTATAGGGAGATTTCCCTGTATTTTTCTTGATAGAAGATAAGGAAATATCTTTAGGATCTTTTTTATCTTTTTTCTTCTGATTTTTATTGAAAAAATCCCGATTGCTGAGCGTGGCAGGTGTAACAGATTTTGCATTTGCTAGCCTTGCAGCAAACTCGGTAAGATTCTGTGCTGATGGAATCGATGGACCAACTGATTGGTTCACCGGAGCCGCCTGTGCTGCAGGATGCATGAGCGGAGTCGCAGTTTGCTCCTCCTGAATACCAGACGCCTGACTTTCCTGTTTCTCCTGCTTACTCTGTTCCTCTAACATATCGTCAACAATCTCTTGTTCTCCCAAACTATCCTCAGCATCATCCTGCTTCTCCTGGGAAAATACATGAAAACGAGAACCACTCCCCTGAGCTGCCGAAGGAACCTGATCGTGCGTTGACCCGCACGATCCTGAGTATTCCTAGAGGGCTGAGTGTGCTTGAGATTCCCAACAACATTTGGAGGACGACGACGTTGTTTGAATACCTGGTTCCACTTACCAATTTCATCCGGGACAGCAGCTGGATGCACAGGGGTTGGTTCCATATTCATAAGAGCTTCAAGAACCTCATCACTAGGCCACTCCTCCGAGGTCTCTGCTGCCAGAATAGGACAATTATCTTGGACATGCCCGACCTTACCGCAGTGGTAGCATAAATTTCTGATTCCTTCGTATTGGATCGGCCAAGTTCTCCCGCGAAAGCGAAACTTGAAGAGAAGTTTCTTCGTTAAATCAATCTCCACACCCATCCGAACAAACTGTCCACGCTCAGCAGCAACTGTAGTTTTATCAATCCTAATAACTTTGCCAACTAGATTTCCCACTCTACGAAGGAAGCCTTCATGAAAGTACTCCAAACTCAAACCCGGGACACGAATCCAAGTCGTGAGTATACGAACACGATCATTATATAGATCGAAGTTGGGCGTCCAACGTCGAATCATAAGATAATTATCCCCGAACATCCAAGGTCCTTGCGTCAACACATGGTGATAGTCATTTTCATTCGAAAACTTGGCCACATAATGCGCATTACCAATATCTACTAGACTCAATGCTCCCTTTAAGGACCATTTCTGTTCTAGCTTCTTTTTCATCTGGAAATACCCTGGACCCTTATCAAAGGTGTTAACAATTAAAGACCTACCCCAGGGCTGCCTGAGCGCTCGTTTCTCTGAAGCAGATAGAACGACAACAGGGAATTTAGGGTCGCTTTCCTCCTCATCAGCATCATCTCCCGTGTCATAAAGATCTGGGCGATCTTCCAAGGCCTCCACCTGCGCTGACGAGGAAGCTGAAGCCTCAGTAGTCTTACCAGTCACCATTTCTTTGAAGGAGACCAGTGCAGGCGCCACATTTGTGTCACCAGTCGCCGAAGGTTGTTCCCCCGAATTCCGAAGTGCAGGAAAATTATCCTCCCCTTGAGCAATACCTGGATGTGGACTGTAGAGAGGATTGACCACAAAATGAGTTGCATAATCGATCTCCATTGCATTGGCGACATTAGGTTGGATTTTGCCCGGCGAAGAGGCCATGGGCCTGAGAGGCGGTGAAGAACAGGAGAAAAGAGGGGCGCGTGGAATAGCGCGTTCTGTTATAAGAATTATGCTAAATAACCAAATATTAACTTATATTTGCTCCTAATTATTAAAAAAATAAATAGATAGGGTATTAAAATGAGATTAGTGGGTATTAACTTGGGTACGTATATGATGTTCAACGTGGGTGTACGTCTTAAGATAAGGTTTAGAATTCATGTAAGTCCATGATTCTTATATGATTAAAAAATTTGTATGTATTAGTTGTATACATGCACTCACCAAACTTAGACAACGTACATAGTACTTGTTCACTAGCTAATTCATCAGTAGTTAGATTAGATCCAAGCAAACTAATTAAGTACCTAACTAATTAGGTCTTCCATAAAGGAATGGTGGCCCTTACACTTTCCACAGCCACAAATAATTTCTACATTTACCATTTATAATAATTATAACATCGTATAGATTAGGGTTGTTCATTCGGTCTGGACCGGATCGAAAATTTTGAAACCTTGGACAGAAGATCGGACTGGATCCGGTCCGGTTCTGGTCTTGGACCGGAATTTCTATTTCTTTTATTTTTATAATAATAAAAAATATAACATTATTTATATTTTTATAAATATATTGTATAGTTTATTGTTTAACAGTATTTTATTTTATTTTTCTTAAAAATATAACTTTTAATAATATAATTTATATTTAAAAATATTAAAATATAAGAAAATCGGTCCGGTCCAATCCGGTTTTCCGGTTTTTGGACCGGACCGGACGAAACCGAAATAAGAAAAATCCTTGGACCGGGGATCGGACCGGAATAAGTTCGGTTCGGTCCGATCCGACTACTAATTTGATTGGATGAGAATAAAATTACACTGAATTGAGTAAGAAGTTCTTTTTTGAGAATGATAGTAAAATTGTCACCTAAAATACACTTGTAATTACATGAAATATTCTGAATTTTCAATACCCAAAACATAATATTATCTATCGCTATTATTAATAAATGGTTTCATATATTCCTGATATATGTAGTATATATGTAGTATGTTAGGCAAGTGCATATTGCGTGGCCTTGCTTGCTTAATTCCATGAAAATGTGTAGCAAATCGATCTGTCTTTAACATGTTTTTATATGTGTGGAGGCTAGGCTCCATCTGTCTTTTTCGTCGCTCTTCTTATCTTAAATCTCTAGCTAATCCCCAGCCAACACCTACTATTTTCATTATAACTATCGTATACTCCCTCCGTCTCATATTGTTCTTCCCATTTCGAATAGTGTAACTATTCACGGTTGAAGAGAATCTTCTCGTTTTTTCTTGATATATAATAAAATATATAGTCATGTGAGTCTTGTTTGATTCGTATTAATGCGTACTTTAATAATATCAAATTTTAATTATTTGTATTTACATAAGACTAGAGATATTAAGGATACAAAACATACATCGACAAATATGTCATGAAAAAATGGAAATAACATTATGGGACGGACGAAGGGAGTAAACATCTTTTTCTTATGGTCACGAGAACTTGTAAAAGCCAGCAATTTTGGACTAAACACTTATTAAAATATAAGTTTGTGATGAAGTTTGGTAGGATAAGTACACTATAGAGCTTCATCCTATCACTAAGCAATTACAGACTCCGATTTCGATGAGAATGATACATTAGATAAGAATGACAAACAATGCATGCATACGTCATAAGTGACGTATAAAATGTATGTATCATAAAAATTGTGGGTATGAGTTATAATCTCTCGTGTGCATAGTCTATACTCCGTAGTTCTTGCCTAAGCTTTCATTCTCACCCGATCTTTTTCCTTGGTTTCGGTGAGGGTGGGTTTTTAGATGAGAACTGAGGATGACGCACACAAACGTTATAACTCATACACACAGTGTGTGGATGTGTCATATATAGTGTACATCACAGTATATATATAGTGTACATCACAGTATATATATAGGGGCTTACTATTTGGCACACCCTAAAAGTTTATTTAACACACCCATACATTCGTCACGAAGGTATTTGGTCAGACATTCGTCACGAAGGTATATTGTCAGACATTCGTCAGAAGGTTCGAAGGACATTCGTCACGAAGGTTCGAAGGACATTCGTCACGAAGGTTCGAAGGACATTCGTCACGAAGGTTCGAAGGACATTCGTCACGAAGGTATTGGGGAGATCCGTGACGAATCTTTTTTTTTAAAAAAATAAAAAATTCAGAATCTTGTAGATAATTTCAATACGAGTCCGTGCATATAAAATACGTCCAAAACGGACATCGTTTGCCCTTCCAAAAGCCTCTGAAACAAAATAGTCGCATGCGTTAAGTTCGTAAAAGCAAAAACTTATATAAATTTAGTATTTGTATAATATAATTATTAATTATAGTTAAAAATCATGCAATTAAATTTATATACTATAATTGTATATTATCATTTAATATCACTAGTTTATTACTTATAAAGTATAATTATGCATTATGTTTAAATATTACGAACTTAACAAAAACGACTGTTTTGTTTTTAGGGCTTTTGGAAGGGCAAACGATGTCCATTTTGGACGTATTTTATATGCACGGACTCGTATTGAAATTCTCTACATGATTCTGAATTTTTTATTTTTAAAAAAAAAAAGATTTGTCACGGATCTCCCCAATACCTTCGTGACGAATGTCCTCAATACCTTCGTGACGGATCTCCCCAATACCTTCGTGACGGATGTCCTTCAAACCTTCGTGACGAATGTCTGGCCATATACCTTCGTGACGAATGTCTGATCAAATACCTTCGTGACGAATGTATGGGTGTGTTAAATAAACTTTTAGGGTGTGCCAAATAAAGACTTTGTATATATACTGTGTGCATTAATTATAGAGTTTGTGTACATCATCCTCGCCAGATCTTTTCCTTTAATTTTACGGCATAATTTGAAATTTTAGCATGAAAAACGAAGTTTTAATAATGTCAATCCCATTCATGATATAAGACAATTATGGTGATAACTTTATAAACTTAATTTGTAGGAGGCAAGTTTGTTACTTAGCATGGCGCATGCTACCTCAATTTGGCGGCATGGGCAAGGGCAATGCATGTGAACGGGCGATTGAAATTTAGACATAAATCTACCTATATATAAAAAGTTGATGGGTTTGAAGAAGTAAAAGCAACATATACCTAATAAATGCTACTCTAATATTTTAAATCTTTTTTTTTTACCAAAAAAAAATATTTTAAATCTTTATCCTAATTACAATTTCATCATCAACTAAAAACAAACCATCTTCGTCTCCTTCCTCTATCACAATCTCCAAATTCATTCTCATCTCTATCAGGTTCATCAATTCCTTCGTTTCATTCTGACGCGTCATCCTTCCCCGATTAAAAATGAATCTGGATTAATTAGATATTTTTAATCTATATATTAACAACACCTAAGATTGATTCATATGCATGACCTCAGTAAAACATGTAACACGCCACATGTAACACGCCAAACAACATTGGCCTCAGTAAAACATGAACATCATATAAATACTTTATGTTGCAGATTTCGGTTGCAACCACTGTTGCAATAGTTGTATTTGTATTTTACCAGTTTGTAGAATTGAATTATATCACCGTTCACTCATTTTAAAAACTCATGGCTTTGCAAAAGTAATGGTTTTTCGTAGCGGGCCCAAACATTCAATATCGGGCCTGATGATGTCAATGGACTCGTAAGTGGAGGCGTGCTTCTGGTGCTTCTTCTCCCCCAATTACTCTTGTTTGACTATTTGTGCTTGCCTCCTCAAGTTTCCGGCACCGTATTGCCTGCCTTTACTGCTGCCGTTTACGTCTTCTGGTTTTCTTTCTCTGGCGTTTTCCCCATTCATATTCCCAGCCATTTATGTTCTTTCGTTTTGTTTCTACGGTCTCCAGTAGGGATGGCTCCCGGCCCGGTCCGGTCCGGTTCCGGAATCGGGAAAACCCGGTTCAACTGGTTACGGTTCCGGTCCGGTCTGGTTCAATTCGGTTCCGGTTCGAAACCGGAACCGGCCGGTTCAGTCCGGTTCGGGCTGAACCGGACCGGTTTTTTTTAAAAAATATATATATATAACCGCCGGTTAACCGGCGGTTTTTTTTTTAAAAATAATTTTATAAATTTATAAAACTGAAAAACAAAATAAAAAAATGTAAAAATAATTTTTAAACTTAAAAAAAATAATTATAAAAAAACGCTATTAAAAAAGAATGTTTTGTCATTGTTTTTAAGTTTAAAAATTATGTTTAAAAAACTTAAAAAAAATGATTATAAAAAGACGCTATTAAAAAGAATGTTTTACAAAACATTCTTTTTAATAGCGTCTTTTTATAATCATTTTTTTAAGTTTTTTAAATTAAATATGAAGGAACAAAAAAATTAACAAAAATTGGGCTTGCACTTAACAGTGACTTACTTGTTAAGTTGCCTACGTATCCTCTCGGGTTAGAGGAATCAAAGCCCACGTAGTTCTTTACCTTTTTTCAAAACCCGTTACCTAAGTCGAATCTTCGGCGGATGAATCGGTGCGTATCGTAGTAGAATCTCCAATCCACTCGTCTTCCGATGACTCGATAATGTTACGTTGTTGCCTAATTGCGGCTCTCTTCCAATCGCAAACACAACATTGCGCCTCCAATGACTCCGGTGCCAAATTTGATCTCTTCCTCGTTAAAGTGTTGCCTCCTGCACTAAAAGTTTGTTCACCGCCACGGTTGAAGCGGGGACGGCAAGAACTTGAGCCGCAAGCGTTGGAAACATGCTCCTATGATCCTCCCACCACTTCAAAACATCTAAAGTATCACAACTAACAAACTCAAAGTTGGTGTTAAGATAGTTATCAATTTCCGCATTCGTGTTTGTAACTCTTGGTCTTTTACTAAAATACTTAGCTCCAAAGGCCCCCAAGCTAGAGCCCGAAGAAGCCGGAGGTAATTGTGAAGTAGTCGGAGAATCAGAAAAATGAGTAAATAAAGTTTCAATGTTTGTTCTAGTTTTAGAAACCATACCTAAAATATCCTCTAGTTCACCGTCGGCTAAAATATATCCATAATAGTCATCTAAAAGAGCGTGTAAAACTCCTAATTTAAGTCTAGGATCTAAAACACAAGCAACAAGAAAACAATCGGGAATATATCTATAGTATTGCAACCACTTACTCCTCATGCTTGCAACGGATTCCTCAATGCCGGGAATTTTAGCTCCCTCACTTAAACCACACATAACATTACAAGCTTCCAATACAAAAACATTACTACTTGGTGTATAAACATGACTAAATCTCTTTGTTGCATCACTAAAACATTTTAAAAACGTTGCAATACTTTGACATATATCCCAACCTGATTCGCTAAAATAGAAAGTAGAGCCAGAAAGGTTTTGAGAAACAAAAGACGTTAAAACTTGTTTATATTCTATACATTCACATAGTAATATGTAAGTAGAGTTCCATCGGGTTACCACATCTTTTGAAAAACGTTTTGGGTGCACCCCGTTAGTTTTACAAAAGGTCATCCAATCTCTTGTAACTTTAGGATGCCCCCAAATATACTTAATAACGTTCTTAATTGGCTCAAAATGATAACTCATAGCACGTAAACCATCTTGAACACATAAGTTTAAAATATGACAAGCACATCGAATATGAAAAAATTTCCCACCAAATAAAGGTTGACACATTTCTTGTAAATCTCTAATAGATGCGGTGTTAGCAGATGCATTGTCGAATCCAATTGAAAAAACTCTATTAAGTAGTCTATATTCTTCTAAAATTGCACGAATCATCATAGCAATATTTTGTGCGGTATGTGAATCATCAAAGACTCTAAATGCCAATAAACGTTTTTGCATTGTAAAATGATGATCTACAAAATGACATGTAACACCCATGTAAGAATGGGTTTGAGTATTATCACTCCATATATCACTACAAATAGAAACATTCATATCATTTTGCGAAAAATAAGAAACTAATTCGGCCTTGCGTCTTTTATAAGCCTTAATTACGTTTTTCTTAATCACTTTCCTAGATACGGATGTAAAAGCGGGTTGTGTATGATCTTTAATGTACTCATTAAATCCTACATTTTCACTAAATCGAAATGCTAAATGATCAACACAAATAGCTTCGGCTAATGCTACACTATTAGCTTCATGATCAAAACGAAATAAAGGGTTACCGCTAGTAGAAGATGCAAATCCGCCGGAAATTTGCGTTTGTCCCCCTAGCATTCCCATCTCGGCGACGTGTCTGTGCTCCATGTGTCGTTGAAGGGTTCCATATCCTCCACTTTTCTTCCATTGGAATGTCGCCTCGCAAAAGTTACAAGAAACAATAATTAGTCCGGGATCATAATCCTCGGCCTCGAGTTCCTCGATACCGGGTTCTAATTTAGTAAACCACTTTGTAAAAACAGGAGATGTTAGTTTCCGGGATTGGTTCCCGGAGGACCCGGTCCCGGTCCCGGTCCCGGTCCCGGTCCTCCCCCCCTACCCCTAGCCGGCCTCGAACCGCTAGCTTGCCCTTGAGGCCTAGCGGTCCTACCCCTAGCGGAGGACCTAACTTGGGAGGTGGGAGTGGGAGTGGGAGAAGTGACATTATCACTCTCTTGGGTGTCAAAATGTTCCGTCATATGATTAAGAACAATTAAATAATATGATTAAAAGCAATTAAAACAATTAAAATAATATAACAATAAAACAATAAAACAATAAAACTTAGAACAATATAATAATGTGATTAAAAATGTAAAAGCAATAAAATATTGAAAGACAAAAGCTAATTAAAAGGAAGAGATTAAGAGAGATTGTTGATGGAATTTGAGAGATTATGAGATTGAGATTTGAGAAAGAGAAGAGAAATTGTTGTTGTTGGATGTGTGATTTGAAGATTGTATGGTATGGTATTTATAGGGGTTTGATATGGGTTTTTTAATATTAAAAAATGAATTTTTTTTTTTTTTTTAATTTCCGTTATTTTTTATTTTTATTTAAAAAAAACCGGCCGGTTAAAAAATTTAAAAAATAAAAATAAAAAACCGGCGGTTAACCGCCGGTTCGGGTTCGGGATTTCCGTGAACCTGAACCGGACCGTGACCAAACCGGTTCCTACCGGTTCCGGTTTTGACCCGGTCCGGTTCCGGTCCGGTCGAGCCATCACTAGTCTCCAGGTGATAATTTACGTAAACAATTTGCAGGAACTGTGGCCAGGATCCCGTTGGTGCTGCAATTGCACAAACCAGAGCAAGGAGTCCCTTACCAACGCGCCAACTACTCTCTAACATCCCCTCCTCCACGACAATGGCTGGAGTTACTTCCTCTCCCGCATCCTCCCTTCTTGCTTCACGCCTTCTCTCTTCTCGCACCTTAAACCCTAACTCATCTTTTGTGTCTTGCTCTTACATTCCAGGTACGTCTGTTTGGCTAATGTCTAATGAGTTGAACTTTTGACTAGGGTTTTGTTGATTTAAGTTGGAAATTTTTGTTTCAGTGCGTTCTAATTTGAGGAAATTCTATGGCGGAATCGGAGTGAAACCGTCCTATCGCACGCATTTCTCAATTTCCAATGTTGCCACTGAACTTACTCCTACTGAACAGGTTTGCTTTCTTCTTCTTCCTGTTCTATTCCAATCTATCTTATGAATTGTTGATTTGATGATAGTCTATGCATAATTGAGAGATTTGGATTGCGCATTTTCTGTTTGTTGCCTCTATGAATGCCCAATTGGGAATTTTTGTAAGATATTTAGGTGGTGTTTGTCAGAAACGGAAAGGAAACGATATTTCAGCGGAATTGTTCATGATCAAAAATATATGGTTAAATTCCAAATATTAGGTTTGAATGACAATTTAGTCGTGGGAATTTTACCCTAATCAGGGTTTGGGTCTGAATTCCTCTTTCACTATTCTTCGATCCCTAGATGAATTTGAGGAAGTTGCTCTTCATTTACTAAGTTGAGGTATGTGCACTGTTAAGAATGCCATTCGTCTAATTTTGTAGCCCCCCTTCGTTTCGCTGGTCCTCGCAGACGTCTCCTTTATCGATGGCGGTGAGATTTGTGATTAGGTCTCTGCAAATCTGTAGAAGATATGTCTTCATGATTTTCTGCAAGTCCAACGCCATCGCTCATCTTCGTGCAAGTATGGATGATGAAGATGCTAGATGATAAATTGAGGGTCACTTACTTTAAAGGTTACCTTGTAGTTGTTGTTGTTGCTCAAGCAATCAGGTGAGCTCCTCTTTCTCTTATTTTAATCCTGCATTTGATCATTCAGTTCACCCATTTAGTACAGTGGAGAAAATAGGATATTAGATCTTATTTTGTTTTAAAAGCATTCATAGGGATGAAACAGATGTGAGGTGCTGCATTTGATCATATTTGAGTCACATGTTTATTTTTTTGTTTGGTTCCTCTAAAAAAGTCAGTCCCCTGCGTATATTGTTCGCTACTTATTCTTCATGCACTGTTCGTCAAACTGTTCTTTGCACATGACTGTATACACCATAAATGGACCAAGGTTTTTGCAGATGATTATTCCCTGGTGTGTCAACTATCTGACCATCTATTCTACAATTCTTTGACTTATTTTGCTTCGTGTCTTTGGAAGATTGATGTTCTTAATGTTCGTGTTAATCCAGTTCAGGGGCGTCTTCTCGCATTTATTCTCTTCTACATCTTTCTTACACGATGAACATAAATGAGGGCAAGGTCAGATGAGGAATTGACCCAGCTCTAAACTTTGGAGTGCTTTTTTAACACCAAGATAGGTAATTGAGGATAATGATCTTAAGAAATCTATATTTTTAAATTTTATGTGCAGTTTCCTCTTACATTAAATGAATTGTATATCATCCTCTACGGATGATCAGTGTATTCTTGGTTGTCATCATTGTATTATTCCTATTGGTGTTGCTGTTTTCCTTGCTTCTCAGGAATTAAGTGTCCAAACAATAATTACTCACAGTGCAGTTTTCTTGATCTGTTTATACTCTTTGCATAAAATGTACTTTTTTCTTTTTTGTTTTTTCTAGTCAGGTGGCTCAAATTGTTGATCATTATGTTAGAGCATGCCTACCAGGTTGTGCATCGAATGTGAGATAGCATTTACAATTGCTTGCGTTTTCCGAAAGTGGCGTAAGCCTAAAGATTTCAAGAAGAAAAAAAACTTCGTAATTTCATTTGAAAAAAACTTTTGAGCAGTCAACAAAAGTGTTAGGTTTCACATTTGGCTATGTAAAGTTCAAAGTGATTTTGAATTATTATTTTTATATAAAGTGTCTATGTTTAGTGCTTTGATCATTTGATTCGTTATTTTCTGTTTCAAATGTCTTTGTTTAGGTGCTTCAGTCATTTGATTTATGCTTGACTGATGTGCAATGTTGCAGCTGGGGGTGGAGATCCATTTTATCCAACTATTACCCATATTCAAAATCCTGGTAAAATGATTGACTTAAGTTTTCATGAACCAATACCCATCATGCTTTCTGTTTTGAAGGAGGTAAGATTTGCTTTTGTTTTTATGTGCTTTCTCTACTGGATTTTGACTGATTGAGGTATCAACAATGGCTTTGATTGACATGATAACCTGTTTTCTTTGTTGTATATATAAGTATGCTTTACTTGGATTGGTTGGACAAAAAGAATGTGAGTCTTAAACTGTACAAAAGAGTGATGATTCTCTATTTTGTTAATTGTGTAATTTCATTCTGTTTGTCGCCCTTTTGATTTTTTTTTGTTAATTGCATTGGAGGTTTCAATTTATTTTGTGTGGTTTGAATTTGCATTCTGATTAGCTAGGATTTCATTGACTTTGCATTCTGTTTGTTTGATTCCTATTTTTTTGGTTTCGAAAATTAGTATGTATGAATAGCTAAAATTTCTCCAAACATTAATCGGGTTGCTTAAGCATCATAAAACACATGTGAATGTGAAGGTGATAAAGATGAGAAAAACCAAAAGCATAAATCAAGTTGTCTTAACAAGCTATTCGGAGAACAAAAAAATGAGCACGATATATGACAAGTACGTCGGAAGTGGTGAATGGAGCTTGAGCTTTCCATTCTCAAAAACACTCAAACTTAAATTTTTGTTAGATATTTAGGTTTTCATAATTGATGTTCTTCCATTTTATTATGCTATTGTATCCATTTAATTATAAATATAGATTACCTATGAAGGAATATATGATAGTATTTTATCCATTTTATCATGCATGTGAAACCTTCTAACAAGATTGTCAACAACTCTGCACAGATATATCAGAACAAGACTTTTATCCAAAAGAGTAACTGAGTCAACTGTCAGAGAAGCTATGTCTAAGATACTTATGCATATTCCAGTGAAGAGTGTTTTCTCCTTGGCTGGGAAGCAGCACTAGGCAGCGACTGTGGCGATTCTTTGAGGTACTAATTTCATTACCCCTCTCTTGAAATTTCATGTACCACACTTAATATCTGCTCTGCAAAATCGATATCCACGGCGAATCAACAAATCGCTACTCTTGCCGCTCATCTGAAATATGATTTGCTCTATGACAGGATGCCAACTCTTCAGAATGGTGTGGACTCCTCCTCGGCTGTCTAATCCTTCTTCAAAAGGTAAGTTTGATTTTTTGTTTGATTCTCCATTATAAATTTATTCTGCTGCCATCTTCTTTTTCTGTTTCTTTTCATATTATTCTTGGGAGGATTTACAATTAAAATTGGAGGTGAAGTTAATTTTTGTTGATCCTGTCTCTTACTCATTTACCTTGCTTTTCTGTTTCCTTGATGATATGAACACCCATTTGGAGAATATGGGCTATAAGAACTATGGATTAATTTGAGACAATCACCTGGATTCCTTGAATCATGAGCTGAAGGTGGGAAGAAATAAGTTATTCTTTCAGAAAGTATTGTTTAGGTGTATGGCAGTGTTCTTTGTCTCAGTATTAAAGAAATAATGAAGTTAACAAAATATATATGAAATATCATTAAACCCTAGCAACGTTGGTTCAATAGGGAGCTCCATTGATTACTTACAGCTTTATGTAAAATAAATTACAGGTGCAGCTGGTTTAAGTTTTCTTCAGTTCTGCAACCTGAACAACTTCAGAACAAAATTCATTCTTGGCTTCTCTATTTATATGGGACTTTCAATTCCACAATACTTCAATGGTCCTGTTCATACTCATGCAAGATGGGTAAATAAATAACCTTTTTTTTCACTAAAAAAAATTACTCTTTTTGAATTTTCTGATCATATTTTGCATTATATGTATGCAGTTCAATGACATGATCAACGTCCCGTTCTCATCAGAGCCGTTTGTTGCAGGAGTTCTAGCAATGATTCTTGATGTTACACTTCTTAAAAAAGATAGCGCGACGCGTAAGGACGGAGGAATGCAATGGTGGGATAAGTTCATGTCATTTAAGACAGATTCTAGAAGTGAAGAGTTCTATTCTTTGCCCTTTAATCTCAACAAGTTTTTTCCATCAATTTGAACTTAGTGACAACAAATATATGATTGTTCAGTGTATTTGTTTTTAAGATTTTGAAGTCCTGATTTAGTAGTGTAGTTAATCTGTAGATGAAATATCTTGACTTTTTGATTACTGATGTTTCAGTTTAATAATAGAAGATAATTATTATGCTTTATTTCGTTGGAGAATTGGACCACCAACTTTATGCTTTAAAGATAAATTTCTTTAGTCGGCATTTTAAAATAGCAATGTTGTGCTACAGGTATGATTCTCATTCTGGGGGTGAGCGTGAGATTCAAAGAACTATGCTTGAACTGCTGAATCAGTTGGATGGTTTTAAGTGATCCTTGCAACAAATAAAATTGAAAGCCTTGATCCTGCTTTGCTTCGTCCTGGTCGTATTGATAGGAAGATTGAGTTCCCTATTCCTGACTCAAAACACGGAGACGTATTTTCCAGGTATGTTTTTGCTCTTTCAGTCTTTAGTACTACTGTAACGTTGATTGATGATTGAAAAACTTGTTGAGAAAATTATTTACATTTTTAGATTCACACGGCTAAGATGACATTGGATGAGGATGTCAACCTAGAAGAGTTTGTTATGACCAAGGATGAGTTTTCTGGAGCTGATATAAAGGCCATTTGTACTGAAGCTGGTTTGTTATGACCAAGAGAACATTGATCAGAGCTGTTTAGGTGTAGATATTGTGGGAGTTTTGTAAAAGAAAAGAATTTTGTGTGTTGATTGTAGTTGTTGCTGTTAGTAGGTTTAACAAAATTCCCGCTGACAGGAGTTAATCCAGGATTGAATTTCACAATTTACAGGTGTATGAAATGTGTTTTGAGACCCTTATCTGTCACCTGTCATGTTAAGGATGCTATTTTTTGACATGAGCTTCTTCTCACTTATCTTTTCAAAGCAAAGATATGCAAGATACTAAAACAAATAAAAGATTAGTTACACTATTAATGTAAGGATAGGCAAGATAGGAAACATTAGGTGATGCTGATCAAAGCTATCTAAATTAGCTTTGTACTCCATCATTGCTTACTCTTATTAAATGACTTCAAATTCTTTATGCATAACACTGAATAGGGATCCCCCAAATACACCAGGGAATCAAATTCAATCCATAGTCATTTAGTCGATTATGGGTACTTATTTGGGTACATATATCCGGATATGTATCCAGATATTTATTTAGGAGTTCAACCCTCTTTTTATGAATCAATTAGATAATAAAAAAAAATTATAGGGTGATAACAAAATTACACAACCTCTTTCATTGACCAATTAGAGAATAACTGATAATTTTGTTGGACGATAAACATTAGTCCACCTTTTATATCTAAACTAGGCTATACACATATATACTAATAATAATATGATGGAGAATTTGGTAGAGATTCCGGCCAAAATGGTGACTAGATCCCGAAATTTAGCGACTGCACGTGATAGAATAGTGCTATTTCAAATAAAACTCGGAATCACCTACACCAAAACAAGCAACACCAGAGTTCATACTTTAATCTACAGAGAAATTAAAAAGACAACTTTAACACGGCATCAACTACGCAACAAACGAAAAAACTGAATCTGAACAAAACATTTAGAAAATCCTAATCTCAGAGGCAGCAATTAAAAAATGCTACCATATTAAGCATGCAAGAGGAACAAACACTGAAAGCACAACTGGGCTGAACCTAGAAGTGATGCGGGGATAAGCCGCAGTTGCCGACCTAGACACCAAACTCGAATAGTAACTCGAACAGAGAAGAAAAGCGGAATTAGATATGAGATGAAAGAAAGGGAAGTTGAAGGATAGGCCAATTGGAATTAAATCAATCAACGAAAAAAACCCTTGAACTTTAGAACAAGAACCTTATCGAATGTTGAAGAAACCCCAATGGATTACAACCAAACACAATGACTATGGTATGTCAAAGCACCTGGAGGATGCGCTATGAAGCCTCGATAGCACCAACCTTATGGAAGAGATTGACACACACAAGCACAACTAGGGCCAGCTCAACGACAATGCACACGGGGCACTCTTCTCACAAAAGCTCTCTTTTGGGAGGAAAAACGATAAACGTTGTATTCAATATCAAAGTCTGGGGGGTAAAACAACAACTAAGGCAGCCTTATATAGGGTTCATAAGGATGCCAACTAAAGAAATAAACAATAAAAAGTATATCCTAAAATAATAATCCCGAAAAACAATTAAACATCCGAAAATAATGTTTCAAAAAGGAAGCCTCGGCGAAGTTAATGAACTCGCCGAGTTTCCCGGCCGCGGGCGCGGTTGGCGAGTGAGCCGCGGGCGCGGTTGGCGAGTGAGCCGCGGGCGCGGTTGGCGAGTGAGCCGCGGGCGCGGTTGGCGAGTGAGCCGCGGGCGCGGTTGGCGAGTGAGCCGCGGGCGCGGTTTCCAACCGCGGTCGCGGTTCTTCTCTGTAGTCCTCTACTCGTTCTCGAACCTCGATCATTAGAACAGTCTTCAATGGTGGTTCTTCGTCTGTATTCAACTCCTTGGACCTGAAGAACGCTACTAACTTGTCTAGCTCTTGTTGGACTTCCTTAGCTCTCGAGCGAGTCAATGCACCTTCAAACTCGGGAACCGGAGGTGTCGGTTGCTGTCCAGATGATCCTTCATCAAGAAGCCTGGAAGTTAGAGCCAAAAGGGACAAAGAGAAAACTTAAAACGTGGGTTCCCGTTAGTGATATTAAATGAAAGAGAATCAAAGATTACCCGTTTCATACCCGTGCGAAACGCGGGTTTCCGACTCTAGTCGGTAAATATAATTAATTAACAATGGTCGGGGAAATAAATTTCAAAAAAAGTATAGGTATGGAAATGGAATTAAATTTAAGAAGGAAGGAGACATGGATAAGATTACAAAGGTGGTTGTCGAGCAAAACAAACAATGTGATTATGTCGGGGTGTGTGTCTGTAAAAAAAATAGCTGCGAATATAATGCCAAATCTTAATGCAGAGTTATAGTACTAATTGAGACCGAAAAAGCTACAACACTTAAATCCATATAAAGCATATCCATCGAGCATGTTTTTGCTTATTTAGTAACTTTAGGATTTATTTAACTCGTTTTTTTTGGGGGGTTAAACTCGATTTTGTCTTTGATCTCGTGTGAAAAGTGTTGAAAAGTAGAGGGTTGATCACAAAATCAGTGTTAATAGTTGAGTATGAACTTTCTTGTACTTCATTTTAATAACAAGAAAACATATAGAAAGCATCCATTATAAGAAGACATAACAACTCAAATGTTATTAACCTTAAGATTCGATTTCGGTGAAGATGACGACTTAAATGAGAACAACAGACAATGCATACATACGTTATAGCTCATACATAAGTGCGTGATCACAAAAATTGTAATGTTAGTTATTATAAGGAGGTTTTTGCGCCAAACCACCCCTTATGTGGGCCAATTTGCGCCAAACCACCCTTTATTACAAATTTTGCAAGGAACCACCCAAAAGTGTCACTCTGTTAACACCGAGCCACCCCTCGTTCAATTCCGTTAATTTCTCCGTCATAACGCGTGAAATGTCAATTTTGCCCTCATTTTTTTCAGATATTTAAGGGCAAATTTGGAATTGCACCATCTGATGATATATTGCCAAAATATCGCGATATTTTGTTTTTACCGTGATATTTTGTTTTTACCCCCATCTGAAATTACCATCACAGAACTCCATTTTCTCTCTCGAAGGGCGATTCTGCGAAGGGCGATTGTGGAAGGGCGATTGTGGAAGGGCGATTCTGGAAGGGCGATTCTGCGAAGTCGAGCTCGAAGACGAAGACGATGGTGGCGATTCTTTGGTGAAGGCGAAGACGAAGCAGGCGAAGACGAAGACGAAGCACGAAGACGAAGCACGAAGTCGAAGCACCAGATGTAGCAGAGGCAAGAGATTTCCCGGGTAAGTGTCGCGATTCTAGGGTTTTTGATATCTGGGTTTGTAATCGTGTATTTGGGGTTTAGGGTTTGAAATCGAGTTTTTTGATATTAGGGTTTTCGAAATTGGGGATTTTTGGTACTAGGGTTTTCAAAATTTGGGGATTTTGGATTTCTGGGTTTAAATTGGGGGTTAGGGTTTTAAAATTGGGGATTTATGATTTCTGGGTTTGAAATCGATATTTTGGGGATTAGGTTTTTCAAAATTGGGGATTTTGGGTTTCTGGGTTTGAAATTGAGTATTTCAGGATTAGGGTTTTAAAATTGGGGATTTCTGATTTCTGGGTTTGTAATCGAAAATTTGGGGATTAGGGTTTTCAGTTTGTGTATTTCTGATTTGTGGGAGGTTGCTGCGTATTGTTTACTAATGTTTGATATTGCTAGGGTGTGGAAAAAGAAGCAAGTGTTGGGCGAGACTAAAGAGAAGGAGGGAAGAATTGTTGGAAAAGTGAAGGTAATGCTCTTTTGCTGCCATTGAATACTTGACTTGAATGGGGGAAGGTTTTATTTGGCAGAAAATATGGTTTACTAATGTTGAACTACTGAGGGTTTTATTTGACTTGAATGAGTGAAGAATTGTTTACTAATGTTTTGTATGATATAGTGGCATGTGATGATGTCATCAAAAAGATTCCTTTTTTTTGTAACTTAAATGTTTTATTATGTTAGTGGGAAGCTTAATTTATATATGTTTTTTTTTGTTGATATATGTGCACAGATGAGTGTAACTTTGAGATTTATGTATGGGGGAAGGTTTTATTTGGCAGAAAATATGGTGCAAGATAGAGTTTCATATAGGAGAAATTTAGTGCACTTAAAGGAAAAAGTGGACTCTGATCTGCTTTCTATGATAGACTTGGAAACATTTTTAAGGGAGGATGTGGGTGTTTGCAATGTCATAGAACTGTGGTATTGTTTGGCTGGCAAGACACTGTCTCAGGGGTTAAGACAGATTAAGGTGGATAGAGATGTCATTCAGTTCTGCTGTTTAGGAGGTATAGAGAAACAGTTTGATGTATATGTCATTCTGGAAAATGATATAAGTCCTTCTTCAATCTTGGGTCAGTCTACAGTTAGAGGCCCAAAATTCAGTAGCCCAATAGTCAGCAGCCAACTACTTCTTGAAGGCCCACCATTGATCAGCCCAAAACCAAGTAGACCAGCCACTTACAAGCCCAAAATTAAAAAAACCTCACCTGGAAGCCTATCTCAGCCAACTTATAAAGCCAAAGCTAAAGGCATATCTAGGGTTTCGACCAAATCATCCTCACAACCCTCCTCAGTCTCTTACAATCTTCCAATAGATGATGAAGATTTTTCAGATTACAGTGGGGAAATTAATTTCTCAGAAACAGACACTGAATCAGAGGATGAAGTAGTAGTGCCTCCTTCTGTTGTTTTTGGGGAGTCTACAGATGGTGAGTCCACAGATGGTGATGATGATGCAGAATTTGAAGAGCATGTTGATAGAGATGTCATTGATGAGAATTTGGAGAATGAGGATGGTGATCCAAATATAGTTGATGTGTTCGACATAAGAGTTGAATCTGAAGATTACAGAAGCTACAGTGGCTCAGATGAAGCTAAGAAGGGAGTAAGGTATCCTGAATTCAACCCCCTTGTGGATTTTAAAAACAAGATATGTTTGAAGGTTGGCATGAGATTTGCATCTAATGAGGTTTTCAGACAAGCTTTGAGGCAGTTTGGAGTAGAGAATGGTTTTGACTTCTACTACCTTCACAATGATAAGAGAAAGGTTTCTGCTTATTGTATGAACAGGTGTGATTGTGAGTTCAAACACGGCAGGAAAAAGTGTCATTGCAAGAAAACACTTTGTGGGTTCAAGGCAACTGCAAGAAGGATGGGTGAAGATGGAAGCTTCCAGCTGAAATCCTTTTTTCCAGAACATCAGTGTGGATGGCAGGATAAAAACACAAAGATGAGTTCAATTTGGCTAGCTCAAAAGTATTTGGAGCATTATAGGGATGACCCTCATTGGAGGATAAAAAGCTTCATTCTAACAGTTAGAAGGGAGCACAAGGTTGATATATCATACCACCAAGCTTGGAGGGCTAGGATGAGGGCAATCTACATGACACAAGGGTATGCTCCAGAACAATATGCCAGGGTGAGGGATTATGCAGCTACTGTGATGAAGCATAATGTGGGAAGTGCAGTTTATGTCAAACAAGAGCATCCAGAGAGGCCTCTTTTCCAAAGGATGTATGTCTGTCTGAAGGCATGTAAGCAAGGTTTCATTGAAGGATGCAGGCCAATTGTGGGTCTTGATGCATGTCATTTGAAGGGGGCATACACTGGTCAAGTATTGGCTGCAGTTGCACAAGATGGGAATGAAAACATCTACCCAATAGCTTTTGCAGTGGCAGAGTCAGAAACTAAGGAAACCTGGTGTTGGTTCATAGATTTATTGCTTCGAGATATAGGAGGACAACCATTGACATTCATGTCTGACAGATGCAAGGTAAAACCTCTTATTTTGAACTTCATATTCTGCACAGTTTTAATTTGACACTCACAATGTGGTTATTACTCTGCAGGGTTTGATAGAAGCATTGGACTTGGTTGCACCTCATTCAGATGTGAGACATTGTGTTAGGCACATGCTTAATAACTTCACGAAGCAGTGGTCTGGGCAGTCATACAAGGATGCAGTTTGGGCAACAGCAAGAGCTACAAATAAGGCAGACTTTGATGATGCAATGAAGGTGCTCAATGAGATGTCTCCAGAAGCAGTAGCCTGGCTAATGAAAAGAGATCCCACTAAATGGTCTCTACATGGATTCAAGTACTACACGAAGTCTGACATGCTCTTGAATAATTGTTGTGAGTCTTTCAATAGCTGTATCTTAGAGGCCAGGGAGATGCCTATTTTGGCTATGTGTGAGTGGATAAGGAGGAAACTGATGAAAATGTTTGTGAGCAAAAGAAATAAAATGAGAGCACACCAGGGCATCCTTACCCCAGAAGTCACCAAGAAGATAAATGAAAGAAGGACTGAGAGTGTGTCTCAATGCTCTTGCTTTGGGGATGGAGACACTTATGAGGTTGATAATGCTGGGAAAACATATGTAGTGGATCTGAAAAAATGGAGTTGTGGGTGTAATGTCTGGGATCTGACTGGAGTGCCATGCACTCATGCAATTAGTTGCATTCTAAAGAGAAGGCTGAAGGTTGAAGATTTTGTGCATCAGTTCTACCACAAAGAAACCTATTTGAGAGCATATAAACTTGATGTTACACCTATGCCTGGCCAGGACCAATGGGAAAAAACAGGACTACCACCCTTATTGCCACCTAAAATGCTTATTCAAGCTGGGAGACCAAAAAAAAATGCAAGAAGAAAGGAACCGGGAGAAGTTGAATCCAGCAAGAAGACAAGAAATAGGACGGGCAAAAACAAATGTGGAAACTGTGGGCAAGAAGGCCATATCAGGAAATCCTGCAAAAATCCAACTAAGGCAAAAGAGGCACCAAGTCAGCCAAACAAAGGTGGAAGACCACCAAGTAAGAAAACAATGCCAGAACAACCTAAGAAGAGAAAATATGTTAGGAAACAGGTATGTCTCAATGCTCCTAAACTCATCTTTTTCATTATATACAAATCTGGGATTGAGTGTCATTTATTTATGTTTTAGGTGAGGATATTTGCAACAGCTGACCAAGAAGCTAGTGAGACTGTACAAATGGCAACAGAACCAGATTATGATGTTGTATGTGTTGCTCTTAAATTTAATAGTTATTCATTGATTAGTATAGCTTCTTTAATATGATTTGTTATCTTTTGTATAGGAATCAATGATTGCCCATGAGAATGTGATTGTATCACAACTGTCACAAGCGTCACAAGCTTCCAATGTGGTAATTATCACAACTTCAGTTGTATTGCAAAAATATTTGTTATCTTTTTATTGATTTCTAATTTATTGATTTCTTGTGCAGGTTAATCAGGCATCAAACTCTCGCAGCTTCAGGCCCACAAGCTCTAAGAGGTATTGTACTACAAAAAAACCAAGCACTTCTACAGGGCTCTGGATGTAGGCTGACAGTGCTCCTAAACTGTCATTTTGGTAAAGTTTTTTGGTCATTTTGGTTAAGGGTAAGTATTTGGTATGTATCTAAACAAAAGTCCCTCAACTGGGCTGGTATATGGGTCTAAACATGTGAGCCCATTTAATATGTTGTTTGGCTGTTATTGGAGTAGTTTTCAGGAACAGGTAAAATCAGCTACCTACCAACATTTATGTTGCTCAAATTTTGCTCTTTTTTGACTCGTTTTTTGGAACAGGTGTGTGATGCATTGGTAATAGGTGTCTGATGCATTGGTCCGAAATCTGATGCATTGGACTCCTGTTTTTTCATTAAATGCATTGGTCAAACTCTGATGCATTGTCTGTATCTGCATTGGTCCGAATTTCACTCGTTTTTTCCATTGAACACACAGATTTTCATTAAATGCATTGGTCCGAATTTCTGTATCTGCTGCATTACTTGAACATTGTTTCCAACATGCATTGCTGAGAATTCAATGCTACAAATTAGGTTAGTTGAACACAATGCTTAATAACCTGGCATAAATACATGGCCATCTCAACTCTCTCAACTCTCTCAACTCTCTCAACTCTCTCAACTCTCAACTCTCAACTCTCAACTCTCAACTCTCGATTTTCACCATGGCTGCCAACAAGAATTACATTGTTGTTCATGACTCATCCTCCGATTCCGACAACGGTCCATCGGAGTTCTTCTCAGGATTTCCAGTCTCAAAGGTCTTTTCTGTCGAGATGAGGAAGTCCTACGTGGAGGGTGACTGTAGACTCGTAATGTCCCTACTCGTAACTATCGTCTTTAAACCAATATTTACATTTTAATTTTTTGGATTTTATGATGTAGATTCTTCCCGCAGCACATGGAGACAAGTATTTGTCTCAGTTCAAGAACCACACAATCAAGGTCAAGAATGCTGCCAAAAAGGAATTTGATGTTGTTCTCAAACATAGCCAAAACCAATACCGCTTCGGAAAGGGGTGGAGGGCGTTTGTTGATCATCATGGACTGAAGGTTAAAGATGAATTAATCTTTGAACTTGAAGAAGACGGTTCCAATGGTAATAGTATAGTCTACGGCATCCTTATCATGAGGAACTAGGTACTAAAAGGGTATTTGAACTTGATGTTTTTATCTAATTAGTGTGTTGAACTTGCTGTTTTGTTTTTCCATTTTGTCGTCTGTTGCTATGTACTCTTTTTAAGTTATTTAACTTGGTGTTTTATGCATCATATTCTCAACTTCCTCATTGCATACAAAAACTGTTTACAAAGGACAAAATATAGCACACCAGGGCACACTGCAATACTAAACACTTTCATAGAAAAGCACTGGTTTACACTTCCTGGTTTTTTATGACAGCATCCACAACAACAACTACTGATGTCTACCAACTTACACTTCCTAATGTGCCAATCCTTTGACAACAACCACACCAAACACAAATAGAGAAACAACAACAACAAATTCTATCCTCGATCTAGATTGTGCACTAACTAACTCCAAATCTTTTGCTTTCAATGCTGCTTCAAGGTTCATGTTTTTGGCTAAAAGCTCCTTCTTTTCAATAACCAATTCCTTTATAATACTTGCTGCATCTGATTGAAATGGAGGATCAATCCATCGGAAAAAACGACATCCTTTATAGACATTAGGTGTATATAATGAACAACCAATAAATCTCCTTCCAAAGTTTGTTGCTGTGCGAGCAGTGTTTATGATTGGCGTTAATCCACATTGACAAAGTAAGCCCTCATTATAGATTGAAGATCCAGTTGACATTTCCTACAAATTGGTATCGAATCAATTTCGAACCCTAAAAATCAAAACCACCAAATTCAACCCCAATTAAACGAACCCTAACTCGATTAAGACACAGAAGAATTTTAAGACATACCTCCTTACCTAATAGTTGCTCTTCCCTTGTCAATTCAAAAAAGCCCCAAAACGAAGAACCCTAAATTGGTTCGCACCTCCTCTTCTCCTCCAAACTCGGAAAGCCTACCCGACTTTGCTCGCTGACTGTCCTTGCTCGTCGTCGTCGACTGTCCTTGCTCTTCTTCCTTCCTCGTTCGCCTTCGTCTTCGAGCTTCACCTCGCAGAATCGCCCTTATGAGCTTCACCTCGCAGAATCGTCTTCGTCTTCTGAGAAAAATGGAGTTCTGTGATGGTAATTTCAGATGGGGGTAAAAACATGATATATTGCCAAAATATCGCGATATTTTGGCAATATATCATCAGATGGTGCAATTCCAAATTTGCCCTTAAATATCTGAAAAAAATGAGGGCAAAATTGACATTTCACGCGTTATGACGGAGAAATTAACGGAATTGAACGAGGGGTGGCTCGGTGTTAACAGAGTGACACTTTTGGGTGGTTCCTTGCAAAATTTGTAATAAAGGGTGGTTTGGCGCAAATTGGCCCACATAAGGGGTGGTTTGGCGCAAAAACCTCTATTATAAGTGATCGGTATAAATAATCTTTATATTAGTAATGTTAGTTATTACTCCGTATAAGATAGAAGTATAAGATAGAATAAGATTAAAAATTCGATTAAAATTATTAATTTTCAATAACCTTGAAAATAAACCCTACTTACTTGATTGAAATAGGCAAATGGAGTTTATCCCGAAAAGGGGCCCATTAATTATAGGATTAAGGAAGGGAACATGATAGGTCAAGAAAGGAGCCGTTGGTTAATATGAAAGGTGACATATTAAATAACGAAGCATGCATCATGATTCAAAGAATCACTCTCCCACTCAAAACGACACCGTTGCGTTACCAACCAAAATTCAAATTGACCTTTGTTTGAAATGGTAGCCTTCCATGGTGGAGAGAGTCAAGCATGCATGCTGAAATTACGTGCAGGCCAAATGCCTTATCCTAACTTCTAACTAAACTACAAAATCCATTAAAAATATGTGATATTTTTATATATTTTACACAAATTCACCTTGTTTTCGAATGAAATAACTTTGATATACTATTTGTTATGTACACGTTGAAATTCTAGCTTATTAAAAAAATAAGGTAATTTTGCCAAATGAGGGCAAATTTTATTAGCCTATGAGATCCATAAAAATGGTAAGAAGTAAACATGAAGCACTTTTTATTGAAATTTGTAAAATCGTGATATTTTTATGAATCTTTTTGTTTATAAGAGGAATTTTTTTCCTATGTGCGCATTTTTTGAAAACAATTCTCAATATAGGCTTGTTTTGAAAATAATTTTCATAATAGGCATTTTTTGAAAAAAATTAATGAACATGTTATGCCTTTTGAATTTTTTTTTAAAAAAATTAATGAACAAGAGACGCTGTCTAAAGCGTCTCTTGTATTTTTATCTCTTTTTTTTAAATAATTTAGGTTCGGGAAGAGACGTTGACTTTACACTTAGACATTTTTCAAAGCTAGAAAAAATGTCTAATATGAGAATTGTTTTCAAAAAAATGCCCACACCTAGGGAAAAAAATTCTTATAAGAGAGTATTTTGTAGCAAGCTTTCTAGTTATCGTAATGCTTTGAGCTTGATCACACACTGACAGATAGATACGAGATCCGGTTGCTTTTAGGCCAAGTCATTTTAAGGTTACTTAGAGCATTACATATAATCATTTATGTATATACTCTATTGTAATTCGAAAATATCTCATTCTCCTAATAAAAAAAATGCTCTTGTTCTACTTGTGCTTGTAATCGTTGACTCAAGTTAAATCTGAAACACAAAATTTTACACCGGACACCCCATACATTTTGATACGGCGTGTCAATATATATAGGCGCTTACTATTTGGCACACCCTAAAATTCTATTTAGCACACCCAAACATTCGTCACGTAACTATTGTCTACATTCGTCACGAAGGTTCTATAAACATTCGTCACGAAGGTATGGAAAACATTCGTGACGAATGTTTTCAAAACCTTCGTGACGAAGGTTAGTCATACCTTCGTGACGAATGTATTAATTTTGCAGATATAAAAGAGATTTTTTACCCAACCCTAATGTAACTTCTTCTTCTCCATTATACTCGTTTTCGGCGCAGCTACAACAAGTTCACAACACCATTCTCTACAATTCTTCATCTCTTTCACTACAATAATCAACAAATCAAAGCAATAAGGTAATTTCTAACTCTCTTTTGCATTAATTTTCCATGTTTGATGAATATATGTCAAAACCATTGAAATGGGGTGATTAAACTAGATTGATATGTGTATTAAGCATGTTTTTTTAGTTCAATTGGTGTTTGTTTATGTGTAATTGAGAGTTGTTTCAAATTTTAGATATAATCCCTAAAATTGATATTTGTTCATGAATTAGGGTAAATTTGATTTGATTAAGAAACTTATGGAATGAAATGATTTAGGGGCTAATGTGTTTGGATACCTTCATAAACTGTTTTTGTGCTTCAAATTGTGCAAATTTTGTGCAAATTCATTCGTCAGCGGATATGTTGGCACTTCTGCGTTTTTGCAATATTGCAAAAACCTTCGTCACGAAGGTTTGATGAAGATTCGTCACGAATGTCCAGTATACATTCGTGACGAAGGGTTACTGGTTCTTCGTGACGAAGGTTATAACCAGATTCGTCACGAAGGTTTAGTATACATTCGTCACGAATGTATACTGGACCTTTGTGACGGATGTTTTTGCATATTTGTGAAGTTTTTTTGTTTTGTTTTGTTGGTTTGGTATGCGTAAATTTTGAAAATATTATGTTACTGTAGATGCATCCGTCTTCTAGAAGTGCCCGGAAGAATGCGCGTAATCAAACTCGTGAAGAGATCGTGGCTGGAGGAAGGCCCGCTTATCAGCCCAAGCCGAGGAAGAGGCGTGGAAGAGCTGACGAGGGTACAAGTGCAAGTGAAGAGGTCCCAGAACCTTCTTGGCATGAACAACAACTGCTAGCTGACCCTAGTGCATATTCGAACCTTTACGAGAACATGGTTAGTTAATCTGAAATTCACATTATATTACTGTTTTTTGTTTTTATTAAATTAATAGTTTATGAAATTTATTTTATTACAACAGCAAATCCCGATGACTCCAACCTATGAGGCAGATTATCCAACTTGGAGTCCGCAGAGTGCTGTAAGTATTAGTTTAAAATTTAATATATAGTCGATTATGAGTGAAAGTTGTACATTTTACTAATAACCAAATTTTTTTGTAATAGATCCCTACGTGGGTTCCCCCCTCTTCTCCACAAGTCGCATGGGATGAAGCAGTAGGACGTCAACAGGCCTTTCAGCCAGAAACACCAGAATGGCAATCTGGTCCAACTGCTTCCTGGGCTGAAGGACAGTTTGAGGGCCATTACGGGGGGGTCGATCTTAATGAACATGGCGATGAGAAAGACGAAATTTACCCGAAGTTACAGTGGGCTGTGCCTGGAGGTCCTAAGGAGATAGACTTGCTGCATAGCTTCAGCGGGCACACTGCTTATATGGTTTGGCAAGGACATGTAAGTAAATCTATCACCTTTGGTTGAATTGTTAATTGCGTAATTTCCATGCTTCGTTAATTTAGACATGATTTGTTAATTGATTTAAAAGTACTTAAAATTTTTTTGAAATATGATAAATAGGAGAGACCGCAATTGAGAAATACGGTCAGAAAAGAGGGTTTGAAAAAATGGAAGTTACAGGGCGACTATCCTTGGGTTTCGTTGGCTAGAGCTTCTGGTTTGTCACATTTGCAGACCCTCATGTATCCCAACCACGACCAAGGGTTGATCAATGCATTTGTTGAGCGGTGGCAGCCAGAAACAAATTCTTTTCACTTGCCATTTGGTGAAATGACAATCACCCTATTAGATGTGCACAAGATTTTGGGTATCCCTATAAACGGAAAGGGCATGGGATTTCGCACATCTGCTGATGGAGTTGGCAAAGCTGACACGAAGGCTGTAATGGTCAACAGAGCAAAGAAGGCTTTTGGTATAGATTTACTTGACAGAAGAGTCAAAGCTGGTAATGAAGTTTCACCGGAGCTTTTGAGGGAACAATGCATGGCAGTGGATAATGAGGGGAACTTTGAAATGGATCAAGTCTCAATCGCTAAGGGTTGGTTGACATACTTGTTGGGAATGACATTGTTTCCTGACAAGACGTCGTACATGATCAAGTTGATTCACCATGAATGGCTTAATGATATGGCAAATATCCATGGTGTGTCTTGGGGTTCGGGTGCGTTGTGTGCTTTGTATGGACAACTGGGTAAATACTCCCGCAGAGATTGTGCAACGATGTCTTTCTGTTACACCTTGCTGATGGTATGTTTGTCTTTAATTATATGCACTGATTTGAATACTGTTTCTTTTGTTTTCCTTAGTTTTGTTTGATGATGTAGGGTTGGATCTATTTGTACTTTCCTGCTTTTGCCCCTCCACAAAACTATGAGTGGGATGACACAATGCCATATGCAGCCAAATTTGATTTGTCTGAAAGACCGGACAATCGTCGCAACTACAGAGAGGAGCTAGACAATATGAGCATAGAAGGGGTATGATTATTGCAAACTGGCTGTTAATTTGTTATTGTACTTTTGAACTTGTTTTAATGATTTATGTACAACAGGTTGAGTGGCAACCATATGGACGCCTAGATTTTCGTAGAGAAGAACTTCGGCCGGCTTTCTTTCATGGGATCCTGCATGTTTTGGAGAAGACCGAGCCTCACATGCCACTTCGAGTTTGCAGACAATTTGGTCGAGTTCAAGGTGTGCCAATCCCTCCCATTCAACCAATTAAAGCTAGAAGGTGTGGAAACAATCGTAAGTACGTAGTGGAGTATGATCCCACCAACTGGAGTTGGGAGCAAAGGGAGAACAACTCTGTAAGCTTATGGGAAATGGGTGTAGAAGCAGATCCTCCATCTCTCTGCACTGATGATTACTTGGAGTGGTACTTGGCTCATACTCATCCAATAATCTCTCCTTATACTAAGGAGCAACTCATGCAGGTTTGTAATTAATCTTCAAATTCTATAAATCTATAACATAATCAATGTCTGACTTAATTTATTTTGCACTTCACTGTAGGCAATTCGGACTTCTGTGTACAATCTGGAGCCGTATCGAGATGCAGATAATGAGGAGGAGTATTCCCGTATGAAAGACGCTGTTTGTCACACTTTGGATGGGTTCTATCCTTTCCTTGACTAGGTTGGATTGATGTTGGTGTTGGATTTAGTTTGTGCTTGAGTTTTAAGAACATGCTTTGTAGTGTTTGAACGAATTACTTGTTATTTGGTTTGTTTGCAATTGTCTGATCCAAATCAATGTCCGGCCCAAAACGCCATTTCACACTTATCCAAATCAATATCCAGCCCATCAAATGTAGATCAGAAGATGGTGCGTTACAGCTGTTGCTAGCTGTAACTCACTTAAATTGAGTAAGTGAGTTACAGCTGTTGCTAGCTGTAACTCACTTAAATTGAGTAAGTGAGTTACAGCTGTTGCTAGCTGTAACTCACTTAAATTGAGTAAGTGAGTTACAGCTGTTGCAAGTTGTAACCCATTTACCTTCAACTCTATATAAAGGACATTTCAGCATGGAATAAGCAACACATTTCAACTTAATACAGAAAAAAAATTATGGATCCAGGAGGGAAGCTCTGTTGGTGCAACAAAGTGCCAACTGAACAGACTTGTACTGAGCAATTCAATCATGATAAGGTGAACTACGGGAGAAGATATTGGGGATGCCCTGATAGGACGTGGAACTCGATTGATGAAGATGGTGGGTGCAAATACAAGCATTGGATCGACCGTCCATACTCAGGTCGAGCAAGGGTGGTTATAGAACAGCTGAATGAGGATAATTTGTTTCACTCTACAGAGGCCGCTGGACTGCAAGAGCTAACTGAAATGTTGAGGGCAATGTCAAAAAGCCTAAACGACGACGTAACTGAACTTCAGGAGAAAAATGCTGAGCTCATGGATGAAAATGCTGCACTTGCCGCGGAGAAGCAGGCCTTAGTTGATGAGAAGTTTGGAGCAAGTTGCAGTGGGACTAAGTAGTTTAATGTTTGTTTAAGTTTCTGTTTGTTTACGTTCTTGTTCGCTTCAGTTGTTGTCTGTTTAAGTTGTTGTTTGTGTAAGTTCGATCACTTTCCAGTTTCTTGTATCCAACTACTTCTCTAAGTGAGTCCAAATACATGCAAACATTAAAAATCTTAGTCATTACAACTCCTTAACAATCCATTTCGACTGAATCTTAACCGCTAAGATTAATTACGTTGTTGCCTTTCTTGTTTCTTGTTGGGGCTCTAGGCCTTCTGTACGCCGCTAGTTGCTCAGTAAAAGGGTCTATCAAGGAGCGAGCTGCCGGTGAACAATGACGATGCCACATATGATAAACTTCAGGTAATGGAGAGTCATCGGCAATTGGCATCTACAATAAGGCAAATGAATCATTTACAAGACAAATGTACGAGGTATTGATTTAAAAATATAAACACCAAATTGATAGAGTGAGTTAGAAATTACCGAAATGAAGTGTCTTTCATCTTCAACAAGGGCAATGCAACATATGGGCAATTTCTCTCCTGGAGCGATGTTGTCGTCCAATACTATAGGCAAATATGTTTGCCAAATTGATTTCCCAAGCACAACCAATGCACAATTGAAAGTCGTAGCTACTACACACCCCATCGCCGGGACTTGTAACCATGTCTCTTCGGGTGCCATCTCTCCTGGTCCAGTCCAAGCTAGATCTCTAACTGCTCTCATAACATCAGGCGTTTCAACTGGCAATACCCAACAAGCTTGCAACCCATTATTCCAATGTGCAAATGTCGTTTGAGCCATTTCAGATCTAACTCTCCTCCAATTATCTTGGTCCCACCCTAATTGTTGTGCTATAGCTCTGTATCCACAATTTCCATCAGCGACAATGGGATACCAACCTTGCACGTAGGGACGCATGCATGGAGGTACGAGAGCATTATACTTTGTAAGCTTTTGCTTCTTTGGAGGCGTTTCTTCAAGTGTTGCATCAGTGTGCTCCCAATGTGAAGGTTGTCTTTTCATTGGATTGTACTCTTTGTTTGGAGCTCCTGGAGGTCGTCCCTTCCCCCTTTTCACACGAGCTGGCTCCTGTAGGTTGGTCATTTGGGGGTTACCTATTGCCAAACACTTCATTGCACACTCGTGTTGGTCATAAGGTGACATTCCCTCCCATTGCTCAGCCATAAACTCATCCATCAAGTTTCTGGCTACTACCCTCCGCACTTGTAATTCGTCTTCAGTCTCTACTTCTTTCAAAGTCAATGTCCTCCAAAAGGCATGAACCGCTTCAACTGGAATTGGTTCTTGACGCCTCACATATTCATAAATGTCATGCACACATAGCAATCCATCTCTCTTCCTTATTACGCATTCACAATGATCAAGATGCATGCCGTATTCCCCTTTCTTGTATTCAGTTAGCAAGCGACTCAAACAAGTATAAGACACTCTGTATTTAAGAAGCTTGAAGAGATCAACGTCTGTAATGTTACTTACAGTCTTTTGCTGACTTTCATTGAAAGTACCCAAGATCTCCTTGAACTGATTGCGCATCTTCGCATTGTATCTTTGAAACACAGTGTCTATCTTCTGGCTTGGCAGTGACAAATAATTTTTGAAGCTAGAATGTTCACTTTCAACCCTGCATAATAAAAACAATTTTTTATAACAACAAATATAAAGCTAACATAATTTGCAAAACAATCTCAAACGTAATCACATTACTAACCTGTTTGTGGTGTTGGAGCCTAATGTAAAGATTTTATCCACATAGATCGAAAGAAATCTATTGCCGTAGGGGTTTAGCCAATTCTTCTTCAGGTACCTAATCTCAGATGGATATGCAGCCCAATCTTGTTCAATACGCCCCAGCTGAATGTTGTATGCCAAATCTGTCGACTGTTTGAATAAGTTAAGACAGTCACTTGCAAAATGGGTCCCCCTTGCTTGTGACCGCATTGCTAGCTTAGCATGGTCCTCAATGTTCTTTTGGATGTGCCGCCTACAGAGGAGGAAAGTAGAATCTGGAAAGATCCTATCCAAAGCGTTCATCAAAGCTTTCTCTCGATCAGTGACTAAGCAAGTTGGCGTCATCTTAACAACCCTAAACAACTCAGCCAATTGATACATGCACCACGCGTAGTTTTCTTCTTTCTCTTCTGACACGAAAGCCCCAGCAACGACATAGTTCTTCCACGTTGATGTTATTCCAACAATCTCTATGAAGGGCATGTTGTACCTTTGCAAGATAATACATTACTATAAGAATTTATAGAGTAAAAACAAACATAAGACTTTTTAACTTAATTATACTTACTGAATTGTGCTGTATGTTGCGTCAATCAACATTACGTATGGAAACGCCTTAAGCAGTTTCATCGACTCTGGGCTTGCGAAGAACACATCTGTGATCTTATTTGTCACTTCATCGCTCTTGTGTCTTACGAAGTAGTTCAACTCCTTCGAACGATAGAAGAATTCTTGGATCACAGTTCTTCCCTCCATCCTCTCTGTTCTGAACTTGTTACAAAAGTTGTACACTTGTGACTTCTTAGTCATGTTGTCAGGAGATTCATTGAGCCTTGTGTACATCTGTATTGGTCTAGCATTTCCCTTCCTCATGTCTAGTAACACCTTTTCCTCCTCAGGTGTAAGTCTTCCAGCAAATGCGTTACCGTGTAAGGATTCACCAATAATATGGTTGTGAGTTCCATGATCAGCCCTTATGATCCATTCCCCATTTTCAGTCTCTCTACATGCAATCTGAAATTTGCAACCACATTTCTTTGTGTGGGTGAATTTCCTAGTTCTCCCAACTGAATCAGGAATGTAATGTCCACTGCGCTCGCATTTAAGCCAAGACCTTCCTAACTTCCCTTTGAAGTCAGTTCTACCAACCTTCAACATGAAGTTATGAGTTTTACCAATATCTCTTGCCCACTGTTCTGCTTCTGCTCTTGAGCTGAAGATCTTATCAGTGACGAAAACTTCTGAATAATCTAATGATATATGTGAGTCCTCATAAGGCACAACACTGTCAAACTGTGGTACTGTCTTCAATTTCGGGAAATACTCAATGTCTTGATATGGTTGCGATAAAGATTGGTATTCAGGAACATTAGACCAATCAGTTTGATGAGAATGATATGGAGGAGGTTCAAGCTGAGAGACTATTGGCGGAATATCAAAATCCAAACCAAGATCAAACGAAGGCACTCCATGAGGTCCCAAAGGAATATCGGCATTGATCGATAAGTTTCTTAAACGATTGAACGCTGGACTATTATTCTGTAAAAACAACAAAATAAATAAAACTGCATTCAGAAACCAGATTTTTATACCTTCGTCACGAATAAATCATAAACCTTCGTCACGGATAAAAGCACTAGTTACGTGACGAAGAAATTTGCACATTTCTTGTGCAAATACCTTCGTCACGAAGGTTTGCCATACTTACGTGACGAAGGTTTCCATTAGTTTCGTGACGAATGTACATTTTACCCCATTTCAAAATGTTTTTTACACTTTTTTACCCCTAAATTCCAACACAAACACAAATTTTCACACAAACCCTAACTTCAACATCATATTCAAATTTCCACACAAACACAAATCATGCTCCTAGTATGTAACAACTAAAATAAACATATTACAACTTGATTTTCACACATTCAACACAAACAACTAACTTCAAACTATTCAATTTCATAAAAAAACATATATTTTACCTACAAACCCTAACATTAACATTATTAAAAACAACTATAACATACCTCATTGTAGTTCCCCCACGATGGACCATCTTCATCAACATTTTGGTGTATGTAATCATCCCAATTTGACATTTTCAATTGAACAATGTGTTTGAATGAATGTGTTTAGGGTGAAATGAAGTGAAATAGTTGAAATGAAGAGGTAGAAGAAGAAGTGGTTCGGATATATGAAGTGTTTATGGTAATTAAATGCAGTTGGTGTGGATTAGACATAATAGCTTCACTTTTGCAGATATAGCTACCTTCGTCACGAATGTTTTATGGTTATTCGTCACGAATGTTATCCAGACCTTCGTCACGAAGGTTAACAATACATTCGTGACGAATGTATAGTGAAATACATTCGTGACGAAGGTTTGGTCAAATACATTCGTGACGAAGGTATGGATGACATTCGTGACGAAGGTATGGTAAAATACATTCGTGACGAATGTATGGGTGTGCTAAATAAAATTTGAAGGTGTGCTAAATAAAGGCTTTGTATATATATATATATATTTTAACCAGATTTGTAGTTGCAATTGTTGTATTAGTCAATAACGATTAAGTATGTTACTTTCAGATAGTTTAGTGATCTTGAGTCTTGACGGCCTCGTGCAATTACATCATCATTTTCATTTCTCATGGAATTTTGATCTTTTTAAAATAACCCAAATTTAAATATACCATATGATAAATAATAATTAAAACATTAAATTTAAATATTGTAAACAAATTATATTTACTTACTTGGAGCGTCGACAAATCAACCTCCTCGTCGACCGACGTCTCGCTGGAAGAACTCTCCTTTTTTGTTTCCAACTAGTCGCCCTTGACGAATTACTTGAATCGCTTGAAGACGTCATTTTTTATGTTTAGTGATTGTTTTGGTTGTCAATTGTATACTAAAATCTACCTTTCGACACACGTCTCAAGGTAGATTTTTTTTAATTTAACCTTTCGTCCTCTCGATATTTTTTTAATTTAACCTTTCGTCCTCTCGATATTTTTTTAATTTAACCTTTCGTCCTTTTGATACGAGGTGTCGAAAGGGTCGAGAGTTTTTGTTTAAACCGGTTTACAAAATTCATTAAATTAATTAAAAATTTATTTAATTTTTTGAACCACACCCTTTCGACTCACCATGTCGAAAGGATTGGGGTTTTCCGGTGAAAAAAACGGTGATGGGCGGGTGGTTCGCCTAAGTCTGTGATTCAATTATTGTCGTGTTTCTATTTCAGAGCCTGTGTCGAAAGGGTTGGTGTTGCCTGGTGTAAAAAACGGTGATGAGCGATCGTGCCATCTTTTTACATTTTTTTCCTGGGCGTTTAACCCCGCACCCGAAAAATTATAACCCGCACCCGTTTTTGGCGCATCCGTAACGTGTCCAAAAAAACCCAGGTCGGTTATGGGCGGCGCATCTAGGAAAAAAAAAAAATTTTACCTTCAAAATGCTTGAAAATCCGGTTTAGTTTTGAATAACCGGGTTTTAAAAAAAGGTTTGGATGCATGCTTATTACGTCTAAGAGTTGGGTGATAGTTATAATTTTTTAGATGTGCCGTTTTTTTCTTGGTTGAAACAATCTTTGTACAACTTGTATAGGATTCTAGTTGTTGTTAGACAAGCATGACAAGTGGGTCCATCTTAATCTCTTTGACAGTCACACTCCACGATCTTTTTTGTATGTTGTGTGTGCTTAACCAACCCAACTTGATCGCCTACATTTCTCCATTTTTCTCATATACTACTGCATTAACAACGACCTTAATATTGCACAATGCATGCATATATCTTTTTCTTCTTTCAAGAAATATCTTATTTGTATTTTGGTCCTCAAGTTTACCTAGTTGACCTTTTCGAATATCTAAGAGCCTTTTCAAAGGTAGGAACATTCAAAGGCCAACAAAATGAGGAGAATTTTTTAGAGAGTCGTTCATATATTATAAATTTAATCGATTATTCCATTTTGACTTTCACATCGAAGCAAAGGCAACCATTCAAATGAATGTGAGCTAGGAACTCTAAAGTGTACGTCAAACAACAACAAAAATAATCAAATATTATTAGTTTCAACGCATGAGATTAACCGACCATTTAAGTAATTTATAATTACGGCTTAAAAAGGCTTAAAGCTTAAGCAGCATCATATTCTTTCCAATCAACCGTTTGAATCTTCAATGCCGAAATATAAAGCGGATTATGTGTCAAAAACACAAATTTAAATGTAAAAGTACTCGTTAATACCACCCTTATTTTCTAAGAGGGTGTATGGTAAAGCCAAAAAACTAATGTTTAAAGTTTTAGAAAACTACAATTGTTTGGTTAGTAGCCATATAAGATATAGTTTTTTTTATTTAATAGCGTTTCAAACACTATTTTTTCAAAGCTACTTTTACAAAGAAGGTTTCCATGCGAAGTGCGAAACATTTGCGTTCATAGATAACACGCTAATATTTACAATTTGCGCAGCCATGTTCATTATCTAGGTGATCGATCATGTTTGTTCAGCAGACGTGGTCAAATGGTCAGCGAATTGAGTATTACCGTGTAAAATCACTTAAAATTTTCAATATGTAAACTCAACCCTCCATTCTCTAATTCAATAATCATGATTTAGTTTCTTACTTGCTACTCCCTCTGTCCCTATTTGTTTGTCCGCTTTCCTTTTCGGGTGTCCTCTTTTGTTTGTCCACTATTCCATTTATGTTACTTTATTTTACCCATTTTATCTCTACTATCAACCTATAATTACCACATTTTCACTTTTTCTCTCTCCCAAATTCCAATCTTATCTACTCTTCCTCTCTATCCCTCTCCTCTAACCATTCACTTTATACTTTTCCCTCTCCTATAATCATTATATTCCTACAATTTCTTAATTCCCGCAAAAATCGTACTTCTGGACAAACAAAAAGGGACGGAGGGAGTACTTAACATAAAAGTTGTTTTCATAAACCCCTATATTAGTGTTTGAAAAAATGCTAATTTCAACCGCTAATATTTTGTTTTCATACCAAACAGAGCCTAAACCGGTGTGTCAAACCATCTTTTTTCATTTCTACGAATGAATTTCACACTTTTGTTTTAGAAATAACAACTTCACGTCACCCACCAACTTGTTCAAATTTCGGCTCCATATAAATACCCCTTGATCCCAATTCACCATAACCAAAAACCAAACTCCTTAAAAAAAAAAAACGCTACTACAGAAAAATCACTCTCAATCCCATGGAGAAGACAACAAATCCAACCTGGATCCGAGGCGAATCAATCGGAAAGGGAAGCTTCGGCACCGTCAACCTCGCATTTGACCGCCAAACCGGGCGCGTATTCGCAGTCAAATCAGTCGCCGTAAACCCAAGCACGAAGGCACAAATGGAAGCAATCGAGAACGAAATCTCCATCCTGAAATCGATCTCCTCCCCCTTCATCGTCAACTACTTCTCCTCGGATTTCACAGCCGAGAATTCGAAGCTTTTCCGTAACCTTCACATGGAGTATCTCGCAGGCGGAACAGCATCAGAGATTTCAAAATCCAAAAACGAGGAAGAGTCTCTCCGAAAGTCGATTAAACGCGTCGTTTTAGCTCTGCAGTACATTCACTCAAAGGGAATAATCCACTGCGACGTGAAGGGGAGGAATATTCTATTAGGCTCGCATCCCGATGCAACAAAACTAGCCGATTTCGGATGCGCGAAGAGGGAGGAAGATCGAACGGTGAAGATGGTGGCACGCGGGAGTCCGTTATGGATGGCGCCTGAGGTTGTGCGCAGGGAATCGCAAGGGCGTGAGTCAGACGTGTGGGCCCTAGGGTGCACGGTGATCGAGATGATGAGTGGACTGCCAGCGTGGCGAGACGAGGGATGGTGTACGATGAAGAAAATCGGATACTCGGACGAGGTTCCTGAGTTTCCGGATCGGTTATCCGAATTGGGGAGGGATTTTGTTGGCAAGTGTTTGAGGAGGGATTTGAAGGAGAGGTGGAGCTGCGATCAGCTGCTCATGCATCCGTTTTTGGGGGTTGAATCGACGGTTGAGATTGCTCATTGGAGTTCGCCGAGGTCGGTGATCGGATGGCCACGATTGGAGGAAGAAAGAGATGAATCTCTAGGTTCTTGTTCATCGGCTGGGGCAAGGATTGGTCAATTGGCGGGATTGGAAGGGGCAAATTGGGAAACTGATGCTTGGATTCAAGTCAGGGGTGAAGAGGTACGGACGACTTCCGGATTTTCTGAAACATCAGGCGAGGGTTCAACGTCGACGGTTCAGGACAATAGAAAACCTACCTTTAGTACTCTTAATGGAAAATTAATGTATTCATCACCATCAATATTATATTATGTCAACCACTTATGCTACTATCATAATATTCATACATTACATACTTCAATTTTTTTTATGGGACGAGATTCAGGTGCCAATAGGTCTTTTAACACAAAATACGAAAGTCTATTGGCGTAGCACTTATCATCCAACTTGCACTTGTTGCTTACACTTTTAAACTCTATTAGGGCATCTCCATTTGCTCAATTTAACAAGCCAACTAGGATTATAGCAAATGTTATTTTAGCAAACAAGGGTAACACCGACAACACTTGCTATAATTTTGCCATTTTCAAGTGTAATATCAAATTTTCACTCTTTTAAGTTTCAATTTATTAAAAAAATATCATTTATTTAGTGGACCACGCACATTTGACTTGCTATTTGGATAAACCTCGTACCCAGTGTCGAGTGCAGTTCAATGCGTGCAAATCTTTTTTTCTCAAAAAATCCGATTCAATTCACGGGTGCGCCTAAGGTCTGACTCGGTTCGTTGTGTTTCGATTGCGACGAGTAAGGTGTAGATATTTATCCTTTTTTATGTCATCTCTTTTTCCATTTAAGATTAGACTAAATTTTTTTTGTTTACTTTTACAAAGTCTCTCAAAGTTAATTAGGTCAAGCAACATATCAAATGCATGCTGTCAACAAAATTAAGTAAGGTGGACAACTGGTTACAACAACTTGAGATGGTGGCGTTATGCAGGAGTATTTGGATATTGTTGGTTAGTGGGCATTGATATTTTCTAAGCTGAGTTCATATCTTCTACTTGTATTTCAGATTCTAACCAATTAAATGGGTTATTTCAATACAAAAAACATCAATTCACATGTCATGTTCTTATGTTTTTTAACTTGTTCCGATACATGTGCTTTACCCATTCTCTATTTTTTTTAATAATCATCACATGTTATGTTCTTTTTCTTTGTTATTATGCTCACCATCATAAAAGAAATAGATACATACAAATCAAAGTCAAAACTAGAAATTATCTTATGAAACAACTATCTTAACAATACAAGAATTAATAAATGTCTGATAACCAATGTGTTAGGTCATGATGGTCCAAATTTGATCCATTTGTGATCATCCAAAAAAAGATATTCCATGCTTCATACCTACCACTTAACAGAATATGCCCTGCGGCTGCAGCTACTCTCCAAAAGCTTCCAATTCCAACTATACCACCATGTCTAGTCAACTTGCAATAACCAATATAATATTTGTGACATCATAAGTATTATACAGAAGCAGTGTTTTTTTTCAATAGAAAATTGTTGACTTTTTATGAAGTCCACTAAAATAAATTTAAATGGGGAAGAGCACGCATCAATAAACACACAACATCAATAACCTAGATTTTAATACACATTCATTGGAGATTCTTGAATTCATAATGCAAAAGTAAAACAGTCAAGAAGAAGCATTCACAAAATGGCTGGCTTTAATCTAGACTAGATGCATTGAATACCTTTTATACATCTATCTAACACATTTTTTTACTAAATAGTACCTTCTTCCAAAAGTGATCTATCTCATATGGCGTGTTGATCTCCTCAAAGAAGTTACCTCAGAAGCTTGAGACGATTCTCCATTCTCATTCTTGGGACGATTTAAAGTTTGTTTCTTTTGCCTCTTTCTATCAGAAGGCTGAGATGGTCCCGCCTCATCAGGTTCATTTGGCTCATCACAATTCTCCAAAATTTCGGCTTTTGGCACTGTAAATGGCCAAGAATCGCCACAACCGGGGCAAATTTTACTGGCCTAAACAATATAGACAGTCACTTATGTTTAATAGTAAGGGGAGAATGTAACATTACAGTTTTTACAACAAATGGTAGTAAAAGATCCAGGTATTACCTTGCTCTGGGAGAACTTCTTGATTAAGCAGTAATGGTGAATTCGGACAGAACATCCTTCATTTGGACAAAACTCTACCTGGTAAGGGATTTTAAATGAATGTACAATATTTAGTTGGAGCGTAAACATTAACATGCTTCTGTAAGCACAAAGCAGAATCAATAAACAAGAATGAAAAGCAAAGTATGTGAGCTTGAATTTTCAGTTAAAACTACTTGCTTATAAATTATGAGGTATTTATGTTGATCTCCAAGTAATTTTATATCTTAATATGTTTCAATCAAGGATAACATCCTGTGTTGCATTAATTGCCACTATCTAAAACAGAGAGCTAATCTCTAATGTAAACTACTCAGTAAACTGAATAGAAAAGTGACATCACTGCTTAAGCCTGCTCATAAAAATTTAATACATCCCAAGTCCATAGCATCTTTACTGAGTAATGAAAAATAAATGAGAAAACAATTATGTGCAGTAAGGTCACTAATCAAGAAACAGAAGATATATAAACTTGCATATGAAAGAAAAGGAAATACAAAAAAAAGAGAGGAAATGCACCTTAATGCCAGCTTCATTGCAAAACTCACAAACAGGAACATCATTACCACGGAACCAGCTTCGCAAATCAAGAAACGACCTAACGCCAAGTCCGATTTCCCCAGTTGGAGTGCAGTAGAGCCATCGATCTTGGACAAGCTCATGAAGCGCCTTTTCTTTCTGAGACATTGTGAAATTCCTGAAAGCAGTAGGAATGGTATATACATCACCTTGTGTCTCTGTCTGTGGATGTGACTGATTTTCTGTTGGAACCTAAGACAAGCACCAAACAAAAAATTCTCCAGCTTCAGTGATCATGCATAAGTTATCATAAAAGTAGCAGGGAACCATTTTCTACTCAAACAATTCTTATAAGACAGATGAAAGTCACGATTTCTGCTAAACTTATTAGTATTTGTACCAAAGGATAAATGCAGAAGGTGATGTGGTACTACAGCCAATATGTAAGTTTAAAACATGAAAGCTGGTTATAAACATGGAGACATTTAATCAATCCCAACTCTTAGAGACAGAATATTAGGAACTAATGAAGAGAGGCCTGGGAATCCTGGGATGCCTTCAAGATATTTGTAAATGCTCACAATAAGCATTTAAAACATAATATTCGCTGCAATATACAACGAAGACGCAGAGCTAGCATTTTAAAGCTAGAACTTAAATATCTCCCAGTCAGCAAAAGTAAATGCCAGCCTGAGTCCGTGAAATCAGCAATTGAAATATGAGACTCAGAAAGCTGACTTTCATCTTGGAATAAAACATAATGCTGGCAAACAATAAAAGAAATATACCTGGTCTTCCAATCTTATGTTAAGAGCAGTGAAGTTAGATATGATCCCTTGACCACTTCCATCCTGTATCAAAGCTTCTATCTACATGAAATACCAAAAATGAGCATAAGAATTTACAAAATTACCACAAATTGCATTGACAGTGTGAAGATCAGACTGGAAAAAAGAAACTGATGCCTGGATCAGTTTCTTGGGAATCCTTTAATTTTGAACAAGCACTACTACTTCTTTTTTTCCTCCTTATAATTCACTGTTCGAACTGAAATTTCAACTTTGTTCTTTTCTCCTTCATTGAATATTCTAACCCCATTTATAAAAAAATAGCGAAAAATTCCTATCAAACTGTCTTTCATTCCAAGACATAACTTGTATCCATACGCTTCCTATTCACACGGAGTTCGCTCTGAACCAAGCTGCAAAAAAAACTTTTAGGGTAGCCAGACTAGATAATAACGTTACAAGCAGCACAAGGAAACGTCTGAACGTTCTATTAACAATCCACTCCCTCCATCTCCTTCTTCACTGCTTTCAAAGGTTTGCAGAACCACCTTTTGCGTGTGGATGTAGTTAAGTGTCTGATTGAGGAGCCGGAGACTCCCTAGGTTGTCAAGAGCGGTAGGAAGCCAAGGCTTGAAAGCATCAAAAACTTGTACTTGACAGATGCATAATAGGAAATACCTAATCCGGACCCCGTTTATCGGGATATAATGTTGTTGTTGTTGTTCCTCTCAAACTATAGTGGCAGAAATGGATAATAACATAACCTCGAATAAAATTCAACTCTGATGCTAATAGCTAACAAACACCATAGGAAAGAATATTATTACCCAATTGCTAAGGTAGAAACTGTTTTGGCATTAATATGAACCTATAGAAGTAAATTACTGCCTGAAGAACAATTCAAAGCCCCAATTGCTAAGGTAGAAACTGTTTTGGCATTAATATGAACCTATAGAAATAAATCACTCTGTAGAAAAATTAAAAGCCAAAAGGGAGTGTTATCACTTACAATGCCCTTAAAAAAAGCAATCTGAGGAGAAGTATAATTCGTGCCGAGCTTGGACTGCTCATCAGCTACATTATTAACAACGCCATAGTACAACTGACCATCGTATTGATTCATACAGCCTCGCAGCTCAAACTGAACGTATGAGAGCTCCTTGTTTATCTTTAACAAGTATTCGTTCAACATTGCCAGCCTAGCCCCTACAGCATAGCAAATCACAACACCGAGCAATGTCACACTCAATTCTAAACCCTAAAATTAAGAATCTTGAAAATTGAATAAAAACCTGGATTTCTTCCGGTGACACCTTCGAAAAGCTCGTAGAATTCCTTGCTGACGAGTGGACCTCGTGTGAGGAGCACTTGAATCAGCGCGTGATGCTTCCAGTTCAATTCGGGCATTTTGAAGCCAAATTTCTTGTGCAAACCCTATTTTTTTCGATACAAGAAAAATAGAGAGAAATTGAGTGAGGTCTTCGGAAATACTCTAGATTGTAGGTTGAAAGAGAGATTTTGGGTGTGGAAATCGAAATTGCGGAGATGCTAAAACTTCGATTTGGCGGGAAAATCCTGGCAGTAGTGGCGCCCCCATTATCATCGCAGTTCTCTCAGCTCCTTTTCAACGAGAGTCGTTATTGGGCTGGACTTTGATTCGGCCCATTCAAGTCGGTGGTGTTAGGCCCAATCTCAACAGCATTAAGGATTTAAAAAAAATGTTATTACAATTATAGAATGTGTTAGGTTTTTGTTGAATGATATACGAATTTTTGTGTATTGAAGACATAGGTTAAGATCTCATCAGCTTAACATTTTAAAACTGTTTGATGTTTTTTTGAAGGGTTTAGAATTTCTGTTATATGGAAAAACGAACAAGAAAGCATAATTAATCTACCATAAGGTTGTAAGACGATCTTTATACAATAGCCTTATGAAATAGCATGATTTTGGCCATCAAAAGGGTGATTATATATAAGCAGAAGTGTGAGAGTTAAATCCTTGTTATATCACACAACAATAAACAAACAGCCGTTATACACCTACAATGTTTACACTTCAGCAAAGATTACTCTCTTTATCACAAGCCTGCATACAACTAGTTTCATAAGCAGACAAATCAGAAACCAATAATCTTCCGGTTGACTAAACTCTCATGGTGGTCAATGTGGTGGTGATGATCATGATCATGGAACATCAGAGTCAATATTCCAACCAAACATAGAACAGTCCCAACTAAAAGCTTATCATAACGCTCCACCCAGTGAAATTTGAGCTGGCTTGCTCCATAGAATGAAAGAGCTACCAAAGACGTCATCACAGTGATTGTGCTGCAACACACGATGAAGAAATATAATGAAATGAATTTACGAATCATCTGAAATGAGAAAAGAGTGAACTGTGAAATACCTACACATTCAAACCTTATACACAAAAAGCTTGCTTTTTTCACTAAACAAATTCTTCCTATGTTGTCAACAAGTGTAATCTTTCTAGGAGAGAAATCTACTTGGTGGTTGAACTTACTTCATACAACTTAGAATTGCAACAATGAATGTTGGCTTTTCTCTAGTCCCAGTAACCAAACGAATTATGGTTCCTTAATCTGTGTATTTCCTCTTTCAATATAAAAATTTAAGTGTAGAATCAACTATTTCCAATGTTGGAATAGTAGCTAGATTAGAACTTTTTGTTTTACCAACTGTTGAAAATGAAATTATGATAACGTCAATTGAGAAAGATATATGATCCTAAGAAATAAAATAAGCCAGATGACTCAGATCCAACATCTGTAGTGAACTCTGAAATATCTCCACTTAAAAAGAAATTGAGCATCAATGGTCAGACATCCAATAAAGAACAAACATGAATACTTATCCCAAGTTTAAACCTTATAGAGCTAATGCTTGCTTAATTAGCTAAAGAAATTCTTCCTGTATTGTCCAGAAATAGAATCTTTTTGAGAGGAATCTACTTAAACTTACTTCAAACAACTTAGCACTGCAACAAGAATGTTGGGTTTTCGTTAGCCCCAATAATAATATGAGCCGCCTGTCATCTTTTTTTATATATGTTGTGGTACTAGTTGGGGATAAAGGATAAAAACACAATTTAAGTTCATGGTGTCTTTTTACCATCTAGAAGCAATGCAACTGTGCTAAAATCATACTCTTGAAAGCTATCATAAACTTTAAAGGGAGAAAGGTCAATTTGTTAAGACAAGACAATGGAAGTTTGGTTAGTACCTGAATAGCAGCACTATGACAGCAAGCACCATCATTGAGGATGAATTACCAACAGCAAGAAAAACTGGAAGCGTAGTTGCACACGGGGATAATGCAGGGACTAAAACAAGACCAGCAACAGCCATTTTCTCCATAGGCTGGTGGTGAGAATGAGAATGTCCACCCTTTCCAGTTAAATACAACACAATATAACCAGCTCCAAGAAATAGAAGCAGTAATGAAGCAAGTTTATGCACAGTTTCCTCCCCAGCAACAGTGGTTGCCATTGTTATGGCCGCAATTCCTAGAAGTGCTGTTGATAGAACATGCAGAACTGCTCCAAACACAGCTGCATGGAGAAACTTCTATTCAATTAATAACCAACTCCATAATATACAAACTCCAGTTTTCGCTACTTGCTTACTTTCAAATGATATGTATTTATGTTCAGTATCTCATTGTTTTCTGCAATTAGATCAAAACAACAGCTGCATGGAGAAATTTCTTATGCTATTAATAAGCTAAAGACTAATTAATACATAAACTCCAAACAAGCAGTTTTGAGACACAGAGATCAATATCCATCTTCAATGTCTTCATTTCTTGCTTAATCTCAAATGATATGACTTTACAATGCTTGCTGCAATTAGATCAAAATTTAAGCTACTTTTGCTTTATCAGATAACCTTACTCTAAGACCAGAAACTAATCCAGTATACTACTTACTCTATTACAATAATTCACAATGATCCAATGGAACAACAGAAACAATGGCAATTTCTTCTTAATAGCCTTCTAATTATATCAAATCCGGAGTTCGAGCATAAGCACATCAAATTACATCCACGAGAGTTCTTGCTTCTGAAAACTCCACAGCTCAGAGATCGGAAGCCAAGACACAAATATAAATTCTCAACGGCTACGGATCTAGAAATTTCGAAGCAATTTTCACCAAGATCTTGAAATAGAAGGCAAGACGATGAGCGAGAGAGAACTTACTGACGAAGAGCGTTCGTGAGAGCGTCCATTTCTGAGCGCGACCGACGATGGAGAAAGGGAGCCAGTGGGTGGGGATGAAGGAGTGGAGAAGAGAAACAGTAGCGATTCCTCCAATGGTGGATAGATCTTCAGCTCGAATTCCTTCCATTTTCCAAATCATTGTTGAGATTCAGGTGAATCGACGCTCGATTTCTCAACTGAGATGGTTAGATTCGTTCGTTCTTCGCTCTGAGTTTCTTTTTTCTTTCCTTTTTCCTTTTGTGTTTTTTTACAAATGTCAGCTATTAATTCTGTAACGATTTCGTTTGTTACATCTAAAAAACATATAACTTGCTAATTTTAACATAATATTTTTATGGCACATAGGAGACAATAAAACAAAGGTGAATATATAGGACACATCATTCACAATTTCACAAATTGAAAATAAAAAAATAAAAGAGAACGTGCTTTCCACGCGCTTGGGTTTTGTCTTGTTTTGGTTCTTCTTGATGGACTCAGTTGCTGCTACGGCAGCGGATGAGGTCATTATGGAAGTCCAGCGAGGCTCCCGCCAAGTTGATCATGGGGTGGTTGGGACGGCACATGAGTCGGTGGTAGGGGTTGCTACTCCTACTCCTGAGGACATGGTCATGGAAAATGAGGAGCAACTACAGAACGTTGGGGCCCCGGGAACGGCGAGTGTAGGGGAGCAGGTGGACTCAGAAAGGGACTTGGAGGGGGAGATGGAGGATGACGACATGGAGTTGGGTTCGGAAGATGGTGAACCCTCGGAAGCTGCTCCTTCCTCTTTCATGGGAAAACTTATGAATGGTGCACCGACTAGCAAGAAGGAGGAACTGGATGATGAGGTTATTCGTGATAAAATCAGGATCGAGATCCCCAAGGATGACTGTGGGCTAGCCAGGATAACCATCGACAAGGAGGTGATCGACCATTTGGCGAAGGGTTGGCGTAACTCGGTGGTGATAAAGCTGCTAGGCAAGCCGGTTGCTTTTCAAGTACTTGAACGAAAGCTCCGGGAGCTATGGAGGCCGGCAGGAAGGTTTGTTATAGTCGACTTGACTAATGGTTACTCTATAGTCCGGTTCGAGCTTGAATTAGACTGCTTTACTGCTAGTGTCTGATGGTGAAACTCTGGTCAGCGTCTTTCAACCCCGTTAGGCCTTCTTCCTTGACTATCTGCGCGTGGGTCCGCTTCACTAACCTCTCGGTGATCTTCTATGACGAGAAGGTGCTATTCAGAATTGCGTCGAGCGTTGTCCATCCTATTCGGGTTGACTGCAACACCCTCCCAGCCACTAGGGGCAAGTTCGCTCAGGTCTACATTGAGATCGACCTTGGAAGACCATTACCGGGAGCAATCCTCATAAATGAAGAGTCGGTGCTGGTTGAGTACGAAGGATTAGGGGAAATATGTATCGGATGTGGTCGTCAGGCGCATTTGTTGCCCGTCTCTGGTCAGGGAAGGAGCGAAAGTTGACGTTGCTGAACCGCCGGAGGTATGCACGAAGGAGGTGAGCAACCCGTCGGAGAAGGAAACGCCTTTCGTACAGCCGGCGAAATGTAACAGTAACAGAGGGATATGGATGATGGCGGGTCACGACAAACCTCCACGTCCTAGACACCACAATAGTAGTGGGGGCAGAAGGGTACACCTCTGCAGAAAAGTCAGAACCAGAACTGTTTCTCTGGGCTGGCAACTGACGTGGCAGATGTAGAAGGAAGAGACGTTTAGGACGACGTGGCAAACCCTAGCCTGAATGAGGTGAGAGAGCACGCTAAGGGCTTCACCAAGTAGGGAATAAATCCAAAGGGTGGACAAATAGAAGGGAAAGTTGGGGGGTCCTAAAGAAGCTTCGAAACGGAAACAGGTTGGGAATCAGGAGTCAACTATGGGAAAGGGCCGGGTCTTTGCTTTTTCAGTCGAGTGAACAGGGTAATTTTGGGCAAAAGGTTAGTCTGACAACGGCGGGGGTCAAATCGGGTCAGAATCACAGGAAAGGAAGGGCTATCAGTTTAGAGGATGAAGGCTCGAGGCCTAATATGGACTGCTCCTTTCCCGGTAAAAGGCCTAGGCCCAATTCAAACAAGTATGACCAGACGATGGGCCTTTTTCAGGGGCCCAAAATTCTAACTTCGGGGCCGGTAATCATCCCTAAATAACATGCTCAGACTACTGGTGTTGATCCACAATCCTCTAGGCCGAATGATCTAAGTGGGATGGTTACTATCCCTCCAGACGTTGTGCTGTCGAAAGATGAGAGTGTTTTGGGGGCCTCGAGCTCTGAGGATGACTTTGAAGAGGCCACGAGCGAGGGTGTGGGTACTGTGAATATGAACTAGGACCATGCCCCTCCCTCTGGGTACTCTAGTGACTTGAGGTCTGATATGGCGAATGAGGATGTCCCTCGGGATATGCAGGGTTCCAGTTTGTCTCTTTAAGCCTTTCATTATGAATTACATGATATGGAATGCGCAAGACGCCGATAGTAGTAGGTTAGCCCGTGCGTGTAAGTATATCCTTCACCATAACAAGGTCGACGTGTTAGCGCTCCTCGAAACTCATGTGGCGGGTAATGAAGCGGATGTGGTGTTCAAGAAGTTAGGCTTTGAGCACTGTACGAGAGTTGAGTCTATCGGTTTCTCGGGTGGTATTTGACTCTTGTGGAAGGAGAAGGCCCCTAGTATCCAAATTCTTACAATTCATGATAATTTTATCCATGCTAAAGTATTCCTTGAAACTGATTGTTTTCATCTCATTGTAGCTTATGCCCCTCCCTCGGTGCAGGAAATTCTGGACGGATATCATGGTTGAGACTGTTGAACCTCTCTTTGTTGGGGGAGATTTTAATTGCATCCTTTCTTTAGATGAGCGCCAAGGCGGCTCTAATGTTTTAACTCCCGATTCTAACTTGTTTTCTGATTGGATTGATTCTGCAGAACTTATTGACATGGGCTTCGTGGGCTCTCGTTTCACTTGGAGTAGAGGCAGCGGTGCGGGGGAGAGGGTCTGGAAGCGGTTAGATCGTATCCTTGTGAATCTTTCGGGCAAGTTGCATTGGGAGGAGGCTAGTGTGCGTTACCTACCGGCTATCCACTCAGATCATAACCCCCTTCTTCTTAAACTTCGCCCGGATCAGATCATGGATAGTAGGGATGCACAGAATTGGCCCGGACCGGAAAATTCCGGGTCGGTCCAGACCCGGACTGGATCCGGTCCGGTCCTCGGTCCGTAAAATATTGAATTTCCGGATTCCGGTCCGGTCCGGACCGAAAACCCGGATATGTTTTAAAATAAAAATCATTAATTCTACAGTCTACTATTCTATTTCTATTTTCTAGGGTTGGGTTGGGTCCTTCTCTAATTTCTCTACCGCCGCTCACGCTCAGCGTCTCAACCACTCAGCCAGTTGCTCAGCGCCTCAGCCACTCAGTGTTACAGTGATTAGGAGTTAGTTAAGTCTGTTAGACACGTGGCAATTCTTGTAAATGTTGTTAGTTGAGCGTGTGAGGGGCGAGTGAGAAAGTTGTTAGAACTTATCCTTAAATAGGAATTAGAGGCAAGTTCAATTCATTCATTGAGATACACTTTTCTCTCCTCTGTAGTTCTCTCTTTTCTCTAATGGAATACTCCTACTTCATGTTGCGCGAATCACTTTCTTCCTCATAGAGATCCTGAGCTGAGGTACGAATTTGTTGTTTCTAAGAACATCAGATTCATTTATCGATCTTGATTGTGATTTCCTTCATCACTCAGCCAGCCGCTTTGCGCCTCAGCCTCGGCAAGTTTGCCGACCGTCGCCAAGCCGGCCGTCTGCGTCTGCTATTCGTTGCCCACTCAGTCTCCCTCGCCCACTCAGTCTGTATTCGTCTCGAATCGAGTTCTCTCCCTCGCCCACTCAGTCTCACCATCGTCTGTGTCTGCTGAGGTAAATTTCTCCACCACCGGGCGGCGGGCACCGGCTGTCTTCATTTTCTCATTTATACTGAACTTGTGATATAAAGCTACTAGCGGACTGGAAATTCAAAGCTAGTATTGTTGCTTGACGTGCTTCTTAGTACTGTTGCTTCTCATTTATACTCAGACAACTAGACAAGAATTGGATATTAGATTATAAGTGTTGCTTCTTACTCAGAGAAGAATTGCTTCTTACTGTTTCTCCACCGTCCGTGACTACTACATTTTAATAATGTAGTTTCTTTGTCTTCTTTCACAGTTTTATATGTGCTTAATATCTATTAACATTTGTAGATAATGATTAATTATGCTTACAATAAATTATTATTGTGGACGGTTGTCACGTTATTCCTCACTAATTAACTTGTTCGAATTGAATGGTTTTCAGTCTTTTCACATACTGATTTTTTTTAAAGAAAACTCTTATTGAATGATTTTCCTGCGTGCGAACAGAAATATGAGTAAATCAATATCCATGGAATTCTCTACGAAACTTTCATGCAACGTAAGATTCGTAAATGATATTAAAATCATCACATTCTTTCGTTTGATGGACAGATGGCACCTACTACTACCGCTAGATCATCAGTTAGAGGACCTGATGATATGGAAGAGGAAACTGAGCAAAGCCATGAACTCTCCTGAACATTTTGTAGAAGTTGATGGTGAAGATAAAGAGGGTGAAGAGGAAGATGATGCAGAATCGAGTCAGGCTGAAGAAAAAGCAAAGAGCAAAGCCGTTAAAAGACCAAGGTCAAAGAGGACAACACCCTATTGGTCTTATTATGACATTATTAAGTGTAATACTGAGGAAGGCAAGTTCAGGGCTCAGTGCAAGTTTTGCCCTAAAAACTATGCTTATGACACAACCAAGATTGTCCTTCATAGTATGGGTGATGGAAAAATGAAACCTTGGACTTTTGATGTGAATGCATTGAGAGAGGCTATTGTTGAAATGGTGATTACTTATGAGATGCCTTTTAGAGTTGTTGAGAAACATGGCATGAGAAAAGCTTTTTTTAGGGTTGCTCCTCAGTTTAAGATGCTTAGTCGTACCACTATTCAACGTGATATCTTTAAGCTTTATATTAAAGAAAGAGAGAAGATGAAAGAGTTTATGAATAACTCTTGTCAAGGGGTATGTTTGACTATAGATACCTGGACTTCTCCTGTACAGAGCACTTGTATGTGTGTCACTGGACAATTCATTGATAATGAATGGAATTTGCACAAGAAGGTATTGAATTTTTGTCCTATTGTTGGTCATAAAGGACAAAACATCGTAAGGCACTTGAGGATTGCTTGAGATATTGGGATTTGGATACAAAGCTTTTAACTCTGACATTTGATAATGTTTCTTCAAATGATGTTGCTTATGTGTATATGGCTGAGATTGCAAGAGGAAATGGTTGCATTATGGAGGGCGAGTATATGCATATGAGATGCATGGCACACATTCTTAATCTGATTGTGCAGGATCGTATCAAGGAAAGTGGTCCATATGTTGCAAAGCTTCGAGTTGCAACAAGTATGTTAGAGGTTCTAATGCTAGATTGCATTCTTTTAAAGAACTAGATGTGTTGCACAAGGTGGATTGCATCAAAGAATTGAAGCCTGATGTGTGTGCGAGGTGGAACTCTACATATGACATGATTGTTAGTGCCTTACCAAACAAAATTGTCTTTTCTCGTGTGGAATTTCTTACTAATATTGATTCAGATTTGGGACCTTTGTGCTCTTCTGATTGGAGCAAGCTTGAAGGGTTGGTAGTGTACTTGAAGGAGTTTTATGAGTTGACACTCTGTATTTCAGGCTCCTTGTATGCAACAAGCAACCACTACATTTTCCACATAGCTCGAGCTGTGGAGGTGCGTCATAATTTGGCTGCTGATAAGGACCCTAATTTGAGAAAGATGGCGGTGAGATGCAGAAGAAGTGTGATAAGTATTGGGGTTCTTTTGACAAGTTGAACCTTCTTGTGTTTGTTCCTGCCATTCTTGATCCTTATTATAAGATTCGTGGGGTGACGGTTGCTCTTCAGCTTATGTTTGGAAATGATGATGTTGATAGTATGACCTCTAAAGTCAAGGATGTTGCTTATAAGTTGTTTGATCGATATGTGACTCGCTATGCTTCTGCAGAAAGTGTTGATTCTGAGTCTCTTTCAGATCCTTTGATTAGAGAAGGTGCGGGGTCAAGTTTTATGCTAAGTCTGAAAGAGAGAATGTTTAGGGGAAACCCAGACCGCGATGAGCAATCCAGATCTGAGTTTGATAGGTATTGGCATGATAGAAATAAAACAAAGGAGAGTGATGTTTTGAAGTGGTGGAGACGGCACAAGCCTACATATCCTATCCTTGCACGTATGGCACGTGATGTATTTGCTATCCTGGTCACTACAACTCCTTCTGAGTCTACATTTAGCACGGGAGGGCGAGTCATTACAGATTTTAGAAATCGTTTGAAAGCTAAAGCAAGTCATTTATCCTTTACATATTTGTTTATGCTCATATAGTATAGTACTAAATACATACTTAATTACAATCTTATATTATGCTATTGTTGGTAAAAGAATGTGCAAGCATTGATTTCCACTCAGGATTGGTTACGCATGCAAACAAAGAAAAAGAAAGGAGATGTTGAGGATGAATCCGGGGAAGATGAGTCCAAAGGTAATCTTTCTTATATAACCATTAAGAATGTCTTGTATATTTAACATTTCTAATTATGGTGATGTAATTAACTTCGTAATTTATGTCTCGATCTATTGTCAATTGTTAGATGATAATGATGAAGGCTTTTTCTATGCTTGATGAGGCTACATTCTTTCGTGTATAGCCATTTTTTGGAGAGGCGGAAAAAACTTTGATCTCATAGGTAAGGTGGATGCTTGGATTTGACTAGTCTTCTTCAAATAAAATTATGTCGCCTATTGCTAAGATTGCTCATTTTTTTGTAGGCGAGTTAATATCCAATTGGTCTAATGGTAATTGTGGAAGATATGAAGTTATTTTGAAGCATACGGAACCAATCAAGGATAAAACTGAACACTCTATTGTTATTGTTATTTTTCGATAATTTTGTTGTAGGATTTTGAACTTTTATTCCACTTTATTAGACATTTTCATTTAATATTTATGTTTTAGGATTTTTATAACATTCGGTTCGAAATTTAGAATTACATTAAATTATGAACACTCAACTTTCCGGTCCGGACCGGAAACCAGACCAAATAATTGTGCAACAAAGATTCCCGGTCCAATCGGTCCGGTTCGGTGCATCCCTAATGGATAGGGATCGCAAGCCGTTCAAATTCGAGGTTGCTTGGATTCTTCACCCCGGATTCATGAGCTTTGTGTATGAAAATTGGAGAGCTAATATGGATGCTATTGCTGCTCTCGGTGATCTCAAGAGAAAGATCCAGGTTTGGAATAAAAAGATTTTTGGCGACATCAACCGTAGGAAGTCAAGGCTTGTGGCTAGGATCGAGGGTGTTCAAAAGGCCCTTGAAACTCGCCCTCGATAGGACCTTGTTTCTCTAGATTTGCAACTTCGCAAGGAGTTTGAATCTACTCTTGCCCAGGAAGAGATCACGTGGTTTCAAAAGGCTAGAGAGAAATGGATTGAGGATGGTGATCGTAATAAGCGCTTCTTTCATGCTAGTTCGATTGTTCGAAGAAGACGTAATAAGATCTTAGCCCTTCAGGATAATGAGGAACAATGGATAGCTGACCAACAACAACTTGAGGAGATGGCTTGTGCTTTCTTCAGACAGTTATACACTCTCCCCGCTGGCACCCCCACACAAGTGGACATTGGTTATGGTGGGTTCTCTCCCTTGCAGCCCGATGATCTGTCGGTTTAACTTCGCTTCCTACCAATGATGAAATCTGGAATGTGGTGAAGTCGATGGGGTCCTTCAAAGCTCCCGAGATTGACGAGTTTCAACCTGTTTTCTTCAAGTCCTGTTGGTTGTCAGTTGGAGGTGTTGTAGTTTAGTTTGTCAGAAATTTCTTTATCTTAGGTGTTCTCCCGCCCTCGATTAATGACACGTTGATTACTTTGATTGGGAAAGTTTCCAAGCCTGATCTCCTCACTGAATTTCTCCCCATAAGCCTCTGCAATGTCATCTATAAGGTCATCACTAAACTCCTTGCCTCCAGAATGCAGCCTCTCATGAACAAGCTTATTAGCCCCACTCAGAATAGCTTCCTCCCGGGCCGGGCTATCGCGGATAATGGTATTTTGCTCCAAGAAGTCGTCCACTCGATGCGTGTTAAGAAGGCGGGAAAGGAATGGATGGTGCTTAAGTTAGATCTTAAAAAAGCCTATGATCGCCTACGTTGGGACTTTGTGGAGGATACTCTTCGCGATGCGGGGTTCCCGGAGGTCTTTGTTCAGTGGGTTCACTGTTGCATCTCTTCCGCCTCCATGCGTGTTCTTTGGAATGGTGAGGTGACTGAGGCGTTCTCTCCGACTAGGGGCATTAGACAGGGAGATCCGATCTCTCCGTACCTTTTTGTCCTTTGTATCGAACGCCTTAGCAACCTTATTAATAATTCTATCCTTGGGAGGAAGTGGAAGCCGATGAAACTTTGCTAGGGTGCCCCGCCACTCTCACACATCTTTTTTGCCGATGATATTCTCCTTATGGCGGAAGCCTCTCCGGGTCAAATGAAAATATTATGGAATGCTTAGAACTGTTATGTGGTGCCTCAGGCCAATCTGTGAGCCGCAACAAATATAAGTTATATATTTCTGCTAATATTTCTAGAGACAGGGCTCGTCAGTTGGAACTTGCTTGCGGGATGGACGTCACGCGTGACTTGGGCAGCTACCTCGGGGTACGTGTTCTTCATCAGCAACCCACTAAGGAGCTCTTCCTCCCTCTCATGAGTAAAATTAAACAGAAGCTCTCCGGTTGGAAATCCCGTACCTTAAGTCTTGCGGGACGTGTTACTCTGACGAAGACGGTCCTCAGCACGATACCGATCTATACCATGAATAGCCTCAGGCTCCCTCCCGACGCCTGCTCTGAACTGGACAAAATTTCTAGGACATTCATTTGGGACGGCTGCAAGGGGAGACGTCGTATGCATCTCATCTCCTGGCCGGACTTGTGTAATCCCAAAGAGCTGGGAGGCCTCGGTATTAGGCCTACGAAATTGATGAATCTTGCGATGCTGGGTCGTCAAAGTTGGCGCTTGGCTACTAACACTGCAGGGTTATGGGGCGAGCTTATGAGGGCCAAATACGGCTTCAAGTTTGAGAATGGAAAGATTATACAAGATAAGAGTCCCAAAGAGTCGCACATCTGGAAGGGCCTTAAGTGGAGTTTCCAACAGGTAGTCACGCATGGGTCGAAATGGATTATCATAAACGGGGCCGACTGCAGATTTTGGGAGGATACGTGGGTTGGGGAGAGTCCGCTTTGCTCTATCGCTCTCGGCCAGGTTCACGGTAATATTCTGGGACTTAAGGTGCAAGATTTTTGGATTCCCGGAAACGGGTGGGCTTGGTCCACTTTCCAGGCTCTCATCCCGGCCCATGTCCTCCTCAAAATGGTTGTGGTCCGTCAGTCCGTGTTGATGTGGAGGAGGGAGAGAGGGATGTGCTTAGTTGGAGGCCTCCCTCGTCGGGAGAGTACACCGTTGCCCCGGCTTATAACCTCCTACTCCCCCTTGATGTGACCAACAATCCTATGATGAGAAACATATTCCGGAAGCTCTGGAAACTTAAAGTTCCAGAGCGCATCCGATGTTTTCTGTGGATTGTGGCGAACGGGAAACTCATGACTAATGTCGAACGCTTCCGTCGGCATATGGATACGTCTAATCTTTGCCCTCGATGAAACCATTCGGTGGAGACCCTTATCCACCTATTTAGGGACTGCATTGAGAGCACTAGACACTCGAAGTTGATTGTTCCTACTAGCAAATAAGGGGAGTTTTTTGCGGACCCGACTATCGCTTGGCTCTCAAAGAATCTTTTTGGGTCGTATGAGTTGGGCGGGGACACCCCAAGAGAGACCCTCTTTGCTACACTGACCTGGTTGATCTGGAAGTCACGGAACGAGAAGGTGTTTAACCCCTCGTCCTACCAACCTTTGAGCTTCGCTATGGTTAATAGCCATGCGATCCAGTTTCACCGTGTTGCTATGGAGGGCACTTCTAGGCTCCTGAAGCGTGGTAAGCACGGAGAGCTTATTTCTTGGACCAAGCCACCTACGGGGTGGGTCAAGATTAATACAGATGGTTCTGTCTGGGGCAACCTGGGGATGGCGTCTGCTGGTGGCATTATTAGGGATGAGTGTGGCAGCTGGATAGGTGGCTTTGTGGTTAATATTGGGGCTTGCTTAGTTATTGAAGCCGAATTATGGACGATTTGGCATGGGTTACAGAGGGCTTGAGACCTGGGCTTTCAAATGATTATTTTGGAGTCGGATTCTGCGCTCGCGGTGGAGTTCCTGAAGAGATCCTTACAACCCCATCACCCTCTCGCCAGCCTGGTAGGTCGTTGCCAGAGCTCTCTGTGTAGAGACTGGAACGTCCAGTTTCATCATTCCTATCGGGAAGCCAACCGGGTTGCGGATTGTCTTGCTTCCCTTGCTTCTAGTTTTCCGATTGGTTTTCATTGTTTAGGGGATCCTCCCGACTGTATCTCCCTTCTTATTTTGGACGATGTTATGGGTGCGGCTACACCCAGGTTTATTCCGAATTAGCCCTTTTATATATATTTATATCCTCGAGAGTGTCGCCTCTCCTTTACCAAAAAAAAACAAAGGTGAATATAAGACTATAAAATTCCGGAAAATATCTCGTGGGAGTAAAAAACATCGTGACTTATGCATTAGTGATGCATAATGTGTGCATAAGTTATGACTTAGTTTTTTTTCCTCATTTAAGTTGTTGATTCCTCTTTCATACTTGCGCTTTAATAGATTTGGAAATGGCGCAATCTCTTTGTGTTTCAGAAAGAGCAGTTCAAGGGAGGTAAAGATGCATTCATTCTTGTCCCGACAAATGAATTTTTTGAGGCTTGGTGTAAGCCATTAAGTCAAGGCGCGATTCCGAGACCAGAGAGGTTCACCCGGCTAAGGGGAACATTGACATGGTGTTTGTTTGTGATGATAGATCAACTTCTGGTGGAGTTCTGAGGAACAATGATGAGAATTAGGTGGTGGTTTTTTCACAATATTGGTTGTTGTTATGTGGAAAAATCCAATTTATGGAGTATTGTGGAGGGTCTTAAGCTCATTCGGATAGTGGATACATGATGATTTGTGTTCAAACAGATTTGTAGTTGGCGATCTTGTTGATAAGCATATATATGGATAGTTGTCACCTGGTGAAAGACTTCATCAGTAGGGATTGAGTTTGTCAGTTTCGTCACGTCTACATAGAGGCAAATTTTGTTGATAACAATCTCATTTCCTTGGCCTTTTCCTTTTATTTAGGTTTGTTTGTGCTAGATGTTCCCCGTCAAGGGTAGTTTCTTTTCTTGTCGAGGACTTTCAAGGTCGTGTACACTCTGTTTGATCGATGTGTAATTGTTTTATTTATTGCAATGGATATTTCTGACAATGTCGCCTTTTGTTTCCCACAAAACAAAGACATAGATTAGAAAAATAGGTTTTTGCGTCAAACCACCCTTTTTGGCCGAATTTGCGCAAAACCACCCATTTTTCTATTCCGTTAACATGGAACCACCCCTCCCTCATATCCGTTAAGCAACACGTTATTTTTGTGAAATTACTCATTTACCCTCACTTCTAATTTTAAAGGGCGAATCTATATATATATATATATAAAAGTTGATGGTCTTGAGAAAGTAATGGAAAATGGTACTGAATTAATGATATTGAAAAAGAAAGAGTTTGACATAAATAAAAAGAAATCAATGAAAAAAATAATCAAAGCTTGAAATCAACAAGTTTATCATCTTCGTTTAAGACGCAATGCTCAACCATTTATATTAAGGAAACAAATTATGTATGGACATTGATGTATTCATATCCCCTTATTTAGAGGGGCTAGAGTGACTCTTTTATTCTTCGAAAGAAATCATTTATCATTTTCTTGATTGATTTTGTTTACAAATTTAACTACGTTGAGGTTATATTGTTGCATTGGAAGATTGTGAGCATAATATTCCTCAATTCAATTTTCGAACATCTATTAACAATGGTAAGCCTTATACCAAATTCTGAAATTTTCCCGCACGCAGAGCGGGTGTCGACTCTAGTATTTCATATAACATAATATTGAAAGTTGTAGGACCTGTAATCCGCGAATTGAACAATCTGTAAAGTGAATAAATAAAAGAACAAAATTAAGAAGAATTATACCGAAGATCTGTCACGAAATTGTTCTGCAGAGGCGAGAGATAATCTCTGTCCTTGATTCTGTAACGCCCCGTATATGTGACGGTTACCGGCGTTGAGAATCCCAGGATACAACTGCGAGCTCTTCTGGTTTGCACAATCAAAATCAGAAGCCAACGAACCAGTATCTGTGTTGTACTCTCAGAGAAGAAGAAGAAAAGAGAAGAGAGGAGGATTGTATGCTTTCGGATATCTGAGAATGAGAACCTGAACTCTCTTAAATAGAGTTTCTGAGTTTGTTAAAGGAGGAGATCTCGGAACTGACGACACCAACGAGGTGGAGGCAGTTGTGGAGTAGTGGAGCAGATCGTGGAAGTTGTTACGCTGACTCAGTTGGGCGTCCCCAATGAGGCAGTTCAAAATTCAAATCTGGAAGCCCAACTTCCAGATCCAGCCCACTTCAAAAAAGAAGCTTAGTTGTTGCTTGGGCCTACGGCCCATTCCACAAGCCAAAAGCCACGAGCCACGGCCCACGAGCCGCGAACCACGGACTGGACGGACGGACGGACCGCGCGAGGGCCCGGGTCGTCTCTCCATACCTCTCCCAAGGTCTTACCAAGGGTAGGGGGTTTGGGTTATATAAACCCTTCAACTTCCTCCCCAATTTTCGATGTGGGACAAAACCCCACATATATTCAGCTCAAAAATGTCACTTTCACTTAGACAAGCAGCCATCTTTGAGCCCTCATTTCTCATTCAAACGGAACCCGATTTCGACATGTGAGTACACTACGGCGTAGTGCTCGCGGAGACGAAGCCAACGCTCCCATAATCCGGCACAACCGGTGACCGCAGCCCACCGGAAAGATGCCCGGAAGTCCAGTCGAAACTCAGTTCCAACAATCCCCCACATGAATAGAAATGATTCTATTACACGTGCTTAGACAAGACAGACAGAATTTTGAGAGTACGGGCGAAGAATCACTACATCTGAGTTGGTGGCGTTTTTCAGCCTTGAACCACCCATTGTGAGTAGCTATCGAATTTACTCGACCAGGTAGTGAACATGATGTCTTGAACCACCCGGGCTTTGACGTAAACCTAGACAATAACTATCACACAGTTTCATCTTCTCACAGAACTAGGTTCTCTTATTGTGTTCATTTTGGCCGTGAACATCCCTGGTTATTCATGAGTGAACTTGGAGAAAGCGGCCTCTCTTATTTCTCCTAGAAATGGCCCCATTTCACACTCATAAGGTGATTGACCATAAATGGTATTACTTATACCCTACTTTGTTCTTCAAAGTTTATGGAATCATTAAAAGCAAATGCTTAACCTCTACTTTGCCATTGCACTTTTATCATCCTAGGAACTGGGGAAGAAGATATAATATCTCCAAGTGCTCTCTAGATTCGACTTGAATTTGTTTTCCCTTTGAACCTATTTCTTGGGATCTCCAATCACTTAGGTAGGGTTGCCATCAAGCATCCTCTTTAGTCATAGGCTTTAAACCATTCCTCTAGATGACTTAACAACTTGCTCTCTTGACAATCCCTTAGTGAATGGATCTGCTAGGTTGTCGGCTGACTTGATATAATATATTGAGATTACACCAGTTGAGAGCAATTGTCTTATGGTTTTATGTCGTCGTGTTATGTGACGAGACTTACCATTGTATATTGTGTTCAGTGCCCGAGAGATAGCCGCTTGACTATCACAGTGTACACCTAAAGCTGGCACTGGTTTTTCCCACAAAGGAATATCCTCCATAAAGTTTCGAAGCCATTCTGCTTCTTCATCTGCTTTGTCTAAAGCAATGAACTCAGATCCATTGTGGATCTGGCCAATAACGTTTGTTTTCAGGATTTCCATGATACAGCTGCACCACCCAGCGTAAATACATACCCACTGGTGGATTTCGAGTTCTTTGAATCTGATATCCAGTTAGCATCGCTATAGCCTTCCAGAGTGGTTGGATATCTTCCATACTGCAGCCCGTAACTCCGAGTATGTCGCAAGTAGTTTAATACTCGAGTTATCACTTTCCAGTGATTATGTCCTGGATTACTGATATATCTACTCAGTACGTTGACAACATGTGCTAAGTCTGGTCTTGTACAGTTTGTCAAGTACATAAGACTTCTGATCACACGAGCGTACTCTAACCGTGATATGCCATTACCCGAGTTTTTCTTCAGTTTGAGATGCGGGTCCACCGGACTTTTTGCAATCCCATTTGAATAGTTCTTGAATCGCTCAAGTACCGTCTTGGCGTAATGTTGTTGAGACAAGACTATTCCATCTGAATGTCTAAAGATTTTAATCCCTAAGATCACATCCGCTAGTCCCAAGTCTTTCATGTCAAACTTTCCATTAAGCATGTTCTTGGTTTGTTTGATCATGTCATTGTTGCTACCTATGATGAGTATGTCATCCACATATAGGCACAACAGAATGTATCCTTTTGGAGTTTCCTTGACATAGATACACTTGTCACATTCATTTATTTCGAAACCATTTGACATCATTACTTGGTTAGATTTTTTTTGCCACTGCTTAGGAGCTTCCTTTAGTCCATATAAGGATTTCACAAGTCTACACACTTTGTGTTCCTGTCCAGGGACGACATAACCCTCAGGTTGTTTCATATAAATTTCCTCTTCTAGCTCTCCATTCAGAAAAGCCGTTTTTACATCCATTTGATGTATTTCTAGATTGCGTATAGCTGCAATGGCTATTAGCATTCTTATTGAAGTTATTCTCGTTACTGGAGAATAGGTGTCAAAGAAATCCAAGCCTTCTTTTTGCCTAAATCCTTGCACCACAAGCCTAGCCTTGTACTTATCTATCGAGCCATCGGTTTTCAATTTTCTTTTGAAAATCCATTTGCTCCCAAGAGCTTTCGAGCCTGATGGCAACTCAGCTAACTCCCATGTATGATTTTGCATAATGGAGTCGATTTCACTTTTCACCGCTTCCTTCCAAGCAAGTGCATCTGGTGTTGACATGGCTTCTTTGAATGTTCTAGGTTCATTTTCCAAAAGATAAGCCATTCCAAATTCAGGACCGAATGATTTTTCCTTTCTAGCTCTTTTTCTACGTCTAGGCTCATCATTGTCCTCTTCTGTTAGTTGAACAGAAGTGCTTGCTTCACCTTCTTCACGAGTCCGTTTCGGATTTTCTTTATCCTTACACGGAAACATGTTTTCGAAGAAGGATGCATTTCTTGATTCCATTATTGTATTTGCATGTATGTCTGGTATATCAGACTTGTATACCAAGAAACGATATGCATTGCTATTGTGTGCATACCCGATGAAGATACAATCAACGGTTTTTGGTCCTATTGAGACCTTCTTAGGGGGTGGCACCGCCACTTTTGCTAGGCACCCCCAAACTTTGAGGTATTTGTACGAAGGTACATTACCTTTCTACACCTCATAAGGCGTCTTTCCAGTCACCTTATGCGGTATTTTGTTGAGAATGTAGATGGAGGTTAGCAACGCTTCCCCCCGCATTGAAACGATACCAGACATGACATTGACAGAGGCTGAAGAAGAAGAACTCATGAGCATACGCTCACTAGGCCCAGTGACCCGAGCAAGAGCAAGAGCGATAGCAAAGGCTACTCAATCAATGGTCACCAAAGGCTTAGCCAGAAACAGCGGCATCGGTACAACCGAGAGAACTTGGAGCTTGACAACACTCGAGGAGGTGGAAGGCAACCGGACTCTTGGCGAAGCAACGCTGGCCTTCAAGCCAGCCTTAATAGTCAAGGGTCGAAACACGGGTCAATCCGCCATCTCGGACGAGTCGAGCCAACTAGAAGAAGCCAACAGAAGCTTTTCCGCGATCGCGAAAATGGCACCCGCGATCGCGGAAATGGCACCCGCGATCGCGGACGATGTCGTAGCCTGAGGGGCTGCCTCGATTTCCGCGAGTGATCCGCGATCGGCCCAGAATTCCGCGATCGCAGACACTGCGCTGAATATGTTCCGAGTTTCCTTTTTTAGCGTTTTTAATTATTTGATTAAGACTTTTTAATTCCGAATTAGGGCTTCACTTTTAGGTCATTGTTAGTAGCAGCCTCTTTATATGTTGAACCTTCATCATTGTTGTTTTTCACGTTGAAATTGAATAGCAGAGCTTTAGTTGAGTTTGAATCTCCTTCCTTTGCTTCGACGTCATTCTACTGATTGGATCCGGAGTTGTTCTCGTTAGCAAACTGTCATCAAGCCAACCTATCGAATTCGTTCATCCCTTGAGTAGACTCTCAAGACATCGAGTTCTTGTTGAATCGAAAGATTCAATACTTATCCAACCCTAGAAGAGTTCTAGAAGCGCCATCGACTTCCCTTTCTGCCACGATCCTTCCCGAGGGTATACGAGTCATATCGGATTCGTATCAATTGGTATCAATTTCCAGCGGTTTAAAGGTGTAGTCATTCTAAAACTCTTTCTTTCACGTTTTCCCTTTCGTACCCACCAAATTCCGCATTGTTAAGAAAACTGAAAAATTCGAGTGAAACCCTAACCCTAGGTGACGATATCTTGAATCAAGAAATCGTCGTGGCTTTACTCACAAAAACAGAAAAACTAAGAGAGATTGAAGATAACTAATAACCCGAAGATCGCAGATATCTTAGGCTTCATCAAATTGTTAAATCTTTGACTGTTGCTTCAAGTTTTTGTGATTACTTGATTATCTTTCATTCTTGATTGCTTTACTTTGTCTCTTCTTTACCTTTAGCATCATACGAAATTGCATGCTATTATTTCTTGCTATAAAAAAAAAAAACACTTGAGATCTAAAGTCGATCATAAATTCGAGCAAAAAGAAATCCTCAGGAGATCTAGACTAGTAGTCTATTCACTATCTCAAGTGTCCATTGTGCCTATCTCTCCATCGTCTATTTATAAGTTTGGCGTCTTGATTGCATGCTAGTTAAGTTTTGATCAATTACTTGCTTGCATTTGTCATTGATTTCCGAATTTGTTGTTGACTTGGATATATTGATCTTTTCCCTGAGCTCGCCGAACCTTCCCTCACGGATTGCTAAATTAGTCACCTTATAACGTGATTGATAGTGTTTTGATTGCTACTCTTTGAACTTATAGTTCTGATTACTGTTGATCTCTAATTGTGACAATGTCTGAAAAGGGTGAAGGAAGTGGTCCAGCAGACATCCTGGCTGAGAATGCTCGATTACAGGAGGAGCTGGCGCTCACAAAACAGGCCCTTGCTGAGTCCCATTCTTACAACCAGAGAATCCTAGCCAAAGGCAAATACCCAGCAGCTCCGCAACTATCTAGTGTCATTGAAAGAGACACCATCAATGACCGCTACAAATCAAACCTGTCCGAACAGGAGTCAGACGAGAATGGTTCTGAGGAAGATGAGACTCCCACCCATAGGGGGTCACGATCTATAAGGCGATCAAAACCGCCTAGAAGAACAGACAGGTCTAATAGAAGGCGACAGGAGTACTCTGATAGGGATTCCAGGCGCCCACAGCGGGTACAGACGCCAATTGCTTTTGGCAAATATGATGAAGAGGACCTGGAACTCTTTGGACAAGCCAACCCAAACAACTTCCATCCACCACTTGAGGAACCAATTGAGAACCAACAGCATCCCGAAGGTCACCTCCCTCCCCCTATATATGACGATCCTCCTGCTTATCATAATTTCAGGAACAATGCTCGGGGTTTCAACAATAATGAGTACAATGATGTGAGACAACCCCGGGTACAACAAAGAGGGCGAGGTCGTGCCAATGATTACAGGGGCTATGACAGACGTCCTCAACAACAAGATCACTATGAAGACAGACGTCCAGCCCGTCGTGACATCAAGGTACGTATTGAAAATTTTGCAGGCGAATATGATGCTGCTGTATTTTTAGAATGGAAGCAGACAACAGAGCATGTCTTGAACCACTGTCACTATGAGGCTCACGAAAAAGTGGAGGTTGCAACCCTACACTTCACCGGGGCTGCAAAGACATGGTGGAATCGAGATGTGACCATGCGAGAGAGACGGGGATTTCCACCTGTCGAAACGTGGAATCAGCTGATGCACATCATGACACAAAAATATGTCCCAACTGATTACAAAAATGAGTTGCGTTTGAAGATTGCACTTGCTAAACAAGGTACACAAACTCCCAATGAATTTTATGCTTCTTTAGAAGATATGTACTATAAAGCAGCTATGAGTGTGACCCCAGCTACTATTCAAACCAAGTTCTTGAGTGGTTTGAATGTCTCTATTAGAGACCAATTGGAGATTTTGCCCATAAAGGATCTCAACTCACTTGTGCACACAGCTATGCAAATTCACAACCAATTAGTGTGCAAGAAATCTTCTCCATGGGCTTCCAATCAAAGGTATAATTCTCGTGAAAGTTTGTCCAAACCTATTAAATCTACTCTAGATGTGCAGCAAAAGGTACAAGGACAAACCAGGCCACCATACAAGAAGGAAGCCACCAATACTCCCCAAGAGCCATCAAGAGGTTCCAACCGAAGTAGCACAGCAGACAAGGAGTGCTACAAGTGTGGAGGGCATGGGCATATTTCTAGAGAATGCTCAAATCCAAGAAAGGTGTTGCTCAATCAACAAGGTGGCTATGAGAGTATTGAGGAGGAAGATGAATATGAGGAGGTTGCACAAGAAGAAGAAGATAATTATCCTTACGTTTGTGCACCTTCGAATAATGGAGGTACAGCGCTTAGCCTTGTCACGAGGAAAGCATTAACAATCAAAGAATCCGCGCTAATGGACCAAAGGGAAAATGTATTTCAAACTAAATGCTTGGTTCAAACGGCATCTTTGAGTGTTATAATTGATGGTGGAAGTTGCTGCAATATCCTCAATGCTAAGGTGGTTCACCACCTTAATCTCCAAACAACTCCCCACCCTCAACCATATGGTCTAGAATGGATAACCGAAGGTAAGGGAGATGTGGTAAACAGGCAATGCCACATCTCATTCTCTATTCGTCCATACAAAGATTAGGTTTTGTGTGATGTTATTGCAATGGATGCTACCCACCTTCTTCTTGGTCGTCCTTGGCAGTTTGATAGGAAGACGGTGCATGATGGCCTACTCAACACTTACTCGTTCGTCCATGGAGGAAGACGAGTCACCTTGCTCCCCATGACACCACATGAAATCCTCATGGATCATCAAGAGAGGAGCAGAAACAAGGCAATAGAAGCTGCAAAACAAGAAATTAAGGGCCCAACAACTCGGGAAACCGAGATCAACAGTAGACAATACGCGACCGCGGATCCCAAAGCCCGAAAAACAGAAACTCGCAGAGACAAATCCGCGACTGCGGGTTTCCGACCCGCGACCGCGGGCACCAACAGAGAGTTTTCCGCGATCGCGGAGACTCAAACCGCGACCGCGGATCCCAAAATCCCCGACAGTTCCTCTGTTTCGCCCTCGGTTCGAATGAAAGACCCATATAAGCATCAGTCGGGTATACAGGGACGTTGTGAGAACAGAATACTTCTGACGTGCTCTCGGGATATCACTCCAATCATTCAGGGACGTTCACCTTGCTTTCTTTTAATACCTAAAGCGTGTCTTTTGAGTAACAAACAGGAAGATTTACCCCTTGTGATTCAATCCCTTTTGCAGGACTTTACAGATGTTTATCCTGACGACTTACCAGGTGGATTGCCTCCAGTCAGAGGCATCGAACACCAGATTGACTTGGTTCCGGGCGCTTCCCTCCCCAACAGAGCTGCATACAGGGCAAGCCCGGAAGAGACAACTGAGCTACAAAGACAAGTTCAAGACTTGATGGATAAAGGCTATGTTCGGGAAAGCCTTTCCCCTTGTGCAGTCCCAGTAATCTTAGTGCCAAAGAAGGATGGCACGTGGCGTATGTATGTCGACTGCAGAGCCATCAACCAAATTACAGTGAAGTACAGGCATCCTATTCCTCGCCTAGACGACATGCTTGACGAATTACATAGTGCTACTCTATTCTCCAAGATCGATCTCAAGAGTGGATACCATCAAATTCGTATGAAGGAAGGTGATGAATGGAAAACAGCCTTCAAAACAAAGTATGGTCTCTATGAATGGTTAGTAATGCCTTTTGGACTTACAAATGCACCAAGTACTTTTATGAGATTAATGAACCATGTCCTTAGACACTTCTTAGGAAAATTTGTATAGCCGTTCATTGCATGATCATGTTGACCATCTACGACAAGTCCTAGAATGTCTTAGGAATGAGCAATTGTATGCTAATTTGTCAAAATGTGTCTTTTGCTCTACTTCTACTATCTTTCTTGGGTATGTTGTTTCTAAGGATGGATTACAGGTCGACCAAGAAAAGGTCCGAGCCATTAAGGAATGGCCAACTCCTACTACTCCCACTATGGTAAGATCATTTTTAGGATTGGCAGGCTTTTACAGGAGATTTGTGCGAGACTTTAGCACAATTGCAGCCCCATTACATGAGCTCACAAAGAAAGGAGCCATTGTAGACTGGAAAGACAAACATGAGGCTGCATTCCTTAAGCTTAAGGAAAGTCTTTGCAATGCTCCATTATTGCAACTCCCAGACTTTCAAAAGATGTTTGAGGTTGAGTGTGATGCCTCCAATTTCGGCATTGGTGGTGTCTTGCTCCAAGAGAAAAGGCCTATTGCCTATTTCAGCGAAAAAATCTCAGGTGCGACACTTAACTACCCTACTTATGATAAAGAACTATATGCTTTGATTAGGGTATTCAAGACTTGGCAACACTACCTTTGGCCCAAACAATTCGTTGTTCACACGGACCATGAGGCATTGGCGGATTTGAAACAACAATCCACTTTAGGGAGACGCCATGCAAGATGGGTAGAATTTATGGAGACTTTCCCATATGTTGTCATGCATAAGAAAGATCAGGAGAATGTGGTAGCCGACGCCCTTTCTCGCAGGTATGTTCTCTTGACTCACCTACAAGCTAAGTTACTTGGTTTTTCATTGATAATAGACTTGTATATGCAAGATGATTTCTTCAAGCCTATTTATGAGAGTTGTGTAGATAAGGGTGAGGTGGATGGCTACTTTGTGGATCAAAAGTTTCTTTATAGACGGGGCAAGCTTTGTATCCCTTCTAGTTCTATAAGAACACTTTTGATTCATGAAGCTCATGAAGGGCGAGGACACTTTGGAATAGCCAAGACCTTAGCCGCTCTTCAAGAGCATTTCTATTGGCCACATATGATCAAACATGTCACACGATTTATCAATGGTTGTGTGACTTGTCACAAGGCGAAAAGTCGCTCATCTTCTTCGTTGTATACACCCCTACCAATTCCCAATCAACCTTGGGAAGATTTATCCATGGATTTTGTGATGGGGGTGCCTACAACTAAGAAGGGGAGTGACTGCATCTTTGTTGTAGTTGATAGGTTCTCCAAAATGGCTCATTTCATGGCATGCAAAACGACTAATAATGCTACCGACATTAGTAATATCTTTTTTCAGCATGTGGTTAGTTTGCATGGAATTCCTAAGACTATTGTTAGTGATAGGGATGTGAAATTTGTGAGTCATTTTTGGAGAACATTGTGGGGAAAGCTAGGTACTAAACTTTTATTCTCTACTAGCTACCACCCACAGACTGATGGCCAAACTGAGGTTACAAATAGGACTCTAGGCTCACTTCTTAGGACCATGCTTCGTGCTAATCCTAAGAGGTGGGAGGACTTACTACCATATGTTGAGTTTTCCTATAACAGGGTCGTCCATTCGGCAACAGGGCTGAGTCCATTCGAGGTGGTGTACGGTCGAAATCCCTTGACCCCGATGGACATGATTCCACTTCCCTTGAAGGATGGTGAACAAGCTGCAGGAGCTAATTGGGCAGAACTGATCAAGGCATTGCATGAAAGAACAAAGGAGCAGCTGCAGCGTCGTTCATTACAATATGAATCAAAGGCAAACAAAGGGAAGAAGAGGGTCACCTATTCCCCCGGAGATATGGTGTGGCTACACCTCAGAAAAGAACGCTTTTCGGCAAGACGAAAGCACAAACTGGATGACAGAGGTGATGGACCCTATAAAATTCTAAGATCTTTTGGTCCTAATGCATACGAGCTTGAATTGCCTCCAGGTATTGGTGTTCATGGGACATTTAATATTGCTGATCTGTCCCCATACATCCCCCCGGACTTAGACATTGACGACATGAGGACGTGTTGAGGCCAAGAAGGGGAGAGTGAAACGATACCGGACATGACATTGACAGAGGCTGAAGAAGAAGAACTCATGAGCATACGCTCACTAGGACCAGTGACCCGAGCAAGAGCAAGAGCGATAGCAAAGGCTACTCAATCAATTGTCACCAAAGTCTTAGCCAGAAACAGCGGCATCGGTACAACCGAGAGAGCTTGGAGCTTGACAACACTCGAGGAGGTGGAAGGAAACCGGACTCTTGGCGAAGCAACGCTGGCCTTCAAGCCAGCCTTAATAGTCAAGGGTCGAAACACAGGTCAATCCGCCATCTCGGACGAGTCGAGCCAACTAGAAGAAGCCAACAGAAGCTTTTCCGCGATCGCGAAAATGGCACCCGCGATCACGGACGATGTCGTAGCCTGAGGGGCTACCTCGATTTCCGCGAGTGATCCGCGATCGGCCCAGAATTCCGCGATCGCGGACACTGCGCTGAATATGTGTCGAGTTTCCTTTTTTAGCATTTTTAATTATTTGATTAAGACTTTTTAATTCTGAATTAGGGCTGCACTTTTAGGTCATTGTTAGTAGCAGCCTCTTTATATGTTGAACCTTCACCATTGTTGTTTTTCATGTTGAAATTGAATAGCAGAGCTTTAGTTGAGTTTGAATCTCCTTCCTTTGTTTCGACGTCATTCTACTGATTGGATCCGGAGTTGTTCTCGTTAGCAAACTGTCATCAAGCCAACCTATCGAATTCGTTCATCCCTTGAGTGGACTCTCAAGACATCGAGTTCTTGTTGAATTGAAAGATTCAATACTTATCCAACCCTAGAAGAGTTCTAGAAGCGCCATCGACTTCCCTTTCTGCCACGATCCTTCCCGAGGGTATACGAGTCATACCGGATTCGTATCACACATGTTCTGGGGTAACCCAGATTCTTGCATCATTGCATTCATCATTTCTTTGAGAGTTCGGTTCTTTCGTTCCGCAACCCCGTTAGATTCAGGTGAGTAAGGCGCAGTAGTTTGATGAACGATTCCATGTTATCTACATAATGCATTAAATGGTTCATTATACTCGCCTCCTCTATCACTTCGGATCATTTTAATCTTTTTACTAAGTTGGTTCTCAACTTCCAACTTGTATTCTTTAAACTTTTCCAAAGTTTCATCTTTGCTATGTAACAAATATACATAACAATATCGTGTGCAATCGTCTATGAAGGTCACAAAGTACTTCTTACCGCCTCTAGTTTGCACAAACTTTAAATCACATAAATTAGTGTGAATTAGTCCTAGAGGTTCGGTTGTTCTCTCTACATGGGGTGATGGCGTTTTTGTGAGTTTCGCTTGTACGCATACTTCACATTTGTCTTTACTTGTTTTGCATTTTGGAATCATGTTCATACTTATTAGTCTACTTATAGATTTATAATTAACATGTCCCAATCTTTCATGCCAAATATTAAAAGACTCAACGACATAAGCAATAGGATTATTCTCATTCACTGAACCATCAGTTACAATCGTTTTCGGAAGGACTGTCATTACATTCATTTTGATCAGCCCATCCTTCACATAACCCTTCCCTACATAAATCCCATTCTTAGAGAGAACTAACTTGTCAGACACAAACTTGATGCATAACTCATTCTTATTGAGAAGAGTCCACGAAATCAGATTCTTTCGAATGTCTGGCACATGAAGCACATTGTTGAGAGTCAGCTCCTTCTCGGAAGTTATCTTGAGCACGATCTTCCCAAGACCTTCAACCTTTGATGTCGCGGAGTTCCCCATGAAGAGTTTCTCCTCTGTTCGGCTCTTCTGATAAGTGGTAAACAGGCCCTTATCTGAGCAGATGTGTCTAGTGGCACCTGTATCATACCACCACTCCTTTGGGTTGCTCCCAACCATATTCACTTCAGTCACCGCACACAGGTCGTCTGCTGTCAGCGAGTTTTCAGCTAGATTGGATTGAGACTTCTTCCCGTTGTCTCTTCTGTTGTTGGGCTTGCTTCGACACCCATCTACCGTGTGCCCAATCTTTTCACACTTGTGGAATTTTCCACTGAACTTCTTAGCTCCTTGCTTCTTGAAGTTTGTGGTGTTTTGAGGTTGAAACTTCTTGTTCTTCCCCTTGTCCCGATGCTCAGCCAGTTTTGCCTTGTTAGAAGGTCCAACTCCATTGGCCCTCTTATTGTTCTCCTCGACCCGAAGCCTCACGATCAAGTCTTCAACCCTCATTGCTTTTTGCTTCAGCAACAAGTAGACCTTGAACTGCTCCCATGATGGAGGAAGCTTCACAATGATGGCACCTACCTGGAACGCCTCACAGATGGTCATTCCTTCGGAGATCACTTCATGGATGATCAGTTGTAGTTCTTCAACCAGTTCCACGACCGACTTTGAATCTACCATCTTGTAGTTCAAAAACTTTGCTACTGCCGCTTTCTTGGAGCCAGCATCCTGCGTCTTGTACTTCTTTGTCAGAGTGTCCCATAATTCCTTAGCAGTATCATGGTTACAGTAGACTTTGTACAGCGAGTTAACCATGCGATGAGTAACATAACCTCTGCATGCATAGTCCCCTTTCACCCAATCAGCTAGGGGGTCAGTGTTATTTGGGGAGAACCTAGGTCTCTCCTCCGTCAAAAACCTGTCAAGATTCATCATGCTCAGGAAGAACTGCATCTTCTGAGACCATATTCTGAACCCTTTCCCGTCAAATTTGTCGGGCATGACCCCAACATGGATTGTGTTCGGCATAGTTGTCACATAAGGCCTGTAGGGAACCCTCAAATGAGGCAACTGAACATCAGACAGGTCCATATGATGACTCGTTTGACCCGTATGACTCGCTTGAGCCGGATGACTCATTTCAGCAGGATGAAGAGGCACTTGTGGCAGATCCACATGGACGACCGGGGGGTTCTCCTTGATCGGATTCTTCTTAGTCGGACTCTTCTGAACCGGACTACCCTCAGCTAGACCCCTCTCAGTTATCTTAGCATGATCGATAGGCACAGTCCCAAACTGAATTCGGGGCAACTCACTGGCCTTTCCGGCGTCAGCAGCAGTTTTCTCACTTCTGTTAGTCATTGTATATGTTCAATAAAACAAACAAATATTAGTATAACTTAGAAAAAACTTAAGATTTTTAAAAAAAAATCTGAAATTAAACACAGTTTGTAAAACGCAGAACCAGAAATTCACGAACTGTAAAATAGAACTGTAAATCTGCGAACTGTAAAAAATTCCAGAAATTCACGAACTGTAAAACAGAACTGAAAATCTGCTAACTGTAAAAAATTCCAGAAATTCACGAATTGTAAAACAGAACTGAAAATCTGCGAACTGTAAAAAATTCCAGAAATTCACGAACTGTAAAACAGAACTGAAAATCTGTGAACTGTAAAAAATTCCAGAAATTCACGAACTGTGAAACAGATCTGAAAAACTGCGTACTTTAAAACACAGATTCTGCAAACTGTAAATACAGAATCAGAATTTTGTGAAATGTAAACACAGTTTTTCGGTTCTGTAATACAACAGCAACCTCAGAATTATCGAAATTTAATTTTCGTTTTTACTCGAATCTGAACACAGATCTGAAACTGTACTGAGTACAGACAATTTTCTTCGGAATGCAACTTTCTGTTCCTTAAAAACTCAGATAGATTGTTAGCGACACGATAAAATTTTACAGAATTAAGATTTTTGGACCTGTAATCCGCGAATTGAACAATCTGTAAAGTGAATAAATAAAAGAACAAAATTAAGAAGAATTATACCGAAGATCTGTCACGAAATTGTTCTGCAGAGGCGAGAGATAATCTCTGTCCTTAATTCTGTAACGCCCCGTATATGTGACGGTTACTGGCGTTGAGAATCCCAGGATACAACTGCGAGCTCTTCTGGTTTGCACAATCAAAATCAGAAGTCAACGAACCAGTATCTTTGTTGTACTCTCAGAGAAGAAGAAGAAAAGAGAAGAGATGAGGATTGTATGCTTTCGGATATCTAAGAATGAGAACCTGAACTCTCTTAAATAGAGTTTCTGAGTTTGTTAGAGAAGGAGATATAGGAACTGACGACACCAGCGAGGTGGAGGCAGTTGTGGAGTAGTGGAGCAGATCGTGGAAGTTGTTGCGCTGACTCAGTTGGGCGTCTCCAACGAGGCAGTTCAAAATTCAAATCTGGAAGCCCAACTTCCAGATCCAGGCCACTTCAAAAAAGAAGCTTAGCGCGGGCCGGACGGACCGCGCGAGGGCCCCCCGGATCCTCTCTCAAGGCCTTACCAAGGATAGGGGGTTTGGGTTATATAAACCCATCAACTCTCTCCCTAATTTTCGATGTGGGACAGAACCCCACATATATTCAGCTCAAAAATGTCACTTTCACTTAGACAAGCAACCATCTTTGAGCCCTCATTTCTCATTCAAACGGAACCGGATTTCGACGTGTGAGTACACTACGGCGTAGTGCTCGCGGAGATGAAGCCAACGCTCCCATAATCCGGAATAACCGGTGACCGTAGCCCACCGGAAAGATGCCCGGAAGTTCAGTCGAAACTCAGTTCCAACAAAAGTAAACCATAAATTGAAACAAAACCTCATAGTGAGCAAATTTAACAAGAAAGCAACATAAAAAAGAGATTAAGGATCGACGATCGAATCCAAATTATCATGTATGCAGTTCAATAAGGTCTGAATTTCCCTTCTCCAATCCAATCGATCAGATCCAATTCGTTTTTGAACGGTCATTGTTCGTCGCCAAAACACCATTACCGTCAGAATCGTAACCTCAAAGTCACCCATTTGCACCACCGACGAGCTCCATTACGTCTCCATTCCCGGCTCCGATTGGATCCTCGCTCTTTGGCGTTACCTTCCTCCTCCTAACGTCTCTCTTCTCTAATCCATCAATTATTCAAAAGCCCCAAATTCTGGATTCGAATTTTTGAGATTCATTTGCAGATAGCTCGGAGAAATCATCCTTTGTTGTTGCTTTCCAAAGTTGGCACATCAGAAGGGGGGTTTTCTTCCAATTTAGGGTTAGCTTTCAATATATTATAATGCTAAATGACATATTCGCCCTTTGAACTTATAAGTGAGGGTAAATGAGTAATTTCACAGAAACTAGCTTAACGAATGTTAGGGAGGGGTGATTCCATGTTACAGAATAGCAAAAAAAAAAGGTGGTTCCTTGCAAAAAGTGAAGAAGAGGTGATTCTGCGCAAATTCGGCGAAATAAAGGGTGGTTTGACGCAAAAAACTCTTAGAAAAAACTATAGATAAGTTAAATATTTTTCTAACCTAGTCTCTTAAGATACTCCCTCCGTCCCATAATATAAGCAATATTTGAAATTCTGACACTATTCACAATTCAATACTAATTTTTAAATTCATTCCAATATATAAGAAGAAATATTTGTAACACCCCATGTTTGTAATCCATTATAAGGATTAGATTGCTACCCATGTCAACAAGAGCTCTTCCTTTTCCTTGTTCGAGTGAGGACAAAGAACTAGGAAGTTAAGCGTGCTAGGGTGGGAGTAGTCCTGGGATGGGTAACCTCCTGGGAAGTTCCTACGTTGACATGGGGATAGTGCTTCTAAGGCTTGGGGCCTTACAAATGGTATCAGAGCCGACTCTTGGTTCCGAGTGGGCTTAGCCGTAGTGCAGTCACTCGACCAGGAGGGTGGTCTTTGGGCTTGGCGGGCCTTGACGAGGTCGTCAAGGGTTTAAGTGGGGGTGATTGTAACACCCCGTGTTTGTAATCCATTATAAGGATTAGATTGTTACTCATGTCAACAAGAGCTCTTCCTTTTCCTGGTTCGAGTGAGGACAAAGACCTAGGAAGTTAAGCGTGCTAGGGTGGGAGTAGTCCTGGGATGGGTGACCTCCTGGGAAGTTCCTACGTTGACACGGGGATAGCGCTTCTAAGGCTTGGGGCCTTACAATATTGATGTTGGGTCTTGTTTGATTCATATCAACGAGGGCTTTAATAATATCAAAATTTTATAGTGTTTATCAGTATATAAATAGAGATATTAACGATGCAAAACGTACATCGACATATGTACCTAAAGCATTTGTTATCACATGACATGGCACATCTTCATTTATTTTGCCACACGATATATCTTACTTTAGCCAAATATCATCTCTTTTTATAACCGAGAAGACTCAATATATAATGAATCTTATATCGAATCTTACGATTCTGGCAGGATAAAACGATCAACGATCCTAGTTAGGATCTTAAGAATGTAGGATCTTAATTGATAAAAAAAAACCTTGATAGGATCTTGTGTAAAAAAATGTGTTTTGTGTGTATTGTTTTTACTAGAAAGACATATATTAGTCACATTTTATCATTTTAATTGCTTAATTTCCTCAATTCGTAGGATTGTAAGATCCTAGGATCCCCTACCCCTCTCTGATCCAAAGGAGGGTATACCCTAATACTTAATAAATTTCTCTTTTATTTGCAACTAGCGTAGTATCCCATGGCATGCAAATGAGTATGTCTCTAATAATTTTATAATAATTTGACATATTTATATCTAATTTATAATACTTTGTATTACTACGACTTCAATAAGTTTTTTTATGTCAAGTAAAGTTTTTTTCTTCAAAATTTATGTGTTTGTTCCATGGTTAGCTATCAAATTTTCCGTGGATAATAAAATTTTAAACAATTATAAATACTAAGCTTAACAAAATGGTCTATGAAACTTTTTGAATAATTGTTACATCTTTATTAATTATTTACTTTTTAATAATAATAGTATTTAAAAAATTAAAAATAAATGACGTAACAAACTATGTTAAATTTACTCTGAGAGCTAGAAAAACTCCAGCTTTAATATATTTAATATATAAGATAGATTTACGCACACCTTCATTTATGTAAATGTTAAAAATAATTATATAATTTTTCTAGTAAATATAAAATATATTGTATAATATATACTGGACACTAAAAATAATCAGTTTTTTCCTTTAAAGTTTTATCAAATTTTTCGGGTTCAAACTCCTTTACCCTTTAAACTTTATGTTGTATATCCAAAATTATTCTCCTACTCCGTGTTTTCTTATACAAACCGGTAGATATCAATTTATGGTAAGCTAATATTCATAAGAGAATGCATAACTTTAATTCTCGGTTTTATTTTGGTAAAATAAGATTGAGTCGATCGAAGATAAACCCTAATGTTTTAGAGATTCACTAGCATACGAAACAAATAAAAAAAGAATGGGCGACGATAGTAGACATATCCCCGAAGAATTGCGAGAGAAGATCTTGGTTAAGCTTCCTGTCAAATCTCTGATTAGGTTCAAATCAGTGTGTAAAACATGGTGTTCTATGCTCCATTCTGATCACTTCATCAAATCTTATGGAAAACGTTACCCTCGTGACGAAGATTTTAACGGTATTTTAAATATCCATGCAATTTCCATGAGAACTCTCTACAAGATTATGGCTCGAGGAATTCTGAATCCTCTCCGTAACTGCCATTACAAGTTTTTCGTGTTAGGGCCATTAAGCAACGGTATCTATTGTCTTAGCACCTATGCTTACGATAAATTTACCAGAAACCTCTCGATTTCATCGGGAAGTATAGCTCTGTTTAACCCCTCTACTCGTGATTATAAGTTTACTAACCCTTTCCCTTATGATCAATTGTCTCACATCTTGACGAAATACCAATGTCAACTCCATTTTGGTTTTGGCGTCGTCGAAAGGAAGACTTGTAGAATCGTCGTCATCATAAAATACGAACCTGACTCCTCGTTCCTTATCTTCATCTACGATGTACAAACGGGGGAGTGGAGGAAAATTGTTGATTATGAAGACGCATTTCATATACCAGGGAGAAGGATAATTGATATCTATTATCCTTTTGTGGTGTGTCCTCAAAGATTCCTTAAGGGATGCTACCATTGGATTGTCATGTGCGAAGATAGATCCTGTGATGTGTTGTCATTTAGTTTTGTTGATGAATCTTTAAAGTTAATTTCCGGGCCACCACTGAGTATGGTGCAAGATTATGACAGAGGAGGACGACAAGCCTACGTGCGAGGTGAGGTTTTGGTATTACATGATCATCTTGCCGTTATTTACTTATTCGAAGTACTATTGAGTATGAAGTCATCGAGTGACGATGATTTACAGTGCTTTGAGATTGCTGTTTGGATGATGATGGAATATGGTGTTGAGAAATCATGGACAAGGATTTATACAATCAATCCCAATTTCAACGGTCGTTTGTGCATACTTTACGGGATAGATTACTCAAACCTAGAGAGTGGCGGTATTCGTATAAACAAGCTCCTCTTAAAAGATTCTATACAACAAAGGATCTTCTCTTGTGATGACGATGGACATGAAGCACTCAATATCGATGATGACTTTGCAAGGAAAGTTTGTTTTAACACTCCTGGGATTTCCACTTACGTACAGACCCTTGAGCGCCCCTGAGCATCTAATAACAATTTGTTTGTTTGTTTTTTCTAGTAATGATTATTATGTTTATAAACTTTTGAATTAAAGGATAGAATGGATAATGCCCGATTGATTAATTATTGACCCCCGATATCAATTGTCATTACTTTCTCAAATGATGGGTCGTCGTTTATTTGTATACCTTGGGTATAAACAAACTTAGAGCTAAATCCGTTTTTGTGTTTGGTAGAATAGATATGAGTATATTAGTCATTCTCATACCAACAAATTACACTAAATCTCATACCCAAATAAAAATCAAGATATGACTTGTACCATAAATTTATAATTCATATTTTCCTCTACCAAACACTAAAGGAATCACTTAAACGGTCAAACCATTCCTCATATTCAATCTGATTCCTACTTCGATACCAAACAAGCCCATAAGGGCAACGAGTCTGATAAATTATAGACGCATCTATTTCAATTTTGATGTCATCGGTTTAACTAATGTGTACATTTTATTTTCCCTTCCAAGATGTGAAGAGCTAAAAATGAAGTTTCATTGCTGACGAGGCTATAATGGAAAGACCACAAAAAATCACCAAGCATTTAGTTTCAAGTAGCAAGCAACAAAGGAAAAGAGCAGATCATGAAATCAATCTAGAGTGCGAAAAAGGAAGCAATTGATTGACAAGAAAAATCTCAATTCCAATACTGTTTCTACAAAGTTGATGACATCAAAACTGAGAGCAAGAAATCTCACAGAAAGAAGACAAAGCTTAATTTGATTCTCCTCCTCTTCAGTGATCGGGCATGTTCTTGATAATGTCAGAATCACCAGGGTCAATGATGCTCAGGCAGCACACCCTGAAGTACTTACCACAAGCCGTGCCCAAATCAACGTTATCTGCATGAAATAAAAACATAAACGTCTAGTAAGAACAAAGACAGCATGAATGTTAAAAATTTTAAAAATATCACAGTAAACTTACTCCCGTTGTAGTGGTGCACTCCGACCTTCGACAACATAGCGTAATATTCTATCTCGGACTTCCTTAGAGGTGGGCAATTGTTGGAGATTATAACCAACTTTGCTGTAAATAAAATAGCCAAGCATTAATACTAAGTACTAATGATTTCACAATGAAATTACACATATGGCATTATACAATCTCTGAACTGCTCAGTCTAGGAAACAGGAGAGCTGAATAACTAATTTTTTGTGTTCATGGATTATTGAATTATCTAAGAACACAGATAAACCACATTAGAGCAGTCAAAGGCAAAACAACCGAGCCTGAGCAAGACGTAATCAACAATGTAGATAAAACCAACAATGTAGATAAAACCAACAAACTACATTCATTTCTAAACTGAAAATATAAAATAAAGCACCCAAGAGACATACATTCACCAGGACACTCAATATACAATAATGAAGGTTTTGTTGATTACAAGAATTGCATTACAACATCTTGCATTGCAAATAACAGACATGGCACTGAAAGAGTAGTACAGTATCTCAAATACTCGTCCATGAAACAGAACAGCTGAATAACCTAGTTTCTTGTGCTCATGAATTATTGAATATCTATGAACAGAAATGAACACATAATCCACATTAGAGCAGTCAAAGGCAAAACAATAGAGCCTAACCAAGACCTAATCAACCAAATGAATAAACAATGTGATAAAACCAACAAACCATATTCATTCTTTTCTATACAATAATGAAGGTTTTGTATAATTACAAGAATTACCTGAATTATCAATTACATTTTGGTTAATTCAAAATACAAAACAAGTCTATTTAAGACCTAATCAATCAGCAGTATATCAGAATGGTAAACTAATCTACACCACATCCATTTCTTCGCGGAAAATGAAATTTAATGCTAAACTACATTGCATCATTCGTAAGAGGTTGGAAAAAAGAGGAACCTTTTGAGCTCCTGAGAGTCTTGAGCACGGTTTTGTATCCCAAAGTGAACTTCCCACTCTTCATCACCAGAGCGAGCCTGTTGTTGATGCTCTCATGAGTCTTCTTCTGCACGCACAAATCCGACGATCGATTCAGTCAAATGTTGAGGTAGAAAATGTTCGCAATTGTAAAGAATTGAAATCGGAGAAGGAAATGTAGGATGAGATCGAAAGAGAAAAGCTTACGGTCTTTTTGGCGGCCACCATGGTTGCGATCCGGAGGAGCTAGAAGCGACTGCTTACCTTCGCGAGTCTGCTTTTTCTGTGGTTGACGGCTACAAAGAATTGAGCTCGGGGAAGGAGATGAGTTATATAAATTAGGGTTTTAAAGCTTTCTTCATTCTAAACCGGTGATTGAAAACTGATAGTGGCCTGGATTGACGGCCCACTCTCTTCTCGGCCCAATGTTGATGTAGGTAATGTTATGCCGATTCAGTATTGCAAGTATTTTTTTTACTGAGAGACTATTTTCACTCAAAAGGGCGTTTACCTCCCCGCACCCGAAAAATTATAACTCGCATCCGTTTTGGACGCATCCATGACGCGCCTATAAAACTCAGGTCGGTAATTTATTTATTTTTGCCTTCAAAATGCTTCCAAAACTGAACCAGGTTTTTAGAAAAAGGTTGGACGCATCCTTGGGGGTGCTTCCGGGTGCGGGGTTTTTCCCCGCTCAAAAAATGGACTTTTTACACTCAGGCAGTCCCGCACCCGCATTGCGGGACTATGAAAATGTCTTGCACCCGCATTGCGGGACCGGAAAAAAGTGAATGGGTATACGAAACTTTTTTTAAAAAAAATCAATTTTTGTCCCGCACCAGCATTGCGGGTGCGTGACTATTATTTTTAATTATTTATTATTATTTTTTCAACTTTATTAGTTTTAATTAAATTTTAATCTTGTCTCAAATCTTGATCCTTTTGAGTCCATTCTCCTTTTGACATTCTTTTTTAGTTAATTTGCATCAAAGGAATTGAGATTGAATGATCAAATTTGAATAAGTAGAAGTGTATTTTATGTAAAGCAAGGAACAAAAACGACGAAACCCTAAATATTCATAAAACTGAATTCGGCCACCTTCATAAAATTTAAAAATATTTTAATTTGTCACGCACCCGCTATTTAATTTTTACTTTTCCTTTTCTAAGAAAAGTATTTCGACGTAACCTACAAAGAAGATAAATCAAAACATTTCGACATACTTACATTGAGAATAAATTGTCAAATCGGCGTCGGTTAGACCGGACAAGTGGAACATAAAATCAAACAAGACTCTACATCAAAACAAATAAGAAGCCTAAACGAACAAAGGCAACAAGCGAGCAAGGCACGATCGACAGAAAGCGCCACCGAAAAATAAGTTTATCATGATAACAATTTTTTTTATCATTGCATAGATGCAAGAAGTTCATTTTTAAGAAAAATATATTATTAGAAGTAAGAGATAAATTAAAATGATTTGTATATAACATTTATTTATACAAGTTACTATATTAAGCTTTTAAAATCTATTGTATTGTTTTTTGTATATAAATAAGAGAGTATATAAGTATTAGGAGTAGGTATGTAAACAATAGCTAAGGAACTATGTTTTATAAAAATAAGAAGTTAAATATGAATAAACGTTAAAAAAAATCGGGAATTACTCTATCAAAAGTGCTTATCATAGGATTAAAACTCTCAACGACAACTCACAATAGGGTTGAAGGTAGCTGGAGCTGAAGTAAGTAGTTTAAGGAAGCTGAAGTTAGTAGCTGAAGTTGATTTTTTGGTTGAAATTGAAAAAAGTAGTGTTCGGTAAGGTTTAAAAAACGGTAGTTGAAGTTGGGTGATTGTGAAGTGAAATTACCAAAAGGGGTATGGATATAATTTAGTAAATGAATTTTAGATTAAAGTGTTTATGTGTTATATTTGTGTTTTGTTTGTATGAAATTGAAATGTAGTTATTTAATTTAATAATTTAAAGTATATATTTAAAATAATATATTAAAACTTAACAATTCATATAAATAAAATACATAATTTATTAAATTCAATTAACATTTTATTCTAGATAATTGAATATTAAAAATAATCATACACATAAAAGAAAAACAATATAAATTTAACACATTTCATATATTGCAACACACTCAAAATAAATTATGTTATGTTGAAAATGAACTTATGTTTATGTAAGTTGTTGGTAGTTTTTATACCTTTATTCCTTGAAACATATAACAATGTGACAAACTATCCAAGATAAGCAGTATAACACTAATGCATCTTGTTGATGTAACTTCACTTGCTGGCTCAGTTTTCAAGTTAAAACTTTTCAAGATATCAATAGCAACAGAAACAATGCCATCCTGCACAGCAACTTCTCGTGTGCTGCTGACCTCTGAAAGAAGCAAAGCTACGATATGTGATATGGTAGTTGTAGCATTAGTATCCTTTTCAAAGTCAAATGGAGAGAGCTTGAGCTGCTGAACAAGATAGGATGCCACTTCCGGACGATCTTCACCTTTATTTCGGCTACATAGTGTCACAAGCATATCTGTCAATGACAAAGCAATGAAATCACTGCTCTGGAATAACTTCATATAGAGGCAGCAAGAAGGTCATCCACTGGCAGCGTACTGTTATTCCCCTCCTTATCCAGAAATATACCTGTGTCCTTAAATCATGGCATTCTCATGGCTTATATAAGCATGCATATCACCATTTACTGGAGGAGCAACATGACTCCCAAGAACAACTGCACCATCAGGATTAGCCTCACTATTCTTTATGGCTAATTTTGTCATTTGTAAGGCCATACTTAGGCAACCGTCTAGGAGGGGCATAAGATGCAGCAATTGCAGCATGTGAGGATGCAGTTGTTGTCCCAGCAACAACAAGGTCTTCAGCGACAAGTAAGTCATCAAGCAACACAGCAACCTCGGTTGCTAGACATTACTTGATAACAACCAGGTTGCTAGACATTACTTGATAACAGCCAACATAAAGGAGGAGAGCACCAACAACAACTAAAGGAAATCCTCTAAGAAATTTATAGTAGGCAGAAAGGAGGAACAATGAAACAACCCGTGCCAAAATGCAAATATGATAGTAAGGAGGAACAACAACTAAAGGAGCCACAATTTTGGAATGAAAATGATATGAAAAGATCAATATTTACTAGAGTTGGTAAGGTGCATACAATTCCAGTAACACCTCATATAAGTAAGGGTCTTCTTCCAAGATCATCAACTTTAAAAACAACTATCCTTGTCATAAGGAACTGGAAGATCAGGGAAATAGAAAAGAATGTAAAAAACACAGCAACCTCAGGTTCAAGAACAAATACCATGAACTTTAAAAAATAGCCATTTGTGGATGAATCATGAACCAATACCAAGATCTCAAGGACAACAAAAATGAGATGGAATCACACATCCCACAAGAAATCAGTCAAATCCAAATCAAGTACTAGCACAAGTAAATGCTCACTCAGGCATTTAATCAAACACTTTGAGTGCACAACTAGCAAAGTCAATAAAATACAATAATGAATTGATTTCAATTCAGTTTCTATGTATATCAATCATAGATAATGCCTAATCGACAATCTTTACACCAAAGCTTCAGCCTATGTAGCAAAAATTGAAGACATAAGACCACTGAAAAATGCAAAATTCCGGGTTGAAGCACATTCGAATTTAGGGTTCAAGCACAATCGAATTTAGGGTTCAAGATGAATCGAAATTATTAAGCACAATATCAATTTAGGGTTGCACATACCTTGAAAATTCAAAAATTGGGCTTGAAATCTCAGGGGTATTTGTTGGAATTTTTTCACCTTCAATTGGGTTGAAGTTGAAGCAAATGCTTCATCTTGGGGGGGTAGCTTAAGCAAATTGTTAGTGTTTGGTTGAAGTTTCCACTTTTCATCAACTCCCTTCAACCACCCCACTTTTCTCCTTCAACTTTGCCAAACACCTCATTTTTGCTTCAGCCAATTGATTTGTGTGGATTTTCTTCAACTTCAACCCAATTTAACTCTCCCTTCATCCATACCGAACGGGACCTTTGTTCTTCCAAAATCAATCTCAATATAAGTGCTTTGTCTAGTCTCTGTGCAATGTCATTCTCCCTACGAATGTTAGAATCGGGAGGCAAATTGAGGGCTTTGACTCAACCTGCCCTTGTTGTCTGAATGGGTTGGAATCAGAAGTCCATCTTATTAGAGATTGCTCATATAGTGCTTTCTGTCTGGAGGAAAAGTGGTATCGATGTTGTGAGAGGAGTCCACCAAAGGGATGGATTAGTTTAGGAGATGGCTTCGGTTTGCACAACAAGAGAGTTTGAGAGATTTATCTGTTTATATTGGAAAATTTAGGGAAGAAGAAACGACTGTGTGTTTGAGCAGTCCTTCAAGGAAGATGTTGATCTTGTCAATGAAACAAGCTCTTTGATGGCAGAGTTGATTGGGGATCGGGCCCACTCCTGCTCGAAGCCCTAAACCACCTTCTACTCGATCTTAGACCCCAATGAAAGACAAATTTAAACTGAATGTGGATGCGTCGGTCCAAGCAGAGGGTGGCACCGACATGAGAGTGGTTATCCGCGATTATGAGAGGAGATTGGTCTCAACCATTATGGAGCAGTTGGACATCGAATTTTCACCTTTGGTGGCTGAGACCAAGGCTCTTGTCAAGGGCATCCAAGTTGCGACAACATTCCAATTCTTGTATGTGGAAATCGAGATTGATTGCCTCCAATTTATTCAAGTTGTGGAAGGTAAAGGAATTTCGTTTGAGATTGCTTTTCTCTTTCAGGATATCACCCAATTGTGTGACTTATTTACTGCTTTCTCGATTAGTTCGGTTAGTAGAGAATGTAATAGGGTATCCCATGAGCTTGTGAGAGCTAATCCTTGGTTGATTGTTGTAAGGGTTTGAGATTCTTTTCCCCCACCAAAAGTATGTAATGTTTATCTTGAAAAAAGAGCATATAAGGCCTGGAGTTGGCTAGATTTCAAAAAAAGAAATGAGAAAAAAAGACACACACGACACTTATGTAAATAAAATAAGGACACATGGCATAAGTAAAGAGATAATGACATGTGGCTATATAATGGGTAAATTGAAGTGTATATAGAGGATGTATGTTGGTTCTTTGTTTTTTGCATTCAATTTACCACAAAGCTACCATTAAAAACTTTATCATATTGTGACCTTTGAATACTTTTTATTCTCGGTCTAGAGAGCAGTCCATCGAGTCTTATCATTACATTGTGTTATACAATAAAAAAATCTCAATGCAAAGCAAGCACATCTCGAAAGTTACACTCTATATTTTTTTAATTAAACGAGAGGTTATACACTCGTAAATTCATAGATAAATGAAGTATTACAAAGAGACTAGTTAAGGGTTAACCATTATACAAGAGAGAAGTTAGCAACCTCGTTTGGAGGATCACCTAACTAATGAAGCCCTGCAAGAAAACAAAAGCAAGAGAAACGAGTTTATCAGCAACAAAGTTTGCTTTTTTAAAAACACGACGAAGCTGAATAGTCCAAAGACACAAGCCCAAAAATGGGAGACAATAGTTTCCTCGTAAACACAATCACCCATTGTGAATCAACTTCCAGGCAAATACATAAAGCCACAAATCAAAGACCGCAAAACCCCACCAATCATCGCTTGACCATCTCTAACAACATCATATGAACTAATCTTAACAAATCTCGTTTTCAAACAAGTCTAGGAAACCTGAATTTTCTCCTTCTTGTATAGGGCTGAAAACCCCCTCTGCCGAACTTCAATATAGTCCTCATAATGCGTAATTTAAACTCACTTTTGCTACCTTGAAACTCTTCCTTCCTAAAAACCCGAAGGTTACGTCATTTCCAAATTCACCACAATATTATTGTGAAATAATTTTGCTCTTATCACTTTTTGCGCTGGACCAGTAAAAAAATACTACAATAAAAGCAATGTATTAACTATGTCGGTGTAAAAATATACAAATTTTAGTTAGTTATGACCTTAAGAGACAACCAATGAAAATCTATTGATGTCTCCTTCTTCATCTGAATGAGCAAACACATGATGAACAAGTTGTTCATTGGTGACGAGAATCGGATATTGGGCCGCATTCACGACCCACAAACGTTCTATAGGCCTTTCCTTCTCTTCTCGAACCAATAAAATGAAAGACAAATTTTCGGCGAAAAACCCCGCACCCACTTTTTTATAACTGGCACCCGTCTTGGGCGCAACCCGGATGCGTCCAAAATGTTTTTAAAAAAACCCGGTTCAGTTTTGGGCGCATCCAGGATGCGTCCAACTTAAACCGGGTTTTTTAAACTTTTGACGGCAAAAAAAAAAAAAAAAATTTACTGTTCATGGGCGCAGCCAGGATGCGCCCATGAACAGTCCCGGTTCAAAAAAAAAAATTGGACGCACCCGAAATGCGCCCAAGACGGGTGCCAGTTATAAAAAAATGGGTGCGGGGTTAAACGCCCCAAATTTTTTGGAAGAATTAAAATCACAACGGGAAATCATTCTAAAGCTCTACATGGAGTATAGAGCGTATGCTCATGTAACCATGTGATGTAGGTAATTATATACCCGATCCAAACTTTTGTATACTCTAAACACTATGCACATAATCTCTATAATATATACACATTTTTTATAAACGAATGACGAGTTTATTTTTTATATTGGAATGGTGGGTATATTTAAAAATAAAGCATATGTTATTAAAAGTTCATCTTTAATTTAATTAAAAAATGCATCTATTACTAAAGAGATATATTTAACATTTTGATGGTTGTGACTCCTAAATACCTCACAATGTTATAGTGATTCATTCAATACTCCTTCATCCATTTCCCTCTATGATTTGATTTCTTCTTATCTTTTGTACTTTCCCTCTATGATTTGATTTCTTCTTATCTTTTGTACTTTATTGTTGGGTCTTTTATCAGAAATCACCCATAAATTACGCTAAATTGCTCAAAATCATCGATATTATTAAAAATCACACGTGTAATACATTTCGTTAGTCAAACGTCACCCATTCCGTAAAACATTCTGTTAAATCGACCATTTCCAAAATACCCTTATTTGCCTATTGAATTTTCGAGATCTGCCAATTCTAAAATTCACCATCTCCTCTCTCCATTGCTCGATTAGTTGTAGCAATCGATGTTGCGAGACTCACTATATTTGTCGGCCACCGAGCTACCACTCTCAATCGCGGTCGGTCGCCATATTTTCCAAAATTCACCATCGACTCGCCATATTTGTTTGTTGAAGGTCGCACTAGATTGCACTCTTTGTATTTGGATTGATTTGGGTGAAACCGAAAACCCTAAAATATTACTAGCTAAACCACTCAATCTCAACGTTTTTTTCTTCATGTTTATGCTTAATGTCCTTGTCGATTTATGTTTTTTCTCGACCTCTGTTTCCTAAAAATAGAAGATATATTTAGGCAAAATCATGTAAACCTTTGTATTTTATTTGGGTGGGAATGAGAGGCGGCACTCCCCTTTGTATTTTAATCAACATCCAAAAGTATTTAACCTTGCTAACCACGCTTAGCAGCCCCCTGGCTTTATCCAATAGAAAATATTTTCTTAATCAACCACTTGAAATTTCATTCCGTTACACTAAAAAATGCCAAAAGTATAAGTTCATTTCCGTGAGCGCCAAACATTTCTTCTACAATGAACTAGTTCAGTTTGTTTTATAAAATAATAAATTTAATTTGAATATAGAAAAAATTTAGGTTAAAATATTTTACCAAATAGATATAGTTCATTAACATCATACAAATTTAGTATAATTTTTAAAAATACTTGTTTTATTTAAATTATTATCTAAATAGCTAAATTAAAAAATATCAATTCTTTAATATAAATTTGTTGAATCAATATGATAAATATTTGTAATGAAGAGATGGTTAATCAAACATTTGTAAATATTTAATTATATATGAGCTTAACGCATTTAAAATTAATAAATTATGAGATAATTTTTTTTATATAACTATTAAATAACTCTTTGTATCTTGCAAATCTGAATTATCCTAAAATAAACACACACATATTTATAATTTTCCTATTATATGATTTAGTTTATCAAAAAGAAAAAAAGATTAAAAAAATGAGATGTGGCAAACTTAATCAATAAAAACACAATTTTAAACTTTATATTTATGAGAATTGATACAAGTCAAATATGAAAATTTCATAATATCATAGATTATAGGATATAAAATATAAATGTTTAATACTTATCGCGCATGGCGCGAGGACTATAATAGTTTTATCATAAACATGGTTCCAACGGAAGCTGATCGGTCACAATTTCTTGAACTAGAATTCAAAACCAAACAAGCTCAAGTGTTACTCAGGACAATCGAAGAGGCTAGATCTCAAATCGTCGAGGAATTGGGGTCCAAAAAAGTATAAAAATGCGCATTCGCTACGAAATCAATTATAGGAATATCATTAAGTGAATCATTTCTAAAATTTGTAGATGGATCTCGATAAATTAAGTTCGGAGACTTACGACTGGATGGTGTGGTTCGAAAAAACACTCGATTGTGGCGTATATCAAAATTTACAAGCTTTCCTTCGTCGACGATGTGAGGATTTCGCGCAAATTATTTTTACTTATTCGTTTTTAGGTTAAATCGCTAATCAATTTGGTACTAATTTTGCAAGTGTGAGGAGAAAATGAGGGAATCGCTAATCGATTTAGGGATGTAGTACGAACAAAAGAGAATTATATTCGTGATGCAGAGATCGAGCATTGGGGATCAAAGGATGAAGTTAGACAGGAGATTGAAGTAAGCGAACTGAAAATTGGAAACTCATATTTGCATATTTTTCAGAATTTTTTGAATATGGTGTGGTGTTTGTGCATTACAGAATGAGAAATTGAGAGGAGAAGCAATACTATTTAACCGATTCACGCTGCACTCTAGCCCCGTGGAAGAGACTGAGAAGGCCCACCCACAACCGGGTGTTCAACTTGAGGGGGCGTGTGAGAATAGGTTTCTCACATCGGAAGTTGACTTAATAATATCCTACTATATAATACTACGAACTAGTTCAGTTTCCCGTGCATCGCACGAGTTTTATAAAATATAAATTTAATTTGAATATAGAAATAACTTCGGTTAAAATATTTTACGAAGTTTATTTACCTTATACAAATTTAGTATAAGTTATAAAAATAATTGTTTAATTTAAACTATTATCTAAATAGATTAAGTAAAAAGATATCAATTCTTTTAATATAATTTTTTTGAATTAGTATGATAAATATTTTTAATAAAAAGAGTGTTAATCAATCTTTTTTAAATATTTAAATATGTTTCAGTTTAAAGTATTTAAAATTTATAAATTATAAGAAAGATAAATTTTCCATATAATTATTAAATAACAGTTTTAAAGGAAACTTGCGGTTTGTAGCAAGGCAATACATAAATTAGAAAATATCGTGTGATTTAAAGTATAAAAAAGGCAATACAAAGATTATGATTAAAGCTTGCAACGTGGCGATCTAAGAAATTAGGGAAAAAAAATTAGAAGGCTTGTTAAAAGAGGGAATGTCATGTGGCAAAAGATGAGGTTTATTTTAATAGTTTAATAGTAGATTAAACATTCTATTGCCAATTAATTTTAGGATAAAACCTCATGAGCTTATATTGTGAGCCCAATGCGCATATATGCTCGTATACACAACCCCTCTGTTTATCAGCCCACCGGACTTCTTCGAATACGAAGAAAAACAGACGTCGACAACGGAAGATGAATGTGTTCTTGATTCATTAATGTTGTAAAGGAAGTTGACATGAATAATTAAATGTCTTTCGATGTTGGGCCGACTAGATCCTGGATCCAAGGCCCCTGACCAATGTCGTTGGGTTTAGGCCCATCTCTTTTACCGTAATATTTATATTGTTATTTTTTGATGAAATAAATCCAAGGATAATTGTGATATGAGGTGATATATGATTAGTCCCGGTCAAACTCGGGCCGGTCTGTCCGGCCTAAAAGGCCCTCTATTCGGACGGATTTGGATACTAGGTAAAGCTCTGTCGGGCCGCTAAGTCCGGCCTGTATTATATATTAATTAATATATAGAGGAAAGTTTTGGTGCAAATAACTCTTAACGTAAGAAAAACGAACAAATCTCGTTCACAGATTACATGTCAATGTTTATATTTTGGATGATAATGTTCATAATTTGAGCCATAATTTTTTTTGAACGTTTTTAGTGAGGACGTGGTGACATACTTGTAATTATTGTGAACTTTGATTATTATTATTTTTTACTGAAAATGGACTCAAAAATTTTTATCGCCAGATTATTAACATTACCGTTCAAACTATGAACGCTAACTTGTTATCTGTGAACGCGAAAACTTCGTTTTTCCTGCGTTAAGCTTTGTTCTCACCAGAACTTTTTCCTTAATATATATGTATATACTATCTAAAAATAATCTAACTTAAGTTTTGTTTCCTCATACTTGCGCATCTGTCTCATCTTCTTTCACTCGGTCTCACTTTTTCTCTAACCTAGGTCACAAGTGACGATGTGTATATATGTTCTTCTTTACTCATGAAACATGTATCTTTCATTTAATTATTTCCTGATGTGTATGATTGTATGTATACTTAGACTTTTGTTCTCTTAGACTTCACGGTTAGTTGCTGATGTGGATGCCTAATGTTTGAAGAAGTTGTTGTTTTATGCAGTATTCTATTCATCTTTTTTCTATAAAAATCATTACAAAACAGATTTAACATAATCAGGCTACCCGACCCGGATAGAGGACCGGTTATGGACACTGTCACAGACTCTCAGACCGGGCCTCAGGCTAGCCCGGCCCGAAAATATGGACTGAAAATTTGAGTCTTGTCTGGTTCGGGCCCGGGTATGGCCAGGTCTATATATGATGTACTGAAATTGCAGTTTCCAAGATTTGGGAAACCCCAATATGCCTAACCGAAAGGAAGAGGACGATTTGCTTGATGTAGCCACTATGACAATTAAACATGACCAAATAATGAATACGATTGATTTCGATTTTTGTAAACAAAGGACAGTAAGATAATTACCTAATCGAGTTTTCTTGCTTGGTACTTCGCTCTAACTGGTACTTCGATATTAAAATGATACGGAGTATATATTTGTTGTTTGTTATGAGTCAATTATATCAGATATTAGTATTGAAATAATTTTAAAATGTAAATTTGAAATCTATAAACAAATTAAGTATATTATAGATAACACATATACTCGTATCAAGAGTTGTGTCCTTACTCATACTCGAGCCGAGATGATTTGATTGAATAGAAAATAAGTTATCTATTCTCATACCTATATGACATGTCCGATCAATAGCTACTCAATATCTCATAAACATGAAATCTCATACTTACAATACCAAACTAGCCTTAATTAACTATGTTGAATTTTCGTTCCATTACATGCTACTCCCAATTCTGTCGTTGTATACTTGTATGAGATGGTTCCATGACTAAAAGCTCGACCTTATAAAAGAGCCTATAGAGACACATACAAACCCTATAAAAAACGTACTTATTGTTAGAGTAGATTTGAGAGAATAATGTGATGATTTGATTAGACCTCTTAGGGCAGAATATATACAACATAGACAATCTTATCTAACGATAAGATATGGAAAATATGGAAAAGATAACAAAACAAAGATATATGGAAACAATATTTAATCCTATCTTTAATACTCCCCTCAAGTTGGAGCATGAGGATCTAGAATGCCCAACTTGGAAGTCAGGTAGACAAACTGAGGTGATGGTAATGCCTTTGTAAGAATGTCTGCAGACTGATGTGTCGTAGAAATGTGAGAGGTGACGACCTTGCCTGCGACAATCAAATCTCGAACATAATGACAGTCTATTTCTATATGCTTGATTCGCTCGTGAAATACAGGATTAGAAGATATGTGAAGTGTTGCCTGACTGTCACAGTAAAGTCGAACCGGAGGTGAGTGATCAAAGCCAAGTGAAAGAAGAAGAGATCGTAACCACACAATCTCACAACAAGTGACCGCCATGGCCCTATATTCAGCCTCAGCAGACGAACGAGATACCGTCGGTTGTTTCTTGGTGCGCCATGAGACGGGAGATCGACCAAGCATTACAAAATAACCGGTGACGGAGCGACGAGTTTTAGGACAAGTCGCCCAGTCCGAGTCACAGAACGCAGAGAGACGAAGCGAGCTGTGACGAGATAGGTGAAGGCCTTGCCCGGGATGAGTCTTGAGAAACCGAACGACACGAAGAGCAGCCAGCCAATGTGCTTCCTTTGGTTGGCGCATGAACTGAGACAAGATATGAACGGAGAAACATAGATCCGGGCGGGTAATGGTCAAGTAAATTAGTCTCCCAATGAGACGCCGATAAGCTTCCGGGTCATGATGATCAGGGCCTGTAGCTGTGGCGAGCTGATGATTGGAGTCCATAGGCGAGTCACATGGTTTGGATCCAAGAAGGCCTGTATCAGAAATAATCTGAAGAGCATATTTTCGTTGCGAAACAAATAGACCGGATGGATTACGAGCAATTTCAAGGCCAAGAAAATACTTAAGTACGCCAAGGTCTTTCATGTGGAAGCAACGACTCAGGTAAGCTTTAAAAGAGGAGATGGTTGTCGAGTTGTTACCTGAGATGATCAAGTCGTCCACATAGATGAGAATGTGAATAACGTTGCCATTCTGATGCATGGAAAAAAGCGAGTAATCAGCGTAACCTTGTTGAAAACCAAAAGCTCGAAGGGCAGTGGCCAACTTAGAAAACCAATTTCTAGGAGCTTGACGAAGACCATAGAGTGACTTTCGAAGCTTGCAGACCTGACCCGGAGGAATACGAGAGTAGCCAGGAGGTGGAGTCATATATACCACCTCATCAAGATCGCCGTGGAGAAATGCGTTGTGAACGTCCATTTGATGAAGCTCCCAACCACGAATAGCAGCGACGGAGAGGAATACTCGTACGGTAACCATTTTGGCAACGGGGGCGAAAGTCTCGTTAAAGTCGATGCCCTCAATCTGCCTATTTCCAAGAGCCACAAGGCGAGCTTTGTATCGCTCGATGGTGCTGCCAGATTTGTATTTGATGCGATAGACCCACTTGCACCCAATTGGTCTCGTTCCGACAGGTAAATCAGATATCTCCCAAGTCGAGTTACGCTCTAAAGCAGCTAATTCCGAGAGCATTGCAACGCGCCAAGGAGCATGTTGAGATGCTTCTTTGAAGGAGGTTGGTTCATGACCAACAGTAATGGCGGCGAGAAATCTGGCATGGTTAGACGAAAAATTATTGCAGGAAACATAGGCAGCGATAGGATATTGCTTACCCGAGGAAACTGACTGTGGGGGTGACGTGAGAGGGGGTCTTGACTTTGCAGCGTATGACATACATAATCTTTGAGAAGCACAGATGTGTGGCGAGGGCGTTCACTTCGCCGAATTTCTAGAGCCGGCGAATCAGAGGGAAGCAGGGGACAAGAATCCGATGAAGATGGCAAAGGAGAAGTGGACTGAGAGGGTGGAGGCATACCCGACAGAGGTGGTTGTGATGGTTCAGCTAGAGGTTCTGAGGGAATCGGTGTGTCGTATATAGCTGGAGTAGACGCCATTGGCGGGACAACTCCCCCTGTCGTTGAACTTGGATTTGACGGGAAGGGAAAAGAGTCTTCGTAAAACACCACGTCACGAGAGACGAAGATGCGTCCGGTGGAGATGTCGTAGATACGCCATCCACGCTTGCCTGGTGGATATCCTATAAAGACGCCTTTGATGCTGCGGGCTGCGAACTTGTCAGTTGGTTTTGGTTGACGAGCAGCGTAACTGAGGCAGCTAAAAACTCGAAGCTGAGAGTATAAAGGAGGTTTGCCGAATAGCAGCTCGTATGGAGTACGATTGGCGAGCAGCGGGGTTGGCGTCCGATTGATGAGATAGCAAGCCGTCAGAATGCATTCACCCCAAAAAGTGACCGGAAGTGTAGCTTGAAATCGTAGGGCTCGGGCAACATTTAAAATATGTCGATGTTTGCGCTTTGCCCGACCATTCTGTTGAGGTGTGTACACACATGAGCTTTCAAAGAGGATGCCTTGACTTGCAAGATATGGCCTGTAGGGAGATAAATTCGGCTCCATTGTCTGAACGAAGACGCTGAACTGGTTTGGAGAACTGAGTCTTCGTCATGGCGATGAAGTCACGAATGATTTTGGAGACCTCTGACTTATATTTCATAAGAAACACCCATGTAGATCTAGAAAAATCATCTATAATGGTTAAAAAATATGAAGCACCGGTACTAGAAAGGGTTCTATAAGGACCCCAAATATCACAATGAATCAAGGGAAACAAATCTTCAGCTTTATTTGAACTTAAAGGAAAAGAATTTCTGGTTTGTTTTGCTTTGAAGCATACATCACAAGGGCTATTTTCTACGGGAGAACTAGATAATTTTAAACTAGCTAAGACTGATGAAGAGGGATGTCCCATACGAAGATGCCACAGAGATGGAGAAGCGGTTGATGCAGAGAGACAGTGTTGTTGAAGCTGATGTCCGAAGCTGCGCAGCCAGTAGACCTCTCCCCTTGGTTCACCCACACCAATCAACATCCTCGAATTGTGTTCCTGAATAATAATAAGTCTATTAGTTAGTGTAATCACACAAGGACCATCGTTGGCAAGTTGCCATAGAGAAATAAGATTGCAATCTAATTCAGGAATGTAAAGAACGTGATCAAGTTTAGTGTTTGGTGAGAACACAAGAGATCCTTCTTGAGTAGCGGAAGCGAAACGATTATCTGGAAGTTTAATGGACACAGGAGGAATAGAGACAAAATCTTGAAGAAGATCTTTGTTTCCAGTCATGTGCAGGGATGCTCATGTGTCGAGAATCCATGAAGTAGACTTACCAGAGGAGTTGTCTGTGGCGCCAGGCTGAGATTTCAGAGAACTGATGAGTTTGAGGACAGTTTGCCAGTCATTGTTTGATACTGCAGGGCCGAGTGCTGATTTATCTGATTCGGTGAGAGGAGGGTTCGAGGAAGGAGAAGCGGATTGTTGTGCAGCGTTTGCTACGGGAGTGCCACGACCCCGACCCCGACCCCCTTGAGGACCAGAACCACGACCACCACGACCAGAACTGCGAGAAGGAGGAGTGTAGCCTTCTGGAAAACCATGAATGCGAAAGCACTTAGTGATGTCGTGATCGGGACGATCACAATGAGTGCAATAAGGACGATTTGATGAGCGAGTATCCGGAAAACGAGCAGCGAGAGCCATAGGGTCAGGTTTGTTGTCACGATCTTTGACAACATTACGCTGTCGCTCTTCCTGAATAACCAGAGAGTAGATTCGATTTAGAGGGGCAAGTGTTTCTTGTGACATGATACTGGAACGAAGAGTCTGAAAAACATCGTCGTCGAGTCCCATAAGGAATTGATGAGTGTGTTCCTCTTCTTGATCTTTGGCGAGTAATTTAGGAAGATCACACTTACAGAGCCCGCAGGTACATGTTCTTGCTGGTGCATAAGTCTGAAGATCATCCCATAAAGTTTTTAAGATCCCGAAATAAGCGAAAACGGACTGACCTTTTTGACAGGAACGAGCAATGGATTGACGAATTTGAAGGATTCTGGGTCCGTTACCGACCGAGAATCGTTGTGTGATGTCGTCCCAAAGTGCCTGGACATTGTCTCTGTAAGATATAGAAGTGCGAAGGGACGAATCAATAGATTGATGTATCCATCCGACCAGCATAGAATGGACACGATACCAGTCATCTTCTTCATCGGGATCAGTGGGTTTGGGAATTCGACCATCCAAGAAACCCATCTTTCCTTTTGCACGAAAGACGTTTTTCATGGCTATGGACCATTCTTGAAAGTTGTCACCTTTGAGCACAACAGAGCATATAGGAAGCCCTGTGTGATCAGAAGGGTGAAGATAATAAGGAAAATCAACGTTATTGATTAAACGTTTTGTTTTGGGATCAACCATGATGTAGGTTGTGAAGAAACGTCGGAAGAAGGGAGAAAGAAGATAGGAAAAAAACGTGTTTTTAGAAAACCTGCTCCGATACCATGTTAGAGTAGATTTAGGAGAATAATGTGATGATTTGATTAGGCCTCTTCGGGCAGAATATATACAACATAGACAATCTTATCTAAAGATAAGATATGAAAAATATGAAAAAGATAACAAAACAAAGATATATGGAAACAATATCTAATCCTATCTTTAATACTTATAACACAAACTTATATCTACATTAATCGGTTTATATTTTTTTGTTGTTACTATTTTATTTGGAGCAAGGGATGTGGAATATGTCACTCGTAACGTGCCATAAAATCAGCAGATAACTCTCAACCATGGAATTATATATTTAGGTAACCGAGTAGCATGGAAAACGTAAGAGGCCAAAGTTTGGAAAGTGTCACAATGCTTTTGCCCGATTTCCCATCAAATGTGATTTACTATTTTAAACTCTTAATCTACTCTTAATCTAAGGCTATCAGCAACGAGGTTGCATGATTTGAGTTGTATAACTTATTTTTTGACATTTATTTTTATTTTTATGTTATATAAAATTAAAAAACACTATTAAATTAACTACCAAACAAAAAAAATGTGATGCAACTTTCATTTGGATATGCAACCCAAGCATGAGTTGCATAACAAAAAAATACTTTTTTGCTATGCAATCAATTATTAAAATAAGTTTTACAACCTCGGCAAGTAGTCTAAACTATAAGCTTCTCTATTCTTGGACATATTACCTTTAATAAGGTTCGTTCGATTATTCCTACACCAGGACTAAAATTGTTATTATGAATCCAAGGCATATTACATTTAATAAGGTTCGTTCGATTATTCCTACCAAGACTAAAATTGTTATTATGAATCTAAGGCTAGCTACTACTACTACTAAAAGTGTAACATGCACGCAAGAATATTTAAGAGTTTTAAGTATTCTCCATTATAATTAATTCGAATAGTATATCTAGATATATCTCTAGGCACCACATGTGCTAGCTACCCGTTACCATTTTCTTGAAATGAATGTAGGGTTCGCAACATTAAATATTGGCCTTTGTTGGATTTCATTTTCATTGTGTAGATAGGTTGGTAATTCAGATCGATTATTGCAAATTAAAATCGTAGGATAGAACGTACACATTTAATAAATTTAGATATCTATGGTTGAGAGTTGTGTATATATGGACCAGACCAATGAACCGTAAATGACTGTCCATGCTATGGTTTTTCCATTTTGGTATCTTCTAAATTATGAACACACATGCATTAGAAATATTGCTATGTACAAACTTTTTATGCTTAGTAGTTACTCCGTAGTACATAAGCTTAATGAGTTTTGATTTTATATCTTAATCTTAATCTTAATATACTATAAAATTAGGGTTCCTCCAATTAATCACACTATATTTAATGTTTTGTTTCTAATTTATGTATTTTCTTGATTTTTTTTCTTTTCTTATTTCTTTCTTACGTTTATGAATATGACACTTAAATGAAGATTTTGACCCACCAACATATGTCTATAGTGGATCTGTATGAAACTTATCATCATCTTCTATTCTTCAGTTCCGCAAGGTGTGAAGTTTTATAGACCGTAAAATCTGCGTGTAGCGCGCGCACAAAAAGTCTATTGTATTAATAAAAATAATAGGATAATAGGATTATCATTAAATACAAGTTAAGGTCTGTTTGATCAATCAATTATAATGGCGCTTTGTAGAATAAGTCCTTTTTATGCTCAGTAGTTAGTCTTTTTTGTTAAATAAACGTGTTCAAAGAAGTTCGTTTATAAAAACATTATTAAAAATTAAAAAAATACATAAAAATAGAGTATAAAAAGTATTAAATTTACACATATTTCAAAATATTATAATTTTTTTTATTGAAAAATGACATAATAAATGAAAAAAACTCTATAAAAGACTTTGTCAAGAGTTTTTACCAAATATCTTAAAGGCAAGTCAATATTATATACTTGTGAAATACTAGTACATTTATTTATTACGAAAATACCACTAAATATTTTATCATATGATAAATCTAGGATACTTTTTACTCTCGATCAAGGGAGATATTTTATCATTACATTTGTATTATGGAATAAAGAAACACTATATTGAGAGTTACAACTCCACATTGATTCATGATGTAACAATAAATAAAGAATGACGTCTCACATATATAGACTATATAGTCACATCTCATAAGCATGAATTTGAGCCGATTTCACATTGCACTCCACCTAGAATGTATGAAAATGAGAATATAATTGCTCAAAGGCCGGCTATGTATATAAATGTATAATACGTTTATGCCGATTTTCACACTGCTCACCATATAATAACATTCCATCATTTGAATTTTCAAGCTGAGCAAAAATATGGTTGAAAAGCAATAATTGCTTGCTGTTTAATACACATTTTCATGATAATTAATTAGGTTTCTTGCAAAAGTTTACTAGAGTAATTCCTAATCTCCTGTCAAATTCTTATCTGATATAAGAACATTAGCTGGCAACCTCTCACATGTTCATGTCCATTATCATACGCAATTCGAAAAGCAGTAATATGAAAGCGAAAAAGTATATCATATTATACTTCGAAGTATAATTCTGAAACAAACTAGAGACGATATAGACATGCAATATACTCATGCACACATATATTATTAAAATTGTATACATTAATCATAACATTTGTAATTTTGTATGTTCATTTATAGTATTCATATAATCTTAAACCCTCACGAAAATTTCCCCATCTAAGTTTAAATCTCATTTTAAAAATGTTAATTGAATTTTATGATAAAATTTATATGAGACAACTAAATTTAATTTTTTTCTGAAATAGGCTTTTTTTTAGAAAATATTCCCGATATGGGCTCGTTTTGAAAATAATTCCCAACATAGTCACTCTTAGGAGGTTCGGAAATTTTTCACGTATCATCCGAAGCAGATTTTTATTTTTTAATTCCCCGTGTTACACATAAAAAAAAATTATTTGTAAAGCATTTGTTTTAAAAAAAAAAATTCAAAGTTTATATATATATATATTATTATATAAGACTTACTCGTGTTTGGATGGCTCGTATGGGCTCGTATAAAATCGGAATCGATCACGACCGATTTCGTTGGGTCCGTATTGATCCCAGCTTTCACCAGATATGTCTCTCGCTCGATTCTGATTTCGAACGACCGCATACGAGCCACCCGAACACGCGTAAGTCTCGTGCGTACCTTCTACTGTAAATGGATATTTACAAATTTGTTCCTCCATATCAGGCGATGAGAGACATATCTGGTGAAAGATGGGATCAATACGGACCCAACGAAACTGGTCGTGGTCAATTCCGATTCCGAACAAGCCCATACGAGCCATCCGAACAAGCGTAAATCTCGTGCATACCTTCTTTCACCAGTTCGGAATCGGAATTGATCACGACCAGTTTCGTTGGGTTCGTATTGATCCTAGCTTTCACCAGATATGTCTCTAATCGCCTGATATGGAGGAACGAATTTGTAAATATTCATTTACAGTAGAAGGTACGCACGAGACTTACGCGTGTTCGGGTGGCTCGTATGGGGTCGTTCGAAATCAGAATCGAGCGAGAGACATATCTGGTGAAAGCTGGGATCAATACGGACCCAACGAAATTGGTCGTGATCGATTCCGATTTCAAACAAGCCCATACGAGCCATCCAAACACGAGTAAGTCATATATAATAATATATATATATAAACTTTGAAAAAAAAAAATTAAAACAAATGCTTTGTATAAGATGCTGGTTCTCCCAACGCCTTATACAAATTTAATTTTTTTTTTTTTATGTGTAACACGAGGGAATTAAAAAATAAAAATCTGCTTCGGATGAGATATGTGAAAAATTTCTGAACCTCATAAGAGTGCCTATGTTGGGAATTATTTTCAAAACGAGCCCATATCGGAAATATTTTCTAAAAAAAAGCCTATTTCAGAAAAAAATTCCAACTACATTACATACTCCCTCTGTCCCATAATATAAGGGACATTTGCTTTTGACACATTTGTCGAGACGCATTTTGTAAAATTAATATCTCTAAATATACGATGACAAAAATTATAATTTTTATATATTGTCAAAGTACTCTTTGAGACGAATCAAACAAGATCTCTAAATATACGATGACAAAAATTATAATTTTTATATATTGTCAAAGTACTCTTTGAGACGAATCAAACAAGATCTTACATGCCTATATTTGTTCCTACACATTGAAAGAAAACGAGAAGATTCTCTTAACTAGTGAATAGTATCACAAAACCAAATGTCCCTTATATTTTGGGACGGAGGGAGTATCTTATCTATATAAAGGTTGGCTGTCCATTGCCAAAATTGAATGAAATTGGTACCAATTTAATGCATTACTCATTTCTTAATCACCTCCTATTGGACTTTTGGGCATGTATTTAAATATTTTTCTTATATCCCTATGTTATATTTATTTATAGTCTACTTGATTAAGTCACAAATTAAATTAATGTGTGAGCTTCTCTTATGACAATGCAAACTTATTCTAATATTATGTTTTAAAACTACTTCAAACATAAATATAAGAAAATAAAAAATACTTATATTTACAAATATTAATAAATTTGATAACAACAACAACATATTAACCAATAATGTATAACTATATTAAATCACATACGAAAAATCCGTAATTTTCTCGTGCGGAGCGCGAGACCCGTATCTAGTTTATAAGAAAACCCGCCTATGGTTCGAGAACTACACTAGTAATTAATGAATAATACATTTAATTTTCTTACAGTTGAAAATGAGAAAGTTGTATTCTAAGCTATTGTCATACACAAATTCAATAAAGTAAGTAATCATTCAAGATTTTTTTGACTAAAAAATTGTGATTTTTTCATAGATTTTTTGACATTGTAAGATATGTTTTCACTAGAAACTTCCTTAGATATATAAATCGAATAACACATTCATGATACAAAAAATACACTTATCATTTTTTTCTTGATTTTTATATTTAGGCAAGACATTGATGTCCATCAAAGGTGGATGTCAAACCCAGATCATCCAAACGGATGATCCGAATAAACACTAAAAGATTAGCGTAGAATATTTGTGCAATCATATTATATTACACTACGAACCATTCTGATATAAACATGAAGTATTGTGGTACAACGGCCCGAGCAACCACGAGATTCAACAACCGAAGCTACTAGTAGTCCCGAGGGGACGGCATCATCCTATAATAATAGTTAGAAGTACTGAACAAGCGAGTCATCGGTCCGGGGAAAGAAAAGGTCGGCTTCCTTAAGGGAGTTCTTCCTCAGTAGCTCAGTGGTAGAGCGGTCGGCTGTTAACTGACTGGTCGTAGGCATCCAGTCAGCACATAGCGAACGAAAAAAAGCGTTCATCCTGGATGGACGTCCGAGACGCCTCAAGAAAAAAGTGATCCACGGCCTTTTCACGCCCTTCTAGTGAGAGGTGCACCATGAGGAATCGGCAAAGACCCTCTTGTACACGTCCTCGAGGGCAGCATTCACCGATTCCGACCTTTACCTTTTCGTTCATTTCGGGCGTAGCAATCCATTAAAGTTCAATGTTCCTGTCTGCAACTGAGTAAGCACCCTTACTTTTGTGGATGATAGCCCACACAATTTACCGTTTATCTCAAGACGGGGTCCATTGAAAAGAATGGATCATACTCTTACCGAGGAAGGCTTGCCTAGCTGGCATCCTTAGGACCAGTGACTACTTACCTTATTCGGCTCCGATTTGACCTATGGACGAATATGCAAGCATACGTTTCATGCTTGTTTGAGTAATAGCAATGAGATTCCCCACTATCATGCTAAGAATAGCTAGGATTTCCAGAAGAAGATGTCATTCGTTTGATGAGAAATAAAAAGGAATATCGAAAATTCGAGTGGCTGAAGCTGAAGCAGCTACTTTCGAAGTAACATTCTACTCTTCGTCGGGGGGATTTGGATCCAGTGGTCAACAACCACCGCTTCCTGATGACCCCTTTAATCTTGCTCCTTTTGCGCAAGAAAACGGCGAGGCATCAAACCATTACTCTGTAGAGTGTACCTTATCTAATTGATGTTAACAAACATATAAAAAAAATACTAATTTCAGAAAAATTAATAGTGCATGAATGTCTTGATGTTAAACTTATCTCCCTATAAAATAAAATTAATTATATCATTTTAAACAACCAATTTAATTGCATTTAAAGCCAATCCTACAAATACATGCAATATGCAATGTAAGCATTTTTTTCATTTGAAATCTCCATCTTTATGCTAAAACCAAAAATTGAATTTCGTAAAAAAAAGTTAGGTGTAAGATAGGCAGAAATTGTGCAATATTAAATCCTCGGCACTTCTCCCAACCTCCATTTCAAAACTCCTTAACATAACCATCTTCATCTTCTCCAATTCTCTCCATCAATTTACAGACAATGAAATCCTCCATTCCCGTCTTCTTCGTCCTGCTCTTCCTCGGATCAACGTCGGCGCAGATGTCGCCGACGGGGGCTCCGGCACCTGGTCCATCGACGGTGGAGGGTTGTCTGTCGGTGCTGTCAAACGCGGCGGATTGCTTTTCGTTTGTGGAGGCGGGGAGCACGGAGAAGGTGCCGGAGAAGCTGTGCTGCGGGGAGATTAAGTCGGTGATTAGTAATCACCCGGAATGTCTTTGTCAGATGCTGGTGAAGAATAATACGATTGGGATTGAGTTTGATGTCAAGAAGGCTCTTCAGCTTCCTAAGATCTGCAAGATTGATGCTCCTCCTATTTCACTCTGTTCTTGTAAGAGCTTTTTCTCTAATCTCTTTGCTGATTGGTAATACAGAGTAGTATGTGTTAATTAATACTATTAGAAATGATAATCTTGGATTAGTAAAAGGTAACGGTGTGAATATCCAAAGTATTGAAAAGTTTTCAATAAATATTCTTTAAAAATAATTTCTAATTTTATAATAGTAATAAGGGCTAGTTTAGTATGAATATAGAATCGAATCATATATTAGAAATTGAGTTAGTAATTTTTAAGCCAAAAATATGAAAATTAAAATTAGGTATATCTCTAGTTTTATCTTTGAAGTCTCTTTATATATGGGTATTATGTTTATCAAATATAAAAATAGATTTACCTTACGTAGGATATATAAACAAGTTAATAGATGTTGTTGTACATTAAAAATTATTGTTAACATATAATATTTTTCACATTTATATAGATCTAACTCATTTTTCAAATATTCTCTAAATTCCTAATAGATATTTTTCATTGGAAACACAAATATAAATTTAGCTCATTCTAATCTCATTTCATATATAAGGCATATAAATAAATGTCACTAAAATATTCTCCAAATTAATGGTATGGGTAGTAGATGTTTTTCATTGTACATTGAAAAATATTCTCAATTTCTCGGTATATGATATTTTTCGTATTTATAAAGATTTTATTATAAATTAAGAATAGTTTTTTAAAAGTTTAAGCTTGTAGAATGGCACATGCGTAATTAATGAGAGATATATGGAAGGCGAATTTTGTGTAGTTGAAGTAGGCGGTGCTCATCATAAATGCAGTATTCGTTGTCATAACGTATTAATGCCGACTAGCATAAATGTGAATGCGGTTGTTGTTCGTTAGCCGGTAAGTTAAATGACTAAAATCACATGCCATTGCATTTAATTTGGTCAATATTTATCTTGTACTTTATTTATCAATACATATGGAGTACAAAAATTTAATATTAATCAGATTAGCTAAACTGTCAGTTGTAAATCACCCGTGTCATAAGAAAACAATGTAAGTTTGTAAGTATAGGTTAAAGTTTAATTATGTACTTATAATTAAATGTGAATGCAGTGTTTGGAGTACCAGTAGCAGGAGCACCTACCATTGCTCCCTCTTCCGGTTCATCACCAGGTAATTTATCTTCTTAGGACATCTAATAGAGACTTAAAAAATATCATGTCACGTAGGATTATAGCAAGTTGAAATAGTACTTTTTAACAAATGTTATTTTTATCAAGGAAGACAACACCAACAACAAATGCTAAAACTAGCTATTTATTTGCCTAATTCTCAAACTTGTCATTCTAGATTAATTTTATTTATTAAATAAATTCAATATCCTTTTGACACATCATCAAGAATGCTATATGAAATGCTATTTGGAATGCTATATTTAGCTTTTGATTTGGAGAAATGAAGAATCTCTAAGAGAATATTCTTCATTTCTTCATTTTTAGCTTACTATTAGGGAGTGATTTTTATAGTCATTTTTAACATACCATTAGAGATGCCCTGAATTACCTCAGAAAAGATTAATTAAAAAGATTACTATACTGAATTGTATTAATTTTGGAAATGTATAATGTAGGAGCGAGTCCACCGAGTGCAACTGCTGGGGCGACAACCAATAGTCAAGCTTCGTTCGTTGGCATGACGATTGCGCTTCTTTCATTTATGTTCGCGTTTTAGACTGGTATTTTTCAATATAAACATCGAGTGAATAATTTATTGCATGTTATTGGATTGATTTTTAATTATTGCATTGCTTTTCTATTGTTGTGTTGTGGTAGATAGGTTGGAATAGTGGGACTAAAGTAATAAGTGAAGTCATTCATTTGAGACTTGTTCATCATAATTATTCATATTGTATCTTTTATCCACTATATTATTGTCATTTTTATTAAAGTATTAAGTCTTTATTTTAAAACATATTGAAGGTCTCAGATTCGAACCTGGGCGATGCCAAATTTTAATTTTTTTTTGTTCCCATAAAAAACAAATCCTTTGCAAATCAGGTGTACTTTCTCTATTGAAAACCACATGTGTTGTAACTATTGTGAATCAAATCATTATCCTTTTCACTGAACATTCTAAGAAATAATGTTGAATCATTTGCATATATGGCTCACACACAAATGGACTACAAAATCCTTCTCTTGTTCACCATACATCCTTGTTATGCCTTCATTTCCTATACCAATACTTCTCAAACATTCACAATACACACAAGCTTCCACCATGACTACCAATTATAGGCAACATCTTCCAACTCTCAAACAATCCTCACCATTTACTTACCAAACTCTCAAACATTTATGGCCCCTTGATGACACTCAAGCAAGGGAGCATCACAACAACAGTTGTCTCGTCAGTTGATGTCGCTAGAGAGGTTTTTCAGTTACCTGATAAATGCTTCTATGGTAGGACAATTCATGACGTCGTACAAGCATTATGACTATGTTATGTGTTAATTATAAACGATAGGATATTATTAGTAGCATATTATGGTTGTATAAGACAAGGCTAACTTTTTCGGTCTTGAGTTTTTGAGTTGTTACAAAGCGTGTAAGGATTCTAGAATTTATGGCTTTTGTTGTTTTCTAATCCTTGCATATGTATTTGTTTGTGCATGCGATGTTTGTTTGCTTGTAGTTTGGTGTTACAATTTGTGGGTCCATGAGAAGTAGAGACTCATAACCGGTTAGATAGAACGGAGCTCTTGCACACACAATTGCATATTTCAATTGACCTTAGGTCCCTAACACATAAATTCATGGGGTTTTACCTAAAATCAATTGACAATAAAGTTGGATGTTGTTAAGTCTGAACTTTCGATGTGGGATGCTAGCATCACACAAGCGCATCATGCATGTGCGTGATACACTTGATATGTGTTGTTGTTTTTGCAAATCTGGTTTTACATTAAGGGTATGAATACTTCCTAAATATCTCCTAACCAGTTAAAGTACACTCATTTTGATATGTATACATGATTGTTTACAACAAGAACACAACCTCAAACTCACTAGAGTGGGCAATGCAAGAGCTACTCCACAACCAAACAAAGTTGTTGAAAGCTCGAGCTGAAATGAATCACATCCTTAGCAAAGACAACATGCTAGTTCAGGAACCCGACATTGTGAATCTAGCTTACTTGCAAGCAGTCGTCAAGGAGACTTTTAGGTTGCACCCACCTGGTCCATTTCTACTGCCACACAAATCCGAGAGTGAAGCTACCTTATGTGGCTATATTATGCCCAAGAACACACAATTACTAGTGAAGGTTTGGGTTATGAGTAGAGAACCAAGAACTTGGAAAGATCCGGAAATGTTGTATCCCGAGAGATTTTGGAGTGTAAGATTGGTGTTAAAGGTCAATATTATGAGTTGATGCCATTTCGAGCTGGGAGAAGGTTGTGTCCAAGACTGCCCTTGGCTCATAGGATGTTGCATCTTATGTTGGCGAATCTTGTTTGGCGTTTTGATTGGAAGTTGGCATGTGGGATTAGTAAAGATGATGTTGATATAAATGAGAAGTTTTGGATCACTTTGCATAAGGTTGAGGAATTTTTTTTCTGAAATAAGCATTTTACCCGAAAAAATTCCCGACGTAGGCTCTTTTCAAAACAATTTCCCAAAATAGGCACTTATTTCAGCTTCAGAATTTTTTTACGTGTGAGAGACGCTGGTTCTACCAGCGTCTCTCCTTCGAAGCTGAAGCTATTTTTTTTTTTTTTTTTTTTTATGTATAAGTGACGCTGGCTGGGCCAGCGTCTCTTATACATGTTAGTTTTTTAACATTATTTCCAATTTTTTTTGTAGTTTTTAATTTTTTTTTTAAGGCAATGTATAAGAGACGCTGGTTCAACCAGCGTCTCTTATACGGTGAAACATAAAAAAAAATGTATATGAGACGCTGGTTCGACCAGCGTCTCATATACAGAGAAGTTTTTTTTTTATTTGCACATGTATAAGAGACGCTGGTCGAACCAGCGTCTCTTACACAGAGATGTTTTTTTTTTATTTGCACATGTATAAGAGACGCTGGTCGAACCAGCGTCTCTTATACGTTGAAACATAAAAAAAAATGTATATGTTACCCAGCGTCTCATATACAGCGATGTTTTTTTTATTTGCACATGTATACGTTCAAACATAAAAAAAAAATGTATATGTTGCCCAGCGTCTCATATACAGCGATGTTTTTTTTTATTTGCACATGTATAAGAGACGCTGGTTGGACCAACGTCTCTTATACCGTAATGTTTTTTTATAATAATTTGAAATAATAATGTAAATATGAAATTGTTGTGTAATAAATCTGATAAAAAATCATAGAGTTTAACATAAAATTTTAAATCAACAAATATGTAATAATTCTAATCTTCGTCTTCACTCTCTGTGTGACCATCATCTTCTTCTCTACTTGGCTCTTGGACGGGTGCTAACGTAGGCTCGTATCCCCACCCACATATATTACGTTCATCTCTAGAAATTGGCCTGGTGGGAGAAATAAATACACTTGAAGCACTAGTGGACATAAATGAACTTGGTGCATGCATTGATGATGTCATGTATGAATAATGAGACGACGAACTCCATCCACATTCACCGAGATCTGAGAACGACGGTTGCGGGATTGAAGAACTAGGAAAATCTTGAAAGGAAGAATAATAGGGCGGAGGTGTTGGAGAGGCTATGGTCAATGATGTTGGATAAGACATTGGTGGCGTAGACGCTGACGCTGGCGGAATATAGGGAGGTGACATAGTCATTGGAGGATCTTGTTGGCTATAGAAGAATGATTGATCTACAGACAATTGGTTAAGAACATCAATCCCTTGCGTCGTCACCTGTTGTCCCTGGAAAAAAAAATCATAAGTATGTTTGAAATATTCAGTGTAAATATTATATAAACTGATATGTTATATTTCATACTCACCACCATATACAAGTCTTGAGACAATGGTTGATATTGTCCTGCTGGCGGCCGAATATGTGGACTAATAAATCTATGAGTAATTGATCGGTACCAGCTCATATACCGTTCTTCCACTGTTGAAGGACATGGGTCATCCAGAGGCATAGCAATCCAATCCGCACGTCTGTTCCACAACTCTATAAATTGCTTGTGAAATATGCTCCAGTCTGTCTCATGCTTCCCCCTTCTGTTAACTAAATGCAACTCAGCATAGTTTTCACATGCACCCGGCACATGTTGTGGAAATCCGAATTGACGCATCACACGGTCGGGTCGATGCCACTCAACTATGTCAAAACAAATCATAAGGGCTTGGGTCCTCCACACATTGCATCCTAAAAAACAAATTCTACCAAGCCTCCCTAGTTCACTTGGTGTGTAGGGATCCCATGCAAACTAAATATAAAATAAAATGACCTTAAGTATGTTGAATATATGTATTATGTAATTAGACATTAAAAAAAATACAAACCTGATCGCTCCTTAGCCTATCCAATGCATCTCAATAATACATAAGATCATGACTTTTACCATCATATACGAAATCACACTTCAACCACCTAAATAAAAAAAGAGATTGATAAAAACTCGCCCGAGATATATGTATATGCAGTAATGGTGAATGTTACCTCAATGCAAGTGAATCTTGACCATTCAGAAATTGGTCATCAAGTGGTGGAGGTTGTGACCCTTCAGATAGGGCAACCTTAGCTTTTCTCCTTCTATCTCTCCTCCTCGCTAGGTGATCTTGCTCCGGGTCTGAGACCTCGATAAACCTTGGCCTCCCAATCGGCATGCGTTGCCATGCCCATAACTACAATCATGACATTAATTAACCACTGAAAACCGATAACTTTAAATTCAATAAGTTATATTATATACCTGAAGTAAGATCAGTGGACCGCCTATTTGAGAGTGATGTTTCTCTGAGGCTTTGCATAGGTTGCGGTAAAGATATGCCAAAGTAGCACTTCCCCAGCTGTAGTATGCCGCAGACTCTAGATTCTCCAGCAACGGCAAATACACTACTTGTATTTCGCCTCCACTGTAATCTGAGAAAAGGAGGCCACCCATTACCATCAAGATGTATGCCCTTGCATAACACTTGATCGTCTCCTCATCCGCATTATCCGGCAATTCACTAAAGTTTGTTCGTAGCCATGAAAGCTTCAATGTTGAGCCGCCGAGTGATCGACTTGGATCTTTACCGAGCAGACGGATGACTTCTGATCTCCAATGGTGACCTGCAGTGCCTGATACAGCATAGCCATCCACACATAGTCCAAACAACACAACAACATCTTGGAGTGTGATTTTTGCCTCACCCACGGGCAAGTGAAATGTATGTGTCTCAGGTCTCCATCTCTCCACTAATGCTGTAATAAGCTCCTTGTCTAGTTTGAATTTGGATCCTAGACGGGATACGCAATAAAATCCAGCAAGACGAATGTATTCTAAGACCCTAGGATGGGGATCGAACCAATGTCGCAGATGCACTCTAGTTTCTAAGGGTGTCATTGTCTATACAAAAGAAAGGGAAAATTAGAGATATTTAAGCATGCAATGTACAAACTAACTAGTGAAAATCGATATTTAAGCATGTAATGTACACTTACATAAGCGGCATTGTTCCACACATCCGAAGATCTGTATTGTTCTTGCTGACTAAGCACCTCAGACGATAATGGACCAGGGTTAATCTCCATGTACTAGCCATTGAAACAACAATCATAAACACACATGAATACAATCAACTTCATAAACAACAACAACAACAACAATCATTACAAATGTCTTAATAAACAACAACAACAATCATTACAAATGTCTTCATAAACAACAACTACAAATAAAGTACAACAATGAAAACTAGGTAAAGCTAGTTATGTTGTCCAGAACTGCTAGCTCGTGATGCACATGTCCTCCTGTTGTGTCCCTCTTGCCCACATAGTTTGCAGTTGCTTTTCCCTGGAGCACTAACAATGTCCATCTCATTATGGAATCGAGACTCTTTCCGCCTTCCTGGTCTACCAACGTCACGAAGATCATTCGGATCTGGCTTCAATGTTGGTCCCTCAATCACAGGCCAATCTAAAATATCTCCTACTGGATAAAAGGCTGTCTGATATGTCCTCATCAGAGCCTCTATGGAGTAAAGTGAATCAACATATTCAACATACGAGAAGCTCCTGTGGCGACACACTGCTAAGACGTGAGGGCAAGGTATCTTATAATTCTTCCATCTTTGACAAGTACATGTCCTACTAGTCAAATCCACGACGTATTGTAAGCGCTGGCCGTATTCCTGGATGGGTGGAACATGCACTTCATATACATGTCTTAATGCGTTGAATGAGATTACTTGTGCACGACGAGCCATTGTGACATTGTGCTCAATCAACGTTTCCACTGCATTAGTGTATCGTTGCCCTGCCACATTACGTTCTGTTGCCTTTCCAAGACGCTCTACAAAGTACGAATTAAGTCTATAGAATGTCGATTGGACAAGACCTGTGATAGGTAAATTTCGGGAACCCTTCATCACCCCATTAAAACACTCAGACATGTTGGTTGTCATCACTCCATACCTGGAACCGCCATCATGACATAAGGACCATTTTTCCTTTTCTATGTTCTCCAAATAAGTTTTTGCCGTTACATTTTTGGAGCACAAAGTAGAGTACCCAGCATCAAATTCCGCCTCTTCATGTTTGTATGCTGTTGCACCAAGTAATCGCTTCAAGTGCTTGTTTCCAACAACTGTGTTGAAATTTGAAACAATATGGCGAACACAAAACCTGTGATATGCATTTGGAGCTCTCCAACGCTGTAGCTCTCTCATAGCCTTCAGGATACCCGGATGCCTGTCCGATATAACACATATACCAGTGCGGTCTGTTACTCGACGACCAATTAAATCCATGAACCAAGACCAACTGTGACCATTCTCACTCTCAACAACAGCACACGCAATAGGAAAAATCTGTTGATTTGCATCCACAGCCATTGCTATAAGTAAAGTACCTTTGTACTTTCCATACATGTGAGTTCCATCAATAGTAATCAAAGGCCGACAATGTTGGAAACCTTAGATGCTTTGTCCAAATGACCAAAAAACACGTCGGAAGATGAATCCACTCCCATCAGCACTTGGTACCGTACTCCATTCGACAACAGTACCAGGATTGGACTGTACAACTGCAGCCATAAACCGAGGCAAAATAGCATATGATTCCTCCCAATCACCGAAAATGGAAGCTATTGCCTTTTGTTTTCCACCCCATGCTCTTTTGTACGTAATGGAGACCTAATACGAATTCTGTATTATTTGCATAATGGTCCTGGGCTTCAATGCTTTGTCAACTCGGATAAGCGAAACTATTTCTTCAGCGATGAACTTTTACGAGATATTACGATTATCCATATGCATGACATCTCTTACGCAGCTAGGGACATGAGGACCTTTGTATGTGCTTATCTTCCACACATTGTCAAGCTCACCGACTTTATGAGCCGATAGTTTCCATGTGCATCCTTCGTCCTTTTGCACGCAGACAACTGTGTACCATCAATCTCTGACCTTTTTCACCTTATACTCCTTCCCCTTGGATGCTGAGTACACTACAATTCTTCTTTTCAACTGCTCGAGTGAACTAAAAAGTTGTCCTTTGCAAAATTCATCTTGATTTGGCAGTGGATCCATTCCAATCCAAGTTTGCCATGAGTTCATCAATGCTGGATCAGGTTCTCCAGTCATATTCCAACTCGGGGTGATTTGCGCTGCTTCTCTAATCATGTTAACCCTAGCTATATCAGCTTCATTGACATCCTCGTCCTCTGACGATTGATCGATGTCATCATTGTGATCAAGACCAAACGCATCGACAAATGCATCCTCGTGATCATTGTTTCCCTCTCCATGTACTACCATTTGTGATCCACTTATTACTCCAGATTGAACATTTGAGAGTAATCTGGTGAATGAGGTTTCACACTGGGGGTTGTATTCACCTTCCATTCTAAAATGTCAAGGAAAATTTAATCATAAAATTATTTTATCTTTAAATTTAAAGTAATTGTGGTTTAAATCTTTTTAAACCTAATTACTTTGATTGTTTATACATAATTACTATTTTCAACTATTTCCAACTATTTTCAACTACTTACTTTGATTGCCACATTTTATCATAAAATTCAAGCCAAATCAAACCACATTCAAGTGAAGCCACATATTATCATAAAAAAAATCGTTTTTTAAACCTATTATAATATCAAATCAAACCACATTCAAGTGAAGCCAACTATTTTCAACTACTTATTTTTAAACCTATTTTCATATAACATTCGTTTTTAAGTCTATTACCATTACAAAATTCATAAAAAAATTCTTAAACCTATTATAATATAAATTTCGTTTTTAATCCTATTATCATTAAAAATTTCTAAAAAAAATACTTATACCTATTATAATATAAAATTCTTTTTTAATCCTATTATCATTAAAAATTCCAAAAAAAAATACTTAAACCTATTATCATATAAAATTCGTTTTTCACCCTAGTATAATTATAAAATTCGTTTTTAATCCTATTATCATTAAAAATTCCTAAAAAAAATACTTAAACCTATTATCATATAAAATTTGTTTTTAACCCTAGTATAATTATAAAATTCGTTTTTAAACCTATTATAATATAAATTTCGTTTTCAATTCTATTATCATTAAAAAATTCTTAAAAAAATACCTAAACCTATTATCATATAAAATTGGTTTTTAACCCTATTATCATTTTAAAATTCGTTTTTAACCCTACTTCTATAAAACTATTTTCTAAAACCTTTTTTCTGAAACATATTCATAGATTCATAAATAAAATGAGTGCATAAATTTTCTTACGTTTTCTCTGTTGAAAAACGTTCATCCGCTCGTTCACGTCCGCTCGTCCGTTCACCCAGTCTGTTTCTTGCTGATTTTGGAACGAAGATTGTTGCTGGTATGACAATAAAATAACAATGAACAAAATTAATTAAGAGAAGAAGAAATGGAATTACACTGTTTAAATGAATCCAAAATTTTTTAAGAAGAGAAAAACAAATGAAGACTTACCTTCGATTGCTGGATCACCCGTCTATTGCATTGTTGTTGTTGTTGGAACGAATGAAAAGAAAACAAGAAGAAGAAGAGGTTGGCTGGAACGACTGAAAAGAAAACAAGAAGAAGAAGGATGGCAGTAGAAGAAGGATGGCAGTAAAAATGTGAAAGAAGAAGAGGAAGATGAATTTAAAGGTTGTTGCTGTAACTGCTATCTCCCAACCACACGCATTCAATTTCAATTTCAATTTCAAATCCGGTCAAACCGAAACAGCGGCTGGTTTTTCAGAATTAGGGTTTAGTGTAAGAGACGCTGGGCGAACCAGCGTCTCTTACACAACACATTTTTTTTTTAATTGCACATGTGTAAGAGACGCTGGTTCGCACATCACATTTTTTTTTTAATTAAAAATTGTATAAGAGACGCTGGTCGAACCAGCGTCTCTTATACATCACTTTTTTTTTTAATTAAATATTGTATAAGAGACGCTGGTTCGACCAGCGTCTCTTATACATGTGCAAATAAAAAAAAAAACTTCTCTGTATGAGACGCTGGTCGAACCAGCGTCTCATATACATTTTTTTTTTATGTTTCACCGTATAAGAGACGCTGGTTCGACCAACGTCTCTTATACATTGCCTTAAAAAAAAAAATAATTAAAAACTACAAAAAAATTTGAAAATAATGTTAAAAAACTAACATGTATAAGAGACGCTGGCCCAGCCAGCGTCTCTTATACATAAAAAAAAAAAAAATAGCTTCAGCTTCGGAGGAGAGACGCTGGTTCAACCAGCGTCTCTCACACGTAAAAAAATTCCGAAGCTGAAATAAGTGCCTATTTTGGGAAATTGTTTTGAAAAGAGCCTACGTCGGGAATTTTTTCGGGTAAAATGCTTATTTCAGAAAAAAATTCTAAGGTTGAGCCTCTCTTGATAATCCCTCTAGCCATATAAGGATAATTTTGATGTGTTGGCTGAACTTTGGGGTGTTTATTATGACTTGTATATTGCATGGGACTTGAGTCATTATCGTGTTGCGGTTGAAATCGACTCGCAGATCATGGTTGGGTTCTTGTATCATGGGGTGACTCGTACTTAGTGTTCTAAAAATCCCCGACTAGGGCCGATTAATCCCCAATTAATCTCTAGGCTCTCCCTCACTGTTTAGTACCGTCTAGCACCGCCTAGGAAAAAACAACAGTTTGTCATTTTCGCGAATATAGCAATATATAAGGAATTGTAGCAAGTTTTGAGTTGATTTTAGCATAATAATACTTATAATAGGATATGAAACCATGTTCTAACATAATTTAATAGAAATTAATGATTATGATGACAATATGGTCATTTGATATCACATACAGAGAATTAATTTTGATCCGATTAATCCCCGACTAGTCGCCCGCCTAGCCGTCTAGGCGCTAGTCCCCCACCCGCCGCCTAACTCCCGCCTAGCGTCTTTTAGAACACTCTACTCATTCACTCACCTTCTCGGTGCTTATTTGTCATGACTTTCAAACAAGAGATCGATTCACTGGTTCTAGTGATGTGTATCGAGAGGTTAATCGACTTGCTAACATGCGAAGGATTTGACGTTTCGGTTTTAAATTAGTCATTTTTCGGATTTCAATAAAGCATAAAATTAAAAAGTGCCACATTTCTTTCATAAAAAATAAGTTTTGTATAGATTGAACCGGTTCAAACTTCAAAAGAACGATGGACTAAACCGGTCCAAACTTTAAAAAATAAAACAAAAAGAAAAAGAATCTGTATGAAAAAGAAGAGGAGGTAAAGCCGTAAAGCTCCACAAATTCTATCCATGGCCGTCGCATTAGCCCTCTCTTGCAACTGCTCTCTCCATCGTCCTTCTCCTCTCTCTCCTCCCATCTGCTCCACTTCCTCTTCCTTTCTAAAGCCTCCATTGACGTTAAATTTTCACTTCCGTCACCGATTTCGGCCAAGACTCAAATCGGCTCACCACAATCTAATCGCTCCTCCGATTCTCCTCTACACCGGAATCGACAAGCCTCTAGATACTCAGACATTGCTCTCCATTGTCAGTGTCCTCGTCGCTATCTCCCTCTCCCTCTTCCTCGGCCTCAAGGTAAAAGTATTCACGTTTGATTTCAATTTCAAGCCCGGAATGTGTAATTAGGTCTGGTTTTGCAGGGAGATCCTGTTCCGTGTGAGAAATGTGGAGGAAACGGTAATTATGATGCTTTTGAATCGATTATGATACCGGATTTTGGATTGTGAAGTGTTTGATTTGTGGTGAGGATTTAGGTGGTACGAAATGTGTGTTCTGTGATAATGGGAAGATGAAGAAGGAGAGTGGACTTGTTGATTGTAAGGTGTGCAAAGGTGCAGGTAAAGCTTTGATTTCTATGTTCTTGCATCGGATTTTTACTATTGTGAATTCAATAAATAAGTTGCATTGTTTTGTTTATCTGTTTCTAGGGCTAGTTCTTTGCAAGAAGTGTGCTGGTTCTGGATATTCCAAGAGATTATGAGGATGAAAGGTTGGAGAAGTAAATGCTTGCAGTGACCATTTTTGAGCTTCATCTTGATTGAGATTATGGAAAATTCAAGTTATTGGTTGTTGATGCTTGATTTTCATTCTAGATTTCCATTTTCTAGCTGAAGGAAACGAAATTAATCTGCTAATGTAACTATTTACTGTAAGTATTTTTTGACCCAGAAAAGGGTAAGTGTCTCTTCAGTTTTGCTTGATCACTTTGAGGCAGCAACAAACAGGAGAAAGTGCAGTGTGCAAGCCATTGAAGCCAACTAGCCTTCACAAAAGTGTCACTTGACAGTAACTTTTTTTTTTTTGAAAGGAACTTGACATTAACTTACCCCCACTTTGAAAAAAAAGGGCGTTTAACCCCGCATCCGGAAAATTATAACCACCACCCGCTCTTCGGCGTATCGTGGATGCGTCCAAATGAACCGGGTCAATCCGTCCAAATGAACCGGGTCAATCCGTCAAAATGCTCAAAAATCCGGTTTAAGTTGGGTGCACCCACTGAACCGGGTTTTTAAAAAAATGGTTTTGGAGGGACCCAAGATGCACCCAAGAGCGGGTGCCAGTTATAAAATTCTGGATGCGGGTTTTTCCCCGAAAAAAAATTACACGTAATGTTGTATGTAGTGACATCTTTTACTTAACAAACATATTATACCCGCACGAAATATTGTTTTATACTCAGACTTTTTCTTTTCATGGCCGAATAAGAGTTGATACTCTCGAAATTTAATACGAGATAGACAAATGACATACGATTTGGGCATAAAATCTAAAATATGGAAAACATATGGGAAAACTAAAAGCAAAAAAGGCGAGGGGGTTTGAAGCGGAATTGGTTTCACTAAAAATTTGATAGAATTGGATCTTCCAATCTCTATGAAGTAAGCCCTTGTGCCCCGAGATGAGGCTAAACAAGTCACAATTGTCCAAATTAAATTTGTTAACAAAACCATCAAGTGCGAACTTGTTTCAAAACTAACCTTCTTATATCTCTTGTCTCAAGCAAGCCCGAGACTCATAGATCAAATTTGTACTTTTTTTTTTGAATTAGGCAAAACATGATACTCTATCCAAGGTGGATTATAAACTCAGATCATCTAAGCAGATGATTCGAATAAACACTAATAATTTAGTGTAAGAAAGTTGTGATAATATCATTACGACCATCCTGATATAAACATCGGGTATCGCAGATTTATTAGTAATGTGCAAAGCATATCTTATCCAATTGATACTTGTATTTTCTAATCGATTTCAGGAGTCAATCCATTCTATCAATCCGCTGATCCAAGTCAAAAATATCCGTATCCAGTGGACTATGTATCCGCATCCGATCCGGCATAATAGAGCTAGCATTTTACTATACTGGTTCAAAGTTCAAACATTAACTCTCATCGAATTTGTACTCTTGCAAGTTACAAGTAAGCAACTTTACACAACAAGCGAGGCGCTGTAATTTTATAAAGGCTCCTTCACACCAGTTCAAAAATTTGAAAACTGCAAAGGCTCCAAAATCCCCAAACGGTCTTCACACTAAAAAACCTTTGTCCATTCTCACACCCTTCTGCATCTCTCATTTCCATTTCGCCACCATTGCCAAACTCTCTCTTTCTCTTTCTCAGAGACCCCGCCTAAACCCTAAATCGTTGCCGGAGACATGCCTTTCATCTCGGAAGCAGCCAGCGCGATCAAGTCCAGATTCGGTTTCCATAACCCCTCCGAATCGGTTCGTGCCACTCCCGATGTCACGAACAAATCGTCTTTCCGTGAGAATCTTGCGCAGCACTCCGCGATTCGGAGCATCAACGATAGAGACGAGTCCAAAGACGGTAACAGAGGCTCTGAATTGGCCGTGAGGAGCTTTGAGGTGATTGAGGATCCTTCGTTTTGGAAGGATCACAATGTGCAGGTCAGTAAGGATGTTTCTCTTCGGAGCTTCTGATTCAGTTTTAGATTTGGTGATTGAAGTGGATTTTGATTAGGTCTTGTCAGTCAGCTCAGATGCTTGTCATTTTTCTCTTTTAGTGTTAGATATCCTGATAAAAGTGGATTTTTCTTGCTGATTAAGATTGATATGAGGATTAGGTTTTTAAATCACTGGATTTGGTGTTGTTATGCGTCTGTGTGGAAATAGAAGCAAAAGAATGAGATGGTGAGTCCGAAAGATGTATTTCTTGTTTCAAATTTGATAAGGAGTTTCATCTGTCAGTTCAGATACTTTGGACTGATAAAATAAGAGCTAGATTACAGACTCCTCTTAGTTAATTTGGTGTTTTCTGTAACTACAAAATGTAGGATTTGCTGATGGAAGTGGATTTTGCTTGCTGATTAAGATTGATATCAGGATTAGGTTTTGGAATCACTGGATTTGAGATTTTTATGCGTCTGTGTTGAAATAGAAGCAATAAAATGAGACGATGGGTCCGAAAATATGTATTTGTTGCTTCATCTGTCAGCTCAGATGCTTTGGACTGATAAAATTAGAGCTCGATTAAACACTTATCTTAGTTAATTTGGTGTTTGCTGTAACTACGAAACGTAGGTTATCATTCGGCTGCGTCCTCTCAGTAGCTCTGAAATATCCCAACAAGGATACAACAGATGTGTAAGGCAAGAGTCTCACCAGACAGTCACCTGGACAGGACATCCCGAGACACGCTTTACGTTTGATCTTGTTGCAGATGAAACAGTTTCGCAGGTAAGTTGCTGTTGGCTGTTGTACATTCTTTTTTATGTACTGTGGATATAGGCTGAACGGTGATTTCTTTTGAAATAACAGGAGAAGCTCTTTAATGTGGCTGGAGTACCTATGGTTGAAAACTGCGTTAATGGTTACAATAGCTGTATGTTTGCATATGGGCAAGTAAGTTCTTTTTGCCTGCTTATTGCTCTTGAATACATGCTTTGTTCTCCTTCACTTTCTATAGTTTGGAGCACTTTGATATGAAGGGAATTAATCAATACATGCTCTTCAAACAGAAATGCATGCAGCATGACAATTTTGAGTATATGAATATCAATACGAGAAGATATGAAGATCTTTGCCTATTTTTGATAATGTTTTTCTTTTGACAGACTGGTAGTGGGAAAACACATACAATGTTGGGAGATATAGAAGGAGGTACTCGTAGACACAGTGTTAACTGTGGGATGACCCCAAGAGTCTTTGAGCACTTGTTCACTAGAATTCAGAAGGTATTTTCCTTGAGTATGAACTTCATACGTGAGTCAGCTCTTGAAGTGTACATTTGTTATTTCATGATGAGTTTGTTTGGGGTTGCATATAATTTCTTACGGAGATCGAAAGAAAACTATGTCTTATCTTTTCCTTCCTTTGGAATGATAACTAAATGTTGCGACTTTTTTTTGATGATTCAATTTGCATTTGACAGGAAAAAGAGGCTCGCAGAGAGGAAAAGATGCGGTTTACTTGTAAATGCTCGTTCTTGGAGATCTACAATGAACAAATTCTAGATCTTCTAAATCCATCTTCTTGTAACTTACATGTGAGTTTTAGGAAAGGCCTTGAGCCATTCTGGATTTTCTTTCATTAGTTGGAGTCCAAAATATTATTCATCTGATAGCACCAATGTTCTCTTATATCCAGGCCTAAAATTTCTGATTTTGTGTATTCCCTGTTACAGATTAGAGAAGACTTGAAAAAGGGTGTTTATGTGGAGAATCTTACTGAGATGGAGGTTTCTAGTGCTCGAGAAGTCATGCAACAATTACTCGAGGTAATTATCTGTGACAACTGACAACGTCCATGGTTATCAACCTATTGAACTTAGGCATAAACTTATCATTCTTGTAAGATTACGATCATTAGGTACTATCTGGCAAATAAACTGTTATATATTCTTTTCAGGGTGCTGTTAACAGAAAGGTGGCTGCTACTAACATGAACCATGCAAGTAGTCGTTCTCATAGTGTATTTACATGCGTCATTGAGAGTTCAGTAAGTATATTTCGATTTTTCTTATTAGGTTTTATTTTTTGTAGTTTGAAAATTTTGTCTGCTTAAGCTAGGTTGCTTACTATTTATTTCAACTGCAAATTTTCAGTGGGAATCTCAAGGTGTCACCCATCACCGGTTTGCTAGGCTAAATCTTGTTGATCTTGCTGGTTCTGAAAGGTAATGTCGTTTCAGAAGTAAATACAAATGAAATTGCCAACTTATGGCAAAATTGTTTGTTGGAAATTTAAGTGAAGAGCACATTTAAACAAGTTTGTAAAGCTTCTTGTTGCCTTTCTTTCAAAAAATATACAGGCAAAAGAGTTCTGGGGCTGAAGGTGAACGTCTTAAGGAAGCAACAAACATCAACAAGTCTCTCTCAACATTGGGGTTTGTTTCTTTCTTCCTCGATTGAACTATGATACATCCTACGAAACTGTGTAGTCCGTTACATGCTGGCTTTAAGTATAATAGGAAAAAAACTTATCAAGTTGTCAACAATTTCGTTTGGATCAGGTTAGTCATTATGAATCTTGTGAGCATCTCAAATGGAAAATCACTCCATGTTCCGTACCGAGATTCAAAGCTAACTTTTCTGCTCCAGGTATAATAGCTCATGTAGCTTATCCTTTTCCCTTTCCTACATGTCCAATATGTTGCATAAAAATATTATTGGAACTCTTTTATGTTGATATTCTATGATCATTCAATAATATAGTTCAAACACACTTTCGAAGTACAACATTAATATTTTTTTTGTTTTTTCCCCGCATATTATTGGCAGGACTCACTTGGGGGGAACTCAAAGACAATTATAATTGCAAATATAAGTCCAGCTAATAGGTGAGTTATAGCATTTGGCTGTAATGTTTCACATCTATCTACATGTTCTTTTCATTTTCTCGGGATGGTTTAGATAATGGAAAGCATTCCCTTTCCAATATTATATGAAGAACTCATAACGAGCAGTTGTCTCAATACCTTAAAGAAGGATCCATATTTTGATGAACTAAGATAGTTTTTTGTAGCTTATACTAGACGGTCAGTTGTATGTGGATCTCTTTCAATAAGCCATTTTAAAGCAAGTGATCTGTTGTTCTGTATGCAGCTGTACATTGGAGACATTGAGTACATTAAAGTTCGCTCAACGTGCAAAATTTATAAAGAACAATGTATGTTACACCTCCTTAATTCTGCAATTGTCTTATTCCTATTTTTTTTATAAAATTTCTGAGAATTCATTGTTATTCTTGAATCAGGCTATCGTGAATGAAGATGCATCTGGAGATGTTATTGCTATGAGGATGCAAATTCAGCAACTAAAGGTATTTTCTGAAACCTTAAGTTATCCTCATGACCAAAAGTTGCTTCTTCTTCCATTTGTCTTTGGACTGGGAATTTGCCTAAGTTGTTTTGCTTGACTATCTAGTTTGGAATAAGAACTTTATCCACTAATGCATCTAAGTACCTCAGTAATTCAAACATTCAATTTTTGTCCAAGCCATGCTAAAATTACAACAAGTGTGTACATCCAAGTGGAAACTAGGTCACCAATTTATGTTAACTAACATCTCCAGGAAATAAAGCATGTTCAACTTTCAGTAAGCTATGTATTAATTCTTATTTTATAATTCCTTTAATTTCAGAAAGAAGTGTCACATCTAAGAAGTTTAGCTGGAGGATCTTCATCCCAGGATGGTGATTCCATGTCTTTGGGACTTCTGGGGTCACCAGGAGCATTTAAATGGGAAGGGCTAAATGGTGGTTCATTTAGCCCATTGGTGTCTGATAAGAAAACATCTCAGGTCTGCCTTTTTCTTCACTGATCGGCTTGAGTTGATCTTCTTTCATCTTTTAACAAACTTGTCCTTTTTCAGAAAAAGGAATTTGAAGCTGCTCTTATTGGAGCTTTTAGGAGGGAGAAGGATAAAGACATTGCCTTGCAAGCTCTGACAGCTGAAAATCAGGCAGTCCTGCAACTGGTATCTGTTCCATCTTCTACTTTATTTAGTTTGAACTATACCATTTCAGATCAATTTTATAGCTGTATGTGATATTCCGGATTTCTTGGCTGATATCTTTCAGTTTGAAACATCCTAGTTCAGCAATTATTGAATTTTTAAAAAAGAAATGATGATATCAAGGGGATGAAAATGGACTTGAATATGCTATATACATCAGCTATGAAGCTTGTATAATTGTACATTGGCATTCATTTCCTGTAATTTTCTAACATCAGCATTGACTATTATGATGTAGGCTAAACAAAGAGAAGATGAAATAAAGGGGCTGAAAATGAGACTGAGGTTTAGAGAATCAGGAATAAAGAGGCTAGAAGCAGTTGCTTCTGGCAAGATTTCTGCAGAGACTCACCTATTACAAGAAAAAGAGGAGCTGTTAAAAGAAATTGAGGTCATGCGTACACAAGTGAACAAGAAACAAGATGTGACAAGATTTGCCATGGAAAACCTGCGGCTCAATGAGGAAATTAGAAGGCATGTCTTTCTCTTCTTCGACATTACTGAATAGTACAGATTAAATTCTAATGCTTTTTTTTTGTATTGTGTTTATCTGATTAAATACAGATTAAAATCTTTCAATGAAGAAGGTGAGAGGGAAAGGATGAGCGAGCAGATAATGATACTACAAAACAGGGTACAAATCCATACTGATTCCGTTTCTAGTTTCTACTATTCTAAGTGAGCATGAGATTTAGTATCACATGATCTTCAATGTGCAGTTACTCGAAGCACTTGATTGGAAACTCATGAATGAATCAAACTGCACAACTCCTAAGGTAATTATGTAATTCCTTACAATCTCTTGTCATCTTTATTCAAGTACACGCAATTTTTAAGTACAGTACTTTGGGATTTTCTGAATTAGAATATATGATTGTGTGATGTTAGAAATAGAATAAGCTGTATATATACAAGCTAAGCAACTAACTAACACCCTGCTCTAACTAACAACTTAGTCAAACCCATCTAATTAATTGCAAGCCATGCCTCTAAGCTAGGAGAATTGATCATTTATTTACAGCGACTGCCACTGCTCTCCTCCATAAAGTTGAGACTGAATATTCATATGTGCATCTCTAACAGGACAAAACATCAAGTGGGCATTCTGCAATGAATGAAGAAAATGAGTTCTTACGTCTACAGGTATCTGAGAAAACACCACCTCCTTCGACTCATCATCACCTTTTCAATAAATATTAAACTAAGCATTCTTTTTTCCCGTAGGCGATTCACAATCAAGGAGAAATTGATTTGCTCCGAAAGAAATTGAACTCATGTCTAGAGGAGAATCAGAAACTTGAAAGGTTATTATTTTGTATAGAAACCACATTTTCTACTTCTAAAATTCACTGTAACTTCACTGACTGAATTTTCTTTCTGAAATGATGGAGCAGACAAATAAAGAATTTGGAGGAAAACCCGGTCCCACAAAACAACAATGAGAGTGTTTCCTTAGCAGATCAGATGGAACTCAAAGCAATGGTTGATGCCATTGCAGCAGCAAGTCAAAGAGAGGCTGAAGCACATGAGATGGCAATCACACTGTCCAGAGAGAATGATGAACTGAGAAGCAGGGTTAAAGTTTTGATTGACGACAACAATAAGTTAATCGATTTATATGAACGTGCAGCAACTGAGATCAAAAACAAAAACGACGCACCAAATGCTGAAGAATGTGAGCCCCGAATTCAAGATGACAGTGCAGAGAAATTGCGTGACCTCGAGCATCAACTCTTGGAAATTCATGAAGAGAATGAGAAATTAATGGGTCTGTATGAACAGAGTGCAACAGAGAAAGATGTTTTAATGAAGAAGATAATAGATATGGAGCATCAGATTCTGGAGTTACATGAAGAAAATGAGAGGCTAATGAGTCTCTACGAAACAGCAATGCAGGAGAGGGATGGGTTTAAGAAGATTAATGATGGAAATTTTAAAGCTATACTTGAGGTGGATGAGATTGTCAGAGAAACAGAAGGAACAAGCAAAGAGATTAAAGCCAAGCAGCAAGATTTAAAATCACATTATGTCAAATCTCTGGAGCTGCAAGAAACAAGTGCTGCAGTTGATAGAAAATTCTCAGCCCTGAGATGTTCGTTATCAAACTTCTGTTCATCCACTGCTTATTTCGAAGAGCGTGAACTGAAGGCACGATCAAAGGTGGATTCGTCAACAGCATATCTAAACCAGAAGAAAGAGGAGTTAACCAGTCTTGAATCACAGAAGGAGGAGATTGAAGCTGCAAAAAAGAAGAATCAAGAGATTGAAATCGAGGTAAGAAGTGATCTGGAAAGTGCTGAGTTGAAATTAGAGGAAGAAAATAAGAAACTAGAGAGTGACAAGGTTCTTTTGGCCATAGACAATGTGGAAAGAAGTTGGAAACTGAGCACTTCTGAGCTACTCAAAACTGAAGAGGAGAAGACAAAATTGCAGAATAAGATAGAGAAATGTCTATCAAAGCTAAGCATGATTAAAAGAGAAGAAGAAGGAATGAAAAGAAAGGTTAAGAATGTTGAGATTGAGATTGAAAGAGTTGGCATGGAGATGGAGAAGGTCTTACAAACCAGAGATAAGATGGAGGCTTCACTTGACAACATCATTAGTGAAAAACAGAGTTTACTGGAGATGACAGAGAACGGGAAGATTCAGATTGATGAAATGGTAATGAAGTATCATCAATGCGTGTTTGAGGTTGATTTGAACCATGAAGAAAGCAAGACTCTTGAGGCAGAAGTTTTGCTGTTGATGAAGAAAATAGAAAAGCTAGAAGGTGATAAGGTGGTAGTACTGAAGAGGATGACTGAATGTAGTTCGCGTCTTCTTTCTGAGAAGATGAAAAATTACTGAGAAAGAGCTGCTGAAAATGCAGAAAATTTAGTCCATTTGTGTATTTTTTTAATGGGCAAAATTTTAATGTGCTCTTCACTTTGTTAAACAGAACCTTCTTGACTTCTTGTAATTCTTCCAAGTATTCTATTTCTTATATCTTATTATATATTGCAATGCTTGGAATTCTCATCTGATAATATAGGCTGAATATTTATTTGAATAAAAACATTCATCTAAGTTGTCATATATGGTCAACCTAAAACAATCATGCCCTTGAGTAGATAATTTGTCAGAATGAATTTTAGCTGAGTAAAACTCTTCTCACCTGTTTTTTTGAGGTTTCCACACCAAATTTGATACAATTTTTTTTATTTCTCTTCTTTAAAGTAGTTTAGATGTTCATATGAAACTTCAAATATCATGGTTAAAACAGCTTAGACAACATTGCAGATCATAAAAGTATAATGATCCATATCTATGATCTATCAGTACTCAAAAATCAAGAGAGTAAATTTTACCTCAAAATTGTGATACATGCCTTTCAGTCATCTCAGATAAAAGTAAAAAAAATTCAAGCTAAAAACAAAATACGGAGTATAAAGAAAAGAGTAAAAAACTCGTTAACTCTTACACTTTCCTAGCCAATGTCCTCTGCTTTGTTGCATGCTGCACAACTTTCTCCTCAACAGGAAGCCCTTTCCTCCTCCTCACAGCGTCAATCAATTTCCTAGCAGTATTAACAGAAACACTTGCACCATCTCCAAACTCTTCAATCTCTTCCTCCGTTTTTGGCACGAAAAATGGGTCTTCTGACAGCGCTTCCCAATGACTCAACACAAGCAAAGCACTCGACGCTCCTGACGTCTTTCTCCTAAGATCTTCAGCAAACCCGAAACTCTCTGAAACCGGCACATAGGCATGTATAGTGAACATAGGCGACCCTTCTTGCATTTCCTCTTTCAAAACCCGAGCTCTCCTCCGTGCAAGAACCGAGTACATTGGACCCAGATACTCGGTTGGCGTGTTCAGCTCGACAAAATACATTGCCTCCACTAGCCTCGGTCTTTTTTGAAGAACGGCTGATCTGCACGCGTCTTTGACAGCTGTCATGACTTGTCCGGTGAACATACCGTATTGTTCAGACTCGTTTGAGCTCTCAGACGGAGGCGAAATGAACGCCTCGACCATAAAAGCTAGGCCCCACATAGGCTCGTCACATAACGGGCCTGATGATGTAGCGATTTGGAAACCGGATACAATACTGCTCTCAAGAGTTTGGGTGTCTGCATATGATGCTTGGTTTATTGCTGGAGAATCAAGGAACCCTAATTTGGAAGAGACATGGGAGGAGCCAATGACGAGAACAGATGTGTCATCATTAATGGTTTCATCCGGGATGAGAAGCATGTTGGGCCCCACACGTCCGGGACCGAGTGACCAGATTCTCTTCAGGATTTGAAGCCATTGGGCTTTGCATTTCTCAATCCTATCCTTTTCGTTTTCTCCAAATGCAGATATTATGTCGCTTTCGATCGCTTCCACCATCCGGTTTCTGAATGCCTCAAGAGGATCTTCGTTTTCTACGACGTTTCCAATCTGAGATTCCAGCTTTTTATATGTCTGCCCGAGTTTACCGCCGATTATTTCTCCGAGTGCATCAGAATTGTCATCTAGAAACTTGGTGAGTGCAACTGGAAGCTTCATGACCCAAACTCGAACAGTGCACCTTCCATTTGGAGTTGACTTTTCAACACATTCCCCGCCTCCAGTCAACATTTTCAGATCATCCAACAGATTAGTCCCCTCTGCCTCGATGGTTTCTCGGTACGAAACCAGCGGTGGAGAAACTTCCAAGTTTATTTTAGCAAACCTCTCCTTCAAATCCTTAATACATCTCTCTAGATGCACCTCACCTGCAGCAGCAAGCACGTGCTCTCCCCTAGAAGAAACAGTAACCTCCACAAACGGATCTGCACGGTTAAGAAGCTTCAATCCTTTCATTAGTGCGCCCATGTCAGCTGGGTCAGATGGCTCAATTGCAACTTTTAGTGTTGGGGAAACTTGAAACATCATACTGGAAAACGGCCAACAGTTTTTAGTGGATGAAAGAGTTGCACTTTTCAGAATATGCTGACCAAGCCCCTTAATCGCCACTATATTCCCTGCTTTGGCAGAATTTACTGGTTTAAGACCTTGACCCATCATCAGATACAAAGACTGAATTTCCGCTACTTGCATATGTTTCTGCACTGTATCGCCTTTCAATGGATCATACAAAGCAGAAAGGACATAAATTCTCTGGCCTGCCGTCAAAACTCCGCTGAAAATCCTAGCAAATGCTAAGAAACATTCATCTGATTCACCTTCATCTGAAACATTATTCAAAATTTCTCCATGCACATCTCTGTGAGGAAGCATTTTTACAGACACTGCAAACATTTTGGATACAAATGCAACACACGGCGCATCCAGGCTGGAGTCACAAACCTCAACTGACTTCCTCACTTTCTCCGCCTCACAGAAAACATCAGAGCCAGCCACATCATCCACCACATCTCTTTTTGGAAGTAAACGTGGAATCCGAAATGACTGAGCAGAAATAGGATCAGGCATAGATCTAACAACCATAGACAAGACTGCTTCAGACAAAGGAAGCCATCTGCTCATGACAGATTGAAGCACAAGCTTAGGATCTTTATTTTGAAGCTCACGAGGTGGTACAGACAAATTAAATTTCTTTATCACCTTCTCAATCATTCCTTTATCACCATCGGGTTCTATAACTGCCTGGTAAACCTGCCACAAAGGCTCTAACACAAACTGAACAAAAGTAGGCTTTGCTTCACTAACTCCACCCATAGCCTTTTTACCGACAATCAATTTGGTCTTGGGATTATAATACCGTGGACCCCATAAAGCCTTTCTCAACGCAACGGGACTCGCTCCAAGCTTTGAAGCATAAAACTCAGCAAATTCATCAATTGTGAATCCCCATCCATCCAAAGCACAGACAAACGCAACATTCCCTTTTTGTGGTTGAAACGTATCCTCTTCATCATCCTCTATAATCTCCTGATTTTCATCATCCACCTCACCAGTCGACGTAGCAAGAATCGAATCAACATCAGATAAATACTTTTCAGACTTGTAAGCACTAACTATCCCATTCACCTCATGAACTATCCTCGACAGCCTAGTATACGCCTCCATAGGACTCATTTTCAGTTCACAAATTAACCTATCAATTTTATTAAGCACTAAACAAGGTGTAACCTTTTCCACCCAAGCTTGCCTCAAAACAGCATGAGTCTGTATATGAACCCCTTCAACTGCATCAACCAAAACCAACGCCCCGTCGCTCAATCGAGCAGCTGTCGAAACCTCACTGCAAAAATCCATATGGCCAGGAGAGTCAATCAAGTTAACAGTGTGCTCCTTATATTGGAGAGAAATAGATGAACTCTTCATAGTTATTGCCCTTCTTTGCTCTTCATCCAAGTAATCCATAAATCTAAGCTTCCCTGCTTGTTTTGGGTGGAGCACTCCACCACCAGATGCAGCAATCAGATGATCAGCAAGAGTGGTCTTTCCATGATCAACATGGGCAAGTATGCATATATTTCTGAGGTTTCTACTATCAATTTGATCCCCCATTTTAAGCAAAACTGATGCCACAACAACAGCAGAAAAGCTCAATTGGTTGATACACAAAAACGAAAACCCAAATCTTAATTGAAATAATAATGAATCAAGTCAATGGAGGAAGCTAACCTGAATAAAAAACAGCTTCTATTTCTGTTGGGTTCTTTTCTGTGAGTAATTGGAGAAACCCTACCTTTGCCAATGATTAAACGATAATCCCTTCTTCTTATAAAGCCTATAAGCATGTCTATGAGCGTCCGAGCTTGAAGCGGGAATTAAGGGAGAATTTTTAGTGAAAGACTTGTCGGAATTTGATTGCTGAGTTTCAAGTTTTCACCGGGGGAATTCGGGGAAGCGATTTCGATGAAGGAGGGCTTGAAAATAGGGCAACAAGTGTTCAGAGGCTGAGGTAGCTTGAAGTTGATGTTATCTCCGTTGGGCTCCAGCGGCCCAAAATATTCAATGGGCCAGGCCCATGTGTTGCTACGATAATCTCCAGTTTAGTTTTTGAGTAAATACCCCAAAACTGTAATGTTTTTTAAGTTTTTGCATCACTTTTTTAAGTTATATGGAAATACTCTTTTGCTGACGTGGCAATCATAACAGAGTTGTCAACAAATTTTTTAATAGAGTTGTCAACAAAAATTTTAACAGATCTGTCAACAAAATTTTTAACAAAGCTGTCAACAAAAAATTTAACAGAGTTGTCAACAAAGAATAATAAGTTGTCAACATCAATAATAACCCTTTGCTGACGTGAAAATTATAACAGACCTGTCAACAAAATTTGTCAACATGAATAATAATTTGTCAACACCACTAATAACTTGTCAACAACATAAAAAAACTGTTTGCACGAGTAATTAAACAGTCAACACGATATAACTAAACTGTCAGCACAAATAATAATAATTTGCCAACACGAGTAATTAAATTGTAAATATGAATAATAATTTGTCAACACAGAAAATAATTTGTCAAACACCACTAATAACTTGTCAACAAAACAACAAATGAGTGTCAACACTACAAATAAAGGAAGCAATAATGATCCGTTGGGCGTATCTTCTCCATTATAGGAAGTTAAGGTGTTAAAAGTTGATCTTGAAAGTAGCAATCAGTTTTTGCTTAAGCTGCACATCAGATCTGGTGGAGAGTATACAGATGGGAACCGAGATTTATTCCTCCTCAAATCTCCCTCGTTCTCCGCTGTCCAAAGCGTATTGAAGACCGAGATAGGCTATGCAAATTTTTTCGATCAATTCTCCTCCCTCCATTTGCAGACAAGCATCGATGTGTCGTAGTTGTTGTCTCCATTCCTTGCGCTAGTCCCGGTCATTGCCACTCGCAGCGAGTCAACGCCGTTTCTAAAGGTGCCGCCACCATCTCTCAGAGAGCTTGAATCCGGATCTTCGATTTCGATTTTCTCTGAAGGAACACATGGAGAAGGATCGAGCAGAGGTAGCGGTAATGGAGGATTCGAGGTGGTTTTGGAAGGAGGATCGCTCGAAGGAGTCGTAGAGAGTGTGCTTCCGCGACGATTTCAGATCTGGAGATGGTTTGCAGATCTGGTAAGAAAAAGGAATGAAGAAAGGGAGCCTGGGAGAGAGGCGGTGTGTTTGACAGATCTGGGAAGAAAAAAGGAATGAAGAAAGGAAGTATGAGTGAGAGGCGCGTGTTTAAACGGGGTAGGTTATAAAATTAGAACTTAATTTGGGGAGTGTAGTTATTGGAATTATTGTGCCCAATAGGACATTGGACACAAATAGTTCCGATAATCTATGGTAGTGTAAGAAAAACAACGGGCTAGGCTTGTTTGGTTCAATATGAAAGAAATATGATATTGGATAGAGTAATTGTATTCGTATGATATCAAGATATTAGTTTAGTTCAACATGAAAGAAATATGATAATGGATAGAGTAATTGTATTCGTATGATATCAAGATATTAGTTTGGTTCAACATGAAAGAAATACGATATTGGATAGAGTATTTGTACTCGTATGATATCAAGATATTAGTATAAGTTGATGGAGCGCGCTTTTCATAACAAGAGTGTTATAATATGTCGCTATCATCGCGTTAGCTACAACGAATCTAGAGACTTAATCAAGAGAGGGATGTAACATCAGACCATCGTCTAAAACAGATTACTCAACGCGATAAAGACAAGAAGCAGTGTCACCTACTTCATTTCATCCAATCAGGAAATGCACCTTCTCCTTGCATCATGCTCTCCCTGATCTATCAGAAGTCGGCGCGTGGAAATCTTAGTCGCACGTAGCACTAGTGTCCCAAGCACCTCCCCCTCACTAACAAATACTTTTTCCCTTCCTTAGATTGGGATCGAACTTTTGGCTCTCAATGTTTTATATTTAGCGTGCTCATTACGAAGACCCCGACCACTTCGTTTCATCGATCTCGCTCGACCGCCTCGCCCCTCCTATATCCTCATTATCACGTTCTCTTGTTAACTCTTGTTAACTCCTGTGTTTTCATCCGTATTCTAGTAGGTTAATAATCTACGAGAAATTAATATAAGTTGTTTTTATATACTAATTATTGTTGGAGGTATCAAAATAACACTCAAATATCACTATGATATCATTCATATGTAGTAATCTTATGTAATTGACACTATAAAGTGAAGGGAAAAGACTTAAAAAGTAGACTTAGAAAAAAAGATCAAGAAGTAGAGTGAGAAAATGAGGAAGATTGGTTTTGTTATTCGATGATCCGTCGACGATTCTTGGCTTATTTCATTACACTGACCTGTAAAAAACATCTAGCATACCTTCGATCCGGTACAAGTACAACAACTCAATACCCTCTACCTGGAAGATAACATCATACTCACAATATTTATTTTCATTATCAACTAGCAGATATCAGTTTGATATTACATTATAATGATTCTTGACGAATATCGATATCCATTCAAACCCTATTTTTTATAACATTGTTAAACGACCCATTAAGGGTTGTGGACCTTTTCTAGTGACATGATAACCTAGCCATTGTTTTGGTGAAATCCGAAGAGATAGACCTAGTGGAAAACGTTGTGTTAACCAAGGCTAAGCTAGTGTTTGGAGCAGGTTGGGGAGGCGAAAAAATGACTACAAAATTCCTTATGAAACAAGACAAAAGAAAGACACCAAAGATTTCAAGGATGGCCCATACAATTATACTCATTTTACATGACCCACCACACCACACCACCAATATGATAAATTATACGGAGTAAAGGTAAACTATTAAAATATTTACTACTCCATATATCCCATAATATAAGATTTCAGTTAGTTTTTTATACAATTTATAAATTGAGAAAATTGTCCAAGATATATGACAAATATAGTTGTGTGAGTTCCTGTTTGATTCGTCTAAACGAATATTTTCATAATATTAAAAAGGGTTTGTCTCAATAAACAACTAAAAGAGGAAAGATCTAGACCCTAACCCCTCTAGAAAAATGGGATAAACTCATCACAATAAAAAAATATTATATTTCCGATGCAATACTTTTCTTTTTTAGTTGTTTATTCTTGTGCACACATTAGAAAAATCATATTAAAATTAAATTTTTATTTACATATAATGATAGATAATAACAATATAAATTGTGTCTCAACATATATACCGAGCTCAAATAAGATTTATATTATGAAACAGAGAGGAAGAGGAGTAGTTTCTTTAGTTTTAAAGTAATAGATATTTACTCAATAAAATAGTTTTGTTAATACTTAATACTGGTAATCATAAGGCAAAAGGGAATATGTTTTTTGAGTTTGGTTGGTAAATTTGGAGGGAGCTGAGAAGTCAATCCACCGACTGACCGACACTAACAATTTCCACGTTCAGCCTTCTCCATTCAACCATATAATATACGCAAAAACTATAGGCTAGCCTTTTACCTTGCCTTAATCATTGTATAATCCAATATGCCTAATCACTAATGTAACTTTCATTACCCATTTATGCATAGAATTACAAGGGGATCTCCTTTTAATCATCTTTAAACTGTATGTATCGTGGTAGGCATAATATACCTATTCGGTAATTCTATGAGTTTTTATGTATCTAGAAATCAAAATCATATAACTAATTTTTTTAAAAGGTTATTATTTGTAGTTGGAACTTGCAAGTTTTGAGAATTAAGATTATCCCCAATATTAACATGTTTTGTAATAAGTAGAATAAAATTGCTTTAAATTTCAAAACTTACATCAGAGTATTAAAACTTGTGAGTTAATTACGAAGATATGAATGTTCACAAGTATAAAAATTTGAATATACATGCTAAAAATTATGTACATCTGTAAACATGAAAATCACTAGCATACACAAATATAAATACATGAAAATAGGAGAAAATGATTATTAGAATACGAATATACAAATTGATTATTCATATTCACATTTGCATATCTCGTATAAAGGAATGTACATGTATTCATACGTTCGTAAGTTAAACATTAATATATGGATGTATATAAATTTGTGTACACTTTTACACCGTATAATTCATCTATATCATATTCAAACCTAAACAATAAAATCCCAAAGTTAGAAAAGAAGCACCTAAGATAATTTGTTGATCCCACAACTCGGATACTAAAATAAGCATTGTAAATTATAGTATTTATGAGAGTAAGTGTATGAGGGGTACTTTAGGAATTATATTTAGTGTCCTTAAGTGATGTATATAAGGTGCAAGCACCATCTGTAACAGATTTATCTGATTCTGTTTTAATGAAGTAATTCTTCCCCTCTCTTACTCTCTCTTGATTATTTTTCCGCACTAAGATCTTGTTTAGTTCAAGATCTTCATATGGTATCAGAGCAACGAAAGTCTTGATCCTTCGTTGATAGTGAAATCAAGTGATTTCTGTCAAGATTCTTCACTACAATCAGTGAAAGAAGATGTCGACTTCTTCAGAAATTTTGGAAGATGCATCACGAGGGAATGATTTTGCCTCGAGTGATCCACTTAGATTGTCTAATTCGGCCAATCTTGGAGCTCAATTGATTGGACTGAAGTTCAATGGAGCCAATTTCTTGAATTGGCAATCTGGAGTAACTATGGTGCTTGGAGCTAAAAGCAAGCTAGGGTTTCTTGATGGAAGTGTAGTGCGTTGACGAGGCGAATTTGTCGTGTGCCAAGTCAAGTAATCCTAACATACAAACTAAGTAATATAGTGCGCAAGCAAGGGTCGGATCCCAAGAGAATCAGTTTATCAAATTCTTAAGTTATTACAATGACTAACCAATAATCGTAACCAAAGGGGTTTTTTTGTGGTTTTGATACGAAGTATCGAATGTCAACTTGGTTATAACAATATTAAGCGAAGTGTTCCACTTAGCGATTATCCACAATTAGATTAACAAGTTGATCTTAGAATCCTTTTCATCCCTATGTCAAGCTCTCAAATGATCGTTCTAATCCCTGTTCTTGAATAGTTATTAGTCCAACTAGTCCTAATAACCCTTACTCGATTATAACCTTGAAACTATCAAAGTTCAATAACAAAGTAGCAATGCATTCAGGAATAGATAGATAAATGCAATATCATGGACAACTAGTCGGATACTCGACATGTACTAAACTCTCTTCTCTAATAACAATCACAACTAGTTCATGCAAATAGATTGTGCTACACAACAAGTATGATAATTCAACTAGAAGTATCAAACTCTAGCAATATGAATAAGATAAAACTAACTTAGGTGATCAATCTAAAGTAGTAAATCTAGTTCATTGACAATACAAACAAGAGAGTTGAGACAATCAAAGAGTAGACAAAGGGAAAGGATAAACTCACAACTTGTTGAATCCAAAAGCTTCAAACGCCAAGTGAAACAAAGAACTTTAGCAACTCATAAGTTTGTGAAAAACTCTCCAAAAACTTAAGCAAAACAAAAGGTAAGATGATCAAGGATGATCATCCACAACTTAAATAGCATTCAACTATTGTAACAGCCGAATTAAGGTAAACAAAATGTGTAGAAAGTTACAGAATTGAACACAAATTACTTCAAATGGCAAAGACATCAATTTGATTCTTCTGTCGAGGAACCGCACCCGCGGGTTGAGAGCCGCGGGCGCGGTTTTGGATTCTCCAGATTTTCAGGATGGCAGAGGGCCGCGGGCGCGGTTTGGGACCCGCGGGCGCGGCTTGAGCTTTCTCGGATCCTTGGCTGAGGATGAAACCCGCGGGTGCGGCTATGTTGTCTGAGGTAGCAGCTACTGATTTCTTCAAGTCTTCGTCTTCGTCTTCGTCTTCGTCTTCGTCTTCGTCTTCAGCAGCTTCTTCCTTATGCTTGTATCATCTCTTGGAATCTCGTATGTAAATATTCTCTCGAACAGCTCCATGATACAGATTACATAGAAACAAATAACATAATCCTATACAAAACTAGCTAATAATCCATAGTTGCGGTATGTAAAACACCGCTTATCAAACTCCCCCATACTTAGACCTTGCTCGTCCCCGAGTAAGCTAAAAGAAACTTACTCTTTTACAATAATCACTCAAAGATCTCAGGAAGTATGAAAAAGAAAGACACTACAAATCACTAACACATTTAGTATACAAACAATATGATGAGAAAGAAATCTATCAATTTGGTCTTCCATAGTGGTTAACATGCAAAAAAAATTTTGTCCTAAGACACTCATTTCACTCATTTTGCCTAGGCGCCTCGAAAGGTTTTCACCTAGCCACTCATTTCATTTTCAATCTCACAATTCCTTACCGCCCTCAAGTCCTTTTTTGCCAGGCCTAATGCAAGACGAACTACCCGCTTATTGCAACTGAGAGACCATCTTCTTCAACTCTACAAGCTCAGCTACAAGAGCGGGATCTCCTGAACTTGCTGCGTGCACTCCCTTTTTGGTGTATATCCTACCAAAACTCCTTGTGCTCTCAGCCATATCTTGCAATTTCTCCATGGCATCCTCCGGCGTCATGTTGAGAATATTCCCACCACACGCAGCATCAACCATCCTCCTTTCTTGGTTAAGGAGACCATTGCAAATGTAAAGCACTAGATCCTCGGTATCATACCCATGAAAAGGGCACGAAGGACACAACCCCTTGAAGCGTTCAAGGTAGTCATAGAGAGTTTCGTCTTCACTTTGCTCGACATGGGCTATCTCCTTCTTGAGAGCATTTGCCTTTTCACCGGAAAATACATGCTCAAGAACACCGTGTGCAACTTTTCCCAATTATCAACCGAACCGGTTGGCAAATGGTAATACCAAGAACGAGCACCATCCTTCAAAGTGAACCCGAAGGCTCTCATCTTGATCTGCTCTTCCGTGACGTTTGGCGGTTTGGTCTTCATGCAAATGTCATGAAATTGGTTCAAATGCATGATTGGATCCTCACCAGCCAAACCATGGAAACTTGGGAGCAAATTGATCACCCCTGACTTGAGCTCGAAAGTCACCCCATGAGCAAGGGGTGGAATAACCACAGCTTGAGGTTGCTGTGTCAGGTTCGGTGTTTGCCGCTCTCTCAAAGTGCGAGTAACACCACCTCCTGGTAGCCTTGTCTCAATTAGCTCCCGTTGAGCATTAACGACCAACTGCATGTCAGCCAATTGACGTTGCACTTCAGCAAGAGCTTCTCGATCGGCCATTTCTACTATCTCAGTCCCGACTCTGTTCTCTCTTTGATTCCGATGAAAAGTTCTCTCGATCTCTGAATCAAGAATAGAAAGAGGTTGATTAGTAGAACGGGTGTTGACCATTCACTAGTCAACACTAAAGTTAGTCAAAATAAGAACTTAAAAATAAGAAAATTTGATTCCCCGGCAACGGCGCCAAATTTGACGAGGCAAATTTGTCGTGTGCCAAGTCAAGTAATCCTAACATGCAAACTAAGTAATATAGTGCGCAAGCAAGGGTCGAATCCCAAGAGAATCAGTTTATCAAATTCTTAAGTTATTACAATGACTAACCAATAATCGTAACCAAAGGGGTTTTTTGTGGTTTTGATACGAAGTATCGAATGTCAACTTGGTTATAACAATATTAAGCGAAGTGTTCCACTTAGCGATTATCCACAATTAGATTAACAAGTTGATCTTAGAATCCTTTTCATCCCTATGTCAAGCTCTCAAATGATCGTTCTAATCCCTGTTCTTGAATAGTTATTAGTCCAACTAGTCCTAATAACCCTTACTCGGTTATAACCTTGAAACTATCAAAGTTCAATAACAAAGTAGCAATGCATTCAGGAATAGATAGATACATGCAATATCATGGACAACTAGTCGGATACTCGACATGTACTAAACTCTCTTCTCTAATAACAATCACAACTAGTTCATGCAAATAGATTGTGCTACACAACAAGTATGATAATTCAACTAGAAGTATCAAACTCTAGCAATATGAATAAGTTAAAACTAACTTAGGTGATCAATCTAAAGTAGTAAATCTAGTTCATTGACAATACAAACAAGAGAGTTGAGACAATCAAAGAGTAGACAAAGGGAAATGATAAACTCACAACTTGTTGAATCCAAAAGCTTCAAACGCCAAGTGAAACAAAGAACTTTAGCAACTCATAAGTTTGTGAAAAACTCTCCAAAAACTTAAGCAAAACAAAAGGTAAGATGATCAAGGATGATCATCCACAACTTAAATAGCATTCAGCTATTGTAACAGCCGAATTAAGGTAAACAAAACGTGTAGAAAGTTACAGAATTGAACACAAATTACTTCAAATGGCAAAGACATCAATTTGATTCTTCTGTCGAGGAACCGCACCCGCGGGTTGAGAGCCGCGGGCGCGGTTTTGGATTCTCCAGATTTTCAGGATGGCAGAGGGTCGCGGGCGCGGTTTGGGACCCGCGAGCGCGACTTGAGCTTTCTCGGATCCTTGGCTGAGGATGAAACCCGCGGGTGCGGCTATGTTGTCTGAGGTAGTAGCTACTGATTTCTTCAAGTCTTCGTCTTCGTCTTCGTCTTCAGCAGCTTCTTCCTTATGCTTCAATGCTTCCAATGCTTGTATCATATCTTGGAATCTCGTATGTAAATCTTCTCTCGAACAGCTCCATGATACAGATTACATAGAAACAAATAACATAATCCTATACAAAACTAGCTAATAATCCATAGTTGCGGTATGTAAAACACCGCTTATCACGCGTCCTCCGCAAGGTACGGATTTGTTTGATCGTTGGATCAAATGTGATTTTATGGTGAGATGTTGGTTGTTAAACTCGATGGAAGCCTCGATCAGTGAAGGATTCATGTTCGTTGATTCAGCAAGGCAGCTCTGGACATAAATTTTTGAAAGGTATGGACAAAACAATGGTCCCAAGGTAATTCTCAAATAGCTGAGTATTTTTGAAAACATAAAAAGGTATGGGATGGGATATTTGCTATAGAGGGGGTTCCTGAATGTATGTGTGGTGGTGGTATTAGCCATTGTTCTTGCAACTTGGTATCCAAGTTCTTGGAAAGAACTAAGCAAGATCAGTTGCTTCGATTCTTGATGGGTCTGAATGGAAGTTTTAATAGTGTTAGGGATCATATCTTGTCATCTGAACCTATGCCTACTTTGAATAAGGCATATTATCTTGTTCAACAATCTGAGAAGCAGAAATCTGCTAGTGAAGTGATGGATCATGAACAGATTTCTAGTGCTTTAAATGTTGGAAGGACATCACATCATCAAGGAAATCAAAGGTGTGGTGATTCCAATGGACAAGGTGGTGGTTCTTGGAAGAACTCAGAGAAAGGTTCTCAAAGCAATTGGAAAGTTGATGAGAAGCGAAAGAAAGCTAAAAGGAAGTGTACTTTTTGCAACAAAAAGGGACACTTCAGAGAGCAATGCTTCAAATTAGTTTTCTATCCAGATTGATTCAAAGGTTCCAAGGATGGTGGTTCAGAGAGGATGGCTGCCAATGTTGAGACTAATACTGAGAGTTCATCAAGGGATTTTGGGAGCAATGATCTCATTAACAGGGTATGCAGTGAAGTCCTTAAAGTGATGAAAGAACAAAGTGCATCAACTAGTGGAAAGATGGATTTTGAAGGTATTGTTCTTTCCTCTAATGCTTGTCAAGATGGTCAAATCCGTTTAGTAAGGTATGGATCATAGACTATGGAGCTTCATATCATATGACTTTTGATAAGTCTTTATTTCAGTCATACACAGATTGCTTGATACACCTGTATATGTGGGATTGCCTGATGGATCAAAGAAAGAGATAACTTTTAGTGGCACAGTTTTTTTGTCAGAGACTATGGTGCTCAAGGATGTTCTTTTGGTTCCAGATTTTAAGCATAGCTTATTATTTGTTAAGAGGCTTTTGTATGATAATGGCATGCGTGCAGTCTTTGATCATGATGTATGTTTCTTTCAGGACCGTTTGACTAAAAAAAATAGAGGCCATGGGAAATGAAGTCTCTGGACTCTATTTGCTCCCGGTTGACATGCCACAACTCACTCAGGAACAGAAGGCAACAAGCCTATCTTTGTTTTTTGATACTTCTGATGATCCTATGTGTAATAAGTTTGCTTTTGTGAAAGCAAATAATGTTGACAAAGTTGATTTGTTTCATAGTAGGCTATGACATGCTTCTTTGTTAAAAATAAAGCATGTAGTTGATTTCAGCACAGTGGATATTAGTAAACAACTAAACACCATTGTGAAACTTGTATTTTGGCTAAACAAGCCAAATTGCCTTTCAAAAGAAATATAAAAGTGGCAGATAAATGTTTTGATCTTGTGCATTTGGATGTTTGGGGACCTTACAAGATTGAGTCATGGTCTGGAGCTCGAAACTTTCTTACTGTCCAAGATGATCATAATAGGTCAACTTGGACTTTTTTATTTCAAAATAAGGCACAAGTTTTCATATTGATAGTTGACTTTGTCAAAATGGTGTTGAATCAATTTGGGGTCATGATCAAGGTCTTCAGAAGTGATAATGGGACTGAGTTTGTCAATAGTCAATGCTTGTAATTTTTTGCTGATAAAGGGACATTGTTGCAGAGAAGTGTGCCTGACAATCCTCAACAAAATGGTCGTGTTGAGAGAAAGCATAGGCATTTGTTGGAGACTGACAGATCCTTAAAGTTGAATGCTAGTTTGCCTATGAGTTTTTGGGGTGATTCAGTTTTGACTGCTACTCATTTGATAAACAGATTGCCTAGAACTGTGCTTAATTGGAAATCCCCTTATGAAGTTCTAATGGGCAAGGAACCAAATTACAGTGGTCTAAGGGTGTTTGGGTCTCTATGTTTTACTTTAAAGCAGAGAAAGGATAGAGATAAGTTTCAAGCCAAAGGCAGAAAGTGTATCCTGATTGGATATCCACCAGGCCAAAAAGGGTACAAACTTTTTGAGCTCTCCAAACAAGTTTTTGTATGCAGAAATGTTGTTTTTCCAAAGCACATATTTCCATTCAAAGTTGAAGATAGTGTTGCTTCACCTATCAAAGAAGTGGATTTACCCTTGGTCAACCCAGCAGTTGACAATCCTAGCCATGACATATATGAGTCTCCTATTTCTATCATTTCTCCTTCTAATGCCTTGCCTACATAACCTACTATAAATCTTATTCTATCTGATCAACTTCTTGATCAACCCACTACAGAAATTCCCATACCTTCACCCACTGAAAATAGAAGAAGCACCAGAGTTTCTCGACCACCTCTTAAATATCATGATTACATTTGTCCAAAATTTGCTAAAAATGATGCCACTTCTAAATCTTTTTTAGCATATCAGTGTGATCTAACTTCTTTTTTCACCATCCTACATTGCTTCTTTGTTCAATGTCATCAAAACACCATAACCTACCTCTTATACACAAGCTAAATTTCATCCTTGGCAAGAAGCAATGACTAAAGAAGTTGAAGCATTAGAAAATAACCAAACCTGAGAACTTGTTCCCTTACCAAGTGGCAAGAAGGCCATAGGTTCAAAATGGGTCTACAAAGTAAGGTACAGAGCCAATGGTACTATAGAGAGACACAAAGCAAGGTTGGTAGTCAAAGGGTACAATATCAAGTGGAAGGTAGATATTATAAAGAGGCTTTCTCTCTGGTTGCTAAGTTCACTTCTGTTAGAACTTTCATTGCAGTAGCTACAACTAAAGGATGGCATATTCATCAACTAGATATCAACAATGCCTTCCTCCATGGCTTTTTAGATGAAGAAGTCTATATGCAACCACCTTTGGGATACAAATTGCCATAAAAAGGTCTTGTGTGCAGATTAAAGAAGTCATTGTATGGGCTTAAACAAGCATCCAGACAATGGAATGCGGAGCTAACTAAGTGTCTTCTGAATCAAGGGTTTGATCAGTCTAAAAGAGATTATTCTCTTTTCTCCAAATTTTTTGATGGCCACACTACTCTAGTTCTGGTGTATATGGATGACTTGTTGATTTCAGGAACTAGTGAGAGCATCATCTCCTCTTTAAAGAAGACTCTTGATGCAACTTTCACAATTAAAGACCTTGTGATGATCATATTCTTTTTAGGTATTGAGGTTGGCGGATCTAAAGCAGGTACCATGTTGCATCAAAGGAAGTATGTTATGGACATCTTGTCTGACTTGAACATGACAAATTGCAAACCTACAACTTTTCCCCTTGCTAGAAGCCTAGAACTATCCACTGATGCAGGGCAACTTTTACCAAATCATGAGGTTTATAGGAAGTTAATTGGTAGATTGCTATATCTTTGTCTAACTAAGGCCTGATATTTCCTATACTACCCAACACTTATCTCAGTTTTTGAGCACCCTAAGAGTTCCCCATATGAATGATGCACAACATGTAGTTAGATATCTGAAAGCTACCCTAGATATGGGTTTGTTTTATCATGCACATTCTGATCTCAGCATTAAGGCATTTACTGATGCAGATTATGATGGTTGTAAGTTTTCCAAAAGAAGCTTGACATGATACTGTGTATACATGGGCGATTCTCTGGTCTCTTGGAAGACCAAGAAGCAGAAGACATTAAGTAGAAGCTCAGTTGAATATGAATACAAAGCAATGTCACACACATCAACTGAAATCTATTGGATTCAAGGTCTACTTACAGACATGGAGGTACATGCACCTCTACCTATTCCCCTATATTGTGACAGTTCATCTGCACAACACATTTATGAAATCCTATATTTCATGAAAGAACCAAACACTTAGAAATAGATTGCCATTATGTAAGAAATCATGTACAAGCTGGTTTTAGAAAGCATGTACATGTCTCATCTGATAATAATATAGCAGATATTATGACTAAGCTTCTAGAAGAATTACAACATCAAGGTTTATCCTCCAAATTAGGATTTGTTCTTGAAAATACAAGTCCAACTTGAGAGGGGATATGAGAGTAAGTGTACGAGGGTACTTTAGAGTGAAGTAGTTCTCTCTTGATTATTTTTCCGCACTATAATCTTGATTAATTCAAGATCATAGTATTGCTTTACCAATCAAGGGATTAATTAACATATTTGGGTGCATAATAATTACCATGGACTTTGGAGTAAGTAACGGATAATCAAACCCTATAGTCTAAACAAATGGAAATGGAATAGATGCTTCTATTTTTAATTATACATACATTTCCCTTGGTAAGTTTAGTTGAAGGAAAAGGATTGACGGCTACTGACGGTCTTTCTATTAGGAGCTACGTCGCCGTCTACCTTGCCGTTTATTTAAGTTCTTCTCTCCTCTTTTTTCAACCATCATTTTTTCACGTCACTCTTTTTTTCCTTTCCTATTTCTATTTTTTACCCTTTACTTTACGAACAAAATATTTCTTCTCCCTTATTTAATTTCATCGTGTATATATTAATGGTGAGTTTAAAGTGACAGCTCAACTTAAGCATACGACATCAACGCGAAACGAACGACACCGTTTCTGTCTTTGTCTTTGACCCCACCTAATTGTCTGCTCATTTATTTTATTTATTTTTTTGGCAAGTATAATCTCATAAAATGCTTTTAAGTTTTTACTCTCCCCCGTCTCCTATTATAGATCACGTTTTTCATTTTGGGCGTCCTAAAATATAGATTTTACTTTTCTTTTTTATCTTTTGTCTCATTATCAATATTACACTTTATTTCCTCCTTTTTACATCAAAACTCACACCAATTCACTTTTTTATCTTCTATTTCCTACATAAAAATCTACACTCACTCACAATCTCTCTGCTCTCCACTTTTCTTTCTCTCTTCCTTAATTTACCTCGATAACAACAAACGGGATCTATATTAGGGGACGGACGGAGTAGTTTATAACATTTTTCCTAGCTCAATAATCTATTCGATTTACTTTAACTTTCTCCATGTTTTTATTATTAATCACCGTGTATGTTGGTAGCTTAATCATTTCGCAGTGATTGGTCAAATGTCTTAAATAATGCAATTTGAGTGATGATTAACCTACATCTTATTATTGCTTAATTCTTTATAATTATTGCCTATATTTGGAAGGTTAAAAAACAAAGGTACATTAGGTGAAAGAATAGTAACAAAACAACAAAAAATTATGCTAGTGAAAATAACCTATGTTCTATTGATAAAAATAGTTAGGATACACATATTGCAAGTATTATTTATTGCGCATCAATGTGCTACTTTATTTAGTATAAAATTTTTTTTTTGTAGAGAATAAATAGCTTATTTATTTTGTATACGATGATTATTTGTTTATAACGCAGTAAAATATAAATCTCGAATAATTATCTGTATCGACAATAATAGACGACCTTGTTGTGGTATTGTTAATTGTATAAAATAATTGAACTTACATGACGTATTAAATACGTAACAACTTCATAAATTACCTAGATAACATATTCTTATTAGCATAAATAAATACTAAATGGTACCAGAATAAAAGTAGGTTAGCATGTCTACTACCGTTAGTGGATTTTTGGAATTTATAATCAAGAGAAGTGAAAAGACCCTTGTTTCTTATATGTACAACTCCAAAGAATTGCAAATTGGCAATAACATGCATATGTAGTTGAATCCCACACTCATTTATAGTTCATTTCCATGTGATTTGCCCTAAGTCAAACATCCACTTTCAACTTAATTCATTAACTTTATCCCAATTACTAAAGTAATTACTCTTCAATACTCTAATAGATTAATTCTACACACATGATACATTCCATCCTTTACGGTTTCACACTCTTTCCTTCGTAAAATTCTAATTACTACTATATCATAAATTAATTCTAATTAATGAAGGTCATGTATCAAGGAGCTCTGACTATTGAGACACTGACTAATTTCAGGTTAACGAAGTCTCCACCAAGTATCGATCTTAAGTAATTATGTTTTTGTTCACAATAGTGTTAGACGTATTATCACAGGATATACAAGATGAATTATCGTGGTGTATGTTAGTTTTCGATGATATTGTGTTAGTGGATGAGACTAGAGTTGATATAAATGTTAAACTAGAGAGGCTGGAAGCTAAGAGTCTGAAATTAAATAGGACAAAAGAAAAATACGTAGAGTTTAGATTTGGAGAAATTGAGGGGTCGGAGGTGGATTGTCAACTTGATAGGTAGGTCGTAGTGAAGAAGGAGAAGTTTCGGTACTTAGATCTTACATGTAAAATGGCGGTGTGATAAATACAGACATTTAACATCACATATAATGAGCTGAAAGAAATAGAGAAAAAGAAATAGAGAAAGACCATCATTGTTAAATAGAATATCGTGGTAGCAGAGGCGAGAATGCTTTTTATTAATTGTTGTTGATTAAGTATAATTTTACACGGAGTAGATGTAATAGTGTACTTAGATTCATTTAAATCACGTTTATGTGTGTAATGTGCACCTTCCTGGAAAAATAATCCCGTGTGATCAGTCCCATGCCCTTTCCTCTACACCCTCATCAAATTCCCAATCACATGCCTCCACGTCACCCTTCTTTGTCCCTCTTATAAGCGAACTCGGCCGACACTTTACCAAACTCGTCTCCTTCATTACCTCTCTGTATCTTCTTCTCTCTGGAAGCAAAAAAAACCAGAGAAAAAAAACCAGCAGCACAAAAAACCTAAACGAATTCCAAACCAGAGAAGCTCCGATTGTGCTCTGATCCATCCACATTCTGCCATGGGTGTCAGCCCCATCTATGGCTTCTTCTTCTTCCTCATCCTCCTCATTTCACCTCAAATCTGCCTCTCATCCAGCCAGATAAACTCCAACTCCGTCCTTGTAGCTCTCCTCGATTCTCGCTACACGGAACTCGCCGAGCTTGTCGAGAAGGCTTTGCTTCTCCCTACACTCGAAGACATCGTCGGGAGCCGGAATCTCACTATATTCGCACCGCATAACAAGGCCTTAGAGCGCGAGATTGACGCTGATTTCAAGAGGTTTTTGCTTGAGCCTGGGAATCTCAAGTCACTTCAAACCCTAATTCTCTCGCATATCGTCCCTTCTCGCATCTACTCCTCAAATTGGTCTGCTACCGCTATTCCCTCATTGTCTGACCATCGAATCACCCTCAGCCGCCATCGCAGCACCAAAGGCGTGAAGCTCGTCGACTCGGCGCGGCTCGTACGGCCTGAAGACATCGTTCGGCCAGACGGAATCATCCATGGAATCGAGCGGCTCCTCGTTCCGATTTCAGTACAGAACGACTTCAATCTCCGTCGCAGCTTACGGTCCGTCTCCGCCTTGCTGCCTACCGGCGCGCCGGAGGTCGATCCGAGGACTCACCGTCTCAAGAAGCCTGCGCCTCCTTCTCCGGCCGGATCCTCTCCCGCCTTACCGATCTACGATGCAATGGCGCCTGGTCCGTCTCTAGCTCCGGCGCCGGCTCCTGGTCCCGACGGCGCACACGGACATTTCCATGGCGAAGCGATGGTGAAGGACTTCATTCACACGCTTCTGCATTACGGAGGATACAACGAACTCGCTGATATTCTCATGAATCTGACCTCTCTTGGGACTGAAATGGGGAGATTAGTATCTGAGGGGTACTTAATTACGGTTTTAGCCCCTAATGATGAAGCTATGGCGAAGCTTACTACTGATCAGCTTAGTGAGCCTGGTGCGCCGGAGCAGATTATGTACTACCATATGATACCTGAGTATCAAACGGAGGAGAGTATGTATAACGCTGTTAGAAGATTTGGTAAGGTGAAGTATGACACTCTGAGGCTGCCGTATAAGATATCCGCTGAGGAAGCTGATGGTTCAGTGAAGTTTGGGGTAGGAGATGAATCTGCTTATTTGTTTGATCCGGATATTTATACCGATGGGAGGATCTCGGTGCAGGGGATTGACGGAGTTTTGTTTCCTTTGGAGGAGACGAAGAAGGAGAAGGAAATGGCGACGACGAGTGAGCAATCTGTTAAGATTGTTACTAAGGCCAGAAGAGGTAATGTGGCTCAATTCAGTTTGATTAAGCTTGCTTTTTAGTTTTACTGTCTAGTTTTCTCCTGTTTTGCTGTTCATTCACGTGAATTTTGACCTAGTTTGATAGTCTGAAACCTGAATTACTGTGAAATTGCTTATGGATCTTGATAGTTTGATCTAAGTGTTGAAGATTGATGTAAATTGGTGATGGTTACAGTAGTTTTTTTTATAATCTAGTTCATGAACGCTTTTTGATCACTCAATTCTCAAGGATTAAGATGGAAGAGAACATTGATGTAATGGCATGTTAGAAATGGAAACAGCTCAGTTGCAGCTATATGGCAATGATAATAAGCTTTTTGTCATTTGGTGGTACTCCACGCCACCATTGTCTACCAAATCATTCTGACCTTGACTTTGATTGTGAAGCCTTAAGCTTAATTTGGGTTTCAGTTTAATCAAAATTCTGCTTTCTTGAATAATTGCCACTTGCTTATTATCATTAATAGTAAAAATGATCTCTTCAAACTCAAAAGAAGCAAAATTGGAAGTGTAGTTTAGTGTTGTTTTGTCATCTGGAAATTGCATTTTGTGTCATTACTCACTAATGTGTTTAACTTATCCTGCTTTATTCTCCATAATCATATCATCTTCTCCTCTGGGTTGTCTTCTTCTTTTGAGATTTCCTGTTGTGCTTAAACTAATACATCAATCCATGGTGAACTTTACAGGAAAATTGATGGAGGTAACTTGCCAGATGCTGAGAAGGTTTGGACAGGATTCTCGCATCACCACTTGCCTATGAAAAAATCCCCCACCAGCACATATTGACAGATGTTAGGCCAAGACAAAAGGTTTCATATTCTCTTAATCTTTTATTTTCCTCCACCATTAACTTTCAGATGAACTTTCCCTTTCTATTCTTTCAAGCAAATCTTACGATTAATTGTTGTTGATCTTTCATTGTTATATCATTTACTATCAAATTGGTTGGTCCTATGCTCATTTCCCGTGGCGTTCTCATCTACCTTCCGCCATTTTTCTTAATTAATAAAACTTGTAGAAAACAAATGCCCATCTGGGTTGCTTTGTAGTGAATATGAGGACATCTAAAGAACAAGCTAATAAGAAAAACAAAAGGATCTAAGAATTATTAGATCTCTGTTTTGCTTTCACATGTATATATCTGTCCCTTGGAGATCAAGGATAGCATATCAGTATCACTTTAGGGTGTCAAGATACATATGATGTTAATACCTTAACTTGCATACATTATTATATTAATAATATAAACTTTATACACTTGAGAATTCATTATTTTTATGTTGCTTGCAGATGTAAAATTCATGAAAAAAAAAGGACCAGCTTCAGAACACAGCTACAACATGGGGATGATGAGGAGATGTTAATACACTTCTTTTTTTTTCTTTTCTTTTTTTCGATTTTTCTTTGCTATATTTACAGTGCATTTCCTGCCGTCCAAGATCCTTCAGTCTTCACTTGCACAGAGATGAAAGCTAGAAGGGGAGGGGAAAGCAATTATATAGTTTTGTTATATGAATATATATATTATATACTTCTGTATTAAACTTTTTTATTTTATTTTTTCTGGGTATTTTTTTAGCAAGGGGGCTGTCGGTGGAAGGAAATTAGGTGTGTGATTAGGGAGGGTCCCTTACCCACCCTTTTTGAATAAAAATCAACTTAAGTTGTGAATTTCAATAAATTTATTCTTTGGTGTTCATAATCTCATTGTCATTATGTCATAATAATGTTTGATTAACCAGTCTACCTACTTTATTTTCATATTTCTTAACTAGTGCGGTATGTTTCTCGTTTATATTTGCTCCATAATTATATTTTTGCTCTTCTTTAATACTAACATCTAACTATTTATATGGTTGGTGTAATATCAATTGGCATATCATTTTCAGGCCGCAGTTTAATTTCATTTAAGTATGAGTACCAAATTTACAGTACAACAACTAGTGGTTGATTGGATCTGGAATTTTTCTGGTTGACAAATACCTGGACAAAAATAAAAAATGCCTCACGAGAAGCACCAACTTGAATAAAATTTATTATCACGAGCAGGCTCAATAAATATGGCAGCAGCCTGGAAGGTACAATATTAAATAATTAACTGCTTATTACGGAGTACAATCACAATTCAAAATAAGATTAGAAAATAGAAAGCATTTAAGGCATCTTGAATAGCATTATGCACTCACACAAGGAATAACCAAACTTTCTAAAAACAGTTTCGTTATATCAACTCCAATATATAAAGGCTTGGTCTATATGCACACTTGATATGTGCGTTAACAATTAACGCACCACGTTCATATACGTTTCAGAAAACATTCCAACAATGCCCCGGAGCCCTTTCTTACCGCACAGATTACGTTAATACGAGATTAACAAAAAAAAAAAACAGATTTTGATTAACTTAAACACTTGTGCGGTAAGCGTTACCGCACAAGATATATAAAATTTTAAAAAAAACATAATCTGTGCGGTAACTGTTACCGCACATACCGCACCGGTTTTTTTAATAATTATTTGAAAATAATTAAATTAAATTTTTAAGAAAATAATAAATATAATATGTGCGGTAACTGTTACCGCACATGTTTTTTTTGAAAAAATGCCCGTTGGAATTTTATGCCCGTTGGTGCGTTAACTATTACCGCACCAACGGGCATAAAATTCCAACGGGCATTTTTTGGTTGTATATAGAGGTTGAGCTCTCTCGTTGAAGTTTTGCAATGCACACCACAATGTCTTATAATTATGAGAGTAGTGAGGATGATGGTAACGACAATTGGATATCAGGGGTCGTGGAAGAAGAATACGAAGTCGATGAAGAAGAGGAAGTGGACGAAGAAGACGAAGAAGTCGATGAGGAAGTGGACGAAGAAGAGGAAGAAGGCGAAGCAAATGTATCAATTGCATTAGACGATTGGACTCCGTTACCGATTTTGGTTAGTATATTATGAATTTAAATTTTGTATTTAATTGCATGAGATTTAGGTTAATTAGTTAAAATTGCGTATCTAAGTAATGTAGTTTAATCAATATAGGAAGAAGACTTTAGACCACATTTTAGTACTGCGCAAATGTGGGATAGTAAAGAAGAGATGATGGAATGGACAAAACAGAGAGCAAGGGATTTAATGATAGTTTTGGTACATCGTACATCTAGCAAATATTGCGTTGATTTTGTATGCGATAGGTTTGGAAAACCTAGATCGGGTAGGCTGAAAGTGAATTTAAAAAATCCAGAATTGCCGGTTTCGAGGCTTCGTGACCGAAAATCGAAGAAATGTGGTTGTACATTTGAGTTATATGGGGTTCGTATAAAAGAAGGGCCTTATAGTTATAAATGGATCGTGAATGTTGTAGAAGGTCGTCACAACCACACCCTTCCTACTAGTTTTCATGGGAATTCATTCGTGGGTAGAATGAGCAAAGAGGAGGAGAAAATAGCAAGGGAAGCGGGGGATGATCGCAAGACGCCAAAAAACATACTTATTCAGCTTAGGGAAAGAGACCCGCAAAATGTGACATCCATGAAGCAGATTGCCAATTTTTTGCAGAAGATCAATTTTGAAGATCGTGGTGAATTGTCAGTTACTCAGTGGTCTCTAAATTTTCAGAAAGAGAACAAGTATTTTTGTCAACCTTTGAGGAACACGAGGACGAATGAGGTTGAAGTCCTTTTTTTCGCTCACCCGGAGTCGATTCGTTTGTTCAGGAAGTTTCCTCACGTGATTATCATGGACGCCACATACAAGACAAATAGGTATGATATGACTTTAGTGGAGATGGTTGGTTTCACTTGCACGCACAAGACGTTCAACATCGCATATGCATTCATGGCTCAGGAGATAGTAATGCATTACAAGTTTGTGATGATGTGCGTTCATGAGTTGTGTAGAAATTTGGGAGTGATGCCGAAGCCTATAATGACCGACTGTGAAAAGGCTTTGTTGAGAGCAATCAAACTTGTGTTCAAAGACACTAATGTGAAGCAACTATTGTGTTGGGTGCACATTAAGCACAACATCCAGTCACACGCAGAAAAAATGATTAAAAATACTAAAAGGGCGGAGAACTTTGTTACGCAATGTTGGGGGATATTTTGCTCGAGCACCGAAGAAATCTACAAAGAGAGGTTGAGAAAGCTGAGAGATTCATGGAAGAAGGGCATTGTTGGTTACGTTGAAAAGTATTGGTTTACTCCGTACAAGAAGTTCATAGTTAGAGCGTGGACGGACTACACTCTTCACTTTCACACAAGGACTACAAACAGGTATCTTTGTTTGTTTAGTTGTTAATTTGGACCACCATATTATTTATGCTAATGATTAGAAATTGTGTTTATTTAGGGTGGAGGGGATGCATAAGGTGTTGAAAGAAATTGTGGGTTCTAGTAGAGGAGGCTTCAACAGAGTGATCGTGAGGATCCACCATGCGGTCATAGTTCAGATGGACCTGATTAGGGCGACGATGAACCAAGCACTTACTACTCGGCAAATGGTCTTTGATGACCCAACCTTTCCTCCTGGCATTCGAATGTTGTTTTCAAGGCTATTTTACCGAGTGTCAGATAGGTGTTTTCTGTTGTTGTTGGAAATGTACCAGCAAATATTGAAGGAGGAGTATTCAAATGTTTGTGATGATCATTGGGTTCGAGATTGTCTTGGGATGCCATGCGTACACGATCTTGCTAGGGCAATCATTTCTAAGACACCTCTTGTTCCGGATGATTTTCATGACTTCTGGAAGGAACTGAGATGGGAAGATGATGCAATAAATTTGTCCTTACCCGACGACAATCGTTTAATGTCTATTCCGGAGATCAGAATGCGTGAAATGTGGGCGAAATGGGAAAGTGGAGATTTGAGGGATGGAACTCTATTCAAATTAAGTGAGTTGTACATTGACTTGGAGCATCCGGAACAAAGTTCTTTGGTAGAGCCAACAAACTTGTTTAGGAAAGGAAAAAGAACAAAGTTCCGGGCACCACCACTGTAAATCAGTGGCACCTCGACTTCCTCCTCGTCTTCATCCTCCACAGCCAGCCACGGAGTCGCCGCAGGAACGGCCGTCGTCGCCGCGGGAAGAGCTGCCGTCGGCGGGAAGCTTGGACCCTCGTCTCCGGCCAGATTTTTGGGCCCAGAAGATGCAGCTTGATCGGGGGAGCTCGAATCCATCATCAATTTGTGGATTTGGTGGCTTAATCGACGGGAAAATGGACGGAGGAAGAAGGATGGCGGCGGCGGAAGGAAAAGAGAAGAAGGACGGAGCGGAGGACGAAAGGTCGGGGAGGGAAAATTTTGGTTTACAAATAACCTAAATTGGTGCGGTAATTGTTACCGCACAAATTTATTATTTTTTAAATGGATAAAACTGGTGCGGTAACGATTACCGCACCATATTTTATATTTTTTTTATATATTAAACCTGTGCGGTAATTGTTACCGCACATGATATTATTATTTAAATACTTTTTTTTAAAAATTTATTAATTAAAAAAATAACAAATCTTGTGCGGTAAGAGTTACAGCACAAGTGTTTAAGTTAATCAAAATCTTTTTTTTTTTCTAGTTAATCTCGTATTAACGTGGTGCGTTAATTGTTAACGCACATATCTGTGCGGTAAGAATTACCGCACCAGATTCATATACGTTTCATAAAACATTCCAACAATGCCCCGGAGCCCTTTTGTGCGGTAATCCTTAACGCACAGAAGTGTACTGCAACTCTTACCGCACAGATTAGTGTGCATTTAGCAAAAAAAACGTGTGCATATAGACGAAGCCTATATAAAATTTTACTCACATGTTCATGTTCATCTTAGGTTGGACTTTGGAAACATATTTTTAACTGTCATACCTGCCAACTTCTTGAGCAGTTGAGCTTAAGGAATTATAATGCTATCAAACATCTTGTAGTTGAGTTGTTGGTCTTGATATTGCCTGAGAATAAGGTTAATCGTCACGTCATCTTGGAGTCTGATTCGACACTTGTCATCAGTCTTCTGTCTCTTGCTTGCCAAAACTTTATTAGTAGAAACTATATTGTATAGTTGCGTCATATTTATCGTGAAGCTAATAAAGTCGCCGATCACTTAGCTTCACTCGCTTTTGACTTTTCTTCAAATTTTCATGTTTTAGCTAGTCTGTTTCCTAATGTTTTTCCTTTGTTGTTGGATGATTTACGGGATGTTGCCTACCTCGTATGGTACGCTGTTAAATTATATCTTGATTCAATAAAACGTGCGAGAGTGCCGTCTTTCCTTCCACCAAAAGAACGATATTGTATCCCATTTGCGTATCGCAAATCTGATACAATTAAGTTAAAATAGAAATTTACTACACTTAACAAAACCAAATGGAGCAGTAATATTTTGTCGGCTGCATCAAGATTTTGATATTATTGGCTACTTGATACCAATAATGGTAGTAGCTACACACCTAAGATGACCAAATATGCATTGAACATGGCTCCATAAGATCTCTATAGTGTACAAAATATCAACTAGTCAACTACCTATACATGATCTGTCTAATATCTTACCACACAATTTGTCAAGTACAACAAGAACATATGTACTGCATAAATGAAAGGGAAGTTTTTACTTCATCTTGGGCGCCAAAATGAGAGATCCTGTTAGAGCTCTTTAAAGCCTTCATTATTAAAAGGGACCAGCTAGGGACTAGTTGAGGCATTATCTCTTTATCTTGTTAATCAATATTCTGAGATGCTAGTTGAATGCTGCTATGATCATATTTTCAGATCTGTTGGCATCATTTACTGAGATGTTGTTTCGAAAGTTTGATGTTGTTTATCGGTTAATCTTCCCATTATGTCCTGCTCGACTTTATTTATGTCGTACTGTATTGAATCTGAATCACAATGTAGACATACGGGTTATTGTAATCCGAAAATATAATCTCAATCTCCTAATAAAAGCGATTCTAGTTCTGTATGTGGATGTAATCAACACAACGAACCCCGTTAAATCTGTGTTATTTTTTCTCTCAATCCGTCACAACAATTTGGTACTGATGTTCTATAAGTTCCCTATCATTTGACAAAAGTCATTCATGCATTATAACTTTAGTATTATGATGTTCAGAAGTAACTAGTAGTTGTTAGACTGAGTCATCTTAAACTTATAAATCAGGGTATCTGAATAACAAATCACATTCACATGAGCTTAGGTATTGACATTTTCAGCAAATAGTGACATTGTTGTCATATGAGTATATGACTGCTTAAGTCACAAGTGCACATGTAGTGACAAAACAAAACCCATTCTGTAACTGCTCCAACTCAAGCATTCCAAATTCAGAAAATTAGCTAATAAAATTGGTAAAAGAAGATACAATACTGAAATCTGCACTATCAAATATGTAAAATGCTGTTTATAAACATATTGTGACAATTACAGCTGAAAACTGCAGTTGGATAATTCATCATAGGCTAAAAACATATTATCACTACTCAGAAAATATGCATTAAGCAGAAGTGTAAATCCTCCATACAAGTTAACAGACACAGTACATCGAATCACATCGATGTTTAGCTATAGCTTTATGGCTCTGACTAATGCTGTAAATATTCTCATTATAGATCTAAAAAACCAAAATGTGTAAATGAAGTTTCTGATGCAGCAATTCTACAATGTTTACTTGGAACTCAAGTCATAGGTAGCCATGAAAGGCATTAAGACGCTACCTATCCAGAGCTTACCGTCTTTCTCCTCAACTTCACTCACTGCTCGTACGACTTTGCCTTGTCTATCTTCTAAAATCTCAATGAACTCGCCCTCACCGCTGTATTTTGCCACCACTGCATGCATTTTGCCTCCCACATGAAGCATGAACTGATATTTTGCGCTGATGGGGAGAGATAATACAAAATCACGTAGAATTGGGTAGATTGCTAACGTGTGAGCGTATAAGTTTCTTCTGCAGTGAATTGCCACCCAAAGCTCGCCTTTCTCGTTGAATCTTATGTTGTCTGGAAATCCGGGTAGGACTGCAAATAATTCTGAGGTTCCAGCTTTCTCGCCTTTTAGCCAGTACCGCTGCAGCCTGCAAATACATTTTTTCAACGGGTAAAAAGAATGAATAATCAATAATGGAATGATTTTTGCAAAAATTGCTTGCGAATTCTTTTTTGCCAGTCGGGTCACCTGATAGTTTCATCATAAGCATTTATCAATATAAAATCAGTTTTTCCCTACGTATGCACAAAAATGTGTCCAAGGTTCAAACAATGAATAAAGGAATAATTTTGCAGAATTTGCTTGCAAATTGTTTTTTGCCAACTGGGTTATCTGATAATCTCATCATACAGTCAGTTTGAAGTATTTTTATAAGATTACCTTCCAACACATCCTTCAGTGTAGATAAGGGATGATCCATCTTTGCTTAATGAAATTCCATTAGGGAATTGGACGTTGTTAATGAGTACTGTGACCTTATTTGCTATTGGATCATACTTCATGACACGACCGCTGTTATCACCAGAGAAAACCAACTGCAGGAAGTTTCTGGCGAAGTGGTACATATCATTAGAATCAAACCGGAAAAAAATACGCATATTGAAAAGTGGTATTCGTCACAGTTATGTTGTAGCCAGAATTTTATTACATGTGATAGCCTAATTCAAAAGCAGCATTCTGTATCTTAATTTGTCAACAGTTTGGTAAAAATAAAAGCAAGAAACTACAGCAAACCTAAAAATCTCTGATGACTACATTCTCATTTCTGATATTATATTTGCAAAACCAGAATGTGCAAGTAGTGCATTATTACCTTCTTTGGTATACAGTGCTGCTATCAGTAAAATATACGTTTCCGTCTTCATCAACATCCAGATCATTTGTAAATCTGAGAGGTACCCCTTCTGCTTCTGATGCAAGTGGTGTTGCTAAACCGCCCTCTGGGCCCACCTTCATGACCCCAAGGTATGCATCTGCAATGTACAAATCACCTGTTTTTTTGTGAAACCGCAGTCCTAGCGGCCTTCCACATATGTGCTCATTTTTTAGGTAGTCTGCCATCTTCGGCTTTGGGGTGCAAACAGATCTAAGCATCCAAACATGGACAGCAAAAAGATTAGCAGATAGACTGTGAATTCAGGATTAGAGCACTACATAAACTATTTAAAAATAAAAATCTAGTAATTGATGAGAGAAAGGCATGGTGTTTTCATCAATAGTGCTCACTGATTTTATGGAATGGCATGTCAGAGAATTATTCTCAAGCTAAATCATAGCCATAATACCCAAGTCGGAATCTCTGCTTCTTGACAAATACAAAGAGATGTCAATGGTCCTATTCGTATACCCATCACCATTAATCCTTTTGGAATCGCACAACATATATACCATTTTTTGTTTTAAGAGACAACTTATATACATATACCAAATCTAATTAAAAATTTAAAAGATGTTTTTAACAAGAATCACATAGTTCTCATAAAGATGATTACCTGAACTTAATTCAAATGATAGAACTGTCATTCTACTATTGTATGAAAAAATTCAGCTATATAGAACTTGTGTTGGCATGATTTATAAATGAAAATCAATAGCAATTAGTTTGTCAATCGCACCACTCCATTCAATAACTGTATGCAATCCCTTATGGTGTCCATATCCAAGTACACTCATCTGTAACAAAATCTAGTTCATCATACTGTATATAATCCTATTTTGCCTTATGAAAGCAAGAGAATATCTCATAGCTAAAGAACTCAGTCCCTCAATGCACTAATTCTACAATCCAGACCTCTGGCTCTTAGTCTAAACTTCATAAATCCACCATAGCTACAGTACTCAATTTCAAAAATCAACACTCCCTCCCAATTTTCCTCCTCCTTCCAAAAATCCCAATTATTCGCAACCTAAAAAGTATGAGGTGAAGTTCACAGTATTGATGGTGATAGTGTTGTAAAACCAAATCGTCAATCAGCTACTAAAATTGTCAGATGTCAACCTATCTAAAGCTTGTTTGAATGACCGAATTCGATCTCGATCTTGTTCTCTCCTCTCCGCAGCTGCAAAAAATGGAAGTGAATATCTCAACCCCAAATTTCCCATGCTTAAACCTGTATTTCCAAATCTAGCATAAACAAGCTTTACATTTGTTCTTAGTGTTTGACTACGCTACCGCCTCTATTAACTAAATGCTCCGCTATGTTCTTCCTAATTGTATGCAAGTCTGTCGCTAATGAGGTAGGTAGGTAGGTTAACTCAGTGAGCCGAGCTCATTCCAAAACAACCAACAAATTCCACAAATGTCTCACAGAAAACCTAATTTAATCTCACCGATTCGACGAAGTGTAAGCAAAATCAGTCCACTCCCTGCCATTGAAGAACAGAATCCGGCCATCAGCTACTCCAGTGTACGGACCACGTCCTTTTGGATCGAATACAACGCTCTCTGGACCTTGAACCTCGTTCAGGAATTTAATCTCGGAGTTTTGGAGCCGATTTTGGGGATCTTCAGGGGAGGGAATATCGGACCAAGTCGGCATCTCGATTTTGTGGGAGACGAAATCTGGAAAACCGGAGGTGGCTCTGTGATCGAAGGGGTCGAGGCCGCAGTAGAGCGCGAGAAGGAAAGCGAGGCCGCCGAAGATTGACATCGCCATTGTTGTGGAGTCTGCAAGTAGAGAGTTGGGGAGTTTTGTGTATATAATGTTAGCTCAACTCACTATTTCTTGTGCATCAATAAAGCATGTCGTATGCTCAACTTAAAACTATTTTAATTCCATAATCAGTTTTTAATTACTCAATTAAAAGATTCATAGTTAATTACATTGGAGATAGATTTAGAATTATGTGAAGTTAGTCTTAGTTGGCCAGAGCTCATCTGCAAATTAATTAATCTTAAGTTTTTAAATTAAAATAGCTTAATTTTCTAATATAATAAATGAAGCTTAATCAATTTAATTTAATTTTTAACCTACTATTACACTTTATTCAATAGTTTATATTATTTTTTTTCATAATTTTATCAGTATTATTACGAATTAAGCTTAAAGTATCGAACATTATAGCTTTTTAGATAACATTTTCATCTTAGTTTCAACTAATCGTTTTACTACTTGTTTAGCTTTAACTATATATTCGTATATTCGTATATTCGTATTAATATCCTATTTTTAATTAATTAATTAGTTAATTAATTTATGGATTAGTATAGAGAAGGGTAGTTGGGCACAAGAGTGGAAGGTGAGGAGTTGTCGGGTTGGTTAATTGAGCGCCATAATCTTGTGAACTAACGGCTCCTCTTTTATCTCCTTTTGGTCTAAACTTATAACAACATTTCTTTTATCATATTGGTGTAGTTTTGTTACGTTTTGTATGCCTCATAATATATAATTCAAGTTTAAAGTTATTATATCCTAACTTTTTTAAATTATACTCCCTCCGTCTCTTAATATAAGGATCATTTGCTTTTTCGACACTATTAACAAACCGAGAGAATCTTCTCGTTTTGTTCCAATATATAGAAATAAATATAGGCATGCGAAATCTCGTTTGATTCGTCTCAATGAGTACTTTGATAATATAAAAAAATTATAATTTTTATCATCGTATATTTAGAGATATTAACGTTACAAAACGTGTCTCGACAAATGTGTCAAAAGCAAATGAGAAGATCAATAGGGGACGGAGGGAGTACGAAATAATATATTTTAATTTAGTTTTATAGCTCTTTTTTATGAGGAAAACATTTAATCTATCGAGAATAATCCCGTCTTAGTTCACCCGAATAATGAGATTCAAAGATCTGAAAATGCTGCTAAGTCGGGTGGAGGTATTAAACGGTGCATTTTAGCTATTAAATCTGCTACACCCAAAAAATATGGGAAATTCGACTATCCGATAAGAATTGTACATCAATTAAGATATCTGTCACGATCAGTCAATTTTCTATGGGCAGTCTCAAACTTCGTTTATAGCATTAATAAGGCAAAAATTATCATCTTCGATCTCAACATTCGTGTGCCACAATGTATTGTAAGGGCCTCAACTAATTTGGTATTTATAACAAAAAAAACCCTCGATTTAAGGAAAAAGATTAGGTACGAATGTCACGAACGTATGGATACACGGTATTCACATTTTTTCGTATTCGCATGCACATTTCTTTACATTTATTTAAACTTTTATGTGCATCCGAATAATTAACTTATATTGATTTGTACGTATCATTTTTACATATATTTTTTTATAGTACGTAGCATGTCCAAGCCTAGAACTGGTCAAAGATCTATTTTGTTTTGATTGTGTACAAAGTAAGGACTGAATAAAGTATAAAAGCTTGTATAGGTGAGTAACATATCTTATTAAGATGCCTAATTACGTTGTTGACCAATGTGGATCATGTAGTAGCTAGCAACAATCTACTTAGAAAGCTTGTTAAAGGAAGTGTGGTAGGCATAAGAGTGATTTTTTTTCTAGGATGAATTAATATAGCTTCCAATCTTATAAAATAACTTGTGTATATAAGCCTTTTAAACTAGAATGGTTAGACATTTGGAGTTTGGACAAATCTTGTGTATTAGTAGTTGAGTTAAAAGTCTAAATATGGATCAAAGTGGTTTGATTATGTATTATATTTAAAAATTGAACTTTGGACGTTCATTCTATTTTTTGTGAAGCTTTGTGATGGAAATAACTGGTATTTTTATCACCATCAAGTTGTAAGTTTACGAATATTTTCAGGGTCTAGCCATCTGGACCAATATATGACTCGGATCTGGTCAAATTTTATGGGCTTGGCCCAAAAATGAATTTTTGCGAGGAGATAGGCCCAAGGGATTTATCATTTCTCAAGAGAAGTATAGTTAGCCCTAAACTTCTCACATGATTATTGTCCAAATTGCCCCCTTAATGTCGATTATTGTTGATATTCTATCTAAATGAATGATTTATTATTTCGATTTTAGATATATCCAACCTAATGAGAGCTATACTATTTTGTATATGAAATTAATTTTAAATGTTTATGATCATTTCAAAACATCAAATTTAATACCAGTACGGCGATTTAACTAAGGTGATGCCTATAAAAAAATAAAAAAATAACTAAGGTGATTAATGTGTATTTTGATCGAGGAATCTAACTAAAATGCCCAAATAATGACATAGATACTCCGAATTACAGTACTTTTCTAGTCTATTTATTCTACTCGGTAAAAATAATTTAATACTGTATATCGAATTCAATTGATTATCTAATCTATCTAATCTATCTAATCTACTATATAAATTGCGGAGAGAGAATATAAAAGTTTCACATTTAATTTTGAAGTCTTTTGATTGGTTCCTTCATAAATGACTTCAATTTCCCATTTTAATAAAATTTACGAATTTACAAAGTCATATGTATGTGTTGTGACTCATTGTTGCAGACTCAATTCATAGTTATTGTTCGTCAAGCCTATCATAATAAAATGTTCTAACATGTCTTTATGTTAAAAATAAATTTAGACAAATTAATTAGATAGACTGTAACCATAAAATTGTTATGAGATTATTAGTATACAATAGATTATCCAGAAGCTAATGGAGACTCTCTATTGATTTCATAAACATATGTAATGCAAAGGGTGGACAAAACAAATGTTTATTTATTATATTTATACATACACATTTCCAATATTCCACCTTGCAACATTCACATGTTAAAATAGTCTTCAACCATAAAATATATTACTACAAAAATCAAAATGTAAAGTATTTACACACATCAATAACGTTTATATCTAAATTTTAAGACCTGTGTATTAGATACGCGAGAGCCTCAAAATGCTAGTAACTTTAAAAATAATCCAATCTTATCTATATAATGGTTGGCTGCCTTTTGTCAAAATTGAATGAAATCGGTACCGGGTCGGTTCCGGGCCGTTCATTTAATTTTTCGGGCCTCCGGGCTTGCTGTGTTTGAAAGGCTAATTCTGAATGGGCCTCAATGGACTGCCCTCTTTTTCCCTCTTTCACCTCCCTGCATCTTTTGTGCACCCCCCCTCGCAGGAGCGTGTTGAGACGAATACCCATTTTACCAAGTTGTTGTATTCAAGTGATCTCACGAGTTGCAATGGTGAGGGCACGATATTCCACTTCAATAAAAGAGCATGATACGATTCGTTGCTTCTTGCTCGACTCAAGAGATAAGATTCGTTGCTTCTTATCGGCGAAGAAGGTATATGCAATATGCATTTATGCTTACCACTGATTTCCACTGATTTCCTCAATGGCAACTTGTGTACTTGGGGCGGGATAAGATGTTTTTAATCCATATATGATTAATCGATCGATATACATGTGCAATTTTAGGGAAAATTGTTGTCATGTTAACTAAACCTAAAATATGTTCCTTTTAGATTTCTGAGGAGAGGCTTATAACCCTGCTGGAACAAATTAATACCCAGTCAACTAAACAGACCAAAGCGACTGTGAGTTGCATCTTCTGTTTGAACACTTTCATTTCTCCTTCATTTTCAGTGCAGGAGTTTTCTTGAAGATGATGATTAGAGTTGCAGAAGATGTATATCTACTGTACACAATTCCAGCTTGTGGTTATCTCTACCTCTTGGTTTTGTCATGTGCACATATAATTGTTCTTAATTTAGTTGGAAATATCATGTCAAGTGTCAAGAGCTAAACATTAATTTTGTTTGAAATATCATGCCAAGAGCTAATCAATGTATTTGATATTGGTTTGTGGTGAAGCTGAAAAGTTCTTCATTTGATATACCTACGCACTCAATATACTATGATATGGTCATATAGTTTGCATTTGTCACAAAATGCATTACTTTAGTTTGCAACTCTCGAATTTGTTTGTTTTGATAAGTGTGTTGTTTTTTTTGTTCTTATGCTGTTCTTATTTTCATATGATTCATGCCATCCTCCTTTTCTTTCATATTCTGTTTTTGGTTTTGCAAGTTTTAATGACAACGGTCTAATTTCCATTTTAATGACATTTATTGTTTTAATTTACATTTTGTGTTCATGACAACCGTTTCCTATTTTGCTATTGGTCTTCCAAGTCTTTATGACAACAGTTTAATTTTCCTTTTAATGTCTTTATGGTGTTGTTTTTTAAACCGTCTTTATGACAGGGGTTTCATTTTTGTGTTTATTTTCATTTATGGTGTTAAATTACCCCCTTTATTATTTTTTGGCATGCAAGTTTCTTCTGCTCTTACGTCAGCCAATGTTTACAAGTGCAACTATATATACAACCTTTCCCTCCCATTTTTTCCATATTGTTGCTCCCCCTCTTATATTTTTCCTATCTACACTCTAATGGCTTCCACCTCAAAGATGATTGCCAAAGCTGTTTCTTCTAATGTCAATCGGGATTCAAATGATGGGAAGGGGGTTACTTCTTTTCTTAATCTATCTCCTAATGATGTTCGCAGTGTCAACGCCATGGTCTGTCGCAGATGGGATGCTTCTAATATCAACGACAAGTATCTTAGCACGAAGTTCCTGCTTTCGGATCCCATGGTAATTATCTGGATTCATGTTCTTTTATTTTTCCTTGCTCTCTTGAGTTTAATCACCTGTTTGCTGACTCCTTATACCACTTTTTGTCCTGATGTCAAGATGTTTTTGTCCAGTCTGTGTATTATTATACTTTCAACGTCCAGACTATGTGTTCTCTGCAATTATAATCCGTCTCAACATGGATATAATCTTATTAGCCATATGTCAGACTTATATTTTTGAATTTCCATTTCCAGGGCAATATCATGCATTGTGTAGCACGCAGCTCTATTGCACATTGCTTCTCTGGGAGGCTAATTGAAGGAGAGATATACACAATCAATAACTTCACAGTTGCCCCAAACAGAGATTCTTATCGTGTTCGTCCTGATGAAAAATATATCATTCAGTTAGAAGGGAACAGTACCGTAAAAAGGAACGAGAGAATCTCCGGTGATTTCTTAAGGTATCCTTTCTCACTGGTTCCTATTGAGGAGGTTGAACTGAATGGAAGAAAATTCCTGATAGGTTTGTTTGTATTCAGTTTCTTTAATCAAATCAATTATGCGATCATCATGATAGTGTTTTTGAAAATGTTGTAAATTTTGCAGATGTGTTTGGGGTTGCCATTAATATGGGCAAGGTTAAGGCAACTAGGAATGGATCTCAAATGATGGAATTCCATCTGCTAAATGAAAGGTATTTGGTGTAGACAGTGTATATTAATCTGTGTGTTACTGTGTTGTTTTAATTTAGCATGGTTTAATTCCTATTCCTAACAAAATTAATAGGGGAAGGAGCATCAAAGCAACACTATGGGGTTCAATATGTGATGGTCTGATCAAAATTAGCACTGCAACTGTCACTCCACTAATCGTGATATTAACCGGGATGAACGTTAGAGAATTCAGGAGTATGCTTACTTTTCTGTTTTTTATCTTTTACGATCATTTCACTAAACACATACATGCAGATTTTTGCTGGTTTTATTAACAATTTTACCCCTCTTTACAGATGACATTTATCTATCAAGTACCTCTGCAACCACAATTTATGACAGCCCTGATATTCATGCAATCTCAAGTCTCCGGAAAATTATTGGGTGATTGCTTTTGTTAAGCTTTGTGTTTTTAGTGAATGTAGTCTTACTATTTTGACAACCATTAAGCATGCGTTTGTGTTTGTCTGGTAGGGAGCCAAACGTCAATGTCGTCTCCAAAGCTGTAAAAGACATAAAGAGCGAAGTTTGCACATTAAGCCAGCTTCTGGATATTGGTCGCTCTACTAAGGCCCTAAAACAAAAGGTCAGATCTTGCGTACTATTTTTGTTACTTCTAACACGTCAAATTACCCTGGTATTTTTTTTAAGTATATGTGTTTCAACATTCAATTACATTTAGGAATGACTCTTCATTTTGATGGTGTTTTCCAATATTCTAGGACTCAGTTACCATTCAATGTGGGGTGGAAATTGTTGATATCCGCCAGAAAAACAGTTGGCATTACTTCTCATGTGGCAAGGGAAACTGCAAAACAGGCTTATCAAGAACTGGTGGTCATTTCTGGTGTGGTGCATGTGAATCAGAGTGTGAATTGCCAAAAGTTAATGAAATTTGTACTGCATTTAATTCATACCATGTATTTAGGGTTCTGTTCACCCGTCCTTCACCCTCCTCCTCTATTTTATTTCTTCTGATGAATTCCACGACCAATTTGACGACATCCACGCCTCCGCCGTTTCCTCTTTAGACGATCGTTTGGCTTCGAAATGAGCCTGCCATCATCGTTGCTACTGGAACTGGAACAATTCCGGCAAATCATGGTCTCTGCTCCTCCTCCTAAGTGTGATGCCGCCACCAGCCACTTCTTTCACCCTCTCGCTGCCGCACACCATTACGACGACATGGAGCCGCCGCCTCCGGTTTCGCGCACCACTCGCCATGTTCGAGTTCCACCATCAGCATAACAAGTCCCAATTCCTCGCCAATTTGGCATCCGGAAGGGCAGACGATGCGCATGAGAATTACGGGAGGAATAAGCCTTTCAGAGAGGATTTCTTCAAGGACGAAAACACTGAATAAGGTAATTCCTCATTATTCAATTTCCTAGGGTTTTTTGTACTTGAATTTTCAGATTAGGGCTCTTACCCCTTTTCATTCATTAATTTGTTGAGATTAACAATACATTTTTTAGAATGGTCTGGAATCATGAGTACTCTGAAGTCAAATCACTTATCTCCCATAATCCGTTTTTTGCATTTGCTATACCTGATCAACCTTATATATCTTCTCAGGTTTTGAGTGTTGAGCAGTTATACAGAATATGTACATTGTACTGGGATTACAAATACAACATACGAAGTGTATCACCAGATGTGAGTTTGCTTAACTGTCATATTATTTACAAGTGATTTGCAGGCTCGCTAATTTCATGATTACTTCCATGAAAAATGAGGTGATATCCAATATGAGATAGATTGGTTACAGAGAGAATGATCGTGTCCTAAGCTGACATTACCACCTCTAAATCTGAATAGAAAATGCGCTATAAATAAATAAATTATCACCGTTGCTTCCATTAAGATGATTGCTTTCCTGAAATTGCACTAATCGGTTGTTCTTCACTTTCAGTTTTTGAAAAGGCGCCTGCGAGGGAGCAGAAATGCAGGGCCTTGGATGATATAAGACAAAGCACACAATAACTCAAATACTATAAGGAAGCTATTTTCAAGGCAAAGTCAAAGAAATGACACTACGTATGCATTCACATAATGATGCAGGAAAGTATGAGGTCATCATTAGTCTGATCATTCGTAGTCGTTTGTAGTATGGAATGTGATTTAGTGGAGTTATGATGGTAAAATAGCTCTTAAATTTTGCTTTCTTCAACTTTAGCATGTAGACTTTAAGTAAGGGGCTATAGGATCCATTCGAAACTGCTTGGACATACTCTTGGTATGTCATGCAACAAGATTTGCCTTTCATTATGTCATTCATCTTTTTCGAACATACTTATTTGTCTATATATGTTGTTATGTTTGGAACTATCTAATTATTGAGCTTATTTTAAACCATTTTCCATTTACACATTGTAATTCATCTCAATTACATTGTTAGGTTTAGAGTTATAGCAGTTTTTTATGATCTATTTCTGTAATATTTAAAGAATTTTCCTTTCAGGTCCTTATGATAAAGATATTAAGCATGATCATTTACAAATCAATCACATTCATGTGTTTGAGCGATTCACTTCCAAGATTGAAAGGGATTTCTTCTTTGCAAATTTCTGGTGCTGGGTAGGGCCGAGATGTATCGTTTTGAATGGCCCATATTGCTTCATATTCTGAAGCTCTTAATTGGTAGGTGTAATGAATTTATTTGGTAGTTTAGGCTGTTCGTTTTACTCTTCTTCCTTTGCCTTCTGCTTCTTCTTCTTCTTCTTCCGATAGAGGGTCTTAGTATATGAATACATGCCATTGAGATCTCTAGAAGTTCGTCTATTTGGTACATTAATTCACCACTTATAAAATTTGATGACCTAAATCAAATTTCTGAAAGACGTTTTGTGTTTTACGTCTCATGTATGTTGAATGTAAGAATATAAATACAACATACACATGCTAAATATTTATGGTCGATCCCTAAAGTTGCAAAAACAGTGAAGTTGTTGTCTGATCGATCCCTGAAGCCATCTTCAAATGTCTCCAAAAGAGCTAATGTAACTGCAAAGCCTATACGAGGGAGTCCTTTAAAGGGAAGAAACTCCGATGGTGAGTCACATAATTCTTAGCCGGTTGATGGCTTGCAAGCTCGACTAACTGACCAACATCGATGGCCTAGCCGAACAGGTGTAAATATATCTTCAAATATTTAAATGAAACACATGGATCTCTTAGATGAGGCTGGAAATTGGAAACGGTTTAAAGCTGCCAAGTATCGGGGGTATCTTCACTTAGGGGCTCTCTAGTGAAGGTATATCACTGCCTCTCTATAGAAGTATAGAACTAATGCATTACTTGATGATATTGATAAAATGACATTGAATAATAAGGTGGTCGATGAAACTCTGTTAAGGGTTTCTATGTTGCACAAGAATAACTTATCCAAATCACGGGATTAAGCCCAATTCAGTAATATCTGAAATCAAATCCCATTTATTGCCAGGGTCACGAATACCATCACGAAATAAGGCCTCTGCTTCTATTGGTATGGAAAGTCCTACTGGAATGAGGCCATCTACTCCAACATCTTCTAGAGGTACAAGTCCATCACAGATAATACCATGTAGTCGGACCCGAGAAATTGAGCAATATCATTTATGTCCTTAGTTTGCATATGATCTTAAGAAAGGAAAAAAAAGTATTAGCCAATTGAAATATGCTCATCATATGAAGTTGTTATATTATATAATAGATATTTATAGTGGCGATTTTCAAATGTGCAAGCAAATGCTGCTTTACATATTCATAAAGTTATGCCCTAGACAGCTTAATGCACTCTCATATATAATGATATGTATTTGATATCGTATTATACTAAATTTTTTTAGTGGTTTCAGTAAGTTGGTGTTGAGATTTAACATTGGGGATTCAGTGTTAAACTTATATTTGTAATTTTAAATAAACATACTTTTATTCTTTACAAAGGAAACTTGCGTAAGTTGATTTCTCCAAATCTTGAAAAAAATTGTCATATTAACGGTCTAATCAATCTCTCTTTGCATTTCCATTTCAAAAGTGTCATAAGTTTCTCTATAAATTTCTTAGTTTAACTACTTAAAAATCTAATTTCCTACATTTACAACTTTGTAGAATTTAGATGTATTCATATTTTTCATAATCCTTAATTTAGAGGTTGAAGGTTGATAATGTGAAAGAAACAAAGAGAAAATGGACTGCCAAGAAAACAACGTTGTTGAGGAAGCATGTGTATTGGATAGTATATGTTCCCCATATTGTCATTCCATTCAACACTACAATGATGTTTTGGGATGAAAAGAGTTTGATTTTCATACTTCCGCATATTAATCCCTTGATTTGTTATGCTTGAAGGTGTATCTAATGTACACAATTTATATATCTAAGTTGTCTTTGAACAAGAGTGAGTTCAAAAGTTTCATCTAACAACTGAAACAAGACTGCACAAGTCTACATTGATCTTCAACTACAAACTTAAGGGGTTTAGTTGTACAACTTGCTTCCAGATAGTCAAAGATAAATATCGCTAAAACCACATTGATAAAGCTTTGAAATGTGAGATTTTGCGGTTGTGTTAGTGTTAACAATATCAATGTATGTTAAATAGTTGTAATTGCATTTCCTGATTTCGTAGAATTGAATTGTATCGTATTTGCATTTTATGCTAAACAGTTGTATTATACTTTCAAAAAAGAAGAAGAAATGTATTGTATTATATGAGAGAATGATATGGTTAAAATGATAATTTGTGTGATTTATTTAATTCAAATACAAAACAACCATACATATTAAGGAAATGTATGGATATTGATGTATTTATTTTCTTTATTTACAATGTCTATACTGACTTTTTTTTTTCCGAAAAGAGTCATTATGTGTATGATCGTCCCCAATCTAATTTTAAGACGTCTATATATTTAACACCATTCAACCACATATTAAAAACCATGACTTTCCCGCGCCGCATCTAGTTCAACCGAAAAAAAAAAGTAGACCATAGAAAAAGGCTACAAAAAATTTAATGTAATTAATGCTCTTTATTTATCGCATCCCCTACCACTATTTATAGTTTTTGTCATTGTTTTGTATTAGCCCCTTTTCATTAATTCCAAATATCAGCCATTATTGCCTCAAATAATTCCTTATCTATTATTTCCCCCACCGTTCGTGTTACAGCCAAATTGAAACCCCGGAAATCTGACAGGCAAAAATGTAGTGAACCCAACTTAATTTGGATCGTCAAGTTTTTCTAGCACTTCTCCTCTACCATTAAGTTCAAATCATTCCAAGTTCAAATCATTCCATTAAGTTCAAATCATTCCATTAAGTTCAAATCATTCTTTTAGAGTTGAAGAAAAAACCTACCCCATATTTATTTAAATATACACTTTTTGTTAAAAAATGTACTTTAAATACATAAATTAACGAGTTGTCCTGGCCTCAAAATTCAATTTTATGTCAGAAGACCTAAAATTATTCTCGTATCGTGGTTATGTGCAATAAATGACAAATATCCAATGCGTGACTTGGATACACAATAAACAATTAAAAAAGGGTGTAGAAGACCTAGAATGTAAGGGGTATTTTTTTTATGAGTTTATCTATTTTCCTAGGAGGGTGTGTAGCCGTGTAGAGCTATATCTTTCATTTAGTTGTTTATTTTGTGTCCATGAGCACACATTAGACAAATCCTAAGTGATTTATCGCAAAAGCTCAATCTTTGTATAGTATTCCCTCGTCGATAATTTAGTGTAGGCATCTTTTAATTAAAAGTTTTAGATTGAGTCTCAATTCCGAAAATTTCATATTAGTTCAGGTCGGATAGCTAGGTCATATATGTTGGTTTTTTGACAAACATAAAACGCTAAAATAAATAATTTGCAAAAACGAAAACTATGAGCGATGTACATAAATGTGCATGATCATCATGCACATAAACGTTGTGACATGGACTTTTGAAACCATAGTAATTGCTCTTGATTCTTCACAAATTCCAAATCATCATCCTTTCCAAATCCGTAACCCTAATTTATATACCTAAGAGCCCGAGAATTATCAGTTAACACTATTCTCCCTACAAAGTTGGTGAGATTAGACATATGATACATATTTAAGATATCCAAATCCCCATTTGTCGTGTACAAATCACAAAATGTTTGATATTTTGTGTTGGTCATGATTCTCAAGGAGTCCCCCACCTTGTCCGCTACAGAAATCTAGGTTAGGTTTTACTGAAATTCTGCACCCCACTCATTCTCTCAATCATCACACATTGCATTTTTTTACCAAATAAAGACAACTAACATATTTACCACATAAATCAAATTACACAAGGGTAGTTTTTTTTATTAAAAAAACAATAAAAAACATATTTGCCCCTTCATATATTCGCACTCCCACTTCCTCCACCACCACCACTTCCACCTTCTAAGTTTTTTCCTCCTCATCTCCACCCAAAAATCCCACCAATTTCTATATATTTTTTCCTTTTTTTATAGCTTGTTCATGCTTGAGTTGTTTAGTGATCTTGTGTTCATTTGCAGCTCTTAATCTTCTTTCTTTCATAGTGGGTTTTGATTGTTTCTTTCTGCTAAAGCTTATGATATGTCAATGGAAATGGCCTCCGAGCGTGTCTGTTATGTTCACTGCAACTTCTGCAACACCATCTTAGCGGTATTTTTTACTTTCTATTTAAACTTTCTCTCATGCTTGTAATATCCTTTTTTATGATTTTCCAAACGATTTTTCTGTGCTATAGATTAAGAATTTATAATGAAAATTTTTTGTTGATTTTAATAATTTATGAGATTTAGATTTTTTTGTGATTAGTTTATAAGTTTCTAATTTAGGAAAATCTTTTTTAAAATATGTTTTAAAATAAATAAACTAGAAATTTCCAGTGAAGCTAAGTCCAACTAAAACAAAGAAAGGGGAATTTGTGGACCAATTTTGGAAAATAAAAACAGGCCCTTTCTTCTTCTTCTTGGTTTTTGGGAGAGAAAGATTTTTTTTTGATGAATTTGGGAGAGAAAGATGGTTGATAACCCCTAATTTTTTATTTATTTTTACCTGATATTTTATGCTTTTTCTTTTGATAAAAAAGGAGTGTTTTCTTGTTTCCACTACAATAAAATTGCAGTTTTTTTGTCAACCCTAGATTGTAATAAAAAAGTGATTAAGAAAAGTAAAGTTAGGAGTTAGGGCTTAGCTGCTAGGGTTTGTTAGAGAAGATGATAAAAACAAGTCAACAAATAAAGCTTCTTGATACACCAACATTAGGATTAGGGCTACAAGCTACTGATCATGCTCTGTCATCTTCACACTTTCATGCTTTTGAAAATCTATGCTTTATTCATCTTTACTGTATTTATCTCCACTGAATTACTGTACTGTAAATATTCATCTTGTTCAAATTCTTTATCTGTTTTTATTGTCAGATGTTTCAGCTATAAACATGAAAAAAGGCTATATATACTTTGACTAGATAGCCAAATACTCCGTAGCTGGGATTCTAAAGTACTGTAGTCTAATTCTGTGATGATCTGATTAAGAAGAATAGATCTTCTAACTTATGGCATAATTCTGTATAATTATATTTTATATTTAATTATATCAACTTTTTAACCTACTTCAGTTTAGGAATATTTGTTGATTTTACCAATTTATAAGATTATAATTCAAATACTACAATGGTTTATAAATTTTCAATTTAGAGTAACCATTTCTTTCATTAGGCTCTTAGGTTATACGGAGTAAATACGAAAACAAATCTTAATTAGGGCTTATTTCTAAAATTAGAAAGCTTAATTTATACCCTAAGAAAATGGATTAAAAAGACCCTAAAAGGAAATGATGAGCCCTGGCCTATCCTTCTCCCCTTTGAACAGCCTTTTTCTTTTATCATACTCCTAGCTAGCTGTTCAGCAGCATTTTCTCCAAGAAAAGACACTTTTATTTTGTCCTTCAAACTTGATTGATTTCTGTTTTTGAGGAATTAAGCTTCAGTCACATCTTCTATCTATGGCTTCTCTCTCTCTCTCCAGGTGTATCATCATCGCAGTAAAAAAAAGTGGTTTTTTCAAATTAGGGTTAGTCTTTATTTTAGTTTTTTACCCTATTTTGATACCCTGAAAAAAATCAGATGTGTTTAGTTTCCTTAGGGTAACTTAATGAGAATTATGGCTAGTTAGGTTAAAATTAATGTTATGAAATAAAATGTGCAGGTGAGTGTACCAAGCAGTAGTAGTATGTTGGCAATAGTGACAGTGAGATGTGGACATTGTTCAAATCTTCTTACAGTAAACATGACTGCTCCTCCAGTTCTTCCTCCTCCTCAATTTCCCCAGGTATCTTTCTATCTTCATATATTATTAATCATCTTTTAACTTTCTCTTTAATTAGTCTTCCTCATAGATTACTGTGTTTATTCTACCTAAGAATGGAAATTTTGGGTGGAGATGATCGAAATCAGATGGGTGTGATGTTGGTCAATCATTTCTTCTTATTATAAAGTTGGGTTTTTCTAATATATGCCCGCTCTAAGAGGATATATTAAAGACTCTTACAATAGAGATTGGAGAAAAGTTTTGGTGCAAATAAGTTTTAAGGTAGGAAAAACGAACATATTGCGTTCACATATTACACGTCAATGTTCATATTCTATATGGTAATGTTCATAATGTAGGCCATAAAAAAAATTGAACTTTTTCAGTGAAAGACACGGTGACATACTTGTAAGTACTGCAAACTTTATTTTTCTAAAAAATGACCTCAAATTTATCACCCAGATTATGAACATTACCACTGAAATTATGAACATTATCTTGTTGTCTGTGAATGCGTAAAACTTCGTTTTTCCTACGTTAAGCCTTGTTCTCACCGGAACTTTTGTGTAGAGATATGTGGTGATATTTATTAAAGTTGGAGCTTTGTATGTTGCTAGGTTAGAAAGACTGTTATAAGCTGAGGATCCATTACATATACTATTTCTATTGGTTTGTTGTTATAGATTGTGGGGAAGACCAAGAAAAATAATGCAGATATATTTGAGATAAATTTAGACCCTTGTGGATAGTATGTTATAAACATATTCAACTATTACATGATCTTAAGTTATAAGACATATGTAATACATTTAGCTATTGCTTAAGGGCATATGATTTTTTTTCCATTAAGGATTCATTTGGACCACAGCATTAGCTAGCTGATCAAAATCCAGTTAATAAAATGTGTTGAGTGATACAGATAGTAGATTAATTTTTGAGTTTTTGTTTGAACTTGATTAATAATACATGGGTGGATGTAGAGACAACAAGGTGTATGTTCAGAAGAGGCGATGAGCAAAAACAGCAATACTGGCTCTTCTTCGTCCAACACTTCCACCATAACCGCTACTTCTTTCGAGTCTTCAGCCGAGCATGATTCACCACGCACTCCTCCCATTCGCGGTCGGTCTTCCTCACTCAGTTCAAATATATATATATATATATATCAACATTCTAGCCAGATTTAGGGTTTTTCTATATAGAATTCTGAGTGTCCAATGATTAACTTCAAGTTAATGCAGCTCCTGAAAAGAAGCAGAGGGTTCCATCAGCCTACAACAAGTTCATTAAGTGAGTATTCCATATTATCTATCTTAATCAGCATGCTTAATTAACTAGATAAAAAACTGAGGAGTAACACAATCATTATACCCAAGAAATAATTGGGAAAAGACTGGTCGAATTTAATTTACAATGTTGTGAGTGACACAGACAATGCAGCTTTTATGTGCACATGTTCTTATCTTGATATGGAAATAAGTTTTAGCACTATATGGAGTATATATGTACGTATGTATGTATTGGGTAGTATTTGGTTGATATGATTCGTTGACAGAGAGGAGATCCAAAGGATAAAAGCCATCAACCCAGAAATCACTCACAGGGAAGCCTTCAGTCTGGCAGCTAAAAATGTGAGTCTACCTTCAATTTCTCATAATTAATTTGCAACTAAAAACTACTCCGTAGCTTATTTTATTACCAATGCAAAAATTAAGCTTATCTAGATCTCAGCTTAAAGTTTGTCAATTAAAACCAACAAGTATTCGTGAGGATTAAATTTAGATGAGGACCGAGAACGATACACACAATCTGTGTTTAATTTGATTTTTTATTAATCAATTTGCAGTGGGCACATTTTCCGAGGATTCATTTTGGTCTAAACCAAGCAAATAAATTACTGGATCAAGCAATGACTGGTGAAGGAGCACATCAGAAATCTGCAGGATACTACTGAATTAAGCTGAGAGAAATTCGTACTACAGTATAAAACAAGAATTAAGAAAGAAAGAAATTAAGAAAGACACCTCTTATTAATGTCTTCTAAGCTTTTTCATGAATTGGATATGCATGTACTTCTTGAATGGATCAATATTTCATGATATGTATTCTTAATTTCACTCTATAGTATTCTACTGAGCTACAATGTTATTGCATTTAAAATGTTCTTTGGCAGTCATCATGTTGGTTTGGTTAGTCAACATGCTCTTGTGAATAAGTTTGATCTCACATACCTTAGAAGAGAGGAACTATGTATGACGATAATCTTGTTCATTGATCTTTATGTACCGCATACATGAACTCTTCGATCGACGATCATCATTGAAAGACTTTAGTTGTTCTGGTAATAAAATGATGTTAGACTGACATTCAGTATATTGAACTGGAATAATAGCTTGAGCTGAATAAGTACTTGAAGCTGAAGTTGGAGCTGAATGAATAGCTGAAGTTGAAGATGAAAATGTTATTTAAAAAGCCACTTGAATATTCGGTACTTCTAGAATTAATTTGTAATAATAATAGTAAACTATGAAAATACATTATGAATTTTTTAAATATTTATTGATAAAGGATAATAGTGGATAACAAATTAAATTAAGTTTATTAAGCTCCATTAATCTGGGGTGTAACATTAACAAATTAAACTACTTTAATGTACATTAAGCTTGTTAAGTTAGATAAAAAAATTTACCTAACACTTAATGACTAGATGTAATAAAAAAGTTAAGTTTCGTAATGTGTAAAAAAAGCTATGCCGAACGAGCCTAAATCACGTCTCTTTGATAAACTTTTAACGGTGGGAAAGAAGTATGACTACGGTTAGGATTAGGGTTAGGATTACATCATAATCCATATGAACATTTGCAGCATGTAGCAACAATTACGTTTCTATCATAAATAGCAATGTTTATTGTTCATGTTTTCTTCTCCTTAACCCAATCCATTCCTTTCCACTTTTTCTCATTAGATTCAACTTGAATGGTCAAATTAAAGTCTTCACAACACAGATCAAAATAGGGGTTCGTACTATTACTATAGCAACTAATATTGATATTGAATCGGTGAAATCAATTTGAATAATTGAATAGTAATGGGTCACGATCAGAACAACACAGCACAAAGCCATTGAATGAAGCTACAGACAAGCAAATGCGTTTACCGAAATTGATTGCATCAACACAAGAATGGATCAGTTCATTTGCAAGGATTTGCATTCATTCAAATTTGTCCGTTTAAAATGGAGAAAATGAAGTAACATAGATATTTGTACGTTTGTATGTTCTACTCCGTATTTATGACTAAGCTAAAGTTTAATTTGATATTTTCTCATACTTAATTATTTATCCAATTTTAAAGAAGAAGAAGAAGAAGATATATTAAGTGCATGTGTACGGAGTATATGGTAACAAGATAAGCTTAATGGAAAGTGTACAGTAATTAGATTAGATAGGTTAAAGGCTTAAAGCTCAGTAAAGAGAATGGTTAAGGAATGATTAATGAATGTAGTGTTTGGATTTAGTGGTGGGTGGGATAAGGTAACGCATGCAGAATCTGATACGTCAAATCATGTTCGCTCTTGCTTTCTGCCAAAATCATACAGTACGAGTATATACTCAGTATTTACCCTTTGAATAAATGTCAGAAAAAACTTTATGCCACTTAATATTATCCATTTTAATACTTCATTCGTCCCTTAATTATGTTCTCATTTTCCTTCTTTACACGAGAATTAAGGAGAGGAGATGAGAGAGAGAGATGGAAATAGGAGAGAGTGTGTATTGAGATGAAAGAATGGTGAAAGATGAGAAATTAAAGGCTAAGATTGAGTGAGAAAATAATAGGAGAGAGAAAAATTAAAGTGTATTTTGGATTGTTGTGGTTTTGGGGGAAATTAATGGGTTTTGATGAGGGTATATTGGTAAAGATTTGTGGTTAAAAATAGAAATAGGAACATCAAATTGGGACACTCAAAATGGGAAATGAGAACATAAAAAGGGGACAGAGGGAGTAGTACGGAGTAGTAGAGAAAATAAAAAGAAATTAGTGTGGGTTTTAAATTTTAATGTAAAAAAGAAAAAAAAGGTAAATGAATGTGATGTGAGCTGGTTGATAAGAAGAAATATATAAAAGGAAAACGTAATTTATATTTTGAGACGCTAGAAGAGGAAACATAATTTCTATATAATAAGGCTATACAATATACTTTGTATGACCTATAATAAGGAAACATGATCTATAATAAAGAACGGGGTATGTTATCAATTTATTGAATAAGGGTATACAATACTCTCATAAACTATTAAGTGAAAGTTTAAATAGTATTGAATCAAGTACGAATATGCTTATTTTATGAATATAAAGGATTTATGCAAATCTTTTTATATTTATATGCACATTATTTCACATGCACACGCAATAATGCGGTATATATTTTTTCAAATATTATTAAAGACATATACAGATCTGCAAATGTACGTGTATTTACGTCTGTATATACTCTCTCTGTCCCTTTTTTTGGGTCACATTTGGTACTATGCACAAAGATTAAGAAGAAGAAGAAAGAGAAATTTGCATAAGGAATTGTGTCCAAACCCATTTCTCAACCAATTAAAACCAAGTTTACAAATTTAACAGCCAATGAGAATGCTTCATTTGAAGCACACGGATTACCAAAATTACAAGACCAAAATACCCTTACAAAATCTGTTTACAATCTTTACAACTGCACTAAGGCATTAACAGTATAAAACCCATAACTGAACCTGCTTTTCACAGTTCCAGCTGCTAAACACAAAACAGAGCAAAAAACTGAGAGCAAATAAAAAAACAGAGCATTTACTGCTGCATCATTGTCGAAGGAGAGGATGACTTCAGCATTGATGTACAACGACGCTCAAGATCCTGATGATGACGACTCATTAAATAATGAGGAGATGGGGGACTTAGGAGAAGAACATGCTTTTCCTTTTGATCTGAACCAAGAGCCTGCACCATCAGAATCCGAGGATCATGGAGAGGCAACCCAACATCATCAGCCTCGTACTCCCAGACTCAACAGCAACATGAAGATGCACATTTTGAATCACCTTCTCAACAAATCTTCAGGGGACAGACTTCCACATGGAGCCATCAATGAAGCTGCAGAACTGTTCAATGTGCACAGAAGAACTATTAGTAGGATCTGAACAGTAGCAATGAGACAGAAGGCGGCAAATCAAGCTTACACTATCAACACAAAGCATCACAATGCTGGAAGGAAGCGAACTCAAGTTGATCAAGCAGCAATTACAACACTAAGCATGGGGGACAGAACATGTATTAGAGATTTAGCAAGCAAACTAGATATTCCCAAATCAGTTTGTCATAGAATGGTGAAGATGAAAATAATAAAGGGACACACAAATGCATTACACCTTGGTTTGAGTGAAGCTCACAAGAAAACCAGGATGGAATGGATTCTCAATCTAATCACAGGAGGGACAGTTGCAGAAAAAACAGAATATCATCCAATGTATGATTTCATTCATATTGATGAAAAATGGTTCTTTCTTACAAAGAAGACACAGAGATGTTATCTAGCAAAGCATGAAAGAGGAATGTATAGGGCTTCTAGTTCAAGTAAGTTTATTCCTAAGGTTATGTTCATGGCAGCAGTTGCAAGGCCAAGGTTTAATGAAGAGGGAGCATGCACATTTGATGGAAAGATTGGTATCTTTCCATTCACTTACCAGGAAGCAGCAAAAAGGAAATCAGTTAGAAGGCCTAAGGGGACAGTTGTTACAAAACTTGTGGAGTCAATTAACAAGCATGTTACTAGAAGAATGTTAATTGATTAGATCATACCAGCAATCAAGGCCAAATGGCCACAAGATGGACAGAAAGTCATATACATCCAACAAGACAATGCAAGGCCTCATATCAATCAACAAGATCCAGAATGGCAAGAGGTACACAAACAAGATGGATTTACTTTTATTCTAATTCAACAGCCAGCAAACAGTCCTGATTTAAATATACTAGACCTAGGCTTTTTTAGGAGTATACAGTCACTGATGCACAAAAAGATGCCTAGAGATGTTGATGAAATGCTACAAGCAGTTTATAATGCTTTTTATGAGTTGGATGCCACTACTCTAAGAGATGTATGGATTTCTCTCCAAAATGTTATGAATCAAGTGTTACAAGTCAAAGGGGGAAATGATTATGATCTGCCTCATGTCAGCAAAAAGAAATTAAGAGCACAAGGTCTGCTACCAGAGATAATCAAGGCAACTACATGGGCTGTTATAGAAGCGTGGGAGATTGTTCATGGGGCTTCAGTCAATGAAAACAATGAAGACAACCAAGCAAATAATGAAACATAAGACATTCCATATGAAGACAATGAAGACAACCAAGCCAATGATGCAACAGAAGACAATCCATATGATTTAGGAGACTTAGAAGCTAATGGTTTAGGGGACAACCAAGAAGATTTAGACAACTTCATAATTATGTAGGTAATTGGCTTAATTATCTAGGATTATATGACTACTGTAAGCATGCATAGACTACCAGTTTTTGTAAGCAAGCTTACAGTAGTCATATTTTTTGTAAGAAAAGCAAATCAGATAAATATCAGAAAGTCATGGAAGTGTTTAAGGCAACCAATTTGTCTCAGGTGTTCCCATGACCATCATGATTAACAATTAATTCCAAGACTTAACATGCCAGATAGGCATCAGTCAGTAAGAAATATCTAGTGTTCCTATAGCACATCCATGCAGTGGAAATTAAGGGCTTGTATCTTAGCATTGACATTTTTCATCATTGAAGATAACAGATGCCCCCATTCCCTCATTGATATCAAGCCCCTAAACACTAACCTAAACATACCAGATAGGCACAACAAGACAGTAATTACTGTGTTCCTATGGTACATTAAAGAAATGGAAATTAAAAGCAATCTCAGATCATGATAAACAGACTTCATCATAGACATTAAAAAGGGGACAAATTATTCTTATGCATGAAGTCTCTGATTATTTATCAGACTTCCAATGCCTACAACATTATTATCACATCAGGTAAAGCACACAAAATCACCAAATGAACCTCAGTTCATCAGATGAACAACCACAGATTATTCTTGACACATCACCAAATGAACCTCAGTTCATCAAATGAACAACCACAGATTATTCTTGACACATCACCAAATGAACCTCGGTTCATCAGATGAACAACCACAGCATTTCACAGATGAACAACCACAACATTTCACAGAAAATCACCAAATGAACCTCAGTTCATCAAATGACTGGATTTCACAAAAAATATCAAGTATACATTGTCTAGGCAAAAATCAGTCCACACGAGGACTTCCACATACGCAAAAAATTACCATTGTTCTTAATCCAGTCAGATAACAAAAATTATAAACAAAGCCAAGAAGATGATGACTTAGCTAGATTTCTTCGGAATTGGATGCACAGTAGGAGTGGGAGACAGAGGGCGAGTCCGGGATGACCACGATCTCAGGGGACGGTGGAGGAGCAATCTCCGGGGACAGTGGAGGAGCAATCTCTAGCGTCGGGGTGTCGGGGATGACTATGATCTCCCGGGGACGAGAGAGCCCTTCGTTATCCGACAACTCCGGCGATCGCTGCATGTCCATGGATTCCTTCTTCTGCTTCGGCGTCCACATCATGTCGATGTCGATGTCCTCCGACAGATGGGTGGTCCAGGTGTGATCACCAACGCAACTGACACCCCACTTGCATGGGGGGGGGGGGGGATAATGAACAGCCCTCTCGACCGGAAGAAGTCAGCGAGGCATCAGGATCTGGAGAATCGTCTTTGAAAAAAAGATCCAGAGCCACCTCCGAGTCGTTGTTGACGGAGGAGATCGATGGAGTCGCCGACAAAGGAGAGGGTGGGTTTGAGACAGTGAGCGAATGATGCCCATCGGAGAGTGGAGGGGTGTCACTGTGGGTAAAGCTTTGAGAGGGCCTGGTATTAGTGGACGAGTCCATCGGAGAAGATCGACAAAGAGATGGTGGAGCCGGTTACGGTTTCAAGAGAAGAAGATCGAGAGAAGAAATGAGAGAGGCGGGTTAGGGTTTTCAGATAAGGAAATGAGGGGAGAAGGTTAGGGTTAGGAGGTTATATAGGGGGATTAGTGGGCTGGTTTTTGGGCTTCGTTTTGGGCTGGATAATGAGGTTAATTAAGGGCTAATTGTGTTTAATTAAGTTAAGTGGAGTGCCAGCTTATTGTAATTGTGTTTTTAAGTTAATTTTTTTTAAGTTAGCTAAGTAAAAATGGTGGAAATTTAATGGAGTTTTAGGTGGTTGGTGAGTTAATGGAGAAATATTAGATGTAGAAGATGATGTAGATGGTTGATGTGATTGATAAAGTAATGTTAGGATATGAATAAAATAAATTGAATAACGGTATAATGGGAAAAAATTCATGGATAGAAATGGAAATGTGACTCAAATTAGGGGACATCCAAAAAGGAAATGTGACCGAAATAAAGGGATGGAGGGAGTACATATCAATGTGTATTCAAATTTTCTATTTATATTTCCGTACATTAAGAATAATTTTTTCGTGAATCTTTCCTTGATTGTATACAATACGAAAGTAACAGAAGCTATAGGTAGGTAGCAGTAAAAGTGCGTATAAATTTCAATAAGGAAGTGTGAACAGTTTTAGCAAAGATCACGCATCAGAATTACTATGCCCTAACTAGAGGAATAGTATAAAATGTTCTCCAATTTGTGAAAATGGCAATGATTATGTTGCAGATGGGTAGGGGCTGGCTGGAGACGACTGAGATCATGAGTCTTGTCACAAATTAGTTGAATGAAAGTCTGACAAATTAAGGCGACTCAGCTGCCATTTCACACTCCATCGATCATCACCATATATATATACATACGGAAAATACCTATCTCTCATTAAGCTTTACCTCTAATGTTGATCACTTCCCTTCAACGAGTAATTCTTACATGTATGATTTACGTACCAGCGATCTTATAGCTATATATAAATCGATTTTTCTAAGGGAATAGGTTATCACCCTTAATATAGAAACAATGCGCGTGATCTTATTTAATATTCTATAAATCTTTCATTGTGATATGTTCATATGTAAATTTTTTCCAGTTTAGGGTTTAGTTTCTACTATTGGTATGCTGACAAAAAAAAAAACCTATATAAATTTATTTACACAATTCATACATATATTTTAGGTAATTAATGGATCTCATAAAAATTTCAATTCACTATTACACAAACGTGAGATTGAAAATATGTACACTAATTTTACCTTACGCCTATATACACGCGACTTTTTCACTTCCCTTCAACGACTTTTTCTAAGGGAAAGTATATGCGCAGTTGTTAAGCACACAGGGGTATTTTGGGAATAAAATGAAATTGCTGACGTCGTCTGACAAATTAATTCGCTGATAACACGCGTTTAAAAAGAACCTGTGCGCAAAACATATACGCACAACGTTTCGAATTCTAAAACCTTATGCGCAGACGTTTTGCGCATAAGATCTGTGCGCAGATACGTTGCGCACAGGTTATTTTTAACCTAATCGGCGTCTTCTTCTTCTTCTTTCTCCTTCTTCTTCTCCGTTTTGCACTCCCGACGGCGCCTTCGTTTTTTCCCTCTTTCCGATCGATTCTCTCACCTAAACACTATTTCATCAATGAATTCGCAACCCCCACATCTTCTCGCTCCCGGAGAAACCACTTTCGTCCCGATCCCGACACCTCCGGCGACCTCCGTCACAACGGAGCCACCTCCGACGACCTTGTCCGACGATGAAGCCTTGGTGGATGGAGGCGGCCGGCGGTATGCGACTCGAGCGGCGTTGGCAGCGGCAAATGCTCCTCCGACGACAATTCCAGCGAATATTCTGGCGAGGGCTAGGGTTCCGGCGGGTGCTCCGGCGGCTGGTAGGGTTCCGACGACTCGGGTTCCGGAGACACCGCACGAGCTTTATTCCGTATATAATTTCTAAACCCGCTTTTTTCAAATTTTAATTGTATTTAATTTTGGAAATTTAATCGTAATTTTTTAGTAATAATTACGATTAAATTTCAGTTTTTTATGAATTAAATATTAGAATTCGTATTAATCGTAATTTTTCATAATTACGATTAAATTTCAGTTTTTTATGAATTAAATATTAGATTTTGTATTAATCGTAATTTAATCGTAATTTTTCTTAATTACGATTAAATTTCAGATTATTATGAATTAAATATTAGAATTCTTATTAATCTTAATTTAATCGTAATTTTTTATAATTACGATTAAGTTTTAGATTATTATGCATTAAAGAGAATTATTATGAATTCGTATTAATCGTAATTTTTTTAGTAATAGTAGTGATTATTATTTCGTATTAGTTGAGATGTTTATTTTTTAGTAATTATGAATTAAATATTAGAAACTTAACAGTCATAACTAGTTATGACTTAAGTGTTAAGTTTCTAACAATTCCTATTAAAAAATTTAGTTTTCGTAGATATAAAGACTCGAATTTGATTACGAAGTTGCAAATTATTTCCGAATATTTTAGTATGAATTAGTCATACTAAAAATTTAAAAACATGTAGACTATACAAGCCTTCATGGATCAGACCGGCAACACGATGCCCGCACCAGTAGCGGAACGGCTTCCACGTCGACATGATGTGGCAGCCGGTGTGCGACTAGAGTTTGAGGCCCTCGAATGATTTTTTGGCACCATCTCCCCCACGTGCATCGCAGATGGCACCACCACCACCTCCTGTTTCCGAGATTCTGTTCATGAGAGGGGCCAGGGGAGTGGATGTGGCACTCAGGATGATACGACTCAAGAGGATGCGCACCAAGATGATATGACTCAGGGTGATGTGCCTCGGGAGGATGCTCCGCCTTATACTCAGGAGACTCAGGATTAGACGCTCGACTTCTATTTTTGTTTGATCGATGTTTTATGTACGATTGATGTTTTATGTATGCCTTTTTTTGTGTGATGGTTTTAACTTTTATGTTTTGCTTGTTTGAATATTCAAAACAACTCTGAACAATAATGCAAATACAAATCTGAACAACAAGACGTGAAAAACAACTCTGAACAATAATGTGATGGTCTTCAACCGTGCGCTTAACACCTGCGCACAAGAAGTTGTGCGTACTCTAAATGCGCATAGAAATGTGTGCGCAGACCCAATGCGCATATAAGGCCTCCAAGGCTTTTTTGCGTTTTCGCGTATTTTCGATCAACTTTTTGTGAAGGGGAGACCTTATACACACTTTATATGCCTAATAACACATAATTGTATAAGTTTTTGAAACATAATCAACACCCATGTACTAGACCCTTCATATCTCAACTACTTTAACTATTTCGAAGAATGAAAGACTAGTGAAGGTTTACAAAGGAGGTGTTACTCGAAGAGTTCGAGTTTTTGACTCGAAGTTACCGACAAGGTTAAATAGCTATAATATGCATTGAAAACAAGTTTCATTGGATTCCGACGTCGTTTGGGCATCGAACCGCCTATTCTCGACCTTAACAGGCCATCAGGACCGATAAGACGTTTTTGCTTTTTTGCGTATTTTCGATCAACTTTTTGTGAAGGGGAGACCTTATACACACTTTATATGCCTAATAACACATAATTGTATAAGTTTTTGAAACATAATCAACATCAATGTACTAGACCCTTCATATCTCAACTACTTCAAACCAGATTTCATCCATGCGTCAAGGTTATGCGCACCTATTCTGTAACTTTTTCAATCTGTAACTTATTGTGCGCTGTTGTAAAGCGTACAATAAGTTACCATTAAATCCGTGTGCGCAGATATAATGCACACACTTTGTTACCGTTCAGAATGTGTGCGCATTATATCTGCGCACCATTTGTTACCGTTAAAAACCTGTGCGCCTTAACGTTGCGCACTGAATCTGAAAAATGTGTGCGCAGTGACAGGATCAAAACGTCTCAAAACGACTTAGAAACAAAAAAAACTGACTCAAAACATTACAAAACAAGCAAAGACGTCTTCTAATTATTACAAGGTAAAAAGCGTCTTTTAATAGATGAGATTGAACATTACAAGGTAAAAAGCGTCTTCTAATAAATGAGATTGAACATTACAAGGTAAAATACGTCTTCTACTTATTACATGACAATCTCACTCAGTCAGATATGTGAACGGGTTCGGTCCCTCCTTTATACATGAATGGATCTGGTGCCCGACCATTTGAAATGCGGTACTCTCGATACATCCTCAAATTGTCCCCAAATGTTTCTTCCCACCATTGAATGTTTGGATCTACGTGTTTCTTCCACGAACCGGGAGTATGCGGTAGTGGCGAACCAACCATCAACGCCACCTATATAAACACAATCGACTTGAGATATTAAACAAAAAACTATGATTACACAAGTATCAAGTATAATTGTCTACTTTACCGGTATGAAGTGGTCACGGTTGCCTACGTGTTCCATGCCGAAAATCTGTCGTGGAGGATCAGCGTTTTCTGTTCTACACCTTAGCGGTAAGCGAAAGGTCGGAGCATCCCAACACAATAACACGAGGCCAACTTGGTTTAGGGTGGCAAACGCTAAGCCCATCAGTGGAAAGTACAGCCAGTAAAGTTCTGAACAAGGGCTTCTGCAATGGTTAACTTGGAGAATAAGATCCTCCCAAGTACCCGGACGAAGACGACGACGAATAGGCTCGTACAATTCTTGGTTCTCAAGCAGCTCCGTTACCAGCTCACGCCGAATGTTTCCATACTCTTGTTCTTTTCTTCCCAGAGGTAAGGCCATCGACCTATAACCACAATGCCCGTCAGAACGTACCTGTCTAACATCTGTGATGTATGGAAGCCAAAAATCATCCAAATTGTCAATGTTGAAGTCAATCCCCCTATGAATGAGAGGAACACCAATTTCTTCAGGGCACTGATCGAAGTCAGTGTAGTTTGATCCTTTAGGCTGTGATAGGTCGGGCATGGGTTGAGAATGCAACTCCCCGGCCTCAATGACCACGGGAAGTGATGTCGTTGTTTGCTTTCTAGGACGACCTGGTCGTTTTGCTCCTGTATTGTTTGCCTTCTTCTTCCCCTTTGATTTCTTCTTTGCCTCCTCCTTCTCATACTGCTCCAGCTCTTCTTGTCTGTGCTCAAAATAACTCTTCTCTCTCGATTCCTCCTTGTCATTTACACTGTCATCCTCCTCCTTTTTAGGACGATCTGGCCGTCTTGCTCCTGTACTCTTCTTTCCTTTTGATTTCTGCTTTGCCTCCTCCATCTCATACTGCTCCATATCTTCTTGTTTTATGTCATCCTCCTTGTCATTTTCACTGTCAACCTCCTCCTTATCCTTGTTCTTTGCACCCTTTGGCCTGCCTTTTCTTTTCACATTTGTCGGTTCTTTCAAGGTAGTTAGTTCAGGATGCTCCAAGTCCTGATACAACTCACCTAGCTGGTATGCCGTGCTTTTCTTCAAGGTTCCAAGTTCCAACTTGGTGAACATTTCATGGAGTCGCAACTCTATAATGTTCATTCGGACCTTCAGATTTGGGTCGTCTTCTGTTTCAGGAGTGTCGTCCCAATGCAAATCCCTCCAGAATGGGTGAATGTCATCCTCAATCAGGGGTGTGTTTGAAATGATAGCGTGTTCAATTTGATGGACGCGCGGCAACCCAAGACAGTTCCTCACCCAATGGTCGGTGCATTGTTCAGGAAATTTCCCCGTCAACATGATCTCATAAGTAGCCAACAAATGATCAAAACACCTGTCTGACACTTTGTAGAATAGTCGGGAAAAAATAGCCCTTTCAAGCGGATGCATGTTTGGATCATCAAAATCAGTTGGTCGTTTGGAGAGAGACATGTTCATGCTCGCCCTAATTGAATCAATATGAAGGAGTACTGAATGATGGATCCGTACGATCACTCTGTTAAAGCCCCCTCTGCTGGAACCAATAATATCTTTCAAAACCTTGTGCATCCCTTCAACTCTAAAAAACAGTTAAGTTGGTAAGTTAAGAAAGTACGCCGTTATGATATAATCGTCTTAACTAAAAAATATCAATATTTACCTGTTTGAAGTCCTCGTAAGGAAATGAAGCTTATGATCTGTCCAAGCCCTCACTATGCTTGTCTTGTGAGGATTAAGCCATGTTCTCTCGACGTATGCCACAAGGCCGCTCTTCCAAGACCTCTTCAACTGTTCGAGCCGCAGTTCATAGGTCTCTTCAGTAGCTGAGCAAAATAGTCCCCAACATTGTCCTGCAAAGGCTTCCACTTTAATTTGTCTCTTTAGGATGGTCGAAGCATGTGCCTCAATGTTGTGTTTGATATGCACCCAACACAACAGATGTTGAACTTCGCTCCCGAAAATAGTCTTTATCCCTTTTATTAGCGCGTCTTCGCAATCTGTCATTATAGCCGTTGGCATCACTCCCAAATCTATGAATAATGACTTCAATTGAATCATTATCCATGTGTAATGATAAATCCTTTCCGCTTTAGTGAATGCATACGCGATGTTGAACGTCTTGTGTGTACTGGTGAATCCAACGATCTCTACGAGCGGCATTTCATATCTATTGAAACATTAACATATATCACTACAGAACATATATCATTATCCGAACGAAATATCGACCAAGGTATTGTAGAGACTTACTTGTTTGTCTTGTACGCCGCATCGATAATTACCACGTACGGGTACTTCTTCAACAAACGCAACGACTCTTGGTTAGCAAAGAATAATATTGCAACCTCGCCGTTTGTTGTGTCTCTATATGGGTGAACTACGTAGTCGTGGTCTCGCAAAAACTTAAGCGACCACTGTGTCACGTTTAGCTCTCCGCGATCTTCGTAATTCACCTTCTGCAAAAAGTTTGCAACTTGTCTCCTTGAAGTAACATTACCAAGGTACTTCTCCCTCAATTTAGAGATAATTTCTTTTGGCGTCTTGCGTCCAGTTCCATCTCCCCACCGCCTAGCACAAAGCTCTTGCTCCTCCGTCATTCGACCCATGAGTGCATTCCCATGAAAACTAGCAAGTAGCACATGGTTATGCCGACCTTCTATCACACCTAAAATCCATTTTTCTTCTGCGACCCCGGGAATGTTTTTCTTTCGCACTGCCAGTAGCTGAAATCTACACTCACACTTCTTTGACTTCGACTTTCTAAGCCTAGGAACAGGCAACTCTGGATTCTCTTTGTTCACCTTTGGCCTCCCAGATCTTGATTTTCCAAATCTATCGTACACAATACTTATTTGGTACGGACTTGAATTACGCGTTACCAAAGCTATCACTAACTCCTTTCCTCTATGTCTCGCCCACTCGTACAATTCTTGCGGAGTATCCCAATATTGTGCGGTTCTAAAATAATCCGAATAATCTTTCCCCTATACGTAATTGTAGAGCGACAATTACACTACTACCAAAATAACAAGGCAAAATACAAATCATTACTTTAAACTAATTAAGCTATCATATGAAACTAATTAGGCTAGCATATGAAACTAATTAGGCCATCATATGAAACTAATTAGGCCATCATATGAAACTAATTAGGCTAGCATAACAAACTAATTAGGCTAGCATAAGAAACTAATTAGGCTAGCATATGAAACTAATTACGCTAGCATATGAAACTAATTTGAAACTAATTACGCTACCATATAAAACTAATTATAACATATTATACTAACCAGAAATTCACCACTCGGATCCCAGTTGCCGAACTCTTCGTCTTCTAAGAAACCATCCAACCATTCGTCGTCGTTCGGGTCGTCTTCCTCTTCTTGTGATCCGCTATCCCAATCGTGTTCTTCATCACTATCTTCACAACTTTGATTAATCAACTCTAACATACGAGAGTTTTGATTACGACGAGAAATTTTGAATAAATTTGTTGGAAAACGAAGAGGTTTTGAATGAATTTGTTGGAAACGAAGAGATTATGGCTTTATATAGGCACAATTATGACCGTTGTGGTCCAAATGGATGGATCCTAAACTGTAAAGACCCGCGCTAACCATCCGCGCACAAACCCAAACCCTAAAGCACCTGTGCGCAGAACCTAAGCGCACAGTTTTACATTTAACGGCTACTTTTTTTAAAAAATTCAACGGCTACTATGTTTGAACAGTGCGCAGAAACACGGCGCACAGATTCTCAACCTGTGCGCAGTAGTTAGGCACACAAGTTGTTACAGACTCTGAAAATTTACGAAAAGTACCCGTAATACCCCGTAAAACACGTATGCGGATAAGAACTGCGCACAGATGCGTGCGCATAAGTTGCGCGCACAGAATCGCGTGCATATATGCGTGCGCACAAGTATATGTAAAGTTTTAATATTCATATAAATATAACACCAAGTCCAGAATACAGATAGACACCGATGACGGCGTGTCTCCAGAGTTTTGTATGACAAGAAAGTGTCTTTAAAGCTGAACGAAAATTTTACATAGTGGTTGTCAGACCAGCAATGATCTATGTAGGAGAGTGTTGGTTTGTCACCAAGGCTAAGAATAAAGGATTATGGTAGATGAGATGAGGATGCTGCGTCGGATGTGCGGTCATATAAGGTCATATATGATTAGAAATGAAGTTATCGGACAAAAAGTTGGAGTAGGTAGTATTCATGACAAGCTACGAGAAACGAGACTTCGATGATTTGGACATGTTCAGAGAAGGCCGCTTAATGCTCCAATTCGATGGATTCTGGATTTGAGAAGTTTTCGTCGCATCAGAGATCGTTCGAATAAGAGTTGAATGGAAGTTATCCGGAAAGACCTCGTTCTTTTATCACTTACAAAAGTTATGACTCAGGATAGAACTCTACGGATTAGAATAGAAGTATGTGATGGGACATTTTTGGATGTTTTAATGTGATCGAGGTTATATATATGATACACATTCAGCTGATATATGTAACGTACGTAGCTAGGTTTGAGAGTGTTGATAAACACGCTTGTATAAACAGTATTGAATTTGTATTTTATTACTAGAAGTCATGGATTTGCACGAAGATGTTAGATGTTAATTATAGGCTGCGTCTATATGCACACGTTTTTTTTGCTAAATGCACACTATTCTGTGCGGTAACAATTGCAGTACAGAACTGTGCGTTAACTCTTACCGCACCAGAAGACTCAGGGGCATTGTTGGAATTTTTTCTGAAACCTATACGACGATGGTGCGGTAAGAATTACCGCACAGATCTGTGCGTTAACAATTACCGCACCAGATTAATCCCAGATTAAGCAAAAAAAAAAACAGATTTTCATTAACTTAAACCCTGTGCGGTAACAATTACCGCACAGGAATATTATTTTTTTTAATTAATTTTTTTTTTTTAAAAAGTATTAAAAAAGTATTAAAAAAATATTAAACCTGTGCGGTAACACTTACCGCACAGGTTTAATATTTTTTTCGGTAACTATTTTTTTAAACCTGTGCGGTAAGTGTTACCGCACAGGTTTTTTTTGAAAAAATGCCCGTTGGAATTTTATGCCCGTTGGTGCGGTAATAGTTAACGCACCAACGGGCATAAAATTCCAACGGGCATTTTTTGGTTGTATATATAGGTTGAGCTATCTTGTTGAAGTTTTGCAATGCACACTACAATGTCTTATAATTATGAGAGTAGTGAGGATGATGGTAACGACAATTGGATATCAGGGGTCGTGGAAGAAGAATACGAAGTCGATGAAGAAGAGGAAGTGGACGAAGAAGACGAAGAAGTCGATGAGGAAGTGGACGAAGAAGAGGAAGAAGGCGAAGCAAATGTATCAATTGCATTAGACGATTGGACTCCGTTACCGATTTTGGTTAGTATATTATCAATTTAAATTTTGTATTTAATTGCATGAGATTTAGGTTAATTAGTTAAAATTGCGTATCTAAGTAATGTAGTTTAATCAATATAGGAAGAAGACTTTAGACCACATTTTAGTACTGCGCAAATGTGGGATAGTAAAGAAGAGATGATGGAATGGACAAAACAGAGAGCAAGGGATTTAATGATAGTTTTGGTACATCGTACATCTAGCAAATATTGCGTTGATTTTGTATGCGATAGGTTTGGAAAACCTAGATCGGGTAGGCCGAAAGTGAATTTAAAAAATCCAGAATTGCCGGTTCCGAGGCTTCGTCACCGAAAATCGAAGAAATGTGGTTGTACATTTGAGTTATATGGGGTTCGTATAAAAGAAGGGCCTTATAGTTATAAATGGATCGTGAATGTTGTAGAAGGTCGTCACAACCACACTCTTCCTACTAGTTTTCATGGGAATTCATTCGTGGGTAGAATGAGCAAAGAGGAGGAGAAAATAGCAAGGGAAGCGGGGGATGATCGCAAGACGCCAAAAAACATACTTATTCAGCTTAGGAAAAGAGACCCGCAAAATGTGACATCCATGAAGCAGATTGCCAATTTTTTGCAGAAGATCAATTTTGAAGATCGCGGTGAATTGTCAGTTACTCAGTAGTCTCTAAATTTTCAGAAAGAGAACAAGTATTTTTGTCAACCTTTGAGGAACACGAGGACGAATGAGGTTGAAGTCCTTTTTTTCGCTCACCCGGAGTCGATTCGTTTGTTCAGGAAGTTTCCTCACGTGATTATCATGGACGCCACATACAAGACAAATAGGTATGATATGACTTTAGTGGAGATGGTTGGTTTCACTTGCACGCACAAGACGTTCAACATCGCATATGCATTCATGGCTCAGGAGACAGTAATGCATTACAAGTTTGTGATGATGTGCGTTCATGAGTTGTGTAGAAATTTGGGAGTGATGCCGAAGGCTATAATGACCGATTGTGAGAAGGCTTTGTTGAGAGCAATCAAACTTGTGTTCAAAGACACTGATGTGAAGCAACTATTGTGTTGGGTGCACATTAAGCACAACATCCAGTCACACGCAGAAAAAGTGATTAAAAATACTAAAAGGGCGGAGAACTTTGTTACGCAATGTTGGGGGATATTTTGCTCGAGCACCGAAGAAATCTACGAAGAGAGGTTGAGAAAGCTGAGAGATTCATGGAAGAAGGGCATTGTTGGTTACGTTGAAAAGTACTGGTTTACTCCGTACAAGGAGTTCATAGTTAGAGCGTGGACGGACTACACTCTTCACTTTCACACAAGGACTACAAACAGGTATCTTTGTTTGTTTAGTTGTTAATTTGGACCACCATATTATTAATGCTAATGATTAGAAATTGTGTTTATTTAGGGTGGAGGGGATGCATAAGGTGTTGAAAGAAATTGTGGGTTCTAGTAGAGGAGGCTTCAACAGAGTGATCGTGAGGATCCACCATGCGGTCATAGTTCAGATGGACCTGATTAGGGCGACGATGAACCAAGCACTTACCACTCGGCAAATGGTCTTTGATGACCCAACCTTTCCTCCTGGCATTCGAATGTTGTTTTCAAGGCTATTTTACCGAGTGTCAGATAGGTGTTTTCTGTTGTTGTTGGAAATGTACCAGCAAATATTGAAGGAGGAGTATTCAAATGTTTGTGATGATCATTGGGTTCGAGATTGTCTTGGGATGCCATGCGTACACGATCTTGCTAGGGCAATCATTTCAAAGACACCTCTTGTTCCGGATGATTTTCATGACTTCTGGAAGGAACTGAGATGGGAAGATGATGCAATAAATTTGTCCTTACCCGACGACAATCGTTCAATGTCTATTCCGGAGATCAGAATGCGTGAAATGTAGGCGAAATGGGAAAGTGGAGATTTGAGGGATGGAACTCTATTCAGATTAAGTGAGTTGTACATTGACTTGGAGCATCCGGAACAAAGTTCTTTGGTAGAGCCAACAAACTTGTTTAGGAAAGGAAAAGGAAGGCCGCCGGGATCAAAGAACAAGGAGAAGCAGCGAAATGGGAATTCTCCTCCGAGAGAAAAGAGGGAAAAGAGTTACCACGAGTACGTTAGAGAAGACTTAACAAATACTGAGAATGCGCAAAAAGTCGCAAAGGAGAAGGCAAATAGGCAAAGTGAACGACCAACTTGTCCTAAAAAGCAAGCAAGTCAAGTGTCGTTCGACTTCGGATCACAGTCCCAACCTGAACCATTGTTTTCAGAGACCATCGATTTAGAAGACGAAGACATGAATGCCGTGCCCCTAAGAGCTTGCTATCCAGATCGAAACGAAACAGAGGAAGGAGAAGATGAAGAAGAGATTGAAGAAGCCATAAGTTATATGGGGGTGAACTTGGGGGTGAAAAATATTGACTACTTTTGGCTTTCCTACATGACTTCTGTGAAAGATGTGCGTTCAGACGGACATTGTGGGTATCGGTCAATGGCTCTACTTACGGGTATGCAACAGAGTCAATATCGTATGATCCGTGCTGCGTTGGCAGCGGAGCTTCTTGGAAACAAAGAGACATGGGAGCCCATACGACGTGGAATACGGGTAGGAACATGGGATGATCTTATTGCTCAAGTTAACTACATGAGAAGTCCTTGTGAGAGACCATTTTGGATGGACATGCCATTTATGGGTTTGGTGTTTGCCACAGTGTATAATGTTGGTTTAGTGCAACTATCCTGGGATGCGCCGTGTTTATGCTTGCCAATAAGGCAGTCTACAGTGAGCCCTGGTCCTCCACAGAAGATTTTTGGGATAGCTCTTGTCGGATGCAGTAATCACTGGATACCGGTAAGAATATGTGGTAATCTAAACAAGCGTCATGAAACGTCGAAATCATTTATACTTATTGATTAATTTTCTTTGTATATCTAGGTTTGGCTCCGTGATGGGGCACCATTGCCACGTTGTTCCGGTTCGTGGAGAAGATTTGCAGATGACAACATCAAGTGGTGGGAAGGGATATATGCTGGCCAAGTGGACTTGTTTCGACAATACCGCTTCACTGCTGGAAAGCGTATGGACTACATGACTTGATTTGTAATAGTTTAGTAGCCTTGATCTTTAGACTTCGATTGGAATTGATTTATAATATGTAATGACTTGTCTTGTCTGCTTTGAAATATGTAATGACTTGTCTTGTTTGCTTTAAATAGTGTTTTCAGTAGAGTTAGATGAGGTAGGTGAAACAGTGAAGTGAAATCAGTGAATCCATAAACTACAACACACTCAACATAAATTAAAAAGACAACAGACTCATTAAGGAAAGACAACAGACTCATTAAGGAAAGACAACAGACTCATTAAGGAAAGACAACATACTCATTCTTGAAATTTAAACTAAACACAAACTTAACGGAGATTCACTGATTTGATACCCAGATCCCTAATCGGAGTCACTGTCATAAAAACTAGGAACAGGGCGTTAAAACGATATGGGCCCAAACTGTACACATATGACATCCATTATCCATTACCCACTATCCATTATCCATTATCCACTATCCATTATCCATTATCCACTATCCATTATCCATTATCCATTATCCATATTTCGTTTTGGCTTGTTTTATATCGTTTTGAGTCGAATTTTTTCGTTTCGAGACGTTTTTAACCATTTTTATCAATATTTGACGTACTTGGTCGTTTTTCGCCTTTTTCAAAAAACTCAAGTTTTGCTAAGCTTTGCTCAATTTGGCCATATTATGCCATCATTTTGGCCACATTTTTACAGTTTTTTACAACTTGTTCGGAAATCCTCCATATTTCGATTTCGCTTGTTTTATATCGTTTTGAGTCGATTTTTTCCGTTTCTTAGACGTTTCGACACGTTTTGAACCATTTTTATTAATATTTGACGTACTTGGTCGTTTTTCGCCTTTTTCAAAAAAGTCGAGTTTCTTAGACGTTTCGAGACGTTTTGAACCATTTATCAATATTTGACGTTTAGTAGTTTTTAATTATTATTTGCGATTGTGACCATTTTCTCGCGGTTTTAAGAAAAGCCCAAAATAAATAAGCAAAAGTGAACCAAACATTACCAAAACATAGTATCCAAACAAACTATACATCACTCCAAGTCACGACCCTCATTCCCACTACGTTGCCCACTACCTTGCCCTTCCTCGTGGATTGAATGCCGAACAAGCTGAGATTGACGAACCGGAGCTGGAGCCATCGGTGGAGCCTCGTCAGTCAAAACTCCAAGGAGACGCCTCATGAACTCATCGATATCTGCAGGCCTCCTCTCTGGTGGTGTCTCCAAGAAAGCTCGAATCTCACAAGTCACTAGCTGGGTCCGCTATATTAACAACATATCAAAACATTACTATCAAATATACTAATTGAATGAATATGACTAATAAAATTTATAATCGTACCGCAAAACTGTCAACCGAAGGTGGAATACGCAGCGGACCAACTGGACGATCGAGTCTACGTGATCTGGGATCCACCAGAGGATGAGAAACTCGATCATACCAATCGAGATAATCATCTGTGACTGCCCAATAGTACGTCGCTCGTGGCTCCCGAATCTGTAACAAAGGCCTGGGGTCCTGATCCCACACACCAAGCAGATCCTCGGCAAAGTGAACTGAATAATGCGTCAGCCTGTTGTTACGTGTCACCTGGATGGGCTCTGGGGGAGGATCTGGGATACCCTGCACATGTCCAAACTGTCGCAGCAGGCGCCCTGGCTGATAGAGCTCCTCGATGTCCAGACAACGGAGAATGCCCTCAAACAAAGACGGAGCGTACTGCGGAAGTCTGAAATCCACATTTGCAAAGGGAAACCAATTAACCTGCAACAAAACATTACAAAACAGTTAGTATAGTTTACATTCACACAATATAACGAAAGCATACATTCTTAAAATCTTACCTCCTCATAACGAACACGGTCAAGCATGCCACGAATGGCAACCAAACGATCCGTGCTCTTCCCCTGTGGCACCTCTCTGCCCTCCCTCATAGCAGCTGCGGCGTGGTCCATAGAAAGTGGATCTGTCACAAAATGTCCACGAAAATGTGGAAAATATGCCCAGATCCACGACTGCAAAAAAAGGATAATTAGAACTCGACTTCCTAAACATAGCCAATCGTATAGTTGTTTGCGTACTAACCCGCAAAAGAATGCCAGAACTCCCCATCCCCATAGCCAATCGCCTCGACGCCTGTCCAAGGTTGCGATACAGATGAGCTAACACTCCAGCTCCCCAAGCATATCGGCCAGTGCTGTCGTGGTCGGCCAAAAGAACTAACCACCAGTGCTTGACTGCTGTAGTCGACTTGTCCACTAGAACTGTAGTGCCGAGAAGCAACAGTAAGTACATAGACGCAATCAGGCTCTCATCTCTCTGTCCATCCTCCATCCGCATCATATCCTTCAATCTCTGCTGAAGATAACCCAAAGGAATGCCTCCATCCCTATACCAAGTCTTCACCAGTGCCTCCTCTACGTGAAGCATCTCAGCAGCAAAAGTGAAGATTTCCTCCCTGCTCAAAACTGAGCTACAACTCCTGCCATGTATAGGCAGCGACAGGATCTCAACCACATCGTGAAGTGTAGGACCAATCTCTCCAAATGGCAAATGAAATGTGTTGGTTTCTGGGTGCCATCTCTCGACGAAAGCAGAAACCAACACATGATCGACAGGACCGGACCCGATATAGCGTAGATCAGTCAATCCAGATCGCTCTGCAAGCTGAAACCACGAATCTGGACCAGGTCTCCTAAACGCCTCTAGTGGAGTGCAGTAGGCGGTGTGGAAGTGAACCTTGACGACCTTCCGTGTCTGGAAAAAAAGTAAAAAATTAACACAGTTACTTCTACAGAATGTCGTTCATATTTCACATATGAACATTATAGTTCAAATACATACCAAATCAAGAGGAGCCTCGCCTTCTGGAAGATCAGCAGGCTGTGGAAAATCAGCATGATCTGCAGCACGTCCACGTCCACGTCCACGTCCTCGTCCTCGTCCTCCGCGTGGAGCGCGTCCACCTCGTGCTGGAGGATCAGCAGCGTCTGCATCAGCAACATCATCATCTGCCTGAGCTCCTCGGCCTCCTCGCTGTCTCTGTATAAATGGAGGAAGAGGACGGGGGCCAGCTGGAATCACAGGTGCGGGAGGATCAACAACTGTAAGCTCATAAATAGCCCTGGCGATGTGCGTCTCATAACTCTTCAGCAACTCCTTTGTAAAAGGACCTCCGGGCATCCAAGGTACAGCAGGAGGTGGTACATGAGGTGCAGCAGCCGGATGCGGTACATCATCAGTCGGGGGAGGTGGTACATCTGGCGTAGGAGACGAAGGACCTAAATCTGTAGGAGCTGGCGATGAAGGCCCCATACCAGCATGATCCTCTGAAATAATAGGAGGGTCGTCTCTCCTAAGCTGATCTATCGGTATCTCGAGATGAGATACAATATAATCTGTACCTAAACCCTCACCGTCTCCCAGCATATCATCATCCAAATCAGCAGCTGTATCATCGACGTCCATACCCTCCTCCTCACTCTCACTGTAACCCTCATCATCAGCACACAGATCAACATCCAGACCACAATCCCTAACTGCCCCAGTATCTGTAAGTGCACGAGCCTCGTCAGTGGGTGTCAAACTAGAAGCATTCAGCTGGTCTCGAGCAGTAGCAAAACTCTGACGTATGGACGCTGTAATCTGCGTCCTCCTAACACGCTCTGCAGCAACAGGAGCCCCCGGAACAAAACCACTAGAGGCCATCGTATCTCGCACCCCCTAATGTTGTTGTTATAGCGTAACGTTATTTTCATAGCGTTACAAAAATAACGTCAAATTCAAAAACGTCTTTTCCATGACGTCGTAACGTTACAAACAGTTGTTGTAACGTCAATCCTAATCAAAATCATCTCTAATTTCTAAACATTTTGTTCATAACGTTACGAAATTAACGTTATAATTCGCCTAATTTCAATACTTTATATACTAATAGTTCATAACGTTACAAAATAAGAGAAGAACAATGTCATATTTCATAAAATAATTAATTCATTACTTTTACAATATAGAATGTCATATTTCATAACATTATGAAATTATTATATTTCATAACGTTATAAAATTTCATTAATTTCATAACGTTACGAATAAATTAATTAATTTCATAATGTTACCAAATAATATAATTTTATAACGTGACGCAATAAATTACTTAATTACGTTACGCAATAAATTACTTAATTTCATAACGTTACGCAATAAATTACTTAATTCATAACGTTACGAAATTAAATAACTAATTTCATAACATTATCAATTTAATAAATTAATCAAATTAAATAAATTGATAACGTTATGAAATTAAATAACTAATTTCATAACGTTATAAATTAAATAAATTGATAACGTTACGAAATTTATTTAAAAATGTCATAACGTTATCAAATATTATTAAATTGATAACGTTATGAAATTGAATAACTTATTTCATAACATTATCAATTTAATAAATTAATCAAATTAAATAAATTGATAACGTTATGAAATTAAATAACTAATTTCATAACGTTATAAATTTAATAAAAAATTAATTAAATTAAATAAATTGATAACGTTACGAAATTTATTTAAAAATGTCATAACGTTATCAAATATTATTAAATTGATAACGTTATGAAATTGAATAACTAATTTCATAACGTTACGAAATAAAATAATTAAACTATTTAAAAACATTACAAAAGTTATAGAATATTTAATAAAAATACATACTTGATGTAGATCTACGGGAGTCGAAAAAACTTCCGGTTGCGCCTCGGTTTGAGCCCCGGTTTGTGGATTCAACCTTCTATTTGCTCGAGTGGCGTACCCGGGACCGACGTTTTGAACGCGTCGCTTTCGGGTTCTTGGCCTCGGAGCGGGTTCGGGTGCGGGTATCGGGGCGGGTTGGGCTGCTGGTATCGGGTCGGGTCGGGCATCGGGTATCGGGTCGGGTTGGGCATCGGGTGTCGGGTCGGGTCGGGCATCGGGTATCGGGTCGGGTCGGGCTCGGGATTTTGGCCGGATCCGGGCACCACCACTGTACCTCAGTGGCACCTCCACTTCCTCCTCTTCTTCTTCCTCCACAGCCAGCCATGGCGTCGGAGTCGTCGTCGTCGTCGACGGAAGAGAGGACGGCAGGTATTCTGCGGGGAGGACTTCAGGCGGTTTTTGGGGGCCAGAAGAACCGCCATGGTCGGGGCAACTCGAATCCATCGTCGATTGAAGCTTTTGATGGTTTAATAGGTGGGAAAAGGGAGAGAAGTAGGCGGCGAAAATAAGGGTTTGCGGCGGCGGAATTTTGCAAAAAGGGGGAAGAAGGTCGGGGAGAAGGAAATTTTTTTTTTAAAGCTGTAACCTGGTGCGGTAATTCTTACCGCACCATTTTGTGCGGTAACACTTACCGCACAGTATTAAAATAATATTAAACCTGTGCGGTAACACTTACCGCACAGGTTTAATATTATTTTAATACTTTTTTAATACTTTTTAAAAAAAAATTATTAATTAAAAAAAATACAATTCCTGTGCGGTAATTGTTACCGCACAGGGTTTAAGTTAATGAAAATCTGTTTTTTTTTTGCTTAATCTGAGATTAATCTGGTGCGGTAATTGTTAACGCACAGATCTGTGCGGTAATTCTTACCGCACCAGCGTCGTATAGGTTTCAGAAAAAATTCCAACAATGCCCCTGAGTCTTCTGGTGCGGTAAGAGTTAACGCACAGTTCTGTACTGCAATTGTTACCGCACAGAATAGTGTGCATTTAGCAAAAAAAACGTGTGCATATAGACCAAGCCTAATTATATATCAACATATATATTGTGTATAGCCGAATATGATATGAACACGGCAAAGTGCCACTTGTTTGACACTTCGTATTTGTTAAGCTAACTATGCTGTATATAGATGATAAGCATAAACTTACGTTACCTTCATAATAACATGGTTGTTTCAATAGTATAATATTGAACATAATCTATTCTGTACGTTATCGATCGAATTGAGTAGTATAGACAGACAGAAAAAATTATTCATCAGCTAACCTTTAATACGAAAAGTAATGATAATTGAATTTGTTTTCCAAAAATGGAAATGTACAGTATAGGATCAGGTTTCATTCATGTATCATCTTATCCCATTTATTGCACAAGTGACTGAACATAGTTGTTTGATCAGAAAACTAAAAGGTCTATCTAAATGTAGGAAAATCACATGGAAAATTATAACCCAAGTAAAAAACATACTGTAGCAGTAATTTTTTTTATTATCAGGATTAACCTTTATTGTTATTCTTTATATAAATATACTTATATAAAAAAATATCCTGACTGAAAACCAACATAATTTCTTGTCCAAGTAGGGCCTGTACATGTGAAGTAGCTCCTACATACTGCAAGCAAGAAGATAATATGCTCTTCTGGTATTTTATACACAAACAAAGAATAAAAATCTAAGCAATCAGTTTGCTCAAGAATTAAGACAACTTTCTAGAACAAATTGATTGCTTAAATTTTTGTGGTCATGCAATAGATTCTCAAAATTACCATATAATGCTGGCAAGATAAACAGAATAAATGCTTAGGCCCTAATAAAACTCATCCCATCTGAAACTAGCTCTAAACTTGCTGTAATCAAGGTGGCTTCATCCATTTAACCATTTTCATTTGCTGAGAATCAATACAAGTACTGAAATAATTGACACCCAACAATGTAGAGTCAAAATCATCACATGGAAAAAATTCTGCCCATCTTGGTGTTTTCCTAAAAAAAACAGGCATGACATTAACAGATTTCATGCAACTCATGATGTTATTATAGAGATGAATGATTGATGCAAGTGAGTCGAGGGCACCAGTAAGAGATAAGTTCCACTTTGACTGCTCATCAAAAAGGGAATTCAAGAATGTGACGTATCGAATATTCACTACAATCCGCTCCTTCGACTATACACTATAACTAGTAGCAGAGTAAATGCAAGGTAGAAAATTAGCTGAGCTACTTTCTTTACAAAATCTAATAGTTCTGGATTAAGCTAACCTGGTTTAGGTAATGCTGTTAAAAATCTGTGATTCTTCTGTAGAAAAGAACATAAGCAGCTGAGGTTTTTAACTTGTCCTTGTTGATGGGATAAACATTGCAATCATCGAAGTCGTACCATTTGCCACCACCATGCTAAATCAAATGAAAGTTGGGGTTAGTCGGAAAAGATTAAATGATATATAACTATGATTGAAGGCTTGAAATTTAGGCCGTAGATTTAAAATGATATACACATTGCATTTAAAAAAAAATACTGTACTCCAATTTTTAAAATTTATGCAATTATCCTCTTTAAGCTTAAAAAATCCTCAGCTATTGGCAAATTCTGACAAAGGAAAATTCAGCAAACAGTTGAGGAAGAACATTAACTTACACGCACAGAAGCAGTATAGTGACCAACCCCCAAACCTCCGTAGTGATTGCTCATTGCATAGAGCATGTAACGACTAATTGAGTTGCCATCCTTGTGTGCAATGTATGAAGTGAGATCAAGATCGTCAATAGGAAAATCCACAACTGTCTCTAGCTTGTTTCCCATGTATCTGTTGTATGAGAACCGCTTCAAATGGATGACCAATATTTCCGGTAGTCTCCAAAGATCCAGTTTTTTAATAGCCTGTTGGTGCTCCTTGCAATTAGGACAATACCTAAAACATGAGAATATAATCATTCAGCAAAAATATTCAGCAGAATGGCAAGCAACCAAGCAAAAAAAGTTAAGTATGAAGTACAGCTTGAATCCGCACAAGGTGAAGCCAACGGTTCTGTGAAGCTGTGCTCCCATTTTCAGTGAAGTTCAACTTTATTTTTAACCACCTTTCATTCAACATCTAATCCAACAGCTTCTCTTTTGCATTTAATCATCGATTCCGGGACTTCCGGCTGAAGGGCGTGTTTAACAGTTACCTTCTGACATTTTAAGTACCAAAAGTGTGGAAACTGAAAAGGAACAAGTAATCAGAAGTTCATGGCATCCTCAAACTACCTATACATGATGATAAGCCAGCAAATAGGAAGTGAAAAGTAATTTTGTTGTACGTTAAAAGAATAATGTTCTATAAAGTGGTGCATTAGTTACGTGCCTTGTAAATCATGAATATTAAGATAAAAAAAATCTCATGGCAAGCAAAGTAGTTGGGAAGCATATTATGTCTATGCATTTTTTGTTTGTTTTTGTAACGAAAAACAAGTGAAAGCTTTCGGTTGAAAATGACTATGCTAATCAAGCCATAGATAATGTACTCTTGCAGCAGCAAAGGGCATGATTTATCCAACAAACTAACCAAAAAGTCAGCACCAGAATGTGAAAAATAAAATGTGAATCAAATACAATAAAGATAAACAATGCATATAACTAACCACATATCTTCAGGCCCAAGGGGCTCCTCTTTCAAGAATGTTTCAAGGCATTTGTACAAGGAAACAGATTCTTGTGGCGTCTTCACCCCCAACTTCAAAACATCAGGTCGCCTGTTAAGAAGACCAGTGTCATACAACTGAATCTTTTTCTCTGGCCAGCGTACAACCAGATGTAATTGCCTTGGCGCCTCCTCTGTTCTTATGGGCTCAGTCATTTCTATCTTCGAGCCCTGAATATTTCCCTTCTCATCTGCTAGCCAAAACTCAAAGTCTGTATCCACGGATGAATCGAAATCGTCAACATCAGGCACTTTGACATCTGCATTACACTCGGAAGTGATGATATTGTCTGTCTCAGCAGTTCCTTCAGCTGCATTGGTTTGAGAGGCGTCTTGATCATTTGAGTCATTTCCAATAGGCAAGATGAATGGACTAAGCAATTTGTGGTACAAATTATTCAAATCAGATCCACTTGTTTTGTTATCAAATCTCGTCAACAGAGGAATCCCGAATGCCTTCCAGTATGAACTTTGCTTCCCAAGATAATCATGCCTGACAATCCTAGTTCGCATCAGACAAAATACAACATAAGGGCCAAAAGGCTAGCAGAAGTATGCCATGTTTTTTCATGAATAATAATGCCAAAGTTTTGGTTAATTTTCAGTTACAAGATGGGCTTTACAGAAAGTATAACTATTGCACACCAAGAAACTGTTTTCTTTAGATAAGTAATGGGTACAACTCGAAAAAAATCTGAGCTCTAAAACCTAATAGAAGAATCATTGATTGAGGGCAAGATATCAACTAGAAGCTGATCAAATAAACAATCATGTTCACATGTTCGAGTTAGTTTATCTGAATGCGGGTACTCCTTCCAAATGTACATGATACATGATACATTTTCATCTTACTTAACTTAAAGTTGAACCTATACAGCTGTAATACCACAGCATGTTGCATGACATTCAGGAACCAATAGAAGAGAAAGGAAATACTAGACCAGATAATTCCAGAAATATGAAATTGCACTTACTTTTCCTTACGCTGATGTCTAAACACAACCAAAGAGGTTTTTTCTGTATCTTTTGGCAAGAAGTACGCAACCAAACAATCTTCATCTCTGATTAAGGACAATGAATCAGCAGGATCTTCAAGAAAACGTATGATACTATGGTTGTAAATCTGCAGAAAACTGTTCCTTGTGAGCTTTAAAAGGAAAAAATTCCAATATAAGAAGTCACTATTAATCTAGCAGCTATTGTCATGGTTGATAAATATTACCCCAGCCACCAAAAACATTTCATCATTCGGTAAAGAGCTAGCAACACGCAAGGCATGCATAAGGTCTTCCAATCTTCCACATTTGTGCACAGTAACTGTGAGAGGAAGTGGCAAAAAAGCACCATCTGTAGATATAACTGTCAAGGACATGCTCCGCACTGTTGAAGAAGGCAACGGCACTGTCAGGTACATGAACGGATCAAATGTGATGGCCACCTTTTTGCAGATGGGGCAAACCAATGTTGACTTAAGTTGGCCCTGCATTTAGTTAAGATATTTTCAGTTCTCAGTACAGGATCAAGTTTGATACATTTTTCAAGAAATATGCTTGTGAAGGGTTTTAAATAGTCAAAACTTCAAAACACTGACAATCTGACAAAAACAGTAAATACTCACTTGACAAACATTGACTATGATAGAATCATTACAAGCCAAGTGGTTTTGCCAATACTCATCAGCAACCTCCTCATCAGGACGCCCCTCTCCATCTTTGGCTTCAAAATAGGGCTTAGACTTCACACGATTTAGATCTTCGTGAAGTGCATCCAACAAAAATGCAAGTAACTCCTATGTTCAACAAGCATTGATTAAAACAAAAATTATCACAGGTGAAGCAATCATTCACTATACTGAAGCTGCATTAATATGAGGGACAACTTCACTGACCTGGGAATCATGCTGATTAAAGTCACTAAACTGAGGAGCAAAACGGGTAAGCTTCGACATAAATACCCTTGGTGGCACTGGTGTTGCTCCAGGAGTCCATAACATCCTGATAAGTTCTCCAAATCCTAACGCAATTTCCCCCTATCATAATATAATCCATTTATTCCATCAGATGACATTAAAGAGGAAAAGTCTGTCAAACATGAAACTAAGTGTTTTCACTTTGCATGCAGAATAGTAATGAATAAATACAACTCCCTCCCATTACCATAGCTTTGAAAAGAATACTAGTAATGAAGTAGAAAATGACATCAAAAGCCATACATCCATGCCAAGTGGATTATTATGATTAATTTCTCGAGTGAAATCGGCAAGAAAGTAGTCAATAAGCTTTGGTGTGTGCGCCAAGCACTGAAGCGCACTATTCATGAAACACGTATTGCCGAGATTTCGCAAGCCAGTTAAGCCCAAAGACCCAGATTTAGCATATCTCTGAGGATAATTGAAACCACTGAAAGTGCTTCTGTTCGTTCTAATGGGTCCACAAGAGCAGAAACTTCCTGAAATGATATGTTGTACAGTATCATCGTCCATTTTCACTTTCCTAGCCTTGACTGAATCTGACAATCCATATATCTGCAATTCTAAGAGAACCTGAAAGAAACAGGAGAATGCAGACTCGTTATACAAGCATGGGAAATAATACGCAAATAATTTCTATACAACTAAAGTAAACCACAGGTTCCAAGTCAATCTGTAATGGGCCTAATGCCTATTGTATTACAGTAATACATAATTTTCTGTTCCACGGTGTTTTTCTAGAGCGTAACTTCTATCTATTTTAAAAATAATACTGGTAGTTTGTTTAAGCTTTATGTATAAAGGAGTACTCTTGTGTCTATCTCCTATTAAAAGCTACTAATTCTTGTTTCCAATAAAATTCTATTTAATGATTTTCTCAGCTTGAAAGCGTTTACCGATATAAAGGAGTACTCTTGTGTCTATCTATCTCCTGCTTGTCTCTCTCTTACAATCAAAATCATGGAAAAAGCAAAGCATGAGTAAGAAAGGGAAAGGATAGCAGATTAATTCAATTACAATTTACAACGGGTAAGAGGGAGTTTAAGAACAAAATACTTACCTCCTGATTGCGCAAAGTCTGAAATCTATTTTTCTCATTCGAAGTAAGCATGTTTATTTGTCCAGAAAAGTCCCATATATGTAGCTGCAAAGTTTGATTCTATCAGAGTGCATTCACCTCATACAGGAATTACAATAGGTTTGAGACATGTCAAAGCCAATACACATTGAACGAGAAAGATCACTCACAGGAACAGATTCAGCTTTGAAGATTTTGCAAGCCCTTCTGAACAGCTTAACTGCATTATCCTGGCAGAAGAGCACATAAAGTTAAGTACATCAGTAAGTTAACTAGAAAAAGATGCAATAATATAATTTAAAAGAGAATATTAAAGATGGAATACTACGAGGGTTAGATCATCTTTAGTCCATGTCTAAGGTCACAAACATATAAATTTCTACATGTATAACAAGCTCCTACACAAACTGACCTCCACGTTACAGTTCAATATAGCCAACAAATAGGTAATAATCCACTAGAGAAATAGTAAGTAATAGGTCTCTCTGACATAAAGTATTCAATTTAGATATGAAAGCACGATTAACTCTTATGCAAAAGTGGCAAGATGCATAGCCTGACTGGAATACTATAAAATATAAAGAATATAAAGAGTTCAAAACTATATGATTAAAACATACTTTGAAAATTAATATAAATTAAGGGTAAAAAATAAAATATATTCTCAAATTTCCTCATGCAAGAAATAACAACAATATAGGCACCTTAGGGCAAAATGAAACCATAATCACTGGTAACCACTCAACTTATCCAGCCTGATGATGACAAGACAGATTTAACACTGGAAAGTAAACTGGCTAGAACCATAATGAAAATTAGCCTTTTAGCAAATTATCCTTGTATTTTGGATCTTCTGTTGAACGGTGTTAGGGGTTTGGCTACTCCCAGCCTTTTAGCAACTTAGCCTTTTCTTCTATCTATTCCCGCGAGAGCGCCGTGTCTCTTTTGATAAAAAAAAAAATGAAAAACCAACTTTATCCGCCTTTTGTGCTCTGCAGATTCACAATAACTAAAATCACTTAAAAAATTAATCATAGATCCTGTGAATGAGAAATTATGCAGTACTCCAATCTACCTTTTTAGTTATCTTTATTGCTGCAGGATAAGCTCCCAACAAAAGAACAATCCTAAGCTGCAAAGGATACACATCTCCCACATCAGTCTCCCCTGATGAGAAACTACTTGTATACTTTGTAGCAGACCTACAATTGCTATGCCTGCACATTCCAATTTCATATTTTTATAAGCAGGTATAAATGGAGTTTTACCACATTTTTCATTGGACAACTCGATTACATGATGAGCAAAATGAGAACATAAAAAAATGACAAGAACCAGTACATAATCATACAACAGCAGAACAGCTACTTGGAAAATCTGAAATGCTGACACATAACAGACGTCACAATTATACGGAAATGCGAGAAATTTTGAAGGGTAGCTTGAAGACAAAACATAAAATCCGGTCGAAATCACAAACTAGAAAACCTTCTAAAGCATTATTTAGACATAATCATCACATGTACTAGATAATTTGTGCATCTAATATGATAATACCTATAAATCTAAACCTTCTGAACAGACAGCCACAGAGAAGCAAACAAATGATTATAAATAAAACAAGTATTCACCAAACACATATAGACTATATAGTCCAGGAGTCGAATACCATTCAGAACGCAAAGGCACCTTTGGATTCCATGTTTTTCAGTGAAATTCATGTTCAATACTGCAAACTTGGATATGCATTAGACTTGATGTGGTCCACTATTAATCAAGATTAAAGACAAGAGTCAGTGAAATCTACCATTTGAGTGCTTGCAACCACATTTCTCCTGAGACCAATGCATACTCACGCCTTGATCCCCCAACATCGCCCGTGATATAACCATGCCTACAAGCCTCCTTTCTTTCCAAACTGAAGAAAAGATCCGAGTTGAATAAGTTCTTGAATAGCATCAGCTTCATAGGCCCAGCATCCCGAATAGCTCGTGACGCAACATACAGAACTCCCCACATCCTATTCAAATCACTTCTTGAAGTTGAATCTTGAGCCTCTTTCCACCACCTTTTCACAAATCGAAAGCAATTAAATCACTCTGCGCTTCAACTGTTTGGAAACCTAATCTAGAACGTTCAAGTAAAGGAGTAATTGTAGATGATTGTTCGAGAGAGCGCGAAAATAGAACCTGTAAGGTACGAAGTATACTCTGTCATCTGACGAATCTTCAGAGGAGGAACTTCCCATAAATCGCAACAAAGGAGCGGCATCTGGCGCATCTTCAGAGAAGGATTTTTTCATGACTCCTAAGAAATGGGAGAACTTCAAATGCAGAATCAATTCAAATGCAATACAGGAGGAGTATACTTATAAAGTTATATATGAAGAAAATTATTGTAAATTTTTCGGGGGCGGGGTATTAGTGGTTAACTAGTGTATTAGCCAGTTCCATACACGGAAAATATTTATAAAATTAAAATATTTTTATAATATGATATACGATTTTATAAATATTATGACCTATCATAAGAATTAATATGAAATATTACTAAAATACAAAATAAAAATATACAATAAAGATATTTTAATAATGTTAATTTGCTTAGATACGAATGAAATCACATTTTATTTTTTATTTTGCAAAAAACGGTATTTTAGGACCTCGAGAATTTTTAAAAAATAAAAAAATTATTCAGATTAAAGTACCCATTCGTTGTTTTAGTTAGTGGACCACAATAAAATTTGTTAAATTTAAATTTTGATAGTTATTTATAATAACAGATTTAAATATTTTAAAAAAAATAGCTTACAAAATTTCTCCTACAATCACTCACTATGCTTAAAAAGCTTTAACTTTAATATATAAGATAGATGAACAAGGTTATGTGAATTCTAGGTTTGTTCATTCGGTTAAAATCGATCCGAACCGAAAATTAAACAAGGGAACTTTAGGAACCGAAAACCGAACTCCTAAAAAATAAAAATTAAAAATTAAACCGAACTAACTTTTACTTAGTTTCTATATTTCCGTTTTTTTCATTTTAGGAAATACTTTTAATTAGTTTCTTTCTTTTATTTTGACAGCCTTTGAAACATATATAAGATTTGTCCTGGTTATTGTTTTAGGTTCCCAGACTTTGATATTGAATACATCGTTAATCGTTTTTGCCTCCCAAAAGAGAGCTTTTGTGAGTAGAGTGTCTTGTGTGCATTGTTGTTGAACTCGCCTAGTTGTTCTTGTGTGTGTCAATCTCCACCATAAGGTTGGTGCTATCAAGACTTCATATAACATCCTCCAGATTTGGCCTACCATAGCCATTGTGTTTGGTTGTAATCCATTGGGGTTTCTTCATCATTCGGTAAGGTTCTTGTTCTTAAGTTCAAGGATTTTATCGTTGTTTGATTTGGTTCCAATTGGCCTATCATTCGACTTATCTTTCTATAATTTTCATGTCTAATTCTACATCTCTTTCTCTGTTCGAGTTTTTGTTCAAGGTTTGGTGTCTAGATCAGGCAACAACGACTTATCTCCATATCAAATTGGTATCAGAGCTGTGTTGGCACTATGTCGTCTTCACAAGAACATCAGAGTTCCACCTTATCAGAAAAAATCACAAAAAAGAGCCAGTTTTTGTTTTTCGGTTTGTCAGTTTCAATCAGAAATTGATTTGAGTCTTTTCAGGGTGTGTACAAGAAGCTTGGATCGATTCGTGTTTGTGAAGATCGAAATATTGGAGTTAGGAGCATCATTTTTCCCAAAATTCATTCAACCCATCACCACCATCGCAAATTCTACCTCCCTACCCAAAACACAGCCGTCACAAAACCCTAGAAGTGCTGAGAAAAGTTGATCCTTGCACCACAAGACAAAATCTTCTACAATAAAATCTTATCTCCTCTACAAGGAAACACTTGTGAGTTGTTTTCGTTTTCACTAACTTGACAGTGTTCTGTGTTAGTGTTTCTTTGATCATGTCTAGGACGTCGAGTCCCCGAAGGCATGAGACCACACTTGTCACCCCTGAGGTCTTAACGAGCTTGTTCAGGGAGTTCTCTGACTCGATGTCCAAGCAACTTTCTGATTCAATCGCCAAGCAAGTTTCTGATTCATTGGCTAATGTCGCCAGTCGGTTTCCACCGCCCCGTCAACCCAGAAGAATATTGGAGCTTCTCAAGACGCTCCAAGAAGAGCATTGCCTAATCAACAAGAGGCATATGAAGTTGCTCAAGTGACCCGAGAAGCGAGAGTAGCGGCGAATAGGCTACACCCCGAACTCGGAGGCCGTACACCTCCTAGAGATGTTAACCGTCAAGTTCCAAGAGAGCGTTTTCATAACTCTCTTTTACATCGTCCTAATAGATACAATGCTGCTAACCGTTTTCATGATAGATTTCGGGCTATAGATGGCGACGAAGGCTATATATGCCGAGGAGTATGATGATGAAGACGATGAAGGATGGCGACCCTACTGCCCACATGGAGAGTTCCAATGATGAGGAGGAAGAGAGTCGGAGCAAGATGGAATTGGGAAAATCAAAGTGAAACTCCCAAATTTTGATGGCAAATGTGATCCTGACGTCTACATGGAGTGGGAGACGAAGATTGAGAAAATCCCAAATTTTGCTGCACTTGGACATCAAAGTGGAGAGGAAAACTAAGGCTAGGTGTCAAGGGAGCAAGAATACAAGTGGATCTTCCAACAATTGGAAAAATCAGGAAGTAGATCTATTTGCCCAACAAGTCGAGATGTTACCTCCAAGGAAGAAAGTGGTTCTCGAAGGAATTCAGCCCCGGCTAGCCCATCCCCTACATGAGTTGCACTTGGTCCCTCTAATGGACCCAAAGGGAGTACTTCTAACCCCGCTAGCCCATCCCCTACACTAGATTTGTCTCTCACTCAATTTTGATTTTGAACGAGCCCTGACGAGCCACCCAAACCCGTGTAAGTCTCGCTACTATAAATGAAGATTTACATATTCATCCCTCAATATCAGACGACGAGACACATATTTGGTGAAAACTGGGATTGGTACGGACCCAACGAAACTGGTCTCGCTCAATTCCGATTCCGAACAATCCCAAACGAGACACCTAAACGCTTCCATTGCCTTAAGATGCTTCATTAAGTTGACAATGTCGGATTTCAAGGGCTCGTTTGGAATCGGAATCAAGTGAGAGACATATCTAATGAAATCTAGGATCGATTCGGACCCAACGAAACTGGTCTCACTCGATTCTGATTTCGAATGATCCCAAACGAGCCACCCAAACCCGCATAAGTCTCGTGTGTACCTGCTATTGTAAATAGAGTTTTACAGGTTCATTCCTCAATATGAGACAACGATACACACATTTGGTGAAAGCTTGGATCGATACGGACCCAACGAAACTGATCTCGCTCGATTCGGATTCCGAACGATCTCCAACGAGCCACCCGAACCCGCGTAAGTCTCGTGTGTACCGATATCCCAGCTTCGTTTCCGATTCGGGTGGCTCGTTTGGGATCGCTCGGAATCAGAATTGAGTGAGACCAGTTTCGTTGGGTCCGTATCTATCGCATTTTTTACCAGATACGTTTCTCACTCGATTCCGATTCCGAACGAGCCCTGATGAGTCACCCGAACCCCCGCAAGTATGCCAAATGTTAAAAAAAGAAAAAAGAAAGTAATTGATTTTTTATTCCCTTCGTATGAGGCGCTTCCGAAAAAGTTTCATTTTCATGAAAAAATTGTATTTAGGAAGGGGAAAAGAATCTTCTTCATAGTCTCATTATTCAGAGTTTCGGACTGTCTAAGGCGATCTAGGTCGAGTTAGACCCTTAAAGATTTTTCTCATAAAACTAGACTTTTGGGCCCGCGCTACGCGTGGATTTTACAGCCTATAAAACTTCACATCTTACGGAACCGAAGAATAGAAGATGATGATAAGTTTCAAACAGATCCACTATAACATATGTTGGTGGGTCAAAATCTTCATTTGAGTGACATATTCGTAAACGTATGAAAGAAATGGAAAAAAAAATCAAGAAAATAAATAAATTAGAAACAAAGCATTAAATGCAGTGTGATTAATTAGAGAAACCCTTAATTTTATAGTATACTAGACTTTTTGGGCCCGCGCGTAGCGCGGTTTTACGCCCTATAAAACTTCACAATAAGACGTTGCGGAATCGAAGAGTAAAAGATGATGATATGTTCCATACGAATCCATTATAGACATGTGTTGATGGGTCATAATCTTCATTTGGGCGACATATTCATAAAAGTAGGAAAAAACGGGAAAAGAAAAAAAATCAAAAAAATGATAAATTAAAACAAAGCATTAAATGCAATGCGTTTAATTTGGGGAACCCCTAGTTTTATAGTATATAGACTTTTTGGTCCCGCGCTACGCGCGGGTTTTATGGCCTATTAAAATTCACAATAAGGCGTTGTGAAATCGAAGAGTAGAAGATGATGATATGTTTCATACGAATCCATTATAGACATGTGTTGATGGGTCAAAATCTTCATTTGGGCGATATATTCGTAAACGTAGGAAAGAAATGGGAAAAGAAAAAATGATAAATTAAAAACAAAGCATTAAATGCAGTGTGTTTAATTTGGGGAATCCCTAATTTTATAGTATATAGCATTTTGGGACCCGCGCGCGGGTCTATATTATTTTACCTAAGTGTTATTGATTTGTAGGAAAAAGTCATCAACGCTACACATATTTTATTTTATTTATTGTGTAAAATTTATTTTTTATGCAAATATTTTACATGTTGTGTGATATAAAAGGTTATAAGTCCTTGATTGATCGTCTTCTTGATTGCTCTTTGTAGGGTTTCTTTAGAAAGGTAATTGGGATATTTGATTAATGCTCATATTACATAAGCTGATATTATATAGACAAAACTTGTAGTTCTTACCAACTTCTGAAGTAATCTCAAAGACAAAAATTTGTTTAGCTGAAGATGATGATCCATTTTATTTTTGTTATAAAAATATCACTTTATTCTTAAATGTTAAGCATTGAAAACACTTCAGCATACATCATACATTTTGATTATAAAAATTTAAGTCTTAATTATATAAATCTTCATACATTGATTTTATTATTGAGTTTGAGATACATAAAATCCACCAATTATTAAATGATAGTACTAAATTAAGGAGTGTCATTAACCAATTAGAATACAAAAGTATTTATTATGGCTTTCATTTTCTCTCTCCGCTTTTTATACAGTAGGTTAGAAGATTAAGATTAAGAATAAGAATTATATTGGGGTGCTCCAGACAACTAATCCTCAAAACTAATCTCATTATATTGGGGTGTTGTGAGATTTAAACAAACTAGAGAAAACTTGTTCTTGATTGCTTGGATGATTTTGTACAAAGTGAAGCATGCAATTTATAGCAAGATTTTAGCCTTATAAGACCAAAATTTTCCAACCATCTGCATTTGTTCTTTGAAGGCCGTAATGAAAAAGGGCCGTATAGGCCAAGGTACTGTAAAAAGGTGAACTATTCACCTTCATTTTTATCCACAACACTCCCCCTTGAATGTTCATCCTTTTTCAGGATATGTGTATATGATGCCTCATTAAAAACCTGGCTCGGAAAACCCGATGGGACAAAACCACAACCTAGGGAAAAAGAGTACAACTTGTATTATACGCTTCATAATTCTGCCTCATTAAAAACCTTGCCAGGAAAAACCCAGTGGGATAAAAACCTGGTCCAAGGGAAAAAGAGTACTGAGCGTATAATTCTCCCCCTGAGTTTAATGTATTTCTTTGAATCTGCGCATCTCAATCTTGTACACAAGCTCTTCAAATTTCTTGGGTTGCAATGACTTGGTGAATAAGTCTGCAGGGTTGTCACATGATCGGATTTGTTCGATATCAATCTTCCCTTCCTTCTCTAGATCATGGGTTGAGAACAATTTCGGCAAGATGTGCTTTGTTCGATCGCCTTTGATGTATCCTTCTTTCACTTGTGTGATGCATGCAGAATTGTCTTCATACACCTTAGTTGGATAGTCAGTGATTGTCTTCATTTTGCATTCCTTTTGTATATATCCAATCATCGACCTTAACCAAACACATTCCCTTCCTGCTTCATAGAGTGCAATTAATTCTGCATGATTTGACGATGTGGCCGTAAGCGTTTGCTTTGTTGATTTCCAAGATATTGCAGTGTCTCCATATGTGAATACATATCCATTTTGAGATTTTGCTTTGTGGGGATCTGACAGATATCCTGCATCTATTGCATTTATATGATAATACAATCCAAGGTCAACGGTACCTCGTAAGTAACGGAACACATGCTTTATTCCATTCCAATGTCGTCTTGTTGGTTGTGAGCTGTATCTTGACAACAAGCTTACAGCAAAGGCAATATCCGGTCTCGTATTGTTTGCAAGGTACATCAATGCACCAATCACGCTTAAATACGGGACTTCAGGACCAAGTACTTCTTCATCTTCTTCACGAGGTCGAAATTGGTCATCCTGCACGCTAAGAGAACGAACTATCATAGGTGAGCTTAATGGGTGTGCTTTGTCCATGTAGAACCTTTTCAAAACTTTCTCGGTGTAACTGGTTTGATGGATGAAAATCCCATCATTTAAATGCTCAATTTGTAGTCCAAGACATAATTTGGTTCTCCCTAAATCTTTCATTTCAAATTCTTTCATTAAGTATTTTGCAGTATTCTCAAGTTCATCGGTTGTACCGATAATGTTCAAATCATCAACATATACTGCAACGATGGCAAATCCGGATTTGGATTGCTTGATAAAAACACATGGACAGATTGTGTCATTTTTGTTTCCCTCTCTAATGAGGTACTCACTTAAGCGATTGTACCACATTCTTCCAGACTGCTTTATACCATATAGTGATCTTTGTAACTTTATAGAAAGCATTTCCCGAGGTTTTGCTTTATATCTTTCTGGAAGTTTTAGTCCTTCGGGAACTTTCATATAGATATCACTGTCAAGTGATCCATATAAATATGCAGTTACGACATCCATAAGTCGCATTTGTAGTTCCTCTGAAACAGATAGGCTTATTAAAAATCTTAATGTAGTTGCATCAACTACTGGAGAATATGTTTGTTCATAGTCTCTCCCGGGTATTTGAGAAAATCCTTGGGCTACAAGTCTTGCCTTGTACCTTACAATTTCATTTTTCTCATTTCTTTTCCGTACAAATACCCATTTATAGCCTACTGGTTTTGTACCCATTGGGATGGGAATTATAGGACCAAACACTTCGCGCTTTTCAAGCGATTTCAATTCAGTCTGGATTGCCTCTTTCCATTTTGGCCAGTCGTGTCTTTGACGACACTCATCAATAGTTTGTGGCTCTATATCATCATCGTCTGCTACTATTTTAGTAGCAACGGAGTATGCAAATATCTCGTCAAGGATAATCTCTTTTCTATTCCACTGTTTTCCAGTGAAAGCATAACTGATAGAAATTTCATAGTTATCAACATTTCTATCCTCATCTGGAATAATTTCCTTTTCAGATATATCTTCCAGATTCTCAGAGTTATCTATGCCATGTTCATTTTTGTCCTGATCTCCCCCTGAATCGGAAATTGGTATAAGATTTATTATGTTATCTTGTCGCCTACTCTTTCTTGGCTTTATGTCTTTGGAGCCAAGTGGTCTGCCACGTTTTCGGCGTACTGTAGACTCATTTGTAGGAATCTTGTTTAACTTCCCTGTGAGGATTTCTATTCTTTCAGGGACATTTACAGCAGGCACGTGTGATTTTGTCACTTTCTTCGTGTCTGTAAATGAATCAGGCAATTGATTTGCTATACTCTGTAAGTGTATTAGTTTCTTCACTTCTTGTTCACACGTTTTTGTTCGTGGATCTAGATGAGATAATAATGGAGCATTCCACATAATTTCTTTATTCCTTTCTCTACAAAGGTTTGGAAATTCATTCTCATTAAAATGACAATCATCAAACCTTGCAGTGAATAGATCACCTGTTGTTGGTTCAAGATACTTAATAATCGATCGGGATTCAAAACCAACATAAATTCCCAATCTTCTTTGTGGACCCATTTTTGTCCGTTGTGGTGGAGCAATAGGAACATAAACTGCGCATCCAAATATTCTTAAGTGTGATATGTCTGGTTCTTTACCAGTCACTAATTGTAATGGGAAATATTTGTGATATGCAGTTGGCCTTAATCGAACCAAAGTTGTTGCATGTAATATTGTATGTCCCCAGACAGATGATGGCAGTTTAGACTTCATTAACAATGGCCTGGCTATTAACTGTAATCGTTTAATGAGGGATTCTGCAAGACCATTTTGTGTGTGAACATGAGCTACTGGATGTTCAACAATAATCCCAATTGACATACAATAATCATTAAATGATTGGGATGTAAATTCTCCCGCATTATCAAGTCGGATTCTTTTGATTGTATAATCCGGAATTTGGGCTCTTAACTTGATAATCTGGGCCAAGAGTTTAGCGAAGGCCGCATTTCTTGTTGATAAGAGGCACACATGTGACCATCGTGTCGATGCATCGATCAACACCATGAAATATCTAAATGGCCCACATGGTGGAACTATTGGTCCACATATATCTCCTTGTATTCGTTCTAAGAACGTTGGGTTCTCACTTTTAACCTTACTCTTGGAAGGTCTGATGATTAACTTACCAAGTGAGCAACCTCTACAACTAAAATCACTTGTTTTGAGGACTTTCACACTCTTCAGTGGATGTCCAGTTGAGCTTTCACTTATTTTATGCATCATCCCATGACCTGGATGACCCAAACGGTCATGCCACAGTGTAAACATCTTTCTATCATTTGATATCATATCAGATGTTGCATTGACTTCTATTGGACTTATTAATGTATGATAGAGTCCAGTGGAATGGGCTGGCAATTTCTGTAGGACATGTTTCTTGCCATATATTTGTTTTGTGATGCACAAATATTCTTTATCACTCTCATTCACAGTCTCTATGTGAAACCCATTCTGACGCAGATCTTTGAAACTCAATAAGTTTCTTCGAGATTTACTCGAATATAATGCGTCATTTATAACTAATTTTGTTCCTTTAGGAAGTAAAATACAAGCTCTTCCAGAACCTTCAATAAGTTTCGTCACACCCGAGATTGTGTTGACATTCGCTTCAAGTAATGTCAACTGTGTAAAGTATTCTTTACTTCTCAAGATGGTGTGCGTAGTGGCACTGTCCACTAGGCATTGATCCTTGCCACTTGATAGATCTTGAGTTCCATCCATATCTTCAAAGATGAAACAAATATTATTACAAACTTAACAACAAGTTTATTTATGGTACATCATGTTATAGTACATCAGAGTAGCTATATGATACATGCATGTTGATAAGGAAAAACAACACACCACACTATCTTACATGATATATATTACATTAAGGGGTCATCATTTCTGTTTAGTTGATATTCTCATTTATCCCAAACTCATCATCGATGATGAAGTCAGAGACGTCTGGGTTGGGTATGGGGGAAGTGTCGTCAACAAGATGAGTTTCTATGTTCTTCCCCTTATTCTTCTGGGAAGCCTGGTATAACTCAACCAAGTGTTTAGCTGTGCGACACACCTTTGCCCAGTGACCCGTCATTCCACATCTATAGCATACAGATTTGGATTTTTGGTAAGGTCTTGTAGGACCATTCTGGACCACTTGCTTATCATTCCCCCCTAGAAGAGGATGCTTCAGGAGCATGTTGCCTTGGGTAATTTCCAGGACCCTTTCTACGCCCATGTCCTTTACCACGACCTCTGCCACGACCACGGCCTTGACCACGACCACCATCGTGTCCGCGATCCGCTTGATGCCCACTACCATTACTTTGGGAGGCATAAGGACCTGGAAATACTCCATGTGTGGCGTTTGTCTCATGGTACGACATAGTACCTGTTGGCCTCGTATTGTGGTTCTTCATGAGGAGCTCATTGTTCTGCTCAGCCACAAGTAATACTGATATCAAATCAGAATACTTTTTGAACTCTCTTTCTCTGTACTGCTGTTGCAACAACAAATTAGAGGCATGCATAGTTGAAAATGTTTTATTAAGCATGTCCTGCTCAGTGACTATCTGCCCGCACAGACGCAGTTGAGATGCTATGCGGAATAAGGAAGAATTATAATCACTGACTGACTTAAAGTCTTGAAACCTTAAGTTCACCCAGTCATATGTGGCTTTCGGGAGCAAGACCTCCTGTTGATGGTCATATATTTATCCAAGACTCTTCCACAATTCTTCAGGATCTTCCACCAACAGATACTCAGATTTAAGGCTTTCATGAATATGACGACGAAGAAATATAATCGCCCTAGCCTGATCTTGCGGGGAAGTATTTTCAGCATCTCTTATCGTCTCTTGCAAGCCATTTGCTTGGAGGTGCGCCAGTGCGTCAACTCTCCATTCCAGATACCTTTGGCCCGACAAGTCGAGAATATCAAACTTTCGTTTTGTAATATTTGCCATTTGATAACTACAAAAATTAACACATATATTAATTATGTTAATTTAGCTAAGTATATTATTACATTATTACATTATTACATTAGTCTAAATGCTTTCTTAAATATATATATGCATAGGACAAATGAAATACTTAAAAGCATACATATATACATGGACAAAGTTATGTTTTATATGCATGAAGTTTGTACGGATGAAATTATGGACTACTCTTCTCTACACTTGTATATGTACATGTATTCTAACAAATCAAATTAATGATGATATATATATCTAGTCATTCCAATGAATAGTGTATAAATAGGAATAATTCACATGATGGTAAGAAATCATTATTTTACTTGTAGAGTTGGATTTGTAAGAGATGTCTAGCATTTGAAATCAAAAGCCACGTGAATACTCATGCAAGATAGACTACTTTAAAGTTTCATTAACAATGTTTCAAGCTTCTAAGTTCATCTCTTGCATGCACAAAAAAATTTCTTTCAAAGAAGCCTTTCAAGATGAAAACCTATGATCTTCAAAAATTTATGAGAAGATGATATAACTTTCTACATCTCCTATGTCTTCCATCCATTTAATCCTATCATTTTAATCTTTTACTATTACCACTTTATCTCTTTAAATATCCACATCTAAAATTTCATCATTATCCATTTTTACTCCATCTTCTACCTCTCCATTCCGACCACCATGGCTAAACTCACTACCTCCGATTGGGTTATCATCCGGATGTTTGTTTGCGGCATATTAATCCAGTTGATCGTTGTTCTAATCCTTTGGAATACTCTACGAAGTTTACGCTAAGTTTGAAGAACACCGCAAGAAGAAGCCTCGAATTTAGGTGTTTTAGAGAAAGATCCGGCAAGAAGGTATGTAAAATCGGTTTTATTCTAGATCTCATGTAAACTAGGAGTTTATAGTTTGATTTTGGATGTAAAACCCGATTTTGTTGTAATAGCCGTTCAGATCTAATAAAAACCGAGGAGTTTCTTTGAAAAATTTCTTTTGCAAAAAAAAAACGCTTTTGATTCTTGCTCTCGTATCATTGAGCAACAAAAATGGTAGAAGAAATCCAAGCGATTTTTATGAGTTTCTGATGTAGAAGATCCCGATTTGGGCAACTACAGAGCATACTTTTCATACGACATGATTTCTCAAACCATTTGATTACAGAGGATGAAAAAGAGTATGATTTCTACCTTGAGATTTTGCCCAACTCAGATGGTTTCTAAAGCTCTCGTGCTGATAACGTGTTGTGAGATTTAAACAAACTAGAGAAAACTTGTTCTTGATTGCTTGGATGATTTTGTACAAAGTGAAGCATGTAATTTATAGCAAGATTTTAGCCTTATAAGACCAAAATTTGTCAACCATCTGCATCTGTTATTTGAAGGCCGTAAGGGCCGTAATGAAAAAGGGCCGTATAGGCCAAGGTACAGTAAAAAGGTGAACTATTCACCTTCATTTTTATCCACAAGGGGCAAGTAGTTGGGTACAGATAGTCCTGGCCAAACTCGGGCTAGCCCGCCCGACCCTTTATCCGGGCGGGCTTGGACACTAGGTAAAGCCCTGTCGGGCCGCTAAGCCCGGCCTGTAACGGTACGAGGGTCGGGTAAGGTATAGACCTCAAGCCCTTAAGGGCCGATAGGCCCGGCCCGTATTATATATTAATTTTTAAAAATAATAATATATATATATACTATCTAAAAATAGTCTAACCTAGGTTTTGTTTCCTCATCCTTGCGCCTCCGCCTCCTTTTCTTTCACTCGGTCTCACTCTTTACCTAGGTCACAATTCACAAACTCACAGAGACTTTTCAAAATTTTCGTCTCACACGCTCACACTCTTTACCTAGGCCCGGATAGAGGGCCGGGTATGGACACTATCACAGGCCCTCAGACCGGGCCTCGAGCTAGCTCGGCCCGAAAATATGGGTTGGAAATTGAAATCATGCCCGGCCCGAGCCCGGATATGGCCAGGTCTAGGTACAGGCCGGCAGCCGGGCATAATTTTAGGATGACTTGGGTCGTGCATGAGCGAGCCAAATATACATGGCTTATTATAAGACTTGGATATATAAATAATTAAATACTGAATGCCAACTCGATCGAGAATTATTTTTGTTAATTTTATTCAAATTATATGGATGAGAGTCTCTTATATATATGGATTCGAATCTGGTAATAAAGGGCCCTTTAGAGATAAATGAGAATGAACGGGAACCGTTCATTGGAATTGATCGGACAGCCCAGATTGCTCCACGTTCCATGCTGACAACTTCCTACTCGCTAGCTTTTTGTGTGAAACACACGCGCTACATCGTTCCAACGTGATTCAAAATTGGAGCGAAAACCGTCTCTTCCCATTCTTCTCAAAACTTCCACAGAAAACCTCTCTCGCAAAGGCGATCAAACCCTAACCTCCTACTCGCTTGCTTTTTCTTCGATTTCTCAACGAAATCACTTCGTTTTCTCTCGCCGATCATCAAAAACAACATACTCCTACAAATTTCGCGATGTCTGGCTCACAGAAGAACAGCGAAGGAAGAGGTATGGTGTTTAATCCCTAATTTTAGCTTATACGATGCTTTTTCCTGTGATTTCTCACTGATTTCTCTTCATTTCACTCCGTCGTTCACCAAAATCCATCAACTCGCTACTTAAAATGGCAGAATCTCAGAGAAGCCAAGAACCAAGAGGTATGGAGTATAATCTGGTATTTGGAGTTAGGTTTTTGCTTTGACATGTTAGATTTCGCTACATGCATGTTTTATTTTAAGGTACTGAGTGTGAAAAGTATATTTGTATGTACTGAGTGGTCATTATTTTGATCATGACTGTGTTTTTACTCTATGTTCACCAGATCTTGAATATATGTTCATCAAAGTTCCTAACAAAGTTCATCAAAATACATGTTCATCACAGTACATCTAAATGTTCATCAAATATCTTGTATTTGTTCATCGTATCTTGTATATACGTTCACCAGATTTCTTTTCAATGTTCACCAAAAATTTTGTGATTGTTCATCTCATTGCCTATAAAAGTTCATCATATGTCTTAAGATTGTTCATCAGATTTCTCTTATCTGTTATCATAAATCTTGTTATTGAATATTATCCTCTTTATAAACTTTGTATTTTTGCACAATATATAACTTGTATGTTCAATATTACAGAGATAAGAAGTAAAAAATCAAATGACAGATCTCAACGAAATTTGTCATCCCAAGAACAACAACAGGAGGAAGAAACAGTTCATGGTAACTAATGTTCATCAACTCTTTTTTCTTTGTTCATCACAATTCTTCATAAAGTTCATCAAAATACATGTTCATCATAGTACATCTAAATGTTCATCAAATATCTTGTATTTGTTCATCGTATCTTGTATATACGTTCACCAGATTTCTTTTCAATGTTCACCAAAAATCTTGTATTTGTTCACAAGATGAGGAAAACAAAATAAAATACGAATGCGAGAAGAAGAAGAAGGAATTACGCAGCAGAGAAGAGAAAGCAAGATCCAAGAAGTTTTGTTGAAAAAACTTGGGGGAAAAGAAAACGAAGGCGAGAAGAAGAAGAAGGAAATTTAGGAGATCTGTTGAACGCGCTTGTACACGCGCCCAAAAGTGAATTATCCACATCCGTCCGATCTGGCGAAATCAAACGGCCCATAATCATTCTCATTTATTACTGTAGCAACTATTATCACCGGACACTTTTCCTATATATATTAGTCCCTCCTGTCCGTGTTATGCACAGGCCAAATGAATTTTAATAAATAAAAATTTAGTACAATACTCTATAAATATGAATTAGAATGTGTAATATTGTCCCGTATGTTTCACTTATATTTTACTTTGAATCCGGATAATAATTTTTAAATCTATTATTGTGTTCAACTATTTTGTTATATCTTTAAAAGAATTAAATATAATTTGAAAAAATAAATAATAAAGTACATAAACATACTAAATGCATACACGGCATAGGAAAATTATAGGCTTAAACTTTAATTGTTTAGGAAAAGCTAATTAAAATATTTTAAACTTTTACCAGAAGACCAAAATGTAGATCAAACGACTTTTTTCATTACAAATTAAGAAAATTCAATAACAGCATGACACATAATAATAGTTTTATGTACGTTGCAAAACATTCATCTTCGAATTTGGAAAATATTTAATTGTAATTTGGTTGTTTTTGGTTTATAAATTTTAAGTTGGGGTTCTTAACTTTTTATTGATTTAAAAGTTAAGATTAATTTTATCTAAAATAGAAATTGAGATTTTTTTATTTTCGTATTGTATTTTGTAAATTTCGGTTACTACTAAATAATACCTTTGTAGGATATTTTGTTATTTATTGTCTAATGATATAATAATCATATAATTTTATTTTACCAAAAGAGAAATATTGAAATTTATAAAATTAATCTTTTTTAGCGTCAAATATTTACTGATTAAGTTCTTTGTCATTATAGATACTAGTCCCTCCTGCCCGTGCTACGCACGGGCCAAATGAATTTTAATAAATAAAAATTTAGTACTCTATAATATAAATTAGAATGTGTAATATTGTCCCGTATGTTCACTTATATTTTACTTTGAATCCTGATAATAATTTTTAAATCTATTACTGTGTTCAACTATTTTGTTATATCTTTAAAAGAATTAAATATAATTTGAAAAATTAAATAATAAAGTACATAAACATACTAAATGCATACACGACATGGGAAAAATATAAGCTTAAACTTTAATTGTTTAGGAAAAACTAATTAAAATATTTTCAACTTTTACCAAAAGATCAAAATGTAGATCAAACAAAGTTTTTCATTAAAAAAATAAGAAAATTCAATAACAACATTGCACATAATAATAGTTTTATGTACGTTGCAAAACATTCATCTTCGAATTTAGAAAATATTTAACTGAAATGGTAATTTTGACGTTTTTGGTTTATAAATTTTAAGTTGGGGTTCTTAATTTTTTATTGATTTAAAAGTTGAGATTAATTTTATCTAAAGGTAAAATTGAGTTTTTATTTTATTTTCGTATTGTATTGTGTAAATTTAGGTTACTACTTAAGAATACCTTTATACTCCCTCCGTCCCAAAATATAAGGCACATTTGGGCATTTGCGCGGAGTTTAAAACGGATGTGAAAAATTGTAGATTTGATGGAAATAGGAGAGAGAAAATGAAAGGTATAATAATTAAAGGAGAGAGATAGAGAGAAAGAAAAGAGAGTGTTGGGATGTGTGAGAGAGAAATAATAGAAAATGTATTGGGAGAAGATGAAGAAAAGTTATAAATGGAATATGAGAAAAAAAATTTGGGACGCCCAAAATAGAAATGTCCCTTATATTATGGGACGGTATTGTCTAATGATATAATCATCATATAATTTTATTTTATCAAAGGAGAAATATTGAAATTTATAAAAATTAATCTTTTTAGCGTCAAATATTTACTGATGAAGTTCTTTGTCATTATTGATATTTCTAGCACGGGGAAACAGATCAAATAGTTATATTAAAATTGAATATATATGTTATTATATCCCAAGTAGACTTGTCAAAAACTTACCAAACAATGGAGTTGTTTGGGTCAAAGCTGAACTGATCCATACTTCTCAAAACTCGTCGAGTGACCCACTTTTCACATATTTTATTTCATTTAAATTAAAAATAATAATGAATTTTATTAAATAATAATAATATAATAATATTTTATTATAAAAATATTGTTTAAATTTTATTTTCTTTATTACAATAAAAATATCGAACATTTGAAACCCACTGGGTTGACCCAACCCGAACTCGACCAATGGTCAACCCGCTTAACCCAAACCCGTTTTCCATCCGAACCCAAACCTGATCCGTTTGACCCAGATCTAATTTCCCTTTATCAAATAAGAGGTGAAAATATGTGACCGAAAAATGATGAGGTTAAGATTTAAAAAGTGTTTTCTAAATATATCTTCTTTTTTATTTATTCATAAAACATGTTACTTATACATTTTATAAATCATTTTTTCTATCTTAACCCGTAATTTTAATAAGTTGATATGATTTATGTTGGCTTATTTTATTTATATAACATTTTATCTAAACAAAATTCTATTTATGCATATATTTGATATTATTCCCAATTATATGACCCTTAAAAAATTAAAATTCTTTTATTTAGTAAAATAATTTGTGAAAAATTGTTTATTTCAATTATATGAGCCTTAAAAAATTTATTTATATTAAAATATGATTTATCATGTTCACAAAATATCATTTTTCTTAATTTGATTTATCGTTATTTTTTTTATTATATCCTTTAGTTTTAATATTTTCCATTATAAAAGGCAATATTTTATTGTTGATTGAACCTTTTTTTATATTATAGATCAAAGCAAAAGCTCAATCCAAGATGAATATATACATGAATATCTTTATGATTATCTTGTGTGAATATTTTTCAACCACCCCCAAAAATATTTTTTCAATTATATAATCCTTATAAAATATAATTTCATTTTTAACTGGGTTTAGGCTCGTTTCTTTGATGTATGTAAATTAAACACTTTGAACTACATAAGACTTGATTCTCTTCAAAGAGATATGTAGGCAACCCGCTAAAAACTCGGGTGCAGCCCTAATCATCGAAACACTCAAATTGTTTTTTTGTATAACTTTTAATCAAGAGGGTAACAAGAGAGGGTCGAACTCAAGTTTTAAAAATCAATTAAAATATGTTTTGCAATTTTACACATTTTTGTTCAACAAAAGCGATACATAAAGAAGGTTTAGTCCTTATACCTACTTTAAACAATGGGATAATGCATGCACAAATTCGAAAGGGCCCAAATCAAAAACACATAAAAATAAAAATAAAAATTTTAATAAACAATGAATTGCTCCACCCACGGATTGAATAAAAATTAACTTTGACGGATCTTATAAGGAGAATACATATTCTATTGCAGGCTGTATTGCCAGAGATAGTAAAGGACGTGTTATAGATATATATACAGTAAACATTGTCATTCTGCTTCAGCATTACATACGGAAGCATTAGCATTTCTTATGGCAACAAAATTAGCTATAAAATTAAACGAAAGGAATATTATCTTTGAAGGTGATAATTTAAGTGTCATTAATTCAGCAACTCGTACTTGGAAAATACCCTGGGAAATAGAAAACATTATTAATGATGCACTTACAAATCTACATTATCTTAATAAATTTAGCATTATTCATTATTTTCGCGAAGCCAATAGGGCAACATATTTCCTTGCTTGTCCTGATATAAATCATTACTTTATTAAAGCAATTTTGAATTGCAATCCAGATTCTAGCATGTCTGTAGACTATCTCACTGGTATTAGGCCACATCTTTTGGCTTCATCCTTCTATCCGTTATATCGGCCGTTTTTTAGGATCATCGCTGATGATGGTCATGAGTGGTCATCCTTAAATGGTTGAAGCCCCGTTTCTTAGATATAAATGACAATTACATAGATAACATAAGATGAAAATACAGAACAATGTGCAATGATGCATAATATAAACTAGTCCCTCCTGCCCGTTCTACGCACGGGCCAAATGAGTTTTAAAAATAAAAATTTAGTACTCTATAAATATGAATTAGAATGTGTAATATTGTCCCGTATGTTTCACTTATATTTTACTTTGAATGTGGATAATAATTTTTAAATCTATTATTGTATTCAACTATTTTGTTATATCTTTTAAAGAATTAAATATAATTTGAAAAATTAAATAATAAAGTACATAAACATACTAAATGCACACACGACACGGGAAATATAGGCTTAAACTTTAATTGTTTAGGAAAAAACTAATTTAAATATTTTCAACTTTTACCAGAAGACAAAAATGTAGATCAAACGACTTTTTTCATTAAAAATTAAGAAAATTGAATAACAGCATGGCACATAATAATAGTTTTATGTACGTTGCAAAGTTTTCATCTTCGAATTTAGAAAATATTTAATTGAAATTGTAATTTGGTTGTTTTTGGTTTATAAATTTTAAGTTGGGGTTCTTCACTTTTTATTTATTTAAAAGTTGAGATTAATTTTATCTAAAGTAAAATTGATATTTTTTTTCATTTTCGTATTATATTATGTAACTTTAGGTTACTACTAAAAAATACCTTTATAGGATATTTTGTTATTTATTGTCTAATGATATAATAATCATATAATTTTATTTTACAAAAGGAGAAATATTAAAATGTATAAAAATTAATCTTTTTAGCTTCAAATATTTACTGATGAAGTTCTTTGTAATTATAGATATTTCTAGCACGGGGAAACAAATCAAATAGTTATATTAAAATATTGAATTTATATGTTATTATATCCTAAGTAAACTTGTCAAAAACTTACCAAACAATGAAGTCGTTTGGGTCAAACCTGAACCGATCCATACTTCTTGAAACTCTTCGAGGGACCCACTTTTCACATATTTTATTTCTGAATAAATAAAAATATTGTTTAAATTTTATTTTCTTTATTACAATAAAACTATCGAACATTTGAAACCCACTGGGTTGACCCGACCCGAACTCGACCAATGGTCGACCCGCTTAACCCAAACCCGTTTTCCATCCGAACCCAAACCCGACTCGTTTGACCCGTTTGTCAGATCTAATTTCCCTTTATCAAATAAGAGGTGAAAAAATGTGACGGAAAAATGAATAGGTTAAGAATTAATTTTTTTTTGCTAAATATATCTTCTTTTTTATTTATTCAGAAAGCATGCTACTGATACATTTTATAAATCATTTTTTCTATCTTAACGCGTAATATTAATAAGTTGATATGATTTATGTTGGCTAATTTTGTTTAAAATACATTTTATCTAAAGAAAAATTTATTTATGCATATATCTATACATATACTATAACAGAACGTTGGTTTGCCACATGTCGCCCTTATATTCAATTCGCCTATGTGTCGACCTCTAAGTTATGCTACATCATCCACCATGTCATCCACCACATCATCTTATTTTATATTTTGATATATATCTTTGAATTAAATAAGTAAAAAAAATCAAAAAAATATGGTAGGTTATATTACAAAAAGAAATATGGATTTTTATCTTTTATCATATTATATCCTTATCTTATATATATATATATATATATATATCTTTATCTATTATTATGTTATCAATCTAATTAAATTGACTTATTAATGAACTTAAACTATAAAACATAAATTGTAAACTATAAACTATAATCTATAAATTATAAACCATAAAGTATAAACTAAAATATATAAACAAATTAATAGTAGAAAATATAAATATATTATTAAAATATTTCTATAAATGTGACCCCGTACATGGTACGGGAACACATGCTAGTTTGATACTATTTCCAATTATATGACCCTTAAAAAATAAAATTATTTTATTTAGTAAAATAATTTGTGAAAAATAATTTATTTCAATTATATGAGCCTTAAAAAAATTATTTCTATTAAAATATGATTTATCATGTTCATAAAATATCATTTTTCTTAATTTGATTTATTGTTATTTTTTTATTATATCCTTTAGTTTTAATATTTTCCATTATAAAAGGCAATATTTTATTTTTAATTGAACCTTTTTTTTATGGGTCAAGCAAAACCTCAATCCAAGATGAATATATTCATGAATATCTTTGTGATTATCTTGTGTAAATATTTTTCAACCACCCCCTAAAAATATTTTTTCAATTATATAATCCTTATAAAATATAATTTCGTTTTTAACTTAGTTAAAGATAAAATCTTTATTAGGAAATAGATTGATATAGTTTCTTAAAAGATAATCTTTAATTTAATAGTAATAGATTTGTTTGACAAATATATGTGGAAATTTCTTTTAAAAATATCTTGTGTGAATATTTTTCAACCACCCCAGAAATATTTTTTCAATTATATAATCCTTGTAAAATATAATTTCATTTTTAACTTAGTCAAAAATAATATCTTTATTCGGAAATAGATTGATGTAGTTTCTTAAAAGATAATCTTTAATTTAATAGTAATAGATTTGTTTGAAAAATATATGTGGAAATTTCTTTTTAAAATATCTTGTGTGAATATTTTTCAACCACCCCCAGAAATAATTTTTCTTCAATTATATAATCTTTATAAAATATAATTTCGTTTTTAACTTAGTAAAAGATAAAATCTTTATTAGGAAATAGATTGATATAGTTTCTTAAAAGATAATCTTTATTTAATAGTAATAGATTTGTTTGAAAAATATGTTTGGAAATTTCTTTTTAAAATATATTGTGTGAATATTTTTCATCCACCCCAAAAATATGTGAATAAATTATATATATATTATGATGAGAGAGTTGAGAATGTGAAGCTAACTATAGCTAGCTTAACTTGGTGGAGGTGATGCGTGGTCTATGTCCCAGTTGTGCAGAGACTCTCTATCGACGATCCCGGCATGAAAAAGCAAGACCCACAAGTGCGTGATGAACTCTTCTCCGCCATTTGCAAGGGTGTTTAGATGAGCCCATTCATTGTTGAGATTGGGAGCCATATACAAGATCCTCTCAGCCCATACACGAGCCAACATCTTCCACCTCGTCTTTGGGTCCGTTATTTCTGTAACAAGTACCCGTCCAAGAATGGCGCCCTCTACTAAGATACTATTGGTACCAGCCTGATCAGATGATAATTGAGACATCTTGATGAGCTCTTCATATCACGAGGCTTGAACTGAGAAAATGCAAGGCAAAAGATTCCAGTTACTTTGTTAATGCAGCAATCCCACATGTTTTGTTGCTTCCAAGATTCCCGCTTAATGTAGGTGCAAACGACCGACATCTTTGATCACTTTGAAGTATATGTTTTGGGCAAATAATCCTTATGGACTAAACTGCCTTTAAGATGAGGTTAACTAATCGAATCAAGGATAAATACTACGACATCCTAACAATTTCAATCAGATAATGATAAAGAATTTATAGATAAGAAAGCTTAGCTAGGCGAGGGTAACAGATAAACGAAGAATCGATGGAATAATCTACGATCCAGACGACGATCCCAAATCAAAGAACGAATGGCTTCAATTATCGCTTCAGATGAGGATTACAGAGAGAGTTTACACTTATCAAAACGTGATCTACAAATATGATCTAAGTCCTATTTATGTCCCAAGAAATCCACCCTAATCATGCCGTTAGCAACATCCTATCCCTCTGGACGAAATGGATCCGGCCCCATCTCCTTCAAAGTGTAAGTGGTCTCAGATCTCAATGTCCTTGCATGTTTTTTTAAATAGCTCACCGTGAGGCCATGTTGTGATGGCAGGAACCAGCACCCGCGCTGATCGTTCCAATGCTCGTCTCTCTTTCAAGAATCTTGTGGCTGTCAAGGGGAAGGGCACAACGTCGACGTCCCGCGATTTGCCTCCCAAACCGAAGTCTGGAGACAAAAGGAAAGCAAATGAGATTATCGATCTGTCCACAGAGGTCGCACCTAGGAAGACAGGGGCTGACTTTTCCAAGATCTCGGATATGGTCGTCCCGGATGATGTCCGGTTGTTGAGTCTTCAGGATAATTTGCTCTACGCTGGGGAGAGTTTCTGGGCCGTGAGTCATTAGATTGTGCTTTCGTTTCTTCCTTGTCTTGATATTACTTGTTTTTCACTGCTGATGACACCTTTCTTTTTGCAGGCGATGCAACACCTCAGCGTCTGTCGCGACAAGGCGGTTAGAACAATTGATGGACTTACCTATCGTGCTGAGACCGCGGAGGGGCGAGTGAAGGACATGCGGCAGATGATAAAGAATATGGAAGAATCCATGACTGCCCTGTCCAACGAGACTAGGACGCAGGGAGAGCGCATCGCCGACCTGGAGAAGCAGCTGGGAGATGAGAAGGAGTCCGTTGGGACGAAAGCGGTGGCCATCGACTTGTATTTTGGGGCCAAGTCTCGACTGGAGATCATGGAAGAATATGCTAAAGGTCAGCACCTGGCGTGGGACCTGAAGGAAGCCAAGGACCAGTTCGAGTTGTCGTTCCCGTACGGATGTCCTCATCCGAAGTATTTAAAGGATCTTCAGTCACAGGATGAAGGTGATGATGAGGCAAAATCCAGCTCGGGTCGCACGATGGTCGTTGTTGAGGCCTCGAAAAAGGATGACGACAACAAGGTCACCGACGATGCCCCTACCGATGACAACTGATCTCTATCTCTCTTTACTTTTAATGCTCTCTTTGTGTGTTTCTGGATAATTTGGTGTGTTTTGGCGATCCGTCCAACATCGCGGATCGCAAGATTATGTTTTCTAAGACAATGTATTGGTAGCCCGTCCACCATCGCGGGCTGCGGGCTTTTGTAGGACTTGTGGCCATATGGCCCTTTTTAATGCACTTCTATTATTTTCTTTTCCATAGCGAGAATCGCACGACCTGTCACATGTTTTGTATATGATGAGTATTTGCGTTTTAGGATTGTAGAATGTTAATGCGTGCAATCCAATGTGTGTAGACGACTAGTTACCTTACGACGTATGTAAGGTCGCAGGGTACGTGGACCCAGGCGTCGTCTTCTTATTTTGTCTTAGGATTCGCTAGATCCCTGTGCGTCGGCGCTTCCTAACGTAGGGAGGGAAGCCTGTGATGTAAGTGTGCACGTGTTAGAGTCATGACGTATGTTCGAAGGATGGAGTTTTAGCAATAGTGTTTGCGTAGTGTGAGTCAGTCGTACCTTATTATTGTCTTAAGGCAAGTGGGTACGACGTACTTGTGTGATCCTTCGTGTTCCGATCGATCATGTTTGTGTGTGTGTGAGCTCGTGAGTGTATGTATGTGGATCCACTTATTCCTCGTAGGCCTTTTATTAATGTATCTGCTACGACTTCAAATAAGAAAAAGAAACGATATGCAACAAATATATCCTTGGTTGATAGTTGGTCGCATGACCTAGCTATCCTAGGACGTTTGCGTTATTCGCAGGATAAAATAAAGACTATAGAATGATGTGTTTATTGTGCAGTATGAACGAATAAATAAGAGGGTTTTTAGAAATGGTACAACTTTAGGTGCATCGCATTCCAGCTTCGTGGGACGGGTCGTCCTCTGATGTCTTCTAATCGGTATGCTCCTTGTCCCACGACCTCGGTTATCACGTATGGGCCTTCCCATTGTGGTGCCAGCTTGCCATCTCTGGGATCCTTCGTGTTTTGGAATATTTTTCGTAGGACCCAGTCTCCTTGCTTAAAGACTTTGATCTTGACATTCTTGTTATAGCTCCTGGCGACCTGTTGCTGATATTTGAACATCCTAATCCGTGCCTTTTCCTCGAGCTCGTCGACGGTGTCTATGTTGTGGGACAAGGCTTCATCATTGGTTTCGAAGTTTTGTAGTCCGTATCTTGTGGTTGGGAGAAGTACTTCGGCTAGGATCACTGCTTCACATCCATAGACCAACGAGAAGGGCGACTGTCCTGTAGCATTTTTTGGCGTCGTGCGATCCGACTATAGGACATACGGTAGTTCCTCGGCCCATCTCCCTTTGGCGCCTTCCAATCTCTTTTTTAGGTTGTTGATAATTATTTTGTTGCTAGATTCTGCTTGCCCGTTGGCTTGGGGATATCTTGGTGTTGAGGTCACCAAGCTAATGTTCCATCGAGCGCAGAAATCTCTCGTCTTGCTTCCTATGAACTGGGAACCATTGTCGCAGACAATTTCTAAAGGTTTGCCGAATCTGCACAGAATGTTACGTTTAATGAATGATATCACCTGATTCTCTTTTATCTCTCGGTAAGCTTCTGCTTCAATCCATTTAGAGAAATAATCCATCATAGCTAAGAAGAAGACTCTTTGCCCCGGTGCTGGGGGAAGTTTGCCGACTATGTCCATTCCCCATCTCATGAAGGGCCAAGGAGCGATCGTAGGATGCAATAGCTCCGACGGCTGGTGTGGGACAGGTGCATGTCGTTGGCATGCGTCGCACTTTTTAGCGTGGTTCATCGCGTCGTCGTTCATGGTGGGCAGTAGAATCCTTGGCGTCGAGCTTTACACGCTAAGCTTCGTCCTCCGACGTGATTTCCGCATTCGCCGTTATGGATTGAGTGGAGTAGCTTTTGTGCTTCGGACGGTGTTAGGCACTTAAGTTTTTCCCCTGTGATGGATCGTTTAAAGAGTAAGGAATCGATGATATCGTAAGAAAGTGCTTGTACCTTTAGTCTTTTGGCTGCTGCTTTATCTGTTGGTAGGATGCCCCGGGCCAAGTAGTCTAGGAATGGTTTGGTCCAGTCTTCGGCGTCTTCTGTTTGTTCTTGATTAGCATCTTCTTCGTTGGTTAGGACCTCTGATGGTGGGTCCCTTACCTTGGAAATGGCAGGAGTTTTCACATGAACAATGGGGATGACGGGGAATTCTTTTGGATTTAATGCGGATCCTAGGTTAGCTAAAGCGTCTGCCTGTGTGTTTTGTTCCCTTGGGACTTGATGTATTTCTAACTTGACGAATCGGGCGATTAGTCCTCGGACTACTACTATGTAAGCTGCCATCCTGTCGTATTTCGTAGCGTATGATCCTTGTGTCTGATTGACTATAAGGAGTGAGTCGCATGCGACTTTGATATCCTCTATCCCCATGTCAATCGCTAAGTGTAGACCAAATATGAGTGCTTCGTATTCGGCCTCGTTGTTGGTTGCGTCCCATTCACATCTCACAGCTTGGGCTATATTGTCCCCTTGTGGCGATTTTAGTACGACACCTAGGCTTGTGCCCCTGACATTTGACGCTCCATCCGTGTGGAGTTCCCATGTGCCTTTCTGGTATGTCGCTAGTAACTCCGACGTTTCCTTCGTCGCTTCCTCTTCTAGTGTAGGACTGAAATCAGCCACGAAGTCAGCTAAAGGTTGAGATTTTATAGCTGTTTTTGGCTCGTACTCTATCTCGTATCCGCTCAGATGTATCGCCCATTTTGTTATGCGTCCAGTGAATTCTGTTTTCATTAGGATAGCTTTCATAGGGTGGTTCGTCCTTACGATGATAGTGTGAGATTCGAAGTATGGACGTAACTTATTGGACGCCATGACTAGAGCGAGCACTAGCTTTTCCAGTGATGAGTACCGTGTTTCTGCTGATAGTAGCGATCGACTAACGTAGTAGATTGGCAGTTGTTGTCCGTCTTCCTCTCTTACCAGGACCGCACTTACAGACGATTCTGAGACAGACAGATACAAAGGTAGTGCTTCTTCGACCTTAGGTTTCGCCAGTAGTAGAGGGTTTGACAGGTACATCTTGAGGTCTTGGAAAGCGGACTCGTGCTCTCCACACCATTGAAAAGACTTGGTCTTCTTCAAAGCGTCGTAGAAGTGCTTGCATTTGTCGGAGGATTTTGAGATGAACCTGTTGAGGGTTGCGATTCGTCTTGTCAATTTCTGGACGTCTTTGATGCATCTGGGTGATCTTAGATTCATGATTACTTTGATTTGCTCCGGACTAGCCTCGATCCCCCTCTGGTTCACCAGGTATCCTAGGAATTTTCCTGACGACACGCCGAAAGAACAGTTAGTAGGATTTAATTTCATATTATATCTTTTGAGTACCTCGAATGTTTCTTGTAGATGTTCGATGTGATCCTTCTTTTTTTTGGACTTTACAAGCATGTCGTCGATGTATACTTCCATTGTATCTCCGATCTGATCTTTGAACATCTTGTTGACTAGACGCTGATAAGTTGCCCCTGCGTTCTTGAGACCGAAGGGCATCACCTTGTACCAATATGTCCCTTGACTAGTTATCAAGGCTGTCTTTTCCTGGTCGTCGGGATCCAGTTGGATCTGGTGATATCCACTGAAGGCGTCCATGAACGTGAGCATTTCGTGTCCAGCCGTCGCATCTATCATAGCTTCGATGTGAGGAAGTGGGAACAAGTCCTTTGGACATGCTTTGTTTAGGTCCTTGAAGTCGACGCAAACTCGCCATTTGCCATTTTTCTTTTCTACGACCACGACGTTTGCCAACCAGTCGGGGTATTGGACTTCTCTGATTTTTCCAGTTTCTAGGAGTTTGTTGACTTCTTCGTCGATCACCTTGTTGCGTTCAGCGGTGAATTTCCTGCGTTTCTGTTTAACACGAGGAAAACTAGAATCGACATTAAGCTTGTGAGTCATAATATGTGGGGGGATACCTACCATGTCTTCATGAGACCATGCGAAGTAGTCGGAATTCGATCGCAAAAATCACAGCAAAGTCGTACGTGTCTCGTCATCTAGGTCAGACCCGATGCGGACAGTTCGTCCGGGTGAAGAGGGGTCGAGGGCGACTTCGTTGAGTTTTTCTGTTTGTGGCTCAACGTATCGTTTCGATCTCTCTTCACCCCTTAATTGCTACGCCGATCTCTCCTCGACAACTTGCTTCATGGACACCATGTAACACTCTTTTGCCAGTTTTTGTTCCCCCTTGATTTATCGAATCCCCCACTTCGTAGGGAATTTTAATGTTTGGTGGTAGGTTGACGCGACCACCTTCATGGCATGGATCCAGGGTCTTCCTATAATGCAATTATAGGGCGACTTGCAATCCACGACATTAAATCTTACTTGGAGGTTCACGCCCCCAGCATAGACGGCAAGGACAATGTCCCGACCGTTTATTTCACCTCTCCACTGAATCCGACCAGGGGAATACGATTTGGACTTACGTCGTCCTCCCCCAGCCCCATTTTTTTTAGTGTGGAGAGATTCATCATGTTGTTGGAGCTACCAGTGTCGATTAAAATTCTACGAATAAGACAGTTACCAATAGATAGTGATATAACCAAACCGTCGTGATGTTCAACCTCACACGTGTCGGCGTCCTTGAAAGTGATTGAGGGTAAATTACTCACCCTCTTTCCTTTGGATTCCGACGGTGGAGGTGCGTCAAGGATACTACTTTTGATGTGTCTCTTTGCCGCCGAGTATGATATCCCACACAGTTCCGACCCACCTGAAATGCAATTAATAATTTTGGCCGAAACTGGAGATATCGGACGATCGTCTTGACCTTTGCTTCGACGGTCCAAGGTGGCCTTCGCCCTCTCGGATATGACATCTTTGAGGAAACCTTGGGCTATCAACCTAGCGACCTCCTTCCGGAGAGCTACGCATTCGTTTGTGTAATGACCATGGTCACAATGGAATTCGCACCATTTGTTCATGTCCTTTTTCGATTCCGGTTTGTCACTTTTGCGTGGCCATCTCACGTCCTTTCCGAATTTTTTGAAAGTCTTGACCAATTCTGCAACAGAGACACTAAAATTATAAGATTGAACCTTTGGTGGGAGAGATGGATGATCCTTCCACTCGCTTCCTCGATCCCTGCTAGGACCGGCTCTGTCCCTGTCTCGTCTGTCTCGAGAATAGGGTTGGTTTCGATGATCCCTGCGACTGTCATCTCATGACTTACGATCGACTCGGTCTGGACTCCTGTAGGGAGCCTCATCCTCCTCGAGTCTAACCTGAGCCATCGCCTTTGCTTGGACGTCCTCGAAGGTCTGACAAGGGTACTTGGTCAACTCGCAATAGAGCTCGCTGCCCCTGACCAACCCTCGTCGGAACGCTTGGATTGACGTTTGAGTGTCGCAGTGTGGGATTGACACCTTCGCCTTATTGTACCTGTTCAAATAATCACGCAGTGTTTCGTTAGTCTTTTGAGTCACGTGGTATAAGTCGCTGGACTGCTTTTCCAGTTTACGACTACTAGCAAATTGGTTTTTGAAAGAATCGACTAAATCAGCAAAAGAATTAATAGATCTTCGTGGCAGGTGCATGAGCCACGTGAGGGCGGGCCGGGACAACGACGTCCCAAAGCTTTTACACATGACTGCTTCACGGCTCCCACGAGGGACCGAAATAGCCATAAGCTTGTGCTTGTAAAGGGCGACGTGATCGTCCGGGTCGCTGGTACCGTCATAGCTTGCCATTCTTGGCAAGTGGAACTTCTTGGGGATCTCTGCTCGAGCGATGTCTTCGACGAGGTACCCCTGGGATTCTTGTGCTTGTAAAGTGGAACTTCTTTCTCGATAGGACGAGGTACCCCTGGGATTCTTGCGATACGATCGTCTAAGGCCTTGAGACACTCGTTGAGGGCCTGATCTATGAGCATTTGGATGCTGTTGTTTGGTGCGACCTGCATCTCAGTTACTCGGTCCATGGTGGGACCGGTAGGAACAGCGAAAGTAACAGTGTTAGTCGAAATAGGGATTCCAACATTGGGTTCAGAGTTACCGATGGACGCTCTACGGTTGATCGCAGGGGTCATGACTACGTCTTCCATGTTGAGACGGGTATGAATGTCAGCGACGTTCACGGGTCTCCTGGTCCTAAGGACGTTGGACTCCGATGATTGTACCTGCGCCTTAAGAGATAAGTTTTCATTATTGTTAGACGCAGACAATGTCTCGTAGCGTTGGACATCTCTCTGCGGAGGGCCTCCATGGTTTGGGCCATCACTCGCATCTCTTCTCGGTTGATTGTGCTATATCTTCAGGAGTAAGTTTGTTTCTTGAACTCGCTTCAAGGTCATCCCTAGTTTGGCCCGGTGTCTCCACAATGGGGGTGTCGTCGGGATTAGTAGTCACGGGAGCCAAACCTAGGACAGGAACCTCGGGGGTCTCATTCTCATTCACCATCTTGACTGGTTGCCGGATGACTTAGCTTATACCTGAAGTCGATTAGTTGCCCCACGGTGGGTGCCAAATTGTTTTGGGCAAATAATCCTTATGGACTAAACTGCCTTTAAGATGAGGTTAACTAATCGAATCAAGGATAAATACTACGACGTCCTAACAATTTCAATCAGATAATGATAAAGAATTTATAGATAAGAAAGCTTAGCTAGGCGAGGGTAACAGATAAACGAAGAATCGATGGAATAATCTACGATCCAGACGACGATCCCAAATCAAAGAACGAATGGCTTCAATTATCGCTTCAGATGAGGATTACAGAGAGAGTTTACACTTATCAAAACGTGATCTACAAATATGATCTAAGTCCTATTTATATCCCAATAAATCCACCCTAATCACGTCGTTAGCACGATTCCAATCACTCTCAGAAATCTCTGTAACAATCTTCCTCCTGATTCTTTCTAATGGCCACGTCTTCAATATCTTCAATGGATTATGGGCCTGGATCAATGACTTCTTCATGGGCTGGATTCGGGCCCAACAATTTGCCCCAAAAAGAAAACGTGAAGCCGATCCATAGGCTTTGGCGGTTTTCTTTTTCGATGCAGATCTTTACCCTACACGTGTACACCGATCGTGTCTCCTTTTTTGAATTTTGCAGTTATCGTTTTTTCGTCTTTAAATACGATGGGATGTTTGAGATTGAAACATCATTGCTCCTCTGCCGTTTGCGAAGTCCCAAGGTAGGCTCTTTCTCTCCCCCTTCATTTTCTTCTTTTTTCTTGAATTTTCTTCAACAATGGCGTCCGACTCCGAAAACGAGACTGTCGATCCTCCTCCTTTCCTCCTTTCTGAACAAGACGCGCTCCCAAGTGAACTGACAAAGGCTGATTTGAAGCAGTTTCACAATTTATATCGATTCCCTGCTGGTGCGTTACTTAGGGTTCCTGGAGAAGACGATAGGGCCGGCGATGAGGAAAAAGGTTGGGTATGTATGTTCGAATACCCTTTTAAAATTGGCCATGTCTTTCCCTTTTCCAAGTTAGTCCGAGACGTTCTTGAAAGGTACAATCTTTCCTGTTGCCAAATCATGCCCCATGGATGGAGGTTACTCCGAAACTTGGATCGTTTAAATGAGCGATACCCCGACTTGCAATTTGATTTGGCTGCCTTCGAATATTTTCATCACCCGACGACGATAAAGTCGAACATGTACTGTTTCAAGGCAAGATCTGGGTATAAGTCCCTGGCTTTAGGACAGAGCCCTAACGATAGAGGTTGGAAGAAAAGGTATTTCTTCGTACAAGTCACGTCGCTGGGACTGGGGGAGGATCACGGTTTCTTGAAAACCAGATGGCTGCGTCAAGGTACGTGTTTCTCCTGGATTTGCTTTTATCTGTCATGTCTTTAACTTCGTCTTACTGTATATTTTTTGTAGCTCCTAAAGAAGAAGACCGTCCCACGGATTCCGCTCTCGAAGCAAAACTGAGGAAGATTTTGTCAGTTCCTCCTCTCCATCGTACCTTCCAGAACTCTACAACGCCACATCCTATCCCTCTGGACGAAATGGATCCGGCCCCATCTCCTTCAAAGTGTAAGTGGTCTCAGATCTCAATGTCCTTGCATGTTTGTTTAAATAGCTCACCGTGAGGCCATGTTGTGATGGCAACAACCAGCACCTGCGTTGATCGTTCCAATGCTCGTCTCTCTTTCAAGAATCTTGTGTCTATCAAGGGGAAGGGCACAGCGTCGACGTCCCGCGATTTGCCTCCCAAACCGAAGTCTGGAGACAAAAGGAAAGAAAATGAGATTATCGATCTGTCCACAGAGGTCGCACCTAGGAAGACAGGGGCTGACTTTTCCAAGATCTCGGATATGGTTGTCCCAGATGATTTCCGGTTGCTGAGTCTTCAGGATAATTTGCTCTACGCTGGGGAGAGTTTATGGGCGGTGAGTCATTAGATTGTGCTTTCGTTTCTTCCTTGTTTTGATATTACTTGTTTTTCACTGCTGATGACACCTTTCTTTTTGCAGGCGATGCAACACCTCAGCGTCTGTCGCGACAAGGCGGTTAGAACAATTGATGGACTTACCTATCGTGCTGAGACCGCGGAGGGGCGAGTGAAGGACATGCGGCAGATGATAAAGAAGATGGAAGAATCCATGAATGCCATGTCCAGCGAGACTAGGACGCAGGGAGAGCGCATCGCCGACCTGGAGAAGCAGCTGGGAGATGAGAAGGAGTCCGTTGGGACGAAAGCGGTGGCCATCGACTTGTATTTTGGGGCCAAGTCTCGACTGGAGATCATGGAAGAATATGCTAAAGGTCAGCACCTGGCGTGGGACCTGAAGGAAGCCAAGGACCAGTTCGAGTTGTCGTTCCCGTACGGATGTCCTCATCCAGAGTATTTAAAGGATCTTCAGTCACAGGATGAAGGTGATGTTGAGCCAGAATCCAGCTCGGGTCGCACGATGGTTGTTGTTGAGGCCTCGAAAAAGGATGACGACAATAAGGTCACCGACGATGCCCCTGCCGATGACAACTGATCTCTATCTCTCTTTACTTTTAATCCTCTCTTTGTGTGTTTCTGGATAATTTGGTGTGTTTTGGCGATCCGTCCACCATCGCGGATCGCAAGATTATGTTTTCTAAGACAACGTATTGGCAGCCCGTCCACCATCGCGGGCTTGAACTTGGTATTACTCGTAATGGTGGCTCAATGCTTACAAAGCAGGCGTTAGCCTTTATTTATAGGCTAACCCCAATAATATCTTTTCGGAAACGAGATCTTATCTCTTCCTCTTATCTAAATAACGACATAAAAAACAAGGTAAAAGATATTCTTTACCGTATCTTTTACCAATTACAATAATATAATAAGGAATAAGACAAAATATACTTGGCCGACCTAATCTTCAAGATAAACGAGACCTTTGTCACGTCTCGTCACGTCGACGACATCCTTCTTTTCTCTCGTCGCGTCGACACAGTCTTCCTACGCGTAGCTCTTCACGCGTTCCACACTCGTCGTATTTTTAGGCACAAACAATACCCCTAAGGCGTCTTACAGGGCTTAACGTCTAGTAGAGCTGGGAGACACCTTCATTCTTCAAGGAATACGTCTTCATTGCACCAGGAACGTGTTGATGATTACGTCACCTGTATTTCAAATATCGTCGCAGAGCTTCGATCATCATTTTTCTTCAATCATTTCCACGTGACGGGCAAGAGGCTTCGTTATCCGTGCCAGAACCGTTCGTCTCCAACGGCTAGTTTCTGAGTGGGAGATGTTGCCGTTGGGAGAATATCCTTCCCGAGATCCTCGCGATCTCCTTCCTATAAATAAGCGAGGGTCTTCCCTTTCTTCATACACTTCTTCTAATCTTCATTTTTTTTGAACATTTCTCTGCTCTTCTCCTTACTTAATTGCTCAATTACACCATTTCTCTTTCTTCTCCTTTTTTCAATGGCAACCCCAGTGCTTTATGAACCAGGAAAGGTGCTCCGCGAATCGGATCACCATTACTCTGAAGCTTATGACGTCGGCCGTTTGAGGACCATTGCTGAACTCGGCCCGGACGTGAAGATTGAGATCTCTCCAAAGGGGGTTTGTGCGGATGATCATCGGCCGAGATGGGTAGCGGTTTATGAGTATCCATTTCTGGCGGGACATCGATTCCCGTTCTCGCCTTTGGTGAAGACCTTTATGCTCACTTTAGGCTTGGCGATGGGTCAACTTCTCCCCGGGGCGTGGCGTATTTTGGGCGCTCTTGACGATGCCATTGAAAAACATGGCATGGACTTCGTTGCGGCGGATCTCGCCAACTCTCTGACCGTCTCGCTCTCTTCTCCAGGTAGAACGTACCTTTACCGGCCGTGAAAGGAAGGGATATCGTCTCGCGACCCCTATTCCTTCTCGAGGTGAGCTTTCTTGGCGGATTATATGTTGCCTTTCTACCTCCTTTGTGTTTTCTTTATCTTCTAAACGCACTTTTGTTTCAGGCGTCGCGTCTCGTACTCGTCAAGAATCTACTCATGACTTGATTACCGCGAAGAGGAGATATATTTTAGAGGAAAAGTTGAGAGCTGCGAAGGAAGAGGCGGTTTCCACTCCGACATGCGTAAAGGAGGTGATTCCACCAGTTACGGGGGTGCAAGTGTCTTTAGACGCGTCTCTACGCGTAGAGGTAGAGGAATTACTCGCGGATCCTTTGGAGGAGAGCGAGAAGGGCAAAGCAAAAGATCATGGTGCAGCTTCCGCTACGTACGTTGAGGTAAGCGATTTTCCTGCGATAGTGTCTCGTCCTGTAGCGCCTACGCGTAACTTCATCCCTGCGATGCAAGCTTTGGCTTCTACTTCTTCTTGGAACCATTATCTGTCCATGCAAGCCTTATACGTCTTGGGCGATTCTCTCGTAGCACAGTGGCAGGTGTGTACTTTTTCTTATCTTTTCGTTTCTTCTTGTTGTTATGTCGTTTCTTATCTGTTAGGATCTTTTTAGGCCTTCCAAGCTTCGTTGTGTTCCTGGGAACGTCTTCATAAGTGTTCTGAGTCCGAGGAAGCCTTGAAGGGTGAGGTGAGTGATCTTGGTAAGAAGATCAAAGATCTTAATAAGAAGATCGCTCGTCTTACGGCAGCTCAGAAGGATGCTCGTATGGAAACGTTGGAGACAGCAAAACAGAGGGGTGAGCTAGCGCGACGCGTCGAGGTGTTGAATGGAAAGGTCGTGTCCCTTGAGGCTGACGCCGAGGAGAAAGCGAAGGTGTACGAGAAGAACTTGCGAGAGACTAGTACTTACTATTCATGGTCATCTAGTATTGAGGTTATGGAGGAGTTTCGTGCGGGTCGTCACGTAGATTGGGATGTGGAACGCGAGCGTGGTGAATTTGTTGTTCTTTATCCCGTTCCGCCCGAGGGGGTTTCTCTTCTACGCGTACCCTCAAGTTCGCCAGTCTTAACGTCTAGTGACGCGGATGTAGCTTTAGATTGCGACGTCGTTTCCGCGGATAAAGATGTATCTCCTTCTTCTTAGTTTAGCCAACTTTCATCTTTTTGCTTGTTGCATTTTTGCTTTTGCGGAAAATTAGCTTTTCGCCACGTTCTTGTGTGGCGAATTCTTTTTGAATACGTATTGGACGTTTGTTGCTTCTTTCTTTGCGTAAGGCTTTCATTTATCTTTAACCTTTGGTGGGACTACTATCCCCTTTTGGCGAATCTGACTTCGAATCTTTTATGGAGTCGGGTTTGCCAAACATTTCTTACTTGTGACGCGTAGGTCGATCTTTGACTTCGAGGTTTCGTTTTTTTCTACCCCTGGTATCATTGTGGTCATCGCGGCTGCTTTAGTTACGTTGCCGGCTTACATGAAGGTTGGGTCCAGCATTTCCTCCGAACCCTGAAGCGAGTGGCGGACATAGGTCAGCGTGTGATTTTATCAGCTTGTGACGTTACCCCTTACTTTTAAGGTGGGTCTGTTGCCTCACGCTAGCGTTAGGTCGACGTCGAACTCTTTCAATCGACGGGCCTATTCATCGTGTGACATCCGATTTCTAGATTGTTAGGACTTACGATGCCGGTGGACGCATCCCTGCCGGTTTGGCGTTTTGCCCGTGGATTCATGACTCTCAGAGGGATCGTGGAAGGTGCAAGTACGCGTTCTTAGAGAGTGGTCGTGGCGATAGGTTTCCCTTCTTCGCTCAGAGGACTATGCCGGTTTCGTGAGGTGTCGGGCTTCATTCCACATGACCATTGCCACACGTCGCTAACAATCATGGGAAGCGTCGACTCGAAGTCAGCGATTCGGCTAACGTTGCATACGCGTAGATGGAGCCTTAAACGCGTATGCTAACGAAATTCGCCCCCGGCGCGGATTTTCGTCGCGGCCTTATTAAGCTTGATGTTACGTCATAGACACAGAGCAAGTACTTTGAAATGAAACAACTCGGCATGCATTGCATATCAGATAAGAAAGTGCATACTTATGTATTAATGAAGACTTCATGAATTCTGATGAACTAAGACGTCTACCCCTTTGTCGTTCCGACGCTAAAACATGCTTGAACACAATGAGGAATATAAAATATGCATAGGAACAAGTAGAAATCAAATCAATTATCACGTTCTCTAATGGTAATATTTCTTCAGATGTGTCGCGTTCCACGAACGCATCAATGGTACTCCTTCTGGTGTGACGAGTTCGTAGGCTCCTCACCCTACGACTTGTGCTTTCCGACGCTCTTATCCTCAGTATTTGGAAATACTTTTCTTAAGACCCAGTCTCCTACTTGGAAAGTTCTTGCTTTTACTCGTCAATTATAGCTTCGGGCAGCGATTTGTTTCTGTGCTGCCCTCCTCAACGCTGCGTTGTCTCTTATCTCGTCGACCGTATCTATCATGAACGTCATCATTGGAGTATTTCTTTCTTCAGGGAGAGACCGATATCTTTCTGTTGGTACTTCCACCTCAATTGGCAGGACGGCTTCGCAACCGTACACGAGAGAGAATGGTGTTCTTCCCGTCGCTCTCTTAGGCGTCGTTCTGTCGGCCCACACTATAGCCTGGAGTTGGTCCGCCCAATTTCCCTTGCATTCTTCTATCCTCTTTTTGAGGTTGCTTACGATGACCTTGTTACTTGATTCTTCTTGCCCGTTCGCTTGAGGGTATCTTGGCGTCGAGTAGACTAGATGTATCCCCTTTTCCTCACAGAATGATACGATGTTCTTGCTAATGAATTGCGATCCGTTATCGCATACAATGGTGTGAGGGATTCCGAATCTCATGATGATGTTTCTTTCGATGAAGGAGATGACATGGGAATCTTTGATGTTCTTGAACGCTTCGGCCTCTATCCACTTGGAGAAGTAATCTGTGACGGCGAGCATTAGTGTCTTTGGCTCTAGGGTTAGGGGCATAGGTCCTACTATATCCATCCCCCACTGCATGAACGACCAAGGAGACGTTATGGAGTGGAGCTTTTCTGCCGGCTGATGCGGGATCGGGGCGTGTCTTTGGCAAGCGTCACACCTCTTGACGTGATTCATCGCGTCTTGTCTCATCGTGGGCCAATAGTACCCAGCTGAGTGTGCTTTGGCCGCCAGGCTTCTTCCTCCTGAATGATTTCCATATTCTCCGTTGTGTAGCTCGGGTAGAATATCTTGGATATTTTCCTCTGTCGGGCACGTTAAGAACACGCCGTTCGACGACCATTTTAGTAATTGGCCCTTGTCCACTATGAAGGTGGTTGCTTTTTGCTTCAATAGCCTCGCTTCATACGCGTTACCCGGGAGGCGTCCGTGCTGTAACCACTCGTAATAAGGCGTCACCCAGGAATCTTGACTCCTTACTGTGAGCGTTTGCTTGGGAATTGCCTCTTTATTGATAGACGCGCAGCTGAGGTGGAGGAACAGGATCTTTTGATATTCTCTCGGATCAATCGATGAACCCAGCTTTGCCAATGCGTCAGCTTGTGCGCCAGCGTCTCTGGGGATCTGTCTGATTTGGCAGCTTTCGATCTTCTTGAACAGTCCCTTTACCACTTCGAGGTACAAGGTCATCTTCGAATCTTTAGTGGCGTATTCACCTCGAACTTGGTTGACTACCAGCAGCGAATCACAATAGATATCAAGTTTCTGAACCTGTAGGTCGATGGCGACGCGTAGGCCGGCGATCAAAGCTTCATACTCGGCTTCGTTGTTCGTTGCTTTGAAGTCACACCTGATGGCTTGGACGACCCTATCTCCTTGTGGTGATTTCAGGACGATGCCCAGTCCTACCCCATTCTGGTTCATCGCTCCGTTTGTGTGCAAGGTCCACTTTGCGAATTCTACCTTGTTTACCTGTGAGACTGCTTCTTGCTCTAGGGCTGGACTGAAATCTGCCACGAAATCTGCTAACGCTTGGGATTTGATTGCTTTTCTTCCTTCAAAGGCGACGTGGTTCTTACTATGATGGTATGAGATTCGAAGTAGGGTTTCAATTTAACCGATGCCATCACTAATGCCAACGTCAGCTTTTCCATGGCGGAGTACCTCATTTCCGCTGACGATAGCGTTTTACTTATGTAGTAGATGCGTTGTTGCTCCTCCCCTTCTTCTCTTACGAGAACGTCGCTGATAGCAATTTCGGAGACTGCTAGGTATACGAACAAAGGCTCTCCTTCTTTAGGCTTTGATAGGAGTAAGGGACTTGTTAGATAACTCTTAATCTCTGTGAAGGCTTCTTCGTGGCGTTCCGTCCAAGAGAAGGACTCATTCTTCCGGAGTGTGTCGTAGAAGAGTCGATTTCTGTTGGAGGCTTTGGAGATGAACCTGTTTAACGCGACGACTCTTTCTGTTAGCTTCTGGATGTCTTTTATGCAACGCGGAGATTCGAGATCAAGTATGGCTTTTATCTGTTCTGGACTAGCTTCTATTCCTCTCTGGGTTACTACATACCCGAGGAACTTCCCGGACGAGACCCCGAATGAACACTTGGTAGGATTGAGCTTCATGCTATATTCTTCTAGGATTTCGAACGCTTCTTTCAGATGTGTTACGTGATCTTTTGCTTGTTTAGACTTTACGAGCATGTCGTCTATGTAAACTTCCATTGTGTCCCCTATTTGCTCCTCGAACATTTTATTCACCGGTCGTTGATACATAGCTCCAGCATTCTTGAGGCCAAAAGGCATGACCTTGTAGCAATATATCCCCTGGTTTGTCACGAACGCGGTCTTTTCTTGAGCGGCGGGGTTCATCTGTATTTGATGATATCCGCTGAACGCGTCCATGAACGTTAACATCTCATGCCCTGCCGTCGCGTCTACCATGGTGTCGATGTGAGGGAGGGGGAAGGAATCTTTAGGACAGGCTTTGTTAAGATCTGTGAAATCGACGCATACTCTCCACTTCCCGTTCTTCTTTTGGACGACTACGACGTTGGCGAGCCAGTCGGGGTACTTCGCTTCTCGTATCTTACCTGTCTCGAGGAGATTCTTAACTTCTTCGTCTACGACTTTATTGTGTTCGGGAGCGAATTTTCTTCTCTTCTGCTTGACTGGAGTGAACTTCAGATCAACATTTAGCTTGTGGAGCATCACGTCTGGAGATATCCCTGTCATGTCTTTGTGGCTCCATGCGAAGCATTTGGCTTTTGACTTCAAGAACGCTATTAGCTCTTCTCTAACTTCTGCTGGGACGTTGGCTCCTATCTTTACGACTCTTTTTGGTTTGGAATCGTCGATGACATCGTCTTCTAATTCAGGACACTTTGACTTGACGTACTTAGCAGGCGTCTTGACTTGAAATTCTTTTACTTCATCTTTTTTTATTTCTGGCGTCGTGGTCCCTTTCATCCCGATTCTGTAACACTCTTTGGCCGTATAGGGTTCGCCTTTGACTTCGTGTATTCCCCAGGGCGTTGGGAACTTCAGGGATTGGTGATACGTAGATGGGACTGCTCGCATATCATGGATCCAGGGTCTTCCGAGGATGGCGTTGTAATGCGACTCCGCCCCCATCACGACGAATCTGGTCGGGAGATTGACGCCTTGGACCACCGTCTCGAGGGCTGATTTCCCCTAACATCTCAGAGATTTCTCCACTGAAGCCTTTCAAACGGATACGCTCCCCGACGACATTGTCGACTGAGAGTCCGAGTTCAAGAACAACGGAGAGAGTGATGATGTTTGTTGAACTTCCGTTATCTACCAGGATTCTTTTCACGTTGCAATTCCGAATCACCACAGAGATTACCAGGCTATCGTGATGCTTGATTCTTTCGTCTGGGCCTTCGAACGTGATAGGCAGATCGCCATCGGCTGCTTTGGAGTGGCGAGTTGGAACAAAATCGTTCTGTCCTTCGATAGTTCTTGCGAGTCTTTTAGCGTCGGAAGTTGTGTAGGATGGAGGACCTCCTAACACGGTAAAGGCTTCGTTTCAGAGATTTTTGATCGATCTAAAACCTTTCATGGCTTCTGCGGGCGAGGTCGTTCCCTTCGTATGCAGAGACGACACCTTTTTGATCTTGCCCCACGGTGGGCGCCAATTGTTTGTAGCGAAATTACCTACGAGAAGATAACTAAGCAATTGTAGGGCAAAGATAAAAGAATACTATATAATCTCAACACTCAAGAATAATTTAGAATGAGAGAAGAATTTAGGGTTTGAAGCTTGAACTTGGTATTACTCGTAATGGTGGCTGAATGCTTACAAAGCAGGCGTTAGCCTTTATTTATAGGCTAACCCTAATAATATCTTTAAGGAAACGAGATCTTATCTCTACTTTTATCTAAATAACGATATAACAAACAAGGTAAAAGATATTCTTTACCGTATCTTTTACCAATTACAATAATATAATAAGGAATAAGATAAAATAGGCTCGGCCGACCTAATCTTCAAGATAAACGAGACCTTTGCCACGTCTCGTCACGTCGACGACATCCTTCATTCCTCTCGTCGCGTCGGCACAGTCTTCCTACGCGTAATTCTTCAAGCTTTCACACTCGTCGTATTTTTAGGCACAAACAGACGTCTTGGGAGTTTACATTTTATCTGGCCTTGATATCTTACATACTTTTCTTTGGTGCATGTATCGTGCTTCGCGTGGGTGTAGAACCTTTTTCTTATTGACTTTTAACTTCTGCGACCCTCTACGCGTAGTTCGTTTGCGAGTACATAGGTTTGGTCCTTTGGCTTTTGCTTTTGCTACTTTATCTTTTAAGGTGTGGTTTTCTACTCCTAGTGTGATATTTTGTTCATGGTGAACGTCTTAGAGGATTTTTCCTCGCTTGATGGGGCGATATCTGCTTACATGAAGGTTGGGTCCAGCATTTCCTCCGAACCCTGAAGCGAGTGGCGGACATAGGTCAACGTGTGATTTTATCAGCTTGTGACGTTACCCCTTACTTTTAAGGTGGGTCCGTTGCCTCACGCTAGCGTTAGGTCGACGTCGAACATTTTTAATAGACAGGCCTATTCATCGTGTGGCGTCCGATTTCTAGATTGTTAGGACTTACGATGCCGGTGGACACATCCCTGCCGGTTTGGCGTTTTTCCCGTGGATTCATGACTCTCAGAGGGGCCGTGGAAGGCGCGAGTACGCGTTCCTGGAGAGTGGTTGTGGCGATAGGTTTCCCTTCTTCGCTCAGAGGGTCGTGCCGTTTCCGTGAGGTGTCGGGCTTCATTCCCCATGACCATTGCCACACGTCGCTAATAATCATGGGAAGCGTCGACTTGGAGTCGGCGGTTTGGCTAACGTTGTCTACGCGAAATGGAGCCTTGAACGCGTAGGCTAACGAAACTCCACCCCGGCGCGGATTTTCTCCGCGGCCTTATTAAGCTTGATTTTACGTCATAGACAAACAACAAGTAATTTGGAAATGGAACAACTCGGCATACTTTAACACGTCGGAGAAAAAGGAGTGTACTCATATATTAATAAAGAAAACGCATCATGAACTGACAGACTTCGACACCGACGCGTATCCCTAGTCGTCGCGACCCCTTTTCGCTTCGACGCTAAGATAACGACACTAAATTTATCGAAACTCTTGAAAGAAACTAATCCTACTCATGCAAGAAAGAACACAAAGGAAATAATGCTAGGAAATTTGGAAATTCATATCACTTCTTTAGACTTATGGTGGATGGTGCTTCAGGAACATGTAGCTTAAGTTGTTGCTCTTTGCTTGGATTTTTTACTCGTACTTACTTGGTGGATTGGTATCCTCTTGCTTGTCAGACTTTGCTTTTCTCATCGTGTCAGGGACCGACTTTCCATCCATAGCTTTTCCTTCGTGATTCCTTGATTGCTACGCTTTCTTTTCTTTGCCTAATGATGACTTAGTGGCTTTTTTCATTCCAATGCTATAGCATTCTCTCGCGACTTGAAGTTCACCTTTGATCTCTTGGATCCCCCATGGAGATGGGAATTTTAAAGACTGATGGTACGTCGAGGGTACAATGATACGCTACACTTTGTATGGCGTAACTAGGGGTTATTACATTAGTTTAGGAGTGTTATCACAAGTATTTGGAGCTATTGTTATATTCTGAGTTGTTTATGAAGAAGTCAAGAAATGAAGACCAAAACCGAAGAAGAAGAGGATCAAAGATTGAAGACATGAAGACGAAGACATCCTGCGGAGCAGCGACGACCGCCACCATCACTATGGCGATCGCCATTCTACAACAGGAGCATTTCAGGAGTTCGAGAGAGCATGGCGATCGCCATGACTCTATGGCGATCGCCATGGGGCAACAGAGACGAGGCAAAGTTTTACATGAAGACCGCGATCGCCAGTCATCCATGGCGATCGCCACAACAAGGCCGAAGATATTCCAGACTTTCCTTATTTTTCTTATTTTATTTTATTTCTTTTACCTTATTTTATTTCGTTTAGGATCTTTCGTTTACCATATATTTTGGGGTTAGTTCTCTATTTAAGGACCCCAGTTTCTATCTTTTCTATCATCTTTTCCATCAGACAATTTAGTTCTGCAACCATGAGCAGGAACTAATCTCCATTGTTTTACTTAGCGGTTGAAACTTTCAGTTATAAAGTTGTGAGATTTCTAAACTCTTGTTCTTTTCCTATGGGTTTGTATTAATTCTCTTGTTCTTCATCTATTGATTTCTATTAGTTTTGCTAGCTTGATCACCTAGTTTGATTGATAGTTTTCTATTGCTAGACTAGGAATATACGGTGGAATTCCTTGTCATTGTAGCGCTCATATCTGCATGATCTGGTAGTTGATTGCTTTTATGAAAGAGAATTGATTGCATGTTAATACTTGACGGTTGTAAGTTATTGCATGCATCCTTATGATTCCTGTGCCCTTTGCTGCTATTTCATCTAATCTTGAGAGGTTTCCCTGATTGTTGAATAGTAAGTATTATCAGGACCGGTTGACCTGCTGATATATTAAAGATTGGAATAGGAACATTCCCTAGGATTGAATAGAACTTGAGATAAATCTATGATCAACTTGATTGACTGTTGTGTGGATACTTGCTAGGTGAAACCCCTTCTCATCATATTCTCACCCAAACTTCCTCTGCTTGTTCCTGGTTACTTTTGTGTTTCATACAATCAAACCCCCCCCCCTTTGGTTACTTGTTACTAGTTGATATTTCACTTGACTGCATTGATTTGGTGTTTTGATTCCCTTGGGTTCGACCTCTACTTACTTGCTATACTCTAGTTAGTGTTTAGAGTTTATTTCTTTGATTTGGCACTACGACTTTAGCCTCATCAAATTTGGCGCCGTTGCCGGGGAATTGAAATTATTCCAATTTTGTGCTAATTGTGATTTATCAACTGTTTGGTGTGAACCTTTATGGTTCAAACCCGTGCTACTAACTCATCTCTTGTTGCTTTTGATTCAGAGATTGAGAGGACGTTCCACAGGAACCAAAGAGCAGCTTTGAACCAAAGTAGCGAAATGGGTGATCGAAACAGACCGCCACTTCCTACTATGAGGCAGCTCACTGCCCCGAACTTAGATCAACAACCTCTGGCAGTGAGGTTTCTTGAGATAGCTGAGGGTGTGAATTTTGAGCTAAAAGCTGGATTGATTCATGAACTTCCACACTTTCATGGCTTAACAGGTGAGGATCCGAACAAACATTTGGCTCAGTTTCATGCCATATGTTCTAGCATGAAGCCGAGGGGTGTCACTGAGGAACAAGTAATGTTAAGAGCTTTCGGATTCACTCTGAAAGACGCTGCTAATGATTGGCTTTACTATCAAGCCCCTGGGAGTATTGATACTTGGGCCAAGATGAAAAAGGTTTTCTTGGAGAAGTACTTTCCAGCAACTAAACTGAGCAGCCTGAAAAAGGACATTACAAATCTCCAACAACACGCAACTGAAAGTCTCTATGAATATTATGAGAGATTCAAGAAGTTGTGCTCAAGTTGTCCTTTCCACAGCTACACTGATCAGGATCTTCTCATGTATTTGTTTAGTGGCCTGATTGATGAGGACCGTCATATGGTGAATGCATCATGTGGAGGTAACTTTTTGAGATTAACTATACCTCAGGCTACTGAAATGTTTGAGGAATTAGCTGAAAGCTCAAAGCAGTTTGGTAGCAGGCAAAGAACACAGTCAGTAAGTTCACTTGATCCCGCTAAAATTCAAAGTGATATGAATGAACTGAAAGATATGATGAAGTCTTTTATGCTGCAAAGTGGTGGTCGACAACACGTGAGAGCTTGTGGGGTATGCACACTCACAGGGCATCTTACTGACGAGTGCCCACAACTCCAAGAACCGAGTGCTGAGGTAAATGCTGCAGGAGGATGGCAACCTAGGCCTAGATTTGATCCTTATGCTAATCATTATAATCCAGGTACAAGGAATCATCCTAACTTGAGGTGGGATAATCAGAATAATGTTCAAAACCCTCAAGTATTGCAAAATCACCAAAATCAGCCTAGACCTCAAAACTCTCTGACTGCTGAAGAAATGATTAAGTCCTTAGCTCAATCTGTGATGCAACAAAATGCTAAAACGGAGTCGAGTATTCAGAATCTTGAGAAACAGATAGGGCAGATTGCTCAAGCTGTGAGCAACTTAGAAGCTAGAGATTCAGGAAAGCTACCATCTCAAACGGTAGTAAACCCGCGAGAAAGTGTCAGTGCTGTGACATTGAGAAGTGGAAAAATATTGGTTGATGAATCTAATGCTGAAATGGGCAAACAAAAGCAACATCCTGAGACAGAAACTCCAGAAGACCGACCGCGATCGCCAAACATTGGTGGCGATCGCGGTAACACTACAGAGAGCAAGCAGAATCTGGCCGAGAAGGAACCGCGATCGCCACCAATAATTGGCGATCGCCATATTTCAACAGAAGCTGAAGGGTCGCGACCGCGGTCGCCGTACATTGATGGCGATCGCCATGAGTCATCTGAGCCAGTTGACAATTATGTTCGCCCCAACTTTCCTCCTCTATTCTCACAGAAGCCCGTGGCTCCCTTTCCCGAGGCATTGAAGGACACTCGAAGGCCAGAGAACGATAAAGAAATTTTCGAAACCTTCAGTAGGTGCGAGGTAAACATCCCTTTACTTAAACTTGTCAAGAGTATTCCTAGATTTGCAAATTTTTTGAAAGAAGTTTGCACAATTAAGAGGAATCAAAAACTTAAGGGAAGACAAAAGGTTAAAGTTAGTGAACAAGTTTCTGCTGTGTTCCAAAAACGTATGCCTAAGAAATGTGGTGACCCAGGCATGTTTAGCATTCCATGTGTGATTGGTGAAACTAAATTCGAAAAAGCTATGCTAGATTTAGGAGCATCAATCAATGTTTTGCCTTTTTCTTTGTATGAATCACTAGGTTTAGGACCATTGCATGAAACAGGAATTGTTGTTCAACTTGCTGATAGATCTAATGTGTACCCGAAAGGGGTGGTTGAAGATGTTATTGTTATGGTTGGTGACTTGATTTTTCCTGCTGATTTCTTTGTTTTGGATATGGAGCATGACAAGCATGCAACACCTATTTTGCTAGGTAGGCCTTTCATGAAAACTGCTCAAACTAAGATTGATGTGAACAGTGGGACGCTGACAATGGAATTTGATGGGGAAAAGGTTGAATACAATATTTATGATGCTATGAAACACCCCATTGATGACCATTCTTTATGTTCTATTGATGTGATTGAGCCTATTGTGCAAGATGTGTTTGATGTGACTTGTTGTGATGAGCTGAAATCGATCATTGAGAATGATGTGGAGGATCCACATGCATATATGTCTCTATCCACTAACATGCAGGTAGTCTTGGCACAATTGAACGCTGAAGGTAAGCCTCCCTACACTTATGTGGGCAATGGCCCCTTAGAACTAATAGTACCGAGCGAGAAGCTCCTACCATCTATTGTGCAGGCACCAGAAGTTGAATTGAAGGAGCTGCCCAAACATTTGAAGTATGCTTTTCTTGGAAAAGGTAAAACATTACCGGTTATTATTTCAAGCCATCTTTCCAAGGAGCAAGAGGAGAAATTAGTGGCAGTGCTTGAAGATCATAAGGTAGCTTTGGGATGGACCATTGCAGACATCAAAGGGATTAGTCCCTCGACATGTATGCATAGGATTTTGCTAGAAGGGGATCCCAAACCATCCAGACAACCCCAGAGGCGGCTCAATCCACCAATGACTGAAGTGGTGAAGAAGGAGGTACTGAAACTCCTGCAGGCAGGTATGATTTTTCCTATCTCTGACAGTCAATGGGTTAGTCCTACACAATGTGTCCCCAAGAAGGGTGGTATTCAGGTTGTAGAGAATCAACAAGGAGAGTTGGTTCCTACCAGGTTACAAACAGGTTGACGAGTTTGCATTGATTACCGTAAGCTGAATGCGGTAACTAGAAAGGATCACTTTCCCTTACCATTCATTGATCAAATGCTTGAGTGACTTGCTGGTCGCCCTTTCTATTGCTTTTTGGATGGATACTCAGGTTATTTTCAGATTGCCATAGCCCCAGAGGATCAAGAGAAAACGACATTTACATGCCCTTTTGGTACTTTTGCATACCGCAGGATGCCATTTGGGTTGTGTAACGCACCCGGTACGTTCCAAAGGTGTATGGTGAGTATTTTTTCTGAGTATGTGGAAAATTTCATTGAAGTTTTTATGGATGATTTCACAGTTCATGGTGACAGTTTTGATGCATGTTTAAACCATTTGACACTAGTGCTTAAAAGATGTGTAGAAACTAACTTGGTTCTTAATTATGAAAAGTGTCACTTCATGGTTGAGCAAGGTATTGTGTTAGGGCATATTGTGTCAGCTAGGGGTATTGAGGTCGATAAGGCGAAGATTGATGTAATTCAATCTTTGCCTTATCCTACTAATGTGCGGGAAGTTCGCTCTTTTCTAGGCCATGCAGGTTTCTATCGCAGGTTTATTAAAGACTTTTCAAAGACCTCATCACCACTATGTGAGCTGCTGAAAAAGGAGGTTGATTTTGAGCTTAATGACGAGTGCAAGAAGGCGTTTGATGAGTTGAAAACTCGTTTGACAAGTGCACCAATTATTCAGGCGCCAGATTGGTCTCGACCTTTTGAGATCATGTGTGATGCTAGTGACTATGCAGTGGGAGCAGTTCTTGGACAAAAAGAAGCAAGAGCTTCTCATGTAATTCATTATGCTTCTATGACTTTGAACGAAGCGCAAAGGAACTACTCCACCACTGAGAAGGAGATGCTAGCAATTGTGTTTGCCTTGGAGAAATTCAGACAATATCTACTTGGTACCAAGGTAATTGTTTATACTGACCATGCAGCACTTCGTTATCTTATGACGAAGAAGGATGCCAAACCAAGATTGATTCGATGGATCTTATTGCTGAGTGAGTTTGATGTGGAAATTCGAGACAAGAAAGGTGCTGAAAATTTGGTGGCTGATCACTTGAGTAGATTAGTCAGTGCAGATGACAAGCCAAATATGCAGGAGCAAATTCAGGGAAATTTCCCCGATGACAATCTGTTCGGAGTAGCTACTGTGGCCATGACGCGATCGCTACCATCTAGTGGCGATCGCCATGATTATTCTAATGGTTACAGGAGTACTGAGTCACAACCGCGATCGCCACAAATCATTGGCGATCTCCATGCTTCCACAGAAGTTGCCCTCGACTCTAGACCGCGACCGCGATCGCCATGCATTGGTGGCGATCGCCGTTGGCTCGCAGAGACTTACATTAACGTTGATCTTGAAGCTACGCTCCTCGCTCTAAAAACCTTCAAACCCTGGTACGCAAATTTAGTGAACTTTCTTGTCATAGGCGAGTTCCCCCCTAATTTTTCCAAGGCTCAAAAGGATAAGATGAAAAGCGAAGCTAGATTCTATGTGTAGGATGATCCCTATCTTTGGAGACATTGTAATGATCAGGTGATTCGTCGATGCCTCCCTGATAATGAGGTACAATCTGTCTTGTCTTTTTGTCATTCTTATGCATGTGGGGGTCACTTTGGGGCAAATAGAACAGCTAGGAAAGTATTGGATGCAGGTTTGTATTGGCCACACATATTTCGGGATGCTTATGCCTATTGCAAAACCTGTGATCAATGCCAACGAGTTGGGAACATGTCTCAAAAGAATGAGATGCCTCAAGCACCAATCATCTTTTGTGAGATTTTTGATGTTTGGGGGATTGACTTTATGGGACCTTTCCCTAGCTCATTCGGGAACCTATATATTTTGCTTGCGGTGGACTACGTTTCCAAATGGGTGGAAGCGAAGGCCACCAAGACTCATGATTATGAAGTTGTAGCAGGGTTCTTGAAAGAGAACATATTTGCTCGTTTTGGTATTCCCAAGGCTCTCATAAGTGACAGGGGTACTCACTTTTGTAACAAGACGGTGAGTGCATTGCTGAAGAAGTATCATGTTACTCAGCGGGTCTCCACTGCCTATCATCCACAGACCAATGGACAAGCTGAGTTGTCAAACAGGGAGATCAAGACCATCTTACAGAAGACAGTAGCTCCCAACAGGAAGGATTGGAGCCTAAGACTTAATGATGCATTATGGGCCTACCGCACAGCCTACAAAACTCCTATAGGTATGTCACCCTATCGATTAATTTTTGGTAAAGGTTGTCATCTTCCAGTGGAGCTTGAGCATAAGGCATTATGGGCTGTCAAGAAATGCAACATGCAAATTAGTGAAGTTGGAGAATTCAGGAAGCTACAATTGAGTGAGCTAGAGGAAGCAAGACTCGACTCCTATGACAATGTTGTCATATATAAGGAGAAGACGAAAGCTTGGCATGACAAGAACATTTTGAGAAAGAACTTCAAAACAGGCGATAAAGTTCTACTATTTCAGTCACGTCTAAAAGTTTTCTCAGGTAAGCTTAAGTCTAGATGGGTAGGACCTTATGTTGTTGCCCAAGTCTTTCCCCATGGAGCAGTGGATTTATATGATGGGGAGACTCATAAGGTATTTAAGGTAAATGGGCAACGATTGAAAGCCTATCATGAAGGTTTCACCAACGAGGCCATCGATGAACAATATTTTACTGAGCCTATTGATGAAACCTGATTGAAAGGCATGAAGTCGAGCCACGACGTTAAATAAGGCGCTACTCGGGAGGCAACCCGAGGTTTGAGTTTGTTTTTGCTTTTGTTCGGGGTAATTTTCTTGTTAGTTGTTCTATGGACAGGAGGAAAGCACCGAAGCTTAGGGTCCGCTACAGTCAGTAACCAATCCTGTTGTAAGTCTTCTCCCGTTCTAAAAAAAAAAAAAAAAAGATGACGTGGATATTCAGGATGACGTGGCGGTTACTTTGTGCTGACTGAGCGCTGACGGAATGGTGACTAGCTGATGTGGAGACGACATGGGTCGACCAGTTATACATGTGGGCCGGCTAAAAATGTCCATAATGATAAAAAAAAAAAAAATTAAAGATTTGGACCGACCCAATCCCAATCTGATTTCACCCCCTACCTACCCTCACCAATAAAATCCCAGCAACCCCCACTATAAATACATCCCCTCCCTCATCTTCTCAAACCCTAGCCACCCCCAAAAAAAATTTCCATAGCCCCCAAGCCCCCATCCTCCCTCAATCCACCGGATTCACGCAGTAGTTCGCCGAAAAGCTCCACCGCGACCGCCTCCATCTCAAGGCGCTCACCATCTGTTGACAAAAGCTCGATTTCGGAAACCCAGCGCCACCGTGATCGCCACTGTAGCACCGCGATCGCCATTTCATTACAGAAACTGTTCGCGAAGAACTCCAGCGACCGCGATCGCCATCCATTCACCGCGATCGCCATTCAGTTCTGCAGCATTTATTTTGCTTCAAAAAAATTTGTGAGTACAACTTCGTTTCTCTCTTTGCTATTCATTCCCCTATTATACAATGGTGAGAGGAGTCAAGAGATGTATGACTAAAAAGCAGAAAGAGGTTCGAGATTTTTTGGATTCTAAAACTGTAGTCACTACCAAGTTCTTTTGCATGCCCACTTTGCAATTGTTGGGTTTGGAAGAATGCACCTTGGCATTGCTGAGCCATGGTGGTTTAGGTGGACTTATGACCATAAATGCTCCCACTGATGAGACTTTAACACGAGACTTTATTGCTACTTTCTCATTCAGTACGGAGGAACGAAATATTGTTTTTATGCTGCAAGGTAAAGAGTATGTTCTTGGTTTTGATGATTTGAGTGTACTATTTGGAGTGACCAAGGACCCTAGTGAAGGTTGGAGTGAGCCTGATCAGAGGGCTGCAGATTTATGGTTTCATGCTACAGGGCAGGTACTGAACCCTTCTATTACCCAGTACAATTACGAGTTCACTCATCCTTGCCTTAGGCTAGCTCACAAGGTGATAGCCATGTGTTTCTTGGGGCGTGGGGAGGTGAACAACGTCTCTGCTCAGGATTTACAGTTTTTATGGAGCCTCACACCTGAATGTGGGACCGTTCCAGATTGGATCCTGCTTTTTTGCCATAGTGTGGTCAAATACAGGAAGATGGGCAAGAAGGTGGGCAAGATAAGTATGGGAGGAATGGTCACTCTCATTGCCCGACTCTGTTTAGGAGATGATGCTATCCCTAGTGGTAGCAGCAACTCCAACTATGTTTATGATGTTCCAGGGTTGAGGCGTGCACTGCTTCTAGATGTGCGCCGGGATATTTATACGTGGTTGTCCAAGCATGAGGGCACACACAAGATGCGTCTACCTAGATTCATTCCCTTTGGTCCTCTTGCAAGGGATTTTCGACTATTGCCTGATGGTGCTGAGGCTGAGGAGTCTGACGAGGAGGCGGAGATGGAAGTTGACATGGGAGGTCATGATGGTGCTCTGGGGGCTGATCAGGGCGGTGCTCAGGCTGCTGCCCCGGGATTTGATTATGAGCGGATGTACAGTTTGATGGAGAGTATGTCTCTTCAGCAGCAGGCATTCGGGACACAGCTAGCTGAGGTGAGCCGAACAGTGAGCAGCTATGACAACCGGTTCACCAACATTGAGCAGACCATGCAGACGTTGCAATAGAGGCAGGAGGAGTTCTTTAGGGGTGCAAACCCCTACTATCCACACCATCCACCACCATCACCACAGTGAGTATTATCCTTTCTTCCCCATTTACATTTGTATGTCCTTTATTTTCCATTGAGGACAATGTCTCATTCAAGTATGGGGGAGGGGATGATATGAGTAATTGTACATATTTACTTTCCTAGCATTTCATTTTGCATGTTATAAATCAAAAATTCAAAAAAATTCAAAAATGGAAAAAGCCAAAAATATTGAGAAAAAGGCATACAAAATCCTTGGATAGCAAGATCTATGCAATAAGAAGGTGGCTTGGCCGGCACTAGGCTGAGGCAACAATAAGTCTTGAGAGATGTGAGTTGGTGAGCTCAGAACAATTATTGAGTGGTTGGGATGAAAACCCGAAAGGGCGCCCAAGCAAGATGAGTGTTATAAAAAAAAATTGAGTGTTTTAGGATCATTATCATCTTGGCGTTATGGTGACATAAGAAGGAGGCGTATAGGAGGATTCGGGTAGGCCACTTGGAGGAATAAGGTGTAGTTCTGAGTTTGTGCTTATTGTATCACATTTGTTCTTGATTGTTGTTGTTGCGTTTTGTATGCTTTGGGCTTATTGAGTATGTAATCACTAGGAGATATTCTTGTACTTCCTGAGGCTTTGAGCTTTTCATTGTAAGGGTAGCTTTTCTGTAAGTTACTCGGGACGAGTAAAAGTCTAAGTATGGGGGTATTTGATACGCTACTCTTTGTATGGCGTAACTAGGGGTTATTACATTAGTTTAGGAGTGTTATCACAAGTATTTGGAGCTATTGTTAAGTTGTTTATGAAGAAGTGAAGAAATGAAGACCAGAACCGAAGAAGAAGAGGATCAAAGATTGAAGACATGAAGACGAAGACATCCTGCGGAGCAGCGGCGATCACCACCATCACTATGGCGATCGCCATTCTACAACAGGAGCATTTCAGGAGTTCGAGAGAGCATGGCGATCGCCATGACTCTATGGCGATCGCCATGGGGCGACAGAGACGAGGCAAAGTTTTACATGAAGACCGCGATCGCCAGTCATCCATGGCGATCGCCACAACAAGGCCGAAGATATTCCGGACTTTCCTTATTTTCCTTATTTTATTTTATTTCTTTTACCTTATTTTATTTCGTTTAGGATCTTTCGTTTACCATATATTTTGGGGTTAGTTCTCTATTTAAGGACCCCAGTTTCTATCTTTTCTATCATCTTTTCCATCAGACAATTTAGTTGTGCAACCATGAGCAGGAACTAATCTCCATTGTTTTACTTAGCGGTTGAAACCTTCAGTTATAAAGTTGTGAGATTTCTAAACTCTTGTTCTTTTCCTATGGGTTTGTATTAATTCTCTTGTTCTTCATCTATTGATTTCTATTAGTTTTGCTAGCTTGATCACCTAGTTTGATTGATAGTTTTCTATTGCTAGACTAGGAATATACGGTGGAATTCCTTGTCATTGTAGCGCTCATATCTGCATGATCTGGTAGTTGATTGCTTTTATGAAAGAGAATTGATTGCATGTTAATACTTGACGGTTGTAAGTTATTGCATGCATCCTTATGATTCATGTGCCCTTTGCTGCTATTTCATCTAATCTTGAGAGGTTTCCCTGATTGTTGAATAGTAAGTATTATCAGGACCGGTTGGCCTGCTGATATATTAAAGATTGGAATAGGAACATTCCCTAGGATTGAATAGAACTTGAGATAAATCTATGATCAACTTGATTGACTGTTGTGTGGATACTTGCTAGGTGAAACCCCTTCTCATCATATTCTCACCCAAACTTCCTCTGCTTGTTACTGGTTACTTTTGTGTTTCATACAATCAAAACCCCCCCCTTTGGTTACTTGTTACTAGTTGATATTTCACTTGACTGCATTGATTTGGTGTTTTGATTCCCTTGGGTTCGACCTCTACTTACTTGCTATACTCTAGTTAGTGTTTAGAGTTTATGTCTTTGATTTGGCACTACGACTTTAGCCTCATCATACAACTTTCATGTCGTGTAGCCAAGGTCTTCCTAGGATAATGTTGTATGGCGATTCGATATCCATCACCGCAAACTTCGCTTGTATATTGATACCCCTTGCATAGGTTGCCAATGTAATTTCTCCCAACATGCTTGCTACTTCACCACTGAATCCCACTAGAGGAACGTGTTTCTTCACGACGTCGTCGTTGGATAGTCTGAGCTCTTTTATAGCAGATGTAGTGATCACGTTGGCGGAACTCCCGTTGTCTATGAGGATTCTCTTGACCAGGCAATTGCTGACGGTGAGGGAGATAACTAACCCTTCGTGATGCTCCACCATCTCGTTTGGCTCCTAGAACGTGACCGGGTAATTTCTTCTGGAAGGGCGGATTTGGTAAACTCGCGTCATATCACTATCGTCGCGTAGAATCTTAATGTTCCTTCTGGCGGCGGAAGCGGTGTAGCCGCTCGCGGAAGAACCTCCCAAGATGGTGTGTATAGTCCGGGTATGACTTGACGGAGGTGAAGGAGGAGTAGGGGACTTCTTTTCTCTGTTCACCCCTTCAAGCGCGTTCCTTCCTTCTTTGGAGAGTAGATCTTTCAAATCTCCTCTTTTCAGCAACCTTAACACCTCTTTCCTCAGGGTGTAACAACCATCCGTCGTGTGACCCGTATCATTATGGAACTCGCAGTACCCCTTCCCTGTTCCAGGCCTCCTTCCAGGATTTGGCTTTCTCGGCCATTGCACGTCACGTAACCCTTCCATTGCGCTCATGACTCGCAACGCGTCGGTCTTCATAGAGATACCTTTGTCCACCATATAGACGCTATCAACTTCACTCACAGCGTGCACCGTTTGTGGTTCCCTTTGGAACGGCTTATTTCTCCTGTCGTGACGTTCCCCTCGTTCCTGATGTCGATCGTTGTGTCGACGTGGAGGAGAGTTCCTACGCGGAGGAGTTCGCCTACGTGGAGATCGAGAACTTTCTTCGTTGTATCTTAGGAGATCCTCCTCTAAGTGTATGGCTTCCATGGCTCTTTCCCTAGTTGAGACGAATGATTCAGGGCGAGTCTTCGTCAATTCCTTGTAAAGGTCGCTATCTCGGGGAAGTGCGCGTCTGAACGCGTCGGCAGCGGTGGCTTCGCTACAATCTGGGATTGTAATCTTCTCGTCATTGAAACGCTTCATAAAGGCTCTTATAGTCTCGCCTCTGTTCATACGCATGTTATGGACATCTGAGGGTTGCTGTGCAAACAGCTTACTGCTGGCGAATTGTAGTCGGAACAGGTTGGAGATTTCGACGTAGGAGGAGATACTTCCCTTGGGTAAGTGGATAAACCACGTCAAGGCTGGACCTTTCAGCGTCGAGCTAAAGAACTTGCACATCATTGCAGGAAATCATGTCAAGTCCGACCAACAGCCCGCGTGATGGTGAAAAAAGGTCCGAAGAAGAAGAGAATATAACGGTTCCTCTCATTCCGGTGGAAGAAGACGCAAGAAAAGGTCTCGAAACCACCCCAGCACTCCAAAAGAAAGCGCTCCCGTAGAGAAACGAGGGGTAGACGGTGAAGTAGCCAACGTGGCCGCCGTCCAAGCACAATTCGAGTCCTTCGAGAAAGCCCAGGCTGAAGCTATGCGCGCGAGCGAGAAAACGGCGTCGGAACTCACTAAAGAAAACGAGAGGTTGAACTCCATAATCAGGGAACTCAAAGTGGGCTCCACGGGGCCACATACCTACGTTCGTGGTCAAAGTGTCGTCCGACGCCTTGATATGTATGCAGCCGTCGAAGAAGACGATGTATACCAGCCTCAAGTACTCCATGGTCGCGTTCTCCCGAGAGAAACGATTCAGAGAAGCAAACTCGAGGAAAAGATGACGTCGGACGTCGTCGCTGCACCTGCGCTCGTAGCACAACGGGTCGGCGCCCTAAGAAAGGAGATGATGCTGATGCCCGGAGCTCCCAAATCTATAATCCCTGAAGACGAGTTCGGATTTCAAGAAAGTCCATTTGTTACTGCTATCGCCGCCCAGAAGATCGCCAAGAAGTTCACCGTCGCCGATCTTCCCGTCTACAGCGAATCAAATGACCCGGAAGAACACGTCTTACTCTACAAGGCCAAGCTCTCCACAAGTCCAATTGAGCAGGAATTTAAGGAAGCAATGATGTGCAAATTCTTTAGCTCAACGCTGAAGGGTCCCGCCTTGACGTGGTTCATCCACTTACCCAAGGGAAGTATCTCCTCCTACGCCGAGCTCTCCAACCTGTTCCTACTACAATTCGCCAGCAGTAAGTTGTTTGCAAAGCAACCCTCAGATCTCCATAACATGCGAATGAACAAAGGCGAGAACAGTAGCGAAGCCACTGCTGTTGACGCGTTCAGACGCGCACTCCCCCGAGATAGTGACCTGTACAAGGAACTGACGAAGACTCGCCCTGAATCATTCGTCTCAACTAGGGAAAGAGCCATGGAAGCCATACGCTTGGAGGAGGATCTCCTAAGGTACAACGAAGAAAGTTCTCGATCTCCACGTAGGCGAACTCCTCCGCGTAGAAACTCTCCTCAACGTCGACACAATGACCGACATCAAGAGAAAGGGGAACGTCGCGACAGGAGAAATAAGCCATTCCAAAGAGAACCACAAACGGTGCATGCGGTGAGCGAAGTTGATAGCGTCTATATGGTGGACAAAGGTATCTCTATGAAGACCGACGTATTGCGAGTCATGAGCGCAATGGAAGGGTTACGCGACGTGCAATGGCTGAGAAAGCCAAATCCTGGAAGGAGGCCAGGAACAGGGAAGGGGTACTGCGAGTTCCATAACGATACGGGTCACACGACGGATGGTTGTTACACCCTGAGAAAAGAGGTGTTAAGGTTGCTGAAAAGAGGAGATTTGAATGATCTACTCTCCAAAGAAGGAAGGAACGCGTTTGAAGGGGAAAAGAGAGAAAAGAAGTCCCTTACTCGTCCTCCACCTCCGTCAAGTCATACCCGAACTATACACACCATCTTCGGAGGCTCTCCCGCGAGCGGCTACACCGCATCCGCCACCAGAAGGAACGTTAAGATTCTACGCGACGACAGTGATATGACGCGAGTTTATCAAATTCACCCTTCCAGAAGAAATTACCCGGTAACGTTCGAGGAGCCAAACGAGGTGGTGGAACATCACGACGGGTTAGTTATCTCCCTCACCGTCAACAATTGCCTGGTCAAGAGAATCCTCATAGGCAACGGGAGTTCCGCCAACGTGATCACTACATCCGCTATAAAAGAACTCGGGCTATCCAACGACGACGTCGTGAAGAAACACGTTCCTCTAGTGGGATTCAGCGGTGAAGTAGCAAGCATGTTGGGAGAAATTACATTGGCAACCTATGAAAGGGGTATCAATATACAAGCGAAGTTTGTGGTGATGGATATCGAATCACCATACAACATTATCCTGGGAAGACCTTGGCTACACGACATGAAAGTTGTACCCTCGACGTATCATCAATCTTTAAAATTCCCATCTCCATGGGGGATCCAAGAGATCAAAGGCGAGCTTCAAGTCGTGAGAGAATGTTATAGCATTGGAATGAAAAAAGCCACTAAGTCATCATCAGGCAAAGAAAAGAAAGCGTGGCAATCAAAGAATTACAAAGGAAAAGCTAGAGATGGAAAGTCCCTGACACGATGAGAAAAGCAAAGTCTGACAAGCAAGAGGATACCAATCCACCAAGTAAGCGCGAGCAAAAAGCCCAAGCAAAGAGCAACAACTTAAGCTACATGTTCCTGAAGCACCATCCACCATAAGTCTAAAGAAGTGATATGAGTTTCCAAGTTTCCTGGCATTATTTCCTTTGTGTTCTTTCTTGCATGAGTAGGATTAGTTTCTTTCAAGAGTTTCAATAAATTTAGCGTCGTTATCTTAGCGTCGAAGCGGCAAGGGGTCGCGACGACTAGGGGTAAGCGTCGGTGTCGAAGTCTGTCAGTTCATGATGCGTTTTCTTTATTAATATATGAGTACACTCCTTTTTCTCCGACGTGTTAAAGTATGCCGAGTTGTTCCATTTCCAAATTACTTGCTCTCTGTCTATGACGTAACATCAAGCTTAATAAGGCCGCGGCGAAAATCCACGTCGGGGAGGAGTTTCGTTAGCCTACGCGTTCAAGGCTCCATCTACGCGTAGACAACGTTAGCCAAACCGCCGACTCCGAGTCGACGCTTCCCATGATTGTTAGCGACGTGTGGCAATGGTCATGGGGAATGAAGCCCGACACCTCACGAAAGCGGCACGGCCCTCTGAGAGAAGAAGGGAAACCTATCGCCATGACCACTCTCCAGGAACGCGTACTTGCGCCTTCCACGACCCCTCTGAGAGTTATGAATCCACGGGCAAAACGCCAAACCGGCAGGGATGCGTCCACCGGCATTGTAAGTCCTAACAATCTAGAAATCGGACGCCACACGATGAATAGGCCCGTCGATTAAAAGAGTTCGACGTCGACCTAACGCTAGCGTGAGGCAACGGACCCACCTTAAAAGTAAGGGGTAACGTCACAAGCTGATAAAATCACACGCTGACCTATGTCCGCCACTCGCTTTAGGGTTCGGAGGAAATGTTGGACCCAACCTTCATGTAAGCCGACAACGTAACTAAAGAGCCGCAATGACCATATCGCCCCCATCAAGTAAGGAAAAATCCTCTAAGACGTTCACCAAGAACAAAATATCACACTAGGGGTAGAAAACCACACCTTGAAAGATAAAGTAGCAAATACAAAAGCCAAAGGACCAAACCTACGTACTCACAAACGAGCTACGCGTAGAGGGTAACGGAAGTTAAAAGTCAAAGGTTCTACACCCACGCGAAGCAAGGTACGCGCACAAAAGCAAAGTACGTAAGGAATCAAGGCCAGATAAAGGGTAAATTCCTAAGATGTCCGCAACGCAAAGAATGACGCGTAAGATACAAGAAACAAAGTACGATATACAATAAGTAAAGAAGAGTCCAAGAATCTTTGATAGCTCTAACCTAGTCTACAAGGAGTCTAGGTCAAACCTACCAAAAGGGGTAGGACTACTCGAGGAGACATGAAAACACACCCAAAGCCGAGAAGTGCATAGGATACGCGTCAAAACAAGACCGACACCATGAAGCGATATCAGGAGGACGACCTAGCAACGACATTACCATTGAGTCCGAGGCCTTGGCATCCCCCATGGAAGATGAAGTTACAGAAGCAACCAATCCAGCTGAGACCGACCGCGATCGCGGGAGTGATATAGCGATCGCGGGAATCCAACAGAGATCAGAATAAGAGCTTATGCAAGATGGAACGGTTTGTCATAAACCGTGCCAAACTGTCCTAAACCGTGCCAGTGCCTTTTGAACCGATCGCCACCCTCATATGGCGATCGCCATCGCCTTATTTTCAGCATTCCGAACTTTCCTTTTTGAGACGTTTTATTTAATTAATTGTTTTTAATTCCGGTTTAGGGGTTGCTCTTTAGGGTTGATGTTAGCAGCATCCCTCTTATAAGTTTGAACATTTTCCATTGTTGTTCTTCACGTTGAATTTGAGTTTAAGCATTGAATTTGAGTTATCTCCTCCCTTAAACCTTCTTCGTCAAACCCCACTGATTGGATCCGGAGTTGTTCTCGATAGCGAACTGTCATCAAAGCCTACCTATTGAATTCGATCATCCCTTGAGTGGACTCTCAAGACATCGAGTTCTTGTTGAATCGAAAGATTCAATCCTTATCAAAACCCTAGACGAGTTGAAGAACGACGACTTCCCTTTCTTCCACGATCCCCCCGAGGCATACGAGTCAATCAGATTCGTATCAATTGGTATCCGTTTCTAGTGGTTTAAAGGTGTAGTCATTCTTAAACTCTTACTTTTCATTCCCTTCCCTATCCTTTCCACCAAATTCCGCACACAAAACCAAAAACCCTAAACATCCCGTCGACTTCTACCCAGATTTCGGCCCCAAACATTTTTCCATTTGCCACAAAAAAACTCCACCATCATCTAGATCTTTTCAAGACGAGTCCATACATATAAGATTTGTCAAAAACGGAGTTCGTTTTCCCATCCAAAACCCAAAAATACGAACTTGCCGCCGTCTGCGAAAGAGCCCCGCGATAGCGGCACAAAAGTGGCGATCGCCGCGCCGCCGCTGACAGAACCCTAATTTTTGGCTACTTCAATGGACAGGACCCGGAGATTACGTCGTAGATATTTTTCCGATTATGATGGTCCTGATATATTTATGGATTGGGCTAGACACATGTCCTATTATTTTGCCCAACGAGACTACGATGAGTTTGATCAACTGGATATTGCACTTGATTGCCTTACCGACTATGCTCTCTTTTGGTGGTTGCGGGACATCCCTTACCGTCGTTCACGTGGTTGGGCACCAGTCGAAACTTGGTTGCAACTTGTTTATGTCATGACACGCCACTTTGCATCAGAAATAAGCGCACATGACCATGTCGAGAGGACACGACGTCGAGTACTGGGTTTGCCAACTAGATCCGTGCGCACACCGGAGTGTGCCAAACGTCAGGTACTCGTTCTAATCCTAGAAACAACAATTGAAGAGTCAATTTTGGTTCCCATTGTCGAACAAGTGTTGACTTCTCTTGATGATGTCGTTGAGGAAGATGAATCAGATAATGCCAACCAAGCACCCAATCTCATTTAGACATTTGAGGCACCTTTGGTGCTCGTTTCGCCCTCTCCATTGATGGTGCCTACAAAGCTATCTTGGACTCCTTGTGGAGTTCTAATACATGCATTCATCCCACCCGTTGTGCAGCCTTTGGGTTCCATTCCCGACATTTGTGACCTTGGAGTGCTCCCAACGAATGAGTTTAGTCTTAAGAAGGGGAGACGCTCTAACATGAGTAATATCTTTCTCTACCTTGCACCTACACGATCGAAGCGAGGACGCTTCGAGGCTAAGAAGGGGAGAATGAAGCGATATCAGGAGGAAGACCTAGCAACGACATTACCATTAAGTATGAGGCCTTGCCGTCCCCCATGGAAGATGAAGTTACAGAAGCAACCAATCCATCCGAGACCGACCGCGATCGCGGGAGTGATATAGAGATCACGGGAATCCAACAGAGATCAGAATAAGAGCTTCTGCAAGATGGCACGGTTTGTCACAAACCGTGCCAAACTGTCCTAAACCGTGCCAGTGCCTTTTGAACCGATCGCCACCCTCATATGGCGATCGCCATCGCCTTATTTTCAGCATTCCGAACTTTCCTTTTTGAGACGTTTTATTTAATTAATTGTTTTTAATTCCGGTTTAGGGGCTGCTCTTTAGGGTTGATGTTAGCAGCAACCCTCTTATAAGTTTGAACATTTTCCATTGTTGTTCTTCACGTTGAATTTGAGTTTAAGCATTGAATTTGAGTTATCTCCTCCCTTAAACCTTCTTCGTCAAACCCCACTGATTGGATCCGGAGTTGTTCTCGATAGCGAACTGTCATCAAAGCCTACCTATTGAATTCGATCATCCCTTGAGTGGATTCTCAAGACATCGAGTTCTTGTTGAATCGAAAGATTCAATCCTTACCAAAACCCTAGACGAGTTGAAGAACGACGACTTCCCTTTCTTCCACGATCCCCCCGAGGCATACGAGTCACTCAGATTCGTATCAATTGGTATCCGTTTCTAGCGGTTTAAAGGTGTAGTCATTCTTAAACTCTTACTTTTCATTCCCTTCCATATCCTTTCCACCAAATTCCGCACACAAAACCAAAAACCCTAAAAATCCCGTCGACTTCTACCCTGATTTCGGTCCCAAAAATTTGTCTATTTGCCACAAAACCCTCCACCATCATCTATATCTTTTCAAGACGAGTTCATACATATAAGATTTGTCAAAAACGGAGTTCGTTTTCCCATCCAAAACCCAAAAATACGAACTTGTCGCCGTCTGCGAAAGAGCCCCGCGATAGCGGCACAAAAGTGGCAATCGCCGCGCCGCCGCTGACAGAACCCTAATTTTTGGCTACTTCAATGGACAGGACCCGGAGATTACGTCGTAGATATTTTTCCGATTATGATAGTCCTGATATATTTATGGATTGGGCTAGACACATGTCCTATTATTTTGCCCAACGAGACTACGATGAGTTTGATCAACTGGATATTGCACTTGATTGCCTTACCGACTATGCTCTCTTTTGGTGGTTGCGGGACATCCCTTACCGTCGTTCACGTGGTTGGGCACCAGTCGAAACATGGGTGCAACTTGTTTATGTCATGACACGCCACTTTGCATCAGAAATAAGCGCACATGACCATGTCGAGAGGACACGACGTCGAGTACTGGGTTTGCCAACTAGATCCGTGCGCACACCGGAGTGTGCCAAACGTCAGGTACCCGTTCTAATCCTAGAAACAACAATTGAAGAGTCAGTTTTGGTTCCCATTGTCGAGCAAGTGTCGACTTCTCTAGATGATGTTGTTGAGGAAGATGAATCAGATAATGCCAACCAAGCACCCAATCTCATTCAGGCATTTGAGGCTCATTTGGTGCTCGTTTCGCCCTCTCCATTGATGGTGCCTACAAAGCTATCTTGGACTCCTTGTGGAGTTCTAATACCCGCATTCATCCCACCCGTTGTGCAGCCTTTGGGTTCCATTCCCGACATTTGTGACCTTGGAGTGCTCCCAACGAATGAGTTTAGTCTTAAGAAGGGCAGACTCTCTAACATGAGTAATCTCTTTCTCTCCCTTGCACCTACACGATCGAAGCGAGAATGCTTCGAGGATAAGAAGGGGAGAATGAAGCGATATCAGGAGGAAGACCTAGCAACGACATTACCATTAAGTCTGAGGCCTTGGCGTCCCCCATGGAAGATGAAGTTACAGAAGAAACCAATCCAGCTGAGACCGACCGCGATCGCGGGAGTGATATAGCGATCGCGGGAATCCAACAGAGATCAGAATAAGAGCTTCTGCAAGATGGCACGATTTGTCACAAACCGTGCCAAACTGTCCTAAACCGTTCCAGTGCCTTTTGAACCGATCGCCACCCTCATATGGCGATCGCCATTGCCTTATTTTCAGCATTCCGAACTTTCCTTTTTGAGACGTTTTATTTAATTAATTGTTTTTAATTCCGGTTTAGGGGCTGCTCTTTAGGGTTGATGTTAGCAGCAGCCCTCTTATAACTTTGAACATTTTCCATTGTTGTTCTTCACGTTGAATTTGAGTTAGCATTGAATTTGAGTTATCTCCTCCCTTAAACCTTCTTCGTCAAACACCACAGATTGGATCCGGGGTTGTTCTCGATAGCGAACTGTCATCAAAGCCTACCTATTGAATTCGATCATCCCTTGAGTGGACTCTCAGGACATCGAGTTCTTGTTGAATCGAAAGATTCAATCCTTATCAAAACCCTAGACGAGTTGAAGAACGACAACTTCCCTTTCTTCCACGATCCCCCCGAGGCATACGAGTCACTCAGATTCGTATCAGTTGGTATCAGTTTCTAGCGGTTTAAAGGTGTAGTCATTCTTAAACTCTTACTTTTCATTCCCTTCCCTATCCTTTCCACCAAATTCCGCACACAAAACCAAAAACCCTAAAAATCCCAACGACTTCTACCCAGATTTCGGCCCTAAAAATTTGTCCATTTGCCACAAAAACCTCCACCATCATCTAGATCTTTTCAAGACGAGTCCATACATATAAGATTTGTCAAAAACGGAGTTCGTTTTCCCATTCAAAACACAAAAATACGAACTTGCCGCCGTCTGCAAAAGAGCCCCGCGATCGCGGCACAAAAGTGGCAATCGCCGCGCCGCCGCTGACAGAACCCTAATTTTTGGCTACTTCAATGGACAGGACCCGGAGATTACGTCGTAGATATTTTTCCGATTATGATAGTCCTGATATATTTATGGATTGGGCTAGACATATGTCCTATTATTTTGCCCAACGAGACTACGATGAGTTTGATCAACTGGATATTGCACTTGATTGCCTTACCGACTATGCTCTCTTTTGGTGGTTGCGGGACATCCCTTACCGTCGTTCATGTGGTTGGGCACCAGTCGAAACATGGGTGCAACTTGTTTATGTCATGACACGCCACTTTGCATCAGAAATAAGCGCACATGACCATGTCGAGAGGACACGACGTCGAGTACTGGGTTTGCCAACTAGATCCGTGCGCACACCGGAGTGTGCCAAACGTCAGGTACTCGTTCTAATCCTAGAAACAACAATTGAAGAGTCAGTTTTGGTTCCCATTGTCGAGCAAGTGTCGACTTCTCTTGATGATGTTGTTGAGGAAGATGAATCAGATAATGCCAACCAAGCACCCAATCTCATTCAGGCATTTGAGGCTCATTTGGTGCTCGTTTCGCCCTCTCCATTGATGGTGCCTACAAAGCTAACTTGGACTCCTTGTGGAGTTCTAATACCTGCATTCATCCCACCCGTTGTGCAGCCTTTGGGTTCCATTCCCTACATTTGTGACCTTGGAGTGCTCCCAACGAATGAGTTTAGTCTTAAGAAGGGCAGACGCTCTAACATGAGTAATCTCTTTCTCTCCCTTGCACCTACACGATCGAAGCGAGGACGCTTCGAGGATAAGAAGGGGAGAATGAAGCGATATCAGGAGGAAGACCTAGCCACGACATTACCATTAAGTATGAGGCCTTGGCGTCCCCCATGGAAGATGAAGTTACAGAAGCAACCAATCCAGCTGAGACCGACCGCGATCGCGGGAGTGATATAGCGATCGCGGGAATCCAACAGAGATCAGAATAAGAGCTTCTGCAAGATGGCACGATTTGTCACAAACCGTGCCAAACTGTCCTAAACCGTGCCAGTGCCTTTTGAACCGATCGCCACCCTCATATGGCGATCGCCATCGCCTTATTTTCAGCATTCCGAACTTTCCTTTTTGAGACGTTTTATTTAATTAATTGTTTTTAATTCCGGTTTAGGGGCTGCTCTTTAGGGTTGATGTTAGCAGCAACCCTCTTATAAGTTTGAACATTTTCCATTGTTGTTCTTCACGTTGAATTTGAGTTTAAGCATTGAATTTGAGTTATCTCCTCCCTTAAACCTTCTTCGTCAAACCCCACTGATTGGATCCGGAGTTGTTCTCGTTAGCGAACTGTCATCAAAGCCTACCTATTGAATTCGATCATCTCTTGAGTGGACTCTCAAGACATCGAGTTCTTGTTGAATCGAAAGATTCAATCCTTATCAAAACCCTAGACGAGTTGAAGAACGACGACTTCCCTTTCTTCCACGATCCCCCCGAGGCATACGAGTCACTCAGATTCGTATCAATTGGTATCCGTTTCTAGAGGTTTAAAGGTGTAGTCATTCTTAAACTCTTACTTTTGATTTCCTTCCATATCCTTTCCACCAAATTCCGCACACAAAACCAAAAACCCTAAAAATCCCGTCGACTTCTACCCAGATTCGGTCCCAAAAATTTGTCCATTTGCCACAAGAAACCTCCACCATCATCTAGATCTTTTCAAGACGAGTCCATACATATAAGATTTGTCAAAAACGGAGTTCGTTTTCCCATCCAAAACCCAAAAATACGAACTTGTCGCCGTCTGCGAAAGAGCCCCGCGATAGCGGCACAAAAGTGGCGATCGCCGCGCCGTCGCTGACAGAACCCTAATTTTTGGCTACTTCAATGGACAGGGCCCGGAGATTACGTCGTAGATATTTTTCCGATTATGATAGTCCTGATATATTTATGGATTGGGCTAGACACATGTCCTATTATTTTGCCCAACGAGACTACGATGAGTTTGATCAACTGGATATTGCACTTGATTGCCTTACCGACTATGCTCTCTTTTGGTGGTTGCGGGACATCCCTTACCGTCGTTCACGTGGTTGGGCACCAGTCGAAACATGGGTGCAACTTGTTTATGTCATGACACGCCACTTTGCATCAGAAATAAGCGCACATGACCATGTCGAGAGGACACGACGTCGAGCACTGGGTTTGCCAACTAGATCCGTGCGCACACCGGAGTGTGCCAAACGTCAGGTACTCATTCTAATCCTAGAAACAACAATTGAAGAGTCAGTATTGGTTCCCATTGTCGAGCAAGTGTCGACTTCTCTAGATGATGTTGTTGAGGAAGATGAATCAAATAATGCCAACCAAGCACCCAATCTCATTCAGGCATTTGAGGCTCATTTGGTGCTCGTTTCGCCCTCTCCATTGATGGTGCCTACAAAGCTATCTTGGACTCCTTGTGGAGTTCTAATACCTGCATTCATCCCACCCGTTGTGCAGCCTTTGGGTTCCATTCCCTACATTTGTGACCTTGGAGTGCTCCCAACGAATGAGTTTAGTCTTAAGAAGGGCAGATGCTCTAACATGAGTAATCTCTTTCTCTCCCTTGCACCTACACGATCGAAGCGAGGACGCTTCGAGGATAAGAAGGGGAGAATGAAGCGATATCAGGAGGAAGACCTAGCAACGACATTACCATTAAGTATGAGGCCTTGGCGTCCCCCATGGAAGATGAAGTTACAGAAGCAACCAATCCAGCTGAGACCGACCGCAATCGCGGGAGTGATATAGCGATCGCGGGAATCCAACAGAGATCAGAATAAGAGCTTCTGCAAGATGGCACGATTTGTCACAAACCGTGCCAAACTGTCCTAAACCGTGCCAGTGCCTTTTGAACCGATCGCCACCCTCATATGGCGATCGCCATCGCCTTATTTTCAGCATTCCGAACTTTCCTTTTTGAGACGTTTTATTTAATTAATTGTTTTTAATTCCGGTTTAGGGGCTGCTCTTTAGGGTTGATGTTAGCAGCAACCCTCTTATAAGTTTGAACATTTTCCATTGTTGTTCTTCACGTTGAATTTGAGTTTAAGCATTGAATTTGAGTTATCTCCTCCCTTAAACCTTCTTCGTCAAACCCCACTGATTGGATCCGGAGTTGTTCTCGATAGCGAACTGTCATCAAAGCCTACCTATTGAATTCGATCATCTCTTGAGTGGACTCTCAAGACATCGAGTTCTTGTTGAATCGAAAGATTCAATCCTTATCAAAACCCTAGACGAGTTGAAGAACGACGACTTCCCTTTCTTCCACGATCCCCCCGAGGCATACGAGTCACTCAGATTCGTATCAATTGGTATCCGTTTCTAGCAGTTTAAAGGTGTAGTCATTCTTAAACTCTTACTTTTCATTCCCTTCCATATCCTTTCCACCAAATTCCGCACACAAAACCAAAAACCCTAAAAATCCCGTCGACTTCTACCCTGATTTCGGTCCCAAAAATTTGTCTATTTGCCACAAAAACCTCCACCATCATCTAGATATTTTCAAGACGAGTCCATACATATAAGATTTGTCAAAAACGGAGTTCGTTTTCCCATCCAAAACCCAAAAATACGAACTTGTCGCCGTCTGCGAAAGAGCCCCGCGATAGCGGCACAAAAGTGGCGATCGTCGCGCCGTCGCTGACAGAACCCTAATTTTTGGCTACTTCAATGGACAGGACCCGGAGATTACGTCGTAGATATTTTTCCGATTATGATGGTCCTGATATATTTATGGATTGGGCTAGACACATGTCCTATTATTTTGCCCAACGAGACTACGATGAGTTTGATCAACTGGATATTGCACTTGATTGCCTTACCGACTATGCTCTCTTTTGGTGGTTGCGGGAAATCCCTTACCGTTGTTCACGTAGTTGGGCACCAGTCGAAACTTGGTTGCAACTTGTTTATGTCATGACACGCCACTTTGCATCAGAAATAAGCGCACATGACCATGTCGAGAGGACACGACGTCGAGTACTGGGTTTGCCAACTAGATCCGTGCGCACACCGGAGTGTGCCAAACGCCAGGTACTCGTTCTAATCCTAGAAACAACAATTGAAGAGTCAATTTTGTTTCCCATTGTCGAACAAGTGTCGACTTCTCTTGATGATGTTGTTGAGGAAGATGAATCAGATAATGCCAACCAAGCACCCAATCTCATTCAGACATTTGAGGCTCCTTTGGTGCTCGTTTCGCCCTCTCCATTGATGGTGCCTACAAAGCTATCTTGGACTCCTTGTGGAGTTCTAATACATGCATTCATCCCACCCGTTGTGCAGCCTTTGGGTTCCATTCCCGACATTTGTGACCTTGGAGTGCTCCCAACGAATGAGTTTAGTCTTAAGAAGGGGAGACGCTCTAACATGAGTAATCTCTTTCTCTACCTTGCACCTACACGATCGAAGCGAGGACGCTTCGAGGCTAAGAAGGGGAGAATGAAGCGATATCAGGAGGAAGACCTAGCAACGACATTACCATTAAGTATGAGGCCTTGGCGTCCCCCATGGAAGATGAAGTTACAGAAGCAACCAATCCAGCCAAGACCGACCGCGATCGCGGGAGTGATATAGCGATCACGGGAATCCAACAGAGATCAGAATAAGAGCTTCTGCAAGATGGCACGGTTTGTCACAAACCGTGCCAAACTGTCCTAAACCGTGCCAGTGCCTTTTGAACCGTTCGCCACCCTCATATGGCGATCGCCATCGCCTTATTTTCAGCATTCCGAACTTTCCTTTTTGAGACGTTTTATTTAATTAATTGTTTTTAATTCCGGTTTAGGGGCTGCTCTTTAGGGTTGATGTTAGCAACAACCCTCTTATAAATTTGAACATTTTCCATGGTTGTTCTTCACGTTGAATTTGAGTTATCTCCTCCCTTAAACCTTCTTCGTCAAACCCCACTGATTGGATCCGGAGTTGTTCTCGATAGCGAACTGTCATCAAAGTCTACCTATTGAATTCGATCATCCCTTGAGTGGACTCTCAAGACATCGAGTTCTTGTTGAATCGAAAGATTCAATACTTATCAAAACCCTAGACGAGTTGAAGAACGACGACTTCCCTTTCTTCCACGATCCCCCCGAGGCATACGAGTCACGCAGATTCGTATCAGACCACCTGCCCGTAAGAAGATAAGGAAGTCAAGAAACACCCCCAACTTAAAGAAATTGGAAAAGACAAAGGTCGATTCAAAAAAGATCAATTCGTCACTCGCGTAACTCACGGACAAATACGCCATCATCAACAGAAGGAAGACTGGACGCAACGACATACTCCAAACATAAAAGATCTCGGAAACACCTTCATCAACAAGTAAGCATTTCCAAAATATGACGTTATATTATAAAGGCCCATCATGAAGGACGAGAACAAAAAGTATTTACAAGAAAACGCCCTAAAGACCGGCGACGCGTAAACAAAAAAGAAAATTACAAAGAATTGCTATCAGACCCAGAAGAGCCTGAGGAGGTGTCGTCCGCGTCCTCATACTCATGTTCATCCTCTCCCTCGTCTTCAATATCTTCCACGACGTCTTCTTCACCAGCATCTCCGTCATCTTCGACGCCATCATTAGGATCGACCTCGTTAAGATGAGGGACATCATCCTCCATAACGTGAGGATTCGCCGGAGGATTCATAGGCGTAGGTCCTGCCTCGACGCCTTCAGGGAGCTCCGTCAACGCTTCCTGAAATTCCCTTCGTTCCTTCACTGAATCCCAACTGTGGTATTTACCAGCGGCATACTGCTCAATGACTTCCACACGAGAAAGCCAAGACCAATAAAGCTTCACCTCCTTGAGCTCGGAAGCAAGCTTCTTCTCCACCTTAGCCTTCTCGTCCTCTAGAGCAGCAATCCTCGCCTTCGAGTCTTCAACCTGTTTGGCAAGATCGACGTGAAGTTTAAGCGTCGCCGCAACCATTTCTTGAGCTTCATTTTCCGCCTTACGCGACGCCTCAACTGTCGCATTAAGCTCCTTAATCTTCGCCTCGTCGGTCGATTGCTTGGCCTCCATAGCTTTCACCCGATCGACAAAATCAGAGAAATGCCCATAAACGCACAACGAAGATTGAAAAGCCTAAAAGAGAGAAGATAAAGAGGTCAGAATAAAATCAAAGACAAGAGACTCGGCGTAAAAAGCAAGAAAAACCTACCTGCCATTGCGTAGCAAGAGCCTCTCCTATCACATATTCCGTCTACATCGGCAAATAGTAGTCGAGCGACGGAGGATTCCGAAGACCCTTCATGGCGGACAAAAACGACCTTCCAGACGCGACGACACGGGAGATAACTCTTGGGAAATCGTCCACGGTCTCGTAGTCGAAACTCAACTTCTCGACAACCTTCTCCTTACCCTTACGAGACTTCTTCTCTGGGATTGAAGAAGGAGATGGAGATGAAACGAGAGAAATCATTGGCGTAATCTGGATAGGAACCTCAGAAGCAGTTCCCTCTCCGGTACGACTCCTCTTCCGCGACGCAATGAGAGCGGATGCGGATTGTCCTCCACTGCGAACGCGTGAAAGATCCGCGGATACTAAAAGATCAATAAGAAAAAGAGTTAAGACCCTCAAAGCAAAAAGAAAACAAGTAAAAGAGCGTGAATACGTTACCAGTCAAGGTCGTCGAGGCAATACGATGACCCTTCCCGTCGTGACCAAGAAAAGTTCGATCACTTTCAGGGATCTCGAGAAGTCTGTCAATAACCTTCTTAGTCTCCCGCCTCACTACGATAGCGTCCGTGTTAACTGCAAGGAAGAACAAAATAAAGTAAGACATCAACGAATGATGACATGTGCAACAAAGATCCGAAAGAAAAAGCAAACTTACTCGCAGGATTCTAGCACTCGATCAACCAAGACCACTCCTCACCAAGAGTCGATTTTTTGACAAAATAGAAGAAGTCGGCCCAGTGACAATCAACCTGACTTCCCTCGATGGTGATCCTAGCCGCCTTAGGTCTTGATTTAAGACCTACTCTCTCAACCGTTTTAGTTTGAACATTTAAGGAATAAGCAAGATCGTCGACAACAATCTCGACGCCATGTTTTTCTTTTACATCGTCTAGAGCACCAAAGATTCTCCAGACACTCAGCAGAAGCTGACCTACGGCAACCCCTAGTGTAAGTATGAACGCCTTCGTCAACGGCGAGAAAGGAAACCGATGACCAGTAAGGAAAGGGTATTCGTATACCGCGATCCACCCTGGCCGATGTGCATCGGCAAATACCCCTTGAGGAGGTATCTCAATCTCCACCTCGGGACCAAGATTCGCCAACGATCTCAGTCTCTTGACGTCACGTGCCTCCGTCGATTTGCAATCAGAATCCTTCAGGATGAACTTTGGTACGTAGAAAGAAGCCATTTTTGGAAGCTGAAAGGAGAAATGAAGGGGAAATCTGAAGAAGGGAGAAGCAAATGATCTTTTTGAGCGTAAGCAAGCGAGAAAGAAAGAAATAATCAGAGTAGATGAGTTGTAGAGGGAGTAGGAAGAGAATGAAGATCTCCTCTTTATATAGCCCAAGAGATCGCAAAGAATACGGGAGAAAGTTCAACGACATTATAGCCGTTGAGAAACTAGCTGTTGAAGACGAACGTTGCCGGCACAGATAACAAAGTCCCTCGTCTGCCACATGGAAATAATTGAAGAAGAATGATGATTGAAGTTCTGCGACGATATTAAAAATTCAAGTGACGTAATCATCAACGCGTTCCTAGTGTAATGAAGACGTATTCCTTGAAGAAAGAAGGCGTCTCCCAGCTCTACTAGACGTTAAGCCTTGTAAGACGCCTTAGGGGTATTGTTTGTGCCTAAAAATACGACGAGTGTGGAACACGTGAAGAACTATGCGTAGGAAGACTGTGTCGACGCGACGAGAAGAATGAAGGATGTCGTCGACGTGACGAGATGTGGCGAAGGTCTCGTTTATCTTAAAGATTAGGTCGGCCGAACATATTTTATCTTATTCCTTATTATATTATTGTAATTGATAAAAGATACGGTAAAGAATATCTTTTACCGTGTTTGTTATATCGTTATTTAGATAAAAGGAAGAGATAAGATCTCGTTTCCTTAAAGATATTATTAGGGTTAGCCTATAAATAAAGGCTAACGCCTGCTTTGTAATCATTCAGCCACCATTACGAGTAATACTAAGTTCAAGCTTCAACCCTAAATTCTTCTCTCGTTCCATATTGTTCTTGAGTGTTGAGATTATACCGTACTCTTTGATCTTTGCCCTACAATTGCTTAGTTATCTTCTCGTAGATAATTTCGCTACAAACACCCGACCCCTCGCGTAACGCGAGGGAGCGTCACCTCGCAGAACGCGAGGGGCGTGTCTCTCGCAGAACGCGAGGGTTTAATCCCTATAAAAGGGGAAAAAACCCTACTTCTGCTCATTTTTACATTCTACCGCCGCTTTTTTTACTCCCTCTCTCAAAAACCTACTTCATCTTCCTCTTTTCAACACAAATCTTCAATTAAGGTATGTTTCTTCTTCCCTTATGCTTTCTAATGTTGATTCTAGATGAATATATGTTGTTAGTATAGGAAATTGCATATTATATGATGTTTTGATATTGAATGTTGATTTAGAAATGGTTGTATATAGTATTAGGTTGTTTGGAATGGATGAAAGATGATGATTTTGTATTATGGTTGATGAGTGGATGTTTTTTTTATGTTGAATAGGTTGAAATTCATTAGGGTTAGGGTTTTTTATTAGGGTTTACATTTTATTTAGGGTTTTGATGTTTATTTGGTAATTTACTTAAATTGATAGGTTTTTTAGTTAAAATATTGAATTTATGTTGAAATGTCGTCGGAAACTGGTCGGAATGAATGAGATGACCGGAGAAGAAAGTGTGAAATCACGCGTGACGTCACACCTCGCAGAACGCGAGAAGGGTACCCTCGCAGAACGCGAGGAATTTCCATAACTGGCAATTCCCCCTTCTGCAGAACATGTGCATTCTGGGTTTTTTATTCTATATTCGTTTATTTATTGATTTTATTTTGTATTGTTTTAGGTAATGAAACGTCCTGGCCGTTCAACTCGTCGGAAAAACCGGAATATTGTGAGGGAAGAACCACCGGTTGAAAAAGCAAAAGGGAAGAGGAAAACAAAGAAGACAACACCCGTTGAGATGTTCCCTGAGGGACTCCCCGACGTTGAGCGCCCTACAAACTTACCGGAGTTGTACCTTGATGGACTCCCCGAAGCATATCTGGATTATAGTGGTGTCCATAGTTATGGTGGGGCAGACTGTTCTGTGCCTAGTGCGAGAGAACCAGAAGGTTCATACCAAGGGGCTTACCCTTGTGGTGGCTGGGACATTTTTTCTCAAGATAGTTATTCTTGTGGACAAGAGGGTAGCTGGGACAATTTCATTCCACAGGGTGCACTAGTGGAATGTGGACAGGGGTGGGGTGGACAAAGTTGGGGCGGTGGATATGGTGAGGGAAGTGTTCATCAAGACATGGGTCATGGAAATGTCGAGGGAAGTAGTGACGAGGCGAATTTGTCGTGTGCCAAGTCAAGTAATCCTAACATGCAAACTAAGTAATATTGTGCGCAAGTAAGGGTCGAATCCCAAGAGAATCAGTTTATCAAATTCTTAAGTTATCACAATGACTAACCAAAAAACGTAACCAAAGGGGGGTTTTTGTGGTTTTGATACGAAGTATCGAATGTCAACTTGGTTATAAAAAGATTAAGCGAAGTGTTCCACTTAGCGATTATCCACAATTAGATCAACTTGTTAACAAGTTGATCTGAAAATCCTTTTTATCCCTATGTCAAGTTCTCAAGTGATCGTTCTAATTCCTGTTCTTGAATAGTTATTAGTCCAACTAGTCCTAATAACCCTTACTCGATTATAACCTCGAAACTATCAAAGTTCAATAACAAAGTAGCAATGCATTCAGGAATAGATAGATACATGCAATATCATGGACAACTAGTCGGATACTCGACATGTACTCAATTCTCTTCTCTAATAACAATCACAACTAGTTCATGCAAATAGATTGTGCTACACAACAAGTATGATAATTCAACTAGAAGTATCAAACTCTAGCAATATGAACAAGACACAACTAACTTAGGTGATCAATCTAAAGTAGTAAATCTAGTTCATCGACAATATAAACAAGAGAGTTGAGACAATCAAAGAGTAGACAAAAGGGAAGGATAAACTCACAACTTGTTGAATCTAAAAGCTTCAAACGCCAAGTGAAACAAAGGAACTTTAGCAACTCATAAGTTTGTGAAAACTCTTCCAAAAACTTAAGCAAAACAAAGGTTAGAACAAAGGTTCTGAACCAAGGTTAAAACCAAGGTTAGATGATCAAGGATGATCATCCACTACCTATATAGTATCAACTAATGTAACAGTCGAATTAAGGTACTAAAAAACGTATGGAAAATTACAAAATTAAACACAAATTACTTCAAATGGCAAAGACATCAATTTGATTCTTCTGTCGAGGAACCGCACCCGCGGGTTGAGAGCCGCGGGCGCGGTTTTGGGTTTCTTCAGATTCTCGGGATGGCAGAGGGCCGCGGGCGCGGCTTGATACCCGCGGGTGCGGCTTGAGCTTTCTCGAATCATTGTCTGAGGATGAAACCCGCGGGTGCGGCTTTGTTGTGTGAGGCAGAACCTGCTGATTTCTTCAAGTCTTCGTCTTCGTCTTCGTCTTCAGCAGCTTCTTCCTTATGCTTCAATGCTTCCAATGCTTGTATCATCTCTTGGAATCTCGTATGTAAATCTTCTCTCGAACAGCTCCATGATACAAATTACATAGAAACAAATAACATAATCCTATACAAAACTAGCTAATAATCCATAGTTGCGGTATGTAAAACACCGCTTATCAAGTAGACAAGCTTGTTCTTCTTCTTACAATCAACAACCAGAACCGATGGAAGAAGAAAACGAGGATGAAGTTGTTGGGGATCAAGAAGAGGAAGAACAGGAAGAAGAAGAAGAAGAAGAAGAAGAAGAAGAAGAAGAAGAAGAGGTTGTGAAAACAAAAAGAAAGAGGAAGTCAAAGAAGAACGAGTTGGTATATGATCCTGAGCTCACTCAAAGAGTAGCTGGAGGTCCAGAAGATCCCGAGTTGCTCAAGGGATTTGAAGCACATGTGGCTTACCACATCCAAAAAGGGATTGTAAGTCATTTTTTTATTCAGCAGTATAATTCAGTTTGCACAGTTTCTGCAGAGAAGGAAGAAAATGTAGAAACTGTGCATTTTCTCGCAGAACGCGAGATGGCACCCCTCGCAGAACGCGAGAGTGGGCAACCTCGCAGAACGCGAGAAAATGCACAGATTCTGCATTTTCTTCCTTCTCTGCAGAAACTGTATTTTTTGCTAATTTTTTCTGCAGAATATAATATGTATTTTTCCTGCAGATCAAAGGTCCGATGAAGCCACAACAAAGGACAAAACAGAACAGTGATTGGCCATTAGACGACAGTGATTGGTGTGAGATTCCCGGTGCACTTGGATTGTCAAATCTCCCCGGAATGATGTACGACGAAATCGACTTCCCGTTGATTGAAGCGTTCATTGAACGATGGCAAACGGAGACAAATTCATTCCACCTCCCTTGTGGTGAGATTACTATTGGCCTTCTTGATGTGTAAAAGATATTAGGTCTCGCCATAGATGGGAAAGCTATGACACCAAAAAAGAAACTGGGTGTCAAGTTTAGTCATGAAGAAATTAAAATATACCATGCCAAGTGGGGGCGGAAATTTTTGATATAGATTATACCACGTGCGATTCTGGGAGGGTGAGAGCCGAGGATTTTAGGAGTCATTGTCAAACCCTTTCTGAAGAACGAAAGGGATTAGGTTGGGTGTTGTATACTGTTGCCTCGATCTTATTTCCCGACAAGTCACAGAACTTGATCCGGCTTAGATATGGGCCTTTTGTGAAATCCTTTAACATAGCTTCGAACATCTCGTGGGGCTCGGCTGCTTTGGCACATTTGTATAGACAGCTGGGGGTATGTACACGCCAGAGCTGTGCCCAGATGTCTTTTTGTTACACCTTGTTGCAGGTATTTTGCTTTCGAAGCATTTAATTTACCTACTTATTTATGTTTTCATATTTAACGTAATTTATATTTCCTAGGCATGGATCTACAATTATTTCCCACAGTTTTGACCTGATGAACGACCTCGGTGGACGGAAGCACAACCATGGGTTTACCGTTGGATGCCTCATAATTTACAACTGAAGAAGGGACATGTCGGAAGGGACTATAGAGGCGCGCTCGATATTTTGTTACTAGAGATGGTAATTATCTAACTCTTTTTTACTCATCTGCATTAGGTTGTGTTAAGTTTTTGCATTGGTGCATATTCAACAGCTTCTACAGAAAGGGAATGTTCAGTAGAAAATGGTCATTTTCTCGCAGAACGCGAGGTGGCACATCTCGCAGAACACGAGAAAACGCCCATTTTCTTGCAGAAATTGTGTTCTTTTGTTAGCAGTTTCTTTAATTTTCTGCATTTTCTGTCTGTTTTTAGATATGTTGGAACCCGTATAGAGCGGTAGACTTCTCCGATCCTGCGCTCGCTCCCGCTCTATTTCATGGGGTGATAACGTGCTCGACGTCACCGAACTACACATGCTGGATCGGTGTCCGAGGCAATTTGGGCGAATGCAGCGTATTCCTAGGCCAGTGATCGAACCGCTCAAAGCTCATAGGCTACCCAACATTAGTAGTTACAATGTTTTCTATGACGCCAACCAATGACTTTGGGAGTCGAGAGATGTTCACTCCATCTCTCTTAATGATATGGGGCCAATTGCCTTTGTACCACATGAATGCTCCGAGGATTACATGGATTGGTACATCAAGAGGACACATAGGTTTATCCGTCCTGCAGTCCCCGGGATGATTACTGAGCAACATGTAATATTATTTGTTTGGGTTTATCTTGCATTAGTCTTTGTTTGTCTATAATATGAATATAACTTATTTTTTTACATGCTTTTAGGTGATTGGTCGGGTCTACAATGACATGGATCGATATCGGTTTGCAACTCAAGAGCATTTTCCTTCATATCACGCTCAAATGCTACAATCTCTTCAAGATCTCGCTCCCTTCCGACCACAACTACAAAACATAGGCGTGTACAAACCAAATCTCTGGCCCTTCGTGTATTCCTTAAGCAATTCCTCTATGCATTTATAAGACACTTTGAACTTCAAGACTTTAAACAAGTCGGCCCCTTCAACAACTGTGAAGCTCTTATTCAAACTCTCCGTGAAAGACACATTAATCTCCTTAAGTTGGTTCGCCGCCATTGTTTTGTATTCACCGAACATTGTGTCTAGCCTACCCTTTCCACTTGTCAAGTAAGACTTAAGACACGAATGTGCTCCTTCAACTCTAAAATGTTCGAAAAATAATGTGAACAAACATAATATGCAAATACAAAACAGTGAATGTGCATCATTTTGTAATGTGCAAATTCTCGCGTTCTGCGAGGTGTACTCGTCTCACGTTCTACGAGGTGAGCTAGTCTCGCGTTACGCGGGAATGTGCATTACAGAAGCTCCTATTCTCAAATTTAGAAGGTAGACATAAATTAGAGAACATACCTATTTGTCGTGTTATTCCCGAGAGTGAAGACGTTATCCGTCCATGCTGAAACAAGTCTTTCCTTGTAAGGGTTTAGCCAATTCTTTTTCACGTAGTTCAATACGGTTGGATAAGCTCCCCATTCTTTTTCAAGTGTCTTCAACCTTTTTTTGTAACCTTCTTCAGTGGTTTGGTTGAACAATTCATAATAATCATTAGAAATATGAATCCCCAATGCTTGTGTGTCCGTAGCTGACGAATCTGTGTAATATAGCGCGATAGAAAGATTGAGAAAGGAAAGATTAAAAGAGCACGTTGAGACAAGAAATTTAAGTGGCGAAAATGTGACGATTTATACTTCTCTCTCTTTGAAAACACTCTACACAAAGATCGTCAACAGATCGAATAATTTTCTCTCTAAAAATTTCCGATCCTTTTGAAGGAGGTTTAGGTCTCTATTTATAGTAGTTGAGCTGCTTCCAAGACGTGCTCCCTAAGTAATTTTGATTAGTGTCATCAAGCGTGAGGTGGAAGTGCTTATGCAGGCAGCTGATTCGTGGGGTGGGAACGCGTTACCGAGTCGTACGGACGCAGGTTATTTGAGATGTCAACGCGTTCCATGACGATGTTGGTGAGATGTTTTGGGGTGTGTGATCATTTGGTTCCATCAATAGCTATCTTGCCTCTCGCCTCTATGTTCTTCCTTACATGTCGTCTACATAAGAGAAACTTTGCATTTGGCCATAACATGTCCGTTGCATTCATAAGAGCCATCTCACGGTCTGTGACGAAGCAAGTAGGCGATGCTCCTCTTCTCAAATACATCGTTTGCAGCTGCTGCAACGCCCACAAATAACTGTCCTCGCTCTCGGCCTCTAACCATATCCCGCATACAACAAAATTCTTCCATGTAGAAGTCAAACCGACTATCTCCAGGAGGAGAACATTGTACCTTAGACCAAAATACAGAAAGATTACACCTTTAATTCAGAGTCTTAAATGTTTCTACTGCGGAATAGCATCTGTAATGCACTTTCCCGCGTAACGCGAGGACACCCCGCCTTGCGTAACGCGAGAATGTACTCTATTCCAGAGGCGGTGTTTTCTAAAATGCAGAAATACTGAATCAAGTGTACACCTCGCGTTACGCAAGGTGGGGTGTCCTCGCGTTACGCGAGAGGTGTTTTTTACCACATATATTAAATTTTTCATGAATTTTAAAATACAACATAAAAACAGAATGATAAATACTTACTTGTTTGTGCTATAAGTCGAATCCAACAAAAGGACATATGAAAACGCCTTTAAGAGCTTCATTGATTCGGGGCTAGCAAAGAACAAGTCGCCTATTGTGGAAGGTTTTGTTGCACTTGGCCTATACTCCATGAAGTCCCTTATATCTTTTACCAAATTGTACACTTGTCTCTTCTTTGTGCAACTTCCGAGATCCTTGTTTATCTCAGTGTAAATCTGATTTGGAGAATAGTGAGAAAGTACCATCTCACGAACAATTTTCTTTTGATCGGGGGTGGGCCTCCCAGCAAATGCATTCCCGACCAAAGTATCTCCAATAGGATGGTTGTGCAAACCACAAACAATTGTTACTCTCCAATTTTCTTCAATACGGTTCTTCATGAGCTTCAACTGAAATGGACACCCCGTTTTCTTGCTCTTTGTGTTTGTTCTCACTCCGAGACCTTTAGGCTTATAACTTCCCCCTTTCTCACAAATGATTTGAACCTTTCCACTTTGCCCCGGTTTAGATGATACACTCCTTCCAATAGAGATCATAAACTTATGTTGCTTTGCAACATTCAACGCCCACAAATGACCAATCTCCTTAGAGTCAAACACTTGCTCCGTGGTGAAATATTCCGAATAATCCCTAGAAACAACATCTTCCTCACATACAGGACTATCAAACTTTGGTGCAGTGCGTAAAGAAGGAAGAAACCACATCTCCTCTCCTACGTTTGTAGGTGGGTTAGCAGACTGTGAATCAAACGCATCATAGCTTGATGGCACTTCATATGTACATGGCAATTCATAAGTAGATGGCACGGTCAATTCATATGTAGATGGCACGAACAATTCATATGTAGATGCCACAGGCACTTGATAAGTAGATGGCACGGGCAATTCATATGTAGATGGTTGATGATAATCACCAAAGTCAATCCCTAAATCAAATGACGGTGGCGAACATGGCCTTGTATTCCGCAAGTGGTAGGTGTAGTCATTCAACTGGATTGCATTCAATCCAGTGAACAAAAAAAAATTCACCTATACACAATAAAGAGTTAATACTCTGTAAATAGCAATTTCTCGCATTCTGCGAGGGAGGCACATCTCGCGTAACGCGAGGTGCTCCCTCTCGCAGAACGCGAGAAAGTGCTAAGGTTGAAACACACGGGTCATTTAACATATACATTAACCTATTCCTTTATTCTACATTAAAAACCCTAAAAGCATAGACCCTAAATAAAATAAGGTGGAAGAACAAAACTTTTGGACATTATATGCAAAAGTCATTTCTTCAACACTTACTACTACTACATTTAACATGAAATACAACATAATAACTTCATTTTAGCTCTTAATGATGCAAAATAAATTAAAATTCAAAAATTAAGTAAGAACATTACCTCATTTGCATCGTAACTTGATGAACCACCGTCTTCATTCCTTCCTTTGTTGAATTCCTCTTCATCTTCCATTGTTTTTGGTGTTTTTAGAGTGTTTTGAAGTTTGAAGGTTTTGAAAATGAGTTTTAATGGAGGGTGAAAGAGGTGAAAGATGATAAAAAGAGGTGTTAGGGTAGGATTAATAGGTGTTACGGTTTACTTAAAATAAGGGGTAATTATTATAGTTAGGTGGGGACAAAACATCTATTAATGGTGCACAACAACGTCAATCTGACCTGAACTACTAGCGTTACGCGAGGTCAAGTCACTCGCGTTCCGCGAGAATTTCCCTAATTTTTGCTAATCTCACGTTTCGCGAGGGTACGTGACCTCGCAGAACGCGAGTGGTCGGACGATGTTTGGTAAAGGCACCGAGCTGTATATAACCTCCGTGTATATTTAGATATGAGCTCAAAAAATCTCCCAGCGTCGTCGTATTGTCCCGGAGTCCAAACACCGGCTGACCTCGTCGGAGAACCATCGGCTGTAATTGGCCAAAAACCCATCGACGTTATATAAAGGGGTTAGTTTAAACTAATCAAAAGTAATCAGTAGACGCACTCTTTTTATAATAAAAGCAACCCATATATGCATTAATAATCACAAGCGCAGTGTTATTGGTGATTTGGCAAAGAAAAATCCAGTTACTCAGAAAAGAGGAGAGAGAGAGAGACGAATCTTGCGATTTCCTTCGCCGCTCCCGCAGATTCTCCCCGGCCAACGAAGACAGTGCAAAAGCAAGGGAGAAGCCGTCTCTCTTTCATAAATTAGCCTTTCGAATCGGCGGCGAAGGAATTAAATTGTAAAATCCAGCTCAGCTAGGGTTTCGCTGATTCGGAATGCGATTAGCAGCGTCTTGATTCAATAGTTTTTTGTATACATGGAGGTCGATTCTTCGATGGCGTCAGAGACGAGTCAAGATCTGGCGCAAAACGGAAGCTCTCCGTCTACATCTCCAATGGAGAAGGACGCCGAGGCAACGTCTCCGTCAACTCCGCCAGTGCAGCTGCACGCTCCTATGTCCGGCCCTCGCTGTGCGCCGACTTACACAGTGGTGAATGCGAATATGGAGAAGAAAGAGGATGGACCTGGACCGAGGTGTGGGCATACGCTCACGGCTGTGCCTCCGGTTGGAGAGGAGGGAAGTTCTGGCTACATTGGACCGAGATTGATACTGTTCGGTGGAGCTACAGCACTTGAAGGGAATTCTGGAGGCTCTGGGACTCCGTCTTCGGCTGGAAGCGCCGGCATCAGTATGATATACCTTCCTCCCCTGCTTAATTGAATGTTAAATGGCTTGTTTTAGTGTTCTACACTTTTACTTTTCTGGCTGTTGAGGTTGTTTAAGCATGAATTGCCACCTTCAAGAAACTGTAGTGAATTGAGCTAACTATTTGAAGCTGGGGAAGTGTCCATTAATGTCAAGTATGTTTTGTGACTGTATACTGATGTTTGACTTCAGTAAGTGTTACTCAAACAATGTCTATCTATCTTTAGCTGGAAGTGCTGGCATCAGTATGATAAACCTTCCTTTGCTGCTTAATTGAATATTAAATGGCTTGTTTCTGTGTCTGTTTAAGCATTTGAATGACCAGCTTAGTGTTGTACACTTCTACTGTTCTTGCTGCTGAGGTTGTTTGAGCATGTGAATTACCACCTTCAAGAAACTGTAATAAATTAAGCTAGCTATTTGAAGCTGGGGAAGTGTCCATTAATGTGAAATATGTTTTCTGACTATCTATCTTTAGCTGTGGAAGTGCTGGCATCAGTATGATTAGCCTTCATCTCCTGCTTAAAATTTTGCTGTGATATGTAGGGTGCTAGATTTTAGCTGCATTTATGTTAGCCAATAGTAATGGAATTGAATATTAAATGGCATGTTTTTGTGTCTGTTAAAACAAATAAATCACCACCTTAGTGTTCCACATTTCTACTGTTCTTGCTGTTGAGGTTGTCTAAACAAGCTGTTGTAAATTAAGCTCCACCATTTGAAGCTTGGAAAGTGTCCACTAATGTGAAATATATATTTTTGACTGTATACTGATGTTTGACTTCAGTGAGTACTACTCCAGTTCAACACACACAATGGCTATGTTTCTTGAACCTGAAGCTTCCGGTTTTTTAAATCTGTTTTTATGGCCATCTTTTGTGTGTTCGCAGAGAAACTCCCCCCCCTGAATGTAGTTTCTTAGTTAATGCTGTTACAGACTTGCAAAAAAGCAGTGCTGAATAAGACTCATGCCTAAATGAATTGCAGGACTAGCTGGTGCGACGGCTGATGTACATTGCTATGATATTTTGACGAATAAATGGACTAGGTAAGCTGGAGTTCTAATTATTGCTTTATCTGTATCATAGAGTTCACTGGTGTTACTGTTATGTGTAACCGCTTTGTTCTCTAGGCTTCACTCACTGTAGTTGGTGGTAGCTAATATATTTGCATTACTGTTTAGGATTAATCCTGTTGGAGAAGCTCCTACTCCAAGGGCTGCTCATGTGGCTACTGCTGTTGGAACTATGGTGGTTATCCAGGTGGGCATATTTAGCATTCAGAAGTATTTGGCTAGTTTTCCATATGGATTAGAATTATTTTAACACCTTGAACCCTTTTTTTGATAGGGTGGCATAGGTCCAGCAGGTTTGTCTGCTGAGGATCTTCATGTTCTTGACTTAACCCAGCCAAAGCCTCGATGGCATAGGTTAGATATCATTGATGCTCTTTCTTTCTATAAAGCTCATGTCTATAGTATTGTGCTATCATCTTGTCATTTAGCTAGTTCTTACAATTTACTTGTGCTTCATTTCCTCAGGGTTGTTGTCCAAGGCCCTGGTCCAGGACCACGTTATGGACATGTTATGGCTCTTGTAGGACAAAGATATCTCATGACTATTGGTGGAAATGATGGTAAGTCAGCAATCTTGTGTAACTGATGAGATTTGTATGCCATGACATTATCCTAAAAGTTTGATAATTTTTATGACAGGGAAGAGACCTTTGGCTGATGTTTGGGCTTTGGATACCGCCGCTAAACCATATGAATGGAGGAAGTTGGAACCTGAAGGTGAAGGTCCTCCTCCATGCATGTAAGTTTGTTTGATTTTTTTTTAATTGCTTCAGTGTACATTTATTTTGTTATTCTGTGGATCACTTAATTCTGTAATTAATTTTGTCACCTTATAATGTAACATTGAGAACTCTTAACTATACGATGTTCGGTTTCTGTGGCTGCTTCAGTTGCTTGGCTAGTAGTTGGCTCAAATGTTAGGGTGCCTTAGTAGTTGGCTCAGAATGTTAGTCTCATTACTGTTTTATCTGTGTTGTGTAATTTTGAGTTTCATGCTAAGCTGTTAGATTTCAAAGGTTGGACTACGAAGGTACCCTTATCAGTTCAAATTTGATATTCAAGTAATTCTATGATTTGATCTATGACATGTATCCTTCTTTGACATATTAGGTTTCTGCTGTGCAGAATTTTGACAGTTATCTTTCCTCTTGTTTGATTTTGAGCTTAATGAGTGAAGCTCGCTATAAACCTTTTTATTAAACCTTAAAACCATTTTTAATGGTCTAGTTTTCTGATATCGAGTTCAGAACCTAAATTTTATTAGTATTTTCTGGGCAATGTAGTATTGATCAAATAGAGTGACAATAGTGTTGAAATAGGTAATGCATTGTTGTGACACTTGTCATCTTATTTCCATTAATATATTCTTACATTTACCTCAAAAAGAGACGATAAGGAGCTATTTATTTTAATTTTTCAGGATTGAATTCTTAATTTATTTTTGTTCACATATTTGAAAAGGCATAAATTTAAAACGGGGACATACCACCAAGCTTATATTGTTGGCTTTTGATTTATAGCGGATATTCGGTCGATGAGAAAAGTTCTTTAACAAAGTTTAAGTACCTAGATCTGTATTCTTTACGTACCCACTTTGAAACTTGTCTTAAAGTGTCATATTTTTACAACTTATTTTTTTAACATATACTTTTCGTATTTGGAATGAAAATTGTCATGCAATAGAAATATCTGCCTGTCACCAACACTAATGAGAATTACAATGTTGGATGATAGCTTCTTTGGAACCATAAATGGCCATATAATGAGTTTCTGAGCTACAGCTTTGACCAGTAATTTGCAAAGAGACTCTTTGTTTTTCAATCGGCAAAAATACTCTTAAACACAGTGCAAAACACTTAACTAGCTGAAATAATAAATCATTTGAAATTTAATAATGGATTACCGTAGTCCCAGCTACAGTTAAAGGAGCTGGTTTTGTAGGCAGGTTTTGCAAAAAAGGAAGTTTTATGTTTCTTTAGAAGAAATATGACACTTACATGCGAGAAGTGTACGTCCAAATTTTTAAGGGAAGTTTAGGCTGTGATTTTACGTACTGCCAAATGCATTTGTATGTATCTGGGGTGGGGATTGACATCTTGATTATAATTCTATGGTGGCTGATCTCTTGCTTTCATAAGAACAGGAGTATTACAATTTGGTAGGTGATCTCATGTTATCATTTAATTATGATCAGGTATGCAACTGCTAGTGCACGTTCAGATGGTCTTCTTCTGCTTTGTGGAGGAAGGGATGCAAATAGCGTGGTCAGTTAAAGTTTTGAACTTGAAAACTTATGTTATGCTTTTTTTTTGTCACTTAGGAGTGTACACATAAGTGGATTCTCATAGCTATAATTTCCACAGTTCGACACAAAAATAGAAGTTGCTAATTCATTGAAGAGCTTGAAATGGTTCTCAAGCTTAATTATTTGTTGAGAAAGATAGAAGTTGCTAATCTATGAATTCATGTTGATTGCGCAGCCATTACCAAGCGCATATGGACTTGCTAAGCACAGGGATGGTCGTTGGGAATGGGCAATTGCTCCTGGTGTTTCACCATCTCCAAGATACCAGCATGCAGCGGTATAATTTATTATATCCTGTCATTATTCCAAAGATGTTCCTGCGACCTATAACTAAATATTTTAAGTTATAGGTTTTTGTTAATGCTCGGCTGCATGTATCCGGAGGAGCACTTGGTGGGGGACGCATGGTTGAGGATTCCTCAAGTGTTGCTGGTATATTATTTTTGCACATCGTTTGGTTTTTAAATTTGTTGATATTGATCAAGGCTCTGTTCGGGTAAATAGATTTTGCCTTCATTTCACAAGCTTACGAGCCAGCTTATTGGCACAATAAGCTACCATTTCAACATTACTGAAACAAATAAGCTAGCTTATTTGAGCTTTCACCGAACAGAGTGTAACTGTTTCTGTTCATTTTATTGCAAAGAACCTGCTACTTTTTAGAGCAGGCACATTTCTTGAGTGGGTTTTGGGTGAGTTTAGCCGGTTTAGGGCTCTAGGCGGGTCTAGGCGAACTAGGTTTAGTCCTTTTTTTGTTTTCAATTTCTTCCAGTTCTTCCAATTCTGTCCCAATCTACTCCACCAAGCTTCTCCTAGTGTGTGTTGAATATCAACATCAACTCTTGAATTCTTGTCCATTGTTTAGATCTGATAGAGAGTGGATTACTTGCGCTTGTATTTTTTTCCTCGCTTCTAATGAAGATTCTTTGTCTAGTTTTTTCTATTACAATGAGTCTGAAACTAGTGGATGACTTTGTATTTTTTTGCCCCTCCCCTCTATTGAAGATTCTAAGCAAAATTTACAACGACTCTAAAGTTTCACTTCTGCCTCTGTTTGCAGTCTTGGACACAGCTGCTGGAGTCTGGTGTGACATAAAGTCAGTTGTTACTAGCCCTAGGACTGGACGATATAGTGCTGATGCAGCTGGTGGTGACGCTGCAGTTGAATTAACGAGACGCTGCAGGCATGCTGCAGCTGCGGTCGGTGACTTGATATATATGTATGGTGGTTTACGTGGCGGTAAGTAAGACTTGAGGATTTTATCACTTGAAATCTTCAAAATGTTTTTATTTGCAGATTTATGTATTACTTGATTCTTATTGTTTGCTGTATGGATTTGGTTGGTTAAGCTGTAATACATGCAAAGTTATAGAATTTATACTAAAAAATATTTGGATATGTTAGTGTATCTGTTAGTTTATCCCTGTTTTTTGCTTCTATTGTGAGGTTTATTGGATCAGCTACATAACCAGTCTTATTGCAACTTTTTGTTGAACAGTGGTGATCCTAATGATTTCTTATTATCTGTGCTACAGGAGTGTTGCTTGATGATTTACTGCTTGCTGAAGACATTTCTTCGGCTGAGACAAATGCAGCTAATGTATCTCCAGGGCGCTTGCCTGGGAGACATGGCTTTACAGACGACAGAATTGGGCAATCTACTCCTGAAGCTGGTCATGATGGTGCAGTTGTGCTTGGGAATCCTGTTGCCCCTCCTGCAAATGGAGATATGTATGCGGATATAAGCCATGAAAATGCCATGGCTCAAGCAAACAGGTATTAAATTGCTCGTTTTTTTATGAAAATGTTAAATGTGGGTTGAGTTCCCAGATTATCTTACTAAATTGATACATTCCAGGAGGCTTAGCAAAGGTGTTGATTATCTGGTTGAAGCTTCAGCAGCAGAAGCAGAGGCCATTAGGGATACACTAGCTAAAGCACGACAGGTTAATGGTGAAGTTGAACACCCAGACAGAGACAGAGGTGCCGAGGCCACACCAAGTGGTAAACAAATGTTAAGCTTGATCAAGCCAGACCCTGATCCAAATAACATAACACCTCCACCCGGAGTCAGACTGCATCATCGAGCTGTCAGTATCATTCTTCAATTTTCCCCCACTAATTCTAGTCAACATCTCAATGCTGCTTTCAGAAAGATTAAGCATTGCCTGTACTCTGTTTTGGGGGTTTTCAGGTTGTTGTGGCTGCAGAGACCGGTGGTGCTTTGGGTGGCATGGTAAGGCAGCTTTCAATTGACCAGTTCGAGAATGAAGGCAGGCGGGTCAGCTATGGCACACCAGAAAGTGCTACTGCAGCGAGGAAGCTGTTGGATCGGCAGGTGTCCATTAATAGTATTCCAAAGAAGGTAATTCTCAGGTTGGATGAACAATGGCGATTGTAACTTTTCTTGGTCATCTGCATATGCAAAACGTACGAGTGAAATACGCACACTGCTAGGTGTATGGCTCAGAATTATGTCGTAATTTGCATTCACACGGCGGATTTGAACATTTAGTCATAACTGAGTTATGTGTTAAAGTTACAGTGTCAGCTCTAGTCAGTGCTTCTTTCACTCACTCACACGTCAAATACCTTATAGTACATTGTGTTTGTTCATTGGTCATATTGTTCATATTTTCCTTGAGTTTGCTAGTTTAAATTTTATGTCATGATTTCTGCTTTTTGTGATTCTGCTCTGCCTAATTTATCCTATTACACATTTCCTGTCTTTTCAAGATTTCATTCATATAAAGCATCAACTTTGCACCAGGTCATTGCACATCTTTTGAAGCCCCGTGGCTGGAAGCCTCCAGTTCGTCGACAGTTCTTCTTAGACTGCAGCGAGATTGCGGAGCTTTGTGACAGTGCTGAAAGAATTTTCTCCAGTGAACCAACAGTGCTTAAACTTCGAGCTCCTATCAAAATCTTTGGGGATTTGCATGGACAGTTTGGAGATCTTATGAGGCTTTTTGATGAGTATGGGTCTCCATCAACAGCAGGAGACATAGCGTAAGTGCTTTTCTCTTACTAACTTTTGGCAAGTGTGATCTATTTCTCCTGGAACATATTAGAGATTCTCTACATCCTCCACCTTTTACTTTCAACATAAAAACTTAAATTTACAAGAGGTGTATGCATGGAATGGTTTTTAAGATATGTGAATCTCATTTCATGATACTTCATATATATTTACCTCTCTCTGACTATATTACATGAATGTATGTCAGATATATTGATTATCTCTTCCTAGGAGACTATGTTGATCGGGGCCAGCATAGCTTGGAGACTATTGTTCTCTTACTTGCTTTAAAGGTATGCTCCCTTTGAGCCAGGTTTTTTTTTATTATCTATATTGCAATCAGTAATAACTAATAAGGTCCTGCATAATATGTTTCAGGTCGAGCATCCTTACAATGTACATTTGATTCGAGGAAATCATGAAGCAGCAGACATTAATGCTCTTTTTGGATTTAGAATTGAGTGCATTGAGCGAATGGTATGGTCTTGATCACATTTTAAAGTGGTTGCAATTCTGAATTTCGTTTATTCTTAAATTCAATTGATATTTTGAGCAGGGTGAAAGAGATGGGATCTGGGCATGGCATCGCATAAATAGATTATTCAATTGGCTTCCGTTAGCTGCTCTCATCGAGAAGAAAGTAATTTGTATGCATGGTGGTATTGGACGATCAATTAATCATTTAGAGCAGATTGAAAATATTCAGCGTCCAATCACTATGGAAGCAGGATCAATCATTCTTATGGACTTGTTGTGGTTAGTGCCAGCTTACAATTAAGTGATGTGGAGGATGGGTTCTCTATTTTAAAATTTTCTAGCTAAATGCAATTAATTTATTTTGCAGGTCAGATCCAACAGAAAATGATAGTGTTGAAGGATTGCGACCTAATGCCAGAGGTCCTGGTCTTGTCACTTTCGGGGTATGTATATCAATATTTTTTAATTTGTGTGTACACTATTAATAAGGAAAATTGATCCTATGGCCTATCTAACAATTTGTGCCAAAATTATATTCATGTATAACTTTGTTTAGTAGTTCAAGTCATTATCAATATTTTTTAATTTGTGTGTGAACAATATTTTTGTGTGTACTTGCAGCCTGATCGTGTAATGGAATTCTGTAACAACAATGATCTCCAATTAATTGTGCGTGCACATGAGTGTGTAATGGATGGATTCGAACGTTTTGCTCAGGGCCATTTAATTACTCTCTTTTCAGCCACCAATTACTGTGGTAATGTTGATATCTCTCTTGCATAATGCTCTGATATCCAATGACCAATTAGGGTTCTAATATCATCCTCTATTCTGTTCTATAGGAACTGCAAATAATGCTGGAGCAATTTTAGTCTTGGGTAGAGATTTGGTCGTCGTTCCCAAACTCATCCATCCCTTACCACCAGCTGGTTCATCACCAGAAACCTCACCCGAACACATTGAAGATACATGGATGCAGGTTATATATATACTCCCTCTGTCAATAAATAATTGATTTTTTAGAGTGAGCTCCTTGTTAAGTTTTATTTGACGTTTTAGCTATTTTGGCCTGATTTTTCCTCATAGTTACTACCAGTTTATTTCTTCTGAAAATTGCTAGAAAATCCATCAAAAGTTAACGGGGTGAAAATTCAACTTGATACAAATTTTGATACTCAATACTCGTCTGTCTTCTTTTAAATTGAAAATAGGAGCTAAATGCAAACCGTCCACCGACACCGACACGAGGCCGACCTCCAGTGGCGAACGAACGTGGATCTCTTGCTTGGGTTTGAACCAACATATTTATATCAGGTTTATCGCACAGTCCTGTATATACACTTCAATTCTCCTCTGCCCAAAATATTTCCAAGGTTTATTATCATCAGGAGAATATTCATTCATTCAGCACAGATTTGACGGCCACTGATGATAACACGTGGCAGGATCTCTGCATGTGCTGAGAGATGGATGACGTGTATGTGGCTGGCTAAGTTGAGTTTGGGTAATTTTTGTGGTTAGTTTTTTTTCCCTCATTTTTTTTGGGTCTATAAGTTTTTAGGTTGCATTTGTGATAAGGTAGGCTATTATAAGTGTGATGAGATGATAATGTCAGAAAGCGTAGATTTGTTGTCAGGTGTGTGATAGAGGTTGTGTGTTTCTGCTGTGCAATTTTTATAACGGTGTAATGTAAATCATATGATTAATCGTCCTATATTTCCATCATCTAGAACCCCCTTTGATCAGGAACCCGGAAATCTTATATAGTATTTAAACTACAACTTGGATTATGTAGTCTGCCCTTCTCGTGTGCATTATCCTGACTGTTTATATGTTCATTATATAAAATGAATTATTCTCTAACTTTCTAAATATGTGATTATGTATGCCCTATTCGTGTAGCCATTCCGTCAACGATTCTGGTTTTGAACCCTGGCTTGACGCAATCCTTTGTAGGTTCGAGCCAGCATTGATGTATGATCAATACAGTCAACTATGTCTGTCAATGGTCATATATGTCAAAATTTGTGCTGAGTTGTATAGCACACTGCTAAATGTATCATAGCAAAGATTATATCAAGATTGTTACTTTGTCATAATGATGTATGTTTGCATGACCAACAGATTAAATCTAGACCAGTTCATGCAGACAGACATTCTGCTTTCTTTTTATTAGGCCATTAAGACACTGAAAATATAGTTTGGGCTTGTTAGTGGGCCAAGCTAACATCAGTCCAAGGTTTTATGTTCTCTCTGGACTGGGCTTGTTAGTGGACGAGCTAACCAGACAACAAAATACTCCCTCACTTTGTCAATAATAAATAGGGTTCGATTACCATAAGGCTTTGCTTGTCTGAAAATGCGTTCGTCAAGCCACTTATGAGGGCACACGGGATCATCTATGTTCTTTTTTCGGGTTTAGAGTTTATTGTTTAGGTGTTTATCCTAGGTCTAATATGATTTATTTTTGGTGAAAGAGAGACGACACTCTCAAAATTCAAGAAATACCCTAGAGCTCGGCCTTGGGCATCAATCAACACCCAATGTTGTGAACGAAACCACCAATCCAAATATCACAATGATCTTTGAGAACACTCATACATGATACTCCCTCCGTCCCTTAATGTTCTTCCCATCTCTAATTTTTACACTATTCACAATTAAATACAATTTGCTAGATTATTCTCAATCTATAAGAACAAAAATGATAATGAGGGATCTTGTTTTGTTCGTCTCATTGAGTACTTTAACAATATTAAAATTTTATAATTTTTAGAAAGATATAATAAGAGATATTAACGAAGCAAAACGTGTCTCAGCAAATGTGTTAAAATAAGATGGGAAGAACATTAAGGGACGGATGAAGTATTTTATAAACACCTCTAGTTAGAACCACCAATTTTGCAACTATTTCCACGGGTTGTTTTCTTCGAAGTAAAAAACAAGAGAAATGACAAAATTACCTAGAGGGTCAAAAAAGAGAAGCGCGGAATATAGTGCGCGAAGACATTCCTTTAAATGGGTTATGGTATATATAAAAGTTAGATAAGATGCCTCCTTATCATGCTAAATATGGGTACCAACTATATCCAATGTGCATTCCATTTCCACATCAATACATCTCGAATCAAATTCAAATTAATGGCTACCCCAAATTTAAAAGCCAAATAGTTATAAAACAAAGTTTTTGTGTATATACATTTATAAATTCCATGGTATAAAACTCCTCACATTAATAAAAAGAATGTGGACAGACACACAAGTTGAAGATGGAACAAAGACAACATGAAGTGAGTGCTTCGATCCCAATTTCCAAATGGTCCTTCTCATTCCTAGCTTAGTAATATTAGCGTTTTCTTAAAGCCAAACACAAAGAATATCCAATTATACCTTCATTCTATCATTATGTACTAAAGAAGATTTCAACCAGGATAAAAATACATTAAAACATACCCTCAAAGAATTAGAGTGCATTTGAATTATACCGTATAACATATTTATCATTCCCTTAGTTTCATAAAATTGTCATTTTAGGTTTATTTTGTTGTCGTATTACCTATTTTAAGAATACCATCCTTAATAATCTATTATAAGAACTTATTTTATTTTAGTCTAACATAATTCTTAAAAAACAAATCAATGTTTTTAAAGAAATAGTTGAGGTTAGTTTAGGCAAATCATAATATTTCTCAATAGTTATACTAAATTCTAAATGACTACCTTTAAGAAATTAGGATTATAATTAATTTTACAAGAGGATACATTAATTCAAGTAGATATATATTGCATGTTCTTCTCTTTACAACAAGTTTATTTCGCAACAAAATAAATAAGACTTCCTAGATAGTAGATGCTAGATACACACCACCTAGGAAGAAAAATGAAACCCAACAAGGGCAAAAATGGAACACTAAAACCTAATCCCATAAGCAACTTGTAGTAATAAGAGGACAACTTAATTAATCATTTTATTACCAATTATTATGGTAGTTAATCAAGTGGCAATGCAACGAGGCTCCCACCATAACACCGACCTTTTTGGCTGTAGTTGAAAATTGCACCCTCTTAAATATAACGGAATAACCTCCTCCTCCCCTTTTCCCGCCCTTTTCCCTTCCCACACCACGTCATCTTTTTGTTGGGTCGGGTCGGGCTTGCTCCTCCAGGAATACTCGTACGGGTTAAGCCCGCCGTCCAAGGCAGTCTGTGCCGACCTCAGATAAGAGTCATTATCATCTTCCACATCATCCAACGTGTTGACCACCTTGTTAAGCGTGCATGGCCAAGTGGCAGCGTTGACTCTCCTTGTCAGATCGAGAAACTTGTGGGTCCCTCCATCTTCACTTGCCACGTCATCGCCTTCTTCCTCTTCTACCTCCACGTCACTTTCTTCCTCGTCGTCATCTTCATTTTCCATGTCCTCACCATGTTCGAACTCATCACACACCTCCTCTTCTTCTGTTGTTGACCAGTTTTCCTCCTTGTCCGCGTCGACAACGTCAGAATCAGACACGTGGCGGCTTGAGAATGTGAGGAGGAGTCTTCCGTCTTCCCTCTCAGCTTTGAGGCAGATGTTTGACGGAACAGAGACAGCCTCCAGCACCAGCCTCCCGTTTTGGCGGTTTGATCGCATATGAACGTTGGACCCATCTCCGCGGTGGGCCAGAGAAGGTAATGGTGGAGGGAAAGACCTCGTTGGAGAACTACCACCACTACCAGTGGAAGAGGATTTCTTCTTCAGAGTGCAGCTAATCGTTTCCACCACTTTCTCATATTTTTGCAGAGGCGCATACTCTGTCTCCTTACTAGCTTCGACGATCACTTCCTTGTACTCATCCATGTCAAAATCAGATGTCGCCTTCAACGAGAATTCATCAGAGCCTGTCTCAGAGCCGAGTGATTCGGTGCAGATTTGGAGGCTCTTCTCGCTTAAGGAGCTCGAGCGTTTCATCAGAGGGTGAATGTACGGAGGAGGGAGAGTCTCCCCCTCTTTTTCATTGACTGCCTTCTGAGAGAGAATCGAGCTCCATATATTTGTCTGACTCCTCGGAATTTCTTCTTTCTCTTCCTCCTCCTTCTTCCCTTGGATGGAGCTCCAAATATCTTCAAACGCACCCGACCCGGATCCCAACCCGATCTCGTCGGTTTCGTTCTCGTCCTGGAGTTGGAGATTCTCGAGGGAGGTGATTTTCCTGAGACCACTATGAGATTTCCATTTCTCAGAAGCCATGTCAGCAGAAAGACTCCTTCTAAGAGAGGAGGAGGAGGAGGAGGTTATGGGTTTGGAGATTTGATTGTAATCCATCTTTAATGAATCAACACAAGAAAGTGTTGTGAATCCAGGGCTCCTGCTCAAACAAGATGGCATGTTTGGCGATTGTACAGAGCCCTGAGGTGCTCAATTTGTGTTTCTCCTTGAATTTGGAACTGAATTTTGGAAGAAGAGAAGTGTTTGATGAGTTAAAGGGGAAGGGTGAACAAGGGTATTTGTAGGGAGCAGCCATATGGCTTTTTGTTGGGTCCCACTCGTTTTTATGTTTCCATATTCTACCCCTCTACTTTAAAGTATCTATACTCAAGAGGCAAGAACTATATGGATTTGTAATTTGTTTGATGAAAGGTTTTACTACTCCGTCCGTTAATAATTATTTGTCATCGAAGCAATTTTAGAGAGAATTTATTGATTAAAATTTTAGACAAGTATACCCTTCGTAGTTTAAGTAATGACATAGAGAATAAATGAAAGAATAGTGAGAGAATAAAAGAAAGAATCAATAAAACTAGGGTAAATTTGGAAAAAATGGTGTAAAATTATGTTAAAAGACAAGTAATTTTTAACAAATGATTTGGACTCCAGGGACAAGTAATTATTAACGGAGGGAATACTAAGTATTACTAATTAGGAAAAGTTTATTCGCTTATATTCTTGTTTTCTGATGTAATAGGAGCTTCAGTTTTTTGGAAGGGATGAGAATATAATAAAATGTTATATAATCTTAATTTAATCTTCTAATACTCCATCAAAAGTTAAACGGTTTTTCTAACATATTCCCTAAGGGAACATGTTAAGTTTACTTTTATGGAAACTGTTTCACTATATAGCAAAAATATAAACCCATCACAACAAAAAATATAACTCAAAATCAAAATATCTTCAAATTCTTTCCATTACGAGAATAAAGGAAAGTATATCCTTCGTAGTTTAAGTAATGACATAGAGAATAAAAGAAAGAATAGTGAGAGAATAAAGGAAAGAATCAATAAAACTAGGGTAAATTTAAAAAAAATGGTGTAAAATTATGTTAAAAGACAAGTAATTTTTAACAAATGATTTGGACTCCAGGGACAAATAATTATTAACGGAGGGAATAGTAAGTATTACTAATTAGGAATAGTTTATTCGCTTATATTCTTGTTTTCTGATGTAATAGGAGCTTCAGCTTTTTGGAAGGGATGAGAATATAATAAAATGTTATATAATCTTAATTTAATTTTCTAATACTCCATCAAAAGTTAAACGGTTTTTCTAACATATTCCCTAAGGGCACATGTTAAGTTTACTTTTATGGAAACTGTTTCACTATATAGCAAAAATATAAACCCATCACAACAAAAAATATAACTCAAAATCAAAATATCTTCAAATTCTTTCCATTACGAGAATAAAGGAAAGTATACCCTTCGTAGTTTAAGTAATGACATAGAGAATAAAAGAAAGAATAGTGAGAGAATAAAGGAAAGAATCAATAAAACTAGGGTAAATTTAAAAAAAATGGTGTAAAATTATGTTAAAAGACAAGTAATTTTTAACAAATGATTTGGACTCCAGGGACAAATAATTATTAACGGAGGGAATACTAAGTATTACTAATTAGGAAAAGTTTATTCGCTTATATTCTTGTTTTCTGATGTAATAGGAGCTTCAACTTTTTGGAAGGGATGAGAATATAATAAAATGTTATATAATCTTAATTTAATCTTCTAATACTCCATCAAAAGTTAAACGGTTTTTCTAACATATAGTTTACTTTTATGGAAACTGTTTCACTATATAGCAAAAATATAAACCCATCACAACAAAAAATATAACTCAAAATCAAAATATCTTCAAATTCTTTCCATTACGAGAATAAAGGAAAGTATACCCTTCGTAGTTTAAGTAATGACATAGAGAATAAAAGAAAGAATAGTGAGAGAATAAAGGAAAGAATCAATAAAACTAGGGTAAATTTAAAAAAGATGGTATAAAATTATGTTAAAAGACAAGTAATTTTTAAAAAATGATTTGGACTCCAGGGACAAGTAATTATTAACGGAGGGAGTACTAAGTATTACTAATTAGGAAAAGTTTATTCTCTTATATTCTTGTTTTCTGATGTAATAAGAGCTTCAGCTTTTTGGAAGGGATGAGAATATAATAAAGTGTTATATAATCTTAATTTAATCTTCTAATACTCCATAAAAAGTTAAACGGTTTTTCTAACATATGCCCTAAGGGCACATGTTAAGTTTACTTTTATTGAAACTGTTTCACTACATAGCAAAAATATAAACCTATCACAGCAAAAAATATAACTCAAAATCAAAATATCTTCAAATTCTTTCCATTACGAGCTTCTTATCCTATGCCCTAAGGCTTTAGAAAAATCGAAAGTTAAATGTGTAACACAAAAAATTGAATGCAACTTTCAATTTTTTTTTAATTTCAATCTTTTATTTCGAATATTGGATTTTAGACTTTTTTTTATATTTTGAGTCTTTGGTGGCTACATTTTGAGGCTATATATTTTTAGTTTAAGACTTACGCTATCAACATTTACGTTTGTTTTCATAATCTTCTACGTTTATTTTCAGACGTTATCTAACAATTCAAAAATTCAAAATACATAATTAAAGGTTTTTCACTTCTAGTAAATTTATATCGTAAGTTTATATATATGGAGGAATGCTCAATACTTACAACCTAAAATGCTAAATTAGTAAATTGCTGATACTAACTTATACAATATTATTTATTTAAAATTATATTATTATATATAATACGTACAAGGTCAGTCCTAAAGACCATATTCCAAAACCAAAACCTCTCATTTATAAAATTGGTCAGATAATCTAATGGATAAAGTATATTATCCAAATACTCCCAAATTTTAAGACGGGTTGGGAGGACTAGTTATATCAGCTATAAAACTCACTTTGTAACACGACGTCGTTTGGCATAGTGAAAGAGACTAAGAGACTGCAGAGCAAGTCCAGACTGAGTGGGGATTTAACGCAAGGTATAGCGTTACCATATCTCAAAACTTGGAGCTTAAATTGCTTATGCCTTCTCCACTCACCCTTAAAAGTTACTTCGATGTTGATATTTCATGTCTTTAATGGCTGTCATCACTATAGTAAAGAGATCTTGATGCGTAAATACCAAATATATACGATATCGAGTATCACAGGTAATGAAGCGTGTTATATATCATTTTCCTAAGCGTTTTAAATTAGTGTGTTTTTGTATATCAATCAATGAGAATTTTGTGAGGACGACTCTTTATATGAAGACAGAGGATGTTGCACACAGACGTTAAAATTCATACACATAGTATTTGATGATGTTCATCATCTATGACACATGCACACAATATGTGCATGATCATCTAACGACTCATCATCACGCGAAACAAACCCATTTTTCTTATGTCATTTAGCTTTCGCAAAGTGTTTATATAATTGATACCCCTCCGTCCCATAATATAATTCTTGTTTGTCATGGTCACATTTATCAATATGCGTTTTGCATCGTCAATATCTTTTATTACATATTAGTAAAAATGATAAAATTATGATATTATTAAAGCATTTATCGAGACGTCAATATCTTTTATTACATATTAGTAAAAATGATAAAATTATGATATTATTAAAGCATTTATCGAGACGAATCAAACAAGACCTCACATGACTATATTTTTCTTATACATCGATCAAAATTTAGAAAATTTTCTTGAATTGTGAATAATGTCAAAAACGAAAACAAAAATTATATTATGGGACAGAAGAAGTAAGTAATTAAGGCATATTCAATTGCAAATATATCAATTTGTTTGAAGGTAAGTTCCTACCTTGTAGCGACCAATTCAATCCAGGATAATTCGTCCATACTCCTTTCGTCCCATAATATAATTTTTGTGTTTTTATTTACACATGTTGATGCACGTTTTGTATAGTTAATATCTTTAGAACTACTCATTAAGACGAATCAAACAAGATCCCACATGACTATGTTTTTTCTTATATATTGAAAGTTATGTAACAAATTGTATTAACATATGAATAGTGTCTAACTATATTTAGGGACGGTTATATACTAGTTCATCTCCATACATGTATTTCATCTCTGAGATTGTCCAAACAAAATATAGTCCTTATGGTACGTATTTGTAAGGAAAATATGTGTAAATATTTAAACGTCAAAATAAAACCTTTCCGGCCAAATAATAGGGGCCTTTGCTTCAATTCCACTCATATATCCAAAGTGAAAGATAGCTTCACAAAAAAAAAAAAAAAGTGAAAGATAGTGGAAAACTAAAAGGATGGAATCTCATTCACTTAATCTTATCATATATACATATACTGTATGGATTGATATCCCCGATCCCCGATCCATTAGTTAGACAATTAAATCATCTAATGCAACAATTAATGGTTAGCCGACCTTAACTGAGTGACATGATATCTATTTAATCATCTAATGCAAATAAAGACGAATGCATTAATATCTATTCATTAGTATAGACAAATATAAAAATATATATTTAATTTTAGTTTATGGTTAGTCGACCTTTTTTAATTGTTTATTGTGTGTTCTTAGGCACACATTAGAAAACCCCTTAATTTATATGTGACAGTGTCTAATAGCTAATACTCGTAGAACATTTGTAGTTTATAACTTACTATATACTTATATGTGAATCTTCTTGTAGTCTAATATCTCAAATGAAAATAAAATGATTAAAAAGTTACGTTTGTAAAAGAGTGGGAAGATAGTTCAAACTTTATTTTATTTAGAGGATTATAAAACAGAGAAAAGTTCGGTTGACAACAAGGTTTAATGTAGAAAAATGACGTTTTCGCGTTCACATATAACATGTTAATGATCATCATTTGGACGGTAATGTTCATAATATAAGCGATGAAATTTTTTGAGGTCATTTTGAAAAAAAATAAAATCAAAATCAAAATTTGTGATATTTACAAGTATATCACCGACTCACCGCGTCCCTCACTGAAAACGTTCAAAAAATTTCATGGTTCTGATTATAAACATTACTACTTGGAATATAAACATTACCTGCCTTAAGAATTTCACTCTTATAAAACAATATTAATTATACGATGTTGTTTAGTTCGTGGAGTGCTAAAGTTTTGTTGGATTCTAGTAGGATAGATTCGAAGTTGACTCATTTCTAGTGTTCATTACTATTATTTGGGAATTGATTGCATTAATTTAATTTAGAGGAATCCGTTTAAATTACTCATACTTTGTATCGGCAACTTTTGGTAGCGGTTTTCCAAATGTAGTTATTCTGGACTAGTGCTAATTAATTTAATTATATGTGCTTGAATATAAAATTCATCAAGTTGACAATCCAAATGTAGTTATTCTGGATTAGTGCAAATTAATCCCAATCCATGTAGGAAACCAACTACGGAGAATAAAGTATAAACGGTACGGACAACACTTTAGCAAACATTATTTGAGTTTGTTATGTCTTTTCTTGCCTAATTTGATTAGACGTTGAGGTAAAACAATTCGAAAGATCATTAATTATATACTCCCTCCGTCCCTTATATTAAGGCTCATTTGCTTTTCCGACACTATTAACAAATCGAGAGAATCTTCTCGTTTTCTTCTAATATATAGAAATAAATATAGGCATGTGAGATCTCGTTTGATTCGTCTCAATGAGTACTTTGACAATATAAAAAAATTATATTTTTTATCAACTTATATTTAGAGATATTAACGTTACAAAACGTGTCTCAGCAAATGTGTCAAAAGCAAATGGGAAGATCAATAGGGGACGAAGGGAGTACTCCATTTCGGATTGTTAGAGCAACAACCGATGAGATAATGGATTTTCGCGAGGAAAGTTCTTCTGCTTCAAATAATTCTTAACTTAAAGAAAAATAAAAAGACCGCGTTCATAGATTACACGTCTATGTTTATATTTTGGATGGTAATGTTCATAATTTAGACCATAATATTTTTTGAACGTTTTCAGTGAGGGACATGGTGGTATACTTGTAATTATTGCGAACTTTGAGTTTTTTTTTAACTCAAAATGACCTCAAAATTTTTAATCTCCCAAATTATGAACATTACCGCTCAAATAATAAACATTAACTTGTTATCCGTGAACGCGAAAAACTTCATTTTTCCCAAGATTTGTTTTCACCAGAACTTTAATCGGATTTTGACAATAGGCTTGACTTTCAGATGTGTAATATTAGTGTTACCAAAAAAGGGAGCTTTTCGTCGTTTATGGAATAGATTTATGTTGTGTTTGCGAGAGAGATTAAAATAAACTTTTTGAATATTTTATGTCAATTGTATAAAATAGGGAAAAAAGACTTAAATACTGAAAAACCTCTCATTAAAAGGGTTGATTTGCTCGAAATCACCCTTAAAATATTTTTTTTTCCCGAAAATCACTCTTAAAATGGTTCTATTAGCCGAGAACCACCCTCTTATCATTTTCGCTATACTTCCATTAGTACAAATTCCGAAAACCACCCTTTAAAAGGGTGAATTTGCTCAAACAACCTCTTAATTTTTTTATACCGAAAACCACCTGTGAACAATTTTTTTTTACTTTAACACCACCCTCCGTCTCATTCCGTTAGTTTTATTAATATTATATTGTTTAATTGTTCTAATGAAGAAGGGGGATTTATACTGTCGAGCTACTTCCGATGTCTAAATTCGTTTGACGTGATGAAATCGTCGTTAATCCTCTGCACCGTACCGGCGTGACCAACGACTCCACAAGAATCTAACGATGGCTCGACGACGGACACAACACTTGCCCCCACCATGCAAGTTCTCAACAACAACAACAAGGTTTTCGTCCCCATCCACAAGCGTCTTCCTCCGATGCGAAAATCTAATCCTCATTTCGTTTTATTTACATCTGGTCAATTCTATTCAAAAGGTTAATTAAAACAATTAAATAATATCTTTTTTAATAAAACTAACAAAAATGGGACAAATGGTGGTGTTCGGGTAAAGAAGTCTGTTTATAGGTGGTTTTCTGTAAAAATAACAATTTAAGGGAATCTTGAGCAAATCGATCATTTTAATGGGTGGTTTTCGGTATTTGAAGTTTTGAACTAATGAAAATATAACCGAAAATATGGTTTTCGAATAACAGAATCTTTTTAAGAGTGGTTTTTGTGTAAAATTATATTTAAGGGTGGTTTTGAGCAAATCAATCATTTCAACTTAATTGATGCAGCGTCCCTGCTGGTCGGTGTTAGTGTCTGAAACAGCAGCGGTCCTGGAAGGGTCCTGGCGGGTTATAATACCGCCAACGGGAATGGGAATTCAACCGTCGGGCGGAT